>OY856327.1:3750000-5000000 GCA_963693445.1 Agonopterix heracliana
ATTATTAATTATTATTATGCTTAAACAATAAATAAAAAAGGCTTTAAATGTTATATGAAGGATGCATTAGGCATAAGGCCAAATTTTTCATAGTTCATAATACAGTATGAAAACCTTTAAACTAATGGCTTAATAAATTCTCAATTTAATCTAAACTAAATCAAATGTGTATTGCTCTTAATTAAACTAATGGCTTAATAAATTCTTAATTTAATCTAAACTAAATCAAATGTGTATTGCTCTTAGTTACATTTTAAAGGGCAACGATTCATTTCTTTAAGTGCATTCACTTAAACTAAGGTTGTTTTGGAAATATTAATACTAAATA
Source organism: Agonopterix heracliana (assembly GCA_963693445.1). Taxonomy (NCBI): domain Eukaryota; kingdom Metazoa; phylum Arthropoda; class Insecta; order Lepidoptera; family Depressariidae; genus Agonopterix; species Agonopterix heracliana. The sequence continues at coordinate 3,750,329 of OY856327.1, forward strand.
GTTTAGCATTCGGTTACTATTTCGCAGTACAACCGAAGCGTAAAGACGTAAACCCTATTCTGTTACCTATTGGTAACTTTTCAACGTTATTAAGTTTAGCAACTTTTAGCATTTAGCAATGAGCGTTTTTCCATGGGTTTTCCAGTTTTCCGTTGTCATTCTATCGATTGCTAGATGGTGCGACTGTGTTTGCAAGTAAAGGTCATAATTTAAAAATTCGTTTTAATATTTATTTATTTATTTATTGGAGTCGCGTGGCTAAGGGGGTAGCAAGAGGACGTGTCGGCGTGCGATTTAATTGGCCACGTGGCTCCGCCGTTTTATGGCGGTTTCAAGTGTGTGTTTTAGATCACTATATCCTATTACCGTACAATATCTAATAAATATATCTTCAACACTTGACACTGGCGAAACCTAACAAGGAAACGCCATTAAATAAAAATAGAATAGAATATTTATTTATTTCATCATCATCACCATCACAGTCTATATACGTCCCACTGCAGGGCACAGGCCTCAGGGAGGGTGAATGGGTGTTAGTCCAACACGCGTGCCCAATGCGGATTGGTAGACTTCATGTACCTATAGGTACGCATCGGAATTTATTTATTTTAAAAAATATAATAAAGAAACAAAAAGATCTCGAAGATCTCTTTAAAATAATAAAGAGGGCAACGCATCTTTTAATGGAATATTTCATAATTTACGAATCATTTTAATCGAACATTTGAAACTTTGAGGGCCTGTTTCACCACTTATGAGTAAGTTCTTGTTAGCTTATCCGACAGATATTTTGACATATTTTCATACAAAATACGTCAAACTATCTGTCGGATAAGCTAGCAAGAACTTACTCAGAAGTGGTGAAACAGGCCCTTAATCTCTGAAATGGCTGTATAGGGTCGAGCGAGCCCATGGTATATATGGCCCATGCCTGCCCATTTTCCAAGGGATCGATCCCTTTAAAAATGGGCAGGCATAGTCTTGCTTGACATAATTTGGCACACTTCTATATGGAGCGATGAATATGCCATCTGTTGAGTTTTATAGAAAGTAAATTTAAAAAAGAAGAACGCTCATTCAGGATTCTCAAAGATGTCCTTACTCCTTACCTGGAGTAGAGTCGTCGTACTTACTGACCAAAACCACCTCTAGACACTGTTCAGCAATTCGAATTAAATGTTTAACCGTTTCAATAAATCGGTCAATAACCACTGCAGTTTTATGTTTTCCTATTGTATTAGCGCTTTCCCTTTTGTCATGTTTATTATTGGAATTGTACCTATTTGACCTTTTGTATTGTTTGACGTTTTGTATTTTCAGATTGAAGATTTGATCCTTCTGGTCTTTTATGTTGCCCTATCTTTTTAACAGACTTCAGAAAAAAGAGGAGGTTCTCAATTTGACTGTATTTTTTTTTATGTTTTCTACTTTATACACGGCATAACGAAACTTATGAATACTTAACACTTTCTTTTTTAATGTTCTCCGTTCTTATTCTACCTAAAATTACAGTTGTTTGAGTCCCTTTCGTTTTGATGCCTATAATTTAAGTAACATTTTGTCGATTTATTTTCTGGATTAATGAACTTTAAGTTCTTGACTTGTTATTGTTTAACGTTATAATAGGTAGGTATTATGGTTTCAAAGTTGTGTTTTGGTCGAGTGAACTGAATATTGTTACAGTTCCTAGAAATAACATTGTTTTCGTGTTTGCCTGATTTATTTACCCTATACTGTGTAGCCTATTAAGTTGAATATTAACTTTTTGAAAATGTTCCGATTTGTGTACTCAGGTTAGGTATATTTGCTATATTTAAAAATATATATATATATTATAACCGATATGTGCGTGTTGTGCTCATTGCTTAGGTCACGTCTAGAATTTGAGCTTTTCCCTGTTTTTTATATTCTTTTAGAATGTCATCTCTGATCTGTTTATGTGCCTACCTTATAAATACATATTTAAAAAATCGAGTATTTGTATTAAAAGTTCATAGTAAAAAGTATAATTAGAAAAAAACAAGTTGTCGATATTATGGTTTTGTGCGTATAGATGAATATAAACAGTTGCTCAACGACGCCGACACGGCTAGTTTATTTCATTGATTTAAAATTCAACATGTTTTTTTATTTCCGATCAGTTTTCACGAGCGTGTTACATTTTTATCGTATTCTAAATGATCTGTACGTTCTAATAATACGGCGGAATCAATAAAAACGTACATTTATCGGACGTCTTGAACACCAGAGACATCAGACGCACTTGAGTATTTACGGAATACCGGTTACGCGACCGCTTTTTTCTGGCACTCCTGCCAGCAGCTGATTTTCGGCGTGGCAACTACAGACGTCAAACTCCTAACCACGCGCACAAACACATGTGCTGACGTCATTCCGATGCTTGAAACCACGCCCCATTCGTTGTCTCTTTCATTACACACACACGTTTATCTCTTTATCTCGCTCGGCAATGCAGCATGACAGATTTGAACCTTTCCTTACATTACGAACTCTACGCGCAACGCAATAAAGTTCAGTATCACAATAACGTCACTTTAAGCGCGTGTTGGACTGGTATATTTGTCTCGCTCGCTCTGATACCGAGTTTTCGCTTGCACGGTCAGTAAACTCTTGTTATGCTATGCTCGCCTGGTACTTTGCCGCCACGGACTGCAGCCGTCGACGAGCGGTTGACACGGGTTTGACAAGTGCCGACCGCTAACCGGCAACCGTGAGGGCAAATCGTTCAAACAGCAGTCGCGGGATACTTTGATGATCGTGAAATTGTCGTAATCAATAATGGAAATGACTGTTCTTACGTGTTTTCTTTGTTCGCAGAGGAGGAGCCGAAGTCACCGGTGTCGGTGCGAGTGGTGACCGGCTTGTCGGTGACGGCGCGCAGCAACGGCGTGGTTCGGACGACATCGCCGATACTGTCGTTGCCGGTGGCGCCCCTCTCCGTCGTCCCCGAGCCGGCCCCCGCGCCCACCGCGCCCACACCCGCGCTTCTCCTCGACTTCGTACAAGAACATTCCAGGCCACGAACGACGAGCAACAGTCATGGGTATGTTTTCCTGGTACCATCGGTGTCTGAAACAGCTGGGGGAATTGCACAAAAGCGTTGGTGCAAAGTTTGGTCACAGAGTGGTTTGGTGACTGAATGACTGACTGATACAGAAAAAGGAACACCCGATTTTGAACTTTATCAATTTGTTACTTTAGTTGTGGTTAGTGCTGCCTATTCTATCTATCGATCACGCCTCTTTCACAGTGGGGTAGGCAGAGACTAGGGCGCGCCACTTACTTACTACGGTCCTTACATTCCTCTTTTGCCTCATCCACATCCATACATGTCGTCATACATGCACGCCGGTTTCGAGTGTGCTTCCTGTTATTTATAATTATACATAGGTACATAGGTATACAAACTCACGGCCATAATTCCTATCGGGGTGGTCAGAAACATTGCTACAACTACGTGTGTTGCATGCAGTTTGGTATTCCAAAAACTGTTTCCAGTGAGCACACGTTTCTATAACTTTATGATCTACTAGTGTTTACCCGCGACTTCGTCCGCACAAATTATATACCAGATTTTAAGTCAGATCATAAGCTATCAAACAAAAAAAAGTTTCATCAAAATTGGTTCAGTACTTTTTGCGTGATGCGCGAACAAACAAACACACAAACAAACAGACAGACTAAAGTTCTAAAAAAGGTTGATTTCGCGTCAGGGATACCTAAAAACCATATCGTAATCTTTTTTTTTGTAAATATCTTCAATGTACAGACACACTTCAATTAGGTACAGTTTTATAATAGTTTAGATTTTAGCTGCTAGAAAGAAAGATGGGAAACAATTTTTTTATAGTAGTTTACACACCGAGGGCAGGAAAGTAAGGAAGGTCTCAGACAGATCTCATGCAATTGTTGACCTCGGTTTTTCTCCTCGACGGAAGTGGAAAGCAGCTTCGTTTAGCGCAGCGGGACGAAAATTGACGCTTTTCGTCCGGAGGGAAGAAAAAAAGAAGTTACAATTATCTCTTTAATTTATAAGGCGAATAAATCATTCGGCTTCCAAATACTTCCCATACATATAGATTCGTTTAAGACATAAAAATAGCCAGCTGTAAAACACGCTAGAAATATAATAGTAAACAATACGTAACGAATAGCAAATGAATCAGCATAAGGTGCTGTTATATAACATAATCAACATTCATGCATTATACATACATACATACATGCACCAGCCATACAAGCGATACGTAATTAATTATAGAAATAACTATTAACACGTATGCTTATGTATTTTATTGACACTTTAATAAACATGTTATGGAAAAATATAAGAGAGTTGACATTTTATTATGTCCTAGGCACGGCCTTAGATGTCCAGTGTATGCATACATAAAGGGTCTTTTACACAAGAACTCTATACGGAAAGTAATAAAGATCACATTGGCATAAAAGAAAAAATGCATCACGCAATTTTATTCGAGGAATTTGAGAGCTTTTTGCAATGTTAACAAATTGTTTTTACGGTATTCGGAATAGCGCAATGTTATTTTCAATGCAATTTGATCCTTATTACCTAAAATTTTTTTGTGTAAAAGGCCGTCATTTTGTCATTAAGGACCCTGTTTATTCATAAAGGCCTCCGCTCATTGCAGCGATATTATCGCTGCGATTTTGCGATAATTGTTCTCAGTACATTTTGTATGGGGACGCGCTCGATCCCACACACTGCCGCGATATTATCGCAACCTGACGCAATCTCTTTCTACTACATTCAGTGGTGTGCGCATGCGTGACGCGAATCGCGGAATCGCTGCAGTGTGTAAGCTGTCGCGATATCGCTGTCGATAATATCGCTCGATAATATCGCTGCAATGTGCGGAAGCCTTTATCATGAAGGACCCTGTTTATTCATAATTGGCCCACACCTTGCCCTAAACTCCGATTTTCAATTTTCGATATCATAATTAAGTAGGTAATTTAAGGGAATATAATTTATGGAGCGCGCTCAGAAACAAAAGGAAATTAGAAAAAAAAAAATAAGTGTACTTTCCATACTAAATGCAACCAGCTGATTGAACGTTTGTGTGATAAGTCGAAATTTTATTTCGGGAATGTCCCATAGATTACTTAGGGAATGTTGTTGAGTAGGAGGTATCATGGGTACTATCACCCCATAAAGTAATGTGACTTTTTACCCTAACACCCTGGATAAATGTAATGTTACCTAGCCCTTATTAGTATTTGAAGTATTTTATTTCACCAATATGGTTGGTGTATGTATGTACTACGTATGCTCAGATCGACCTCTTTCGTCAGTTTTATTTACACACTAGTGTTTACCCGCGACTTCCTCTGCACAAATTATATACCAGATTTTAAGTCAGATCATAAGCTATCAAATAAAAAAAGTTTCATCAAAATAGGTTCAGTAGTTTTTGCGTGATGCGGGAACAAACAAACAAACAAACAAACACACAAACAAACAGACAGACAAAATTTCTAAAAAAGGTTGATTTCGAGTCAGGGATACCTAAAAACCATATCGTAATCTTTTTTTGTAAATATCTTTAATGTACAGTCAGCAGCAAAAAGATGTATGCACTTTTACTACGTCGTAGTATAAAGATGTATACACTTTAGTACTACGCGTAGTGCAAAAGTGTATACATCTTTATACTACGACGTAAAAGATGTATAGGGTGCGTAGTTGAACAGTGAACCACCCTTTTTTCCAAGATACGTAGCGTGCTGAAAAATAAAGCGAATGCTTTCGTTTTGATGTCATCGGTTAGGTAATTTTATAAGGTTTCTTAGTTTTAAGTTATATAAGCCCTAAGGAACAAACTAAACCCGTAAAGAAGTACTACGCGTAGTACAAAAGTGTATACATCTTTATACTACGACGTAGTAAAAGTGCATACATCTTTTTGCTGCTGACTGTACAGACACACTTCTGTTACGTAATATTTAATCATGTGTTTACAGTTTTATAATAGTTAGACAAAGTGTCATCTAGAAATCATCGAGAACATAACATAAATATTTTTTTCTAGAATGTGATTATGAAAATTGTATCCATTAAAAATAATGCAATCAGGTCATAATGTAGTTGTAATTCACCCTTGCCCACAATGCATACAATTTTATGCGCACCAGGCATGCTTTCAAGGTAGATATTAGCAAAATTTGAATTTTACACATTACTTTGTCAATCCGTTAAAGCATGTTTCCTTTAATGTGTCCTATATACATACGTCATCAAATTTAGACGTGGCACAATTTACTTACACTTTCTTCTCGAAGTTGTATCCAAGGCTTTCAATGGTATGACTTGTGACGTATCAAGCAGTGATTGGCTTGCTTTTTATCCACAACACTGCACGCACATTTGACACATTAAATTAAAACAATGAATTTAAATTTGCCCTATTTAAAAGAAGGCATAAATATGTAGGTATGCAGTCTGTGATTTCTTTTAATGTGACGTCACATAGCCTATAACCAGTGGACGATCAAGACGGTCCAACGATACCTACCTCATTTGTCAAACTATGACAAGTAGTTTAGGAGTTATGAGGGAACAGATGAACATACATACATACCATGCATACCTACATGGTCCATACAAACTAGCATCCTTTGTCTGTCATCTCGGTCGGTACATATTTGGAGTATACCTGTCATTTGTTTCGCCTCATTTTTTGGTTTGTAATGTTCGCGTAAGGCCGATCCCTTAAGGCTAGGTTATCCCAGTGCAAGCGTCTCTTTCTTGCAAGCATAAGTTTACAATTAGCCATCCCGCTCCAATTGAAAGCAGGATCGCAAAAAAACGTGTTTTTCGTCAATATCTTTGCTCATGGGAGTTTCTAAGCTAAAACTTCTCCTGAGTTCACTAGAAATATTTAATGTATTTAGTTAAGTACAAGAATAAAAAGTTAAATATCAGCAGTTTAATCATAGTATTGAAAAAACATAACAAAAAGGGGTAACTTTGGGATTTTTTTCTATCGAGTAAACTTAATCTAATCGTGTAATTGAGAACAGTCGCCCATCCGCCCGATCCTTAAATAAGACATAATTTAATTTCAGACTTTAAAACACAGTTTAAAACACTTTCGTTCTTGTTCAAAAAACGGCCTCGACGGTATAACAGCGTCTTAATTTTACTTTTATCTATGACTTAAGGTCCCATTGCATTTGTCGACAGGCCTCCCCAAATACCGTCCCCACCGTCGGTTAGCAGCAATGGCAGCGGAAGCGGCAGCAGCGGCAGCGGCAGCGCGCCCCGCGCCGGCACCCGGGAAGTTCACAACAAGCTGGAGAAGAACCGAAGAGCTCACCTCAAGGAATGCTTCGAGCTCCTCAAGCGCCAGCTCCCGGCGACCCCGGACGACAAGAAAACCTCAAATCTATCTATACTTGGTTCCGCTATCAGGTATATTCAGGTCAGTATCAAACTTTTATGAACTAGGAACACATAAAAGCGCGCTATTTACACAAGACGTTACAAAAATACAAATAAAAATTTAACAAAACTACTTTCAATTATGGGACCAACATCGAAATCGCAAAAAAAATCTGATGGAACATACTACAAATCTACTCGAACTAAATGTATGGGACGGCAGATTTTTTTTTCGCGATTTCGTTGTTGGTCCCATAGTGACAGTTGTTCAGTTTGATAGTCTAACTAAACCACCCCCTTTATTTTTACTTTTGTAACAAACAGTGCACGTCTACTCTACTATAATAAAACCGGTCAAGTGCGAGTTGGGACGTTTGAGTTGGCCTTTAGCGCGAGACCGACTCACACTTTTCTGTTTTTATTATTTGTTTTTTTTACCGTAGAGTTTTCTCTATAATCACACCAAGTTTGACGCATGTATGTATTACCGTTTTTACGATAGAGCGAGAAGAAAAAACGTTGATAAAACATTTATTGGCCAGAATTATATCCCTCTAAAATTTTAAGACAAGAGTTTCGCGGACCTACAGGGCTAGCATGCGACACACGACAAAGCGTTTATACGAGAAAAACGTCGTGTGCGCTCTTTCTAGCATATGTAAAATAATAAGGATGGAAGCACATCTCGATTTTTACCGTTTTCCCGTGGGTGGCATGCGAGGCCTACTGCTGAAAAATTATAGAGTAGGTTTTATTACTAAAAACTTGCTTGCGAGGCCGAGACTGGATTGTTTGTATAGGCCAAATGGCGTATGCCTGTGCCAGGCGCTTGCCACAAGCAACGTGGTGTTCCCAGTGCGCGCCCCGCACTGTGTACCAAATCAACTATCCTGGTCACGGCACCAAATTGTAACAACCTAACCTAGCCTACCTAATAAATTACCTATCTGATCTATCGCTATGCGAAATCAACTTATCTGAACTGAAAGCTAAGAATTGGCCAATATTTGTGATCGTCTAGTTTCCTACTTCATGTAGCAGTAACTCAGTAGGTTGTTACAACTGCTGATCGTGGTGCATAGATTTTGTTCGCGTCGCCTGCTTTAGCGTATAGGTACCTAATTATTCAATGATTTTGAAACATTTTTTCTTGTTTTTAATGTTGATATTAATTATTCAGTTCAAAGTGAAGTTTCTTTCGTGAATTCGAATGCCTCTGGGTATTAAAGTATGTAATACAAAAGAAAATTGTCGAATAAGAAAACTTTCTTGGTCCACTTTGGTTGAAGTTTCTTTGCAACTTTGTTTTAAAGTTAATTAGAAACAAACATGGATTGTTCTAGATTAATGTAAAACTCACTGTCCTGTATGGAGTTTGGTTTTATTTAATGGCAATTCTATCCCAAGGATATTCTGCCAGAGTTTACATTATTTATGATACAACTGTCGTATTTTGCATCGTCTCAATGACCTTGAAATTATGAATTGAAAACGTAGTGTATTATTAGTTTATGTGAGGACGTGTTGATTTCCATTCAAACTGTTATATTTCTAATTATAATAATAATTATTATAATATAATTATATTAATTTTATATTTCTAATCAGAAACCAATAAAATACTTTTTTTTTACACATTTTGCGAAATTTTGTTTAAAATACGTTGAATAAGATCTCCACTAAAGTCTAATGACGGGTTTTCACAAAAAAAAAAAAAAATCTGACATGACACTGGATGATAGACGATGTTTTTTTCGCTTTCGCTTGTAGACGTAATATCAGTGTAACCGCGTATGAGATAGCGATAGTCATAAAATCCTATACCATTTATATGAAGCTGAGTCCGGAGTCAGACAGCCGTCGTAGTACAAAAAAGTTGTTATGTCTATAAGTACAGCAATAAGTAGCTATTTCCTTTTTTAACTAGAGCTAATTTGCTATGTGCATCTCTTATTGAGTGAATGTGACAAGACACGTGCTTCGTTCTATTACCTTCTCTTACTACGCGCTGGATGGATGGCATTACAATCTTAAAAATTGTGCTGTCAGTACGATAGTGTTCCGTAATTTTCACGATTCCCTGTAGGGAGCAATTTGTTTATTTATAAAAAAGGTTTTTGAATGCAACCAATGCAACAATGTGAAAGACGTTTTGATACTTTGAATTGATCGAATTTTTGGGCAGTCAATGTTAGTTTTTGTACAAGAAACTAATATATTCGGTGTTAATGCAATTGGTAGTGAAAAGTTTATCCATTGGCAACATAGCTCTCATGATGATGACACAAACCATAGACTGAAAGCCTTTTTTTCAATATGACATGACAGGTATTTTTCTAATTTTAATCTTCGATCAAAATAAAATGAATGGATAGGCCTAAAGCGCGGTAAGTTGAAGCAAACTACTGGTGCACTTGGTACATACAAACTAGCGCCATTATCTGTCAAATCTAGGGCACTTTCATACAAGTGACAAGTAAAAATTTCATTTGTATTGCCTCATTTTTCTGGTTTGAAATGTTCGCTTAAGGCCTATCCATTCATTTTATTTTGATCGAAGATTTTAATATCGCAATATTGCTAGCTACAGATGTTTTGTTTTACTAGTCTGTTTTCCAAGACTAGTTCTCTTAGCCCCAATTACGCCAACCACGGGTTAGCAATTAACTCCGGATAAAATAGCTCTTTCAGTTGTTTTTCTATACAAAAAATCATGGGTTACCAACTTACCCTAGAGTTTAGTGCTAACCCAGGTTGGCGCAAGTGGGGCTTAGCCTCATTATAATAAAGTTTAGTCATTGCTTATCACGCAGTGCCTTCCACTGGAACGATTTGACTGGTTCTAGTAGAGGCACGATAAAGTTCTCCACATCTTTCGTAATTAGATTGACTACGGCTTCACTATACAGAAACAAAGGCCCAGTCTCTGCCGCCCCTAGTCTCGGGAGATATTATTCAAAACTTTGTTACAAATTTGACGAATAACGCATTGAGTAAAATTAATTTTTGTTTAAATTTTATTTGTTTGATCAAACAAGTTTGCTATTGTTTACAGTATTTATTGTTTGAAGTTCAAGCAGCCGTTTAAAGTATTTGATAGCTTCAAATTATGTTTTTGTTATGTTCACAGATTCTAGATGTTTAGGCACATGTTGCTTTATTTTTTATTCAGTAAAATTCCGAGACAATTTTTTTCAATCTTTAATTTGATTCGAAATAGCACAACATGGCTGTAACATGTTTATAAACAATAATATTTAAAATATATGTTTAGTGTTGATTTAGAAAAACAAAAAACGTAACTCTAAAAAATACGGGACACTAAATCAGCTGTTCGTACCTGAGTCGACTAGGTATCTAAGATATTTTCTCGTGATTTCGATGTTTCCTATGAAAGCTACTTAGTTTGATGGTCTGAAAGGCACTTGTAAGCTAAGTGCTGAAATGCTGCTACCAGTTAACTGTTATTCTAAAGAATAATCACTCTATCTTGTGTGCTACATCTTTACAGTGTCTGTTATCCTGGTACATTGTCCGCAGGTGCTTCGGCGTAAGGAGCGCGAATGCGAGCACGAGATGGAAAGGCTGGCTCGCGAAAAGATCGCGGCGCAGCAGCGGCTGGCCGCGTTGAAGCGAGATGTGTCTGTGCGAGCAGCCGTGCGTCCACGTGGTATCGGTGCGTTTTTACTCTCGCTAACTTATGCGCTCCTAGTACATTTGGTCGAGATTATTTAATATTTGGCACTTCGCTTATTATTTCAATTTTTTATTTATTATTATTTGTCATTTAAATTGAATATACTGTTTATCAATTGAAAGATGGCAGTATAAGCGAGTTCATTAATTTATTGCGAACCGATAGTGTATGTGGCGCCATCTATTGCTAAATGCTGCAAACGCTTCATATCTGTACAACTAAATAAGTAGGTACCACGTTGCTCATTCAATCCAATCTAAGTGATCTATCTATACATTACATTACTATCATAATTTTATATCCAAGTAACAAAACAAAATATTATAGGTAGTGACAAAAACTGTTTTGTTTCTAATCGAATCTTTTTGTTGTTGTATTAAAACGTGGCCTTTTTATTATTTTCAGATGCTGTTTCTGAAGAAAAAGATAGAGAAGATAGCATTAATGGACAAGTTTTAGGAATTCCTTTAAGTGTAAGTTTAATAATTTTACAAAATACCATAAATTAATGCTTCGTTGCGTTTAATAATTAATGTTAATCAAATAACAATTATTATTTCAGATTAACTCTTCGCCACCGCGATCCGTAGCTCGGATGGAAGCGTCGCCTCCTCGCACGCTGAACCTAAGCACGAAGCTACGTACGCTGCCGATACAAATAACGCCCACCACCTCGCAGGTATGCGCTCCTAGTATCGCGTTAGAAATTAGAGCTGACCTAATCTTAGGATTAGGATTGGGATGAAAGCCTCTCCCTCACATGGCGTTCTTAAGATCATCTTGGAAGGAAATGTTTAGGAAATCTTGATAACAATTAACCAACTTATGATTTGTAGATATAAATTGAACACTTCTATTTATCTAATTTCTTGTTTTTTTGTTGTAATTTAAAAATTCAAGCCCCCTCAACCTCTTAAAAGCAAAGAAAGAAATAACAAATTTTAGAAAGAGTTTTACTTACTAATAGTTAAAACTCAATTCCACATCCGGACACAAGATCTGTCCTATCATATATCTTAAATACACAGCTTGGGCTTGGCTTGGGCTGATTTGTTTGTTAGCTTAGCTTTCCCAATTGGTATATCTAAATTGACTAATTTAATTCAAATGAGCTACCTTTACCTTGTCATTAGATGGCGCCACTATAGTCAAGTGAGGTAACATAGTTCTAACACTTTGCGTACAAAACTTATTCACCGAAAAGCCAATTGTGTCACAAATCGGAATCATTTTGAGGAAAACTGTGTGTCTAATGTAGGTATATTAAAAGTAGCTACGGGCTCCCTACCTGTCAAACTGCACAGAGTTAGGACATTGTTTATGAAATAAGGATATTTTGTACATTAATTTGGAATATCGTTGACTACCTCGTTAAATGTCACATAGTCGTTAAGTAAGGTACCTAGTATAAAGGCCTGAACATAGTCGTGAAGTAAGGTACCTAGTATAAAAGGCTGTATTCACTTTGATTAGTGCGAGTGCAGGTGATTAGTAATTGCGGGTCATTCTAAAATGTTGAGCGATCACCGATAGAATATGTCATTTTGTTATCTTTGATTTACTTTCAATGTTTGTAGTAATATCCCGCAATTACTGATCACCTGTACTCGCACTAAGCAAAGTGAATTAAGGCCTTAAAACTTGTTAAATCTAGAACATTATTCACGAATGCTTTCGTTTAAGTGGCGCCATCTAGTTTTCGGTGCTTTTACTAGTCCTTCTAGAAATTGTGCCAGACTGACAGGATAGTATAGTAGAGTATAATCCCTAAATTTATGGTGAGAGCCCTTTGCCCTACAGTGGGATTCTACGGGCTTCTATCGAATGCAACCACAGCCCTGACATTAGACAGAAAGTCTCACGCTTGAATAGTACTGCTACCGACACAAGATGGCGTCACGTCAGTACACGCGCCGTCTCGGACAAGTAAGAGAAGGGCGGGGAGTGGCAGTTATACGGGGTGTAGCAAAACATCCTAGTAATACTTAATGAGGTGCTTCAGACCTAAACTGAAAAACTTTCAAAAAGTCATCTGTTGCATACAAAACAGCAGTACAGACTACTCAAATGTATAGAGGGGGCAGCAGATTTTTCTTCGCGATTTCTAAGTTTGTTTCATAGTGAAAGTTGTTCAGTTTGATGGTCTGAAGCACCCCTTTAAGTGTAGCGACACACCTGCGGAACGTACGGCGCCGATCGTTCGGTTGAATACACGTCTACTATACTCCATTCAGGAATTAGAGCGACAAAATGTAAACAAAGAAACGTCACTGTCAAAGTGACATTACGTGGTCAGAAACCTTTGGTACATTTTTTAAGAATACAAATTATGTCGGCACGGCATTTAATAAATTGCGTTGACATTAAAAATTTATCGTCTATCTATAAATAATAAAAACAATCGTGACAATTTGAATGAATTTTTTAAATTACGTTATGTAGCACGTTACTCTGTCTGTGTTGGCTTTTTGTGCTATGCGTAGCATCCGCGCATAGCGTACGGACTCAGACGACGGTATTAAACAATCAAGAGATGCTTTTACGAAATAAAAAATAATTTCTTAAAGAACTGTTAAAACGAACTAAAGGTCTCAAATATCTGATTGTTGCCAGACCACGAAATAAAATATTTACAGTCACGCTTTCTTTTTTCTAAAATAAATTATAACTTGCGTATTTTTTAATTATATTCCATACAAAATTAACATATCATTTGTCGTAATCCTTGGCGAGTAGAACACTTAGATCAAAATAAAATGGATCTAAGGTAGAACAGATAATTTACTGTTATTCATTCCGGAGATAAGTTTTCTTCCATCTCGAGATGGTATTTTCTACACTGGTATCACCGTTGTTTACATTTTGTCGCTCTAATTCCTGAATGGAGTATAGGAAAAATGGCGCGTAATGGCGAGCACTGGTGTGTCGCCGGTATAGGGAAAAGCATTGCACGCGTATTCAACAGAACGTTCGGTGCCGTTCGTTCCGCAGATGTGTCACTACACTAAGGCCGAGATTCAGAGACGATTCTTAAGTCATAGTTCGAACTCCCAAACGTCAAAACATTTCGACCCTACTTAGCTCGAACTAAGACTAGAAAAATCGTCTCTGTATCTCGGTCTAAGTATTATTAGGGTGTATTGTTATACCCTGTATTTGTAGAATTAGGGTTGAACTACATCACACAGCACCGCATCGCATTTTCCGTCGCTCCATCCTTTTCTGTCACTCAGGAACGTCATTTGCTAGAGCATATAAGACATACGGATCGCGATCGCGCGCACGCGATAGCACGGCCGCGTGCTTACAGAAAAAGACGACGCGACGGAAAAATGCGTTGCGGTGCTATTAAATGAGGTTCAAACCTTAGATCAAAATAAAATTCATGGATAGGCCTAAAGCGCGGTAAGTTGAAGCAAACTACTGGTGCACTTGGTCCATACAAACTAGCGCCACTATCTGTCAAATCTAGGGCACTTGCATACAAATTTGATGTAAACCTTTCATTTGTTTTGCCTCATTTTTCTGGTTTGCAATGTTCGCGTAAGGCCTATCCATTGATTTTATTTTGATCTAAGGTTCAAACCTTAAGCTATTATTCTATTCTATTCAGTGGTTTAACTTAACTATCTGTTGTTGGCAGGTACTGAGGACGTCGTACGGCGCTAGGCATAATACTCTTACGCTCACCACACTAGCGCCCGCTGAACATTCCACCCAGGTTATTATTATCTTACTTTATTTTATTATGTGTGGCTTAGATTCTAAGTTTACACCCTGTATGTTCCAAGCCTTAGAATATACAAGGTGTTAAATTTATATGCGTTACATATTTTAGGGGGTGCTTCAAATCATTAAAGTCCTCTAAGTAACGAATTAATATTATCAATAAAAAATCTTTGAAGTATCAAAACATTTAAGTCCTCTTTAATTAATTTTATTTTAGACTAGTGTTTCCCCGCGACTTCGTCCGCACAAATTATATACCAGATTTTAAGTCAGATCATAAGCTATCAAACAAAAAAAGTTTCATCAAAATCGGTTCATTAGTTTTTGCGTGATGCGCGAACAAACAAACTAACAATTTTGTCAATAGATGGCGCTGCACGTTTTTAAATCGCGCTATCGAATGTTATTTGAATTTATATGAAGAGAACCGCAACTTTTTTATTCCTCATGATTTTACGGTTTTATAATAGTTAAGATTATTTAAAGTCAACAATTTACTGTGGAGCCATCATTCGAATTGCTGAAAAATTTCAACTGTTCCCTCACACTGACATATACTCTAGCGGTAGACAAGCAGGTTCAAACAAACAACATGTGATCATGAGACAACCATGTGGCTATGCAATAAATGAATATGAATATGAATATATGAATATGTCACACAAAACAACACATTGCAGTCTGTCATTGCCATAGTGACGGTGTGAACTTGGGAACATCATGCGGTGCGGACACCGCGCCGTATTCAAGTGGAACATGTTGTTTCTATGAAAGGGCTTGTCTATCGCTAGAGTATAATTATATCAGTGACTGTTCCATACATTTGTGCCGAATAGCCATTTTTGTTTTCTATGGAACAACAAAAAGCGGTTTTGTTGGCTCCATAGTGAAAGTTGTTAAGTTTCATGGTCCGAACCGAAGCACCCTACAGTATCGAATGCATTTAAGTTTACACCATGTATAGTTGTTAGTTGCAACAAAATATCTGGCCACACCTAAAGGTAGTAAAGGTAGTGAGTTTATGAATGTACTAAAAGTCTACCACAGACTGTCTGTCGTCTCTGTTTGGTTTTTGGTTGATTGCAGTCATTGGTATGACACATAATATCCTACGAATTTCTTACAATTCTTTATTAAAGCCCGACCAGAAATATAAAAAACCTCGCCATGTTGCGGAAAATCATTGGAACTAATTTTTGTACTTGGATCACTGACATTAAAGGTTATAGTCGATTGCAGCCCCCCAAACCAGGTTTTTTATATTTCTGGTCAGGCTTTAAAATGTGTAATTTTAATAATATTTCTGAGTAATAATGTTATATTGTTTTCTTGTTGTTCAGATGGAGAATGGTGTGACGAACACACTAGGCACGACATTAGTGCATCCAGCTCAAATACACCTGCCCCTATCACAAGTGAGTCATTTAGAGCTTTATCATTTTACTAGCTGTTAAAAAAGTATTGTATGTGTTAATCCAGAATATATTATCTATCTACGTGCCAAATTTCATCCAAATCCGTTTAGCAGTTTTTGCGTGATCGAGTGACAAACCTCCGAATATCTAAAGATCTAAACGCAAAACTTTGACATGAATTAATAATATTAGTAAGATGTATATTACAGAAAACCTAAACATTTGCCACGAATCTCACCACGAATGTCACAAAATCACACTAGCATTTTTTCTTTTATTAAATTTTTACAGTGAGATTATGATAAAAAATACGCTGTCTGACTTCAAAACTCCATAAGGAGTACAAAACGAGCGTTTACCCAGTGTTTTTCTAAGGCATCGCTAGATGGCGCCACAGTCTTCGCGAATAATGAGTAAAAACTTCAAAATTCATTTAAAAAACATTTAGGCAGGGAAAAGATGATCAAAAACAAGCCTAGGAATCTTTTAATGAAATATTGCATTATCTGTAGCTGTTTACTGTGTAGGCTAGATACCATGGCCATTAAAAAAAGGTAGGAACACTCTTGGCATGATTTGGCATTGGCACACTTCTCTATCGAATCGAGCGATGAACATGCCAATCTGTTGAGATTTTAGGAAGTAAATTTAAAAAAAAAACGCCTATTGCAAATCTACTTAACCCAAATCTCGACCTGCGAGTTACACAACTGACATATAAGTTGTACTGGAGTGCCAGAGAAAAATCAAGAATTTTCAAATGTTACCAGGGCCCCATATTCTAAAAGAATGCCAGTGCACTTCTGGGTAAGCTCGCTACATCTTCGGCCCCATCTTTGTCCTGAGGACTAGATTGGGGTCAAGAGCAAACCCATCAATAATAAAAAAAAAAAAAAAAAAAAAAAAAGAAATGTTAAATTCTTTTACTTATCGTGTGGGCAGCAAGCCCTGGCGTCAGAGTTTTTTCAGACTGCCTTACCAACTGGAAAAAAACACACAAAGTAACATATCACTAGGTGTCCCCCGTGGGAATCGAACCCACGACCTCCTAGTCAAGAGCCCAGAAGCCAATGTTAAATGAATAAGTCCTAATGTGTTCTTCTTCTATCAGGTGGTGGGCGGAGGTGGACTGGTGGTCGGCGGCGCGGCGTTACAACTTCTGTCCACCAGCGGGGGACTGCGCGTACTGCAAGCCCCCACCGTTCATACTAATGGTTTGTGTAAGATTACATCTTTATTTCTTTGCCGTCCTAGTACACACGGCGACAGGTCCGGTTACCCTGTTTGGACTTTGAACTATTAGAAGTTGAACGCTGCGAATCGTGCGTGAGGGTACGGTATGTTGTTGTTTCGTCTCACGGCACGCTGCGCCAGCGCCGGTAGCCGCGTCTATGCAGGCTCTCTACCGCACTATTTTGTGTTTTGTACGTAGTGTAGTTAGGGGTATATAGGGTGCGTAACATGATGTGTCGCCGTGTGTACATTGTGTTTTCTTAGACTCATCATCAGCTTATATACGTATACGGTTTGGGCGTTAGTCCACCACGCGTGCCCAATGCGGATTTGTAGACTTCATATACGCATCAGAATTTGTTCTTCTGCATATGCAGGATTCCTCAAGATGTTCTCCTTCACCGTTTGAGAGCAGTCGGTGATACGTACATAAGTTAGACATACTCATTGCTACGTGGCATGTTATCCGTGCGGATTCGAACCCGGACGTCATGATTGAGAGTCCATACCTCTCCGCAACGCGCCACCGAGCTCTCAAAACTTAGACTCTGCTTAAACACATACCATGCAAAACGAGAACAATCTAGATATGCTTCTGTCTTTGTTACTTTACGCATGCCAAAATAAGTGCGCATGACGATTTTCTCGCTTTGTAGTGCGTAGTATGCTAGCCCTGTAGAACAGAGGTCTATAAAAGTGGCTTGAAAATTCTCTGGCAGCAAGTTGACCACTAACTTGCCTCCACCAATCCGCTCTCGGCCCGCATGGTCGGGGTAAAGTCCCCTCCCTCTCATTGTTATCTGTGAGAGGAGGCATTTGCAGGGCAAATTGCCCTACAGTGGGATACTTCAGGCTATAACTCTTACTTTTACATATTTAAAAATCACATAGGTAGTATGTTGGAGAGTAAACGATATTCCATCTCACAGGCCGTAGGCTTAATGTGGTTTAAATATGAAACGCATTTATGTTGACATGCTGTATTTACCTGAAATAAGAAATAATATTAATTTTCTCAGGGCCTGTTTCACCACTTTTGGATAAGTTCTTGTTAGCTTATCTGACAGCTCATTTGACATATTTTATATAAATAATATTCAAATGAGCCGTCGGATAAGCTAACATGAACTTATTCGGAAGTGGTGAAACAGGCCCTTAGAATATTTTGTAATAGTTTTGTAATTTAATTAAGATTTCGAAGTTTTGTATAAATGAAAATAAAACGGAAAAGAAATCAATGAAAGTACAGTACAGAGCGGATTTCTATCACTGCTTTAAACGAGTTCAGTTTAAAATATCTACAATTAAGTACAACATGGCATGTTAATGTTTCCAGGTATAACAACAGGGGAGAACAATAGGATAGCTAAAGAAAACGGCATAGTGTCGCCGCCGCCTGCGTCTTCAGGTATGATTTGGTTTTTATTGTGAGGATCCATGACATTCTATACATATGGGTGCCTGTCCACTTATCTTAACTATTATAATAAAACCGTAAAAATAGTGAGGAATAAAAAAGTAGCGGTTCACTTCATATATTATACTCAAATAACACTCGATAGCGCGATTTAAATGACTTGTAGCGCCATCTATTGACAAGTTTGATTGTTTGTTTGTTTGTTCACCCATCACGCAAAAAATACTGAATCGATTTTGATGAAACTTTTTTTGTTTGAGAGTTTTTTATCCGTCTTAAAACTTACTAACATTTAAACTTTTTTTAACATTTTAACTTACTAACATAGGGTGTAAAATGACATTTATGTACTTACTAATAAAAAATTTATGGAACTTGTTTTCCGAAATAAATGTATTGAATTGAATTGAATTAAAATCTGGTATATAATTTGTGCGGACGAAGTCGCGGGAAAACACTAGTATCAAAGTAAAATTCTTAGATTATCAAGATAGACAGTCAAAGCTACGAAAGCGTCGAAAAAAATAGGAACCAGTTCTGGTTCCAAAACCCTATACATATACACGCACACATACATAATTAGTATCGCGCCTCACGCACACCAACCTAAGAAAGTTAGCCCCTTTTGTTTTATACGGAACAAGTGTGAGGCTCATTCTAGACATATACTTTTTCTAAGGTAAAATTAATGAATGGGATGCCTTACGCGAACATTTCAAACCAGAAAAATGAGGCAAAACAAATAAAAGGTTTACTTCAATTTTGTATGCAACTGCCCTAGATTTGACAGATAATGGCGCTAGTTTGTATGGACCAAGTGCCCTAGAGTAGTGTGCTTCAACTTAACGCGCTTTAGGCCTATCCATTAATTTTACTTTGATCTAAGCCTGTCTACCATTGACGCGGAGATAGGCGGCGGAGTGGAGAAACTGAATTTTATTAACCAACTAGTGTTTTCCCGCGACTTCGTCGGCACAAATTATATACCAGATTTTAAGTCAGATCATAAGCTATCAAACAAAAAAAGGTTCATCAAAATCGGTTCAGTAGTTTAAGCGTGATGCGCGAACAAACAAACACACAAACAGACAGACAACATTTCTAAAAAAGGTTGATTTCTAGTCAGGGATGCCTAAAAACCATATCGTAATCTTTTTTTTGTAAATATCTTCAATGTACAGACACACTTCAGTTACAGTTTTATAATAGTTTAGATAAGATTGCATAAAATCTCAGCTCAGAGATTTTCTAACAAATAATAACAATGTCAATAAATTAAATATTAAAATCTTCATACTTACAAGAAACAAGTTTTTTTTCAACGATTTTTCTTATCGCTCTATCGTAAAAAACGGTAATACATACAAGCGTCAAACTTGGTGTGATTATAGAGAAAAATCTACAGTATAACAACAAGTAATAGAAACTGGTCAAGTGTGTGTCGGGCTTGCGCTAAAGATCCCGGAGAAAACACATTGTATGGTGTCCGACTCCGGAACTTGGCCGACTTTTTACATCTGTGGTCGAGATGGACGGGACTACGGATGTATGGTTCGTTTCGATCGATTCGTTTTTAGCATATGCTCACGACTATATTCTCCGACCGGGTAGTCAATTTCTGAAACCTCATTCAATCTATATTTACTTTCCAAAATGTTGAACAAATAAGAGTAAAATCTTAAGACGTAATAGTAGGTGGAAATACCTCGGAGGCATCTTTTATTTTTCATTTTACGACTAGATTTATACCATTTACCGAAACTAAAGTCATACCTCAGTATTTTTGGATAGTTCATCTAGTGCAATCATCAACTGAATACACGATTGGAATTACTTCACTCGATAGAAAATCGTCACAAAGACGACGTATTTTCATGCATATTGAAACATTATTCTCGGTTTAGAAGAACTTTAAATAGTTTCCGATTGTTGGTATTTATACTCACATATTCACCATTAGTTTAACTAGTGCAATCATAAATAAAATCTAGAAAAAGTACTTTGGTTAGTTGTTTTTAATCGAAAATACGGCTCACGCACACACTTTTCGGAGCGCTCGGCAATCGCGTTTCTCATAGAAAATATTCGTCGGGAACTATGGCCCCTTAAGGTGTTGTCTTCCCCCTCCTTTTATGACTACAATTGTTCCAGAAGGCGGCAGTGTGGTTGTGAGCGGGCTGACTCCGCTGGTCGTGTCGCAACCCACCGCACAGTTCCTTCACACGCACACGCTCGCACATAAGGTAACATCATCATCATCACCACCGTCTATAGTAGCACCCAGTGCATGGCAGACTTTACCTGAAGGTGTATGGGCGTTACTAGTGGATTTCAATTACGCATCAGAATTTCTTCTTCAGCGTATGAAGTTTTCCTCACGATGTTTTTCTTCACAATTTAAGAGCATGAAAACTGGTCTTTTATGTTATTTACTGCAATAATGTTGCATGCCCGTAACATCCTGAGTCTAGATATTTTCTTAAGCATTCGTTTTAATTATAATCCTAGTGCTTGCCCAAACGATAAGAAGAAGATCAAGCAACCGCTATAGTCAAATTCTTATTTTCATCATCATCATCATCATATATACGTCCTACTGCAGGATACAGGCCACCCTCAGGGAGGATGTACGAGCGTTAGTCCACCACGTGTGCCTAATGCGATTTGGTGGACTTCACATACGCATCAGAATTTCTTCTTCAGCTTACGCAAGTTTCCTCTCGATTTTTTCCGTCACCGGTACTCATTGGTACATGGCATGTTGTCCGTGCGGACTCGATTTTATACTAGCAATCAGTTATTTTGTATACTATATGCCTAAAATATTTCTCTCGCAGATGTTAGAAACGCAAGTAGTGAAAGGCAGCGTGGCGCCGCTGACAGTGAGCGCGCAGTACCTGAGCGCGACGACCATAGTGAAGCCAGTGGTGGTCGTGTCCGGCTCGCACACGCCGCCCGCCTCGTCCACGTGAGGGTACCGCCTGCGCGACCATGCGATCACCTTCTAACGCCCTATGGACGCCTGGTACGTCGAGACTTAAGTGTGATAGTGGAAACCTGACGATGCTATCGTTGGAACTGTCTCCGATGCCCTTTCTAACGCCCTCTGGACGCCTGGTGCGTCGAGTCTTAAGTGTGATAGTGGAGAGCACTCCACGTGACGATGCAAACGTTGGAACTGTCTGCAATGTCCTTTCTAACGCCCTCTGGACGCCTGGTACGTCGAGACTTAAGTGTGATAGTGGGGAGCACCCCACGTGACGATGCAAACGTTGGAACTGTCTGCGAAGCCCTTTCTAAAACCCTATAGGCGCCTGGTACGTCGAGACTAAACTGTTATAGTGGAGAGCACTCTACCTGACGATGTAATCGTTAGAACTGTCTGCGATGCCCTTTCAAACGCCATGTAATGTTCGTCGTTCGAGCGGTTTGGCTTACCGTGCTCTTGGAGGAAACGATTAAAGTTATTGAAGAGTTGGACTATGAAAGCGTAGCTGTTATAACCGTGATCACCTTTTAACGCCTTATTATGCTTGGTGTGTGCGAGAATTGTCTATTTAAAGACAGGTTCTGAAAAGATTCACGAAAAAACGCAATTTTCAATTTGATAAATGTTCTATTTCGGAGGACTGTTGTTTCTGGGCAATGGATAAAACTAGAAAGGAAAAGAGAGGGTGTGTGTTGTATTTGCATTTGATACGTTTATGAAACTATTGATTGCCAGTATTACGTACACTGCCAAACTATTAGAGCAATAAAATTGTATCTGAAGTTTAATTATGTAAAAATTGTGTATTGGAGATGAACTACCCATTGTCTTGAATATGCGAATGAAACGTTGCGTCGAAGTCCTTTTAATAAAAGATTATTTTCCACCCTTTTCTTGCACAGAAATTTCAACCTTCGATCAGTTTCAAGTCATATAAATCGACGTTCTAGATAATATCATGCACCAGGATTACAGGATTCTAACCAACTATACCTCGAAGATCTTTAGGGTGTGTAGAGGGCATATACGCGTCCCTTTCACACTAGCTTTTAAAATGCGGTAAAAATATGTAACATTTGAAGATCGCAACTTAAAACGCGTCTTATGTTAAGACCGTGCTAATGTAAAAATGTATTTATGCAATATCTCCTTAGAGGTCAGTTTTATTTATCGCTGGTGATATAATAGCAAAGTGACAAATACATACATGGACATTGGTAACCGGCAAAAATTATAATGTCGAATAAAATTCATCTTCATATTTTTCTACTTCAGCCTCTGGTATGATTTCTCTACTTGGGTGCGATTCGTCATATTTTTTGTCGCGAACGAAGGCGCGTCACGCGCGAGTAGATAAATCATACTAGGCGGGCTGGGAAATAAGTGAGGTAGGTGTCCGTTTAGATGACGTGACAAAGATTATTTACCTGGAATGAGGTCCTACCTTTGTTTGTAAAATCAAAACGTTAAATATCAGCTAATGTCTTGTTCGTATATCTATTCCACGTTGTGATTGCGTACAATAAGTTAAAGAGTGGTAGAAGTATTTATTTAAAATGTATTTATTATTTTAGAGCCAGTAAATATAGGGAGCAAAACGTTTAACAATAATAAAAAATTGGAGCGGAGTCATTCTTGAAATATTTTAACTTTACTATTTGTACGATATCCAAACTTATAAATGTACAGTCTACAATACTTCTAGTTAGAGCATAAAATAGTTGCAGTCAACGACTCAAAAATATACTAGATGTATTGTTCACTATATAGATTGTAACTTGAACAAGTCAACTGGGTGGGCTATACTTATTGTGAAACGTAGTATTAGACTAAAGTGTACTTGTTATGTATAGACAACAGGATAAACAAATGTTTATTTTTTCTATAATATCTGTGATGTGTGCAGTATAGCTACTGTAGTTATGGAACTCTGTACAAAGAAGTCTTTAGATGTTGTCAATTTCTAAATAAATGTGTAAAGAAAGTCAATATGGCATAAAAATTAGGTACCTATTAAAAATAAAGTGGCTTATATACGTGTCGCGAAATTTGCAATATTAAAAATAACTATCCCTTGTGATATGCTGGCATGGAGCACTAGGAGATCAGAAGAACTTGGATGTGTTCCATTATCAAGACAGCTTGGACAAGAGATTTTGGATACAATACAGTTCAACTTCATGCATTGAATAGTTACAAATTGACACTCGATGTGAAAATGGATTGACAACTGAAATACGTTTAGATGCGTAATTGAGGAAAGAAAAACAAAATACGCACCTCAAACCGCAGTCTTAAATGATTCACGCGAATTTAAATTAGCCCTTTATGTACGTGATTCAGGGGTTTCTAGCATACGATTCGCGACAAGGCTCTGTCGCGTCTTTCATCGCATTCACATACGCTCATAGCGACTGCGCTATGTTAAATTACTTTTCAGTCTAATCCAAATCTCACAGGTTTTTCGTTCTTGTGTCAACTCAAATATAAATGAAACTGCTAGTAAAATTTCAAAATTTCTTGTCTTAGCTTTGATAGAACTCTGGTCTCCAATGCTGGCACTGGCCGCGCGGCCGTCCACACAGTGTGCCTACATTTTACCTGTTTATAAAAAAAGGACTAAATTATAAAATGTATTCACTCGGTCAAGCTAGAGCCATGCAGGCAACTATAAATTGTAGGTAATGTAAATACTTGAGTTTAAAGGAAACGGACTACCTTTTAGCTTGGCTGGATGAAAATTTAATTTTAAGGACATGTTAAACTATTTAGCTACCCGACCATCTTGTTTAGGTACCTGGTAAGAACTCTGATGGTTTTGATCTGAAAATTTTACTAAGGTCAGAGAATACCTAACGTCCACCATTTTGGTTACGTTTTAAGTTTTCGGGTATTTATCGTACTTTCGATTCAGTTACTTATGTGTGGTCGATGAAAACTATGTCTGATAATAAAGAGTTGAAGAAGAAACAGGAAAAGTAAACAATGAAATGACGCGGATGATATAAAAATAAATTGGCACTTACTACTTACTTAGTAATGTCATATGACCTTTACACCGTAGCTCTGTCTCTTTCATAGGGGTTGGATAAAGATAGTACTACATAATGTGTTCGGTCTTCTAAAAGCAATACCGTGCCAACAGTCAATGTTTGTATTCAAGTATTTAGTTCATTTTGTATTCTATGTCGCTATGTAAATGTTTCATTATTTATTGTCATTATATTTTGTATTGACCTGATATCTTTTGTAACGACTTGCGCGTATACTATGTTTCATACTGTAATTATGTGGGTGGAATATTTCCCACAGAAATCTATCAACTATTAGGTAGTTACCACAGATCAAGCGTGGAGCAATATTTGCTTTATGCAAGACTACGATCAAAGTACAATAAATTGATATGCCCAAAGCGCATTTAGTTGAAGCACACAAAGTAGGGCACTTAAGTCATCCATTCATTTTACTTAGATCGAAGATGCAAGATCTATAGATTTGCATAAAAAAATCACATAAGAAAAATGTATAGGCATGTGGAAAAGATATTAACATCATAAAATTAACTTAATTTATCCCGAATTAATTTAAATTTGTTCCTACTCTTTTTGATATTTTACAAATAAAATAAATAGCCAATTGAAATTCAATTTATAAATTTAATGTTTATTAAGATTGGCTGTGACTTAATTTATTTTCTGACGTTCTTGTACTTGTACATTGAACCCGCTTTGGGCCAGAATAATGGAGTATGACCACTCCCTTTCATCTTATTTATTGAGAGGAGGCCTTTACCCTGCAATGTGATCCTAACTGTACATAAAATGTACCAAGAATTTTGTATTTGTTAAAAAAACGTATATAATTTCTATATACATTAAGAATAAATGTTAGTATGAAAAGTTGTACTAAGTTTTATGGCTTTATGTAAAGTGCTAAAACCACACTTGGGCCCGCTCCATAAATTATTATAAGTTTAAATTCCCTATCAAGCGCTTTAAAGTGTTATTAGGCCTTTATACATACGACGGACAATTTTGCCCGCGGGCACATGCTCTTTGGTAATCTGCACGATGGAACTCTACGAATGTGTGCGTAGCTAACGCACACATCCGTAGAATTCCACACTCAGTTGCAGAACGCTCATTAGAGTTAATCCTCCATTAAATCTCTTGCTAGCTTTTACTACGTCAACAAGACAGTGACAGCAATAGATTTAATGGAGGATTAACTCTAATGAGCGTTTCTGCAACAGGGTTGGAGGCGGCGTGCCCGCGGGCAAAACTGTCGGTCGTCTGCGAAGGGCCTTCAAATCAGCAGGTCATATTTCAAAATGCATTGTTAAACTACAGGTAGATCTTACAAATTAATTAGCTAGTTAATAATGTATGGTTTGGCGGGGTAAATGCATCAACGGGGTAAATTTATCTACATTTCCATTCTAGGAAACTATTCAATACCTATTTAAAGATGTGATTTGATTTTGGAACTATATTAATCAACTAGGCAACAACGCGCAAAACCTGACACGCTAAACGTGACGCTCGACATGTCGGCAACGTTGTGAAACAACGCTCGACATGTCGGCAACGTTGTGAAACAACGCGCGACGTTGCTTCTTTCAAAGTTTATTCTTTTTGTAAAAGAAGCAACGTCGCGCGTTATTTTGCAATGTTGCCGAACATGTTGAGCGTAAAGTGTTGCGCGTCAATTGTTGCCTAGTGGATAAGAATCTGATTCTTTTCCGCGATATTAAATGGTGGACCTAAAACCCCGGTGTCGTAATTACCCCACCTAACCTTGTCTGAATTAGGACCTGCTTTATAGGTGAGAGGATTTTGTCACTTTGCCTAATAAGGTGGAAAAGATATGTAAAAATAATATAATAAAGAGAGAAATTTATTTTAATTGTAATAATATTGTGAAGCGAAAATGCTCATGTAAATAAAATGACGTAGTGTATAAAGTTCTAATATGTTAGAAATACACAAATTACATAAATCACTTGATTTTTATTTAATATGTCTAATTTACCTATACCAGCACAGCTAGCATGCCACCCACGATAAAGCGTTTAAACGAGAAAAACGTCATGCGCGCTCTTTCTGGCATACGTAAAATAATAAGGATGGAGGCACATCTCGATTTTTATCGTTTTCTCGGGGGTGGCATGCGAGCCCTACTGACATGCAAGAAGCACTGGGCAAATTAGTCGATCTCTGGCTTTGATTAAATTAAAATAGCGGAAGATAGGTGTCGTTCTTGCATTATGTTCCTACTAGAACAATGGATTTGATTTTTTAAGTACCAACTTACAAGTGTAAAGTTACGCCGCCGTGTGATTTGATTTTTGTTTTTTGAATGATTTGTACGGGTAAAAGCACACGATGCCATTGTGGTACTATATTCCACTAAAACAAAAAATAAATTAACTGAATCAATGCTGCTCGGATTGCGACTAAGTCAATTAGGCGAAGGGGCAAAATTTAGGCCTAGGCTAGTCACCTATCTTCCGCTATACCTACTTAATCAAAGACGGCCGCACGTAGTGAAAAAATCATATACCTACGACGACGGTTATAGGTATGCCTTTGCAGTATTTTGGTTGACACAAAACATTAATGACTTATCTTTTTAATTACCCCAAGACAAATGTCTTCTAGCCCAATAATACGGGTCCCCTATTCCTATAAAATGTTCTATCGTCTATAAAAATTTTAAGACACCATAAAACTTCCTAGTTTTGTTTTAATTACTTCAAATAGATAAAGTTGGTTGACCTGCCTCTATTTTTAGGTTTTTTCATGCCTAAGAACAAAAATTTTAATAGGTAGCTATAGTCTACAGGATGTAGGTAAGTGACAGCCTAGCAAATACTGAAACGGTGAACTCAGACCATCAAACTGAACAACTTTCACTATGGAGCCTACCTCAGGAAACGCGAAAAAAAAACTGCTTTATCTACCCGACTCAAATGTATGGGACACCTGATTTATTTTCGCGTTTCCTGAGGTAGGCTCAATAGTGAAAGTTGTTCAGTTTGATGGTCTGAGTACACCGTTTCAGTATTTGCTGGGCTGTCACTTACACCCTGATATATCATCGTATAGTGTATCATTCATCAGAGTCCTCGAGTTACGACCGCGTAGCGTGGTAGGCCCCTTCATAAGGACATGCGACCTGCACGGCTAGCATGCCACCCACGACAAAGCGTTTAAAGAGAAAAACGTCATGCGCGCTCTTTATGGCATACGTGAAATAATAAGGATGGAGGCACATCTCGATTTTTATCTTTTTCTCGGGGGTGGCATGCGAGGCCTACTGGCGAAGGCTGGCGCGGACGGGAACCCGTTGAATGAGGGCAGCGCAGTACCGGTCGGTGTGGCGAATTGGCGATCCTTCGGGGGATGCTATATCCAGCAGTGGACGTCTATCGGCTGAGATGATGATGATGATATACCTATATCATTGTTACCTACATTATTTGTTTGATCATTTTTTTTTTTTTTTTATTGTTGCTACAATTTAACTGTCTTAGGTGGAGGCAATGGTCTTTTCAGGTTCATGAATGGAATGACGTTTCGAGTGGTGATAGAACGGCCAAGGGCTTATTTCATAAATATGACCATAGTAATTAACAATTAGGTATATTTCAAGGGATTTTCCTAACATTCTCAATAATATATCTCAAATTGTCATTATACATTACAATTATCATGTTTATCGAATGGGGCTCTGTAGCATATTTCATACCCAGGCCTTTGGGCCTATCCATTAATTTAACTTTGATCGAAGCTTACTGCATGTTTAGCGTCAGCAATGTTCCCTGAATTGTTTTATTTTTATTTTACTTTCATCACAATCATCATCAGCCGACATATGTCCCACTGCAGGGCACAGGCCTACCTCTAGGAGGGTTTTTGTTTGGTACTTTACTTTATTTTTCAACATAGTTGCTCGTAAAGTGGCTCTTATTGCACCGCTTTTAGGTACACAATGCAGCAATGCAGCTTATAGAACACGCGTGCAAAAAAGATTATATTCCCGCACTAGTGCGGTAATGTAACTTTTTTTTTCTATACCTATACTGCATTCGAAATAAGGACGAAAAGATATTCCGATTCCTGTATAGCTTTCTGGCCAATTCTGATTAGCAAATATGATTTATTTATCAGAAAGATATACTACCCAACGTATCTTGGACGTTTCGAAAGCTGTTCTAAGAATAAGTGAGAGGAAGTGTTTCAAATCTCTGTTTCTGTAATTCAAAATGGCCTTAAATTTTTGTTGTTATTTGGAATAGAGTATAGTTTGTTTTTAAATCTCAGCAAAGAGTTTTTTTAAACTTTTTTCTGAATAAATTATTCTGTTTTAGTTAAAATATGATAAATAAAAGCTTCATTTCATCAAACAATTTATTTCAGTTAACAAATTAACATTAATTTGTGTTATAAATACATAAATATTAAGTTTATAACGTTTTTAATATTAGGTTGTCTGCAACAAAATGTCGCTGGTTGAATGTTGCTAAAGTCATCGCCTCTCAACCAAAAAAAAAGCCCCGCCCCGCGCCATTTTCCACAATATTGGTCTAAAATTGTTGTTTTTTACGAAATTTTGTATCTTTTTCCTCGCAAGTATGTTGAAAAACGTCGTATGAAACGCGTGAGCATTGGTCATTACAGCCTCTGCTAACTAGCATCACTCGCCTCGCCTCGGCTGTAATGACCAACTTTGCTCACTTGTATCATAATGTAAATGTGCTATTAACACCTTAGATCAAAATAAAATGAATGGATAGGCCTTACGCAAACATTTCAAACCAGAAAAATGAGGCAAAACAATTGAAAGGTTTACTTGTCACTTGTATGCAAGTGCCCTAGATTTGACAGATAATGGCGCTAGTTTGTATGTACCAAGTGCACCAGTAGTTTGCTTCAACTGACCGCGCTTTAGGCCTATCCATTAATTTTATTTTGATCGAAGATTAACACACGGAAATACAGATGAATACAGCATAATAGACGAGTACAAAGGGCGAGCTTATCTCTGAAGAGATATCTTCCAGCATACCCATGATACAGAAAGTTTACAAAGTGAGGCAGGCAAGGTGTACAGACTTTAAAGTAGTGAACAAACTAAAACAAACAATTTTAACATCAACTTTATTGATAAGTAATATTGAATCATGTTAGAATTTTGGCACAGGAGAGCTTTACCTTAAGAAAGTGTTTATTATTATTAACTCAAGATTTTATCATGCTAATCGGTTTTAGGTAGATACTTTTGTACTATTGTACTACCTACCTATCTTGTACCTAACTATCTAAAGGCTGAAAAACGTGAAAAACCCAAAACACTGTTTATGAATAATATTTTATCAGCAAACAAAAGAACGCGAGGCTGAATGCAATTCAGAATCAACAGGGAACCCTTCCGGACAGATAACGTGGCCTTCTCTGTGTCAACGTACGATACGATTATGTTTCCCAATATGATATAATGCACGTCATTTTCATTTACTTTGCTGGTTGGTTGGCATAATAGGAAAAGTTATGGAAAAACAAGGCTCTTCCTCATAGCATATGCTCACGACTATATTCAGAGTCAGTCTGAAATCTCAGAACATCCACCACGTCTGTCCAGTGTGACGGGGAGTGAGCCCGTTGTCACTTGTAATGGACAGTGGGTACAATACATGCCTCAAGCATGCAGGTTTCCTCACGATGATTTCCTTCACTGAAAAGCCAGTTACAAATCATACCTAAATTCCGAAAAACTCGTTGGTACGAGTCGGCCTGGACGGGATCTAACCATCGCCTCCTGCACGGCTGGCAAGGTTACTTGCCACTAGACCACTGCGACTTTTCATTCATCCGTGTAGGAGGCGATGGTTCTATCCCCGTCCAGGCCGACTAGTAACAATGCGTTTTTCGGAATTTATGTACGATTTGTAACACCACTGACTTTTCGGTGAAGGAAAACATCGTGAGGAACCTGCAATACGCTGAAGAAGAAATTGCGATGCGTAATATGTGAAGTCTACCAATCTGCATACCAGTCAGCTTGACATTAACTTACTCTAAGGTACTAAGTAAGTTTATAGGGTCCAACTTAATATGCTAACACTTTTTTAAGGGGATGATGATCAGACCGTCAAACTGAACTACTTTCTCTATGGGACCAACATCGAAATCGCGAAAAAAAAACAGATCTTCCATACAAAACTGCAAACCTACTCGAGCCAAATGTTATGGGACAGCAGATTTTTTGTTGCTCCCATAGAGAAAGTTGTTCAGTTTGATGTTCTGAACAACCCCTTAAAAAAGTGTCAGCATATTAAGAAAGACCCTGTATAGCAGCGCCCGCGACTTCGTACAAGCAGACCACTGGCTTTAGGACTCATACATTTTAAGTTAACTAAGCCCTATGATTTTGTGAAACCACAATCCAAATCGGTTCAGTAGTTTTTAGGTGGTGCGTTGTGGTGGTAAACAGACCACAACAACAGACTTAATTGGTTTTGCTAGTTATTTTAAAGTCATCATCATCATCAGCCTATATACGTCCCACTGACTGCAGGGGACAGGCCTACCTAAACTCTAGGAGGGTGTATGGGCGTTAGTCCACCACGCGTGCCCAATGCGGATTGGCAGACTTCACATATCAGAATTTTTTTATTCTGCATATGCAGGTTTCCTCACGTTGTTTTCCTTCACCGTTTGAGAGTAGTCGGTAATACGTACATAAGTCAGAAAAACTCATTGGTACGTGGCATGTTCCGTGCGGATTCATACCCAGACCTCATGATTGATTTTATTTTAGCTTTACTTTAAACAAGTCTTTTGAAAAAGTATGATTAATGATTCAGCTTATGTTCTTGTATAGAAAACAAACGCACTATATTTTAAAGTGGAAAATTTTAATAAGTAGTTAACACTAAATACTTCATTAGCTCTTGTTTTGGTACCATCTCATTATCTAATCAATGTTTGAACCGGTTTCAGTCCTTTCCTTATTAAATATCTAACTCAGTTTAAAGGGTTTTCAGTTTATGGCTTTCTTGAATTGTTTGTCAAAGGAAATAATCTTGATAAATAAACTGACAATGAAATGAAAAATTAAGGAAATGTAAACCGAAAGCAAAACTCCCAAGGTCTGTCTTATCGATTAGTTTACATATTTTCGCCGCTACATCCTTTATGAGGAAGTAGGAGTAACGAACCTTGTCGGTTTCTGTTTACCCTATGACGGGTCCCCGCGAAAACATATAAATACACCAAGCTTGCTATTCCGAACCACATAACTCCTGGTGTCTTCTAAACGCCTGGTACATTCTTTGCACCACCCAATTTTATTTTACAAAGTTTTTGAGTTTTTTTTTTCAAAATGAATATTGCTTTAGTAATTTTGTTAATTGGTTTCGCTAGTAGTAAGCCAATGGAAGAAGATTATGATGCAGTAGTTATTGATGCAGCAGATTTCAATGAGAACAGCATCGATGGTGGTGATAGTATAGATTTGTCGCATTTAGGCCCTGAGGCTTATGGGTCGCCGAAGAATGAGTCTGGTAAGATAACATTTTATTTTATTTGTAAAGCTGTTTTATAAAATCGGTTTGAAGATTGCATGGTGTGTGTGCATCCCCCCAAAAGTGTGACCAATATTTAAATCGCGAAAAATTTGTTGTTGCATTGCATAGAAAACGACAATGGCTTTAGGTTCAGTACTATCTCGACCGAAATTTAAGGAATAGCAGTTTTTTTTTCCCAAATTCAATCAATATTGTTCCTATGGATCGTAAAAGTGGTTCAGTTTGATGGTTTGAAGCACCCCTGTAATGCATTTATGTTTGCACCCTGTATATTAAATTCTCTGCCGTTTCTCATTTAAGCAAATCATACAATGTTCTGGTTTTTATTAAATAAAAGGTGTTGTGTTTATATGAAATTAGGCGTTGTACTTTTATAGATATTAATAGGTACCCAGGTATGGGATGTTCTGATGTTTCAGAATATCTCTGACTACCCCCTCGGGGAATATAGTCGTGAGCATATGCTTATGCTTATGCTTAATAGGTACCCACGTGGGTTAAACGCACCCACTCTTACACCTGGAATATCTTCCTCAGCCTATAGTCCCAACCCAATATGTATAGGGCCTACCCTCAGGGAGCATCCATTCACCACGCGTGCCCATTGCGGATTGATGGACTAGGTACAACACAACATACACATCAGAATTTCTTCTTCAGCGTACGCAAGTTTCCTCACGGTTTTTTCCTTCACCGTTTGAGAGCAGTCGGTATTACGTACCTACCTGCCTACAGAAGTCAGAGAAGCTCTTTAGTATATGGCATCTCATCCATGCGGATTCGAACCCGGACTTTCATGTCTGAGTGTCCATACTTCTCCGCAACGCACCACCGACGCTCCCTGGAATATACAGGTGTCAAAATTTGCACTGCTTGACAGGAAACATAAATTGGCAAGGTGTATCCAAAACTCGTCACCATGTGATAAGAATGACAACTTATTTAGGTGCTGCTTAGTTATTCATATTGCTACATTTACCGTACCTATAATCAGCATTTCACAGCATGACGGGTGTCAGAAGCCTCACGATAAAATAGTTTGAAAAATGAGTGAGATCCTGGCAGTGACGGCCCACTTCCTCCGCTTTATGACATCCTAATAGGCAGTTGATCGCGACAGTTTTACGACTGTATTTAAATTCGTCGTACTTACAAGAAACGCATGAGGAAAAAGGCGTATTTTTAATGACAAACTAACAAAAACTCTGTCTAACATTTCATTTTATGAACGGTATCAAAATGCGAAACCTTTGAACCCATGCCACAACGTCGCACTGCTTGGCACTGCAGGGCAAATGCCTACTGCCCTGGACGACCCCTCCCCCTGCCCCGATTGCCCTGTTGAACGATAAAGAGATCCTTCTTCTGAGGTTGGACGTATATAGGCTGATGATGATGATGATTCCTTTGCTACCAGCCTTTTCTATTGAATTTAAACATTATTTTATTTTATTTATTCATTTTGATTTTTTTCTATTAAAGGAGGTAGGTTTTTTGTAATTAAATGTTGTCCAATTATAGGAGATGCAGTATCAGAGTGGACAGAGTCATCTCTCATGAACCCTGAGGAGATGGGAGAGTACGCGGAAGGTGACATTCTGCTGCCTAATATTGCTCGAAATGGAATCAAAGAAGAATCGTCAAGGTGGCCTGATGGGATCATCCCTTATTCGATTGAGGGTTACTACAGTAAGTTGCGAAAAAGTTCCATTGTTGAGTAAGGCTAACTTAATCTTCGTTTCAGTCCCCGTCTAGACAAATTAACTACCTACATCTTTGAGTGCGGGAGGAATTTAATGTCTTCTACTTGACACATCCTGAGGGCCTACCATGAGTTTTCTCTGTATTTTACGACTGTAGTTGCGTCGCCAATTCGTATGGCAGAAATTAGATCTCAACGTAACCACTAGGAGCGCTGTACGACATTCAATACAAAATCGGTGACGTAACTACAGTAGTAAAGTACAGGGAAAACTCATGGTAGACCCACAGAACGCTTCATACAAACGGGCCTGGCACTGGCAAGAAGAGGTTAGCACAATATGAATACTGAGTGAGTGCAAGTGAAAGAGAATACAACTGCTTACTGCCGGGTTTCTCCCGCATCAACGAGAGAGGGTGCGAAATTGGTGGAGGGCAGAAAATGTCAGTACGTAGTTAGTTGCTCTCTTTCTTACACTGTAAGCTTAATCGTGTCTATCTATTCTGCAGACCAAGAGCAACGCGACCTGATAATGAAGGCGATAGCTGATTACCACCGCCTCACGTGCCTTCGTTTCGTGCCCTACCAGAGACAGAAAGATTATATCGCCATCAAAAGTGCTAACACCGGTTGCTGGTCTAGCGTAGGGCGTACTGGTAAGTCTCTGTAGATTTATGTACTCCTGGTAACTTCCAAATGATATATTGCGCATCAGTCTGTCAGTAGTGTATTATTGGGCACTTTAGACCACTTAGTTCCTTCAGGCTCACGTTTTCCCAATTTCTTTGTAATATTTTGGCGATATAGATCACCGAAGTGTGAGTGCCCAATATAACACTACTCCTTAGCAGAAGTAGTGCAATATTTGGCAATCTAGACCAAGTCGTTTCTCACATCAGTTCAGTTCTGTTCGTTTCTCTCCCCTAGGTGGCCGTCAAGAAGTAAACCTTCAGTCGCCAGGTTGTGTCACTAAGAAAGGCACAATTATCCATGAACTTCTTCACGCCATCGGCTTCATGCACGAGCAGAGTCGACCTGAACGTGATGAGTATGTGGATGTCCGCTACCAAAACATCAAACCAGGTGATTATTCAACATATTGCTCGTAGATAAAGTAGATAAAAAGTCAAAGCTGATTATAGCTGATATCATATTCATAGACCTAGCGTAGACAATAATTAGGTATACTATACTGTATATACGGCGGACATTTAGTCCCAGAAAATATTTATTTCACACGTTACGCTTACCTTGAAGTCCCTTATTTGATTCTTCAAATTCCGTCCCAGGATCAGAGAACAACTTTAGGAAGGCGGACGAGCGTCACACGAATAATTTCGGAGTAGCCTACGATTACAACAGCGTGATGCATTACTCCGAGTATGCCTTCTCCAGAAACTCACAGAAAACTATCGAACCTAAGGTATGTACGAGTATGTCACAAAAATTATACAGGGTGTTACATAAGTAAGAATAAATTTTTTAAACTCTTAAAAAATTTATTCTTTGTTAGACTTTTTTAGACCTTTTTTCTTGTTTAGACAGTCAAACTGAACAACTTTCTCTATGGGACCAACATCGAAAACGCAAAAAAAATAAATTCATATCCCATACATATTTTAGCTCTAGTCGATTTGTAGAGTATGGAACATCAATTTTATTTTTCGCGATTTCGATGTTGGTCCCATAGTGAAAGTTGTTCAGTTTGATGGTCTACACCACCCCCTAAAAGGTTTATTTGTATTTTTGTAACACCTTGTACTATAGGTAGTCTGTAGAACCTAGAACGAAAGAAAGAGAAACATTGTTTCTTCGACGTTTGAATTAACAAAACGATCTCCGTTAGCTCAGTTTTTAGATTGGTGACTATTTTAGTGATAAGTATTGCATCTCAGATGGCACCGCAAGCACGATCCTAAAAGTTAAGTTACAGCCTGAAGGATCAAGGATCCCAGTGCTGGTCAAAAGCCTTCCACAAATATGGGTCAGATGCGTAGGTATTCCATACCACCTCGATTTAGGCCTCAGATAAATTAACAGGAATGGATGCGATATTACGCGCGTACCCCTCTGCCAAAGGCGCATGCTCAGTGAGCATACCCGTTATATAAAAATAGTTGACGCGCGTCCCGCGCCAGTCGCCAAGTTGTATATAAACCTCCCCCCTCACCCCCGCAAAATTGACAGACTTTTTTGCGTAGAAATGAGAGATCATTTCCAATCCATTCCCGTTAATTTATCTGAGATTTAGGCAAACAATTCAAAATTCAGTTTTGTGCCTATTTTCTGTGTGACTTAGTTATTTGACGTTACAAGTGGCGACGGGTTCACTCCCCGTCACACTGGACAGAGTTTCGGTAGGAATTACTAGTGAAACGTGGATATTCATCTCTGACTACCCCCTCGGGGAATATAGTCGTGAGCATACCTATGCTTATGCTATGCTGATGCTATGTCCTGTAGACATAATATTTTTCCTATGAATTGTAATTTGATAAAAACGTAAATTGGTGACAGGTCGGAGGAGTCAAGCTGGGGCAGAGGGAAGGACTGAGCCGAGGTGACGTCAGAAAGATCAACAATATGTACAACTGCAAAAAGGAGTAAGTAATATCTTTGAAATATATCGGATGATCCGCAATAGGGATAGAAGGTCCAAAAAAAGTCTTGTTTTTCGACACATGCTCCAAGGACACAATTATTTTAGTTTCAATATCTGAATACACCCTTAACATATTTCTGGTAGTAAAAAAATTTTGCATGTATGAATCTAGTCCAAATTACTCCAAATTAAAGTGCCAGATCTAGCCCAGAAACACAATTCTGGTTGGGCATGATGACGAATATAATTTTTGATTAAAGGTTTTAAGTGGTTTGCAAATTTAGATAATTTTGAGTTCTTGAGTTATACAAGGTGTTACAAAAATACAAATAAACCTTTAAGGGGGTGGTTTAGACCATCAAACTGAACAACTTTGACTATGGGACCAATATCGAAATCGCGAAAAAAAAAATTGATGTTCTACTCTACATATCGACTAGAGCTAAAATATGTATGGAATTTCAAATAATTTTTTTCGCGATTTCGATGTTGGTCCCATAGAGTAAGTTGTTCAGTTTGACGGTCTAAACAACCCCCTTAAGAGTTTTAAATATTTATTGTTACTTATGAAACATCCTGTATAATAGGTACCCTATGTTTCAAGTATTTTATCCTAATATACCTTACATGTATAAAGAGGTAGAAAAACCAATTTTGCTAAAACGAGATTTATCGAAAGCGGAATTATCCTACTCGTTTGTCTCGTAGTAATTACGTCCGTGGGAAAGAAAAATAGGAAATTTAATTGTTTTTTAATCCACTTTCCAGGGAGCCACAGTCTGGTTGGGTGGGCGCAATCTGGCAGAGCCTCTGGGGGGACAAGGGGCAGTATTAATTTACCACCCTTAAGATGATTGTGAAGTTTGCAGTCTTCATACAAAAAGCGAAAAGAATTTTAACTAAAACTCTACAAAAATTTATGATTTTGGTCTCATTTGATTCAGTGTACTTAAGTACACTGTCTTAGGTTTTAAAACCTAAGTAAGTATATAGGTTTCTATTTTATTTTGAAGATTAATTTTAAGTAATTTTTAATGCTTATCTATAAACCTAAAAAAAAAATTTAAAGTGAGGTATTTATTTACCATACCAATAACATATTACTAAGGGGTTTAAAAAAATGCCTATTTTTGTATGGAGCTTGTTAGCACTCACACTCATCTTAAGACTAAGTTATGAATGTTTTAAGTCCAAAGATCTGTTTATTTTTAAGAGCGTGCTAGTCTTTTCTATTGTGTTTACATTTTATGTGATTAAAAGATATATGAAAATTATTTTTGATGTTTTTGTTACGAAAAAATATCATCACACACAATCATCATCACAACCTACATCCCACATGGGCGTTAGTCCACCACGCGAATAAAATCAATCGCCTTTATGCAATAAAATGTATAAATATACGAATAGGATAACCTAAAGCCATCCAGACGATTTGTGGCCAGGGCTCTTTGCATGTCATCATCCAATATACGTCCCATATATACAGGCATACTGAGGGTATATTATATTATATTAAAGTAT
This sequence comes from Agonopterix heracliana, assembly GCA_963693445.1. NCBI lineage: Eukaryota > Metazoa > Arthropoda > Insecta > Lepidoptera > Depressariidae > Agonopterix > Agonopterix heracliana. The sequence continues at coordinate 3,788,657 of OY856327.1, forward strand.
TATATAATCTGTGATTAAAGTAAGAGTGAATAGGCTTCTTCTGGGTAAGCTCGCTACATCTTCGACCCCATCTTTGTCCTCAGGACTGGATTGAGGTCAAGAGCAAACCCATTTTATAATAAAAAAATATATATATACAGGGTGAAATCGATATCATTAGCATCCTTTTAAACTAAGAGTCTACCCATCAAACTGAACAACTTTTACTATGGGAGCAAACCAATCGGCGCCAATTTTGCTCCGATTGTTTAAAAGGATGCTAATGTTATCGATTTCACCCTGTATACAGGGTCCTTCTTAATATGCTGACACTTTTTTATGGGGATGATCAGACCATCAAACTGAACCACTTTCTTTGGGTGTGTCTTGTTCACATCGAAATCGCGAAAAAAAAAACAGCTGTCCCATACATTTGGCTCGAGTAGGTTTGCAGTTTTGTATGGAGGGGCAGATTTTTTTTTCTCGATTTCGATGTTGGTGCCATAGAAAAAGTTGTCCAGTTTGATGGTCTGATCATCCCTTTAAAAAAGTTTCAGCATATTAAGTTGGACCCTGTATACAAGGTGTTACAAAACTACAAATAAACATTTAAGGGGGTGGTGTAGACCATCAAACTGAACAACTTTCACTATGGGACCAATACCAAAATCGCGAAAAAATATATTTATGTTCTATACTCTACAAATCGACTAGAGCTAAAATAAGTATGGGATTTAAAATATTTTTTTTTCGCGATTTCGATGTTGGTCCCATAGAGAAAGTTGTTCAGTTTGACGGTCTAAACTACCCCCTTATGAGTTTCAAAAATTTATTGTTACTTATGAAACACCCTGTATATATGGGCGTTAGTCTACCACACGTATCCAATGCGCATCTGTTGGTCTTTACATGTGCATCAGAACTTCTTTTTCAGCTTATGTAGGTTTCCTTACGATGTTTTCATTCACTGTTTGAGAGTAGTTGGTATTAGGTTTCATAAGTTAGACAACTCATTGGTACATGGCATGCTGTCCGTGCGCATTCGAATCAACCCGGAATCTCATGATCGAGTACCCATATCGTCGATATGGCACGTTGCTGCAAATCCACGCTCTCGTCGTGTTTTTTTATAATCTGGCATAGACATATTACTCTAGCGATAGACAAGCTCGTTCAAACAAACAACATGTCACACGAAACAACACAAAATGACACATTGCGGTCTGTCATTGCCATAGTGACAAAGTGAACTCGGGAACATCACTCAGGTGCGTACACCCATTCAAGTGGAACATGTTGCTTCTATGGAAGGGCATGTCTATCGCTAGAGTTTAAGTCTATGTAATCTGGAGTGCGATTTTTGAATCTCATTCCATGAATTCAGCAGTTGAAAATGTCAAAATAACCATGGAGATAATGCATCTTTCTACTGCTGAGTTGACTTTCAAAAAAGAAAGATGCGTATCTCTATAGTAATTTTGTCATTTTCAACTGCGAGCTCACCGAACGAGATTCAAAAATCGCACTAAGGTTACGGACCTGAAAAAAAGACGGACGTAATCTCGTCTAACCACGATTGAAGTGGAAGCACCCATTTCTTTTGTGTGCGTGCTGTCACGCGGTACATAAGGTGACGGGATGTCGGACCTGCGCCTAGAGCTAGTGCATCTGTGTGAGTGTAGGTAACTTGTAGAACAAACGAAAATGTAGGACCTTGCATGCTTCACATCTTTTTAGTGTCACATTACGTCCGTCTTTTTTCAGGTCCGTGACTAAGGTCATATCTTTGTTTTTTGTGAGCCTACTTGAATGATTTTGTCCACATAAGTTTGAAGGTGGACAAAGGAATTCCTCAACGGCTGACGACTGACGAAAAAAATCATGATCGTATTATTTCTTGTCCGTTTAACCCTCAGATAAATTAATATCTGAGGTTTAACCTTTGCGTACTTAATTGATAAGATATCAGAGTGCTGAGTTTTATAACAAGTTGTTGGTTACAGCTCGATCTAATTGGATTGGATGATTGTCCAGAAAAATCAATTAATTACCTTTAGTAAGTAAGTACTAGTGTTTTCCCGCGACTTCGTCCGCACCAATTATATAGGTACCAGATTTTAAGTCGGAAAGATTATGTTTATCATTCGAAATCTGAGTGCAAAAGTGCGTTTTATCCGCTAGCGTGGAAAGAGTTTTTGAAATTCGAATCTGTCTATTCAATATTTTTCTATACCGCCAGTAGTCCACTGAAAATGCATTAATAACTATTTCACCTCACAATCTCGGAAAGATTCTGTTTATCATGCGAAATCTGAGTGCAAAAGTGTATTTTATCCGCTAGCATGGAAAGAGTTTTTGAAATTCGAATCTGTCTATTCAATATTTTTATATACCGCCAATCCACAGAAAATACTTAATAACTATATGAAATTTCATGACACTGGCCAGCATAGTTACGAAAAAAAAAACTTTTTAAAATGTTGTTCTCTTTAGCAATTCAATTTTTTTCCTCGCTGTTGTGAGGTGAAAAGATGTGTTTCGCTCGGCTGCAAAGATATTCTGCGTCTCATACCTTTGAAACCTTCGCTATAAGCTCAGGATTCTATTATTTGAACCACTCGCTTCGCTCGTGGTTCAATCCTAGCATCCTTCGCTTGCTCAGGTTTCAATACAAGTACTCGCGCCAAAAAACTACTTAGCAGCCTAGCATAACAAATAACTATTGTTGGTGATTTTGATGTTTGTCGCATAGAGAAACTTATTCAGTTTAATGGTCTTATTATCCCCTTAAAACTGTGAGCTTAGAAAAAGTATAATGTCTAGAATGAGCCTCACACTTGTTCCGTATAAAACAAAAGGGGCTAACTTTCTTAGGTTGGTGTGCGTGAGGCGCCATACAAATTATGTATGTGTGCGTGTATATGTATAGGGTTTTGGAACCAGTCCTGCATAGCTAGCATGCCGCAGTGATACAGCGCTATCATACCTTAGCTCTCTTTCTATTTGCGTGCGAACGAACGAGATAAAAGACGTGATACAGCCGTATCACGTGTAGCATACTACGAGTGCTGGTTTCTATTTTTTTCGACGCTTTCGTAGCTTTAACTGTCTATCTTGATAATCTAAGACTGTGAGCATATTTAGAAGGACTCCTGTATAGGTAGATAATTTTATTTTCATCTCTCATACTCTGAAAGTAGTTCATTGTTTATCTATGAAGCGGGTTGAAAGTGAAACATTTCATCCCTAGGGATGAAAAGTAATTTAAAAAAAAAACCTACGTCTATACTGGGCAAAGGCAGAAAATTATACAGCCACACTTCGATAAAATTATTTTAATTCTTATTTCTTTATAATGAGATCAATCTTTAAAGTTCAATAAATTTGAATTTTATTAGATGTTCATTTAAATAACATTATTTTTTGTTATTTGGAGACTTTTGTAAAAATTATAAGCAGACAGAAAAAAGTGATCCCGATTAAAACTTCAAAACCAAGTCAAACAAAATGGCGGGCTGGCTTAAAAAAATATAAGAGCCAGATGCGCGAAAAAAAAGGGAGGGAAAGGGAAATGTTGCTAATTTTTCGGATCCGTTTCAAAACGTGTAATAATCACCCGGAAAGTCTATCTGTCTCACTCTAGCATACACAATCTTCGTATATTTTTTCTCCCTCGTGCCAACACGAGGAACCAGAGTGATTTCCAAACGTTTCGAAACGTAGCCTAAAATGAATTCATCGAGCGATTCAGAAATTGATTTTGCATTATCTAATTTTTGTTTACTTTCCTCGTATTCGAAATGAAAAGCAGAGTGTTTAACTCGGGAGAAAGTCACCCATTTCACACTCGAATTATGGCGCCCCTCACGTTCCGTTCGGGGCGCCAAACATCTCGTGTGAAATGGGTGACTTTCATCCCTTGGTTAACAATCTACTATTGTATGTTTTCAAGGTTTACTACGCAATACATACCTACACACTTTTTTGAATGATGATAATTCTCAGAATTCCAACTCCAACATTCACATACTTAGGTAATTTTTTTTCAAAGTTTTGTACTTATAGGTACATAATGAAGTGAGATGGTCTAAATCAAAGATAAAAAAAACCAGCAGTCAGGCAAACAAACATTTATTTACCCAAAATATGTGCTCAATCACTATTCTACAAAAAACATAAGGAAGTCCGTTTGAAATATTAAAGTGCCTTAAGTGGTTTTGTACGACCAACCGGGAGATTTAGTTAGGTGTAGCTACTTACTGCCCCTTTTCGTACCTCTCGATCTCATTTTCCATCAGACACTTCACGAATTGGTAAGCTCTCTCACATTTGCATGTTTCATCTGGAAACGAATAAAAATAATTGCTCACACCTACGTTCACAGTTAACTTTCATAACTCAATAATGGGTTTTTAAATTCAATAATAATTTCGGAGTCACGTTGTTGATCTGCTATTGGGCGGTCGCGTCGCCTGTTGATCGTTGGTTGCCCCCTCCCAGGTCTACAACGGGGCTCCAGTGGTGGCTCAAGATAGTGTTCTTTTCGAAAAACAATCCTTGAAGTCACCAAATACATAAATTACCGTACAACGTCAAGCACTTTTGCTACATAAACTAGACATTGGCAAAATCATCAAACACCCAAGATGGCAGCCATTTTTTTAAAAATAGTATAGAATAGAATAATAATTTCATGGGTCGAAAATGGACTTGTTTCATGCTTGCAGCAAGTTTAATATATCGAATAAGAACGCTTGGAACAAGTTTGACAAGACAAGTTTTGTTACGCTATGGCATGTTTATATTAAACTTTTTAGTTACCCTCCAACAAGCTTGCAAATTTTTTGCTAATGCAAACTTTCACAATCTTTATCACGACAAACTTACTTACCTACTGTTTATTATGAATTTATGACTTATGACAAACATTTGTGTCTCAACTCAAGTAGAGCGCACACAGACAGAAACAAGAGAACTGATGATGACATCTCGTTGCTGTATAAAGGTACAGGTCAGAGGATCATCCACAGCCTGAAACCACCCACTGCTGGGAAGCTCCATTTGTTTATGGCACCTTCATTTGTCCTGTCCTGAGCATTTCGCAACCGAGTTCATGTATGCACATCATTTTCAGTATGGAAGGCTCTGGTCATATGATAGTTTGTGGCTCTGGTGAACACGTTAGCTGGCCTGCCTACTATAAATCTTGTAAAAGCAAACTATAGCGCGATTTCATTTGGATCAGTCCATCTAGTGATAGACTAGGTCAACATAGGATTTTACCATAAGTTTGCAGCCACTTTCACGGCGAGTCCACCGCGCGTGCACAACACTGGTCTATCTTTCAAGTCGCGTTTTTCCTCAAACTTTTCATCTTATCCTTTAAGCTGATACCTCTGTTACTGGCGCAATCAGTAGCTATATCCTCCAGGTCGTCCATTGTCTTGCCTCCCCTGTCCCCGGCGAAGGCGTTGGCTGCGCGCGCAGGGTTGTACTGCCCGTCTTGTGATGCCACACCGGTCTTCTCGAGCACGCAGCGTACGTAGCACTGTCGATTAACATACAATAAAGGTGGAGACAGACTGACTGCGACCGATTTAGCATGGAAAGCCGTCCGCACCGTCGACGCGGCGACTACGGCGGCGGACGGCTTCCCATACTAAATTACATTTTTGTATGGGCCGGCCGTCAGTCGGTCGCCGTCGGAAAAAGTGTCTCAACCCTTTTATAATTATGATTGTGGCCAATCCAAGGCTTGTCCGACAAAATAAAACTGTTCATTTCCTACTGAAAACATAAGTATAGGTATACTTCTGTATACTATACATAAGGTTTTTATTTTCTTTATTCTTTGTTTTTCTTTTACCTATTTTAATATTATGTACAAACATAAGTATTAAGTTCTTACTTTAGGAGTTCTGTCAGTTTCATCCGGAAAACTGCCGCTTTCGTTAAGCGCTTGTAGATAAGCTGAAAAAAAAGGTGTATGATATGACTACACGGTAGAAGTGAAAACTATTATTATAAGAGATAAGTGTACTTTTTGCAACCATCAGCAGCAAGGCTGATTCAGTGTTTATGGGGTGTAGAGCATCTCTGTGATGGGGATGGACCAGGTCTGCCTGCATAACTTCAGTCGGTTTAGGAGTTACAGACGTTTAAAGGTTTGGAAAAAAATTACGAACAGCTGCAGGGCTGATCGTATGATATTATCGTAGTATGCACTGTAGCCATGTGAACAATACAAAAACTGACATGGTTCATCAGTCGGTTTCGGAGTTACTGACGTTCAAAGGTCTGACCTTTGAACGGCCTTATCTCCTTTACCGACTGGCAGTTCATGTCAGTTTTTGTACTTTTCGCATAGCTACAGTGCATACTACAATAATATCATACGATCAGCCTTGCTGTGGATCGTAATTTTTTTCCAGACCTTTAAACGTCTGTAACTCCTAGACCGACTGAAGTTATGCAGGCAGACCTGGTCCATCCCCATCACGCAGATGCTCTACACCACATAAACACTGAATCAGCCTTGCTGCTGATGGTTGCAAAAAGTACACTTATCTCTTAGTCTATATACAGGGTGTAAGGAAAATTATTATTAAACTTTAACCAGATCCAATCAAACTGAACAACTTTTGAGAGTGCAAACCTATCAGCGCAAAAAACAGCTATTTTGTCGTTTGAGTCGAGTAGGCATTGCAGTATAGTATGGAACAGCAGATTTTTTTACGCTGATTGGTTTGCGCATATTAAAAGTTGTTCAATTTGATCGGTAGAGCACCTATGTGGTTTAAGGGTATATTACCGTTGGCGCTCTCCATACAAACGTACTATGGTGATATTTTCAATACTAACCAATTAAAGTTAATAAAATTCCAGAAAAAGTCTTGAAACAAATATCTATGCTTGTATGGAGTTCGATTTTCGTTAAAAAGTATAGTTTTAATATTACAGTGCCTCAAAGATTGCCATACAAATTTTAAATTAATCCTAGCATTGAAACTGTAAATTTTAACGAAAATCTCACTTCATACAAGCATAGAGATTAGTTTCTAGATAGTTTCATCATTTTAAAATGGGAAACGATAGAGCGGTTATAAAACTTTAAAATACGATGACAAAACTTACACATATCGGTTTTGAAAGTCTCATTGCATTCATTCATAGCAGTAATTCGGTCCATGTCCAGCATGCTATCTTCCTCATTTAGTTTCTTCGACGTATCCACCTTCATCGTTCCACCTATCTTCCATTTGTCATCGGTGATCTTCGCTGATTTTACGAGGGAAAAAGTTAAAAGTGCCATTGTTAAGAAGAAAATAACCTTCATCATTTTCAGGCGCCCTGGTACGTTAGACTGGGAGATGAAACAGGTGTGTCAAATTATTATTCACGCGGAAGAGATCTTTATAGTGGGGTTAGGGCAGGGGTAACAAACAGTTGAGTGGAAATAATACCTATGATTTTCCTTCCGTTTATGATTCGTTGAACTATATTACGGACCATCACCATGAACATTGACAACATGATTAGAAATCTTCTCTTTTTCGTATCAGTAACGAGTTACATCGTAACAATCATTCTTGCTGTAGTGGAATAATTAGACAGTCAGCAATGGTAGTATCGCGGCTGACTGCCCAGGTTGCGCCAGACAAACTCAGGCTTCGTCACTCTGGGCAGTGCCTCGTCACTCCCGTTTGACATCTGCGATGAAGTCGTGACGTCACGTGCATCTTCCAAGATGCAGGCTGTCGCTCATTGACATAAGGCGCATTTTAGTTTTCGTTCCTGAAGCGCAAAGTTCGAAATTCGAAAAAGCGCGCGAAACCGAGTTGAGTGCATCTGTTACGGTAGTAACTATTAAGTAATCTGTGCTCTATCCTTCCACCCGTGGTTCTGCTTGTCTTTCATGGGTCACTATATACGCTATTATAATAAGATACCAGAGGATATTCTAAACTTGCCAGACAAAAAGTTTAAGTCCCATGTTTCATTTCATTTATTTATTTACCATAATTTACATGTGTATACAGTGATGGTCTTAAGGTTCAAATTAGTTCCAATGTAAATTTGCTTTGACAAAGCGTAGTAAAATGTTATGTTAAGCAAGTCCTCTGTAAAAAAGGCTACTATAAACTCGATGATTATATAAATTACCAAAATGTCTGGTCTTGACAATGTTACACTATGTATTTCAATAAGTACTGTATTTGTAAGTGTACTTTGTATATTTTGTTTTTTAAAAGATGTGTGTTGTAGAGAGTGTGTAGAGAGTCCGACGCGACGCGGTGGTAGAGTAAAAATTGACGTCAGAAAGCTATCCTTGTGATATTATTTTGAATAAACATTTTGATTTGATTTGATTGAAAAGCCCGATATACACTTCCACATTTGCGAGTTTACTTTTGCGGGTTTGAAGTTCTTGTGGAAGAATAAAGAAAGCGTTGCGTGGGAAAAGGATCATAAATAAAATAAAGCATGTTTAAGAGAATATTATTCCGAGAACGAAAATGCGCGCTGCACACAAACGTACTATGGTGATATTTTCAATACTAACCTATTAAAATCAATGAAATTTTGAAGAAACAATCTAGAAACAAATTTATATGCTTCTATAGAGTCCGATTTTCGTTAAAATATACAGTTTCAATGCTAGGATTAATTTAAGATTTGTATGGAAATCTTTGAGGCACTGTAACTTGAAAACTATACATTATAACGAAAATCTGACTCCATACAGGCATATAAATTTATTTCTAGATTGTTTCTACAAAATTTCATTGACTTTAATTGGTTAGTATTGAAAATATCACCATAGTACGTTTGTATGGAGCGCCAACCTACGTATGTGTAGTACGTTTGTTAAAAAAATTAATGCATTGTATACCCCTGAAGCTATAATGAGAAAATTTCAGAAAATTGCAGAGTTTATGGAGATTGTACCTATAATCACAACAATTTGTAGTTAATTAATACGAGTAGGAAATGATTTGGTTTATGAGACTACTTTTGTGTAATTATGTAATAAACCAAATTAAAACTATTTCAGTGTAATCATAAGCATGCATATGCATAGTTAGGTATGCTGTCTATATTCTGAAACCTCAGAACATCCACATTTCACTAGTAGTACCGAAACTCTGAGCTCTGAGCTCTGAGTAGAAAGATGCGTATCTCCATAGTAATTTTGACATTTTCAACTGCTGATCTCACCGAATGAGATTCAAAAATCGCACTCCAGAGCCGAGTGTATTCATAATATTATTATCCAATGCGGATAACTTCAGCTAGTATTCTACTCATCAAACCGAACAACTTTTACTATGGAGCCAAATTCGAAATCGCGAAAAAAAATCTGATATCCCATACATTTATTGCAATGGTCTAATTAGAGCATTAAACTGAACAACATTCACTATGGGGTATAGTATTATATAATCTGTGCTATGGGGTAAAAACCGAAATCGCGAAAAAAAAAACAGATGTGCCATACATACGACGCGGTTGGTGTGATGGTTACCACGCCGGACTGCCAATCCAGTTCGAATCCGATATAGGACAACTGAAAGAGCTATTTTATCCGGAGTTGATTGCTAACCCGTGGTTGGTGCAAGTGGGGCTTACTAGGGCTTACTAAAATAAAAATCGACTCGAGCTAAATGTATGGGATATCAGATTTTAACCACAGACAACCAGACACCCTTAAATGTTTATTTGTATTTTTATAACACCTTGTAAACGTACTAACGAACGTTTACGTAAGTTATTCTGGGATACTTTTTTCGAGAATTTTGTATGAGCCTCGGCGTCCATTAGTTTCTACGTCAATGTATTTACCGGAATGTTTTCGTAAGCTAAATGACATGACAGTGTAAATTAGCTAAATGAAAGTGCACAAAGCATGCCTTATCAATAAATTCAAGATAACAACCTCGTATTTGGTACTACGCACTGCGAAAAATGGACGCGAAATTAATATGCGCTAAAATAATTGTTCTTGAAGCACGGGAGGACCTGTTATTTTATTCTCATTATTGGCTAAATACGTTATAAATAAAATATGTAAGTAAGGAAATAAAAGACCCTCACAGCAAATACATTGTTCTTATTCCAAGAATGGTGCTCAGGTTAGAGGCCTATAATATTGAGGTGGATTGAAAATTTCCTGTCAGTGAGATGACTTACCTAGTCATATTAAAATTAATAATTATAAAAAAAAATACCTTATAGCATTTTTAGATGATTAATATTGTCTATACAATGATGTGTGTCGCAAGTAAAAGTGACTTCAACTTAAAAAGTAGATGCATTAATACAGACTTTTTGAAACATTTAGGGCCTGTTTAACCACTTCTGGGTAAGTTTTTGTTAGCTTATCCGACAGATAGTTTGACATATTTTGTATGAAATTATGTCAAAATATCTGTCGAATAAGCTAACAAGAACTTATTCAGGAGTGGTGGAACAGGCCCTTAGGCTTTCCTTTCACAGGTTCACACAGGTTTCATATGCCAAGATGTTGAAGATTTATTGCTATATATTTTTCATGAATTTTCGTTTTTCTAATAACGAGGAGATAACTTCAAAAACCAGCAAAATATGGCCCCGGCCAGCGTTTACATAGTGGGAGCATCTTAACCTAAGTGCGTGCTCTTAAAGTACCTAGATAATTAGATATTAAGGATGACACCAATAAATAAATATGATAACATATTTTTTACATGTGACGTCATGTTAGGTAATCGTAATCTTGAAAGCAATGCTCCTAGTTCGAAATTAATTACTTGCGAAAAATCCAAACAATATAATAATAAAAAAGTGAAATATACTACACTTCAATTTGTTTGTTTTATTATTTACAGATATTGAGGAGACCAAATTGGCAGCATACTTAAGAAGGGCCAGATCAAATGTACCCGAAACCGACGAGCGTGTATGAAACGACTTAGGTATGACTGTGGAAGAGGCAAAAGAGGTATGTCAGGATCGTAGCCGATGGCGATCAATTGTCTCTGCCTACCCCAATGGGACACAGGCGTGAGTATATGTATGTATGTATGTATTCAGGAGACCGATTTTTTCACAGTTTGTGTAGAAAGTAGGAACATTTAAAGATTGTCTTGTGGAAAGTAGGTATTTAACATCTTAATTTGAGAGTGAGATTACACACGATGACGCATTGACGGAGCGGCAGACGTCAGTCCGTCATTTAGAAGCACACACGGTGACGGACTGACGGACTGTTTAGGCTTCTACGTGCGGTTTCAAACAACTCTTTGCTTTACAAATGACGGACTGACGTCTGCCGCTCCGTCAATGCGTTATCGTGTGTGAAAGCGCTAAGATGAAAGAAGAGAGAAGCCTCTTAGGAATCGAGAAACAGAGTCGCATGCATCTTCATTTAATGTTGCTGTAGCAGTACTGTAGCAGCTGAGATTCCATTTTAAGGCTAGGTTATCCCAGTGCAAGCGTCTCTTTCTTGCAAGCATAAGTTTACAATTAGCCATCCCGCTCCAATTGAAAGCAGGATCGCAAAAAAACGTGTTTTTCGTCAATATCTTTGCTCATGGGAGTTTCTAAGCTAAAACTTCTCCTGAGTTCACTAGACATATTTAATGTATTTAGTTAAGTACAAGAATAAAAAGTTAAATATCAGCAGTTTAATCATAGTATTCTTCTTATCGAGTGGGCTGCAAAGCCCTGGTGTCAGAGTTTATTCAAACCGCCTTACGGCCTCTGACGTGGTTTTTATCATAGTATTGAAAAAACATAACAAAAAGGGGTAACTTTGGGATGTTTTTCTATCCAGTAAACTTAATCTAACCGTGTAATTGAGAACAGTCGCCCATCCGCCCGATCCTTAAATAAGACATAATTTAATTTCAGACTTTAAAACACAGTTTAAAACACTTTCGTTCGTGTTCAAGAAACGGCCTCGACGGGATAACAGCGTCTTAATAAAATAGTATTCGGTCGGTTTTGTGTTGCGGAAAGGTCTGAGATCAAGGACCTCTTGGTATAATTTCTTTGGGAGAGTTATAGATAGACACTCAATCAAGAAGGCACGGGTTCGAATCCGCACGGACGACATGAATTAATGAATGAATTCATTTATTTGTAAGACTTTTGGTTGTACTAAGGATGTAGGTAATAAGTTCTCACAGAAACAACCAAAATCTGCCATCATGGGCACAGAGGATTATAATTATTGTACAGAGTGACAGCTTCATACAAGCTCGCAAAAGCGGCGCATCACTACATGCGCAGCGCGTTTGTGTGCGCGCATTCACCTACGAGGTTCACCAACGAGACCGAGGGTGACTTCGCGCGAAACGAAGGTGTGACTGTGAGGGGTGACACATCGTTGATTTTACCCGCGCGTCCGTCACCGCTCCGTGTTGTACGCTCGATATTTTTATTTTATTAGTTTATAGGTAGTAGAAGTCGAATAAAAAAAATGGTAAATTATTTTGCATTGTGTGCATGAACGATTGGAAGAGTAATGTCAACATTTATAAAGAAATACTACATTGAAATAAAACTTTAATTTTAACAATGTTTTCATTATTTTATTTTTTTATTTTAGTGAAATACATAGTTTTAACTACAACTAAATATGTCTAAGAACTACAAAAGATAAGTAAATTTTTTAATATTTTCATGCCTAAAATGAATTAATAACAAATAATAACTAACAAAATAATCAAAAACAATTTACAATTGAGTCATAAAACATTTACCTACGCTTCATACTTACTCCAATTAAATTTATTTCCTTTAAGGCAGCCCTACAAGAATAGGCTAATTAAATTGACGCTCCTTAGTAGCTGTTACTCTGTACAATCCTCTGAGTCATGGGCGTACAAATATTGTGTACTAAGAAGTTACAGATATTACGTTTTACATTCAATAACTGATTCGCTTGATTCAGATCAATAACAAAGAATAATAATCAACAACAGTACACAGAAGACAATTCGGTATGTCAAGTTTTTTTTTGGAGGGCTGAATCGAAAACCATTTCGAGATAATTGTCGCAATAATCATATTTTCTATGTCAGAGATTTTAAAATGAAAGGATTACAGATATTTTTAATAAAATAACGTCGTTTTTCGGTCCGTGCAGTGACGTCACTGGCATACCTGTGAACTCCTTGGTAAACATAAAATCAACTTAAAATAACCGGCCATTAAGAAAAAAAAATACTTTCACAATGTCAGAATTTGACATTTGATGTTGCCGTATCTGTTTCCAGCATAGAGTTAGAAAGAGGAGGCAGGTTTTAATTTTTTTAAATACAGCTGTAGGTAGTTTTTCTCCATGGAGTTCGAATTATTTTCTCTCCACCATTTTTGCACTTAGAGATCACAGATCGAAATAATTTAAAAATTAAATTTATATTGATAAACTGGATGAATCGCAATAAGAATGAAATAGGTATCTTAAAATTATGTCTTCAGTCCGTAAAAAATATAAAAATGAAGACCAAAAAAAACTTGACATACCGAATTATTTACATGCAGCTTACGAAAGAAAGTCACAATTTTACGAGCCTACATGCAGTTTGCAGATAAATGCCATGTACCAATAAGTTTTTTAACTTTTATAAATATCAATATTATATTGAATACAAATGAAAACAACAAAGCAGTACAGAGATAAGAACGTAAAGATAAAAAAAGTCTTAAATAACTAGTTCCGGTCTTGAAATCGATGAGGTTAAATGTCGTATTTCTAGGGTCCACTCCTTCCCTCATACAGGAAAACGTGCCAAGCTGTTTGTGCGTTCACACACGATGACGCACTGACGCAGCAGTAAACGTCAGTCCGTCATTTGTGAAGCAAGATGTATGAAACCGCACGTAGAAGCACACACGGTGACGCATTGATGCACCGGGTGTGGTTCTATGGACTGACATCTCCCGCTCCGTCAGTGCGTCATAGTGTGTAAAAGCACTTAGCTACAAAATGGATTCGTGCAAGAAGCTTGTAAGGTAGGGTTGGTTGTTGTCGGCCACCGGTCTACCTATGGAAAGTTCATAATTTCCTAAAGGTTTCTTCTGGAAAGTTGTTCAGTATCATGGGAACAACCAACTCTTAAAGTAATGACACTGTTTACCCTAACACACTGATGCTGATAATGATAATGATGTATAATATTTGTTCAGTACACACGGCGACACATCATGTTACGCACCCTATATACACGTAACTACACTACGTACAAAACACAAAATAGTGCGGTAGAGAGCCTGCATAGACGCGGCTGCCGGCGCAGGCGCAGCGTGCCGTGAGACGAAACAACAACAACATACCGCACCCTCTCGCACGATTCGCAGCGTTCAACTTCTAATAGTTCAAAGTCCAAACAGGGTAACTTGACCTGTCGCCTTGTGTACATAAAGCCAAAGGTAGGCCTGTGCCGGACAGTGGCAATCGCGGATCCACCGTTGTGGGCACAGTGGGCATGCCCACAACCCTAATTGAGGTCGATAGGTTTTCACTCTGTAAAAGTTTAATCAAAATCGGTTCAGTAGTTTAGAGTCTAGATGTGACATAGTGATGTGCAGACAAACACACATTTAGATTAGTCATTTTAGTGAGCAAACAGACTAACATTTTACAAAATCGTATTTACTGGCAACACTGATGGCAAAAACAATGCGTGAAAAATTTATTTAGTTTTTAATTTTATTTTGACAAAATATAGTAAACTTACTTGTGAAAAGTAACACCACTTCCTTTATTATTCTTTTCCGACTGTGATTTACAAATTTTTACGGCGCGTTTCCCCATTTTGGTAGCTTAATTTATACGTCACGGATATGTCCGCTCACTATAGATAAACGCCTGAACTGAAGTCAAAGAAGCCTGCAGACATCTTCGAAGTGGCAACGCTTTGGTGCCCTAACTACTAATCTAGGTACTTAATATCATTGTTTATTAACGGTCAACATATTTACCTAAGCGCGGTACATGTCAAAAGTACCAGGCGGCGTGTTTCAAAGGCGCGGCCTCTAGTATGCGCTGCTAATACTCTTGATTTAAAAAAAACGTCTCTTGCCATCTTAATAGGTAATCCCAGTAAATCCCGTGAAATTTTATCCAAATTTATTAAATCCGGATATTTCCGGGAAATTCAGGCGTATCCATACTTGTATGCTCAAAAAATGCCCCGACATTCCGATCACTGCTCATCAGTCACCCAAATGCGAAACATAAAGGCCTACGCTCATTGCAGCGATTTTATGGAGCGATAATATCGCTGCGATTTTGCGATAATTGTTTCCAGTACATTTTGTATGGGGACGCGCGCGATCCTACACACTGCCGCGATATTATCGAGCGATAATATCGCTGCGATTTTGCGATAATTGTTCTCAGTACATTTTGTATGGGGACGCTCTCGATGCCGCGATACAGCCACGATATTATCGCAACTCTTTCGACTACATTTAGTGGTGGGGCGCATGCGTGACGCGAATCGCGCAATCGCTGCAGTGTGTAAGGTGTCGCGATATCCATGTCGATAATATCGCTCGATAATATCGCCCGATAATATCGCTCGATAATATCGCTGCAATGTGCGGAAGCCTTAATGTCATCTTAACAGTTTTTCTGTTTATCTGTATCTTTGTCTGCAATAGGAGCTATAAAAAATTGTTACATGGCGTTATGTGTACAAATTTATTACGGGCGAAAAACTGGACCATACATGCATCTCAGGACTAAAAAATCACAAAAAAAAAAACACCTAATAAAATAATAAAAAAAAAAACACTTGGTTTATGTGATGTATTATTTAAGTCGTGTCAATTCATGTATCTGGTAAATAAATACATAAACACAATACTATAGTTGTGTAGTTTTACGGTACATAAGTATTTTTTTATGAAATTCGTGTTTTTGCTTTATTTATGTGATAGAGTAGATAAAAAGTTGTTCACGTTAATTTAAACAGTAGGTACTTAATAAAACTAAAATCTCACTTGAAAAAGATGAAAGATAAACAGTTTTTTGTCTCCTGAAAGAGTGTCTTTATTCGGCGGATTGGAGTTAGGACGACGAGGATATGCCAAAAAAAGAGCGTCCATGACGTTTTATCGTTTTGTGAGTCATAAAAGGATAATGCAGTATGAAAAGCAAATTGTAATCTACCTCAGTATGGAGAATAAAATATCTTATCTTATGAAGAAGAAAACGTAGTTGAAATAATGCACAAACGATCTAAACTGCACCTGCACCGCCTAACTAAATAATTCCCCATATTATATAGAAAACTCAATTTCTCACTTGTCTATGAAATCCGGATATACCCTTTGTCGCCTTAAACTTTAGAATAAGAGTCAAGGAAGCAAACAAACAAATCTAGGTTCTAGGCACATTAAATGTATTAAAAATACTTAACGAGTGTTTAAAAAATGCATTAGTATAATTAATTTCCGCATACAAACAACCAAGGATATATTTACTTACTTTTACTATTATTTAAGTCGGTTGATTGCAGCTAAAATTTTCAGTATTTTGGTCCGTCGCTTAATCTAGAGCCCAGAGTACTTAGAATCTGACTCCGGCCCTGTACTATGATTCCATAAATTTGTTATCTACGATATATTATATAAAGCAGTAAGTTAAGTAACTACCAAAAAAGATATCTGATCACAACAAGACAACATGTCTATCTTACTGGTACTTAGTATCATTGTTATACTTATATTATTTTCAATTTATTATGTATCACAAAGAAAATTTAACTATTGGGAGAAAAAAAACGTGCCATACTTGAAGCCATCTGCCTTCCTAGGTAACTATAGCGAATTTTTACTAATGAAGAAACTGTATGGACAAGTTGCACAGGAAATATGTAACAAGTTCCCGAAGGAACCGTATGTGGGCGCTTTCTTCGGCACTGAACCGACACTGGTGGTGCAAGACCCTGAGATAATTAAGCTTGTCACAACCAAAGACTTTTACTACTTCAATAGTCGAGAAATTATGGATCACATCGACAAGGAATATCCGATTGGACTGAATCTGTTTGCGACGTACGGCGACAAGTGGAAGGTGACGCGACAGCACATGACGCCTTTATTCACGTCAGCTAAAATGAAGAACATGTTTCATTTAATAGAGAAATGCTCACACGAGTTCGAGGACATGCTCGACCGAGAACACAAAACATCACAAGTCCAAGAAATGAGATCTCTCATAGCGAGATACACGATGGACTGCGTCTGCTCGTGTGGGTTTGGCATCGATACAAACACTATGGAAGGAGAACCCACGAAAAATCCATTCTTCAAAATGGGTCAAGAAATTTTCGAAGTCTCAAACGCTAGAGCATGTGCAAACAATGGTAGATCTTTGTGGCCATCTATATTTTTTGCTTTCGGATTTCAAGCTACGCCAAAGGCTGTCAGCCTTTTCTTTCAAGAATTATTAACTGGTGTGTTTAAAAGTCGTAAATACACGCCGACTTCAAGAAACGATTTCGTAGACCAAGTTTTGGGATGGACAAAGAAAAGCCACTTATCAACAGATAGTTACACACAAAATATAAACGGCGAACCAAAGAAATTTGAGCTAAAAGTTGAAGATGGATTTTTAGTAGCGCAGTGCTTTGCATTCTTCGCCGCAGGTTTTGAAACTTCTGCGACTACTCTGAGCTTCACTCTGTATGAACTAGCGAAGCATCCAGACTTACAGAAGAGAGCGTTCGAGGAGGTGGACGAATACTTGCGGAAGAATAACAACAAGCTCGACTACAACTGCGTCACACAATTGCCGTACCTCGAAGCGTGTGTCGACGAGGCTCTCCGTCTGTACCCTGTGCTGAATGTCCTAACGCGTGAGGTGGTGGAGGACTACACGCTACCCACGGGCTTGCGTCTAGAAAGGGGTGTTCGCATCCACCTGCCCGTCTACCACTTGCACCACAACCCAGAATACTTCCCTGAGCCCGAGCAATACCGTCCGGAGAGGTTCGTTGCTGAGAACAGACACAACATCAAGCCGTATACTTACATGCCTTTTGGAGAGGGACAACGGATCTGCATTGGTAAGCGATCTATCTTAATTTTGAGGATTACAATACATAAATTTTTTGCTTTTAAATAATCCTCAGTATGAAATAATTTTCACTTAATGTAAATTTTTAGGGTTCCGTAGTCATAAAGGAACCCTTATAGTTTCGCCATGTCCGTCTGTCCACAGCCTTTAGAGACGCTTAGTGCTAGAAAGTCGTAATTTGGCATGGGTATACCATATTAATCACGCTAAAAAATTGGTAAAATAATATTCTTTAGGGTATTCCTCCCTACACGTGAAGTGGGGATAAACCCATTGTGTCCCATGGTGTGAGGTATCGTTGGATAGATCTTTTAAAATATTGTGGGTGTGTGAAAGCTATTTTTCGATTTAGGGATCCGCTAGCGACATATTAAGCTTTAAAGTGAACATTTTTATTAGAGTCAAGTGTCCCCCCTGCCAGCTAAACGGTTGTTTCTGGATATGTGAAAAAATGCATGGCAGTAGGTAGTGTATATAATGAAATTAAAAGGAAAACTATCACCGCTAAGTAAGCTTCACAAGTTTAAGAGTAATAGTCGACCAACTTATAAAATTTACTGTTTAGACTTTACTAGCCGGTAAACCGTAGGTACTATAAAACAAAAAGCCCCCTTCTAAGTTCGTATATTGTGACGGGCAACTACGGAACCCTACCCTGCGCGTGGCACGACATGCACTTTGCCGGTTTTTTAATATCTAACATTGGTTACAGGAATGCGATTCGCAAAGATGCAATTGTTGTCAGGACTCGTGACGATACTGAAGAAGTACCGAATGGAGTTAGCGGAGGGAATGCCTCAGACAATGGAATTTGAACCTAGATCAATAGTGACTATGTCTAAATGTGGTATACGTATAAAGATGATGGAGCGTGAAGGCTGGGAACACCGCTTGTTCGATAGAAAGTCGACCAAATAAAACTAGATTTTATACTTATATAATAGTACATTATGATACAAGTTCGGTAAGTTGATAATTACAGCCGAGGCGTTATTGCTAGACCGAGCCGTAGGCGAGGTCTAAAAGAAAGCCTAGGCTGTAATTATCAAACCGAACGTGTGTCATACGACGTTTTATAACATATTTGCGAGGAAACAAGGAAATAAATAAAACTCGGACATTCATAAACTAATAAATTAGACTAACCTTTTCCGCTGCCTCTGAGACTTCTGGCGGCGTCGAATTAATAAATTCATCACAACTAACGGCATTTTCAAATCAAAACAAAAAAACGTAACAAAAAATAGCGATAAAAAAGCGTGCGGAATAATTTTTACTTGTTCACAAACACAAACTAATAAGAGAACTTCACAAATTAGCGATGCGCGCGCATCAGCGCTTTCTTTTTTCTTATTTTAAAAAATAAGAAACGGCACAAAAACAGACAGTATTACTAATAAAGTAAATTAATATTGTTTGTTTTGGTTTCACATAAATGGTTGTAATTTATTGTCAAAATTAATTAAATTAAAGAATTTAATGTTTACTTTATTATATTTTATCTCCCAAAGTTAATTTTATTCATAAAAATATGTTGATCACTTTTCTGACATAAAAACTCTTTCCTAAGATTTAAAAAAGTACCGTTCGTTTTAGACGCAACCGTCCGTTTTACTTTACATTACCGGACTAGTTCGTAATGAGATACATTACGTTAGTGAAATTGGTCAAATAAGAGACCATTTACGAGCAAATGTGTTATAAACTTTATTATAGTTAGGTACCTAAATTCGTTTTCAAAAGATGTCAACGTCCATTATGTACCAGTTCTAACAATAAAGTTTTTTTTTTTCTATACCTATATATTTTATGGGAGCCTCTACAAAACAACGAAAACCAACACTTCGTAACTAAAATAAAACTAAACATCACACACACACACACACACAATGTATACATTAAAAAGAGGTCGATATATTCCATTGTTCATTGAAAAAATTCACAGAGGCCGCTTTAGATTATTTAAGTAAGGCAAGTTAATTAATAAGTTATTATGTTATCAATTTGGGTGAAAACCTGTAAAGATAATATATTTGTATTTTTAGTATAAATAAATAAATAAATAAATATTTCTATTTGTGTATCCATATTACTTAATTAATCATTGCTTATTCGTAAAACTTACTATAATTATCTATAATTAGACAAATGCTGCTTTGCAATTTATTTTTTTTGTATCACTCTGCCACCAACAAGGGAAACCTGTCATTGGCCTTGCCAGTTATTTTAAGCAAGAATTTCTGTAACTATATTCTTTAATACGCTGTTGGTTTTCAAAATAAATAAACAATATAAGTAAATAAAATGGTAGGTTTCTCTACCAATGTAGGGGCGCGGCGCGGCTAAAATGCTCACAAAAGAGCCTACGTCTAAAAAGGTATCATCATCATCATCATCATCAGCCTATCATCGTCCACTGCTGAACATAGGCCTCTCCCAAGGCGCGCCACAAAACTCTGTCCTTGACCTTCCTCATCCAGTCGCTCCCCGCTACATTTTTTAGGTCGTCTGTCCAGCGGGCAGCAGGGCGTCCCACACTACGCCTACCAGTTCGCGGTCTCCACTCTAGAACTCTGACACCCCATCGGTTGTCAGTTCTTCGGCAGATATGACAAGCCCATTGCCACTTCAGCTTGTTAATTTTCTGAGCTATGTCAGCCACTTTAGTTCTTTGACGAAGCACTTCATTTCTGATGTGATCCCTCAGAGAAACACCGAGCATAGCTCTCTCCATAGCTCGCTGAGCGACCTTGAATTGATGAACTAGTCATATCGTCAGGGTCCACGTTTCCGCACCATAGGTCATCACTGGCAGAACGCACTGATTGAACACCTTCGTTTTGAGGCATTGTGGTAGGGCCGAGGAGAATATATGACGTAGTTTCCCAAAAGCAGCCCAACCTAGTTGGATTCGCCTAGCGGCCTCCTTGTCGAAGTTGTTTCTATACGTAAAAGGTATAGTTTTAAATTATCATACAATACAAGCCTTTGCGATTGATTCCGGGCACATTCCACTAGTAAATGCTGGACATCTTCCACTGTACCGCATACCTCGGATCTTTGAAAGTCACCGGCTGAGTAAAATGGCCGATATTCACCGATTTCCCAAAGTTCGCATTGTTAAATATTACCGGAGACTAAATTCTCATACCCATGACTTATAAGACCCACTCGTATTGAACTCATATGAGACGGCTTTTGCATGAGATTTAAAAAACGTTCAAACTCACCGGTGACATTCAAAAATCGCACCCCTGAGCATAAAAGCTACTTTAACTAATTTCCTATTAATAAAGGAGTCAATGCGAGGAGGTAGGTTGAATGGTTCTGTACCAGATCCCTACCTCTTTCGATCTTTCGTTAAAATACTCCTGCCAAATGAGATAACAGTTAGTTTTATATTTAGGGAGCAACTCTGTGTAGTATCACAAAAACCTCGTTACCGTTCAAGCAGCCAGCTTCTTTCACTGAGTGTAGTGACCCTGGTAATGAGTACCTAGTGATTACTTTAACTATCTCTCGCATGTTGATCTAGATAATTAAAAGAAAAATAAAAAAAAAAAAATGGAAATACTTAGGTAATTATTAAATAAAAAAAAAAATACAAAAAATTAAAACTGACTTCAAAACTAAAAAGGTAAAAATAATAATATTGCAGTCGGTCGTTGACTTTTGCATTCGAATCTATAAGAACATTAATTTGTCTTATCGGAGTCATTGTCTTATCAGAGTATCATTGGAATTCTGGAGCGAGCGAAGCGAGCTCGACATTTCACACACCAAAACTCAATTCATGTTTCATTAGCCTAGGTATGTTTTGGTAATGTATCCTTTAAACAGCATTGGAAAGCAGGAGCGAGGGAAGCGACCTCGAAATTTCACACACACTAAGACGTAATACGATTGTAGTTCGAGATCCTTTAACCTAGGTCATACCTATCAAAGGTATGACCAAAATACCATTGGAAAGTTGGAGCGAGCGAAGCGAGCTCGAAATTTCACACACAAAGACTCAAAACGATGTGGTTCGTGTTTCATTAGCCTAGGTATGTTCTGCAATGTATGCTTTAAACAGTATTCGAAAGCTGGAGCGAGTGAAGTGAGCTTGAAATTTTACACACTAAAACGTAAAACGATTGTGGTTTACAGTTCCTTTAGCCTAGGTATGTATGCTCAAAACACCATTAAAAGGCTGGAGCGTCGGTCACTTTGTATTAATAAAATTGATTTCGCAATTTCACACACCAAGATTAAAAATAATGGTCGTTTGAGTTAAATTAGCCTGAGTGTGTATGATTAAAACATTTTTTAATACCTTGAGCGAACGAAACTAGCTCGAAATTTCTCACACCATGATTTAAAACGGTGGTTCCAGTTCGATTAGACTAAAAATACCGTTCAAAGTTAGAACGAACGAAACGAGCTCGAAATTTAAAAAACTACCTTTTTGAATAATTTTGTAAAAGTTTGTGTGAGGTCGAAACAAAATTAATAACCTGGAGCGAGCGAAGCGAGCTCGAAATTTTACAGATCTGCGACGTGATTGCGGCTAGTATTTGGGTTTAAAAATTAATTTATAAGCAAGAGTTTCTAGGCCCACCTTAGTCCGAGGCTATGGACTCGTGCTCCACTTGCCTTTAGGGTAGATAGGGTATAGTGGATTGGTAATTTTAAGCTAGGGCATTGGGATTTTAAGGTAGGGCATTGCCCCACGATGCCCCCCCCGCCCCCCTAGCTACGGCCCTGCTAGACGGACAGATCAAAGGTCTAAAACAAATTATGTTTTTTTGCAGTTGAACACGAATCTCTGCTTGCGTCACATATCCTTGTACTTGATTGTTTCCGGTTATTTGTTTGTTATTGTTTTTTTGTTATTCTTTTTAGGGTTCCATCCATACACAAGGAGTGAAAACGGGACCCTATTTAATAAGCTTACGTTGTCCGTCCGTCCGTCGTACCGTCCGACGTCCGTATTTAGGGCTGTAACTTTTGAACTGTAATAGTCTGTTGAAATTTTCACAGAGTATGCGTTATGGTGGATTTGCTAATAAATAATAAAAACCGGTCAATTGCGGGTCGGGCTACTCGCGCACCGAGGGTTTCGTACCACAACACTTGGGCCCTGTTTAATAAACGTGACAATTGTAATTTACAATGACAATTCAGAATAGATTGCTGAGAATGTTAGTGGCACGTGACCTACTGCATGTTTAGCATCTTTACTAACCAGCAATGGATACTGAATTGTCATTGTAAATTACAATTGTCACGTTTATTAAATGGGGCCCAGCACCTATATTTTTTTTTCTCCGTGACCTTTAGCGCGAGACCGACTTACACTTGGCCGGTTTTTATTATTTATTGTTATACTATAGAGTTTGCTCTATAATCACACCCAATTTGATGCTTGTATGTATTACCGTTTTTACGATAGAGCGAGAAGAAAAACTTCGATAAAAACTAGTTTCTTGTTGAGAACCCCACTTAATTTTTAACTTTTCGACAATTTTATTATTTGTTAACAAATCCGCCGTAATGATGCATATACTGTGAAAATTTCCACTATCTAATACGGTTCAAAAGTTACAGCCCTAAACAGGTAGGACGGACGGACCGACAACGTAGGCTTAGGGTTGAACTACACATGGCCGCACGCGATCGCATTTTTCCGTCGCTCCATCCATTTCTGTCACTCAGGAACGTCATTTGCTAGAGCATATAAGATAGACGGAACTCGATCGCCTGCGGCGTGCGATCGCAGAGGACGAAAAGGATGGAGCGACGGAAAAATGCGATCGCGTGCGGCCATGTGTAGTTCAACCCTTAGTAATAGGGTCCCGTTTCACCCTTTGGGTACGAAACCCTAAAAATGACCAAAAGTTAAAAATTATCCTCCTCCTCCGGGGGATCCTCATACAAGAAACTATAGTTTTTATCAACGTTTTTTCATCTCGCTTTATCGTAACATCATCATCATCATCATCATCATCAGCCTATCATCGTCCACTGCTGGACATAGGCCTCTCCCAAGGCGCGCCACAAAACTCTGTCCTCGGCCTTCCTCATCCAGTCGCTCCCCGCTACTTTTTTTACTTACTTTATCGTAACATACAAGCGTTAAACTTGCTGTGATTATAGAACAAACTCTACAGTATAACAACAAATAATAAACACGGCCAAGTGTGAGCCGGTTTCGCGCTAAAGGTCCCAGAGAAAACAAAACTTTTTTGTAAGTAAATAGGTATGTTGTGTGGTGGTGTTGTGGTACGTAACCCTTGGTGAGACCCGACTCGCACTTGACCGATTTTATTTACATCTTTTTCTCCCATATCATTTCATTTCATTAAATTCATACAGCCTTAAATTGTATGTAAGTACAGAGGTGTGGTGTTACATTTACTTGGGTTCCAATGCAATTTTACCACATTTTTTTTTTTTTTTTTTTTTTTCATATCAACACAGATCTACAAGATGTAACAAAACACCCTAGTTATACTTTTTACTTCAATCATCAAATTGAACAACTTTCCAACATCGAGAAAAAATAAATAATCTGCTGTCCCATACATTTGAGTCGAGTCGGTACTGCAGTTTTATATGAAACGACTGATCCTAAGATAGACCTATTTTTTGGCGATTTCGACTTTGGCTCCATAGTCAAAGTTGTTCAGTTTGATTTTCTAAAGCACCCCCTTGTATTACTAGAGTGTTTTGTTACACCCTGTATAGCTCCCGCTAAAAAAGCATACAGCACGGACAAATAGAAACCGCCTGTCGAAATTAGTCCTCCACGTGTTCCCATTGCGGATAGAATGACTTCATTTCATACCTAGGTTACTAGGTAGGTATCTACTTAACGGTATGCACCAACTCAATGTAAACAACTTATTTTTCTTTGATAAATGACAGTGTAAAATAATATGCTAAATGACATGCAAAATTCAATAAATTCAAGATCACAACCTCGTATTTGGTACTACGCACTGCGAAAAATGGCCGCAAAATTTATCTGCGATAAAATTGCTTATTGTTCTTGAAGCGCGGCTGGACCAGGTATTTATTCTTATTATTGGCAACACTAAAATACGTTATAAGTAAGTAAATAAAAACTCTCACAAGCAAATAAATTTTTCTGATCCCAAGGATGGTGGTCAGGTAGGTCATTGAGGTGGCTTGAAAATATCCTGACAGTAAGATGACTAGACAAAGACTAGCGATGACTAGCTTGCCTCAACAAATCTGCACTGAGTACTTTGTAAATGTGACCGTATAGGCTTATTCGTAAGAAGAGGCCTGCAGTGAGGCGATGATGATGACTTTTTGGACATGTTTTTTCTATACTGAGCTTCTGAGTTACCTACATAATTTGCGATGGCTGGTTTCTGGTTTAACATTTAAACATCTCACGCAATTCTCAAACAGCTTCCTGGTTTTAGAGACGCGCTTGCAGCTGCGCGGCTGGCCAGCGATGAGTTACCTAGTACCTACGTGACAATGAACGATAGTATGCGACATTTTAGAGCACTGCAGAGGGTATCAAGCGGCGCACGTATGCCACCCTGGGTGACGGCTACATCCTTGCGCCATTCGGTGTTGAGACGCTTGGTAGAGGTGTCCGGTGACCGAAGGGCTGGCGCGTACCTCGGGCAACGAATATCCATTGCCATCCGAAGAGGTAACGCCGCCAGCGTCCTGGGCACCCTCCCGCAGGACAGCGGCCTCGAGCACGTCTTCTGTTTAGTGTAAGTTGAACGGAAGTCGTGCTCGATATAGTGGCTCATTTCTTCTTTGCTTTTTTGTACATCAGTTTTTGTTTTTACTCATAGCCATATTTAGCCATAAGTTGTATTTAATGTTGTAAATATCATTGTTTAATATTATAATATCCATGTTTTGTGAATGATCTAAATATATTAATATAATTTCTATTTATACTCACATATTCAACATTTTAGAGCTGTTAAAACTGGCTGAATATGTTAGAGAATTAAACGTTCATATTATCGATAGGACACCTAGTTACTAGAATGTTCCTTGTACCGGAACTTGCACGGGATAAGAACTAAATATAGCTCTATACATGACGCTGTAAGGCTCGCTGTATACCTGGCCAGTAATAGTTATTTGTTATGCTAGGCTGCAAAGTTGTTTTTTGGCGCGAGTACTTGTATTGAAACCTGAGCAAGAGAAGAATCCTAGGATTGAACCACGAGCGGAGCGAGTGGTTCAAATAATAGAATCCTGAGCTTATAGCGAAGGTTTCAAAGGTACGAGACGCAGAATAACTTTGCAGCCGAGCGAAACACACAACTTTTCACCTCACAACAGCGAGGAAAAAAATTGAATTGACTGAGAACAACATTTTAAAAAGTTTTTTTTTTCGTGCTGGCCAGTGACATGAAATAGTTATTAATGTAATTTTCAGTAGGCAGGTATAGAAAAATATTGAATAGACATATTCGAATTTCAAAAACTCTTTCCACGCTAGCGGATAAAATGTACTTTTGCACTCAGATTTCGAATGATAAACAGCATCTTTCCGAGCTTGTGAGGTGAAAAATATATTTAAAACACCATCACAGAACAATTTACACGAAAAGAGGAAGCAGCCGCTCGCAGTTAAAATTCGTAGTGCGTGCTTTTAAAGTTGATAAATTAGTATCATCGTAATGAATAAATGTAGATAACCCCTACTCTTACTAACTGACCCACGACATGTTTATGTATAGGTAATCGTAATCTTGAAACTAAGGCTCATAGTCCGGAATTAATTACCTACAGCAAAATTAAAATAGACTTCAAAATAAAAAATTGAAATCTAAGACCCTCATTTTAGTTTTGCTGTAGCAGCTGAGACTTCCATGTTAAGGTGGTTTCCGTCCATACAAAACGTTGTCGTATAACACTCGTAGACTGTGTTAATAAAAGTATTGTTTTATATATGGAAAAATTGCGTAGAAAATCTAGATTGCGCGTATCACATAATATTTACAATTTTATAGTAGAATTACGAAGATATAATAAGGCTTTGAAATTTTGTATGAATAATTTCAAAGCTTGATAATTGTCGAAATTGTATTATAAATTTGAAATTTTATTTGATACGCGCAATCTAGATTTTCTACGATATTTTTCCATATATACTTAAAACATTACTTTTATTAATACCGTCTACGAGTGTTCTACGACAAAATTTTGTATGAAATTGACAACTCTGCAACCACCTTAACATGGAATATGAAGTCTCAGGTTAATTAGGATCAATACGTGGTTGCAGAGTTGTCAATTTCATACAACACTTGGTGGCGCGTTGTGGAGGTGTGGGGACTTGTCATAGATGTCAACCACAAGTTATAGCAAAGAAGCTAACAGATGGTGATACCGTCGCTCTCAGAAATCTGCTCCATACAAAGACAACGTTCACCGTAAATACGTAACTCGTAACCTACTACAAATAAGGTTCACAATCGAATGCGAGACATAAATCGCGCAAGAGAAATAATCACAGAGATTCGATATATATACAAGGTCCAACTAAGAACTGTTGGACCACGGCCGGTCCCCAGGCTTCACACTAAGCCTGGTGGAAGATCTTCCCTTTTCAATGGAGGAACATTCCTAAGTAGCACCTCCATAGAGGTATATAATACACTCAATCATGAATGCACGGGTTTGAATCCGCACGGGCGATATGCCATGTACAATGAGTTTGTTAAATTTTTATAATATCATTTTATTTAATGAAAATGAACATAACAAAACAGAGATAAGAGCTTTAAGATAAAAAAGGTCGTCGTAAAGACGTAATACCGACTACTCTCAAACGGTGAAGGAAAACATCGTGAGGAAATCTGCATACGTTGGAAGGAGACATTCTGGTACAGTATGAGAAGTCCACCAATCGACACTGGGTTGGTACGCGTTTCTTAAAGAAAGTTGTTCAGTATCATGGGTACAATGACTTCTTCATCATCATCATCTCAGCTTTCATCATCATCATCTGCTGCACATAGGCCTCCCCCAAGGATCGCCAGAAGGACTGATCCTGCGCTGCCCTCATCCAGCGGGTTCCCGCTGCTATCACAAGGTCATCGGTTTACCTTGTGAGGGGCCTACCCACAATGCGCTTTCCAGTACGCGGTCACCACTCGAGAATTCTTCGGCCCCATTGGTCATTGGTTGTGCGAGTAATGTGCCCGGGGATATAATTCGGAGCGCGCTTCATACAACCGTACTATGGTGATATTTTCAATACTAACCAATTAAAGTCAATGAAATTTTTCAGAAGCAATCTAGAAACTAATCTTTATCATCTTTATGTTTGTATGACGTCAGATTTTCTTTAAAATGTATAGTTTTAAAGTTACAGGTAATGTGCCCGGGGATATAATTCGGAGCGCGCTTCATACAACCGTACTATGGTGATATTTTCAATACTAACCAATTAAAGTCAATGAAATTTTTCAGAAGCAATCTAGAAACTAATCTTTATCATCTTTATGTTTGTATGACGTCAGATTTTCTTTAAAATGTATAGTTTTAAAGTTACAGTGCCTCAAATATTTCCATACAAATCTTAAATTAATCATAGCATTAAAACCGTAGAAAGAGAAGGCACTAGAAGGAAGCACGTGTCTTGTCATATCACTCAGTAAGAGATGCACATATCAAATTCGCTCTAGTTAAAAAAGGAGACCGCTACTTATTGCTGTCCTTATCGACGTATCCACTTTTTTGTACTTCGGCCATCTGACTCCAAAATGTCACTTCATATAAATTGTATGGGACAACCACCTGACTCCGAGATGTCACTTCATATAATTCGCTATCTCATACCCGGTTACACTGATATTCGGTCTACTAGCGTAAGCGAAAAAAAATTCGTCTATGATTAAAACTGTATATTTTAAAGAAAATCTGACTTTATGCAAACATAGAGATTATACTTTCTAGATTGTTTATGAAAAATTTCATTGACTTTAATTGGAAAGTTTTGAAATTATCACCAGACTTCGTTTGTATGCAGCGCACACATTTGCGCTCTTACTGTTTAACCATAGAGAAAATGTATAATATTTGTTCAGTACAGAATACCAAAGGCTTGTGCCATGCAGTGGGACATCATATAGCCTGAAGTTGACGACGCTGTAAGAAAAACAAAAGTTGTCAAATATAATATTTTAAAAAGTGCTAATAAACAGTTGACTTGAGTTATCTTATCTCGCGTTTGAACTACGCATATAAAAGTATTACTAAGTTATAAGTATATACTACGCATATAAAATATTACTGGCCGTTGCCTTATTTAGTGTTTGCGGCCCTAAGTTTATTCCATTTTAATGTTGTGGCCCAAATGGGATCGCCATCTGAGATTTTCATTCAATGGCCCTTTAATTCGTTCACGATGCGCCTAATCATAAGAACGTGGATGTATCCATATAATTATAATCATGCGGTCTGGGCCCTATTTAACAAACGTGACAAGTCATCTTATTTGTGAAATACAGGCCAAGTGCGAGGCGGACTCGCGCCCTGAGGGTTCCGTACAAACTTAATTATGAACGACTATATTAACTTTGCAGTGGAAAAAATTTGTCTCCAATACGGTCGGGTCGGTCTACGTCACGGTCGATGCTCCAACTGAAAACGTAAGTTTGTAATCGAAAAAAATATATATATTATACAGGTTCCTTCTTCTTCTATGCTGACACTTACTTAAAAACACAAATTCTTACTATTTTATTTGTATTTTAAAATCTGCAAGGACGCTCACCCCTGTCTGGTCAACGCCATCTATCGAGCCATTAAGAACTACTTATCCTTTTTTAATGGCTTAATGAATATCCCTCATTATGCTGACAGCTTTTTAATGGAATGATCCGACAGTCAAACTGAACAACTTTGTCTATGGGACCAACATCGAAATCGCGAAAAAAAATCTGCAGTCCATACTTTTGGCTCGAGTAGGTATGTTTGCAGTTTTGTATGGAGCAGCAGATTTTTTTTCCGCGATTTCGATGTTGGTCTAAAAAGCTGTCAGCATAATGAGGGATATTCAGAAAGCCATTAAAAAAGAAAAAGTTAGTTCTTATCGAGCTCTGGCTCGATAGATGGGGTTGAAAAATAGAAAAATATAAAGAAACACTGCAACTTAAATTGCCATTACCATATTATCAGCAGAATGACCATGTACGAGCTTACTCGACATTATTTTATAACTATACTTTATTTCTACAATTATATTATAATCGATATCGCTAACATAGCGAATTCATGCGCTCGACGCGCAACCTACTTTAGTACAATAAATACTCTCGACTGAGACGGACACAATTAACAGTTTTCTTCAACATCCCGTTTCCTTCGATAACATAACATAACATTCAACATACAACATAAATAGTGTAGGAGTGAAACATCCCCCCTACATTTTTGGTCCTTCGAGCCGGATCCAGGACTGTGGAAATCTTCAGCTCCACGCCGCGATCCACGTGTTAGCGAAGTTCAGTGACGTGTGATTGTAATTCAAGCTTCGGTAGCGAATCGGTCAACTGGCCTCCCACCAGCGGGTCTCACCAGTTGATTGAGAGGGAATATCGCACCTACCGCTCGCTGTAAGGATACTGTCACACGAAGCTATCTATCATCAAACAAGCAACAGGCAAACAGCCTTCAACAACAGATATTTCGTTAACCTCAATATCAAACAAACAACAGGCAAGCAGCCTTCAACAACATATCAAACGAAACAATGGAATCTAAACATCAAGAACTACTAGAGCGTCAGGAGGCCGTCACCCAGGCCATCCGAAAAATCGGCACAAACTTCAGCAAGGACAGTGCTCATCGTAAGACCTCTAACTATCTCAAGGTGAGGTTGGACTCTCTTCAGGCCCTGTGGGAGGAATTCGACATGAACAATACCGTGCTTCAAGGAGCAAGGAACAAGACAGGTGAATACTTTACCACTCAGGCTTATGAGAAGACTAAAACCGACTTCATGACCATCAAACAAAAACTAGAGTCTTGCAAACCGTATGACGCTAGTGGAACATCCGAGAGTGAAACTGAAAAGGAAGCCGGAGGTTTGTCCAAAACGGACGAACTCAAAACATTGCAAGGTACAAACATAAGAGCATTTTCTCGTTTCATTCGTAACCTAAACATAGATCACGTCACCGAAAAATGGGAAATCGAAGACAAGCTTCGAACACTCCAGTCAAGATGGAAAGTTATCGATGATGTTCATTGGCAGATCGATAACCTACTTATTGGCAGCGACGTGGACCGGGAGCTCGAGTTCTCGAAATATGAAGCCATCTACGAGAGAACAAAGAGAGCGCTTAGCAGCAAACTTAACAGCGCTATACAACAATGTGAAAGTGCTCCAAGGATAGAAATACCTATTTTCTCCGGGAACTATTCGCAGTGGCCAACGTTTTTGGATCTATATTCTGAGGCCATTCACAAAAACCCTTCGGTACCTAAGGCCCGCAAGATGCAGTATCTAAAAGGAAAACTCAGGGGAGAAGCAGAGCGCCTCGTGCAACATTTATCTGTGTCGGCTGATAATTACGATTCATGTTGGGAAATTCTCAACCATCGCTACAACAACACACAGTTGCTTTTCACAAATCAAATGCAAGCCTTTATGAATCAACCTACTATTCAACATCAAAGCGCAAACGAGCTAAAGCGGTTACATGACACCAGCCTCGAAACAATACACGCTATCCATAACTTGGGAGTGGATGCCACCACGTGGGATCCTATTTTGGTGTACATATTGACACAAAAGCTGGACGCTCAAACCTATTCAGATTACATGGAAGCAAGAACATCCCCTAGAGAATTACCTACATTTCAAGAATTTATCCAGTTCATAGAGGGCAAGTTTACAGCGCTTGAGCCCTTAGCCAGGAAAAAGCAATCCTTGGTTCCGTACAAAAAAGAACCTAACAATCAAAACAAGGAGTCGCCGAGTACGTCATCGAACAATCAATTCAACAAGTTCAAACGTTACCCTAAAATATATCATGCGAGTACATCAAGAAACTGCCCGATTTGCAAAGAAAGTCACATTTTAATTATTTGTAAATCATTTCAAGAAATGTCACCGCTTACGAAAATGAAGACAATTGAGCAACATAACATTTGCAAAAACTGCTTATTTCCGCACAATGGAAATAAATGTCATTCGATCAAACGATGCAAGGTCTGCAATAACGAGCATCATACCACATTGCATGACGTGGTACGCGACACCACGCCGATATTGATGTCATCAGGTCAACAACCTCCAAACAACCCTTTGACTCCAGAAGGCAAGGCAAACCACGTGTCTGGTAATTTCAACGAAGTTCTACTGGCCACAACACAACTCCGAATACGAGCTGCCGATGGGACATACATAACATTAAGATGTCTTCTCGACCAGGGGTCACAGATAAACATAATTACAGAATCTGCCGCTCAACGTCTTGGTTTACAAAGACAAAACCAAACCTCTACTGTGTCTGGAATCGGAATCACAACAAATCAAAGTAACGGTACAGTTCACCTACAATGTGAATCACTGTACGGTGACTACAAGTTCGCTACACAAGCGCTAGTGATGGTCAAAATGCTCAACAATTTACCTAATTACTCTTTTGAGAAGCAAGATTGGCCTCACGTGCAAAACATCAAATTAGCTGATCCAGACTACAACGTATCGCGGGCAGTAGACATCTTACTCGACGCTGGAGTTTATGCTGACATCATCATGAGTGGCATTCTACGAGGCCCCATCCATGCCCCCATCGCACAACAAACAAAATTGGGATGGGTGCTGGTCGGCAACACAAAAACATTCAACTGTCACACCGTGTTGGTAAACAATCTGTACACTAACAAAACAAAAAGACTGGAAAAAGGGCCATGCGAAGCAAAAATCCATAAACAAAACTTTCAACAACAATCGGGAACTTCGAAGCTGCAGGCAGTCGCACAATTCAGACAGCTAGGAAAACGTCTAGCAACAAACAAAACTGGGGGTGGCACCAGCTATCCTTTAACAGCTGATACGCTCAACAATCAACTGCACGTCGATGATTCACTTGGCGGCAGCAACAACTTCACAAAAGCACAAGAAGCTCAACACCAACTCATCAACATGCTGAAAGGCGGAGGATTCAACCTACGCAAGTGGGCTAGCAACAAGACGGCCTTACTTCAAAACCTATCAGAAAATCTTATCAGCCAATACATGTTCGATTTCAGAAACACAGAAACGAATAAAACATTAGGCATAACATGGAATCCCCACGCGGATCACTTTACGTACAAACAAACAACACTCAGCAACAAGCGTGACGTCATCACCAAGCGCACGCTACTATGCGATCTCGCCCGTCAAGAACTGATGTGCATTCATAACATGAAAATACCTCGTTGGATAGGTAACATACAAAAACCTATCGAGCTACAAGGATTCTGCGATTCTTCTGAACAAGCCATTGCATGCGTTCTCTATCCCAAGTCTTCAGACGACAAGGAGCTAACAACAATCAAGCTAGCCAAAACCAAACAAGCGCCGCTTAAGAACTCTATTTCGTTGCCACGATTAGAATTATGCGGCGCGGTCTTACTGTCCCGATTAATGAAAAAGGTCATAGACACAACAAATTCTCAGACAGTAACAGTGCACGGATGGAAAGATTCTATGGTCGTGATGGGATGGCTGCAAGGTGACGTCAGTCGCTGGAAAACATTTATAGCAAACAGAGTAACTCAGATAAAAGAAAACATGCCCTCATCTTGTTGGAGACACGTCAAGTCGGAAGAAAACCCTGCGGACTGTGCGAGTAGAAGGCTGAATCCTTCCCACATCATTGAACACGCACTTTGGTGGAGCGGACCCTCCTGGTTAAAATCAAACAATTTACCTGGCAGCGGCACATTCACTACTACAGAGGAAGAAAAGAAAAAGAAACAAGTGTGCGTAACACAAACAAAAGCATCACTTGTTTTAGAACTTCTAGAGAAACATAGCTCTATGACTCAAGTAACTCGAGTACTGAGCTGGGTGATGCGCTTTGTAAACAATGCACGTGACGTCAACCAAGCTAAGCGAACTTCGTACTTAACGACAGCTGACATAGAGACTACTCACAACATAATTATCAAGACCGTGCAGCAAATTAACTTTGCGGACGAAATTTCACAACTCCGTAAACATAACAAGGTGCGGTCAACAAGCAACATTCGAAACTCGAATCAAATTTTGGACAAAAATCTAGTAATGCGAGTGGGAGAAAAACTTCAACAGGAGGACCTTGATCAACAACAACCACATCCTTGCATTGTGCCCAACAGGCATAAGCTAACAGAACAAATTCACAAAAGAACCCTCCACGGCGGCGCTAAACTTACTCCAGTACACCAATTGCTCAACCAAACACGCCTAACAACGAGATGGCGACTACAAGAGAGGGGTAGCAACACAACAAACCCAGAAGAACAGCCTGACAACACGACAGCCAAACCGAAACGACAATTGAGGTCTGCAAGGACTAAGACGGCTGCCTTCGCTACTTACATGAGTACGCTGCTTGTCCTTCTCATCGCGTGCGTCGCACCATCCACACAGCAGCTGATCAACGTTACTACGCTGGAGCCAACACGACTTATATACTTTGACAAGGTCGCAGACATGCAAATCATACAAGAGGAATGGAAAATGA
This sequence comes from Agonopterix heracliana, assembly GCA_963693445.1. NCBI lineage: Eukaryota > Metazoa > Arthropoda > Insecta > Lepidoptera > Depressariidae > Agonopterix > Agonopterix heracliana. The sequence continues at coordinate 3,823,436 of OY856327.1, forward strand.
TAGTCTACTATAATATGTCCACTTACTGGAAAAGTGTGACTTACATTGAAAAGTTTGTAGATCATCTGCAAGGCCTCTGCAAGCAAAAACTACCATTTTTAACAATAGCATCTCAGTTTGCACACGAACTGAATGAACTGAAACACTACAATCAAATGTTACAATCAGAACATGGCATACGTACAAAACGAGGTCTCGTTAACGGGATCGGTTACCTTGCCAACTCCCTCATCGGTGTGCTAGATGACAGGTTTGCTGAAAAGTACAACAAGGACATCAAACTACTTCCAGGCGATCAAGGTCACTTACTAAATCTCTACAAGCAACACACATCGATAATAGAAGGAGAATACAATCTGTTGAAAAGAAATGAGCAAGTAATGAATCATCAGTTTATTATCATCAACAAACATTTAAGAGAAACTGAACAAAAGTTTAAGACGGAGCAAGATATGGCAATGTACGTCACTGCCACGGCTCTCGCTGCAAACATGATAATAACAAACTTACGCAGAATACAAGAAACAATATGGGATTTGGTCACCGATGTAAGAAACGGCAAGATCGACACACATTTATTGAAACCCGACGCCTTCGAAAATCAACTTAACATAATATCAGGCCAGTTACCAAAGGGATTATCGCTACCTTGCACAAGTAGTCACAAGTGCACACGAGAGATGTATCAGCTATCAAGAGTTCATGTGAAAATGGTCGAAGATATCATTTTATTCGAAGTTAAAATTCCACTTGTGGCCAATGAACAGTACGAGTTAACGAAAGTCATACCTATAAACAACATTACAGGCAAAACAATGATACATGTCGTGCCTACAGCAGAATACTTGGCTATAAATCTTCAGAAGGACATGATTGTTCCCATGAAACAACAGGACTTCTCTACATGCGTACACTTCCGTATAAATAATCTATTGTGTACTCTAAACATACCTATCTACGAAATTAAAACAAACTCACTATGTGAGGCTCGAATAATAAACAATCAGGAAGCGCCGGCGTCAAGTTGCCGCACAGAGGTATCAAGTTGCAAAGATGAATGGACGAACCTACACAGTCGGACCGCCTGGCTTTTTACGTGTTGCGAGGAATGCTCTGTGCGCATTTTCTGTCCAGCTGGAGTCACGTCACAGAAACTACGGAACACTGGCATCATCAACTTATCCAACGGGTGCGTATTACGCGGAGAACATCATTTGATTCACGCACACTACAATTTACAAAGCGAGATGAAGATAGAGGATGAGGAATTGTACGCACCACAGCCCAGTATCAACGAATTAATTAACATAAACAACAACATGTCTCTCTATGACATGCAGCCTGTATCACAGGATGAGGAGCTGACAATACTAAAGAACAAAATAGCTCAAGTGAAAGAACAGCAGGAGACAATGACTATTCACTCCTTAGAAAGCGACCCCCACCGTTACGTACTATATGGTTTCATCATATTTTGTGGATTAGCATTTGGTATATGGCGCGGTCTGAAATTAAAGGCAGCATGTACCAGTTGCGACCGTGGGGAAACAGGACAAAGGAAAGCTCATGAATCGTCGGAACAGATCGAGATGGACGAAATTACTGTTCAACCTGAAGAACCAAGACAAATGAGAACAGTCACTCGAACGATTAGCCTACCTATAGCAAGGCCGAAGGTCAAGAAGATGGACAGCGCAACATCTCCCATTCCGTTCCGCGCGTAATAACTAGTTTAATAAGCTAACTAATGTTAATATTTTATACAATTGCAAACAATACAATGTTAGTTTGTTTAAGTACATTTAAGATAAGTTGCTTTCATTGTTAATGGCTTATTTTATGTTTATTCTTTTGTAGTTGGCAGGATGTACGAGCTTACTCGACATTATTTTATAACTATACTTTATTTCTACAATTATATTATAATCGATATCGCTAACATAGCGAATTCATGCGCTCGACGCGCAACCTACTTTAGTACAATAAATACTCTCGACTGAGACGGACACAATTAACAGTTTTCTTCAACATCCCGTTTCCTTCGATAACATAACATAACATTCAACATACAACATAAATAGTGTAGGAGTGAAACATCCCCCCTACAGACCAAATACATGATACAACGAGTTTTTAAATATTTTGCAAAATGAATATTATGACAACGTTTTCACTGTTCCGAATATTGTAAAATCAATTAAATTTAAATTCAGCGATTGGGCAACAAAAGGAATACGTAAAAGTAGAGAAACGCTTTTTGGTCTATATAATAAACACATTCTTTGCGTTGCGCAGTCGGGTAAAAAGACCTATATACTCATAATGATGATTTTCTTGAATTTGAAAAACTTTATTCAAAAACTTTCAAGAAAGTCTGTATCACAACAAAATCACTACACATTAGCAGAAAAATTAAGAGTTCAGATAACAAACTCAAAGCCGTTTGGAAAGTAATAAATCATGAAACAGGCAAAACAAAACCTCCTGATCCATACATAACTATTCAAAATGATCACGGTATTATCAGTTCCGAGGCCGTAGCTCAGGAATTTGAAACATTCTTTACTAACATTTCTCATCAAAATATAGTAGTTTTGCCTACTATATTATTTTTTTCAGAATTATAGTAGTAGGGCCACTAATAAAGTATGATACTATATTATATAGTAGAGTGGGTAACCCTACGACAGACGGACAGACAGACAGACAGCAAAGTGATTCTAGAAGGGTTTTTACTTTTTGAGGTAGATACGGAACCCTAAAAATCGGCATAATTGTAGATTTTAGTATGGACCAAACCGACAATCATGCCCGTTATTTGACAAATAACTCGACTTGTCACGTTTTTTAAATAGGGCCCTGAGACAGGCAGAGGGGAGCGACTGGATGAGGAAGGCCGAGGATAGAGTATTGTGTGTGGTGCACCTTGGGAGAGGCTTATGTTCAACAGACTGTTTGTGATGACGGGCTTATGGTGTTGTTCCCCACGATTTCACTACACTTGAAGCCTATGTTTCTAACTTGAGTCCGTGGACTCCGGATATCGCTTGTCACCTAGGCCGGATTCGACAAAAACTTAGATTTATAGAAGAGTAACTATACAAGGAACAATTTTATTCTTGATGTTTATTTACACACCCCGTAATAAAAGAACGAATGTATAATTCACCTAAAGAAAGAGGTCGTTTTATCCGTACTTATTGCAATCTGAGGTACTTAATACACTTTTAATTTGTTAGGTTTCTTTTTATTATAATTTTTTAATTATGTGACATTGACATTTCATTTAGATTAGGGTTGGTAAAACGCAAAATCTGTTTACTCTATAGTAACCGGCAACTTAATCTAAGAATAAAATTTACTCGCGTTTGGTCAAATCGGGCCTGTCGTACAGGAAAACAAACAAAACTAGGCTTTAGTTTAGTCTTAGTTCGAACTTTGTAGGGTGAATACTGGAGTTCGAACTAAGACTTAAAAATCTTGACCTTACATTATGCGTTAGTAAAATTAATGTCTGGATACAATATCCAAGGATAAATCACAATATAGGTATTATCATCGAACTTTGATTTGAACAAACTTTTTAATAAAATTACAAAAGTTATTGCAAAATTTATAGAAAGTATTGAATAATAAGTATTTAGATTGCATCTAAATTGTTCAGCTCAATACGTCGCTCAATCTAGAGCCCCTAGAGTAGAATCTGATTCCGGCCCTGTACTCAGTTTACACAAAGTAGATAGCTACTATATATAAAGCAGTAAATTAAGTAATTGCCAAATAAGACATTTGTTAACAACAAGATAACATGTCTATCTTACTGGTAGCAAGTATAATCGTTATACTTATATTATTTTCAATTTATTATGTATCACAAAGAAAATTTAACTATTGGGAGAAGAAAAAAGTGCCACACTTAAAGCCGTCTGCCTTCCTCGGTAATTATAGAGATTTTTTACTAACGAAGAAATCATATGGACAAGTTGCACAGGAAATATGTAACTCGTTCCCGAAGGAACCGTATGTGGGCGCTTTCTTCGGCACTGAACCGACACTGGTGGTGCAAGACCCTGAGATTATTAAGCTTGTCACGACCAAAGACTTTTACTACTTTAATAGTCGAGAAATTATGGACCACATCGACAAGGAATATCCGGTTGGACTAAATCTGTTTGCGACGTACGGCGATAAGTGGAAGGTGACGCGGCAGCACATGACACCCATATTCACGTCCGCTAAAATGAAGAACATGTTTCATTTAATAGAGAAATGCTCACACGAGTTCGAGGACATGCTCGACCGAGAGTCCAGAACATCACATGTGCAAGAAATGAGATCTCTCATAGCGAGATACACAATGGACTGCATCTGCTCGTGCGGGTTTGGGGTCGATACAAACACTATGGAAGGAGAACCCATGAAAAATCCATTCTTTAAAATGGGTCAAGAAATTTTCGAAGTCTCAAACGTTAGAGCATGTGCAAACAATGGTCGAGCTTTGTGGCCATCTATATTTTTTGCTCTCGGATTTCAAGCTATGCCAAAGTCTGTAAGCGATTTCTTTCACGAATTATTAACTGGTGTGTTTAAAAGTCGTAAATACACGCCAACATCAAGAAACGATTTCGTAGACCAAATTTTGGGATGGACAAAGAAAAGCCACTTATCAACAGATAGTTTCACACGAGACATAAATGGTGAACCAAAGAAATTTGAGCTGAAAGTTGATGATGAATATTTAGTAGCGCAGTGCGTTGTATTCTTCGCGGCTGGTTTTGAAACTTCTGCGACTACTCTCAGCTTCACTCTGTATGAACTAGCGAAGCAGCCAGACTTACAGAAGAGAGCGCTAGAGGAGGTGGACGAATACTTGCGGAAGAATAACAACAAGCTCGACTACAACTGCGTCACACAATTGCCGTTCCTCGAAGCGTGTGTCGACGAGGCTCTCCGTCTGTACCCTGTGCTGAATGTCATAACGCGTGAGGTGGTGGAGGATTACACGCTACCAACAGGCTTGCGTCTAGACAGGGGTGTTCGCATCCACCTGCCCGTGTACCACATGCACCACAACCCGGAACACTTCCCTGAGCCTGAGCAATACCGTCCGGAGAGGTTCTTTTCTGAGAATAGACACAACATCAAGCCGTATACTTACATGCCTTTTGGAGAGGGACAACGTATCTGCATTGGTAAGAGATTTATCATAATTTTGAGGCTTGCAATAAAATATTTTTTACTTTTACCGTCGTGAAAAAACTCTGAGACCAGGGCTTGCTGCCCGCTCGATTTGAAAAACTTTTACCAAATCCTCAGTATGAAATAGTTCTCTCACGTGTATATTTTAATCTTTGGCTTTGTTCACAGGAATGCGATTCGCAAAGATGCAATTGTTGTCAGGACTCGTGACTCTACTGAAGAAGTACCGAATGGAGTTGGCGGAGGGAATGCCTCAGACATTGGAAATTGAACCTAGATCATTAGTGACTATGTCTAAATGTGGTATACAGTTAAAGATGGTGGAGCGTGAAGGCTGGGAACAACGCTTGTTCGTTCGATAGTTGACCAATAACAACTAGATTGTATAGTTTAAACTTTATAATAACTTTTTACAAAGATATCAACATCGCGTTGGTCGTCAAGTTAAGATTTTTTCAGTAGTGGAGCTTCTTGGAATCGATCACCAAAGCTTAGGTCCAGTCATACTTGGATTTATTACCGTTTTAATGGTATTTCACTTCGAGCCCATTCGTGCTTCGGAAGGCACGTTGGTATCGGATAGTTCCGTCCGATGGTGTTGCTACTGTCGACGACCGTCTTAACCATATTGGGCGCTGGGGTGTGGGAATCAGGCTGCCCCCCCCCCCTTTCCAACAAAAACATCAACTAACTTTAAATTTTTGGTTTAATTTTTAGCACCACGCTCTATTTAGATATCTTATGTAATCTAAATTGGCTTGCACATCGCAAGTTGCAACTGAGTAAGCCGAATGTGGCGAAAGCTGCATGGGGCGTATTTTGTAAACATATGGTTATAAGTACCTAATATTTGTTAAAGTAATTTTCAAACCTAGCAGATTCCGCATGGTATGTGTGTAAGGCGATCGGCTTATGCCCCCTAGGTCCTTGCGCCCGGGTGTCACGCACCGATTGCACCCCTGCTTAAGACGGCCCTGGTTTCGTAGGAAGGCATATTTCTAAAGTTGCTTACGACTGTGCCTAATATTTTCTGACTGCTTCCGACACTTGGAAATATAATTAAAAATAGATATTTAAAAAAAAACTTACTATTTTTTTTTTACTCAACCTTACTTTTTGATAGGCAGATATATCATTGTATTATATCATTATCAAGCACGCTTTGCAAGCACTATATATATCCATACTTATAATTATTATTAATTTGGTAGAGCGATAGCTTGAACCCTGAGATTTCGCTAAGACGAAGTCGCAGGAAAAACCTAGTAGAATATAGAAGAGATGCACTAAGGAAAGACTCCTCAAAACGGACCTATAATGGGGTGTGATAGTTTGTATGGAAAATAGACTATTCTCTCTTTGTATCCGAAATTCACGCGGACGAAGTCGCGGGCCCAGTAATCAATCAATCATTTTGTTTTATTTCAAGTTAAAATTAACTTATTATTTTGGTAAATGGGTAGATCAACTATTTTTTGTCCTCACGGTACTGTATAAAAAAAAAGTTTTTATTTCTTTTTTCTTGACATTCATTAATTTTGTAAGATAGATATTGTATCTAATGATATGATTCTTCTACACACATGTGCATTGCACCATCTGTATTGAACTACTAGAAGTTTTTAGCGGTTGCCGACCAAAAAGCGTGGGGACAACGAAATAAAGCGTCCATCGGACAACCGCCAAAATTCAAGTAAAATTCAAGTCATTTTGTAAAACCGTGTGTGTGTTTAATAAATGCAATCCTTAGTTATTCAACAAACATAAAATTTTGGGGCAAGCAAAACCTGAGCTTGAGCCTGAGCCTGAACATTGAGAAAATTTCATGCAGATGACTGGGACTAGGTATGGACAAAAAATAGTTGATCTACCCATACCTACTTATTATAATGTTAGCAGTTCTACATAGGATCTATTTAATTTAATTTAAATCAACATTCATTCATACATAGGTACATACAATATATCGATGGTCTAGAAGACAAACGTGCTAAGTGCAAAATTTTGATATGTTACTTTTTAATGCCAAATGTATTAAATGAGCATGCTCTACCGTTTGCACTTACCCAAATGCCATAATTCCGTCTCTTTCGGTCTAATCAGTATGTGTACATTTATAGCAAGTGAAGTCAAGCTGAAGCCAAGAATATTAATGACTGTTATTGCCTACCTATATAAACAACAAATAATGCTAAAGTGATTTAGAACATTTGACTTTTTTGACTAACACGCTAAGTGCTTTTGTTACTTATGGCATTTGAAACTTTCGGTTCTCAATTTTACTAAATAATGATAATTAATACTTACTTATAATGATAGTTAATACTTACGGTTAATGTATGATTCGCTTAATAATAAAGAAAATTTTAGTATTTAGTCTCTTTCTTAATAAAATAGCAGTAAATTCCTCTAATATACACAAAAGTGTTAAATGCACAATTAAACATATTGTTTGTGTACAAAAGTAGTAAGTGATGCCTTTTTTTATGATTTTGAAAATTCACATTTTATATTTATGTTAAAATCAATAAAGATAAATACCCTAGCTAAGTATAGGCAGTATATACACGATTCCTATGCACAGTTTAAAGTTTTGGCATATTTAACTTTTGAAATAATAAAAACGCTTCTCCTGAAAAATTGCTAGATCTGCAATTAGTACGTTTGTCTTCTAGACCATCGATATTCTCATGCCTGTCTCCCACTGGGGTAGGCAGAGACAACAGAACGCCACCTGCTACGATTCTGACAAACCTCTCTAGCTTCCTCCACATTCATTAGTCCTGCTCGTCGGTTTCGTCATGGCCCTTTTGAAGCTCGTTGCCAATTTGGTCCGTAAATGTATATACGTACCAAATCGGTTAATAATCAAGTTTTCATTTAATAAAAAGCGTTTAATTTAATTTAGTGTTATTGTTGCGGAGAAATAAAATTCTAATTATCGATTGTTTATTTAAATTTAAATTATCATTAGCAGACAGTTTGTTAACTACCTATTAAAAAAACTATTTAACAATACAATTAAAAATTATAACACCCCCCTTTTTGCGTCGGGGGTTAATAAAGTTATCATTTAATCACTTTGAAGTACCCATTCCTACAAACGTGATCAAAATAAAACTAGTGTTTATGTGTGGGGATGTCTGTGTGTGTGTCTTGGGTGTTTGTGTTTATTACATAAAGTTTTTATTATTTTATGTGAATGACACTCGTCAGGCAGGACCAACATTCTCCAGATTTTTCAGAACTGTAATCGACTAAAATGTATGGGACAGCGGATTTTTTTTGCTTTTTCTTAGATTCCAGTGCGCTATAACAAAGAAAATGGTCATACTTAAGTGATCGATTGGAGGGCCACAATTATAGTTACTTTTTTTATTTAGTTAATTTTGTAAATACTTATTAGATTATGAGATACCTATGGCCTATCAGCCACGATTGTCTGATTATTACTTTTAAGTATCTAAGTAACGGACACGTGAGCAAACCTGCCTACGTTGAAGAAGAAGGTGAAGTATACCAATCTGCATTGGGCACGCGTGGTGTACCTACTAACGCCCATACACCCTCCTTGACATATGCCCATATGCCCTGCAGTGGGATGTATACAGGATGAAAGGAAAAGTATCATCAACCTTTAAACCACATACTATACCCATCAAACTGAATAACTTTTACAATGGGAGCAAATCTGTAAGAACAAAAAAAAAATCTGATGTTCCATACTAAACTGCAACTGCCTACTCGACTCAAACGTATGGAAGCTGATTGCTCGCAGAACCGATGGCTGAAGAGTTCTCGAGTGGTGACCACGTACCGGAAAGAGTAGCATGGTAAGTCACTCCACAAAGTACCGACGACCTGGTGAAGGCGGCGGGTACCCTTTAGATGAAGGTAGTGCAGGACCGGTCGTTGTGGCGATACTTGGGGAAGGCCTGAGTCCAGCAATGCACGTCCGTCGACTGAGATGATGATGATGATACAGACATAATGAGCGTTAAAATTTAAAATGATGAGGGTTCCCTGTTTGGCTACGGAACCCTAAACGATCTTCGAAATCACAAAATAAATCCCTAATTGGAAGCAGGGGTGTATTTCCAAATGTTGCGCCCTTGCACATATAATATATAATATTTGGCCGCCCCTTATAAATGATAAATTCAATTCAATTCAATAAAAAAACCAAATAAAATTCAAATTCAATTTTAAATGCAGCTTGCCGACGGGCTTGTAGCAAAGATTTGTGCCAACAAAGATTCTGCGGTTGTACGGTTTTACAGATATTTCAAAGTATAATAAAGTACAATACAGGGTGTAAGGAAAAGTATCATTAACCTTTAAACCATATTACTCTACCCTTCAAGCTGAACAACTTTTACTATGGGTGTAAACCTGTTAAAGCAAAAAAAAAGTCAGCTGTTCCATACTAAACTGCAATAGACCTACACGACTCAAATGTATGAGATAGCTGATATTTTGATGTCTTGACCAGTTTGCTCCCATAGTAAAAGTTGTTCAGTTTGATGGGTAGAGTATGTGGTTTAAAGGTTAATGATACTTTTCCTCACACCCTGTATAACATCGTTGGGCATCCTCCCCATGTATATGGCCCAGCCATAGAGGTAGGAATAGAGGAACATACAGCTGAGAGAGCGACATGTACCTAGCGGCACCACTGTATAATAGAAAGAGATACGTGACGCGAATCAATAGAACCGTTTTATAGTCACTAATAAATTTTTACAATTCGGTTTTCGTGAATAATTGGGAATCTAAAGTGAAATCATAGATAATTTTGTGAAATATACTGACACTACTTCATTAATTTATCCACGATTTTACGTTAGACTCAGAATTATAGACAGTATTAGAATTTTTGCCTGCGAATAGTCTTCAAAAAACATCCAAGAACTGTTTCATTTGACAACTCATGTCACTGACTCTATTCCTGTAAGGTATAATAACTTTATGGGCCCAGCAGTCCGCCCGCGCCTAAGTGCGTTCACACACGATGACGCACTGACGGAGCGGCAGATGTCAGTCCATAGAACCACACCCGGTGCGTCAATGCTCACCGTGTGTACTTCTACGTGCGTTTTTATACAACTCCTTGCTTCACAAATGACGGACTGACGTTTGCTGCTCCGTCAGTGCGTCATCGTGTGTGAACGCACTAAAATAGCCGCCATTGGCACTTGCCCATTTTGCCCTTAGGAGATACGTCCCTGAAGCAGTTAGTGTCTGTAGGTACTCTGATTCCGAGAATATCCTAAATCCGAGGCCAAAAGAGGCTTTTTTGTTTGAAATTTTTGATCTCGGATTCCATTTCAGAGTATAGTCAGGTATAACAGTAGGTATAGAAGCAACAGACAGTAGAACTACTGGTATGCCAGATGACATTTTTTTTTTCATAAATCAAAGTAAAGCCTGACCAGGAAAATAAAAAACCTCGCCATGTTGCGGAAATAGTCCAGTAAAAATACGGGTCGAAAGGAAATAATTTATAATAAGCAATTTTTTTTGCTAGATCGTTTATAAAAATGATATTAAGATACTTTATAAACGAATCCTACTAAATTTCGTATTTTTAGTTTTTATTACCTACTAAAATGTAAATTTTTTATTTATAGTGTCAGATAGCTTTCTTTTTTTATTTTGATTGTTTGTTTTAGGGTATGAGTTTACATACACTGTGTAAATTTTGTCCTAAAATTGAGTTTTTCGTAATTTCTACTTATTTAAAAACAAAGGTTCCGTGGTGATTTTTCGTTGGATTTACTTCTAATATAAAAGAATACAAATGTATTTAACCAATGACATAAAAAAATTGTATATACTATTTTTTCCAATTTTACATGTTTTTTTTTTATTTTGTTTAATTATTTAAGAAAATTTTTAGGAGGATTTTCAATCTAAACGATAACAAGAATTATAATCTAAAATATAAAACAAAAAAACCTGCTATTATAAATTATTTACATTCGCCATACAAGCGACCCGTAACTTTACTGGAGTAAAAATCATTGGAACTAATTTTTGTACAAGGAACACTAACATTAAAGGTGACAGTCGATTGCAGCGCCCTCAATCCAGGTTTTTTATATTCCTGGTCAGGCTTTATTGTTTTGTGTAAGTCAGTAGCCCTCGAATGCCACCTCGTTGCTCAATCTAGAGCCCTTAGAGTGGAATCTGACTCTGGCCCTGTACTCTGTTTACATAAAGTAGGATAAAACTACGATATATAAAGCAGTACCTAAGTTAGCTAAATGTGAAATAAGATATCTGTTCACATAGAGACAACATGTCTATCTTACTGATAGCTAGTTTAATCGTTATACTTATATTACTTTCAATTTATTATATATCACAAAGAAAATTTGACTATTGGGAAAAGAAAAAAGTGCCACACTTAAAGCCGTCTGCCTTCCTCGGTAACTATAGTGAATTTTTACTAACGAAGAAATTGTATGGACAAGTTGCACAGGAAATATGTAACAAGTTCCCGAAGGAACCGTATGTGGGCGCTTTCTTCGGCACTGAACCGACACTGGTGGTGCAAGACCCTGAGATAATTAAGCTTGTCACAACCAAAGACTTTTACTACTTCAATAGTCGAGAAATTATGGACCATATCGATAGGGAATATACGATTGGACTGAATCTATTTGCGACGTACGGTGACAGGTGGAAGGTGACCCGGCAGCACATGACGCCCCTATTCACGTCCGCTAAAATGAAGAACATGTTTCATTTAATAGAGAAATGCTCACACGAGTTCGAGGACATGCTCGACCGAGAACACAGAACATCACAAGTCCAAGAAATGAGATCTCTCATAGCGAGATACACGATGGACTGCATCTGCTCGTGCGGGTTTGGCATCGATACAAACGCTATGGAAGGAGAACCCATGAAAAATCCGTACTTCAAAATGGGTCAAAAAATTTTCGAAGTCTCAAATTTTAGAGCCTGTTTAGTCAATGGCAGAGCTTTGTGGCCATCTATATTTTTTGCTCTCGGATTTCAAGCGATGCCAAAGCCTGTCGGCATTTTCTTTCACGAATTATTAACTGGTGTGTTTAAAAGTCGTAAATACACGCCGACTTCAAGAAACGATTTCGTAGACCAAGTTTTGGGATGGATACAGAAAAGTCCCTTATCGACAGATAGTTTCACACGAAATATAAATGGCGAACCAAAGAAATTCGAGCTAAAAGTTGATGATGAATTTTTAGTAGCGCAGTGCTTTGTATTCTTCGCGGCTGGTTTTGAAACTTCTGCAACTACTCTGAGCTTCACTTTGTTTGAACTAGCGAAGCATCCAGAATTACAGAAGAGAGCGCTCGAGGAGGTTGATGAATACTTGCGGAAGAATAACAACAAGCTCGACTACTACTGCGTCACACAACTGCCATTCCTCGAGGCTTGTGTCGACGAGGCTCTCCGTCTGTACCCTGTGCTGAATGTCATAACACGTGAGGTGGTGGAGGACTACACGCTACCCACGGGCTTGCGTCTAGACAGGGGTGTTCGCATCCACCTGCCCGTGTACCACATGCATTACAACCCGGAACACTTCCCTGAGCCCGAGCAATACCGTCCGGAGAGGTTCCTTCCTGAGAACAGACACAACATCAAGCCGTATACTTACATGCCTTTCGGAGAGGGACAACGGATCTGCATTGGTAAGCGATTTATCATAATTTTGAGGATTGCAATACATACATTTTTGGCGTTTACGTAATCCTCAGTAGGTATTAAATAATTATGTAGTCACTTACGACAAGTTTCATCACTTCTGGATTATATAATTGTTAGCAGTTTACAGTACTCTATGATTTATAGAGAGACACTGAACAAGTAATCACTACGTTTTATATGAGCTTAGTTGACAGATCTTGACAGAACATTATCTATGACAGATAATGTAATGTAAGTGACTACATAATTATTTAATACCTATTTAATACCTATTTAATACCTACCGCGAGAACAACAGGCGAAAGACAAGCGTTTGTGGCCAACACTGCGACGTGACTCCAGGATAAGTCATTGTTACCTTATATTATAAGGTAACAATGACTTAGGAAGATTTTTAATCGTTAACTTTGTCCACAGGAATGCGATTCGCAAAAATGCAATTGTTGTCAGGACTCGTGACGATACTGAAGAAGTACCGAATGGAGTTAGCAGAGGGAATGCCTCAGACATTGGAATTGGAACCTAGAGCATTAGTGACTATGTCCAAATGTGGTATACAGTTAAAGATGGTGGAGCGGGTAGGCTGGGAACACCGCTTGTTCGATCGAAAGTCGACCAATAACAACTAAATTTTATACTTTAAACTTTATAATTAGGTATCGTTTCTAAAAGATGTCAACGTCGCGTCGGTCGTCAAGTTTGGAAAAGTTCACCAAATCTAGGTCCAGTCAGTCCATGGATTGATGATGTTTTGTGGTATTTCACCTTGAGCGCTTACGTGCTTCGGAAGGCACGCTAAGCAGTTGGTATCGGATAGTCCTGTACGATGGTTGTGTAACTAGCTATTCGTATCGTTACTAGTTACTAGGGTATAGAAAGTTACTTTAGACTGCGCCTATATTTGGGAATGCGTGCGCGCTTGTGGTGCTTTGTACCTATCTCCTGCGCACCTGACTGCAATAATTGATACTTGTGAATATACTTTCTTATTATTTCATTATTTGCTGTTATCTCAGCTTACCTTTTGATAGCAGCTATCATTGCATATTGTCATTTTCAATCTTTGCAAGCACTACATGCCTACTAATAATGATTAAAAATGCGAAAGTGTCTGTTTTTGTATGGTTTTTGTCTGTTACGTTTTTACAGTTAAACCGCTGAACCGATTGTGATGAAATTTGTTAGAAAGATCCTTGAACCCTAAAATTCTATACAGACGAAGTAGCAGGAAACAACTAGTGGAATATAGAAGAGGTGCACTAACGAAAGCCCCCTCAAAACGGAGCGTGAGGGTGAGAAAGTTTGTATGGAAAATCGTATTCTCTGTTTGTACACACGGCGACAGATCAAGCTACCCATAGTTGAACTCTATGTTCATGGATATAAAGTCCAACTATGGGTAGGTTGATCTGTCACCGTGCGTACCTGCCTAACCGAAAAATTCACGCTGACGCGACGAAGTCAATCGAGATCAATCAATCATTTATTTTATTTGAAGGAACACTCACTAAATCTGACTCATAATTTTGTTAGTAAATACCATAAAGGTTATACCTTACAGGAATAGAGCAACAAACATGAGTTGACAAATGAAACCTTTTTGGATGTTTTTTGGAGACTATTCGCAGGCAAAAATTCGATTATTGTCTATAATTCTGAGTCTAACGTGAAATTGTGTATAAATTAATGAATTAGTGTCAGTATATTTCATAAAATTATCTACGATTTCACTTTAGATTCCCAATTATTCACGGAAACCGAATTGTAAAAATTAATTAGTGACTAAAAAAAGGGTCTATTGGCTCGCGTCACGTATCTCTTTCTATTATACAGTGGTGCCGCTAGGTACATCTCGCTCACTCAGATGTATGTTCCTCTATTCCTGGTATAATACCTTTATGGTAAATACTTAACATGTAAATTAATAACATGTAAATTAATAAAAACTGATGGAACAGTTTTCTGAAGCAATTTATTTGCCCAAAAATCATAAAACTATGATCGAAAACGAAAATATTCTAGATAATTGAGCAAGACGATATATTTAAAGATCGTATTAATACTGACAAAAAGTCAAAAATTTTAGTAGTTATGGATTAAAACGGTATTTTTATGTTTCTCCCTTCCTTAAATCGAAATATTCATAGATACCGTTACAATAATATATCTATGATAATTGTACCTATATACCTACAGGAATATACCAAAGGAATTTCGGATAGAACAGTTTTCCGCAGAGAGCTATACCCTATACCTAAGTGATTTTTATGTTTACGTAGTTACAAAAACCTAACTTCCGAAAAATAAATCATAACTACCTAGATATTTTGTCAACCGTAATCATATTTTACTTTATATCACACTGCAAAGTTTCAGCGATAGATGAATTACTGTCAGGGTCAAACCCCAAAAGGATTGGACTAATAAATCGTCATTTATTATTAAATAAATGAATACAAAAAAAGTGGCTAGAAAAAGTAGGTAGTTAGGTAGCTAAAATATTTAGCCACCGTTTTTTTGCAGCCATCGAGTTCGAAAATGTTGCTATATATTAATTGTATTTAGATCTAAGGCTATATAGATCTATCCAAGAACGTAACGACGACGCGGAGAGCCTGACCATAGTTGTAGTAAATTGTATATCTAAAAATAATTTGATATTACAATTCGTGTAGGCGTCGATGCTCCCGCCATAATATTTTCCCGGACGTGAAAGATTTAGACAAATCGTTCTAGATTTAAGGCCTCCGCACATTGCAGCGATATTATCGAGCGATTTTATCGAGAGATATTATCGACAGCGATATCGCGACACCTTACACACTGCAGCGATTCCGCGATTCGCGTCACGCATGCGCCCCACCACACTGAATGTAGTCGAAAGAGTTGCGATAATATCGCGGCAGTGTGTAGGATCGCGCGCGTCCCCATACCAAATGTACTGGAAACAATTATCGCACAATCGCAGCGATATTATCGCTCGATAAAATCGCTGCAATGAGCGGAGGCCTTCAGACTCATTGTTTTGGTGAAAACTTCGAGGTCGGTAGAGACCTTTTGTAAAAGCATCGGCGACCATGTCTTGATTGTGTCTGTATTTGCGGTCTTCTCTCTCGTACAAAATGATATCGAATTAATTAATTAAGGGTATATTATCTACCGTTGGCGCGCTCCATACAAACGTAGTCTGGTTATATTTTCAATACGGTTAGTATTTATATTAAAGTCAATGTAATTTTTCAGAAACAATCTAGAAACTAATCTCTATGTTTGTATGAAGTCAGATTTTCGTTAAAATGTATAGTTTAAAAGTTACATTGCCACAAAGATTTCCATAAAAATCTTAATTAATCCCAGAACTTAGTGCGTTCACACACGATGACGTCATTTGTGAAGCAAGGAGTTGCATGAAACCGCACGTAGAAGCACACAGGGTGTGGTTCTATGGACTGACATCTGCCGCTCCGTCAGTGCGTCATCGTGTGTGAACGCACTAAAACAGTATATTTTAGCGAAAATCTGACTTTATACGAACTAAGACTTCGTATTATCGATGGTATTTATGCAGCGCGCATTTGCGCTCTCGGGATAAACTTCTATCTTTCTTATGAATTAGTATCTTTTTAGAGTGGTACTTCGGTCATCGAGTACAAATACGAATATTCGTAGTCGTATAGGAGATAGACGTAGTTTTTGTTATTATCAGCTGCTCAGTGATTCTGTAGAATTCAGTAGGTAGAGGCTGATTCAGTATTTATTTATAGGGTGTAAGGTTCCGTTACAGCCGTTCAAAGGTCAGTAACAAACGTACGATCAGCTGCGAGGCTGAACGGCTGTAACTCCTAAACTAACTAGAGTTAGCCTGGTCAATCCCCATCACCAGTGGCGGATACAGATGGGGGGCGCAGGGGGCGTGCCCCCCCCCCCTATCGGGGTTGCCCGTAGTGCCGCCCGCACCACCCCCCATATGTATGCGCACGGGATAGAACAACGACTAATCCAACATTCTCCTTCGAGCTCTCTCTAATTGCGAGTTTATTATCACGCTACTTCTGTGACTTGTGTTTTTATTACGAAAAAATCTGCTCTAGATATCTTTAGCGCCAACCCCCCCCCCTTGAGTTTCCTTATCCGCCACTGCCCATCACGGAGATGCTCTTCGTCCTATCAGAACTGAATCAGCTTTGCAGCTGATGACAACAAAAAATACGTCTATATCTTATACTATAAGATATCTCATGTGATGCTGCAGCATGCAGCATGCTGACACGAGAGAACAAGAAATGTTGTTAGGCAAGGTTCTAGGTAGGTATAAAATTAAATGCACATATTGTTATGCTCACAATTAAATGTTTATTTGCTGTAAAGCAAAGGTAAATATAGTAAGTAACAAGCAAACTTTGTAACGTTCTTTAATCATTCCCTTTCATAAGTAATGGATGGTTCTTTTCCTTCTCTATCTTCCATATCTTGTTCTCTGTTATTCAGATTATCTTTGCCCTTTTCTTCGTACCTCTCTTCTTTACTTTTAACTTCTTTATTAAATTCTTCATTTGTTTTGTTTCCTCTATCCTCGTAATTATTATCGTTCTGATGTTCCTCGTGGTAATGTTCTTCTCTTTCCTGCTGTTCTGTTTCTAGTTTATCTTTGTTGTTTTTGTAATCTTCTTCTGCTTTTTTGTTGTCATTTTCTTGTTGATTGTCGCGATATTCTTTTTCGTTTTCGTATTGTTCGCGATTCTTTTCCGCATCTTTGTCTCTGTTAATAGAAATACGTTCATAAACTTAAGATTTATTTTTATCTATTATTATAAAATAACTGTAATGTTTAAGAAAGGAATGCGTGCTGAAACGACGGCCAAGAGAGATGAATGGAGGAGTATAACATAATGCACTGACCTCAAATAATGGGAAATAGGCAAGACAATTATGATTACAAAATTACTGTATACAGTAAATTTTTCGCGATTTCGTTCGATATTGGCTCTATACTGAAAGTTGTTCAGTTTGATGAGTAGAATGCATGATCAAAGTCTAAACTGATTGCATTGATTCGCACGACTAAAAACGTTATTTGTATACAATATCAAAAGTTGTACCATCAAAGCCAAATATCTCGACTACAGGGTTGGGTATACTTAAACTTAATTGCATAACATATCTTTTAGGGTGCTACATCAGACCATTAAACTGAGAAAAACGTTTACTATGGAGCTAACTTCAAACTAAAATAAAAAAGATTTTCAGCGTATTCTGAAGCACCCGTACAATATGCGCATGTAAGTTTATACTCTACATACGAACCTGTTCTCTTTACCCTGCTCATATCTGTCATCGTATTTCTGTCCCTCTCCCTGAAGGTACTCCTCCTCTTCGTTCCTCTTGTCCTGGTACTCCTGCTCCCTCGCCTCCTGGTCTGAAGAGGAGTTGGGGACGTCTACCTCCATCTTGTCAGGGGATCTTATTATACGGCTGGAGTTGGCCGTTACTGAAAAATGTATTAACAATTTTGACACAAACTAGACCAAATTAATAATAACGCTCACTGGCACATTTTGCAATGGTACTAAATGGGTCCTATTGGGTTTTTTATTATGGGAATCATACAACAAAAATACAAACATGTACCGTATATCCGTAAACATACCGGGATTCAAGCCCAGTTTCACTCCCAGTACGATATTAATAGGGCATGGCGGTCAGATTGGGGCCTTTTTGACCATCTACATGCAAACCTCGTGCGAGACCCGACTGTTTAACCGGCTGGATTTGATAAGGACCGGAAGACCTGGGCTAAGCTGAACCGGTTTGGAACTAACTATGGAAGGAACTCCCACCTCTACAAGTGGGGCCTGAGGGAGTCACCGATGTGCGACTGCGGGGCACCTGACCAAACCCTCACCCATGTGGTAAATGAGTGCACCCTACGCCGTTTCTCCGGTGGTATTGAAGAACTCCATAGGTTAACCCCGACAGCGGAAGACTGGCTAAAACATCTTGACCTCGAAATTTAAACCTCCCTGGATCCAAGCAGGAAGACCAAAAAAACTCCATACGATATGATGATGAGCCCAGGTTATCTAGTTCGGCAGTTCAGTATGGTAACCATTCACCAACCACCACCACCATTCGTTCAAGTATTAACGGTACTGGGGTAAGATCGTTGCAATGTTGACGGCCCGACAGCACAGTCTGTAGTGAACCTGCCTGCTGTGCCGGGGGTCGCGGGTTCGAATCCCGTAAGGGACAAATATTTGTATGACGAATATGAATATTTGTACCCGAGTCATGGATGTTTGTATGTATTCTATATCATTGTCTAGTTATCATAATACAAGTCCAGGCTAGATTCTGGAACTTTAAATGTGACTAGATAATTTGTCCAAGATGAGAAGACACTGTCCAAGATAAAAAAAAAAAAATGAAATTACCAGCGAATGAAGGCTTGTTTTTAATGCTAGCAAGTGCATTGCCATGCGTTTAACTCATTGAAATACTTTGGAAGGATCTAATCTAACCCAGCAGCAATTTTACTCCAACCTACCGTGTTCTGCATTATGACGTATTCCACATTTCCACAGGATGGATGATGAGGTTATTAATTATATTTTTAAATTAAACTTAATTTTTGATACAAATAATAACATAACATAAGTGTAACAAAAGGCGAGATATTTACCTTAGAGCAGAAAATTTTAGCGAAAAAATTGCTACATGATGCTGCTTCTATTAGAGGTATTTACAACATGCACAAAAACATAATAGCAAAACAGGATATAAACAAGTGAAAGTGTGCAGAAGCTAAAAAGAATATACCTTACTCCTTGAATTGATACGTTGTAAGGTAACAATGATGATGATGATGATAATAAAAGCAATATAACTAGGTACTACGAGTACTCACCAATGCAAAAGACCAAAAACAGACAAGTTCGTACAGCGAACATGTTTGGAATAAGTTGAATTTGTTACTGCTATTTGTGGTAGTTTTTCCTCATTTTATACACAAGACTTTTTGAAGACATGTTATTATAAATAATACTATAATGTTATGAGTGATAGCAAACACGCAAATATACTACAGATAATATGTTAAATATTACTTGTAATTAAAAATAAAGACAAACTTACCTAAATGTTGGAATAAATACATAGAGTTTTCTAAAAACAGTGATGACGCATGCTCACAAAAATATGCTTCTGAAAACTCAGAACAGAACATCAACGTCCTGTCCAGTGTAACAGGGAGTGTCTCATGAGGATGGAAAAAATCTCGCCACAAGGCGATTTGCCACTCTTTCTAATCGGTAGGGGACATGTCGCCATCAAGACAAGGCGAGTTGGCCATGCAGAAAAAAGGTATTTGTAAACGCCGGGACCTGTGAAAATTATGTTTTAAAAAAAATGGTTCCAATCCAATATAAACGGAACTTCAGTTAGTATTTGACTTAATACTCAGTCAGTGTCAGTTTATTCTATTACTATACCTACGACAAGCGATAGTAATATTTTACGGTGTGTCTAGTCGTCCGATAAAAGAATAAAATTTTCGTCTAATATCGTCTAGTCGTCCGATTATCGGATGATATTACCTACTTGTACTGTTGATTTATACATCACCATCTAATTTACTAAGTCAGCCACGGATTTTACAACGTTATTACTATTCAGTCGGATAGGTTAGCGACAGCGCACGAGCCGAGCGAGCATGCCGCGGCACATTGTTTCCAAAATTGTGAAATAAGGGTCATGGTCACTGGACCTTCGCGGATGACTAATTTATTTTTCACACTTGCTCATAAAATGGCTCTAATTTCACCGCAATTAGGCATATAGGGTGAAATTGATATCATTATAGCATCCTTTTAAACTAAGAGTCTACCCATCAAACTGAACAACTTTTGCTATGGGAGCAAACCAAACGGAGCAAAAAAAAAATCTGCGGCGCCGATTGGTTTGCTCCCATAGTAAAAGTTGTTCAGTGTGGTGTTCTCTTAGTTTAAAAGGATGCTAATTGCTAATGATATCAATGTGACCCTGTATAATTAATGACACCTGTATTCAAACTGTGACTTTTTCATTATAGGTACTATTATTCACTGGTGAGTTATAGGGTTTTCATTACTATTATTCACAAGCGAGTTTTTTTTTTATTGAATGAGTTGCTTCGTTCTTTAAAAGTTTCGATACAAGATCGTGTTCATTAGTACAAATTAAACTTTTTATCTACTAAAGAAAATGATTTTTTAGTACTATTTTCTTCACAAGTGTGTTGAAAAACGTCGTATGATACACGTGTGTATTGATGATTACCGTCCTCGGCTCTCTCAATAACGCCTCAGCAGTAATCACCAACATTACACACTTGCACCATAATGTACTATTATTTGCCAGATAGTCGGACGAATAATTTATTTTATTCGTACATTTTTCGGACGAATAACTTTAAGGCCTCCGCACATTGCAGCGATATTATCGAGTGATATTATCGACAGCGATATCGCGACACCTTACACACTGCAGCGATTCCGCGATTCGCGTCACGCATGCGCCCCACCACTGAATTTAGTCGAAAGATTTGCGATAATATCGCGGCAGTGTGTGGGATCGAGCGCGTCCCCATACAAAATGTACTGAGAACAATTATCGCAAAATCGCAGCGATATTATCAGTCGATAAAATCGCTGCAATGAGTGGAGGCCTTTATTTTTTGCGTCCGTTTATCGGACGACTAGCAACAAGCAATATTTTATCGATGCTACGGCTACGAATGTATAAATGTAAAAACAACTGATAGTAGTTACGGAATACGAATGGCCCGAGTCTTGGTTGGTTTGTTATTATATTATACTTTATACATACTATTTTTATTATGTTTCAATATCTCATCAGACCATGTCCTCTAATTGCAGGGATTTTATGTCATTCTTAATGGTGCTGTGCGAGCCGCATCGAAAATGTGTCTTGCTCGTTGCTTTTTTATCAGATCCAAAGATTTTCAAATGTCACTTACTTTTACTTACATCAAATAGATACCTAAAAGTTCATTTGCCCGTCCTTATCTCCCCCAATATTACTAGGATGGATATCTAGAACCTTAACACCGTCTAATTAAAATGTCTTGCGAAGAAAATATGCAAATTGATTCTATTAGCAAGTAAATATTACCTAACTAATAGTTTAACAGTTTTATGCGCTCCGTTTTATGGATTTAAGACCAAACAAGTTTTACAAAGATTTTTTTTATAAATCTGACTGGGTGGGTGCAGTGTCTGATGATAAAATTTAAGAAGTTTCATTACGAGAGCATAATTTATTGATAAAATGATATTGATAAAAGGTCTATAAGTTAATCGATGGAAATTGAAAACTACCATATAATTTAAAAAAAATCGTTCGCGAACTGTACATGACGTAGACTTTGATAAAGTATATGTCAAGATTGACAGTCGAAGATACGAAAGCGTCGAAAAAAATTGGAACCAGTACTGGTTCCTAAACCCTATACATCTACACGCACACATACATAATTTGTAGGGCGCCTCACGCACACCAACCTATGAAACTTAGCCCCTTTTGTTTTATACGGGATATTAGTGAGGCTCATTCTAGACATATACTTTTTCTAAGGACGTAGACTCGATGTTGAGGGAATCACTATTACGCGACGTGACGTAGCGCGACTCACTATAAAGAGAAACGGCGTAGGGGGAAAGCCGGGAATAATTCGAAATTAGGAACCTGTTTATGATCGAGCCCCATTCTCCGAAAGTGAAACAAAGGTGTCAACATTAATAAAAAGAAACTCAATCATTTTATAGTGGTTCAAGTATGTTTTTCTACAAAAACAATCCTTGAGATCACTCAAATAATGTCAAGCACATTGGTTATTTATACTGGTGATTCGTAAAATCATCGACACCATGATGGAGCCACAATTTTAAGATTATAATTATATATTCAAGGAGCAATGTTCCTCCTCATGATGTTACAATAGCTAGAACGATTTAACCACAATAGCGTCGTTTTAGGGTTAAACTCGACTAATTACTTTCCATGGAAATTCTTATCTAATCGACCACAATTGCCACCATGAAGAGCGGCTGTTTGAATACTGTAACTTTGGCATTATTATTCTAGCTAACGTTGGCAATTGCCGAATTTAAAATTTAATTGTTTATTTGTAAGGTGGAAAGACGCAGATCGTTTTCTATACAATATAAGTATTTAGTTATAACTATCATGAAAAGTGTTATAGACCAAAAAATTGTTTTTTTAACAATATTAGCATTTATATTTAGTTCGATGACTACTTTTGCTGATGGTTAGTATAATTTAATTTATTTATGGAAAACTTTTTAAATCGATTAAATAATTTAATTTATGTTCATCATTATTCTCCTTGAATAACCATTTATTTGAATTCCGGATAATATTTTCAAAATAGAGAATTGGGAAACAGGTATTTTCGTTGAAAGTTTCATAAAAGGTCCTCTATCGTCAGTTCTACACTATTAGGCGGTACACAAACGATGGACATTTTAACCCACGGGAAACTGCGGTCATCACGCCACCTCAGAATGGGATTTCTACAGACGTGTGCGTTACCCACGCACCAATAATCCTTAGATTATCATCGTGCAAACAAAGTAACCGTGGGCAAAAATGACCCTCGTCTTTGCAGCCCTTTATAAAACTGGAAGAGAAGTGTGTACTAGAAAAAGTTTTTACTAGAAAAGGTCACGATAGGTGTGGTTTTTAGTGTCATTACCTAACTCCAAATCACTATTATTAGGATTTTTGTATGTTTGCTTGCCAATTCAATAGGTAGGTATTCATTTGCATTGATTTTCACGAAACTTTTTGTATTTAAAAGCCTTTTAAACACAAATACGATTTTTTTTAAATCGTTAAATGACGGGAGCCGATATAGTCGTCGCTGGCAAAAGCTAGTTTCTTATTAATTTCTAAACTATCTACTATAATATACCTAATCTGATGTATTTTCTTATAGAATCAGAAAAAGAAGAATTTGGAATACAAAATCCGAGTGAAGAATACGTTAACGTATTCCAGAACATTCCGATGCTTTTCGAATACCTGCTAGAAACTCTTGAAGAGAAACCAGAAATTTTGGAGAAAAACGACGTAAACATATTTAAACGAAGTGTTCATTATGAAAACAATAACAATGAAAGAGATGACACGAAAACTGATGGGAATAAAGCAATAGCATCACCGAACAATGCAGATGCTTCTTTAACTAATGACAATACAGCCTATTTTGGCCCAACATATAGTATATTTAGTCTTACTTCTGAAGAAGTAGCAGAACAAGCTTTGGAGGTTGAACGAATTTTAGATGAACATAACAGTAGCAATTAATAAGTAAATGTACACTTTTCTTATGTTGATTATAAAGCAGAATAAAGATAAGAATTGAACCCTGACTATTATTTATTTGTTATAATAGTACCTTCAGTATTGCAAGTAATGAAGAACCGATAGTGCTGTATGATAGTATTAATGTACCTACTTAGAATATTACTCGTACGTCTCATAGGTATCCTGCAACCCAAAACTTGCTCTGCATTGGCTAAAAGAGAATTGAACAAAGAAACATAAAGGCTTCTTTGATTCCATTACCTATATTGCGGAACTTCGTACCGCCTTAAAATCTTCCCGACACACTAGCCTGTTTTTAGCTTCTGTTCATCACGGATAATATAGCATTCTAGTGGTGAAAAATTATTTAGACCGGTCCAGTAGTTTCGGTGCCTATTAAATACAAACAAACAAACAAAAAATCTAATCTTTCCTCTATACAACATTAGTTTAGATAGGAAATTTCAAATACTTACTGTAATTCCTATAAAGAAAGATCAACAGCGGCGACCACTCAAATCACAATACAGTGAAATCCGGTAAGTCAGCAACGAATAGTGAGAGTTGGCTGTGTACCTAATTATAATATTTAAAGTCTTTTATCGAGTCGATGGTATGTCATTTGCAAGCTTTCGAGCCCAGTATTTGGCCACAAAGTCTCAAAGATAGCATTATCAAGTTATGCCAAGTTTAAAGTATAAAAGTTAGTTGTTAATCGTTGAGTGTCTATCGAACAAGCGTTATTTCCAGCCATCTCACTCCATCTTCTTTATCTGTAGGTATATACCACATTTAGGCAAGGTCACTAATGTTCTAGGTCCAAATTCCGTTCTGATGCGTATTGGAAGTATACCAATATCAGAATTGGGCACGCGTGGTGGACTAACGTCCATACACCCTCCTTGTTAGGCCCGAGTCTTGCAGTGGGACATAATAATTATGTATGTATTGCTCCTGACCGATTTCGGCCACGGCGACTGATTCAAAGCCGACGACCGCCGCCGGCGACTGCTTAATAATTATAATAGACTGATGAAGGTGATAGTTAGAGTAAATTGTCATGCGACAGCTCAGGCTAATACGAGAGTTCCCAAGTTATCTTTTAGCTATTGTAAAGGTATTACAATTAAATGCACATATTATTATTCGCACAATTAATGTTTATTTGCTGTGAAGCGTGGATGTATTCGATGACCAGAGCACAAGAGTGACCCCTAATGGGAAAAGCTGGCTTAAGGAAAGTTGTTTAGTTTCATTATCTGAATACACCCCTAAAATTATGTTAATAATTAAAAACGGGTGCTAATTAACACGACTTCGGGTGCTAATTAACACGACTTCTATATTAATAGCATTATTCTCCTCTAAAAATCTAGATTGTTCTCTGAATTATTAGGTTAGCCACAAACAATGCGCGTCTAAAAATTAGTAGGTTAAAGTAACTCTCGAAATATACCCTAGAAACGAAACGAATAGTTAGTTACACACGTAGTATTTTATTATTAAAACTGTAGTTACACTGCCATTGGACGGAACTATCCAACTGTTTAAAGTAAGTAAAAGTAAGTAAAAGTAGGTAAAAAATATAAGACGAAGGGGAAAATTACAACTAAAACAGTCACCGATCCAAGGACTGACTGGACCTATACGAACTTTGGTAATCGTTTGCGATAACGAAGCTCCACTACGCCACCGACCGTCTAATATTGTAAACGAGCGATCGATGGACGGTGACATCTTTTAATTAAAAACGACTGTACGTACTGAATTATAAAGTTTAATTTATAAAACCTAGTTGTTATTGTCTACTTTCGATCAAACAAGCGGTGTTCCCAGCCATCCCGCTCCACCATCTTAAGCTGAATACCACATTTAGACATAGTCACTACTGATCTAGGTTCAATTTCCAATGTCTGAGGCATTCCCTCAGCTAAGTCCATTCGGTACTTCTTCAGTATCGTCACGAGCCCTGACAACAGTTGCATTTTTGCGAATCGCATTCCTGTGAACAAAGTTAAAGATTGAAATCTACAGTAAGTAACATAATTATTTCGTACTGAGGATTATTTAAAAGTAAAAAATATGCCTCAACATTTTGATTAATCACTTACCAATGCAGATCCGTTGTCCTTCTCCGAAAGGTATGTAAGTATACGGCTTGATGTTGTGTCTGTTCTCTGCAAAGAACCTCTCCGGACGGTATTGCTCGGGCTCAGGGAAGTATTCTGGGTTGCGGTGCATGTGGTAGACGGGCAGGTGGATGCGAACACCCCTGTCTAGACGCAAGCCCGAGGGTAGCGTGTAGTCCTCCACCACCTCACGCGTTATAACATTCAGCACAGGGTATAGACGTAGAGCCTCGTCGACACACGCCTCGAGGAATGGCAGCTGTGTGACGCAGTTGTAGTCGAGCTTGTTGTTGTTCTTCCGCAAGTATTCGTCCACCTCCTCGAACGCTCTCTTCTGTAAGTCTGGATGCTTCGCTAGTTCATACAGAGTGAAGCTCAGAGTAGTCGCAGAAGTTTCAAAACCAGCGGCGAAGAATACAAAGCACTGCGCTACTAAAAATCCATCATCAACTTTTAGCTCAAATTTCTTTGGTTCGCCATTCATATCACGTGTGAAACTATCTGTTGATAAGTGGCTTTTCTTTGTCCATCCCAAAACTTGGTCTACGAAATCGTTTCTTGAAGTCGGCGTGTATTTACGACTTTTAAACACACCAGTTAATAATTCGTGAAAGAAATCGCTGACAGTCTTTGGCATAGCTTGAAATCCGAGAGCAAAAAATATAGATGGCCACAAAGCCCGACCATTGTTTAAACAGGCTCTTACGTTTGAGACTTCGAAAATTTCTTGACCAATTGCGAAGAATGGATTCTTTATGGGTTCTCCTTCCATAGTGTTTGTATCGACGCCAAACCCACACGAGCAGATGCAGTCCATAGTGTATCTCGCTATGAGAGATCTCATTTCTTGCACTTGTGATGTTCTGCGCTCTCGGTCGAGCATGTCCTCGAACACGTGTGAGCATTTTTCTATTAAATAGAACATGTTCTTCATTTTAGCGGACGTGAATAAAGGCGTCATGTGCTGTCGCGTCACCTTCCACTTGTCGCCGTACGTCGCAAACAGATTCAGTCCAATCGGATTTTCCTTGTCGATATGATCCATAATTTCTCGACTATTAAAGTAGTAAAAGTCTTTGGTTGTGACAAGCTTAATAATCTCAGGGTCTTGCACCACCAGTGTCGGTTCAGTGCCGAAGAAAGCGCCCACATAGGGTTCCTTCGGGAACGTGTTACATATTTCATGTGCAACTTGCCCATATAGTTTCTTGTTTAGTAAAAATTCGCCATAGTTACCGAGGAAGGCAGATGGCTTCAAGTACGGCACTTTTTTCTTCTCCCAATAGTTAAATTTTCTTTGTGATTGATAATAAATTGAAAATAATATAATTATAACGATTAAACTAGCTACCAGTAAGATATACATGTTGTCGCGTTGTGAACAGATATCTTATTTGGCAGTTAAGTACTTATCTTACTGCTTTATATATCGTAGTATAACTGAGAGTTCAGTGCCGGAGTCAGATTCTACTCTAGGGGCTGTATAGGTAGATTGAGCGACGACGCGACGGACTGAGCTGAACCTTTTAACTGCAACCGATTTAAGTAGGTATGTCTTAATAAATTTGTAACTTTTATAACTTATTTAAAAACATAGTTTACATTATAATACTCTGTGGTTTAGATAAAGGTTGAATGATATTCTTGGAAGTTTGTATCCATATCTACATTAATTTTACCAACGCATTTTGTAAAACACACGTGAGGTATTTTTTTATTTATAAATTACCAGTACCTAGAACCTAGTTTTGTCTGTTTGCCTGTTTGACTCTTATTCTAGGGTTTTAGGCAATAAACAATAGCCGGATTGAGTTAGTGCGTTCACACACGATGACGCACTGATGGAGCGGCAGATGTCAGTCCATAGAACCACACCCGGTGCGTCAATGCGTCACCGTGTGTGCTTCTTCGTGCGGTTTCATACAAATCCTTGCTTGAAAAATGACGAGTAATGTAGAGTTTCTGGCCGCATCTTCTCTACAGCGACAACACGTTCCGACCCGGTGGTAGCTTAAAAAAGAATTGACGTTTAATAAGTGTGCTTCAGGCTCCTATATTGAATAAATTATTTTGAATTGAATTGAATTGACGGACTGACGTCTGCCGCTCCGTCAATGCGCCATCGTGTATGAACGCCCTTAGGGGTATACAGAAATTGAGTTTTCTTTAAAATTTGTGGAATTTTTTGCTACCAGCATCGGTAGCATGCCACCCACGACAAAACGAGAAAAACGGCATGGGCTTCCGAGATTATAAGAAGAAATTGATCCTATTTATAATATACCTATTCAGGTTAAAAGTAGCCGAAATCAACGGGAATGTGTGTCAAGATGTATGGACCTAGAGGAAGCAAGGGAGGTTGTGTCAAAACCACCCAAAATGGCGTGAGTACGATGGCGATGGCGATGTACGATGTACGGTGGCGTGGCGTGTGATGGTGTATGTATGTATAACTAAAGCAAATTAAAGCCATGATGCGAAATGTGCGCCCACATCGTATCAAACCTATCAAGTATTGTGTTACTATCATGATCGGGTTGATCATTATCTGCTTATTATGTGTGTGTGTGTGTGTGTTGTTTGCACAGGATGTCAAATAAGTAACATGACAGATTATTATGATGCCATCATCATGATTATCATCGTCATCTGTTGTCCCAAGTACAGGGACACAGGCCTACAAACCTACGATCATGGTGAAGCAGGTAAATGAACGATAATGATTTTAAAAATGAAACGTAATAATCTGTTAGTTCACTCATTAAGATTTATTTCTCTTACTCGATATTTACTCAATTATTTTTATTTCTCTGACTCGACATTAACTTCTGCTTCGCTAGTGTTTTCCCTATACGCCGAAGCCGAAGGGCAAGCATAAGGCGAGAAGCAGTAAGAAACTCCATTGAACCACCAAAATATTCACAAAATATTCCACAATTCACAATATTTTCTTTACCTAAATTTACAATAATATAATTAGGGGAACTGGTTAACCAATCAGCGACAAGTGCTGTTTATTCTAATGGAATCACGTAATTTTGCATGAAGCAAGATCTCACAGCGTAAGTTAGGGAATGAATCCGGAGGAAATTGATTTTTTTTTTCAATTACAAACTTACGTTTTCAGTTGAAGCATCGACTGTAATGTGGACGGGTACGATGTATAGGAGACATTTTTTTTAAAGTAAAGTTTTTCGTTCATAATTAAGTTTGTACGGAACCGTCAGGCCGCAAGTCCGACTCGCACTTGACCGGTTTTAAATAAATAAGGTGACTTGTCACGTTTGTTAAATAGGGCCTAGACCGCATATAATTATTATGGATCCATCCACGTTCTTATTTTTAGCCGCATCATTTACGAATTAAGGTGGGCCACTGAATTATAATCTCAAATGGGATCGGGGCTATAACATTTCGGTCCACAAACACTTTGCTTATTTGTTTTGATTTGTTAACGATATTGTTTGTAATGTGATATGAAAAACGCAAAACAATGAATCCAAAGTACGTAGTTAAAACGCGAGTTAAGATAACTCAAGTAAACTGTTGACCTTATGGCCCCGGTCTCCCTGTTCTTGCCGAATTATCGTAGTATTAATCTTATTATTAATCAGCGTGGTGTGTGCATGAATGTGACCCTCGACGCGGGGAACGTAAATATAGGTTTGTTCAAAGCCAAATTAATATATTAAAAGTAGCATCAAAGTTAATTAAAATAATTGTTTTGGAAACTTCATGTACCACACTCTAAATCAACGCAAAATGTATTTCAATTAATGTTGTTTTAATAACTGAAAAAAAAATATTTATTTATTTATTTAACGCTTTATTGTACACACGGAAATATACATAAAAAAACAGCATAATAGACAATTACAAAGGGCGAGCTTATCTCTAAAGAGATTTCTTCCAGCAAACCCGTGAAATATCTTTCTTTTCTGAACAATTCTGCAAGAACATAGATTATAAGATAGATAGATAGATAGATAAATCATTTATAAGGAGACCGGACCCTTAACACTTTTCAAAATATACAGGGTGTAAGTGACAGCCTGGCAAATACTGAAACGGTGAATTCAGAGCATCAAACTTTCATTATAGAGCCAGCCTCGGGAAACGTGAAAAAATAGCTGTTTTTTTAATTTGAGTCGAGTAGTACAGCTGTTTTGTATTAGCAGATGATTTTTTTTCGCTTTTAGTGAAAGTTGGATGGTCTGAATTCACCGTTTCAGAATTTGCCAGGCTGTCATTTACACCCTGTATTCGTTAAGGCCAGGTTATCCAAGTGAAAGCGTCTCTTTCTTGCAAGCATAAGTTTGCAATTAACCACATCCCGCTCCAATTGAAAGCAGGATCGCAAAAAAACGTGTTTTTCATCAATATCTTTGCTCATGGGTGTTTCTAAGCTCAAAATACTACGGAGTTCACTAGAAATATTTAATGTATTTAGTTAAGTACAAGAATAAAAAGTTAAATATCAGCAGTTTAATCATAGTATTGAAAAAAAACATTACAAAAAGGGGTAACTTTGGTTTTTTTTGTATCTATTAAAATTAATCTAATCGTGTAATTGAGCACGGTCGCCTATCAGCCAGATCCTTAAAAAAGACGTAATTGGTTTTCAGACTTTAAAACACAGTTTAAAACACTTTCGTTCTTGTTCAAAAAACGGCCTCGACCGGATAACAGCGTCTTAATGCTTCTTGTTTTTCTTATATAGCATCCTCAACTACGTCCGATATCCCACTGCGCGGCACAGGCCTACACTTGGCCTTTTTCTTTTTGTATTGAACAAATATTATCATCATCAACTTATACAGGGGGTGTTAATTTAAACAGTTGCACTACTATAAGGGGTGATTGTACCATGATACTTCCCAACACACACTTGGAAGTTTTTTTGGCCTATGCTAATCACGGATAATGTAGCATTCTAATGGTTAAAGAATTATTCAGATCGGTCCAGTAGTTTCGGAGCCTATTCAATACAAACAAACAAAAAATCTTTTCTGTTTATAAAATATTATATTAGGTATAGAAGTATACAGGGTGTTTCATAAGTAAAAATAAATATTTAAAACTCTTAAGGGGGTTGTTAAGACCGTCAAACTGAACAACGTTCTCTATGGGACCAACATCGAAATCACAAAAAAAATTTGATATCCCATACATATTTTAGCTATACTTAGTCGATTTGTAGAGTATGGAACATCAATTTTTTTTTCGCGATTTCGATATTGGTCCTATAGTGAAAATTGTTCAGTTTGATGGTCTAAACCACCCCCTTAAATGTTTATTTGTTCTATTCTATTTTTATTTAATGGCGTTTCCTTGTTAGATTTCGCCAGTGTCAAGTAATTTGAGGGAGTGTCTATCCAATCTCGAGGATTGTTTTTGAGTAAGAACAACTGAGAAGGATTTTGGAGCCTCGTGGCAGGCTGAGACGCGAACCGCGCGAACACCACGCGAGAGACAAGTGTTCGAGGCAAACCCTGCAACGTGACTCCATGTTTATTTGTATTTTTGTAACACCTTGTATGTAAAGATAATATTATAAAAGCTAAAAACCCATTGGTATACACGGCGACACATCAAGTACGCAAAACAAATATAGCTGGCCGCACCAGTGTTTCCAGATCCAATTTTTAGAAATCCGTAGGTCATGATTGAAAAATCTGCAGATGACATCTAGAAAAATCCGTAGATCTGTAGACTTTGTTTTAATGCAACATAAAGATTATTTTGACGTGGACTTACCCAAAAAATCACTCTAAAGTAATCGAAGAAAATTTAAACATACACAAGTTTAAGCGAGACAACGTGAAAATTCATGTTCCTTTTCTCGTACATGTTACAGTTAAATATTTCTGTCGAGTCTGTATAGCGACTGAAAGTAGAAGGAAGGAGATGGAAAAGAGTAGGTATTGACGAGAAATATACAAAAAAAGTAAAAATAAATTCGATGTATTTGCCGCTGGGTATAATTTTATGCAGCAAATTGTCATTTTAGGGAGGAATTCAGAAGATTTTTAGAAATCCGTAGAGTTGCCATTGAAATTCGTAGATCCGTAGGCCAGGCCAAAAATCCGTAGATCTACGGATAAATCCGTAGCACAGGTCCGTTGGCCTGGAATTTTTTCCACATTGCATTTTTTATTTGAGTTGATATTTCTGAAAAAAAATTAAAATAAGCGATTTTTTGAACATTATTATTTTATTATAGGTACACGTAGAAAGAGAAGGCACTAGAAGGAAGCAAGTTTCTTGTCATATTCACTCAGTAAGAGATGCACATAGCAAATTAGCTCTAGTTAAAAAAGGTGATCGCTACCTTATTGCTGTCCTTATCGACGTAGCCACTTTTTTGTTCTGCGACGGCTGTCTGACTCCGGAGTCAGACATCTATTTTCATACAAATTGTATAGTCTCATACGCGGTTACACTGATGTTACGTCTATCAGCGTAAGCGAAAAATGCTTCGCCTATGTGGACATCCTTCTTTTGGAGAAAAACGAAGAAACATGTTCAAACGAAGCGTTCATTATGAAAACGATGAAAGAGATGACACGAAAACTGATGGGAATAAAGCAATAGCATCACCGAGTGACAATGCAGATGCTTCTTTAACTAATGATAATACAGCCTATATTGGTCCAAAAGATTAGTCTTACTTCTGAAGAAGTAGCAGAACAAGCTTTGGAGGTTGAACGAATTTTAGATGAACCTAACAGTAACAATTAATAAGTAAATGTAGGTAAGATAAGAATTTACCCCTGACTATTATTTATCTTATATCTTATAATAATAAAAATATGTAATTATAATATCTATTATAAAACCGTAAAAATCGTAAAGAATAAAAAAGTTGCGGTTCACTTCATATAAACTCAAACTAGAACTCAAGTAACACTCGATAGTGCGATTTAAATTTAAATGACGTGCAGCGCCATCTATTGACAAGTTTGTTTGTTTGTTCGCGCATCACGCAAAAACTACTGAACCGATTTTGATGGAACTTTTTTGTTTGATGATCAGACTTAAAATCTGGTATATATAATTTGTGCGGACGAATTCGCGGGAAAACACTAGTTTGTTATAAAGGTGTAAATTCGCAGCCGACCGCAGAAGCGTGCAGCTGGAGCGTTCGATCGAACAAGCGTTGTTCCCAGCCTTCACGCTCCACCATCTTTAGCTGTATACCACATTTAGACATAGTCACATTTGATCTAGGTTCTATGTCCAATGTCTGAGGCATTCCCTCCGCTAACTCTATTCGGTACTTCTTCAGTATTGTCACGAGTCCTGACAATAATTGCATCTTTGCGAATCGCATTCCTGTGAACAAAGTTAAAGATTAAGATGAGGATTAAGTGAAAACAAAAAAATATGTCTATTGCAAGCCTCAAAATTGTAATTAATCACTTACCAATGCATATCCGTTGTCCCTCTCCGAAAGGCATGTAAGTATACGGCTTGATGTTGTGTCTGTTCTCAGAAAAGAACCTCTCCGGACGGTATTGCTCGGGCTCAGGGAAGTGTTCCGGGTTGTGGTGCATGTGGTACACGGGCAGGTGGATGCGAATACCCCTGTCCAGACGCAAGCCCGTTGGTAGCGTGTAGTCCTCCACCACCTCACGCGTTATGACACTCACCACAGGGTACAGACGGAGAGCCTCGTCGACACACGCCTCGAGGAATGGCAGCTGTGTGACGCAGTTGTAGTCGAGCTTGTTGTTATTCTTCCGCAAGTATTCGTCCACCTCTTCCAACGCTCTCTTCTGTAAGTCATGATGCTTCGCTAGTTCATACAGAGTAAAGCTGAGAGTAGTCGCAGAAGTTTCAAAACCAGCCGCGAAGAATACAAAGCACTGCGCTACTAAATATTCATCATCAACTTTTAGCTCAAATTTCTTTAGTTCACCATTTATGTCTCGAGTGAAACTATCTGTTGATAAGGGACTTTTCTTTGTCCATCCCAAAACATGGTCTACAAAATCGTTTCTTGAAGTCGGCGTGTATTTACGACTTTTAAACACACCAGTTAATAATTCGTGAAAGAAATCGCTGACAGTCTTTGGCATAACTTTAAATCCGAGACCAAAAAATATAGATGGCCACATAGATCGACCATTGTTTGCATAAGCTCTAGCGTATGAGACTTCGAAAATTTGTTGACCCATTTTGTAGAATGGATTCTTCATGGGTTCTCCTTCCATAGTGTTTGTATCGACTCCAAACCCGCACGAGCCGATGCAGTCCATCGTGTATCTCGCAATGAGAGATCTCATTTCTTGCACTTGTGACGTTCTGCGCTCTCGGTCGAGCATGTCCTCAAACTCGTGTGAGCATTTCTCTATTAAATGAAACATGTTCTTCATTTTAGCGGACGTGAATAGGGGTGTCATGTGTTGCCGCGTCACCTTCCACTTGTCGCCGTACGTAGCAAACAGATTCAGTCCAATTGGATATTCCTTGTCGATGTGATCCATAATTTCTCGACTGTTGAAGTAGTAAAAGTCTTTGGTTGTGACAAGCTTAATGATCTCAGGGTCTTGAACCACCAGTATCGGTTCAGTGCCGAAGAAAGCGCCTACATACGGATCCTTCGGGAACGAGTTACATATTTCCTGTGCAACTTGTCCAAACGGTTTCTTCTTCAGTAAATATTCGTTATAGTTACCTAGAAAGGCAGATGGCTTCAAGTATGGTACATTTTTCATCTCCCAATAGTTAAATTTTCTTTGCGATACATAATAAATTGAAAATAATAAAATTATAACTATTAAACTAGCTACTAGTAAGATAGACATGTTATCTTGTTGTGAATAGATATCTTATTTGGCAGTTTATATATCGTAGCTATCTACTTTATGTGAATAAAGTACAGGGCCGGAGTCAGATTAGATTGACCGACGGACCGAACTGAAAATTTTAGCTGCAATCTACCGTCTTAGTATTAATAGAGAGGCAAATTAATTAAAAGAATATTTCAGTAGGACTGAGCACTAAACGTCATTCCCATTAAGATTCGAACCATCATCTTGTGTTGAAAATATGACCGTTTACCAAGAACGCTACACGGCTTCTGAAAAGAGTATTGAATGAAGCAAGTACTAATTTACCACACTAGACTCCACGAATGCATGTAAATTATTCCACAGGAACGCATTAGGTAACGAGATAAATAGTAATATCCTATCCAATCCAAATCCAAAACATCATCCAAATACCGTTCAACCGTTCATGCGTGATAGAAGCGGCGCCCACGACTATACGTACGCGCAGACCACTGACTTTAATAATACCCGTAACTTTTGATTGAATGAAGCGATTGCAATGAAATAAAGCAGATATGTTAATCCAATTTAAGCTTCATGCTTTTGTGGAAACCCCATTCAAATCGGTTTAGTAGTTATTAAGCTATGCATGCACTAAATTCAGTGGCGCTTGCGACTTTGTCTTTAAATACTCATTACTTTTGATTGACAAACCGATTGCGATGAGATAAAGCCTATATAATCCAAACTAAGACCTATGCTTTAGTGAAAACGGGGACAAAGAAAAATGTCCTATTTGTTGGTTATTGGTTTGTCCCCGCCTGCAATACCTACCTACCTAATAAGTAATAACATTCAAATTGTATTAATTTGCTCAAACAAAGTTATTATAGCTGATTTAAGGAGCTTGTTTTTATCTTTTCAGTTAATAGTTTTTTATGCAGTCGGGTTTTTTGTTTTTCTAAATAATTTAGTTTATTTCATACTTTTTAGTCTTGTGTCAAAATGGTTGCATAAAAATACTATAATATATATATATTTGGAATCTTCTCTTCACCAGCTTTCATTTGATACCCATATTGTATTTTTTTACGAAAAAAATTGGATTCTCCCCCCTCTCTTTTTTAATTCGCATACGCCATATTAAAATAATATACCCTATGACACTCTCACGATTTTTACGAATCTAACGACACCTCATACGTTAAAATCCATCAAGCCGTTTAGGCTGTAGGGCGTGCCAAAGAAATAGACATACAAACATACATACATACATACATACATACATACGCTCGAAAAACATAACCCTCCTTCTGTCGCAGTCGGGTAAAAACCCTATCAGAGTCGGTTCAGGAGTTCTTGAGCGATGCGTGCACGAACAAACATACCAACAGATAAACAGACAAAAATTATATATTTTTTAATTTATTCTGCAAATATTTTCAATGTACATCATCGCTAAGTTTCGAAATTTATTATAATTGTTCGTAGATATATTATGTTATTGCGTATTTGAAACGCGAGATAAGATAACTCAAGTCATCTGTTGTCTAGCACTTTTTTAAATAATATCATTTTTCTCCCCTCTGGACAGAAAGCGTCAATTGTCGTCCCGCTGCGCTAAACGAAGCTGTCGCTTTCCACCTCCGTCGACATACATCACACATGTGATCTGAGACCTTTCTTTACTTTCCTGCCCTCGGTGTGTAATCTACTATTATTGAACAGGCAGGACAAAGAAGTCACCCCTCGTGTTGACAACGCCTGGATGAGCTATACTGGTCCATGAAGGAGTTCATGAAGGGAAAACTTCCACTATCACTCAAACGTAAACTCATCGACATGTGTATCCTGTCTATCCTAACCTACGGTCCAAACTCCAGGTTTGTCAAAGAGCAATGGAGAGCAGCATATTAGGTGTCAGAAGGATCGACCGTATCAGAAACAATATCTGCGCTCCAAGACCCACATCGATGAAAACTGAAGTGGGACTGGGCCGGACATGTTTGTCGCATGCATACAGAGCGGTGGGCAACTGGCAAATGGGAGCCAGACGATGGAAGCCGGGGCCGGTTCAGGCCAAGAAAAAGATAGCGCGACGACCTGGATGTAGACGAAGCAGAATGGCAATGGCACGGGATAGAGAAGGCTGGAAAAGCTTGATCTTTGCCCAACAATGGACGAAATAGGTAAAAAAAAAGTTTCCTTTATCTTACAGCAGCATCGTCAGAGTAACAGACTATATGTATGTCCCACTGCAAGGTACAGGCCTACCTTTGTCTTTCTATACTGAACAAATAATATACATCATAATAAGCCCATAGAGGGTGTTAGGGTAAATTAATTTAGGGAAAATTACTTTAAGTGGTGCTTCTTCCCATGATACTGAACAACTTCCCCTAAGAAACCTACCTATAGGAAATTAGGAAAACGAATTAGGACTTCTGATCGAACGTCGGTATGAAAAGTTGGAATTTTGTTTTGCAAATTTTTCCTTTTTCCTTTGGGTAAGTTGTTCTGTCATGCCCACCACAAATCCATCTAACAATCACTTGTCAAGTGGTGGACCTTGAACTTATCTTATTTTTAAACATTAACCTCATTGTTTTGAATATTGACATCAATTAAAAATACATAGTATTTAGCCGCATTTGCCAGTATCTTGGCTATCCTCCCGCGCGGTTCAAACCTGCACCATATTTTAGGACATGTTAGTTATAAGTCCTTAATATTTTTAATTTTATTTAATGTACCTAACTTTATTTGTTTTGTGTTTCTAAATTATTTGCCCTGCTGCCCGCTGGATAGACGACCTATAAAAAGTAGCGGGGAGCGACTGGATGAGGAAGGCCAAGGACAGAGTTTTGTGGCGCGCCTTGGGAGAGGCCTATGTTCAGCAGTGGACGATGATAGGCTGATGATGATGATGATGACTAAACATAAAACATTATTTAACATAAAATACATAGTATAAGGAAGTACCTACCCACTTATAATTTGTAGGTAGTTTACGAATACATAACTAGACATA
This sequence comes from Agonopterix heracliana, assembly GCA_963693445.1. NCBI lineage: Eukaryota > Metazoa > Arthropoda > Insecta > Lepidoptera > Depressariidae > Agonopterix > Agonopterix heracliana. The sequence goes on from OY856327.1 coordinate 3,861,658, forward strand.
ATAATTCTTCGGTAATAGATAACATTTTATCGTTCTGTTTATGAATATTCATTATTCATATTTTGAAGTTATCAACTTCTTTTCGTATTAGTTCATTGTACGTTCCGCATTCCTAGCAAGAAGTGGTTTCCAAAATGTTTCTAAACCTAGTTGTTTTTATTCTTACAGTCACAACTTTTGCGAACCCCGTTCCAAATAACTTCATCCAAGTTAATAAATTCAACGTTGGAGATACTGACAATTACATTAAACTAAACAATGTCAAAACTATAAAGCAGATTTTAATTGAAAATCTGATTGCAACAAGTGACAATCTGAAATATATATTGAATAAAGAACTCTCTGATAAATATGAAGCTGACGGCATTGTAAATGAGGCGACATTGGCTGAAAACGGTATTCAAACGCCTCTGGATGAGAACTCGATGAGAAAATATAAAAGGCAGGTAATGCCGGGTTCTGGAAACAGCCAGGTTGTGTTAGGGACTTTCCAAGCCATCATGAGACCAATGAGTGTAGGAGACACGCCTAGTCTTGGAAGCATTGGAGGCCAAAGTCAGAGTGAAGATGTTAAGGAAGAAAATGCTGAAACAAAAACGGATGAATGAGTGAAAACTAGTTAAGTATTATTTAGTTTTCGTGTGTAACCTTTACTGTAATAAAGTGTGAACACTAAAATAGGTGTTTTATTTCAAATTATCCCAACTGAAGCCGACAATCAGATCAGTCAATATCTATCCATTTGCTGGACATATAAAAACCGTCAGCAAATATAGGATTTTTGTGAATACAAAAATGTTTTTGCTAAACTGAACCTACTCCATTTTTGTGTAAAGCACTTTTATTTTTAATCTGCTTTTAGAAACACGAAGAAAAATGCTATCTGAAAATATACTGGATTACAGTTTAGAATCATGAAAGACTAAGTGCGTTCACACACGATGACGCATTGACGCAGCGGCAGACGTCAGTCTGTCATTTGTCAATTGCTTCAGGAGTTATATGAAACCGCACGAAGAAGCACACACAGTGACGCATGGACGCACCGGGTGTGGTTCTATGGACTGACATAGACTGCCGCTCCGTCAGTGCGTCATCGTGTGTGAACGCACTTATAATTGAATGATAAAAAATCATGCATCTTATATTTATTTAAATTGCGAACTTAATTCAATTTAATTACAAATAATAGACTCATCTATACTTATAAAACAGTCCCGTGACTGATTGACTGACTGATAGACAACGTACAGTCTAAATCACTGAAGATAGAAAGATAAAACTTGGTACATAATATCCTGTAAGGAAAAGTACTTAGACAAGAAAAGTTTCATTCACTTTTAAACCACACACTCTACCCATCAAACAGGACAAGTTTTACTAAGGGAAATACCTGTCAGCGCAAAAAACTGCTGTTCCATACTAAACTGTAGCGCCTACTCGACTCAAAAGTATGAGACAGCTGCTATTTTTTGTTCTTACAGGTTTGCTCCCATAGTAAAATTTGTTCAGTTTGATGGATAGAGTTTGTAGCTTAAAGGCTACGAATAAAAATGTATAGAAGTGTAAATGAAGCTCAAAAAGTGGCACCAAAAAAGTGTACCGTGTTCTAAATTTGTTATTTAAAAACTGTACTCAATTTTTCGTTGGGTGTCAAAAATTATTTCGATTTTGTTTAGAGTTACTCTTCTATAGTTTATTCTCTTTTCCTTACACCCTGTATTCTATAAAGGATGTAGGGGTGCACTAAGAAAGGATTTAGGTAATCGACCCCTAAATGTGTTTTCCAAAATCCACGCAAAAGAAGCCGCGGTCAAAAGGTAGTGCATAGTAGTAGTAATGTTGTAGTAATTACATTTTACTTTGTAACAACAACTAATCATATCTCATAATTTCTTCACGCTATATATTTTGAAGCAATAACATTATTCTGTGGCGTTAAAATAACGAAGTGTCGACAGTACGGGCAGTAAAGGCAGCTCAAACCATTTCTCTTGCTGTAATAACACGTTAGTGTCCGCCCCGCCCGCTAAAGATCGCCACGTGATTCTTGCTCCCCTGGTACTCTGACATAACTTCCTTTAGCATTTATTGAGTAAAAAGTTGTGCAACTTTTGGAAATAAGTATGGAGGTCAGAATTTGATTTTTGGGAAGCTGACTGCCAGTAACGCCCATGGGTATGTAGATTTTTTTGTCCTGTTTTAGTGTTTTTTTTTGTTGTTTTGTTTCTCTTAACAAAATTAAATTATAAATTTAAACCAAAAAATCATTTATTGAATTCAAAATTACTCGCATAATCCATTCTCCCCTCTTATTCTCTCTCTCTCTCTCTTCTCTTAATTAGTTTTGTTTAATAAGCTCCTCATTCATTCGATAAATAAGCGAAAATTATAAAATCATGTAATAGAAAACACGATTTATAAAACGATAGTAGTAGTAGTACCTACGTAGGTATCTGTTACAAATCGTATAAACTAGTTACTATAAAACATGACACGTGTATATTTAATTGGTTACGAAGGGTTATTCGTAACATAATTGCTGTGCTACCAAAATAACAGAAATGCATATTATTTATTCAATATTAGAGTGAAAAATTAACTAACTTCGAAAGAAAAATTAAACATTGTATTATTTTCCTAAATCAAAGTTGTTAAACCTGACCTCTCTATATTAATCTTTATAATAAGAAGGCTACACCGAATTGAATCATTTAGTAACTCAATAATTTTTTTTTAAAGGGTTTAGATTTATCCGATGCTGATTTTACTAACAATAAATACGTAGAATGCGTAGAAACGCGTAAATAGCATCTTGCAAAATCTTTACGAACTGTGTGTCCACGCACCATTATTCAATCATATATAAAATCCACCACGCAATCGCACTCCAGTTCATTAAAATTTTCGTGATTTTCACATAGGTAAACACCATCTTCGTAAAGATTTTGGACAGCTATATCCTGGACTTATGGGCACCTGTTAATGAAATATAATAATATGAATGTTCTTAATAAAGCAAAATTTAAAATATATCTGAATCTGAATCGGGGATGATTAGTAGTAATCATAATAATATGCTTTATGTTTATCGTTTCAACACAGAATGTAATGTGCCATCGTCGACGGATATCTTCCGATATGAAAATAAATAATCAAATAACATTGGTGTATTTTGCTTGAAAATTGAGTTCGATGAATGAAAAAATAAACTTCCGCAGCAGAAGAATCTGCCCGCAGCTACAATTACAATACAAACAACAATAATGTTTTTGTAATAAATGGTATACTAACATGGTGTTAACTAATGAATAGAAAACTTAAAATCCGTTTCAAAAAGTTTTTTTTAAATTTATAATCTCCAGTCCAAACGTTTTCAGATATCGGTACAGGAGTTAAAGCACAAGTTTACTATCGCAACGTTAATGTATCGAATGAGATGTTTATAAACACAACTATAAGATAATGCCAGTATAGGATCCCACTGCAGGGCAAAGGCCTCCTCTCAAGAAAAAGGAAGTGGGCCATATTCCATCACATGGTGTAGTGCAGATCGATGGCATGTTAGTGGTCAACATGCTGTCAGAGAATATTCAAAACCAGTCAGGCCTGTGATCTACCTTAACCAATACCAATACCAATCGTTATCTAGCTGTACTATACCACTGCTTAACGTGCCTTCCTAAGCACGAAGACGCTCAAAATTAAACATCTAAAGACTGACTGGACCGGCAAAAAGGTTTCAGTATGGAATACCTATCAAACGTTAATAGGTTTCCTTTTGTCCACTACATCAGATACCTTATCCCTTAGTCGTTTCGCATGACAACCACGGGAAGAAATGGGGTGCACCATTGTATATACAATGAAATAGCTATTATGTATATAATAATAACGTTATTCTCTAATAAATCAGGGTAATTGTACACATCGTTATTAGTTGGCAATTATTAGTAATTAAATGAAGCCATTTTATGTTCGCACGCCATATTTTACACAATTCTAGCGTTATACTACCTAATAGGAAATGAGTATGTCATATTTTAAATATCATAAAATATTCAGTGTACAGTTGGCCAAGAAAATGACAGCTTCCTAGCTAATGCCAAATTCTAAATAAAAAATATTAATTCTCAAAATAATAATATCACACAGGATTATTGACGTCGTTTTTCTTTGAGGTGGTCCTCGTCTAAAGATGTTCTGATACCACCAGAAACTACAACGCATATTTTTATTATGTTATGTTAATTGGACATAAAGATGACGATGGACTGCTGGAGTTATTTTGAAATTTATAAGTCCAATTGTCTCCATAATACAACACTATAAGACACTAGTCCTGAAGTGTTGCATTATGGCGACAATTCTGGAGTTATTTTGAAATTTATAAGTCCAATTGTCTCCATAATACAACACTTTAGGACACTAGTCCTGAGGTGTTGCATTATGGCGACAATTCTGGAGTTATTTTGAAAGTCCAATTGTCCAATTTATTGCCTTCTTTATGAGTCAATTTTTTGATTGCATATATTAATCATACCTCCAGTCCAAGTAATAAAGTTTCATTGTGTGACGCAATAAAAAAATAGTAGATTACACACCGAGGGCAGGAAAGTAAGAAAGGCCTCAGATCTCATGTAATTATTGACCGAGGCAAAGCCGAGGTCAACAAACCTGTGATCTGAGGCTTTATTATTTACTGCCCGAGGTTAGTATACTATTTTTCTCCTTGACGGAGGTGAAAAGCGGCAACTTCGTTTAGCGCAGTGGGACGAAAATTGACGCTTTTTGTCCGGAGGGGAGAAAAACAACTATTCCAGAATCTTACAAACCCTTTCGTGATTAAAATAACGTAGCGCCGCTCACAGTATACACCGTATAATGTCGTTGATATTCGTCTTATTGATTTCATGTTTGTTTTTGTAACTAAATCTTGATTGTCTGTCAACACTTTTTCGATCAACACACTGTTCTCTATTGTGGTCACGATAAGGATCACTTTTAAACGGCTCATATATTATTAATATCAGTTTCTATCATTTCTATGGTTTGGAAAATAGTACAATAACAAAACTTGCGAGGATTTCTGTATAAAAATGACTTTTGACCTTAAATCCACCTTTTGATCACTTAGAAATTGATTGATTGAACAAATTATAATGAATAATTCGTTTATTTATTCATTAACTAGATGAGGCACAAATCCTGCACCGATTCTACAGGAGTGATAATTGAATAACATCATAACATCTCATCTGATGTTCATTTGACGGACCGATAACTCAGTTGCTAGTGAACCTGCCTGATGATCCGGGGGCGTGAGTTTGAATCCCGCAAGGGGCTAATATTTGTGTGATGAATATGAATATTTGTACCCGAGTCTACGGATGTTAGTATCTACAAGGTGTTACAACAATAAAAATAAACATTTAAAATTGTAAGGGGGTTGTTTAGAATAAAACTGAAAAGATTTCACTATGGGTATGGGACTAATATCGAAATCACGAGACAAAAAATCTGCTGTCCCATACATTTAGCTCGAATAGATTTGTAGTATAGTACGGACCATCCGTTTTATGTTTTTCGCGATTTCGACTTTGGTCCCTTAAATGTTTATTTGTATTTTTTTAACACCTTGTATAACTACAGTGTGGAAAGTTAAGACGGAGCACAAAGGACAGCTATCAAAAGCATTCTACAAACAAAATTCTTACGAGACTAATCCTTACTTTTGGAGTATTTTAATTCTGCATTCACAGATATTGAAAAAAATGTAGTCATCGAGAAACACTGGTTCGCAAAACTCGATCCTCTTACTGATAAAGAACATAAAGTCTCCATGGGGTTAACCGAGGTCGAGGTATTAGAACTATTAGAAAACGCAAAATTAAATTCCCATACATTAAGCAGGGAAATTACAAAATCATTTACTTAGTTGTAATTTTGTACACACTTTCCAAAATTTTTAGGTGTTCAGACCATGAAACTGAACTACTTTTACTATTACTCATAAATCGGGTGTTTCAATTTCCGTAGTATTACAATAGTTTACTCACATGTCATACCCCTTCATCAATTTTACAAGCTGTGGCAACACATTTTGTGCAGTGAACTGAACTATGATAAACATTTAGTATTTACAAAGTACAAAATGTCGACGTTTACCACAAACATTATCTTTACCGCCATATTTTGGTTATTGGTCCGGCTATGTCAATGCCTCGAATCTATACTGTAGATTATCAGGGTCCTTCTTAATATGCTGACAGCTTTTTATGGGGATGACAGTTGTTCAGTTTGTCGGTCTGTCAAACTGAACAACTTTCTCTATGGGACCAACATCGACATCGCGAAAAAAAAATGCTGTCCTATACATTTGGCTCGAGTATGTTTGCAGTTTTGTATGCGACAGGCTGATTTTTATTTCGCGATTTTGATGTTGGTGCCATAGAGATAGCTATTCAGTTTGATGGTCTGATCATCCCCTTAAAAGTGTCAGCATATTAAGCGTGTTTTATATTAAATTGGAGCCTGTGTAAAATAGAGTGATGGATGAAAAACATAAAAATCATTTATAGTATATCTGGGTTGCTATTTTGGTTCCTGCACTTTCAATGGTTCACTCCATTTATTTTTTTGTGTATCGTGACTAAGGGATTTAGTCCAGTAAAAATACGGGTCGAAAGGAAATAATTTATAATAAGCAATTTTTTTTGCTAGATCGTTTATACAAATGATATTAAGATACTTTATAAACGAATCCTACTAAATTTCGTATTTTTAGTTTTTAGTACTAAAATGTAAATTTTTTATTTATAGTGTCAGATAGCTTTCTTTTTTTATTTTGTTTGTTTTAGGGTATGAGTTTACATACACTGTGTAAATTTTGTCCTAAAATTGAGTTTTTCGTAATTTCGACTTATTTAAAAACAAAGGTTCCGTGTTGATTTTTCGTTGGATTTACTTCTAATATAAAAGAATACAAATGTATTTAACCAATGACGTAAAAAATTTTATATACTATTTTTTTCCAATTTTATTATGTTTTTTTTATTTTGTTTAATTATTTAAGTTAATTTTTAGGAGGATTTTCAATCTAAACGATAACAAGAATTATAATCTAAATTATAAAACAAAAAAACCTGCTATTATAAATTATTTACATTCGCCATACAAGCGACCCGTAACTTTACTGGAGTAATTACGTTTCTTCTGCAGTGTAGTGAGTGAAAGGCTAGCCACCTATGTATACTTAAAAAGATGTTGGTACCTAGTTATTATAACAACGATTTTAATTAACAAGGGGATTATGGTCGTGAGTCTATGTATGTACATATACAGGGTGTTTCATAAGTAACAATAAATTTTTAAAACTCTTAAGGGGGTTGTTTAGACCGTCAAACTGAACAACTTTCTCTATGGGACCAACATCGAAATCGCGAGAAAAATAATTTCATATCCCATACATATTTTAGCTCTAGTCGATTTGTAGAGTATAGAACATTTTTTTTTTTTCGCGTTTTCGATATTGATTCCATAGTGAAAGTTGTTCAGTTTGATGGTCTACACCACCCCCTTAAAGGTTTATTTGTATTTTTGTAACACCTTGTATAATATTATCATTTCAGTGAGTAATCGAAATTAGTCGGAAAATTTATGGGAACATACGAAATGTTAATAATGTGTTTACTAAGTACCTTTAGAATAGGGGACTGTTTTATTTATAACTATATTTTCTAAAGCTTTCATTTAAGGCGTATCCGCCCTGAACCACAACTCTCCATACTAATCGAAGCGAACGAGCGTGTCAGGTTATTAAGAGAGAGGTATGTAGCTAGTCAGGTTATATGAAAAGCTAGGCGAGCTAAGAGGAGCTAGAAGGCTATAATATTCATGGCATATTGTCAGGATTAGGTTCATAAACTATTAGATCAATCTATTGTCGAATTTGATATAATTAAAGCAAATCAAAGCCATGATGCTGATAGTGAAAGCTATATTCTGATCATGTTCCTACATCAAATCCTAACCTATCATGTATTGTGTCATTTTCATGATCAGGTTCATCATTATCAGCTTATTGTGTGTGTGTGTGTTGTGTTTGGACCAGATGCCCAATAAGAAAAGGAAAGGTTATCATGATACCATCGTCATCATCTGTCGTCCCCAGTTCAGGACACTGGTCTAGAATGAGGATGAGGATAGTATATGTACAGAAATGATTTCAAATGAAAAGCCAGAATCAGAATAGTCGAATATTATTTAATTCTTTGACTATCCTTTATATTATCTTTGAATATATTTTATATCTTTGATTCTACATTACATCTGATTCACTAGTGTCCCCCATTGGTCTTTCTTTACCATAGGGCATATGGAGAAGAATCAGACAAAGAAACTCCATATACGAGTAGGACAACCAAATAACAAAGAAACTCACAATCATATGAATTCCGTGCACTTTATAAATTAACCGTAATTATACGGTAGCAAACACAGGTTACTTAAACTGAACAAATAATAATTAGGGTAACACTTACACTTGGCAGCTTGGCGGTCTCAATGGCAAAAGGTCTCGAATTTTAGCAAACCAAGTCTTTTATAGATTTTTCACCAAACTTCACGATGGTTCGGAATGGCGGCGAAACCATCCAGGAAGTGAAGTTTGTTCACATTATTATATTATGTACTAAACAATTTCAATTTATATTTTGCAGCCTCACAAAATCACTATACATTATTTTTGGATTGATAATAAAATCAGTAAACAGATATCAAACAAACTGTCACAAAATATCAAACAAATAAATACATTTTTGATCAACGAGTAATTCTCACGTTCGCTTATTGGCGCGGACCAATCAGCGACAAGTGTCGTTTATATTTCCTGTTAGAAACCAACAATAATATCCATCAAATTCACTATAGTTAATCATTATTATCACACAGAATCAGAGTAATTATAACTGTATAATTTAATATCTCATTACAACAAGATTCACCAAATTAAATTACTAAACATTGTCAACAAAGATTTGCTTTTTAATAGGTGTTGCCAAGTCTAATAATGAAATGTACGATACTCGATTAACATCAATAATTTAGATTCAAACTCATGATATCACTCGTGACTCGAATCATGATTAATTCACCATAATGAGAACTTCTGTTTCTAAGTTCTGAAAAATATCAATTTACATACAGTTTTCGGTTACATAAAGTCGAATATTCTAACAAGCGCGTGGCTCCGGTCAGAATTTAGGTGTTTTCTTTGAAAAATTTGAAGATTTTTTATTAATTTCGAAACGGTAAGAAAACCACATCATTGTGTTGTTAACAATATTGTAAATTTTCATTTTCTTTCGATTAAAAATGTAAGAGTAAAATGGTTACAATTGGAAAAAAATAGTCATAGTCATAATAGTTTATTGCTTCATGTGGTTACATAAGGTGGACAAATATAAAAATAGAGCGCACATGAACCCTGTAAGGGCACTGCAAATGGGTGACTTTAAAGTTCCTTTTCTTCGGTTTTATTCATTAAAATCGATTTCTAGAAAAACCACATCACTTCTCATATAGTGTAGATGGTTCAGTTTATTTTCAGCTCAAAAAGTGCCATAGTTAATAAATAAAATGGTTACAAAGTTACCCAAAACCAGGAGGTAGCCCCTTAAATTGCTATCCCCATTTTAGGATTCTGTATCCAATGGATGAAAATATGAGTATAGCACAGCGTGGGCAGACTCCCCTCAAGGTGGACCGATGACCTGGTGCAAGCGACGGGAACCAGTTGGATGGGCAGCGCAGGACCGGTCGTTGTGCCGATCCTTGGGGAGGCCTATGTCCAGCGGTGGACGTCCATCGGCTGAGATGATGATGATGATGAGTATTGATACAAATACTCCTTGTATTTTGTAAATAATAAAATATCGTATTGTTTAGGTTAAGTATTGACCTGGCTTAACGAATACTTACAACGCCATCTGATGGAACTATCCGAGACCAACTGCTTAACGTGCCTTCCGAAGCACGCAAACGCTCAAGATGAAATACCACTAAACGGTCACCCATCCAAAGACACTTAACTATGTAGTGATATTAAATCAAATTGGTTAACTAACTACTATGTAATTATTATAGTTATTATATTTACTTCATATAAAGCATATATACCTACGTCCCACTGCAGGGCACAGGCCTACGCTCAGGGAATGTAGAGGCGTTAGTCCACCACACGGTATTATTTACTTAGTAAACATTATTGAAACACGTGTTTATATAGCAATTTATTCAATAATAGATGATGGTAAATAATGGAAAAGATAACTTTTTACGACACACGAACAAAATTTTAGCTAATCGAAAAGTTACAAAAATGTACTGACTTTTATTAACAATAACATTTGTTTTTTGTTGTCGTATTTTTTATTGTTTTTGGACAAAGTATAATTTGTTTACTCATTCAAGAAATATACATGGTGTAAACTTAGATATATTACAAATATTAAAGATGGTGCTTCAGACCATCATCATACTGAACAACTTTTCAATAGAAAACGTCAATGTTGCCAAATGTGCACATATAGATATGGGGTCGCGCTAAGTATTTTTTTGTTAAATTGTACATTGGTATTGTGTCAATTGTGTGGTAGCGAGGAACTCTCCACTTGTACTTGGTCGGTTTTTAATTAAATTATAGGTACATCACTTACTCTTTTTACACAAATACAAAAAATACGTTTATTTTAAAAAGCATAGTGTTTACTTCGACATTTTTAGGGCTTCCTTTTAAATAACTTTAAAGACTTTAATACTTTTTAATCATACAAATACACAATTCAATAATGTTTTAAGGCCTACGCGCGTAGCGTTGACTACGACGTAGCAATGCGTAGCATTATAAATTATTTAAATCAATGTTGTCATTTTCTCAATATTACAATTATGCCGTGTGTTGTTGGAGTACTTTTAATAATAATAATTTTCTTTATTACTGTTATAATAATAATAATTTGCTTAAGTACTGGTATCATTTAACACCAACTCTATGACTTTTCCTTTATTATGTTTTCTCTCTAACTGTAATGGATAAAATCATGAGGAAGCATGCATACGCGCATCTTGTTTAATATGTAATGCATTAAAGTTTACACCCTTTATGTATACTTCTGTATCTAAATATCCTGCGTACCGACGACTGCTGCATTCGTACAATAATAATAGCATAAGGATATGCTCACGACTATATTCCCCGAGGGGGTTAGTCAGAGATATTCTGAAACCTCAGAACATCCACGTTTCACCAGTAGTACCGAAACTCTGTCCAGTGTGACGGGGGGTGAGCCCGTCGCCACTTATAATGGACAGTGGATACAATACATGCCTCGAAATTGAAGCTTGCAGGTTTCCTCACGATGTTTCCCTTCACCGAAAAGCCAGTGGTGTTACAAATTGTACATAACTTCCGAACTCATTGGTAAGAGTCGGCCTGGACGGGGATCGAACCACCGCCTCCTGCATGGCAGGAAGGTTACTCGCCACTCGACCACCACGGCTACAATAATAATCTTAATTGAAATAGATTGATTTATAGTTGATATCGAATTTTAAAATCATGCAACAGCCTTTCAGCCCGTGTGTGACACACGGTAAACAAATAAAGCGATTATATCTGTTAGTACAAAAATATGTTTTGTTTTGACACGTTTATTGTTCAGTATGATTTTCAACTTTCGCGTAAGGTCGTGTTATCGATGACTTGGTTTACAATATTGTAGTCTAAACGTTATCTACTTCGATCAACAATATACAACTAGATAACGGGTCGCATACAAAATCAAAGAGAAATTCTGTCCTCGTGAATATACAAAATTTTTTGTTAACGAACCGAGAAAACAGTCCGAATACATTATAATTTCGACCTCAAAGCAACCATAATTCCTAGTAATTCAAAAAAGGAACACTGCGGCATTGCGAGACGTGCTTACGTTGGCTTTGTTCGAACGCAACTAATTCAAAATAAGACCTCACTCCAATAGTGAGGTGTTATTTGCCGGGACATGTTTTGAGCGCTGACGCGTTATCTAGTTGGATATTGTTGATCGAAGGTTATCTACGAGTAGGTTAATAAAAATCGGTGAACAGAGAAATGTCAAGCAGATTAAACATTTAAAAATCAAATGTATTAATACAACAAATACGAATATAGAATAGAATAGAATAGAATAAAATTTCATTATTTGTCTTTTAAAAAACACATTACAAAAACAATACTTACATAAAACAGTCAGTACTTACAAATACATAAAAAACACAACAAAAATAAACATATGCAAGACAAAATGGTCTGTGACTTCAGTATAAGGTAGTTGGTCAGACCAACAACCACTGCTATTATTGTCACAGCCGATATTTTCATTTACGAACCTATTAATTAATAATTACATGATATAATGGACACCGCATACGGCATGCCTGAATCTTGGCAATCATATACGACCTCTGAAGGAAAATTTAGGATCGTTTAACTTTTCAAATTATCATAAAACAAACTTAACTGGGCACGATGGGGCTGACATGACCTCAAGGTTAAAAGCCCCAAAAAATGATAATTAAAAAATTTAATAAAATAAAACCTTTTAACGTTCAGTGGCAGTCATCACAATATTGCATGCATGCATGCATGCATATGCTCACGACTATATTCCCCGAGGGGGTAGTCAGAGATATTCTGAAACCTCAGAACATCCACGTTTCACCAGTAGTACCGAAACTCTGTCCAGTGTGACGGGGGGTGAGCCCGTCGCCACTTGTAATGGACAGTGGGTACAATACATGCCTCGAAATTGAAGCATGCAGGTTTCCTCACGATGTTTTCCTCACAATATTAAAGATAATATTGTTACGAGCGACGGGTTCAGGGATTGGAGTGAAACGCCAAGTCCAAATTTACAGAGTTTATTGGGTTTATCTTACACACGGTTCTCCTCGCAGGGTCCTCTTCGCGGAGTCCTCGACGCAGAGATTTCCCCTTGCACAGTCCTCGTCACAGGGTCCTCAGACGGGGATTCTCCTTTACACCACTGTAGCACTGTTCACTACGTCACTTCTATGACGTCACGACACGTCACCACTACGACGTCACGACACACGTCACAATTATGACGAAACGGCACTACACTCACTTGACTACACACTGTTTACTTCTCACTAGTTACTTTTCACTTATTCTCTTCTTCCTTTTGGTTTCGCACTTATCACTGTTAAACTCAGTACTGCCCTGTGGCCGCAAACTCGCCGGCTTATATACTGCTTAGAATGTTCTAGGCAATCGAATTTCGATCTTCTTTTCGTTATTCCCTTGTTTCCTTCTAAACACTTCTAATTATTTCTAGCTCCTCCTCCTTTCTCGAAGATTCCTAAAAACGACTGTCTTTTCGTTGTTTTCTGTTTCTTTCTAAATATTCGTTCTCCTTCTCTCTTCTAGAACATTCCCGAACAATATTAAAATCTAAAAGTGTTTTCACCGGAGTGAGGTCTCGAACCCAGGACTTCTCGAATTTTCGGGATCGCACGTCCGACCGCTGAGCCACAAAGGTAATTGACAAACCCTCTGAATTTGTGAATGCCTTTTTATGATTAACGTTTGGCAGCATCCGTGACACTGCCCCTCCCTTAGTTCTGCTCGTCCCGAGCATCATTACTGCCCAAATTTCGAGCCAATCGATCCACGTGCACTATCTTCAACGGACTCTTTGGCGATCGTTGGATTCGATACGAGACGTCGTTCATTTTGGTCACTACCTCATACGGCCTTTCCCAACTTGCATGAAACTTCAAAAACTTCCCTTTCTTTCGAACTGGATTATACAGCCAAAACGATATTCCTTCCTCAAACCCCGTATAATTCACTTTTCGGTCGTATCGTGTCTTTGAACGGTCCCTCGAGTTTTGACCTGCTTCTCGAAGTTGTTCATAGATGTCGACCACTTCCTCCCGTAGTTCGTTTTCTCGAACAAACGGAATGCGCCTAGGTCGTTGCTCGTTTGGCGCTACATCTCCCATATTAATCAGCAGGTTCTTTACCTGGTCTGTTCTACCAATATCTGCACCGTTTTCCGAAAAACACAGCAGCAAGTTCTTCGCTTTCCCAGCCTGTGACTTAGTCAGGTCCTTGCTGAAGTCTTCCATAACTTTCGATACTGCATCCCCCTCAGTCTTATGTTTCCTAGGAGGATCTTCCTCGCAGTGACCAACAAACTTTCCCTTCTCAATCGTCAGGTCCTCATTCCCAACGTTAAGTATCGGGTGTATCCCCAAGGTCTGTGATCTAGACTGGAGTACTATTCTTCTCACACAGTAGACTTCTCCCGATGATCCACCTTTCATCGGAACCTCCTCTGTGTTACACCGTAGCACTCCGTTTTTCATGTCTACATTGCACTGGTAATTTTGTAAGAAATCTAAGCCAATTATGCAATCATCCACTATTTCAGCTACAATCACCTCATGTTTGTAAGGAGTTTTCCCGATCTTAATCAAGACTCCCAATTCTCCCATAACAGGTATGCGCTGACCGGTAGCTGTTGTTAACTGTAGGTTGGTTTGCTGCAGAAGTCGTTTTTCCTGATAACTTTTCATTTCGCTTAACAGTCGCGTACTGACCACGGTTCTCGAAGCTCCGGTATCCAAAGTTAGTTGACAGATTCTACCATTGACCTCTCCTTCAACTAACAGACTATTTCCGTCCAATATTTGTTTAACTTTAATATTTGCAACATCACCGGCCGACGCCCTCCAGTTTTCCTGCTGCTCAGCAGTCGAGACTCCTATATCCCGACGGCCTGTACGCTTCGGGCAGGAACTGCGAATATGTCCTCGTTGACCACACTCGTAGCACACATAACGACGGCCTGCGCGCTCTGGACAGGAGCGGCGAATATGCCCTCGTTCACCACACTCGTAGCACACATAATTAACGATTCGATTTCTTGGCACTGATGCTCTAGTCACACCAATCTCCCTGAGGCGAACTGAACGAAGATCCTGTCGTACGGCTTCCACCTCCAATGCATGAGCAAAAGCATCCCTGAGTGTAACATGGTGCCCAAGTCGCACTGCAGCTCGCACCTCTGGGTCCCGTATCCCATCCGTAAAGACCTGCAGGAGCATGTCATCGATGACTGCTGGTGATGACTGGAAAGCCTTTCGCACGAGCATCTCTACCTCCACGGACCATTGTTGCAGACTCTCATTAGCATGTTGGTTACGTTCCTTCAACCGCGCCCGATACACGTGTTCGAGATGTCCATCGCCGAATCGAGCCTCCAGAGCTCCGAAAAGATTGTCGAACGTCAGGTTTCCGCCAGCACCTACGGCTTCCAGTACGGTGAGAGCCTGTCCCTGGAGTGCTAATATCAACGCAGGCTGTGCCTCCTCCTTGCCCCAACCATTAACCTTCATTGCTGTCTCAAATTGTAGCTTAAAGGCGGGCCATGACGTCAGTCCATCGTAAACTGGAGTTTTGACACCTTTTGGTTGTATGGGTGAGTCAAAAACGGCAGCGACACGACTATGAGATTTGCTCTGCTCAAACTCTCGCCAGATTTTGGCGAACTCACCCTCCACACGATCGAACCTCTCCTCGAATTCACCCTTCACATGATCTAACCTCCCTTCAAACTCACCCTTCACACGATTCAACCTCCCTTCGACGGCTTCGACTCTCTCTACTGCCTGCTGCAAGCCTTTCGTTATATCTTTATGAAGCGTCTCCTGCATCGTGCGCATTTGTTCTTCCTGACGGTGAGCCTGCTCTTCCTGACGGCGAGCCTGTTCCTCATCACGGTGAGCCTGTCCTTCTTTTATTGCGCGCAGTTGTTCCTCCTGCCTGCGAGCCTGTTCCTCCTGGCGGCGAGCCTGTTCCTCCTGGCGGCGAGCCTGTTCCTCCTGGCGGGGAGCCTGTTCCTCCTGGCGGCGAGCCTGTTTTTCCATCATGCGAGCCTGTTCCTCTTGACGGCGAGCTTGTTCTTCCATCATGCGCTGGATTTGATAGAGGAAGTTCCCTGGGTTCTGCTCCGGAGTGCGCTGCACTTCACCTCCTTCAGGTCTTCTCTCTGGGGTTCGCTGCACCTCAGTGGTAAGGGCCGCACCTTCCTGCCGCGCTTCTGACATGGCCCGAGTGGTGACTCCCTTTAACTCCTTGGGCACCAGCGGCATCCTACTCCAATCCCACTTCTGACACCAAATGTTACGAGCGACGGGTTCAGGGATTGGAGTGAAACGCCAAGTCCAAATTTACAGAGTTTATTGGGTTTATCTTACACACGGTTCTCCTCGCAGGGTCCTCTTCGCGGAGTCCTCGACGCAGAGATTTCCCCTTGCACAGTCCTCGTCACAGGGTCCTCAGACGGGGATTCTCCTTTACACCACTGTAGCACTGTTCACTACGTCACTTCTATGACGTCACGACACGTCACCACTACGACGTCACGACACACGTCACAATTATGACGAAACGGCACTACACTCACTTGACTACACACTGTTTACTTCTCACTAGTTACTTTTCACTTATTCTCTTCTTCCTTTTGGTTTCGCACTTATCACTGTTAAACTCAGTACTGCCCTGTGGCCGCAAACTCGCCGGCTTATATACTGCTTAGAATGTTCTAGGCAATCGAATTTCGATCTTCTTTTCGTTATTCCCTTGTTTCCTTCTAAACACTTCTAATTATTTCTAGCTCCTCCTCCTTTCTCGAAGATTCCTAAAAACGACTGTCTTTTCGTTGTTTTCTGTTTCTTTCTAAATATTCGTTCTCCTTCTCTCTTCTAGAACATTCCCGAACAATATTAAAATCTAAAAGTGTTTTCACCGGAGTGAGGTCTCGAACCCAGGACTTCTCGAATTTTCGGGATCGCACGTCCGACCGCTGAGCCACAAAGGTAATTGACAAACCCTCTGAATTTGTGAATGCCTTTTTATGATTAACGTTTGGCAGCATCCGTGACAATATTATATCAATAACCTTAAGAGGATAGGCCAGTACGGTTTTTTCCATACAAACGTATTCCCCTGTTTTCTCCCTGGATAATGAAACTAGACCAAAAAAAAATTTATCATACAATCTATGCTACCTCTGCTATGTCCTTATGTTTTGCTTTTTTCCATTAATTAATTACTGTATGAACTAGGGACCTTCGAAAATGACCAATTTTACCACCCGTTTTCAGACATCCAGCAAACAAATTTGACCAATTTAAAAAAAAAAAGCAAAACGTACAGACATGACCATAGTCTTTCTCATATTATTCTGGAAAGAATTATTAAATCGGTTTAGTTTTGGAGGAGAAAACAGGGGAATACGAAATGCTGTTTTCGTCGATTTTATGTAGATAAAATCGGTTCGAGCTGCAGTTGTCTCTTTCGCACTCTAGTTGGAGGGGTATACACCCATACGGGTGGGGCGCATCGGAAAAAATATGTAAACAGTCGGAAAATTTACCTATTCTCCAAATTAGCATTTCAGACCGTCTATCCTCTTAACCATCTCGCGGAGATGCACCTGACGACCTTTTTTATCTTTAAGTTGGTTTTTATTTCTGATATCTACTCTTGTTGTTTTCATTTCTTCTATATTATAAATTGTTTTTTTATCACCCATATATTGTAAATAGTGTAAATAGACAATCGACATAACTATTATCCTAAAATAAAATAATAAAGTCAGTAGGTATTGTACATAACCTTAAATTAAACTAACCACCTTAAATTAAACAAGTCGTGATACTCAAATGTTCTACTAAAGCCTTGAAGATATTTTTTAATTTTATAACTGGCGCCACTGAACTGTAAAAGGTATCTTATGTACACACGGTGACACATCAAGCTACGCAAAACAAACATAAGCTGGCAGCGAGACTTTATACATTACTCTACCTACGCGCGGCCAGCTTATTTTGGTTTTGCGTAGCTTGATGTGTTGCCGTATGTATCTACTTGTATTTATGACAGAAATTGATAGTTCATGTGATTTATTTGTCGATTGATGATAGTTGATAATAAATAGATGATAATTTATTAACAATGGCCTATAAGTTGGATGTGTTAGAAATATTCAATTACAAAGTAACACCGATTTATGTCAGGGAATTAAGAGGTAAGATTACGTTTTGTTTTTTGTCCCAGCAACACTTCATTTTCATATGAAGTGTTTCAATTATGGGCGAAAAGTTAGCCACCTCGTTCATTCCATCTTGAAACGTGTAAGTGCGTTCTCACACGATGACGCATTGACGGATAGAAGCACATAGGTGCGTCAATCCGTCACCGGGTGTGCTTCTACGTGCGGTTTCATACAACTCCTTGCTTTACAAATGACGGACTGACGTCTGCCGCTCCGTCAATGCATCATCGTGTGTGAACGCACTATGACTAGATACCGTGCTTCGAATGCCCGCTTAAATTATAGTTGATGATAGTTTAGATAAGATTTGACCACGCCGAAGGGGATTATGAATATTGCTTTACGTAATAAGCATAGGCATATGATCACGGCTACATTCTCCGTGGGGGTAGTCGGAGATATGTCATCGTAGCGAGATAAATGATTAAAAAATGTTTATTCATTTTCTTCCTAAAACTAAATACACACAAGGTTGGGACCTCCTGGTCCTCGCTCCTCCATAACAAACAATTTTAGTACTTACTTACTACTTACTATGCCGGCTCAGGGACCCGAAGTGGGTCTTGGCCTCCGGCAACAAAACACGCCATTCATCTCTTTTCTGTGCCATCTGAGTCCAGTTGGGCACCTCCAGCTCCTCGAGATCCTTGGTGATCTGGTCTATCCAGCGATATCGAATAGTTGTGAAGAAACAAAATATAATTTTTTAACAAGTGTCCTAGTTAAGGTGTATCCGTCGTGGACCACTCTCCTCTCACTCACTCTCCATACTAATGGATGAGAAAGAGCGCGTGGCTCCGGTCAGAATTTAGCTGTTTTCTTTGAAAAATTCGATGATTTTTTGTTAATATCGAAAAAGTAAAAAAACCACATCATTCTAAATTGTATTGTGAACAATATAGTAAATTTTCATTTTGTTCCGATTAAAAATGTAAGAGTAAAATGGTTACAACTGGAAAAAAGGGGTGACTTTAGAGTCCCTTTTCTTCGGTTTTATTCATTAAAATCGATTTCTAGAAAAACCACATCACTTCTCATATCCTGTAGATGGTTCAGTTTAAATTTCAGCTCAAAAAGTGCCATAGTTAATGAATAAAATGGTTACAAAATTACCCAAAACCGGCAGGTAGTCCCTTAAGGTGGTTGCAGTTGGGCGTATTTGATACAAACGTTTTTCGTGTAATACTCGTAAACGGTAGTAGTAGTACAAGTAGTATTTTATATATTATGGAAAAATAGTTTAGAAAATCTAAATGCCGCGAATCAAATAACATTTGCAATTTATTATGTAATTACGAAGATATGAAGCTTTGAAATTTTTCATACAAAGTTTTATATCTTCGTAATTATACACTACGTACGTAAAAATACTACTTATAATAATACCGTCTACGAGTATTACACGCAAAACGTTTGTATCAAATATGCCCAACTGCAACCACCTTAGGTGAATTTGACTTAAAAGATAAAAATACAGATTTTAAGCCTAACCATAAGCTTTCAGAAACAAAATCGATTTAGTAGTTTTCGCATGATGTGCTAAACAAATAAAGAAAAACTTATTTACAGTTTTTTAATGGTGTCAATTACTTAATAATTATTAGTGTTGTGATATTGATAATGTGTTGTTAAGATAGGTTGGCGACGTAATTCGTTTCTGACGACTCTACAGACCACACCTTGTTTGTTAAGGGGAGGGAGCCTAACATAATAAGCCAAATTATAGTCCACGGTAGTATCAACATGCTTCAAAATTCAAACAATTTTTTCAAAGACCGCCTTATCTCTGGTTTTAACCCGTTTCTAAACTTATAAAGCTGTAACAGATTCAGTCTTTGAACCTTAGATCAAAATAAAATTAATGGATAGGCCTAAAGCGCGGTAAGTTGAAGCACACTACTGGTGCACTTGGTCCATACAAACTAGCGCCATTATCTGTCAAATCTAGGGCACTTGCATACAAATTTGAAGTAAACCTTTCATTTGTTTTGCCTCATTTTTCTGGTTTGAAATGTTCGCGTAAGGCCTATCCATTCATTTTATTTTGATCTAAGCTTTGAACTACAATAATCTAATATGCTTAGCGATCACAACTACATAAGCATAAGCATATGCTCTCGACTGTATTCCCCAAGGAAGTACTTAGTCAGAGATATTCTGAAACCTCAGAACATCCACGTTTCACCAGTAGTACCGAAACTCTGTCCAGTGTGGCGGGGGGTGAGCCCGTCGTCACTTATAATGGACAGTGGGTATAATACACGCCTCGAAATTGAAGCTTGCAGGTTTCCTCACGATGTTTTCCTTCACCGAAAAGCCATTGGTGTAACAAACACAACGATCACAATTAAATTAATGAAAATAATCGCAGGAGGTAGTTGAATATTATCTATGTACAACAAAAAAGATTAAGTATATTATTATTATAGTAAAAAGCCGACGCAAACACTTCACTTTATTTTGGCACGTTCATAATTTTATCGCATTATATTTTGCCGATAACCAATAAGTAGGTACCATTTATTTTCTATTAGTCATCATTTTTAAAAATGTATGAGGTATACTCAAGACTATATTCTCCAAAAATAGTCAGAGTTATTCAAAATATATGATACTAATAGATTTTTCATCTCTCATACTCTGAAAGTAGGTCATTGTTTATCTATGAAGCGGGTTGAAAGTGAAACATTTCAACCCTAGGGATGAAAAATAATTTAAAAAAAAAACCTACGTCTAATACTGGGCAAAGGCAGAAAATTATACAGCCACGCTTCGATAAAATTATATGAATTCTTATTTCTTTATAATGATAAAGATCAATAAATTTGAATTTTAATAGATGTTAATTTAAATAACATTATTTTTTGTTATTTGGAGACTTTTTTAAAAATTTTAAGGAGACAGAAAAAAGTGATGACGATTAAAACCTTAAAACCGAGTCAAAAAAAAATGGCCGACAGGCTTAAAAAAAAAAAGAGCCAGATGCGCGAAAAAGAAAAAAAGGGAGGGAAAGGGAAATGTTGCTAACATAGACGAAAAATTTTTCGCTTACGCTAGTAGACCGAATATCAGTGTAACCGGGTATGAGATAGCGAATTATATGAAGTGACACCTCGGAGTCAGGTGGTTGTCCCATACAATTTATATGAAGTGACATTTTGGAGTCAGATGGCCGAAGTGCAAAAAAGTGGATACGTCGATAAGGACAGCAATAAGTAGCGGTCTCCTTTTTTAACTAGAGCGAATTTGCTATGTGCATCTCTTACTGACTCTATATGACAAGACACGTGCTTCCTTCTAGTGCCTTCTCTTTCTACGGTTGCTAATTTTTCGGATCCGTTTCAAAACGTGTAAAAATCACCCGGAAAGTCTATCTGTCTCACTCTAGCATACACAATCTTCGTATATTTTTTCTCCTTCGTGTTGGCAACCAGAGTGATTGCCAAACGTTTTGAAACGTAGCCTAAAATGAATTCATCGAGCGATTCAGAAATTGATTTTGCATTAAGTATCTAATTTTTGTTTACTTTCCTCGTATTTGAAATGAAAAGCAGAGTGTTTAACTCGGGAGAAAGTCACCCATTTCACACTCGAATTATGGCGCCCCTCACGTTCCGTTCGGGGCGCCAAACATCTCGTGTGAAATGGGTGACTTTCATCCCTTGGTTAACAATCTACTATTGCCCGCTACTTTGTCTTGCACCACAAACACAAAAAGTTTCAGCAAAATCGGTCCAGTAGCTTATTATTCCGTGCCAGTAGTTTTCACGTAACTAAAAATACGAATACAAATAGATACAAACGTCCAAAGCTTGAGTACAAAAATTAAAATCGGTTATATCTATTGGAATATGAATTTACTATACCTATGCTTTGAGTTTGTTTAAAACAATTGTGTTTGTTTTAACCAGAATTTCCAGTTCCACTTGTAAATATTTTGACAACCCTGGCTATCTGTCTTATCGATTACCAGATTTTATTGGTCACTATATGATATACAATTACCTACCTAGTAGGTGGTAATCGCTGATTGTTTGTTTTTGTGTTTTAGTTGAGTTTTTTCGAAAATGTTCGCTCATAAACTATTAAAATAACGAAAATTCCTACAAAACATATAATAAACATCTTTCTTAATTGTATGTAGTACCTAGTTCTAGTCATTTTAATTATGTCCACACAATTTTAAATTTTTACAATCCGTGTTGGTTTACAAAAAAATATTATCTTCGTTTTTATGTAACCACATAACATAAGGCAATAAATGATATGATTACTATAGTTATGGTAGGTACCGTGCGTTGTTCGGCGTTGCATAGCACCATAGATATAAGCTACTACATAGCACCCTTCGATCAAAGTAAAACTAATGGATAGGTCTTACGCGAATATTTCAAACCAGAAAAACAAGGCATAACAAATGACTGGTCTACTTCAAGTACCAAGATGACAGACCAAGTGTGCCAGTTTGTATGGACCACGATAGTTATTACTTCTCTCGATCATAAAAGCATGCAAAGATAGGTAGTTTATTACTATTTTTCAAGTTTTACTTAAAGATTATTAACACTACAAATAAAAAACATACACTGAAAAATAGGAAATGACATTGTCTAAATTATTCTCAGGCTAGTTTTTTCCCCCACCACCAGAGAGAAAAGATATTGATGAAAAACACGTTTTTTTGCGGACCTGCCTTCAATTGAAGCGGGATGGCTAATTGCAAACTTATGCTTGTAAGAAAGAGACGCTTGCACTCGAATAACCGGGCCTTAACGCGCTTTGGGCCAATCCATTAATTTTACATTTCATTAATTTTTAGTTTTGTAAGAGGCGATTCATTCCTTCAGGCGTCCTACATATCTCACGATACAAACCGGCTGCTGGTTATAGCCACTATATCAAATCCATCATCATTACAGTTATTACGATATATTGTCCGTCACCATATTAATTCACCACCCATTAATCACGTAAGGGATGAACAATAATTATGAGATATTGTACGGATTTAGACAATAGCTCTAACCTCTAACACATAATCATTTATTAGCTATATAATATAGCTATGTCCGCGCGGAGAACGTAAAACAATAAGATAATCATGGCTTATTTTTGAAAACCACATTTCTTCAGATTTTTTAGATAACCTAATCGCGATGAAATAAATGAATTATACTCCAAGTTTGGGCCTATATTTCAATGAAAAATATTTCAGTACTTTTTATAGTAGGTACCAGAAGGTTAAATTACGCGGTTGAAAAGCCATACGAATAATAATAATAAGG
Organism: Agonopterix heracliana; assembly: GCA_963693445.1. Classification (NCBI taxonomy): domain Eukaryota; kingdom Metazoa; phylum Arthropoda; class Insecta; order Lepidoptera; family Depressariidae; genus Agonopterix; species Agonopterix heracliana. The sequence goes on from OY856327.1 coordinate 3,885,134, forward strand.
TTAAATTTAATTAGTTGGCGAAACTTAACAAACGCATTTGGTATCTGTTAGTAAGTAATACGTGGTGACCCCCGCTCGATCATAATGATTCTGAGGTCAATGTTCACCCGCCGGTCGCGCACTGCGTACGATACGTACGATAATAATATTGAAGTAATCATCAAAACCAATTATAAACATATATAATGCAATCTGTTATCAATTATCATTAACAGATGCCCTGGTTCAGTTTCGCCAACTATTTTAAAATGACCCTACCTATAAAGGCAATAGCAATTTCTAGCTTCATTGGAAAACAAATCAAGACAAACAGACAAATCTTCAAAAAAATCTTAATGCATTCTGATACTTTCTCCCAATACCTTTTGTAGATAAATATTTTCAATGTCGGACATGGCATGTTTGCAATTTTATTATTATGTATGGTAAATATAGATTAATCCTTACGATGTGACTATTAATCACATCATAAAGTACAGCCGAGGGTTCCTAGTACACGAGTTGATTAACTGTTCAACATTATAGTGCTTACATTCGAAGTGCTCTGCTCTTAGCGGGACGTAATTAAAACTTTAAACGTAAATGATAGATCACTTTTATTAGTACTTGAACATCGAGCACTTATTGCATTAGGGTTGAACTACACATGGCCGCACGCGATCGCACTTTTCTGTAGCTCCATCCTTTTCTGTCACTCAGGAACGTCATTTGCTAGAGCATATAAGATAGACGGAACGCGATCGCGTGGAAAGGATGGAGCGACGGAAAAGTCCGATCGCGTGCGACCATGTGTAGTTCAACCCTAAGGGTGCTTCAGACCATAAAACTGAACTACTTTTACTATTGGACCAATCAAAAATCGCAAAAAAAATTACTTGTCTCATAGGAAATGCCAATGGCGTGCGACAGCACGCGATCGCGTTCCGTCTATCTTATATGCTCTAGCAAATGACATTCCTGAGTGACAGAAAAGGATGGAGCGACGGAAAAGTGCGATCGCGTGCGGCCATGTGTAGTTCAACCCTTAGAGAGAAAAATATAGCATAGGACCAATTATATCAACATGTTAACAATCCAATCGATGTTCCCTATACTTCTTTTGATATTTGACATAATCTCTGTCACAGATTTTAATCCTATTTTATATTAATTTATTAGTTAAGACGCTGTTATCCGTTCGAGGCCGTTTTTGAACACGAACTAAAGTGTTTTAAACTGTGTTTTAAAGTCTGAAAACCAATTATGTCTTATTTAAGGATCTGGCTGATAGGCGACCGTTCTCAATTACACGATTAGATTAAGTTTACTAAATAGATAAACATCCCAAAGTTACCCCTTTCTGTTAAGTTCGTTCAATACTATGATTAAACTGCTGATATTTAACTTTTTATTCTTGTACTTAACTAAATACATTAAATATTTCTAGTGAACTCCGTAGAATTTTTAGCTTAGAAACACCCATGAGCAAAGATATTGATGAAAAACAAGTTTTTTTGCGATCCTGCTTTCAATAGGAGCGGGATGGCTAATTGCAAACTTATGCTTGCAAAAAAGAGACGCTTGCACTTGGATAACCTGGCCTTAAGACTAAAAAAACTGCCAAGTGTGAATCGTACTCGCGCACTGAGGGTTTTTTACCACTATGTATGGGTAGGTCCAAGGTGTACCGACGATCTGGTGAAGGCAGCTGGATCCCGTTGGATGAGGGCCACGCACTACCGGTCGTTGTGGCGATCCTTGGGGGAGGCCGATGTCCAGCAGTGGACATCCATCGGCTAAGATGATGATTGTATTATGTATTTACCAAAAATGTTGTTGTTTTTCATTCAGTTCGGGATCCCAACTCACACTTGGCTGGTTTTGTTGATTTACTTTAGAACTTGAACTTTAGTGCGTTTACAGACGATGATGCATTGACGGAGCGGCAGACGTCAGTCCGTCATTTGTGAAGCAAGGAGTTGTAAGAAACCGCACGTAGAAGCACACATGGTGACGGATTGACGCGCCAATCCGATCTCACTTAATCACACCACGTTTGACTCTTGTATGTATTACCACAGAGGATTACCTCTGTGCTTACGGTCTTCGATCAACAATATACAACTAGATAACGGGTCGCATACAAAATCAAAGAGAAATTCTGTCCTCGTGAATATACAACATTTTTTGTTAACGAATCGAGAAAACAGTCCGAATACATTATAATTTCGACCTCAAAGCAACCATAATTCCTAGTAATTTAAAAAAAGGAACACTGTGGCATTGCGAGACGTGCTTACGTTGGCTTTGTTCGAACGCAACTAATTCAAAATAAGACCTCACTCCGATAGTGAGGCGTTATTTGCCGGGACATGTTTTGAGCGCTGACGCGTTATCTAGTTGGATATTGTTGATCGAAGCTTACGGTAGTATACTGTTGTACTTTGTTGTATTACGAAACGATTTTTGCGATACCTACGCCAAAAACAAAAATGTTGCAAAAAACACGTTTCTCGGACGCACCCGTCAAAGAACTTTATTAGATTTTTGTTATGAAATCTTATTAATATTATAATATTATGATTTACAAAACAGACGGAGAGACGGCCGGCGTAGGCCTATTATGTAATAGGGTCCCGCGTTGGCACATTTTGGGTACGGAACCTTAAAAACTAAACAAAAGAGCGGTGTCTATACTATGTAAAATGGGCAGGCTTTCTCCCGAAGGTGTACATAGGATGGTAGGATCGAGTGCGGGGTGAGGAGAGGGAAAGGATAACCTTTCCTTGGCTCTTCAACTTTTGTTGTACGTTGTTGAGCTCATAGCTTCAATATTGACAGACCCATAAGAGGGACGTGTGTAAATAATATCAGATACCCTACTGATGTCGTGCAATTCGCACAATGAGAAAAATGTCGTCTTCGAGCTATTTTCAAGTCATATGCGTAAACTGCGACTCCATTCTAAGCAGGACACGCGCCAGCCCCAACATATTCCTGAAAGCAATATCTGGCCAACTGGCTGTCCGCAAAAATAACAAACCTCTGGCAATTGAACGATTTCATTACCGATTCTGGATCACTGGATACGCCTATGCAGCAGTGACATAGCCGTATCCCGTAGAGTTTCACAACTTTCAATATGGAGCTAACAACACGATCGAATCGCGATGTTTGTTGTTCTGTAGAAAACATAAATTGTTAGACCCAAATATAGAATGGTAGCTGTTGCTTTTTTCAGCGTTTTCATGGTTTCCCGAAAGTTTCTCAGTTGTCTGAAGCACCCCCTAAAATACGTAAAGCAATCAAGTTTACATTCTGTATTTTATAATATTTTGTCCGTCTCTTCCTTTTTTTGACCTATTATATGTCACGAACACTAACATTAAGTACGTTCACACACGATGACGCACTGACGGAGCAGCAAACGTCAGTCCGTCATTTGTGAAGCAAGGAGTTGTATGAAGAAGCACACACGGTGACGCATTGACGCACCGGGGGTGGTTCCATGGACTGACACCTGCCGCTCCGTCAGTGCGTCATCGTGTGTGAACGCACTAAGATGCCTACTCAAAAATACTATCACAATTGATTATGTGTGAAATAGATTTTTATCCCCTCCGGGCGGAAAGCGTCAACTTTCGTCACGAAGTTGCCGCTTTCCGCTTTCGAGGAGAAAAATAGTTGACACAGTTGGGCAGTAAATAAGAAAGCCTCAGATCACATGTTTGTGGATTTACGTGTGATCTGAGACCAACTTTCCTGCCCTTGGAGTGTATTCTAGTATATTTCACTGTATTCTAGAGCGATTGTTATATTTCCTCCAGGAGTGGATCCAGTGAAATCGGACGGCGACGATGTCCCCGCGCCCGTCTCGTCGTCCCAGGATGACTCCAGGCCTCCGGACCACTGCATCGTCGGCGGAGCACACGCCTTTGTGCTCAGGGTACCTTCGCTTTTATTACATTCCATCGAGGAGAATGTGTGATAAGATTTATGAGGAGACAAGAAAGGAGACAAGAAATATATTATGTCATTACAGTTGAGATCCACAGTCTCTGCCTCCCACTCTGGAAACCATTAATTACTACTACATTTTCTCCCCTCCGGATGGAAAGCGTCAATTTACGTCCCGCTGCGCTAAACGAAGTTGTCGCTTTCCACCTCCGTCGAGGAGAAAAATAGTATACTAACCTCGGCAGTGAAAGCCTCAGATCAAGAGACCTTTCTTACTTTCCTGCACTCGGTGTGTAATCTAAATATATAAAAGAAGAAAGTGACTGACTGAATGACTGACTGACATATCAACCCACAGCCCAAACCGCTGGGTCTAGAGATTCCAAATTTCTTCTCTACAACGGAACACCTTCCGAAGCGGTGGTAGAATCAAAAATGACGTCAGAAAGTTATCTATGTGATATTATTTTGAATAAAAATTTTGACTTTGACTTTGACTTTGGCAAGTAGGTTCCTTATAAGGTCTAGGGGTGCACTAAGAAAGGATTTGTCAAAATTCACCCCCTAAGGGGGTGAAACGGGGGTCCAAAGTTTATATGGGGAAACAAGATTAGTTGGACTATATTATTCGAAACTTCACAGGAGTACTTCCATTGATAAATAAGTAAACACGTGTTTCAGGTTTTTTCAGAATTCAACCCCTGAAAGGGGGAAACGGGGTGTCAAAGTCTGAAAATCAAGATGGGTATCGTTTGTATGGTTTGTCGGGTCGCTGATTACGAAAACAACTATGATTTTATAATTAAACGTGGCGGACGTGAAATACCATCATCCCCTGTTGGGGTGCGATGGGGTTGAAATGAAATGTCTAAATTATCATTACGGGTGTCGTTTTTTCGGGTTTTCTGGGACGTTAATTACTTAACCCTACCTACGCCCTACTCACCCCCTACTCTGCTATTAGGGGATGAGAAGGGGGTGCATAAGTGGTGAGTAAGGGATGCGTAGAGGGGGTGATTAGGGGATGCTTAGAGGTGAGCAGTGAGTGCGTAGGGGATGAGTAAGGGTGCGTAGGGGTGTTTAAGGGGTACGTAGGGGGTGCGTGGGGGAGTGTAGGGGCGCGTAGAGGGGGTGAGTAGGAGATGCTTAGGGGGTGAGTAGTGGGTGCGAGGGGATGAGTAAGGGTGCGTAAGGGTGTGTAGAGGCACGTAGAGGGTGCGTGGGGGTGAGTTGGGGGTGGGTAGGGGTGAGTAGGGGATGCGTAAGTGATGAGTAGGGGGTGCGTAGAGGGGGAGAGTAGGGATGCGTAAGGGGACCGTAGGGTTAAGTGGGCTGCGCAGGTGTGTGTAGGGGTACGTAGGGGGTGCGTAAGTGGTGAGTAGGGAGTGCGTAAGTGGTGAGTAGGGGGTACATAGAGGGTGTGAGTAGGGGGTGTTCTTTCAGAAGTCACAAAAAAAAGTCAGTGCAATAAAAAAACATAACATGTCCTAAATCCACGCGTACGAAGTCGCGGGCAACAGCTAGTCTACTATAAATGAAGTGATTTATACAGGGTAAAATTGATATCATTAGCATCCTCAAATCAAACTGAACAACTTTTACCATGGAAGTAAACAGATCGGAGCAAAAAAAAAAATCTGCTGTTGCATACATTTGAGTCGAGTAGACACTGCAGTTTAGTGTGGAACAGAGCTGATTTTTTTGCTCCGATCGATTGGCTTCCATAGTAAAAGTTGTTCAGTAGACTCTTAGTTTAAAAGGATGCTAATGATATCAATTTCACCCTGTAGTTACCTATACTAGCTGTTGCCCGCAACATCGCCTGCGTTGACCTTAAAAAGTACTGCCTCCGTGGTCTAATGGTTAAGAGCATTGGGCTCTTGACACGGAGGTCGTGGGTTCGATTCCCACGGGGGGCACCTAGTGAAATGTCACTTTGTGCGTTTTTCCCCAGTTGGTTAGGACATTGTAGGCTGAATCACCTGATTGTCTGAAAAGAAAGATGATTCTGTGCTTCGGATGGCACGTTAAGCTGTTGGTCCCGGCTACTATCTCTGGTGGTAGTCGTTAAATAAAAACTACGTCAGAGGCAGTAAGGCGGTTTGAATAAACTCTGACACCAGGGCTTGCAGCCCACTCGATAAGAAGAAGACCTTAAAAAGTACCTACTCTATGTATTAATACAGAATCTATTCTATTTCGTTCAGCCGTTGCGTGATTGAGTGACAAACATCAAAACATTCACGTTTATAATATTAATAGTGATATAATAATTACAGATATCGAGTTTCTTCGGGCTGGCGCCGCTGCGCTTCGAGTCGAGGAATGATGGATTCACTATCACGCTGTCCAGCGCCATGTGTGTCTACAGCTATATACTCGTCACTATTTTGGGTAAGCTGTAAGTTATAGCCTATAGAATCCCACTGCAGGGCAAAGGCCTCACGAATAAGGGTGAGAGGGAGTGGGTCATACTCCACCACGCGGGCCCAGTGCGTGTTGAGGGAGGCAAGTTAGTGGTCAACTTGCTGTCAGAGAATTTTCAAGCCGCCTCAATAGGCCTCTGACCTGGCTTAACGAATAGTTACAACACCATCTGACGGAACTATCCGAGACTAACTGCTTAACGTGCCTTCTGAAGCACGGAAACGCTCGAGATGAAATACCACTAAACGGTCACCCATCCAAAGACTGACCGGACCTGACGTTGCTTAACTTCGGTGATCGTTTCCAATACCGAAGCTCCACTACGCCAACGAGCGCGTAAGTAAGCTGTACTTACTACAAAAACACTCTTTATGTGAATAGGTACAGACAAAGCAAAAATTCTCGGTCACTGATAAAGACAAAGGCTAGGGCTAGGGAAGTTATAGGATCGATGAGGGAAAGACTAGTGATTTTATTCTCTTTGGTAGTCAATCATTGGTAGTAGGCAGGAAGCTGGCAATGGTATATAAATGGAAGATTGGAAGAATGGAAGATTATAGGTATGGAAAATATACAGCTATTTTAAGATACTTTGTAGGTAGGCATCGTTTATAAGATGTTGTAACCGTTTTAGATTTTCATTTGAGCGATTTGAAAAGGAAGAAAATAGAAGCGTTTTACATTCTTATATGTTTTACAGCACCTCTTCCTAGTTTTGTGGCTGTAGTAATATGTATCTGTGTTTTGCGATAGATGATATCTAGGTCCTAGTTCAAATGTTGATATATTAACCATGAATCAAACATTAAATACAGGGTGAAACAACGTGAAAAAAAATTAGCGTTTTCATACATTTGAGTCGAGTTGCTGTTTTGTATGGAGTTTTTTTCGCGTTTCCTGAGGTTGGCTCCATAGTGAAAGTAGTTCAGTTTTATGGTCTGAATTCAACTTTTCAGTATTTGCTAAAGTCACTTACACCCTGTATAATCATCCCGGAAAAACGAATAATGCCTTGATCTTAATTTCCAGTAATATCAACAGTACTGGGTCTGGTGGCAGAAATAAACGTAGGCGTAGAGTTGTCGGTGCGCATGTCATCGCGTATGTCCCAACTGGTGTCGACGTGTGACGTGCTGGTGGTGGTAGCGACGGCGGGCGCAGGAGTCTACGGTGCACCCAGGAGGATGAGAAAACTGCTCAAATTTATGGACAGCGTGGGCTCAGTAAGTGTTGTGATGTTGTAGTGGATGCGGGCGTTCCGGATGTCTCAACTGGTGTCAACGTGAGACGTGCTGGTGGTGGTGGCGTGAATGAGGAAACTGCTCAAATTCATGGGCAGTGTTGGCTCAGTAAGTGTGAGGATGTTGTGGTGGACGCGGGCGTTGCGGATGTCTCAACTGGTGTCAACGTGCAACGTGCTGGTGGTGGTGGCGACCGCGGGCGCAGGCGTCTACGGCGCGCCAAGGAGGATGAGGAAACTGCTCAAATTCATGAACAGTGTGGGCTCAGTAAGTGTGGGGATGTTGTGGTGCACGCGAGCGTTTCGGATGTCTATAGTGGTGTCATCGAGCGACGTGCTGGGGGTGGTGGCCTGGATGAGGAAACTGCTCAAATTCAAAGACAGCGCTGGCTCGGTAAGTGTTTTAAGGATGTTGTGGTAGACGCGGGCGTTTTTACCTCGTAGTCGAAATAGTAGGGAGAGGCGCGATGGCGCTATATCAAGCTGCCATGCTACGGCCGGTGTACTTGATGTAGACTTACCATAGAGAGAATCACACCACGCGACGGACGTATCGCGGTGAGAAACGATGTTAAGGGGCTACCTGCCGGTTTTGGGTAATTTTGTAACCATTTTATTCATTAACTATGGCACTTTTTGAGCTGAAATTTAAACTGAACCATCTACAGGATATGAGAAGTGATGTAGTTTTTCTAGAAATCGATTTTAATTAATAAAACCGAAGAAAAGGGACTCTAAAGTCACCCCTTTTTATCCAGTTGTAACCATTTTACTCTTACATTTTTAATCGGAACAAAATGAAAATTTACTATATTGTTCACAATACAATTTAGAATGATGTGGTTTTTTTACTTTTTCGAAATTAATAAAAAATCATCGAATTTTTCAAAGAAAACAGCAAAATTCTGACCGGAGCCACGCGCTCTTTCTCATCGATTAGTATGGAGTGTGAGTGAGAGGACAGTGGTCCACTGCTGATACGCCTTAAGGGTCGGCACTACCTACGGCTCGTTTGACATATCTGTCAAAAGAAATAGACCGGTGGCCGACAACACTCAACCCTATGTTATAAGATTAATGAACAAATCAATTTGATAGCTTTTGGTAATAAATTTCTTGCAAAAAACTTGGTCGGTTGCAGCGCGCGGCGCAGCTTGGCTGGCACGTTTACTGGTGTGAAGGAAAAAGTGAACCCTACCTGGTGACACAACATTTTACTAGTTGAATTAAATTTTATTAGTTGAATTAAAGGACGTAACTAGTCTGTTGGTCTAGAGGCCAATTAGTAAGGCCTAAAAAGTCTGGTCGGCCGACCCTATCCTGGCAGGTTCGTAGGTCCGACCAAATTTAGGGTACCTACTACCCGGAAGGCAGATTTTACTACATTAAATTAATGTTGAATGTTTGGTTGTGCGTGGCAATGCCCCTGCAGCATCTGGATTTGAGAGCCGTAGGTCGAAATTAATATTTACAGCAACAGTACAGTACCGTGATGGACCTCTAATGTGACTGATCAAAGATCACCCCTGGTGGTAGGATAGGATGGGTCCCAACTAATTAGATCACAGTATTACTAATACTAAAGCTTAAAAAACTTAAAATTATAATAATTTTAAGTTTAAAAGCAGAACAAATTAAAACTTATAACAGAATAATTACATTATTATAAGTTTAATATTATTGGTATTAGCAAACTAAGGGTTTGTAGTCTTTTATCATCATAATCATCGTCAGATATAATATTTTAAGCATGGAATAAAAGTTAATTTTGCAGTAACTGGAACGATTGCTTTTAAAAACTTTTGCGCAAAAGGACATCAGTGTTACCACTTTTAGTAGATTTCTTCTTTATTGGTAGATTTAGGGCAAAATTGTTTAGTAGATTTTAGTAGAAATTGGGTAGGTATTCGAAAATTTTAATGTATTTAAAAATGCAAGGATTCAGGCATATAAAATCTAAGCTGGCAATACAAATGGCTGAGAAAACGATTGCAGGGTTTGCAAGTTTTCCAGAACTTCTAGTACACCATGATCATAATCAACAGCCTATAATTACGTCCCACTGCAGGGCACAGGCCTACCTTCTAGGAGGGTGTTTGGGCGTGCCCAATGCGGATTGATAGACTTCACATATACATCAGAATTTCTTCGTCTGCATATGCAGGTTTCCTCACGATATTTTCGTTCACCATTAGAGAGCAGTCGGTAATACGTACATAAGTTAGAAAAACTCATTGGTAGGTGGCATGTTGTCCGTGCGGATTCGAACTCGGACCTCTTGATTGAGAGTCCAGACCTCTCCGCAACGCGCCACCGAACTCACTTCTAGTATAGCAAATATTAATCATATCGCCTAATGTTGTTTTTTTTACAAAAGAGGGCTTCTGAGCAGAGTTGGAATTTTGGTACCTAGCACTATTAATATGTCAAAGGGATTGCATGTTTATCGACTTCCAATAATGTCGATATACGGGTATATTTTATATCACTGCGGATAACTTCAGCATGTATCGAACTTCAAAATAGCGAAAATAAATCAGCTGTTCCATAGATTTGAGTCGAATATGTACCTACTGCAGTTTTGTATAGGACAGCTGATTTTTTTATCGCTCTTTTGAAGTTGGCCCCATAGTGAAAGTTGTTCAGTTTGATGAGTAGAATACGTCATGCTGGAGTTATCCGCAGTGATAAATAATTACCCGTAGGTATATCGACACAATCGGAAGTCGATAAACGTGCAATCCCTTTGACATATTAAAAGTACTACCAAAATTTCGGACTCTGCGTATGAGACACAGAAAACTGTACTAAATTTAAACTTGCCTATGCAAGCGACGACCTAATTTAATATTAATTATTTGAAAATTGAAGCATCCACGTTACAAAATGATGAAAACCAATAAAAATTATACAAAAATGCGAAAATAACATGTGTAATGATGAGCGTTTAGATAAAATTGATAATATTTTGTACAAAAACGTGTTTTATATTAAATTTTAATCATCTGTAACGACATAAATATTATTTGGTAGAATTTAAGTAGAATTTGAAACAGGACTGGTAGATTTTGGTAGATTTCAGCAGTAATTTTGGTCACGCTGAAGGAAATTGTGCGACACAAGAACATATAGGTGTTACTTAGTAGCTAAAGTGGGTACATGAACCCTGAAAGGGCACAGCAATATTAACAAGAAGTAATTTTAAAGAAAAAAATAATTAGTACAATTTCAATAGTTCTTTAGGTTCTTTTGGTAGTTTTTGGTTCATTGGTAGGTTTTGGTAGTTTTTGGTAGAGTTTAGTTTTTTTTTAGTTTTTGGTTATTTTGGTAGTTTCTTTTTAGTTTTTCGTTATTTTGGTAGTTTTTGGTAGAGTTTAGTAATTCGGTATGTCAAGTTTTTTTTTGGAGGGCTGAATCGAAAACCATTTCGAGATAATTGTCTCAATAATCATATTTTCTATGTCAGAGATGTTAAAATGAAAGGATTACAGATATTTTTAATAAAATAACGTCGTTTTTCGGTCCGTCCAGTGACGTCACTGGAATACCTGTGAACTCCTTGGTAAACATAAAATCAACTTAAAATAACCGGCACTTAAGAAAAAAAAATACATTCACAATGTCAGAATTTGACATTTGATGTTGCCGTAGATGTTTCCAGCATAGAGTTAGAAAGAGGAGGCAGGTTTAATTTTTTTAAATATAGCAGCATGTAGTTTTTCTCCATGGAGTTCGAATTATTTTCTCTCCACCATATTTGCACTTAGAGATTACAGATCAAAATAATTTAATAATTAAATTTATATTGATAAACTCAATGAATCGCAATAAGAATGAAATAGGAGTCTTAAAATTATGTCTTCTATCCGTAAAAAATATAAAAATGGAGACCAAAAAAAACTTGACATACCGAATTATTTTTTGTAGTTTCTGGTTTTTTGGTAGTTTTTGGTTAGTTTGGTAGTTTTTCGTTGTTTTTAGTTATTTTGGTAGATTTTCGTAGTTTTTGGTTATTTTGGTAGATTTTATATTTTTTGGTAATATTTGATAGAAGAATGAAAATTACCAAAAACTACCATAAAAAACAAAAGAGTTCTTGACGGCTTGGCTACGGGGTGGGTCTGTTGACATAAATAAAATATTTGTTTTGCAAAAGAGGTGCATTCGAATCGTAAGCGGAATTCAGTCAGTAAGGGTGTCATGCCGATCCTTGTTTACCGACTTTAAATTACTCACTGTGACAGCTTTGTATATCCTCGATCTGTGCAAAATATTGAGACGATACCCCGTAGTATTCAGTAGCAAGAGATTACATTTATCTCGCAAAAATGAGCTACTGGTACCAAATTACCGACTAGCATCGATGCAAAGGACTACAAAATAAAGTCGAATAATGTTCTTGTGTATAATAAAATACCAGATGACATTAAAGCCGACAAGAAATTTCTGAAGAAGGTTAAAAAAATATTAATCGAACAGTGTCCCTATGACTTTAATTAGTTTCTTCAGTATAAGTAAACAAACAGGCATCAATCTGAGTAGAAAAAAATGTGTTGCAGACCGATTATTTGTACCTCAATAGGTTATTATAATTTTTAACTAATCACATTGAACTGATTTTATAACATTTAACTAATTTAATTGTAGTAGTGAAAGGTGGCAGTTAAGTTATTGTCTGGCACCTATTGTTTAAATCTGTTTTTTTCTTAATGTTTATAAATTATATTGTAGTGTGACTAATAGGTACTCTGTACTTACCATCTGTAACTTATGTACCTACCTACAATTTAAGGTAAATAAATGAAATGAATTAATGAGATGAACCACAAAGTAACAAATTAACCATAAACTACCAAAAAGTATGAAAAATTTCCAAAATAACAATAATCTACAAATCTACCAAAAAAAACTAGAAACTACCAAAATAACCAAAAACTACCTACCGAAAAGTACGAAAATCTTCAAAAATAACTTTTTGGTTACTTTTGTACGAAAATTTAACAAAAACTACCGAAAGACTCAAAAACTACCATAAATTACCAAACAGTGCCCGGAAAGTAACTTTTGTGAAATTCCTTTGTGTTGTCTTGTGTCGCGCAATGTCTTTTCGCGCAAAATTCTGTCGTGCAAATGACTTTCGAAGTCAATCGTTTGAGTTACCTACTACGGTACAGAATTCACTCTTATTCCATTCTTATTTAAAACATATCTGACGATGATGATAATGATTTCAGATTATCAATCCTTAGTTTGCTAGTAACAATAGTAATAAACTTACAGTTATTCTGTTATAATAATGGCATAGCATAGCATACCTATGCTCACGACTATATTCCCCGAGGGGGTAATCAGAGATATTCTGAAACCTTAGAACATCCGCGTTTCACCAGTAGTACCGAAACTCATAACAACCACACCAACATAACTCCGTTATAATAATGGGGACAAAAATTAACGAGTAATAGTCGATCAATTTATAAAATGTACTTCTAAGTCCACATATCGTGACGGGCAACTACGGAACCCTACACTGCATGTGGCCCGACACCCACTTGCCCGGTTTTTTATAAGTTACTTTGCCTACTTTAGCTAAAAATAGATTGGTTCATTAATCTTCTAAGACAGTGTTGGGTGTTGCCGGTCACCGGTCTATTTGCAATGATTTCGAACGATTGATGGCCCATAGTAATTTGTATGAAGAAAACGTCAAAAAAAATATGTGATTTTTGGTAACAAATTGCAAAAAAACTAGAAGTCGTATCGAAAAACTGATTTGTTTAAAGTGTTCTTTGATGTTTTGCCATTGATTAGAAATATATTTTGTTGCTTTATTTTGTTTCACTAAATCACAGGACTCGGAACGCGGCAGTGCTATTCTAGAGTTTTTCATGAAATTCTCGATTACTTTCTGATGTAACTACACAATTTTACTCAAATTTTTTTTGTTCATCTTGTACTTCATCTTTTAAAGAAGCGATGGTATTAATTTTGTTTCTAAATATAGCTATTTACTATCCTCAAAAGTCGGAACGCCGAACCCTGTTTTGCCCGATTAGGGTAGTGCCGACCCTTAAGAGAAATCAACGTGCCGAAATGTGTCAAAATCGGTCGTAATAAAAACAAAATAAGGTACGTAATGGATTTCCAAAGTGGCAAGATGATGCTTAGGTATATTTCGTGTTGGTATCCACTGATTTAATTAAACTCTGAGGCCGATCCGCGAACAAACAACTTTCCGCCGGGTTCCAATTTTGATAAGTGCTTGGTTTTGGGGTACCCTTGGAGGTTCGTAACTCGAATATTTCGATAGGTTCATTTATCAGTTGGTAAAATTTTCTCCTTCTTGTCAATAACAATTAGTACAAAATTTAAGCATGGTTTACTTTTAGAAGTGACATATCAAGTATACAGTAAAAAAATCCGCTGGGTTCAAAATCAGGGGTGCTTCAGCATCATCAAATTGAACAACTTTCACTATAGAGCCAACTTCGAAATCGTAAAATACATTTGAGTCAGGTTGGTACTGCAGTTTTGTATGAAACTGGTGTTTTCAAAGTTGTAGCACCCCCCTTAAGGTTCCAACAGGGTTTTTACACCCTGTATTTCCTTGCTCTTAGTGTAATATGTAGGTACCTATTAGTTACGGAGAGAGAGAGAGAGTACAGAGTTCAGAGTTTCGGTCACAGATGGTTTCGGTACCTACTACTGGTGAAACGTGGATGTTCTGAGGTTTCAGAATATCTCTGACTTCCTCGGGGAATATAGTCGTGAGCATATGCTATGCCTATTAGTTATCATCCATAAAAAACACTCCAGAATAAACTTTACCCCTTAGTCGCCTCCAAGGACACCCCCCCATGGTAAATGATGGTGCAATTTTGTTAAAAGGCCGTAATCAAGGTACCAGGAGCGCATAAACTAAAGGAGTCTACATTGCAGGTGGACAACAGTATTGGCGCCCAGTATTCAGTGGTGACGGAACGAAAGCTCTGCGCTGTTCTTCTAGCTATTCTCATCTTCTTCTCAGTGCTGCTTGCTGATGACTTCTACTTCTACGCTATGCAGGCTAAAAAGTTAGAGAGACATTGTGAGTAATCGTTTTAAGAAGCTGAGAGCGAGATTTAAACGAATCGGAAACGAAACGAAAGTTAATCCTCTTTTCTCCCCTCCGGACGGAAAGCATCAATTGTCGTCCCGCTACACTAAACGAAGTTGTCGCTTTCCACCTCCGTCGAGGAGAAAAATTGTATACTAACCTCGGACAGTAAATAAGAAAGCCTCAGATCACATGTTTTGCAATTACATGAGATCTGAGACCTTTCTTACTTTCCTGTCCTCGGTGTGTAATCTACTATAAATCTCTTGCTGTAATTTTTTGTCTTGTCGGCGTTAGTAAAAGCTAGCAAGAGATTTAATGGAGGATTAACTTTAATGAGCGTTTCTCCAACTGAGTGTTAGTGGTATAGTGGTTAGTAGTCACATCTGAGCTGAAGGCGGTGATTTGATCCAAGCCTGTATCAAACTCGTACGAATGAGTGATTAGGAACTTATGATCAAGAAAAACACAATTTGAAAACCTATATAGCTAACTAAAGCAGGCATTTTGATAAGTATTTGAAGTTGCCAATGTCTGGAAGTAGTCAGGGTGCTAGTTGACTATGTGAAACAAAGCCAATCTTCTTTATTGAAACCCTCGCACATTCTTATAATGGTATATACCTGTTGCGTCACCGCGGGCTTTTAATTAGTTTGCGTCTGGCATATCAATTTGTGATCCAGGACTCGCTTCAGAATCGTAAAATTTTCACTATTCCTTTTACCTACCAACTCGTATATTTTTTACGACAAACATGTCCGGATATACTGCCTAGTCCCACTTCAGTTTGGCGGCCTTAAGGTGGTTTCAGTCCATACAAAACTTTGACGTAGAACTCTCTTATAAATAAAAGTGATATTTTATAATATGGAAAAATTGCTTAGAAAATCTAGATTGCGCGTCTCAAATAACATTTACATTTACAATTTATAATATAATTACGATAATATAAGGCTTTGAAATTATTCATACAAAATTTCGTAATTATATTATAAATTTTAAACGTTATATGAGACGCGCAATCTAGATTTTCTAAGCTATTTTTCCACATTATAAAATATTACCTTTATTAATACCGTCTACGAGTGTTCTACGTCAAAGTTTTGTATGAAATTGACTACTCTGAAACCACCTTAACTAGCTTAAGGATAAGCAGGATAAAAAATGTCAATGGGTTTACGTTCCACTGACAGTATTATCTTAATTTACACAATTTCTTTATCATTCCAGGGGATATAGTGAGAAACTACATAGGTTTCTACCTCCTCTGGTACGTGGTGATGATCCTGGAGCTGCAGTTCGCGTTCACCGCTCTCTCTATGCGCACGCGCTTCCAAGCTGTCAACGAAGCGCTCGCGCTCACCGCGAGACATATCTCGGTACCGCGTAAGTTTTTTACTTACGAGTAACTGCTATAGACCATAAGTAGGGTAAAATTTTGAACCCAAAAGTATTGTGTCTTCATTGTTTCCTTGTTTTTTTTTTTTTTTTTTTTTTATTATTGATGGGTTTGCTCTTGACCTCTATCTAGTCCTCAGGACAAAGATGGGGTCGAAGATGTAGCGAGCTTACCCAGAAGTGCACTGGCACTCCTGCACACTGACGGAACGCAGCAAGCTGCTTGGCGCCAGACTCCGGCAGGAGGGTGGTCGCGAGCCAGGCGGCTCCTTGCGGAGCCTACCACACCGCTGTGGGGATCGTTCAGCTGCCACCACAAACTTGGTAGCTTGTGATGCCGTTGCCCGGGGTGGACCGCTAGGAGGTAGATCCCCAATCACCCCCCTTGTAGAGCGTCAAAGACAGAACTGCGTTTAAAACCGTATAAAAACCGGCCAAGAGCGAGTCGAAGTCACACACCGACGGTTCCGTCCGTACCACTGACCACCACACAATATTATTTAACAAAAAAAATTGTTTTCTCCTGGGCTCTTAGTTCGAACCCGACTCACGCTTGGCTGTTTTTTGTTTGTTTTATTGACTTAGTATAGAGTTAGACTTACAAAAAAAAATTTTTGTTATTCTGCCTATAAAGTTGCACTATAATAAATACACCAAAAAAACATAAAAAACAAGTTTTTCTTTAACTAGATTCATGCCACTGGTACTCATTCATTAATTTATCACAGCCTTTACATTTATTACGTTACTACCCCCAAGCGCTTTGGTACTCATGAAATATAATAAAAAACACTTTCTCTTAATTCCAGTGGAGAAAATGAAAGAGCCAGCTCCCCTGAATATCTTCGCGATACGCGTAGCTCCAGCGGATTCACACCGGTCTGCCAACGTCAGCCTGCTTGTGGACGCCCTGCCATGCAAGGAACACCCTGTTATTATTAAGAGAAATGGTAACAACCTTCCTAATTCTATGACATGATAAGTGGTGGGTACCACAACCTGCAACCCAAGTGGGATCTCACACGATGACGCATTGGCGGAGCAGCAGACGTCAGTCCGTCACTTGTGAAGCAAGGTGTTGTATGAAACCGCACGTAGTAAGCACACACGGTGCGTCCATCAGTCACCGTGTGTACTTCTAAATACGGTTTCATACAACTCCTTGCTTCACAAATGACGTCATTGTGTGTCATCCCACTTATATCGGTACCTGAAAAGTGTATTAACCGGATCATAATAAGATCTCCACAGACTCCATCTCCTGAGTCTTCTAAAAGATTTTTGAGATATTTACGTTCCGTTCTGATTATACCTGACCAAAACTAACCAAAATTCCAGTAAGCGGGGAGCCGCGTCTAGTGGTACCACCGTGCGATGCCATCCGTCGCCTGGCTTCCCTCCATGGAACCCTCTGCGAGGTGGTGCTGAGGCTCAACGACAGCTACGGCGTGCCCCTCATAGTTATACTCCTATCCACTCTGCTTCATCTTATTGTTACACCTTACTTCCTCATCATGGAGATCAGTAAGTTATTTTCAGGATCTTCAGATGACTTCAGACCATCAAATGAACAGCTTTAAATATAAAGCCAACTTCAAAATTAGCAACAAATCGCAAACAAAATCAGCTGTTCCTTACATATTTGAGTTGAGTACGCAGCAGGTATCCACTACAGTTTTATATGGAGTAGTTGATTTGTTTTTCTCGATTTCGAAGTTGGTTCCATAGTGTGAGTGTATGGGCTATAGTATTGGCTAGCGGCCTCGCCTTTCATCCGAGTGATGGCGAATGGTTCGAATCACCAACAAGTTTTATTACGATGAGTAACACCACTGGCTTATTGGTGAATAAAAACAGTTCGGAAGGTATGTGAAGCAGGTCAAGATCCGTTACATTAGCATAGTATACCTACCTAGTAAACTAGATTAAAGCCTTATTACCTAAGGCGGTTTGAAAATTGTCTGACAGCAAGATGACTACTTACTTGCCAGCACCAATCAGCTCTGGGCCCGCATGGTGGAGTACGGCCCATTTCCTTTCAATCTTATTCGTGAGGACCTTTGCCCTGCAATGGAATCCTACAGGCTATAGCTTACATTTTCATTCCAGTCGTGTCAACGAACAGGATACACTTCCTGATCCTGCAGTTCCTGTGGTGCGCCACTCACATGCTGAGGCTGCTCGTCGTGGTGGAACCCTGCCATTACACCATCACTGAGGTACTGATCGTTATATACTATTTACTATATCTTACATACCATATTGTGACTTCCTTCCTACCAGCAATTTCATCACTTTCTATTTATCTTCATTCATCACAATCATCAGCGTGTCATCGTCTACTGCTAAACATAGGTCTGTCTCAAGGTGCGCCACAAAACTATCTTTGGCCTGCTGCTTCACCAGTCGCTACACACTCCTTTCGTCCAGCACCCGAGGGCGTCCCACACTACGCCTCCCATTTTGTGGTTTCTATTCTCGAATTCGGACTCCCCAGTCCATATTCTTGTAATATTGAGATACCTAGTAATGGTATGTTTCTTCCCTCCGGACGTAAAGCGTCAATTATCGTCCCGCTGCGCTAAACGAAGTTGTCGCTTTCACCTCCGTCGAGTAGAAAAATAGTATACTAACCTCGGACAGTAAATAAGAAAGCCTTACATGAGATCTGAGACCTTTCTTACTTTCCTGTCCTCGGTGTGTAATCAATAGATACAAATACAAATAGGTAACTAGGGTTGTAAGAAAGATAAAAAATCTCGCCTGCTCTTTGATCGAAGCGGCTTCCCTTCACATCAGATTAAGGAGGCTAAGGACGAAAGAGTGTTTAACGTACACACCTATGTACTTGACATACCTGAATACGAGTATCAGATCGTCATAATATAATACACCTACCTTCTCCTTTTGATGTACCAGGGTAAAAGAACACAGGAGTTGGTATGCAGGTTGATGACGTCAGCACCGTCGACTGGCGTGCTTCCTTCTAGGCTGGAGCTGTTCTCGAGGCAGCTGATGCTGCAGTCTGTCTCCTACTCACCCCTGGGAATGTGCACCTTGGACAGACCTTTGGTGGCTTCGGTAAGAAAGAGTAGTTACTTAACACTGTAAGGCTGTAAATCTTCAAACCCCTATAAAAATTTTTAACGTTATAAAACTTTGCCCGTTTGCAAAACTCTGCAAAATAAACCCTTAATTGACTACAATCTAACCACCGGAAGAAATTGTACGTCCCACTGCATTTTTATTTGGTTGGACTTACGGCTTTTCGCCCGCAATCATGAATAAATATCCCTATGGAACGAAAGCTTAATACAAGCGGATGCTGCATGTCGTCGGTGCACTCACACATAGTGCACGTTAGAGTACGACCGTACGAACAGATACATATCCCGGCTAAGTGTATATGTGAGTACATCAACAGCAGCGGACCCTTGTATGAAACTTTCGTTCTGTAGGGATATTTATACATGAGCCGCATTTTAATTTTAAAGATTGAGTATGTTTTATGTTATGATACATTAATGATGGCTTTCCATTCTCGTTGTCCATTCTCAGTCTGCCATTGTTTTAGTTTCCATTTATCATACTGCACGGTGAATATTAAAGATAATGTTCGTATTAATTTGTTTTCAGATTATCGGAGCAGTCACGACGTATTTAGTTATTCTCATACAGTTTCAAAGATACGATGCCTGAACAAAACATGTAACAAGGACCAAGAGGCCAGTGCCTATAATGGCAATATAATAAGGCAAACAACATTAAATTATACCTAGTGATAGCACATTGGGATCAAGTACTAGATATTCAGTCGCTAAGCATCATATTTTGTCCATCATCTTTACCAGTAGGCACATTGATAGTACTCCAAAAGAGCGAAAGCATATAAACAATTCATTAACTTGTGCTACCGCTTCAGAATGTGTGTAATTAAAATTAAGTATATAGAAAGTAGGTAATAATTTCAAGTGTAAATAGAATCACCTTAGTTTAAGTTTCAATTTGTGGATATCTAATGTAACAAACATAGACAAATAAAACTGTTTTTAATGACACGTCGTATTTCAAAATTGCCTCCTAACTACTAAGGTTTAACTGTGCTCGATTTCCGAATATTGATATTGAGATATGAATGCCTAATTGTATGAATAATTAACAAATATTTCTGCAATTAAATATTAGTGATTATAAACATGTTACAGCCATGTTGTGCTATTTCAAATCAAATTAAAGATTGAAAAATTATGTCTCAGGCGGGACTTGAAGCCGCAATCTTCCTAACCAATTGTTATTCCCAATTTAGCTACTGAGCCCACTACGCCAGAGAACGAAAGTCAAACTATTCGTTTTTTAGGAACGTAGCACCATCTACTGGAGTTCTTACAAAGTATCAACTCGGAAGTCTAGAATTACAACTAGAATTCATACGATATAGACGACACTCCAGGAGTGCGATTTTTGAAACTCATTCGGTGAGCTCAGCAGTTGAAAATGTCAAAATGACTATGGAGATATGCATATTTCTACTGCTGATTTGACTTTCAAAAATCATACATCAGGAGTGCGATTTTTGAAAGTAAAATCAGCAGTAAAAAGATACGTATCTCCATATGTAATTTTGACATTTTAAACTGCTGAGCTCAGCGAATGAGATTCAAAAATCGCACTCCTGTTCCAATTTCAAGTATAAGTGATTATAAACATGTTAGAGCCATGTTGTGCTATTTCAAATCAAATTAAAGATTGAAATTTTAGGCTTACGAGTTTGTACTTTGTAAGTACTCCAGTAGATGGTGCTACGTCCCTAAAAGACGAATAGGTTGACAAATTTCGTTCTCTGGCGTAGTGGGCTCAGTAGCTAAATTTGGAAAAAGCAATTCACCAGTTTGGAAGATTGCGGGTTCAAGTCCCGCCTGAGACATAATTTTTCAATCGTTAATTTGATCTTCAATTAAACATTAAAAAACTGGCCAAGTGCGTGTCGGGCCACGCGCAGGGTAGAGTTCCGTAGTTGCCCGTCACAATATACGAACTTAGAAGGGGGCTTTTTGTTTTATACTACGGTTTGACGGCTAATAAAGTCTAAAAAGTACTTTTTTTAAGTTGGTCGACTATTACTCGTTAACTTGTAAAGCTAACTTAGCGGTGATAGTTTTCCTTTTAATTTCATTATATACACTACTGCCATGAATTTTTTCACATATTTAGAAACAACCGTTTAGCTGGCAGAGGGGGGGGACACTCGACTCTAACAAAAATTAGCACCTTAAAGCTTAATATTTCGCTAACGGATCCCTAAATCGAAAAATGGTTTTCCCACACCCACCGTATTTTTAAAAGACCTATCCAACGATACCCCACACCACGGGATAGACGAGAAAAAAAAATTGCGTCCCCACTTCACGGGTAGGGGAGGTACCCTAAAAAAAAATATTTTTCAAAATTTTATTTTACCACTTTTTCGGCGTGATTAATATGTGTACCCATGCCAAATTACAGCTTTCTAGTACTAAGCGTCTCTGAGCTAAGCCGCGGACAGACGGACGGACGGACGGACGGACGGACCCCTAAAAACTACGTCTCGGACAAGTCTTGCATCCGCAGCTTTCCAAATCAGGGGCATTGCTTTCGGACAATTTTGCTACCGAGCCCAATACCTCAGAGAACTAAATTAATTGGTTGAAAGCACAGCCCCGGTTTAGCAAGTTGCGGGCTTAAGTCCCGTCGAATTTTTCAATCTTTATCATTATCAATTCACTATGCTAAATGACTCGCCAAGTCGCTGCTGACCGCCAGCAATCATTTACAGTCTTTCGACTGATGGCAGATAGAGGCAAAAAAAACTATGCTAAACGTGAGCCTTGCTGCAACTGCCTGCAATTGTTAGTTGTAGCAATGTTTCTGACCACACTTTCTGAAAGGGATTTAGAGTGGTGTGGTTTAGAGTTTATATGTTTCTGTATGTAATTTGATTCGAAATAGCACATGGCTGTTAAACGTGTTATAAAATGTTATAGCCTGTAGAATCCCACTGCAGGGCAAAGGCCTCCTCTCTCGAATAAGGGTGAGAGGGAGTGGGCCATACTCCACCACGCGGGCCCAGTGCGTGTTGGTGGAGGCAAGTTAGTGGTCACCTTGCTGTCAGAGAATTTTCAAGCCGCCAATAGGCCTCTGACCTGGCTTAACGAATAGTTACAACGCCATCTGACGGAACATCCGAGACCAACTGCTTAACGTGCCTTCCAAAGCACGGAAACGCTCGAGATGAAATACCACTAAACGGTCACCCATCCAACGTGTTATAATCAATAATATTTGAAACATGAACTCTCACATCACAAACATAGGTATGTTTAATGACCCCAGCATAACTTTCCAGGTATATAACGTAGCAACTACACAAAATGCAACATATTTGAAATAATGCACCGGGGATGAGCGACCGTACATTAAAACTTGGTCCGTCGAGAGGCGAGAATGCACCAACTTTACTGTTAGATGTTAATTTGTTTTTATTATCATTTTATAAGTTGGCTGCACACAAGAACTTTATCACGAAATTCTGTTAATACCAGCTTTCTTTGTATGGAATAAATAACTCTATGGAATTATTCTTGGGATCGACGACTTGAGGAATTCTCTAGTTTATTTTAGTCACTGCACCTAAGTAATGTAAGTCCGTGTGGTGTCGGCTAAGAGTAGCACCATCCCATTTCCTCCCGTGGGTGTCGTAAAAGGCGACTAAGGGATTTACCGGAGGATGGGCAGCAGCATCCTCTGAGTACACACATTCAATCCAACTGCGATCGCCAACCCGCCTGCCAAGCGTGGCGATTATGGCAAATCCCCCCATTTTCGGGGAGGCCTATGTCCAGCAGTGGACGTTTATCGGCTGATATGATGATGATGATGATGATGATGATGATGAATGTAAGTTAGTGTTTGAATGCGATTAAAATCTTTTTTCTTGAAAAATTCTCAATTGAGAACGGTACTAGTAAAGTTTTGCGAAATATTATGTTTAAATATCGTAATACGATTTTAAGTTTCAGTTATACAGGTTGGTTCAGACCAGAAGAATATTTTTAAATTGCTGACAACCCGCAAGGAAAAAATCTTTCTGGATTTTGTGTCCTACTGTTTTTTTTTTGTGAGAGAAGATAGTTAATAAGTGAACATACGACATAGAGATAAGATTTGTTCTCAAGATAGAGATATCAAAAAAAAATCTTGTAATCGGGTGGAACCGACTTTTTTCCTAGCGCATACCACAAGTCAGCAATTAAAAAAAATTATATCCATCTGATCTGAACCACACTGTCTGTTAGAAAAAAGTGTGTTTTTTTTGTGTTGTGTTGTGTGTTGTTTGGGTACCTAAACTAAACTCATAAATTTGGCTAGGTACAAAAGTCGAAGAAAAGAAAGATTTAACTTTGATAACATTTTCATACGGTCCGCGCGCGGGCAGAATATTTCCATAAATAAAACATTCGCATGTTTTCATTCCATTTCGAGGCGAGATTGGATCAGCCGAACTGCAGGTGCTAAAAATATTCACTATTCTTTTTATCATTTTCTATTACGTCGACGTTTTCAAAATCGTTACTCACGTAAGATTTTTAGAGTACATAATTATTATCTATTCTATTCAAACAATTATATTCCGGCCAAATCGCTTCTACACTATTTATACAGGATGAAATCTTTGACTATTTATTTTAAGGACTAGCCTTGCGGTAGCATCTCTGTCATGGTATAAGAAAAATTGATCATGTGCATTTGTATTCAATTCTATACCTTATCACTAAACGAGACAGCCTATACGAAACAATAAATTCGAACTTAGAACATTTGGGGTTCACACGAGACTACTTTTCATGATTTTTAAAATTCAAAATTAGAATCTAAAGTTATAGGGAATAAAATCCGAAATGGCGGATTTCTTGTTACCTCGCCCCCCGCAAAAAGTGGCAGAAATGTTTGTTAGTAGAATTACACACGTAACTAGTCCACATGTAAGTAGTCAAAGGGTGAAATTGATATCATTAGCATCCTTTTAAACTAAGAGTCTACCCATCAAACTGAACAACTTTACTATAACAGGGATTACATTACCCAACATTTAGAGCCGATTTCGGCACACATTGCTTACATTGATCGCTATACTTTGAAATAGAGATAACAAATCAGGCAATGTATGCTGAAATCGGGCCCAACCAACTGCAAGTGCAAGTTGCTTATGGGAAACAGATCGGAGCAAAAAAAATCTGCTGTTGCATACATCTGAGTCAAGTAGGCGATGCAGTTTAGTATGGAACAGCAGATTTTTTTTTGCTCCTATCTGTTTGCTAGTTAAAAGTTGTTCAGTTTGATGGGTATTCTTAGTTTAAGGGTTGAGAAACATTTACAGACGGCGACCGACGGAAGGCCCATAAAAAAATGACGTGCATGATGATGATAGTGTGTGTATTGAAGAATCAATGGTTCAATCTCCCATTCTGCCTGGCTCCCTGAATTCTCGTATGGAGTATAGATAAGTATGTGTGTCTACTCCATTACGCAAATTAATTCGTTATTAACCTTAGGGAGTCATTGTTGGTTCCTGTGTGGTATCACTATAGGTATTGCATGTACCTACGTTAGTACGTAAACAACGAGTTTACTTTGTTTATAAGCGACATCAACAGGGTCCAACGTTATAATGCCGACCATCAAACTGAACAACTTTCTCAAAGGGGCCAACGTTGAAATCGGGAAAATCATGTGTCCCATACCATACGTTGAATTTTTTCGCTATTTCGATGTTGGTCCCATAGAGAAAGTTGTCAGTTTGATGGTCTGATCACGCCCTTAAAAACCATCAGCATATACAGAAGGACCCTTTAAATTATACGTCCCACTGCAGGGCACAGGCCTACCCTCAAAAGGGGTTTATGGGCGTTAGTTCACCACGCGAGCCCAATGCGGATTGGTGGACTTCACATACACATCAGAATTTCATCTTCAGCATATGCAGGTTTCCTCACGATGTTTTCACCGATTGAGGGCAGTCGATACCGTCGGCCTACCTACATAAGATAGAAAAAACTCAGTATTACCTACATGGCATGCTGTCCGTGCGGATTCGAACCCGGACCGTCATGATTCAGCACCTATACCTCACCTATCTTTAAACTTTGTTTAAACTTTAACTTTGTTTATAAATGATCTCAAAACCGTTCTTTGAAACGCATAGTTGTTAGACTATCCTATTTAAAGTTAAACCAGAAGACTCACCTTTAACTAATTTAGGTAGAGATAAGTAAGTATCTAATTCAGTTGCAAGTCGAGTGGGACTCTAAAGCAGAGATAAGGAAACCGAATGAAGAGATATGTGTGAATTAGTGAGAGACGCAGACACTGGCGGTTCTACCTGTGTTCAACTTGCAAAGCGCTACACAACGCTGCGATGAACAGCGAACAGCAGTGCAGTGCAGTCAAGGCGTAGACTGAAAAGCAGCAGTATTGCTGAGGCTCATGCCTATTCATCTTATTAGCATGCATAAAACCAAGATTGGAAGCAAAAATATTTGTACCTAAGAGGAAAGATATCTTTATTCTAAAGCATAGAGGGAGCCACACTATTGCAAGGCTGTCCACTTTTTTTGACACTTTTTGACGTGCTAGTACGTACCTTTTTACGTCGAAAAAACGTCAATAAAAGTGGACAGCCGCATAAACAAATATCTATAATTCCATCTCCTTTTACTATTAAAGGTTTGTCAGTCTTTGAGTCCATGTGTCACGAGATTTAATGGAATAACCATTTTGAAGTAAACTTTGTGTAGATAGATAATACTGTATGCATAATAAAATAATATTTAATGCAACTTTACTGCTTGTGTAATTTAAAAGCAGGATGTAAGAAAAAAAATCATTAACATTTAAACCACATATTCTACCCATCAAACTGAACTACTTTTACTATGGGAGCAAACCTGTCAGCGCAAAATCTGATGTTCCATACTTAATCACAGTGCCTCCTTGACTAAAAGTATGGACTAGCAATTTTTTTTTTTTGACAGATTCTCTCCCATAGTAAAAGTTGTTCAGTTTAATCCTAAGTGGTTTAAGAGAAGTTTATTCCGAGACCGAAAATGCGCGCTGCATACAAACGTACAATGGTGATATTTTCAATACTAACCAATTAAAGTCAATGAAATTTTGCAGAAACAATCTTAAAACAAATCTCTATGCTTGTATGGAGTCAGATTTTCTTTAAAATATAAAGTTTCAATGCTAGGATAACTTTAAGATTTGTATGGAAATCTTTGAGGCACTGTAACTTTAAAACTATACATTTTAACGAAAATCTGACTCCATGCAAGGATAGAAATTTGTTTCTAGATTGTTTTTGCTAAATTTCATTGACTTTAATTGGTTAGTATTGAAAATATCACCATAGTACGTTTGTATGGAGCGTGCTCCGAATTATATCCCCTTAAAGATTAATGATACTTTTCCTTACACCCTGTATTAAAGGCGTAAAGGTACTCGGGGTGGTTAGATATCATGGACAACTAAACAACATGGATATAGAATACCTACATAATGTACAGATTCAAACATTCTTGGTTAAAAATTAAAACCCAACTACTGAAAAATATTGTCGTCTGAAATATTTATGTACAGACTATTTAATATTTATCATCTTTTAAATAAACAACTAACAAGTAAAATATTTTAATGTAAGTAATTATTTAATAAATATTTATAGTGATGTTCAGAGGAGAGCCGTGGTGGTATTATTATTCATAATATTAAATAGAAAATGGGACTATGTAATCTGTGTACAATGTCCAAGATTCATTGAAAAAAAAAATCGCTGTTGCCCTGACTCCGTCTGTGTGGATCTTCAGAAAATAGATTTTTCTGCGCGCTCCATAGAAAAGAAAGTTTTTAATACTTTCTATACACGATCTAGAAACCAATATCTTAGCTTCATGTTTTTCAGATTTTTGTTTATAGTAGATTACACACCGAGGACAGGAAAGTAAGAAAGGTCTCATGTAATTGTGATCTGAGGCTTTCTTATTTACTGCCCGAGGTTAGTGTACTATTTTTCTCCTCGACGGAGATGCAGTGGGGAGAGCGCAGCGGGACGACAATTGACGCTTTCCGTCCGGAGGGGAGAAATAATATTTTAACGGAAATCTGACAAATATCTGTCAAGTGGTTTGAGGGAGTATCAATGTCGAGAATTGTTTTTGAGTAAGAACACAACTGAGAAGGATTGCGGAGCCTCGTGGCAGGCTGAAACGCGAAGCACGCGAAAGACAAGTGTTCGGGGAAACCCTGCAACGTGACTCATTTTCAACTTTTAATATACTTTGAATCTTTTCCTTCATATGTCAAATCTATTCTAATGAAGTACCGACAAAAAGATCTGAAACTCCAAGAAAGCCTTTTGTTCTTTTCCGTAATATCTAACCAGGAGTATAGTGGAGTACCTGGACAGCAGATATGAAGGCTATAAACTGAGATCGCATGACGACTTGCAATACCGGCCTTCCGTAAGCGTCTCGTAAAATATTACAATCTCTATGCTAGTGATGTGCGCCAACACCTTGATTTTGAACTGATGATAAAAGATCTCATCGACGATATATGTACACACGGCGAATCAAGCTACGAAAATCCAAAATAAGCTTTCCGCGCGTGGGTATAGAGTACCTAATGTCATAACGTCGCACGGCCAGGTTCGTGGGATCACACACGATGCCGCATTGACGGAGCGACAGACGGTCGACAGCCGCATTGACGGTCCGTCATTTGTGAAGCAAGGAGTTGTTAGAAACCGCACGTAGAAACACACAAGGTGACGGATTGACGCCTGCCACTCCGTCAATGCGTCATCGTGTGTGAACGCACTTATGTTCGTTTTGCGTTGCTTGATGTGTCGCCGTATGTACAACTACGGGGATGATCAGACAACCAAACGGAACTTTATTGCACTAAAATCGAAAGAACGAGAAAAAATCTACAGTTCCATATAAAACTACAAACACACTGAACGCAACTATCGGGACAGCTGATTTATTTTTCGCAATATCGATGGAATAAAGAAATTTATTCATTTTAATGATAACAAAAATCTGACCTCATACAAACATAGAGATTAGTTTCTAGATTGTTTTGTTTTTCAAATTTCATTTAAGGCGTAATAATAGGTGGAAATACCTCGGAGGCATCTTTTATTTTTCATTTTACGACTAGAGTTATACCATTTACCGAAACAAAAGTCATTCCTCAGTATTTTTGGATAGTTTATCTAGTGAAATCATAAACTGAATACACGATTGGAATTATTTCACTCGATAGAAAATCGTCATAAAGATGACGTATTTTCATGCATTTTTAAACATTTTTCTCGTTTCAGAAGATCTTAAAACAGTTTCTGATTTTTTGCATAATTATTTATACTCAAATATTCACCATTAGTTTAACTAGTGTGAAATCATAAAAAAAAATCTAGAAAAAGTAATTTGGTTAGTTCGTTTCAATCGAAAATACGGCTCACGCACACACTTTTCGGAGCGCTGGGCAATCGCGTTTCTCATAGAAAATTTTCGTCGGGACCTATGGCCTCTTAAGTACTTACTTTAATTGGATAGTATTGAAAATATCACCAGACTTTTTTTGTATGGAGTGCACTCCGAATTATCCTCTGATAAACAGTTTTCCGTTTTCACGTTCATTATCATTAGTTGCAGGATTTCATCGATAAAACCTGTTTGGCTCACGTCACTAGTAAAGTAATGTGTTTACATTCATATTTGCAAAATGGCCCGGTGTTACGATGTTAGCACTAAGGCCTACAAGTATTTATGTAAAACCGACACAATGTATGCTAAACACTAAACATTTTATCTAGGTACAACGTTTTAACCTGCATGCTTAAATTTCGAGGCGTGTATTGTACCCACTGTCCATTATAAGTGGCGACAGGCTCACCCCCCGTCACACTGGACAGAGTTTCGGTACTACTGGTGAAACGTGGATGTTCTGATGTTTCAGAATATCTCTGACTACCCCCTCGGGGAATATATTCGTGAGCATATGCTTATGCTTACAACGTTTTAAATAAATTATATGTCAACCTTCGATATGATAAACAAAGGCTTGCCATTGGGCAAGCGTGGTGGACTAACACCCATACCACAGCCCATACACTCTCCTTGAGGGTGGGCCTGTGCCCTGCATTGTGGGGCCTATAATGGCTGATGATGATGATGAAGCCTTGCTACAACTAAGTTATGAGCATAAGAATATGCTCACGACTATATTCCCCGAGGGGGTAGTCAGAGATGTTCTGAAACCTAAGAACATCCACGTTTCACCAGTTGTACCGAAACTCTGTCCAGTGTGACGGGGGGTGAGCCCGTGCATTGCCAGTTGAAGCATGCAGGTTTCCTCACGATGTTTTCCTTCACCGAAAAGCCAGTGGTGTTACAAATCTATTATCAAATACTAAGTTATGAGGATGTACCTTTATATGCTTACGAGTGCTTTATAGCTCAGATGAAAAGCAGTCGGATTAAGATCGTCTACATTTTTTGAATCGTTTCTTCCCGCCCCGAATGGCATGCATGAGCACACATTCGTTAAGAGGAAACGCGGTCTGCAAGACATTTGAAGAATAGGTTTCTAATAGATCTATTATTGCCTCAAATATTATTGCTGTGTCCCAAGTAACCAAGCTGCCGGTGCGATATTGCAGCTCGTACTGATTTTCCCTGCATAAAATAGACAAAATCAGAGTCTTTTATTCCCCCGTTTACTCCTACAAAATAAGACCCATTTTAACATTGTTTTCAAGAATAATATGACAAAGAGTTTGGCTATGTCTGTTTGTTTCGAATATACAATTTTTATTGACATAGGCTTTGCATTTATTTATTTATTTTTGTTTAGTTTGATTGCTGGATATATGAAAACGGTGATGTAATTAGGCAATTTTAGAAGGTTTCTAGTTCTTATAGTAATTAATTAATGAAAATACTAAGCATAGGCATTACCTAAAAACGATTTTATTCCTACGGCATCATGGGCCATGGCAGAGGTAACATACCTAGATTGTATGTATGGTATAAAATATTTGCTCTAGTGTCATTATCCAGGGAGGAAACAGGGTAATACATTTGGATGAACTAAATGGCACCCACATTTCCTCTTAACACTGTTAATTTACCACATCACAGACAAACAAATAACTCTATGTTAAACTGCATAATGCACATAGCCCAATTGAAAACGGAATAGCATTAGAGCGTGTGTTGCACTCCAACAATTTATTTTATGTTTATGTTTGAACACTGCTACATAACAAATATGTACACTACATAATTGTGTTTGTCTATCGTATTCTACAGGGGGAAAATTAAACGAGTTAAAGCCTGACCAGGAATATAAAAAACCTGGTTTGGGGGCGCTGCAATCGACTGTCACCTTTAATGTTAGTGTTCCAAGTACAAAAATTTGTTGCAATGATTTTCTGCAACATGGCGAGGTTTTTTATATTTCTGGTCGGGCTTTACGTATTTTAGGTGGTTCAGACCATCAAACTGAACAACTTTTAGGAACCAACATTCAAATTGCAAAAAATCATTAACTGTTTCGTTATGGCTGTTTCATACATTTATTGAATCGAGTTTCCATTGGAATTTTCTATGAGACAAGTATATTTTTTTGCGATTTCAATATTGGTCCAATAGTAAAAGTAGTTCAGTTTTATGGTCTGAAGCACCCAATCTTAGGGTTGAACTACACATGGCCGCACGCGATCGCACTTTTCCGTCGATCTTATATGCTCTAGCAAATGACGTTCCTGAGTGACAGAAAAGGATGGAGCGACAGAAAAGTGCGATCGCGTGCGGCCATGTGTAGTTCAACCCTTAACCTTTGAATATGTAAAGAATGTAAGTTTACACACTCTATACTTATTTATCTATATTTATTTATCTACAGGTTGAAATTGATATCATTAGCATTACCCATCAAACTGACCAACTTTACTATGGGAGCAAACCAATCGGAGCAAACAAAAAATCTGCTGTTCCATACTAAACTGCAGTGCCTACTCGACTCAAATATAAGCAACGGCTGATTTTTTTTGCTCCGATCTGTTTGCTCCCGTCTTCGATCAACAATATACAACTAGATAACGGGTCGCATACAAAATCAAAGAGAAATTCTGTCCTCGTGAAAATACAACATTTTTTGTCAACGAACCGAGAAAACAGTCCGAATACATTATAATTTCGACCTCAAAGCAACCATAATTCCTAGTAATTTAAAAAAGGAACACTGCGGCATTGCGAGACGTGCTTATGTTAGCTTTGTTCGAACGCAACTAATTCAAAATAAGACCTCACTCCAATAGTGAGGCGTTATTTGCCGGGACATGTTTTGAGCGCTGACGCGTTATCTAGTTGGATATTGTTGATCGAAGGCTCCCGTAGTAAAAGTTGTTCAGTTTGATGGGTAGACTCTTAGTTTAAAAGTATGCTAATGATATTAATTTCACCCTGTAGGTATACTCGTACCTACGAAACTCGTACAATAAAATGGTTAATATTGTACGTTGCAAATATATGAAAAGAAATTAATTGGTGGGAGGGGGGAATGAATGAATTCACATAGCCTAATCGTCTGCAGTTCGAAGTGTGTTTTTAATGCATTATGAATATTTTATAAACATTGTTTGTCTGTCTAACTTAGGGCCTGTTTCACAACTTCTGGATAAGTCATTGTTAGCTTAGTTGACAGATCGTTTGACTTATTTCGTATGAACAATATGTCATATACAAGGTGTTACAAAAATACAAATAAACCTTTAAGGTTAGGTTAGGTTTAGACCATCAAACTGAACAACTTTCACTATGGGACCAATATCGAAATCGCGAAAAAAAATAATTGATGTTCCATACTCTACAAATCGACTAGAGCTATAAAATATGTATGGGATCTCAAAAAAAAATTTTCGCGATTTATGTTGGTCCCGTAGAGAAAGTTGTTCAGTTTGACGGTCTAAACAACCCCCTTAAGAGTTTTAAATATTTATTGTTACTTATGAAACACCCTGTATATGCTAACAATGGCTTATCCAGAAGTGGTGAAACAGGCCCTTACAGTTTTAAATTAACATAAGTCCTTCTTAATATGCTGATACTTGTTTAAGGGGATGTTCAGACCATCAAACTGAACAACTTTCTCTATGGGACCAACATCGAAATCGCGAAAAAAAATCAGCTGTCCCATACATTTGGCTCGAGTAGGTTTGCAGTTTTTTGTATGGAAGAGCTGATTTTTTTCGCGATTTCGATGTTGGTCCCATAGAGAAAGTTGTTCAGTTTGACGGTCTGATCATCCTCTTAAAAAAGTGTCAGCATATTAATCTGGATCTTGAGTAAAATTTTATGTTTATTACATCGCAAAAGGTTGACTTCATTCGAACGAAGTTTTATTACGTAGGTAAAAAGTCACGGGTGCCACTAGTTTCAAATAACACAGACCAATTCAACCAAATGTTAACAATTCAATGAAATTATAAACCTTTAAACAAATATAGACTTTATTCGACATGTCAATTCAACTCCTTTTAGCATGTAACAAATAAACAGTCCAGTCCACGATATAAAACGTACTAGTCTATTTGAATAAGGTAACAAGTATGCACATAACAATAGAGATTATGAAAATTACGCGATAAAGTGTTTTATTCCGATAGAGGAAAAGTTAGCGCTTTCAACAAAGGGATGGGCATTGTAGCAACCCTCTGAAAATTAAACCTTCAGCTTCAGTTAGCTTTAGTCTTCGCCTGACCGTCAGCACGCGAGGACGTGTCTACACCGCGTCGCGTCGGTCGATCAGCACCGTTTCGAAGTTTAAACCTTTTGTTTTCACATTCCATTTTCAAAGTGTACTTATTTCTTTTTAATTTTATTTTTTTTACTCTGCTAAGGACAGAAGCGTGCAACCTTTTGGTAAGTGGACTTTAATATTCATACTTTTCTAGACGCATTCGTTAGGAATTCAAATGCTAGCACTCAGACGTTTTTCTTGTTTTACGGCTAAAGTTTGCTAGTTAATCCCGCCGGCTCGTCCACTGGGGGCCTTATTAAAAAAGTTTAAGTTCAGATGGATATTTAAAAAGTCATTGGAGTGTATTTAAATTCGGCGGTCTGCAGGGGTCTTGGCTTTATTAGGGTTTCGTCTGGAAATCATTTTAATATTCACATTGCGATGTGGCTTAGCATTTTGAAGGTATTTCATCATTTCGCCCGGAATTATAATGTGTGTGCTTAATTTTATTTTGATGTGAGTTAGGACTTAGGAGACTTGTGTTTTTACTTTTTTAAACGTTTTATACTTTTTAAATTCACAAACATGTAAGGTATGTACAGGGTGTAAAAAACACCCTAGTAATATTTAAAGGGGGGTAGTTTAAACCATCAAACTAAACAATTTTCACCATGGAGCTAAATGCGAAATCTAAAAAAAAAACAGCATTTTCATACAAAAATTCGACTCCATTTTATTACCTTTTCTTAATGCTGTTCTCCGTACCTAAGTGGAAGTTGTTCAGTTTGATCGTGTAAACCTTTTAATATTACTAGGATGTTTTGTTACACCCAGTACCTATACACAATCTCATTTGGTGGTCAAAAACGTTGTTACGTAAGTAAAAAACGTTGTTAAGTAACTATCTTTCTTCGTATAATTGTAGCGAGGCTTTCCCTTAAGCATATTTCAAGGTTTCAGGATGAAATGACGTGTCAACTGGTAAATGGTGGCTACTGGCTAGCCTTAAGCCCACAAAACACTGCATAAGAAACCTGATTCCTTAGTCACCTCGTACGACAACACTGACGGCCCGGTAGCTCAGTCAGTGAACCTGCTTGCTGATCCGAGGATCTTGGGTTCGAATCCCGCAAGGGGCAAATATTTGTATGATGAATATGAATAATTTGTACTTACCCGAGTCATAGGTGTTTTTGTCTTGGTCCTGTTTTTAAGGGGATGATCAGACCGTCAAACTGAACAACTTTCTCTATGGTGTGTCAGCATATTAAACAGGACACTAAATATTATGTTCTATATCCTTGCCTTGTCATCGTAATACAAATTTCGGCTAGATTAATCTGTGTTACCACTTTTAAATATTCTTGATTATAAACATGTTACAGCCATGTTGAGCTATTTCGAATCAAATTAAAGATTGAAAAATGCGGGACTTGAACCCGCACTCTTCCAATCCCGGGAAGTGCGTTATCCAATTCGCTACCGAGTCCTACCGGTTACCAGAGTTACCACGGACGTCCAAGATATTTATTTATAGAGTGAAATTGATATCATTGGCATCCTTTTAAACAAAGTCTACCCATCAAACTGAACAACATTTATTATGGGAGCAAACCAATCGGAGCAAAAAACAAATCTGCTGTCCCATACTAAACTGCACCCCATAGTACCTGCACCTTAACTTACTTTTAAACAAAGTCTATACCCATCAAACTGAACCACTTTTAATAAGGGAGCAAATCGAGATCGTAGCAGAAAAAAAATCAGGTGTTCCATACTAAACTGAAATTTTTACTCGACTCAACTGTATGAAGCAGCAGATTTTTTTTTTGCTACGATCGCTTTGCTCCCACATTAAAGTTGTTCAGTTTGATGGGTAGACTCTTAGTATACCTTTTTATCTAAGATATTTACCGTTCAAAATGGTTAAATCGATTTTAGGCTTTAACCACACGGCTCTACGTTTTAATTTGTATAACAAATTAACATACCTACCTACAGAGAGAGACCCAAATTATCACATAGCCCAGGGGGTGTTAAAAAAGTTTTGATGGCAATTTGTGACTCAATTTAATTATGTTTGACTGTGTCGCTCGCTCACAATTATTTCTTCTCTGTTTAGCTCTCACATTTGGCAGACTGATTAAACGTAGCTGGCAGATATTATTTTTATTATTGATGGGTTTGCTCTTGACCTCTATCTAGTCCTCAGGACAAAGATGGGGTCGAAGATGTAGCGAGCTTACCCAGAAGTGCACTGGCACTCCTGCACACTGACGGAACGCAGCAAGCTGCTTGACAACAGACTCCGGCAGGAGGGTGGTCGCGAGCCAGGCGGTTCCTTGCGGAGCCTACCACACCGCTGTGGGGGATGTATTTTTTTAGCAATAAAAGCTTTACGGCTTGAACCTTGTTTTAGGTACCAATTTTTCCTTGTAAAGGTTAACATAAACGCGTTTTCTCCGAGACCTTTAACGTGAGACCGACTCACAGACGGTCGAACGGACAACGTAGGCTTAGTAATAGGGTACGGAACCCTAAAACTATAAAAATACAAATAACTGTAAAAGAGGCTGGCTGTCCCCAACATTTTTTATTATGGGACCTAACTAAGGAGACCCTGGAGGGGACGAGGGAAACAACCGACAATACCTTTTCCAACTTCCTGGGACCAAACATGGATACCCAATACCTTTCCCAACTTTCTGGTACCAACCATGTATACCCAATACCTTTCCCAACTTCCTGGGTCCAACCATTGTATATCCAATACCTTTTTAAACTTTCTCGGATCAACCATGGATACGTAATACCTTTCACAACTTCCTGAGACCAACCATGGATACCCAATACCTTTCCCAACTTCCTAGGACCAACCATGGATACGTAATATCTTTCCCAACTTCCTGGGACCAACCATGGATACGTAATATCTTTCCCAACTTCCTGGGACCTACCATGGATACCCAATACCTTTCCCAACTTCCTGGGACCAACCATTGGATACCCAATACCTTTCCCAACTTCCTGGGAACATTGAAATCGTCTGAATTGAAAATTGAAAGTTCTTTTAACTGTCTTATTCTGAGATTGTATTATTTCGATTCATAGACATAATCAATGGCCTTCGGGTAAAAACAATGTTGTTTTAATTGTATCCTAATTAACAAAAAAATTACAAAACAAAAATTGGCTTCATAGCCTAGCCCACCGCCGCAGAGTAGCCTGCTTGTCGGTCTTCTACAGATTGTACTTCGGTGAGTGTGCACAAGAGCTGCATGAGCTCATCCCACCTTCCCCTTTCTACTTTCGGACTTCCAGACGCACCGCGGGATACCACCCCTTCTTGGTTGATATCCCACGTATCCGCACTAAGCGCCTTTCTGATTCTTTTATAATGCGCACAGCCAAGGAGTGGAATGCCCTGCCTGCGTCAGTATTTCCGAGCACTTACAACCCGAATTACTTCAAAGTAAGAGTGAATAGGCTTCTTCTGGGTAAGCTCGCTACATCTTCGACCCCATCTTTGTCCTCAGGACAGGATTGAGGTCAAGAGCAAACTCTTTTGCAAGCAATTTTTAAATAAAAAAAAAAAAAAAAAAAAAAAAAATTGGGTAATGTTTGAATTTCACTAATTACCTATGCAAATAAGTTGGTTACGAGTTCAGCTCGTTACTCCAGCTCCTACTTTCCGTTGGAAAATGTCAGTTTTGTTCAATTTGCATTCAGGTGAACGGTCTGGATCAATACGAGGGTTTAATTACACCTATTTATTATTCCGCTTCGGGCTTCTGACCACCCTGTAAGGGATTATGGTCGTGAGTCTGTAAGTATGTGCATCCATCATTGCCTATATTATACACCAGAGTTTTTAATTAGTAACGAAACTTTAAGGGTGTATTCAGACCGTGAATCTGAACCACTTGCCGTAAGGAACATGGGTCTAAAAACCATAATTTTTTTGGGCCTCCCTTACAAAAGTGCGGATCGGCCGATCGATTTTCTATGGGAGGTCCAAAAAAATCTTGTTTTTCGACCCATGTTCCTTCGAAAAAATTGTTCATATTCACGGTCTGAATACACCCTTAAAGTTTCGTTACTAATTAAAAACTAGTGATGTATAGGTACCTAATATGCTGACACTTTTTAAGGGGATGATCAGACCGTCAAACTGAACAACTTTCTCTATCGCACCAACATCAAAATCGCGAAAAAAAATCTGCTGTCCCATACATTTGGCTCAAGTAGGTTTGCAGTTTTGCAGGGAACAGCTGATTTTCTTTCGCGATTTCGATGTTTGTGCCATAGAGAAAGTTGTTCAGTTTGAGGATTTTTACTTGACAAGAATCCTTGAACAATTAATGATTCTTCTTCTCCGGGTTTCACTCCATTACTGGAGTTGGCAGTCCGCAGCCAACGGAATGAATGGTTGCGTAGGTACTTGGAATAAAATCTCTTGCCATATTGTAAAAATGATTGATCAAACAAATTGCAGAACTATTTTTATTATTCACGAGACCAACTGCAACTGTTATTAAAACAAACCAAATTATAAATGCACTTGTAAATTACTCAGTTGTAGGTATCAATTTTAATATTCATTCACAATTGGTCGCGATACTGTGGCCTTTAGTAATTAACTTTTGTGGCTTTATTTTTTTGTAACTTTTTGTATTTTGTTGGCGAGTCCGTAATATTCGGCTCGCATTTATTTCGTAAAATTGTTGAATAAATCTACAACGACGAACTTTTGTTGACCCTCAGAACGAGAACGACTCACTCTTGGCCAGTTTTTATTATTTGTTCTTATACTGTAGAGTTTGGACTATAATCACACCAAGTTTAAACCTTTTATGTGTTACCGTTTTTAAGATAGAGCTAAAACAAAAAACATTGAAAAAATAATATATAGTTTCTTGTATCGTTGCCTTAGAGTGAAGACCTCGGGAATGAAATCTTGATATATTTTTTTATTATTACGTTTCTGGAAAGAAAATCCCAAAAAGCATGTCCTGATTTCACTCAAAAAATAATCAGATACTCGCAATGCAATCTATATGGTGTAATAAGAATATCGCAAATACCTACTCTCAAACTTACAAACATGTTATAGGACGCAGTCTTTTCTTCCTCCTGAAAAATTTTTTCATTTGCACTTACGAGTTCTTCACTCTTATCATGATCCCATTAATTTTTTACTTTTGTATTTTTTGCATTTGTCATCAAATGCACCATATTAACGCATACCTATATAGTGTGTGAAAATGTCAACCGTATAGCTATTCCGGTTCAAAAAAAGACAGACATAGACAGACGGACGGACCGATGGACTTCCTTTTTGTAAAATTCTTCTCTTTGTAAAACTCCTTAATTAATTGGTGCTATAGACCTTTGTCATATCATACATAACATATCATATCCACATAGCTCATAGGTAATAGCTCGACCCCAATACGGGGCGGTTATAGCGGAGATAGCACGTATCAATTTGATGATTAGTTTACATGGCAGCCATTAATTCATGGCTCGCCGGGTTTAATTAGGTCGGAGGTTGGTGGAGGGGTGGAGGGATATGTGTTCGACTTGTCATCAGAGAATTTAAGGAGGGGGGGGGGGGGGGCACTTGACAAATGTTTTTTAAGGACCTTATCACATGACACCCCAAATGATGGGATAGACGAAAAAAAAAATGGATAACTTTAAAAATAAGTATTTCAAACTTGTATTTTACCACTTTGTCAGCGTGCCAAATTACAGCTTTCTAGTACGAAGAGTCTCTGAGTTAAGCCATGGACAGTCAGACGGGAATGGCGAAACTATAAGGGTTCCTTCCTTGTTAAGCCTACGGAACCCTAAAAAAGACGTGTATTTATAGTTAGTTAATCGTTGAGTAAAATCCATTATAAGTAGAAAATTGTATCACCCGATTATTTACCATTCGGGATGGGCTTGTCTTTCAGCTGATGGATAACCTCCTTCTGGCGCAGTTGGGTACATATAGGGTCCTTTTAAATAATGCTGACGCTTTTTAATGGGGATGATCAGACGATCAAACTGAACAACTTTCTCTATGGGACCAATATAGAAATCGCGTAAAAAATCAGCTTTTCCATACAAAACTGCAAACCTACTCGAGCCAAATGTATGGGACAGCAGATTTTTTTAAACGATCTCGATGTTGTTCCCATAGAGAAAGTTGTTCAGTTTGATAGTCTGATCATCCCCTCAAAAAAGTGTCAGCATATTAAGAAGGACCCTGTTTACACTGCGGTTTTAGATTCCTTAAAAACTCCAAGAAACAAACTTAGCACTATTGTAATAGATCTGACATTTGTACAAAAAAGGACAAGCACTGTCGATTATAATGATCATGAGTTATCCTGCAAGTCTAGGGTTGCCATTGCCAACCATACTTGATCTTATTTTATCAAATAAACAGCAATGTTCATTTTATTTATCTAGACAACAAAAACAAAATGTTTTGCACAAAACTGAAACAATGTATTGAATTACATTATCAGAAACGAAGTCCTTATAGAGAGTTATTGGCAGCCCTAGAGATGATACCAGATAACAAACATGCTCATCAAAGCACGAAAACGTATAATTTTAGGCAATCAAAGGTACTTTTAGTAGTATATTGCTCACCCACCACTTTATTCCCGAGTAGGGACTGGATATTGCAGCGCTAGCATAGCAAAGCGACAGAGTAAAGTCGTGATTTACTTCTCTATCACTAATAGATTAAGCTTGCGATGCATTATTTCTTACCTCACTCGGTACCTTCATCAGACGCATACTGGAGCGTTAGATAATAGTTAGGAGTACAGGAATATAGAAGGTTGCCATCCTATATCCTGGAAGAACCATGTTTTTATTCGAGTGCCGTGCCTCTATTTTGACTATTACATCATCAGGTAAGTGTATTCTAAAATCCAAATTATACCATATTCAGAGGGCCTACCATGAATTTTTACCGTAATTTACTACTGTAGTGACGTCGCCAATTCGTATGGCAGAAGTTAGTTCTGAACGTAACCACTAGGAGCGCTGTTCGAAATGCAATACAATATTGGTGACGTAACTACAGTAGTAAAGTACGGTGAAAACTCACGGTAGGCCTGCTGTATATATATCCACATTTATCTATCAAGCTGAGAGACGTGATCATCGTGGGCCGCTTGTGCCACAACAGCTCTCCAGGCCGCTCGATCTTGGGCCTGCTGTATGCTGGCCTGTAGGGTTATCTCTGTAGTTTCTATCACCGCATCGGTCCATCTCGTATGCTCTCTCTACCTCTCTTTCGCTCCATACGGCCGGAGATCAAGAGATTTTCCAAACTATCGGCTCTCCTGATTTAAAATATTCCTAAACTATAAATGCTTATAAAATAGTTTTACTTACATACTCATTCCATTTTCCTCTTCAAAAAATTATTTTGATGAACTAGTTGACAACCCTACGTTGAAGCGGTCGTTATCTCATTGCCGAGAGTCATTTGTTCATTAGAGCGACGCGACCTCCGCTGAACTGATTTTGAGATTGTAGTCTTGTAAGATCTTGTTCGTTCAGCGAAGTGTTATAAAAAGAAATGTTTAGGTACATTTTGGCAGAAGCAAGAATATTCGATTGTACTACGTCTTGGTTAAAAAATTGTTATTAGAGTCAATGCCGACTAAAATAATGGTATTCCTATACAGGGTGTAAATTTACAGGTACGCATCAAACAGGGTGCTTCAGACCAACAAACTGAACAACTTTTACTATAGGACCAAATTATAAAATCTACTGTTCCATAGAAAATTACAATACTTGTACCTACTCGACCAAAATGTATAAAACAGCTGATCTCTTTGGGTAAGGTAAGGCTAACCTAACCTGAAAAAATAGGCCTAAAAAAACAAATGTGACTTAAGCTTGTAATTGAGGGTGCCACAGTCTGTATGTATAGAAAGTTAAAGTGAAGTGGTAGCAAATCAAATCCACACTTACTTTTTGTGGCTTACGAGGCTATAGGCAACCAAACAACTAGCTAAACCTTCCTATTTAATAGATCACATTGACATCCATTGATACTTCATCAAACGTAACCTAAAGCCCTTTAGTATATAAACCTACCTATAACATACGAAAGAAGGTATCAAAGAAAAAATAGAGTACGAACTACTTTTATTCTATCCACGCAACTATGATCATTACCAAAGTTCCGATAACTACGGCGGGTGCCAGAAAATAATAACAAAAGCGAACAAGAGCCTCCAAAATGAAGACAATGAACGAAATACCTACGGTACATTATCAGGATTTTTCTCTTTACTTATATTCTCCTGGTACCTTGAGATTAGATTTGAGAATATTTTGCGGGGGATTTTTGGGGATTTAAGGAATTAAACGTAGGGATTTGTGTATGGATTTATTTCGATTCGTATTGGTGTATTTTGTATTATATACTAATGTTACCGATTCCTGCTTATGTACTCTCGATGTGTACGATTTTAATTTCAACCATGGTATTTAATGTTATTAGGATTGAAGAGCTTATCGTAATCCGTTGGGTTCGACCTGGGTTCTTCGAGAATCTTCGGAATCCTGGGTTAGCAATAAACTCCAGGTTAAGTTGGTAACCCATGATTTTTTGTATAGAAAAACAACTGAAAGAGCCATTTTATCCGGAGTTAATTGCTAACCCGTGGTTGGAGAAAGTGGGTTTTAAGGGGGTTGTTTAGACCGTCAAACTGAACAACTTTCTCTATGGGACCAACATCGAAATCGCGAAAAAAAATATCTGATATCCCATACATAATTTAGCTCTAGTCGATTTGTAGAGTATTGAACATACATTTTTTTTTCGCGATTTCGATATTGGTCCCATAGTGAAAGTTGTTCAGTTTGATAGTCTATACCACCCCCTTAAAGGTTTATTTGTATTTTAGTAACACCTTGTATACAGAGTCTAATTTAATATGCTTACACTTTTTTAAGAGGATGATCAGACCATCAAACTGAACAACTTTCTCTATGGGACCAACATCGAAATCGAGAAAAAATAATCAGCTGTTCCATACTAAACTGCAAACCTACTTGAGCCAAATGTATGGGATAGATGATTTTTTATTTCGCGATTTCGATGCTGGTCCCATAGAGAAAGTTGTTCATGAGACCACACTATTCCTCTGCTCAGCAAATAAATAAAATTAAGAAAATATGACGTGAGAAACCAATAAGGAACCCAATTCTGTTAAATCAATGCGCGTGCGTGGCTGCAAACTCTTCTGCCTCAAGCAAAAAATAGCTGCGTGAATGCATTATGTTAAGACGCTGTTATCCGGTCGAGGCCGTTTTTTGAACACGAACGAAAGTGTTTTAAACTGTGTTTTAAAGTCTGAAAACCAATTATGTCTTATTTAAGGATCTGGCTGATAGGCGACCGTTCTCAATTACACGATTAGATTAAGTTTAATAGATAGAAAAAAATCCCAAAGTTACCCCTTTTTGTTATATTTTTTCAATACTATGATTAAACTGCTGATATTTAACTTTTTATTCTTGTACTTAACTAAAAATA
The DNA here is from genome assembly GCA_963693445.1 of Agonopterix heracliana. NCBI lineage: Eukaryota > Metazoa > Arthropoda > Insecta > Lepidoptera > Depressariidae > Agonopterix > Agonopterix heracliana. Next base: position 3,927,641 of record OY856327.1, read on the forward strand.
CATTAAATATTTCTAGTGAACTCCGTATAATTTTTTAGCTTAGAAACACCCATGAGCAAAGATATTGATGAAAAACACGTTTTTTTGGGATCCTGCTTTCAATTGGAGCGGGATAGCTAATTGCAAACTTATGCTTGCAAGAAAGAGACGCTTGCACTTGGATACCCTGGCCTTAAATAGAAACAGATAATATAAGATAAATATTCTTTATTTGCACACCAAGAATAGAAAAAAATACAATTTAAAACAAGAATAAGAAGGGTACAAAGGGCGGTCTTATCACTAAAAGCGATTTCTTCCAGACAACCATTGAATGGAAGAACTGTTTACAGAGACAAATGCTGCGGCGGTGCACTGGTAGGTATCTAATATACCCATCTACATATATAGAGTAAATACCTAATAAATAATAAATAGATACCTAAATTTACATACAGGGTGAAATTGATATCATTAGCATCCTTTTATTTAATTAAGAGTCTTCCCATCAAACTGATCACCTTTTACTATGGGAGCAAACCTAGGAGCAAACCGATCGGAACAACAACAAAAATCTGCTGTTGCATACATTTGAGTCGAGTAGGCATTGCTGTTTAGTATGGAACAGCAGATTTTTTTTTCTCCGATCGTTTTGCTCCCATATTGAAAGTTGTTCAGTTTCATGAGTAGACTCTTAGTTTAAAAGGAGCTAATGATCTCAATTTCACCCTGTATAGGTCTTACAAAAGAGGGGTTGTTTTTTATTTAATAAAAGCTACTGACGCATTGTAAGCGTATTTCCTCCTCTTTACTACGTAAGTATAATAATACCAGCTATTCGAATAGAAAATACTGTTTCTCCTCCCTTGCTATCATATCTAAAGGTATACCTATATGTATAAGCAAATTTACGAGGTAAAACGTTCGCATATTTTGGAGGAACCTCTCTAACTTCCGCTACGCCATGCAAATAGTTCGCTAGATACAAACACTTGTAATTTTAGCAGAAAATGGAAACCAAAAACGAATAAGTAGAGCTTAGAAAACTTTAGTACTTACCTACCTAGTAAATAGCAATATTATGTCAAAAGATCGATCTTTCCGGAGAATGTCGACACTGCCACGAATGAACGATGAACTGACATAATTTATATCTCTTCTACAGAAAAAAACGATCTGATTATGTATCTCATCTCATTATTATTCTCTTCGTGTTAATGTGTTTTTCTCCCCTCCGGACGGAAAGCGTCAATTTTCGTCCCGCTGCGCTAAATCAAGTTGCCGCTTTCCACCTTCGTCGAGTAGAAAAATAGTATACTAACCTCGGACATTAAATAAGAAAGCCTCAGTTGTTGTCCTCGGTGTGTAATCTACTAAATATTATAAGACTCTAGCTGACCCGACAGACATTGTCCTGTGTAAAAACATTTTTCGGACTATAACGAAAATTAAAAAAAACAAATATGTCCAGCTATTTTTAAGTGATGTCGATGTGCATGCTTACCAGGTACAGCAGTTTTGTATGAAACAGCCGTTTTTTTCCTGTGGTTCCTCCATAATGAAAGTTGTTCAGTTTGCTGGTCTGAATTCACCGTTTCAGTCTGCGGAGGACTGTCCCTTACACCTGCATAGAAGATAATATAGACACTCGTAATATCGTTATCTCTATTCCATACAATAAATTACGATAGAATCGTAACTCCCAAATAAAACAGGTCGCTATTTTAGGTTTTATCTTAATCCATTTGGCCATTCCCAAACTGTTACTGAAAAAAGAAAGATAAAGATTCCACAACCTATGTCTTTGATTTATTTTTCAAGCTTTATTTTCCGCATATGCTCACGACTATATTCCCGAGTGGGATAGTCAATGATATTCTGAAACTTCAGAAAATCCACGTTTATCTAAGTACCAAAACTCGCTCACGCGCTCGCTCTCTTTATTTTTTGCTGCAATTAAAACTTCATAGTAGGTACATTTTTAGAAAAATTATACATTTATGCAATCTTAATTAAATGCGTCACATACTTAAGGGGGTGCTTCAGACCCTCAAACTAAATAATTTACTAAGGGACCAACATTGGGATCGCGATTGGGTCTGCTGCTTCATAGAAAATGTCAATAGCTAGGTACTTGACCAAAATCTATGAAACAACCGTTTTATTTCGCGATTTCAATGTTGGTTCAAAGTTGCAGTTTGATGGTCTGAAGTAACGCATACTTACAACACGGACCTGAAAAAATACGGACGTAATGTGACACTAAAAAGATGTGAAGCATGCAAGGTCCAACATTTTCGTTTGTTCTACAAGGGACCTACACTCACACAGATGCACTAGCTCTAGGCGCAGGTCCTACATCCGTCACCATTATATACCGCGTGATACACAAAAGAAATGGGTGCTTCACTCGTGATTAGACGAGATTACGTCCGTCTTTTTTTCAGGTCCGTGACTTTCACTTTATAAATAGTAAGCATTTTTGTAGGTACTTCGGTACATTAACGTGTCTTTCCGAAGATATAAGTCCAAAATTATTATTACCTCCTTTTCCCACGCATCACTGAAAAATTTACTGCTATAATAATACACGTCTGAACACACACGTTCCCTTCTCGGAACCCCATTAAATTGAAAGGCTGTGTATGATTGAAGTTACCCTGCAAAAGAAGTTTTAAGAGTTATTACCCCATTGTAATATTCGTTCGTTTGAATAGCAAATTATATACCGCGTTCCAGCATCGAGAAGACCTATTTATAGAATGTGTAGGTATCGAAGAAAGATATACAATACATAACATTATACATACATTTTATATTTCCCTAGGTTCGTATTTTCACCAGAGGTATTATAAACATCATAAACTTAAGTAATATAAAGTTTATGTTTAATATAAACCACTACCTAGTTTTTAATTACTAACAAAATTTTAGGGTATATTCAGACAATTAAACTAAACAATTTTCTCTGAGGAAAATGGGTCGTAAAACGAAAAAAAAATTTGGATCACCGGAGGCCCAAATACCACGCGGGAGAGGTAACAATTTGTGGGGGACAAGGAGTGCCCGTACCTATAATACGTTTTCTCCTCTCCAGACAGAAAGCGTCAATTTTCGTCCCGCTCCGCTAAACGAAGTGGCCGCTTTCCACCACCGTCGAGGAGAAAAATAGTATACTAACCTGTAAATGTATTGTAGCCACTGTATATTACAAGTGGCGACTGGCTCGCTCTCCGTCACACTGGACAGAGTTTCGGTACTACTGGTGAAACGTGGATGTTCTGAGTTTTCCGCATATCTCTGATTACCCCCTCGGGGAATATAGTCGTGAGCATATGAATTAGTAGCACGTTTCTAGCATTGTAAAAGCAAGAAAACAAAGCGTGGAACCGACATGGTTCATACTGAAATTAATTATTGCTTGGGTTTCAGTTTCGAGAGAGAAATATTATTGTTTGGGTAGAGAAAGTAGTTAGACATTCCTATTTATATGTGTTTTGTTGCTTGTTTTTATCAATATAGTGCGGCACAGAATCTGAAACAGATAGCCAATTACGGTCGTTCAAAGGGATATTAATAACGGTTCATTAATAGTTTGGTTCAAAGGCTTTACTAATTCCAATGAACTGAAGTATATACTATTTCAAAATACAGCATCTGAATCAAAATGAAACGAAACCTCGTTATGTGAAACTAGTATTTCTCTGTTGCGGCATTTATTGGGACTTGGGGCCTTGTCAGACTTACGCCAGTGCACTGCGACCACAGACTTAGGTATTCAGAAGTCTGTGACTGCGACCCATAGGCCAAGTATTTCGCTTACGCTGATAGACGGAACATCAGTGTAACCGCGTATGAGACAGCGATAGTCATAAAATCCTGTACAATTTGTATGAAAATAGATGTCGGAGTCAGACAGCCGTCGTAGAACAAAAAAGTGGCTACGTCGATAAGGACAGCAATAAGTAGCGATCTCCTTTTTTAACTAGAGCGAATTTGCTATGTGCATCTCTTACTGAGTGATATGACAAGACATGTGCTTCGTTCTAGTTTCTTCTCTTTCTACGCTGCGACCATAGCTGATCTTTTGTGAACTCCCATTTTAAGTACCTAACCACAGACAGAATAGAAAACAGTACCTACACCATAGACGAAAATTTGTTCGCTTACGCTAGTAGACCGAATATCAGTGTAACCGGGTATGATAGCGAATTATATGAAGTGACATCTCGGAGTCAGGTGGTTGTCCCATACAATTTATATGAAGTGACATTTTGGAGTCAGATGGCCGAAGTACAAAAAAGTGGATACGTCGATAAGGACAGCAATAAGTAGCGGTCTCTTTTTTTAACTAGAGCGAATTTGCTATGTGCATCTCTTACTGAGTGATATGACAAGACACGTGCTTCCTTCTAGTGCCTTCTCTTTCTACGACCTACACTTAACTTAGTCATAATTAGAACCGGCTAGCAACACCTACAAAGTCTCGGCCCAGTTTTATGAATGTCCAGGGACAAGTAACGGATTCTCTCGGAGCCCGGCGTAATATTCATTACGCATGCTGACAATTTCACGCTGCGGGGTCGTAATGTAATTATGTCCCACGCTGTATACCGAGTATACCGACAAATTGTATATAATGTTAAGGTCAAGTATATACAAGGTGTTTCATAAGTAACAATAAATTTTTGAAACTCTTAAGGGGGTTGTTAAGACCGCCAAACTGAACAACTTTCTCTATGGGACCAACATTGAAATCGCGATAAAAATAATTTCATATCCCATACATATTTTAGCTCTAGTCGATTTGTAGAGTAGGTACAGAACATAATTTTTTTTTTCGCGATTTCGATATTGGTCCCATAGTGAAAGTTGTTCAGTTTGATGGTGTACACCACCCCCTTAAAGGTTTATTTGTAGTTTTGTAACACCTTGTATAGGGTCCTTCTTAATACCTATTTTGACACTTTTTAAGGGGTTGTTAAGACCGTCATTACTGAACCACTTTCTCTATGGCAACAACATCGAAATCGCGAAAAAAAATATCAGCTATCCCATACATTTAGCTCGAGTAGGTTTGCAGTTTTGTATGGAACAGCAGATTTTATTCCCCGATTTAGATGTTAGTGCCATTGAGAAAGTTGTTCAGTTTGATGGTCTGATCATCCCCTTAAAAAAGTGTCGGTATACTAAAAAGGACCCTATGATTTCGACGTTCGCGTTGGTCGTTGTTGGTTGGTTGGTGGTAGAGAATGCTGTTTAGTTTGACGGTCTGATCAACCCCTTAAAAAGTGTCAGCATATTAAGAAGGACCCGATACCACTAGTTTTTATTAGTAACGAAGCTTTTAACTAAGGCTTTCAAGTGTGTATTCAGACCGTGAATCTGAACAACTTTCCCTAAGGAACATGGGTCGAAAAACGAGAAAATATTTTGGACCTCAGATAGAAAATCGATGGGCCGATCCGCATTTTTTTGCAATTTCAACTTTGGTCCCAAACAGATAGTTGATCAGTTTGATGGTTTGATCATCCCCTTAATAAACCGTAGGATCCTATGTATAGATTGAGGGATACAATATAAAGCGAGAGAATTCCACTAATGAAAATTTGTTTCTTATTCAACCACCACAAACAATTCACCAGAAAATCTAATTAAACTGAAGATCTGTCCACTTCATAATGCGAAAGTGTTTTCATTTGCAACTATTTTCTTTGGTGGCTCGTTATCCGCAACCCTCTAGTCGGTCTTAATTTGTTTTAATTGAAATACTGTAGCTTCTTTGATTTAAACTTTACGTAACTTTTATTTGTTTTTGTTTCAAGCTTTTGCCATTGTTGCTGACTGTGTAGGACTGTTGTTTAGTAGTCTAGTCTTGCCTAACTATCGACAGTTTCAGACGGTAGTAATTATACTCCAGTAAAGTTACGGGTCGCTTGTATGGCGAAAGTTAATAATTTTTTTTTTTATATTGGGGCTTTAACCCTGAGGTTATGTCAACCCAAATAATTTATAAAAGCAGGTTTTTTTCTTTTTATTGTAGATTATAATTCTAGTTATCATTTAGATTGAAAATCCCCCTAAAAATTTTCTTAAATAATTAAAAAAATTAATGTAAACTTGTAACTACCAATCCGCATTGGGCACGCGTGGTGGACTAACGCCCAAACACCCTCCTAGAGGGTAGGCCTGTGCCTTGCAGTGGGACGTATATAGGCTGATGATGATGTAAACTTGGCAAAAAATAGCATATAAAATTTGTTTGCCATTTGCTAAATACATTTAGTATTCTTTTATATTAGAAGTAAATACAACGAAAAATCACCAGGGAACCTTTGTTTTTAAATAAGTAGAAATTACAAAATTTTAGTAAAAAATTTACACATTGTATGTAAACTCATAACCTAAAACAAACAATACAAATTAAAAAAGAAAGAAATAGGGTCGAACTACACATGGCCGCACGCGATCGCATTTTTCCGTCGCTCCATCCTTTTCTGTCACTCAGGAACGTCATTTGCTAGAGCATATAAGATAGACGGAATGCGATCGCGTGCGGCCATGTGTAGTTCAACACATAATCAAAATATGTAAGTGAATACTTTTCCTTACACCCGCTATACATAATTATGTTAAATATTAAACAAATGTTCCTCGTTTAATAGTATGGGATAATGGGTGTCTGAGCCACTCCGAGCGCACTGCATACAAACAAAGTTTTACCCTATTTTCAATACAAATCAGTTCAGTTAAGCCAATGAAATTATTTAAACTCGATCTACAATCTAATCTGTGTCTATGGTAAGGTTATTCCGCTAACATTTAGTTCCGATTTGTACGTATGTACATCTTTGAGCAACTGTAACTTTGAATCGAAATTCAGACAACCCACAGACACAGGGGATATTAGTTTCTAGATCATCATCATCATCATCATCAGCCTATCATCGTCCACTGCTGAACATAGGCCTCTCCCAAGGCGCGCCACAAAACTCTGTCCTCGGCCTTCCTCATCCAGTCGCTCCCCGCTACTTTTTTAGGTCGTCTGTCCAGCGGGCAGCAGGGCGTCCCACACTACGCCTACCCGTTCGCGGTCTCCACTCTAGAAACTAGATCATGTTTCGAAAATTGGTTACCTATTATTCAAAATGTAATTGAAGTTAGTATGGAGCGCGCTACAGGGTATATACTCTTAAGTAGCGGCCCCGTGCGGTCCACGCCAAGCTTTCAGCTGGCTTGAGTCCAATAATATAACGTCTGCTTGTTTCTTCATTATTGCTCGCTTCTGGCGTTTAATGGCTTAGTTGATTTAACTTAGATTGAAGTTGGTCATAAAGGTCAGGTAGGTAAGTTTATTAGTAGTAGCACGTACTTGACTAGGATACAGTATATAAGAAAGTGTATGGTACTACATACGGTCATAGCGTAAATACAATAAAGTGGGTTCGCTTATATTATTAGAGACTAGCTGTTGCCCGCGACTCCGTCTGCGTGGATCTTAAAAAAGTATCCTATGTGTTAATCCAGTACATATTCTATCTGTGTGCCAAATTTCATCCAAATCCGTTCAGCCGTTTTTGCGTGATTGCGTCACAAACATCCAAACATCCAAACATCGTCACAAACTTTCGCATTTATAATATTAGTGAGAAGTGAGATAAGTGTACTTTTTGCAACCATCAGCAGCAAGGCTGATTCGATGTTTATGTGGTGTAGAGCCTCTCTGTGATGGGGATGGACAAGGTCTACCTCATAACTTCAGTCGTTTTAGGAGTTACAGACGTTTAAAGGTCAGTAAAAAATTTACGATCAGCTGCAAGGCTGGCATAGGTAGGCTGGTATTATTTTAGTATGCACTGTAGCCATGTGAACAGTACAAAAGCTCAGACCAAACTCAAAGCAGGCAGACCTGGTCCATCCCCATCACAGAGATGCTCTACACCACATAAACACTGAATCAGCCTTGCTACTGATGATTGCAAAAAGTACACTTATCTCTAATACTGTTAGTAGTCGCGGCGGATCTGTGCTCGCGCGGTGTGCGGAGGGGTGAGGCACCGGCCGTTGAGGTACAGCGCGCAGGTAAATCGGTACTGGGACCGCTCCCCCTGCCACCCGCACCCCCTGCACTCCCCACACATATTCACTTTGATACGGTACATACACTTCCTGCCCCCAACCAATTTTACCTCACCCCCGTAGTTATAGAACTATATACCTATTCTGTGCCATGCCGTAGTGTAAGTGATTTACAACAAGAATTTTTTTCGCTTACGCTGTTTTCCATGTCAACCGCACAATCTATTATGGTATTCAAAACTTCTTGGTATTATATGATTATATCGTAGAAAGAGAAGGGAATTTTTTTTCGTCTATGGATTAATGCAATATGTACGTCAACCGTTTGACATAACATAACGATTATAAAAAAAGTACTCTAGATATTTTCCCAAAATTACAAATATTTTATATTATTATAAATAACTCTACTTAATTATAATTCCATATATTTCTCTTGTTCTCTTTGTTTGTATTGCTCAATAATTTAATAAACCACGTAAAGTTTTAGTAATTACCTATATATTTTTGTCCTCGTTTAGATATTATAAAAATAACAACTTTAAATGCTTGTGAAATCAACAGAATGTTGAAAAACTATTGTAATAGCAGTAAACCATTATAATAATATTAAAAAGTCGCTTTCAGCATGGACATAAAACAATGTAAACACATCCGCATCAGGGATAAGAACTGCTACGATTTAAACGTTAAAGAATACATTGAATCATTAGAAAAGCAATACAATATAGATTTCAGATCTTTACCGCAATGGAAAGAGTTAATCAAGCGACTACACGTCATGAACACCGACTGCAAGAGAAAGATACAAGACGCTCATCTCCGTAAGACCCTGATTGTACAAAAACTCTTTACTCAATTCAGACCTTCACCCTTCGAGCTATCAGAAAATATGGTTCGAACTGCAAAAAAATGGGAAGCATTGAAAATAAAAGAGGACAATAAACAGATTCCATCAACCTTAAAGAATTCAGAATTCACTAAGTCATCAACCATAATTGAACCTAAAACCGAAATAAGTATCACTTCTATTAATATGCTAGAATCTAGTGAAGTAAAATTTGAAGAATTGAACGAAACAGCTCACCGAAATTCAGAAATTTATAATTCGCAACTTAAAATGTTATCACGAAGAAGCAAAGTTCACGAACAATCAATAATTGATACCATATCCTTTCTGCCTCCGAAAGTATATAACAACATTCACAAGCGTGTACTATCAACAGAATCTTTAGGTAAATATACTCAGTTGAGCTATGTTAATGATAGACCATTTAGACCAATATCAGAACCAGAGCAGATCTTATTATCACACACATCTTCTGTGATTTCTACACCGCAAGAAATCTTAATCATATTTGATCATCTAAGAGAGCAGACAATAGCATTTTCAGTCACAAATTGTACAGCCGATTTTATGCACATCAGATTCCAACAGGTTACAAATAAAACTCCATTTAAAAGAGTTAAGATTTTACCAGTAACACCTCTGAGATTGTATCCTGGTATAGCAGTTGTTTACAAATTACTTTTTAAACTTGTAGAAAGAAAGAAGGAGTTTACCTCTGAATTGTTCTTCACTGTTGGTCGTGATGTTTATGACAATGCACCTACCGAGAGGTTTTGCATTCCTATTGTCAGCAAATTTATTAAAGCAAGAAACGTGTCAGTATCAGAAGTAGTAACGATTCCGCCACTGTACGTTTGGCACATGAAAAATGATTCTGAAGGCCAGTATCCGACAGGAACAGTAGATATATCTGTCAATGATGACCGCTACTATCATTTGCATATTGTTAAAAAAGTTGTTGATTTCTTAAAAGATACCTTGCAAGAAGTCGAAGAAGAAAAAGTTGAAGCCAAAAGTAACATAAATTCATCTTTTAAGATGGACTTTGAACTAGAGAATCAACAAAGTAAGAAAAAAATTGCAAGCAAAAATTCTAAAAAAGATAAAAGCAAGAACAGCAATTTGCTGGGAAAAGTTGAAGTTGAAGTTGAGCCTCCTAAAAATGACTTAATCGTGGACTTACGTACACCCAGCTTCATTGAACTGCAAGCTGCAATGGCTCTAGTTGCTCAAGATATCGTGGAGCATGCTTTGGAAACATTTATTTTTGATGACACCTACTTGTTTCTGAAACCAAACACGAAGAAAAAGCTCACTGTACACTTCACAAAGATAGAGAGGATAGGTTGTCATAATTGTTACTATGATTTTGAATTATATGATCCAGAAACTGATGATTTAGTTTTGACGAAAACTACCAGAATCTTTGCTGAAATACTTCCTCATCCGATACAAATCAATCCAGATCTTTTATTGGATATGTCGAATTCTCACATTATTTACGGATTTTGTGAGGACCAATTCGTCATAACAAACACACACAAGTTGTACCCTGTTACTGTTAAAATAAAGTTATCGAAAAGAATGAGTAAGTTGATCCGTATAATACCGACTGAAACGTTGGTTCCTACAACGACAAGTGTCCCGTTTGAAGTTAAATTCTGTTCAAGAGATAGACTTAATAAATCTGATGATTTGGTACATTTCACATTCAAAATAACCGTCAGAGGTCATAAGAGCATTTACGATAAAGTTCCTCCATTCTTTTTCGAAATTATTGCCCCATGTGTGGATGAGTTTAGAAAAATATTTCATCAAAATGTTAACGAAGAATTGGTGCCTCTCGATGAATTTACTAAAGTGAAACCCAAAAAGGTAAATTATGAATAGATTACCTAATTTGTTCAGACATATATTTTTTTTTATATGCATGCTCACTACTATTTTCCCTGGGGTAGGTAGTCAGACATATTCTGAAATATTTGGAAGATCAATTAAAATTTTTATACAATTACGCAATACGCCACCAACCAACGCAATACCACTATTATAGAATACAAAATAAATTATTTGCATGTCTGCTTAACATGATTAGTTTGTAACAAAACACCATATAGTTATATTTTAAAGGGCGTTCAGATTGATGGTCAAACTCTAAAGTTAGACCATCAAACTGAACAACAACTGAACAACTTTAAGGACCCAATATCGAAAAAAAAGTCTGCCCTCAATGTATGAGTAGAGTTTTGTTTCACACAAAACTGCAGTACCGACTGTACCAAAATGCTGACAGATGACTTTATCGCGATTCCGAAGTTGGCTCCTTAGTGAAAGTTGTTTAGTTTGATGGTCTTAACCACCCCTTTAAATATTAAAACACCAATTTGTTACATCCTGTATTATACACCACTAGTTTTTAATTAGTAAGGGTTGAACTACACATGGCCGCACGCGATCGCATTTTTCCGTCGCTCCAACCTTTGGAGGCGCGATCGCCTGCGGCGCGATCGCGTTCCGTCTATCTTATATGCTCTAGCAAATGACGTTCCTGAGTGACAGAAAAGGATGGAGCGACGGAAAAATGAGATCGCGTGCGGCCATGTGTAGTTCAACCCTAACGAAACTTTAAGGGTGTATTCAGACCGTGAATCTGAACAACTTTCTCCAAGGAACATGGGTCGAAAAACGATAAAATTTTTGGGACCTCCCATAAAAAAGTGCGGATCGGCCAATCGCTTTTCTATGGGAGGTCCAACAATTTTTCTCGTTTTTCGTCTCATGTTCCCTAGGGAAAGTTGTTCATATTCACGATCTAAAAGCACCCTTATAGTTTCGTTACTAATTAAAAATTAGTGGAGCATAATTATTATGAGTGTTCATACTAATAATTTGATAAAAAGATACATAGTGAGTTTACATAACTCGTGCATCATGAACACAAGACAATTTATTCTGTATATTTTTAAATTATGCATTATTTAAAATAGTTATTTGTTATGCTAGGCTGCAAAGTTGCTTTTTTGGCGCGAGTACTTGTATTGATACCTGAGCTCAGCGAAGGTTTCAAAGGTACGAGACGCAGAATAACTTTGCAGCCGAGCGAAACACACAACTTTTCACCTCACAACAGCGAGGAAAAAAAGTGAAATGCTAAAAAGAACATTTTAAAAAGTTTTTTTTTCCGTGCTGGCCAGTGTCATGAAATAGTTATTAAGCATTTTCAGTGGACTGTCGGTATAGAAAAATATTGAATAGACAGATTCGAATTTCAAAAACTCTTTCCACGCTTAGCGGATAAAATGCACTTAGATTTCGAATGATAAACAGAATCTTTCCGAGCTTGTGAGGTGAAAAGATATTTAATTACGTATAATTCCTGTTTGTTATTGATCTGATGTAATAAATGATATATTATGTTTTCTTAACTTTATTTCTTCTACTTGTAGTGACAGTGGTTGGCTTTAATTAGGGCTATTAGTGAGGTATTCATATCGAATCCTTGGGGGAGGCCTATATTATCCAGCAGTGGACGTCCATCGGCTGAGATGATGATGATTCATATCGAACCATTCACACAGGTTCTTAAGCTTAATTTTATTTCTTAAGTTTTTTAGTTCTTTAGTACTGAACATTATTTCACAAATGCGACGTACCAGGTCTTCATAAAACAAAACGAATGCTTCGCGCCTCGCTTTCCGTTTATGTTCCACAATAAAACCAGGCTTGGCTTAATTTATGTTATTCCAACGTTTTTTTTACGACTCTCCCAAAATTTAATGTATTGCGCTATTGCTGTAAATCTATTTTACGACGTCATGTAGGAAGTGTTTGTGCTAACACGAATTTTCAAACGATTTTAATGATTAACATTTTATTTTTATTTATTTATTTTGTTTTATTCAGGATAACAACAGCCTTAGTTACATAATTTACAACAATGTTTACATTTTTTGATGGCCAATTATAGCTATCCATAAGGTAACTTATCAACTAACAGGCAGACGTACATACAGGGAGAGAAAAAGATGAGGAAATCAAATACCTATTTCCAATCGCATCCACCAGAACTTTGTCAAGTGTTTGGTAGTACATCTAGTAACTTTATAAATTTAACTATTTAGAAAACAAAATCGGTCAATGAGTGTTATTGTTATTAAGACAATAATTGTAGTAGACGCGTTCAAAATCCGGTTTCACAAATTATGATATCAATTATAGGTACCAGCTACTTACAATACCTACTACCATGTTACAAATGCAGACACCTATTTTTTCTCTCTCCGTCTGGAAAGTAAACTAAGATACAATAAGGAAGAAAAAAAAAATTGTTAAACGAAACCTGTGTACATTTATAAGTATTTTTGAAAAAGGTATCGTTAAGAAAAAGTACAAACTTATTTCAATAGGTATGAGCAAAGATATAAAGAACCACCTCACATGTAAGTCGCCTCCACATCCCAACCCATACCCGAATCATGAGGACGATGATTCAAACATAGGCAAAGATACGGATGCAACCCACGTAGGTAGGTACAACCTTCAATGCTACTTTGCGTGTTACTTTGGATGGATGTGTATAGTTAATGATGTGAGCGTTGGTTTAAAGATTTGTGTCTGTGTGCGTGTGTGTTTGTGTGACCTAGCCCTGCGAATAAATTCTTGGGATCGGAAAAATGATATATATATACCGCTAGGTGTGTGTATAGAATCGTAACTATTACATAACATAATCGATGTTAGACCGAATCGTCTGTGATAACCGACTTTATTTCGTTTTTAAACGATTGCTTAGATTTTACGAACAGATCAACTGTACTATACTTATCATTATACGTTCGGAGAATTCGCGTTAGAACAGCATTCATACCATAGTTAGTGGGATGGAACGGGACATGAAATAAGGGTGTGTGCCTGGTGCGGCGCCTAGGCGCGTTCACCGTCACCCGTGCTAAGAGCTCAGAGCAATCAACGCGCCCACGCACCACATCAAACAGAAACCCCATGTCCAGCATATCCCGCCTTTCCTCTAGTGTGAGAATATTATACATTCTGCAGTTATCCACATAGGTGGTGGAGGACTTTCGAAACTGGTAATTTAGGTGTGTCAAGAACTTTTTTTGAATACGCTCAATACGGTTTGTGTGAACTGCGTAGCATGGAGACCAAACTGGGCTAGCGTATTCTAATATGCTTCTTACATATGAAAAATAAACAATTTTCCAGCTTAACAAATTTTTAAATGGTTGACAAGTGCGAATTACAAAGCCGAGGTTACGAAACGCCCTATCTGTTATAGTATCGATGTGCTTAATCATGGACATTTTAGTATCCAACATAACACCCAGATCTCGTACAATATCGACGACCCTCTCTATTACAACACCATTAAAGTTGTAAGGAAAACTTATCGGAATAATTTTACGAGTGAAGCTGACACATTGACACTTTGCTATATTGACTGTAATGTTATTATTATTGTAATATTGAAATAAGTTATTTAAATCTTCTTGTAACAATTCACAGTCAGCTTTTGACTTTACTTTCATGAATATTTTCTTGTCGTCAGCGTATAATAAATGGTTTGCATTTCTAAAACATAAGTTTATATCATAAATAAAAGCGCTGTAAAAGAGAGGGCCTAGGTGGGAGCCCTGCGGTACCCCTGATGGAATAGAAACAAAATTAGATTTGTATACCTACATCTAACGTAACAGATATCTATATATCACAGATAATATATTTTCAGTATGTAGTACAGGGTTACCTAAGTGACATCCTAGCAAATACTGAAACGGTGAATTCAGACCATCAAACTGAACAACTTTCACTACGGAGCCACCCTCAGGAAACGCAAAAATAAAATCTGCATAATGTTCCAGTTCTTTACATCCAATGATATTAGTGTGGCTACACTCAGCGGGACCCTATGTCCACGTATGTCCTAGAACGATGCGACTAATGTTACTACATCGGTCTCCTTCCGATGGCACCTCATTTACTTCTCAAAACATATTGTACCTCAAATTATAATGGTACCTTTACCATTACTTGCGGCAAGATTTTGCTAGGCAACCCGGTGACATTGTATGAATCCCTGTGTAAACTTTCACTTGAATCACAAACAGATAGGTGCATAATTTTACGGTCGGATCTTGGTATATACGAAATTAATTTGAGCCAGTTTCATTATACGTCAAATGAAGCTTGCATTTTAATCGAGGTTACTAACCCATTTCCCTCATTCATCCACCAACCACTGAAGTACAAAGACGTGTTTCGAGATTTCCCCTACATATACGTCTCAAGAGGCATTGCACTGGTACATACATGTATACAATTATCCCACACACCAAGTTCCATGAATCAAGCCATCTTCGTACTTATGCGTTAGGTCGTAAGAGTTGTATCAGGGGAAGTTTGTAGACACATTGAGTCAGACAAGCGATTTATCTATTAGCGAATCAGAGATAGGACTCTTGGCTTCGTGCCAGGGACTTATGCATTCATGGGGTGACTAAACGCGTACAGTCCGCATAACAGCGCTGTTGTTTACGAGTGCATTATTAACTGTGTGTGATATGAAAATTTTGTGTTTAATTTGTATACTTGTTTTGTCCTAACATTAATTAGTAGATGAGTTTTACTTGTGTTCATGGTTTAATGAAGGAGTAATTTAGGTAGCCTATTTAGGCTGTAGGCTAATTAACTTCTTGTATACTTTGCATCAGATTATATCATCTGATATTAGGGTCCTTCATTAATATGCTAACACTTCAGACCGTCAAACTGAACTACTTTCTCTATGGCACCAACATCAAAATCACGAAATAAATCAGCTGTTCCATACAAAACTGCAAGTAAACCTAGCTTCGATTTTAGTAGGCATTTATAAAACAAGGCCAACACTTTTTCTGCGCATTTCCCTTTAATTCCAAGGAATTAAATTAATTAATTAATTTCCCCAAGGGGAAAGTCGTTCAGTATCTTGAGTACAATCACCCTATAAGGTATTGCTGGTGTTTTAGCTTAAGTACACCCAGTCTAAAAGTAAAAAAACTATGATGCTTATAGTACGTATGTATGTATTATTTTGTCTGGATATTAATCAGACCAGTAAAAAATCCAGATTATTTTGCTACCACTACTTTGCATTTATCTGTTTCAGTGGCGGATACAGGGGGGGGGCCCAGGGGGCCATGGCCCCCCCCACGAACCTCTGAATTTTGAGGCCGAGTAAAGAAATGAGCTCTCTTAATTTCTTTTAATCTTAATACGTGGCCCGAGTTGGCCGATGGGCCCCCCCCAACATGAAATCCTGGATCCGCCCCTGATCTGTTTGCATCAGTAAACTGTAGATTCGTACGTGTGTGTGTCTCGAGTGGTTTAAACAATAGATTGGGAGCCATAAAGTATTCAAACGCCGGGAAAACGTGTTTTAGAAAACAAAAACGAAGGTAAGTTTGCAACTCTACAAACTTTTATTGGTGAGGAGCGCGCACGTCTGTGCCATTTACCCCTGCATCTACCGTCTACTGCACGTCTAGTATATACGAGTAATTTGCCTTCCTAATGACCTAAAAGCAAAATGACCTACGCATCACAACGACCTAAAAGCAAAACGTCCTATTATCAAATCGACCTAAAAGCAAAACGACCTATTATAAAAATGGACAGAAAGCCAAACGACCTAAAAGTAATACGCCTAAAATTAAAACGTTAACATAAAAGCGCTAGCTTTCATTCATTGCCATCATTGCGGAAATGATAACAAATCATTTTTGCCTCAAAACTTAAAATGCGAATAACTTTCAATTTTAATATCAAATAATGAAATTATTGTTTCAATCTAATTATTTTGTAATAGATCAGTTGGGGTGTATGAGGTTTTGCGCTTATTTAGTAACACGTTGTATAGTTCTACTTAACCACAGTATCATCATCATCATCATCAGCCTGGTAAACCCCACTGCTGGGTATAGTATAGGCATCTCTCTTCATTTTCACGCCAAGTAAGTAGTATAAGAAAGAGTAGGTATTATTTCATTTAGTTTGGTTTGAGGAGTCGTTATAACTTCAACAGCGAAACATACCAAGTAGCTCTTTAAACAAAACAATACCAAATGTAAAATTCCAAACAACTAAACAAAAACGACCCTTCTCTAAATTAGTTTCATCGTGACAATTTGAAACGAAAATGCCATTTCCATAATTACATTTAAACTTAATTAGCCTTGGAGTTGACTAAGTGCATAATATCGTAAAATGGAGTCCGCCGAATGAATAGGATTCCAGCTATAATTTTGTAAAGCCACTGCAGCTAACTAAGATCCCTGTGGGCGATGACGTTTGGTTCAAATGGAAGATGTAGCGATTAGTGTAACTCTTCTCTAACACTCAGTTGCAGAAATGCTCATTAGAGTTAATCCTCCATTAAATCTCATGCTAGCTTTTCTATTCTATTTTTATTTAATGGCGTTTCCTTGTTAGATTTCGCCAGTGTCAAGTAGTTTGAGGGAGTGTCTATCCAATCTCGAGGATTGTTTTTAAGTAAGAACAACAGCTGAGAAGGATTTTGGAGCCTCGTGGCAGGCTGAGACGCGAACCGCGCGAACACCACGCGAGAGACAAGTGTTCGAGGCAAACCCTGCAAAGTGACTCCCATTCTAGCTTTTACTACGTCAACAAGACAAAAAGTAACAGCAAGAGATTTAATGGAGGATTAACTCTAATGAGCGTTTTTGCAACTGAGCGTGAATAGTATAAAGTATTAAACAACGTTGCTATCCGCGTCTGTCCTCATCGTTTCTGTTTCTCCACTTACTTCTTCTAAACCATGCGACGTAATCGTCTTCACTGTCATTTAGATATTTTTTTCTGGAAGCATCCGAAAGGTATAATATTAATATTATAGATCACACTCGGGTGAAGCTTGGGCGGATAGTGACCACAAAGGGTTTCTGACTTGGTATTTTTATAATAAGCTGAAGTTCAACGTTGCACAAATTATACAGTACATACATAATTATACTCACGTTTTCAAAATTGCATCTTTCTGTAGAGATCTTTAAATTATTATTTTCAAATAAATAGCTTATTTTATCACTTGTTACATTGAAGCCGCTTTGTCAGTAAACTGGACAATTTTTACGTCCCCTAGAGGTAAACAGCTAATCTGCCTGTAAAATTCCCAGTCAGTCCCAAACCTAACTGGTCCGAAATTCTCGCCTGTTCTTATGACTTGTCCCGTTCAAGCCGCTTTACCAGTAAATAAGATAACAGCACCAGTCGTCTTCTAGAGGATAAACTGTAAATCTGGCTCTTAATGCATCAAACTCGTCACTCTATGATATTTCTCCATCGATATAATACGCTTACTCTTATAAATTGTTCCGTAGACGCCTCTACGCCAGTAACTTGCACAATTGCATCGTTCTCTAGAGATAAGCGACCAATCCAACCGCCAACTTACCAATCTCTGCTCTTCATGATATTTCTAGAATATCGTTTGTTCCTATGAGTTGGGCCGTTGAACCCGCTTCACCAGTAAATTGCACCGTTATTGAAAGTTAAACGACCAAATTCTATTGTGTATTCGACAAGTACCGCTAAGTTACCGCTTTGTTATGTTCTCAGCACTGTTTTGAACTACGGTCACACAGTACCTAGTTTGTATATGAAACTACAGGTTGACTAGGTGCGAGGGGGTGAAATATGTCGTCTATCGACTATCTCTACTCTATAGCGTAAAAGTGCTGTTACGTTATATTTCTTCGCACCGGTCAGCTACGCTCTGCAGCTACTAGATTAAAGCGCTAGATCTGTAACTATTGTTTACAACATAAGTTTGTTCTCATATCTTGTCCCGTTCAAGCCGCATCGCCAGTAAACTGGACAATTGCACCGTTATTTAGAGATAAATTACTAAATCCTATTATCCTACTGAAAATCTGACAAAGTCACCGCCTTGTTCTCCGCTCAACAGTTGGTATTATATTATGTTATAAGCTTATTAATGTTTAAAACAGCCTAGCCATTCGCCTATTCTCACAACTTGTCCCGTTCAAGCCGCATCGCCAGTAAACTGGACAATTGCACCGTTATTTAGAGATAAATTACTAAATCCTATTATCCTACTGAAAATCTGACAAAGTCACCGCCTTGTTCTCCGGTCAGCAGTTGGTATTATATTATGTTATAAGCTAATTAATGTTTAAAACAGCCTAGCCATTCGCCTATTCTCACAACTTGTCCCGTTCAAGCCGCTTCGCCAGTAAACTGGACAATTGCACCGTTATTTAGAGATAAACGACTAAATCCTACTATCCTACTGTGAAACTGACAAAGTCACCGCTTTGTTATACTATCCCGTCAGCAGTCGGTATTATGAACCAACTAATGTTCAAAATATTCGCCTGTTCTCATAACTTGTACCGTTCAAGCCGCTTGGCCGTAAACTGGACAATTGCGCCGTCCCCTGGAGATAAACAGCTAATCCGACTGTAAATTCGTCATACTCATCGCAGTGGCGTCGCATTTGCAAGACAATGATATTACTTTGATATTTCGCTTTATATGAACAAAAGCCACTTTCAATCCGCTCTGTATTTTGGGAATGAACATTAATACAGGGTGTAACAAAACACCCTAGTCATACTTAAGGGGTGCTTCAGCCCATCAAACTGAACAACTTTCACTATGAAGCCAACTTCGAAATCGCGAAAAATAAATCAGATGTTCCATACAAAACTGCAGTACCGATTCGAGTAAAATGTATGGGACAGCCGTAGAAAGAGAAGGCACTAGAAGGAAGCACGTGTCTTGTCATATCATTCAGTAAGAGATGCACGTAGCAAATTCGCTCTAGTTAAAAAAGGAGACCGCTACTTATTGCTGTCCTTATCGACGTATCCACTTTTTTGTACTTCGGCCATCTGACTCCAAAATGTCACTTCATATAAATTGTATGGGACAACCACCTGACTCCGAGATGTCACTTCATATAGTTCGCTATCGCATACCCGGTTACACTGATATTCGGTCTACTAGCGTAAGCGAAAAAAATTTCGTCTATGGGGACAGCTGATTTTTGCTTCGCTATTTCGAAGCTGGCTCCATAGTGAAAGTTGTTCAGTTTGATGATCTGAAATACCCCCTTATGTATTAATAGGGTGTGTTGTTACACCCTGTATACAGAATTCCCTTTGCAGATTGTTTTACTTTCTTTTGTTTCACGTAGTTTCTCGACAATCGACTATTGGATTTACTCATCAATATCTATGCCACCTTCCTGGATTCACTGATCTGCCACTTCAAAATAATCAAACTGTCATCAACATCATCAGCCTATACAGGGTGTTAGGGTAGATTGTTCATGATACTGCACAAGGTAAATCTGCAAAAAAAAATCCTTTTCATACAAACGTTCAATCAGCGGCATTTAGTTCCTACGAAAAGTTCAAAATTTTGTTTGCATGTTTCTTGCATAGGATTCTTTGGGAAAGCTATTCAGTTTCATGAGTCTACAATAACACTCACTCTGTATATCTAATCATATAATAATACACTCATCCATCACATACAAACCCTCGTAGTTTAAGTGGTGATTATTATAACTATTGCACGTACATTTTTGTATTATTGGTAATAGAAAAATAAAAAAAAATACGTCCCAATGCAGTGCACAGGCCTACCCAAACTATAGTGCATTATACTACAAATCTATGACGTAATGGTGAAAACTTTGGCCGTTTGTTGATTAAAAAGCTGATAGCTTTCTGAAATTTTCGCTATCTGACCACCTGCGGCGGTCCGTAATAAATAACCAGCGAAAATGTTTTTATGTTTTTCATTATTTGTTCTACAAACTGGTAATTAGCAAAATTGGCGTTGAAGCAGACATACAGGATCCTACTTTAATATGCAGATTTTGTTGTAAACTATGTTTAAAATTTTCATTTTCTTCCGATAAAAATTGTATGAGCAAAATGGTTACAACAATACTAAGTCTGTGGTTACAACTGGGAAAAAAGGGGTGACTTTAGATTCCCTGTTCTTCGGTTTTATTTATTCATTAAAATCGATTTCTAGAAAAACCACTTTTTTTTTTATTATTGATGTGTTTGCTCTTGACCTCTATCTAGTCCTCAGGACAAAGATGGGGTCGAAGATGTAACGAGCTTACCCAGAAATGCACTGACACTCCTGCACACTGACGGAACGCAGCAAGCTGCTTGGCGCCAGACTCCGG
The DNA here is from genome assembly GCA_963693445.1 of Agonopterix heracliana. Lineage (NCBI taxonomy): Eukaryota > Metazoa > Arthropoda > Insecta > Lepidoptera > Depressariidae > Agonopterix > Agonopterix heracliana. Next base: position 3,948,796 of record OY856327.1, read on the forward strand.
CAGGAGGGTGGGCGCGAGCCAGGCGGCTCCTTGCGGAGCCTACCACACCGCTGAGGGGGATCGTTCAGCCGCCACCACAAACTTGGTAGCTTGATATGCCGTTGCCTGGGGTGGACCGTTAGGAGGTAGATCCCCAATCACCCCAAACAAACATCACTTCTCATATCGTGTAAATGGTTCAGTTTATTTTTCAGCTCAAAAAGTGCCATAGTTAATGAATAAAATGGTTACACAGTTACCCAATTTCATGGTAAAACCAGGAGGTAGCCCTTAACATTGAAAATAGGACGAAACTACGTTTGTATTCGGCGCGCTCGGGGGCTCTGACGAGTTATTCCCTTAATGTTACTTATTGTAGTAAATTACCTCAAATAGTAAATCTGTACTTAATTCACGCTCAAAACTCTCGTGGCAGCGTTTCCGTAAACAAAGGAAGGCGTCTGTAATTCATAACTCTCAGCGAGTCATGCAAGCCTGGTACCCTGGAAACACAATACCGGTAGTTGAAGTACCGGTACCGGTAAGCGAAGAGCGACTGTCGGTGAGCGAACAGCGAAGCGAGTGCCGGGTGGAAGTGGCGAACCGGTTTTCAGAGCTGAAAGCGTGCAAAGCGCAATATCCGTTTCCTTGCAAAGCTGAGAGGAACTTCTATGTTTCTGAATTAGTGGTTTTGACTTAGAATCTTGATTATAGTTAGCAAGTTCATATTTATTTATTTTACATAATAGTACTCGTTTTAATTTGGTTTTATTTATTAAGGCTCTTCATCCGTGGACCACGACTCTCCTTACTAATCGATGCGAACGAGCGCGTGGCACCGGTCAGAATTTAGCAGTTTTCTTTATGCTGTAACAAAACACCATAGTAATATTTAAAGGTGTGGTTTAGACAAGCGCAGCGATGACCAAACATTTATCTAAGTTTTGACCATAAAACTGAACAACTTTCTTTAAGGAGCCAACATCGAGAAAAAAGAATCAGTCAATCAGACCAACAAATATACATACATCAAAACATAATAATTTGCTCTTTCGTACAAAACTACAGTACCAATGTGTGGTACAGCTGATTTTTTTTTGACGTTTTTTCCATACCTAGTGATTTCTAAGCTCTATTATCTTACGTAAAACTCGTGAGTAATAAAAAAGTAGCAGTTCACTTCATATAAACTCAAATAACACTCGATAGCGCGATTTAAATGACGTGTAGCGCCATCTATTGGCAAGTTTGTTTGTTTGCGCATCACGCAAAAACTACCTACTTGGAACTTTTTTTGTTTGATCAAATCTGGTATATAATTTGTGCGGACGAAGTCGCGGGAAAACACTAGTAATTTCTAAAGCTGGCCGTTTAAGTATAAAAGCGTTTTTTAAGCCTTACTCCTAAGAAACAAGATGAATATTCACAAATATCTCTGACAACACTCGAGAAACAAAGTAGTGAGTATAAAATAAGTGGACATGGGCTGATATACTAGTCAAAATGAAAGTCGTTCGTGTGCTATGAAGGTTGAAATTAGAGTGTAAAGTTGCAGCGCGGGTTGCAGATTACGACGTATGGGCTTAATAAATAACTCCGTTTCGCCAACTTTGACTGCAGCTGAGTGTTTCTCTTTTGTTCTAATCTTTTCTCCAACGATGCAGTTGAATCTAGAACGATTTAACCACTCGTTCTAGAGTTGAATCAATTACATTTGAAAGTTGAAGCGTGTAGGTTTTCTCATGATGTTTTCAGAATAGTTAGGTTTGATTGGTTATAAAGGTGTAACAAAACACCCTAGTAATACTTAAGGGGTTTAGGGGTTGTGCCTCAGACCATCAAACTGAACAACTTTCACTATAGAGCCAACATCGAATTAGCGAAATAAAAATCCGCTCTTTTATACAAAACTGCACGACTCAATTTTTTTTTTCGTGATTTCGTTTTCGCTCCATAGTGAAAGTTGTTCAGTTTAGTGGTCTGATGGGATGGGACTGTAGAAGGGTAGATCACAAAAGATCAGCGATGGTCGCAGTGGCACAGATGCAAGTCTGTTAAGGCCCCATTCACCCAATAATAATAATAATAACCCAGCGGGGGCAGCTTGTGGCGAGCTGACGGTGAGTGGCGACACCGCGGACCCCTATCCAAGGGGACCATACAGACATGCGCTCATACACACACCCACACAAACAGTAACACACCCCCCTACCTCTGGCTCGCCTTCATTGGCCGTCCAGAGTGGAATCGCAAGAGCAGAACCTATGCTCCAGGTTGGAAGTGTATTGCACGTAATGGCGTAATAACGGGGAAACCCGCTCACGGGGGTAAACCCCGCGATGGTGAAACCGGTGCCGCATCTCTCGACAACCTTTAGCCGCTCAATGGGATGTTGCCCCATTGTCGCACTTTGTGCGTGCGGCCGTTTTATGGGGCCCACTCGACGAGTCGACGAGTCACCGCCTGCCCTATTTACAATTTTGAGACTAGTTGTCATGGCAGGCGTCCGTTAGTCTCCTCCTATAGCCCAGTATCCATCCATCCAACTTTCACCTCCATAGCCCAAGACCTTATTTTTCCATCGCGGCCATAGCGCCGCACTCCAATAGTCTTTGCACCTGGCGGGGTCCATCCCCGGGTGTATCATGTTGTGCGCTCGGAGATGGTATCCGCCATGTGTATCCCTTACATTTAGATTAACTTGTCTTTTGAACAGGCCTCTACATGTTGGCTTCGGCTCCATGCACGCCTTCCAAAGGTCCGGGACTTAATTGCCCGTGATTACGGAACGTAAGACATATAATAATAATCGACTAGGATTCGAATTGGCCTCGTGTTATCACGGCCTAATTCAGTACTAATAGAGCAAAAGTAAGACAAATAGCCAGACAAAGATATTTAGCTAGAACCACAGAGTATGGAACAATAGAAACGCTTCATCAATAGTGATTCGAACTCTGGAACTAATTACAAAGCCTAGAGTTATGGCCACTAGACTTAACTTAAGACAAGCTATTAGGAGAACAGCAAGATGAATGGCAGACAAAGACATTTAGCTAGAACCACAGAGCAAGGAATTATAGAAACTGATTTACTATCGAGTTATTATATTACTCGTATCTAGACTTGGAAACAAGGTGTAAAATACGAGTTAGCCATCGCAGTCAGAGCAAAAAACACAGACACACACACATCACTCCCAGACCTTGACCTTTGGGATTGTCTACACGCATAGAGCACAGACATGCATAATCTGACATAATACTTAATCCCTTTGGGGGTGTTTAGAAATATTGCTACAACTAACAAGTAATATCTTTTTTTTATTATAAGTTGTAGCAAGGCTCCGTTTAGCATATGGAAGGTGTCGGTGTGGAATGCACAGATATGCGGCCACCACCATAATTATGATCACCTTTCAATATCTACAATCAAATTTTTATTCGTAGATCTGTTTTTTTTTTATGGACAAACCATAAGATGTCCGACCATAACCCGATAATTGTGCTAAAAATTTCGAGCTTGCTTTGCTCGCTCCGTTATTTTTGGTGTAGGTCTTCTTCCGGGTGGCAGAAGCCCGCGCAACACCACTGTTTTTTTAATTTATAATTAATGGAGTTTTGCTTGTGCGTTATCACTGCATTTCCGCCTGTGTCAAGTAGTTTGTGGGAGTGTCTATCCCAAACTCAGGGATTGAGATTGCGGCTCAATCAGCAATCCTCAATCCACCTCGTGGCAGGTAAAAACGCGACGCGCGTACACCACGCGAGACAAGTGCTCGGGTCAGAATCTGCAACGCGACTCCACGCCACTGTTTATTACGCGTTGAAACTCTCCCGTGCTCTGTGACTGAAGCAAAGAAATTTGGCTAGAACGGCGCCCTAGGGACTCAATCCTATTTAACTCTCTGCTGCCCTAATGAGGTGCGGAGAGTGGCAGACCATTAGTATCTCTAATCTCTAACTTCATCAGATTGACAATTTACTTTTCGATGTCTATTCGGATCCAGGTCACAGAATAAGTTTGGTATATAGTCTATATACAGAACGGCCACTCCCCGCCCCCCTCTGACTTCAGATACCCCACCCCCCCTCACACTTGAGGGAAACTTGAGGGAACTCGAGCAAGGGAATGCAGTTAGGCGCGCGCACCCGTTAGATTTGACTACATAAAATGTAGTCTTTTCAGTACATAAAAACGTTGAAAAATAACGGTAAATTCACATTTTCATTAATTTTTTAGCTCAAATACTATTTTTAATAACTGAACGAACAATAAAAAGTAATGAAATGTAGATGATGTTTATACAATGCGCGCTAAGCTAGAACGATTTAGGCGCTAAGTCAACCCTACACATATGTTAAAGACAATTTGCACCTAGTGCGCATGTGCGAACGTCATCGTGTCAAATCCAAAATTTTGTTAGAAGTGGTCATTCTTGATCTCTTCAGTACTTCTAGAAAACTTCGTGTGAGTTTGTTCACCAGTTTTGATAAACTTACTAAAGTTATCAAGTACATAAGCTCACGATCGTATTTATCGGGTCTTCATGCAAGAAACTGTTAATATCAACGTTTTTTCATCTCGCTCTCTTGTATAATACAATACAAAATACAAAAATATTTATTTCAATGAGCACTTTCACTTAGGTACATTTAGTTCATATACAACAAAGAATAGGCTCTTTGACATGAAAAAAAAAATTGGTAATACTGCATGTACCTTTTTTTTTTCATGTCAAACTTGGTACCATTATGGTGCATCTATAAGCGTATGTCGGACTTGCTTAAAAGGTTCCAATGAAAATATATTTTTTTTGTTATGATGCTACGGAACCTTCCGTGCGCGAGTCGACTCGCACTTGGCCGGTGTTTAAAATGTACAATGTAGGTACACTGTAAGACGCTGTTATCCCGTCGAGGCCGTTTTTGAACACGAACGAAAGTGTTTTAAACTGTGTTTTAAAGTCTGAAATTAAATTATGTCTTATTTAAGGATAGGGCGGATGGGCGACTGTTCTCAATTACACGATTAGATTAAGTTTACTAGATAGAAAAAAATCCCAAAGTTACCCCTTTTTGTTATGTTTTTTCAATACTATGATTAAACTGGTGATATTTAACTTTTTATTCTTGTACTTAACTAAATACATTAAATATTTCTAGTGAACTCAGAAGAATTTTTAGCTTAGAAACTCCCATGAGCAAAGATATTGACGAAAAACACGTTTTTTTGCGATCCTGCTTTCAATTGGAGCGAGATGGCTAATTGTAAACTTATGCTTGCAAGAAAGAGACGCTTGCACTGGAATAACCTAGCCTACCCCAGACTCAGAGATTAGTTTATACGTTGCGTTTAAAAATTGTTATTGACTTTTACTGGTTAATAATTGAAAATAGGATCATACTTCGTTTGTATGCAGCCCTCTCGGGCACTCTCGTGGATATATTCTCTTAGAGTCTCCACCTTTCTTTGTCCCGTGGGGTCCAAGATTGATTAACTCACCCAGATATACCTAATTCCATTACGTTAAAGTTTACATTGGAATGAACTTGTTCAATTAATTTGGGACAACACAATTTGTTTGTATTGAATAACCCATTCATAATTCATACGGTAAAACTAATATCGAATGGTACATACACGAAACGTGACTGCTTTTCGGTTAAGTTTTTTTCATTTTTCGATAGTGAAATATAGCTTTTGTTGGGAACGGTTATCAGAATTTATCGTCTGAACATATTTCAAGCATTGTTTGAATATTAAATTGTTTACTACAAACTTTCATAGACTCCCCTAGTTTGATATTTAAAATGCTTTATTGTTAAAGTTATGTACCTACTGCTGCACAAAATCATGGCCATGATCCCTTTCGGGGTTGACAGAAATATTAAGAATAAAAAAGGGCACGTCTGGCTATTCACAGTGGCGTGTTGCTTCGGGAGTCATATGCAGTTTCGAAAATCCTACCCTTATGTACGGGAGTGAATTTTGGGTGTCAAGCAAAAGGAATGAAAATCAAGTGAACGCAGTGGAAAAGCGCTCTTTACGAAAATTAAGAACAGTGTAAATTGAAGGATGATGTGGTAACTAGGATTGAAAGACGTATGCTTAAGGGATCGGTGTAAATTGAAGGATGAATTGAAAGACGTATGCTTAGGTGGTTCGGTCACGTTCAGGGGATGAATGAGAGTAGACTCACTAGGGAGATTTATCGATCCAATGTCAGTGGAACAGTCGAGAGAGGGCGTCCGATGAAAACTTACCACAACCAAATATTTGGTCTTCTCCGAAAAGGGCAAGTGCGTAGCACCCTTAACCGACGGAGGTGCATGATGATTATGATGTATGAGAGTCGATAAGGCGAGAGAAGTATGTCAGAATCGTAGTTTGTGGCGAGCCGCAGTCTCTGCCTACCCCTGTAGGATAGTTATGTTTTTTTCTCAAACATGCTTGGAAATTTGAGCATTATTTTGACAACATTCTTCGAGCTAGAAACGAAATTGCTGTACTGGCGAAATACATGCGAGCAGCGGCCGGCAAAAGTTGTATGAAAATAAATGTCTGTCGTGGTTTAGCGACCAGATAAATTACATAGACTAAACTCATATCTGTCGTGTTATTTAAAAATGGAACGATCTTTTACTCTGAAACATGGAAATTATTGTTGTTCGTCAATCGTCATTGATTTTGAAAAGTTGATTGATTTTAATTTCCACGCAATGTTTGAGAAAAGCACAAAGGCTCGGCTTCGCCTCGGCCCACATTTAGGTACACGTTCGTCCATCAATGCCTCTTTTGCTGGCCACTGCAGTAATGTACTATAAACGTACAGTCGTAGCAAGACTGGGTTTCATGATGGAATGACGTGTTGGGGTAGGTGACAGATGGCTAGGCAACAAACATAAGTATGTTGAAACCAAGATTTTGGAGTCATCATAGTGGAGTAGGAGTGGTATTCTTTATGATTTAGATCCATGGTTGAAACTAAATGTATCGATCAGCTGCATTCGTAAAGAGCCCCAGAAAGAGAGGGAGAGTAATTAGCCTCAGATGAGATGCAAACCCTACCTTTTAGAAGCTACTGCGGAACCGCGCGGTTCCGGTCTGCAATGAGGTTCGATCAGTAGCTAGCTACTATAGGGTCCTTCTTAATAATTTCTGACATTTTTTTGAACGGGATGGTCAGACCGTCAAACTGAACAACTTTCTCGATGACACCAAAATCTTTAAAAAAAATCTGCTGTTGTATACAAAACTGCAAACTTACTTGAGCCGAATGTATTGGACAGCAGATTTTTTTTTTCGCGATTTCGATGTTGGTCCCATAGAGAAAATCGTTCAATTTGATGGTCTGATAATCTCCTTAAAAAGTGTCAGCATATTAAGAAGAAACCTGTACAAAGATGATGATTCTGATTCTTCCTATCTTCATTTTTTATATTTAAAACTGTAATAATTCTTCTTTCTTCATTTCAAACAAAAATTTCTTCCTTCTTAAAAAACGTTGTACTTTCTTTTATCTTTATTCTTCTTGTCTTGAGTCTTCTCTCCATACATTTTCACTTTTTAATATCTTCAAATAATCTGCATTAAACTTTTTTCATGTTCCATCTAACCATCACTGCCCAAAGGCAGCCCTGGCAGGGTCGCCATGCGGTGTGGGACTTAAAGGTGTACTTCAGACAAACGAATAGTCTCAGGTTTAGACGTATAATGAGTCAATATACTCTTAAACAATAGCTTATATCTAACTTAAGGCTATGTGTGTGTGGGGGGCTATACACACACTACAAGGGGCGTTCATAAAAAATCATGCAGCGCTGATCGTAGTAGCACGGCCCCCAACTCCGAATGATGGGAATCAGTGGTGGATCTTACCGAACTCCCTGAATTCTGTTCGATCCACTGGTGGAGCATATTAAGACATGCAAGTATCATAGGATCCACTGAGCCTAATGGTGGATCACAGTGAACTTCAGCGTGCTATTCAATCCACTGGTGGATCGAGATAGTGGATCCTACTGGACAGAGAGATAAATAAACATACTGTGACTCGTATAATTCCATTTGCGCAGCTTAATCTGTTGATAAATTGGCATTTCGAATTTTCGATACAGCGTATGGCAAAAGTTTTACGGCAGGACGCTTGCCTGACGCCAAACCTCTCTGGGAATGCAATTCATTCTTGCTATTTATTAAAGTCCAGCATAAAATCGAAGAGCTATATTGGCAGTATGCTCTGTTTAAACCACGTGGGTAAATATCCCTACAGAACGAAAGCTTCATACAAGCGGCCGCTGTCGATGCACTCTCACGTATTGCGCGTTAGAGGATGTAGGTACGAAGCATGCAGCACATGTAACATGTGATACGGATATATCACGCCTTTTATCTCACTTGTTCGCGCGCAAATAGAAAGATAGCGAACACGCGATAGCGCCATATCTCTTTATTCTGAAGCATAGAGTCCGCATCAATTTACGATTGTACACTCGACAACAGTAAAAACGGGTCACCAACATACCTGAATATCACGGAAAGTATGAATGATAGCTTATTCACTTAAATAGTATTTCATTGGACTATTTAATACTTCTTAAATTAATTGATAACATTTTAAGTTTTCATTTGTTTGACTTAATTAAAATACATAAATACAAATGCGTCAATTCAATCGCAGACCAAAAATTTTAAATTACAATTTTATGTCACAGATATAACATTTTCCCATATTTTAGTGTATGTGAGTGATAAAATTAACACATTAATAATTAAATTTGAATACTAAAAATTTCATTTTCCAAAAATCATTTACTTAGGTTTTAGCCTTTTTTATTGGCATTACTTTATAGCAACCAGACATTTTATTAATTTAAGAAGTAGTATTATATTGTCTATAAAATACTTTTTATTTAAATGAGCTACTATTCTTAGTTTCCGAGATATTAAGGTTTATGTTGTTGGTAACCCGTTTTTATTGTTGTCGAGTGTAGTTAGTATCTTTTGTCTTATGATGAATCTTTAATAGTAGAAAGAGGTGGAACTATAGACATTTGCTTATGTGTCTGTTCACTTTTTTGTGCCAGTGTGTGTGTAAACATTAGGGCAGTTGTCACTTTGCGTCTCTTGTCTTACCACATGATAAAACTTTACATTCACACAAACGTCAAAAAAGTGGACAGGCAAAGGGACTTGCTAGGGCTCCCTTTATGCCTTTATATATAATCTCTTTGCTATACCAAGCCAGCAGCATCGCTCGCAGCCATACTACGGCGGACACAGGTGCACAAATACCCCGGTTGAGTCTGTGCATGTGTTCGTACGTCCTCTAACACCCGCTGTGTAACTGCACCGACAGAGGCCGCTTTTCGTTCCGTAGGGATATTTATTCATGTGGTTTAAACGGAACAACGTTATCAATATTTATTGCGCAAGCATGTGACTTCAATAATTGCTGGCTAGTGAATCACGCAGAGCCTTCGATGTAAATAAATACCTCCAACTCGTATCTCTTTGTTTCACATCTGTCGGGCGTCCCGCGACGGCCAATTTTTTCCAATATACAGGCTGCTGAAACGAGCACCAACCACAGCATGCCATGCATATTCAAAGTAACAAGTGTTAGCATGGCGGACTATCGCTTCACCCGCTGCATGCTCGCGCATAATTCTCACACGACACTCTACAACACTTGCAGTTGATAATAATTCATAATTCATAATTCATTTATTCATGCGGATCATATGGTATATAAAAGGTATTATAAAACATAGGAGATCAGCATATGATACCCATTGTGGGCACAGCATGCTGTGTAACACAGAACAAAATTTATCACATTTAAACAATACAAATTAAATTCATTATCATTTCTAAGTTACAATTTTAACATTCATTCAATTAAATATCAACATTAGAAAATTATATTACAAACAAATATTGAAACATAATAATAATAATACTTAGGCGCTATAATTTATGTCTATGAGATCAAAATAAAATAAAACAAAAAAACAAAAAAAATAAAATCATTACATGTCATCAAAAAATTCTCTCCTGTCATAATAACATTTATCTATTAAGTATTGTTTAAGTTTATTATTAAATATATGAGTTTTGACCGACTATTCTGCCTTCGATACATATTTTTATAGGTGCCATATTATTTTTATAAGACCCTGGAAAAGGGGGCTCGATGAGTTGGATGCCTATTGCAATGAATGGAGGGATACCACATTGGATAAGCATTGGATAAAGATATGTGGAAGAGTTAGGGGGAGAACTTTGATCAGCAGAGAAAAAGGTAAAAAAATAAAGAGAAAAAAAAACATCTGGATTTGGTAAGTGATCTGGATCTGGAGTAGCTATTGATGTTTTTACTCTTTCTCGATTTCAATGTTTTGCGCCATAGTGAAAGTTTAATGATAGAAAAATTTATAGAAAACTGTTTAATTTGTGATGTATTTAATATACTGAGATAGTAATTTATTAACACAAGCATAGCATAAGCATATGCTCACGACTATATTCCCCGAGGGGGTAGTCAGAGATATTCTGAAACCTCAGAACATCCACGTTTCACCAGTAGTACCGAAACTCTGTCCAGTGTGACGGGGGGTGAGCCCGTCGCCACTTGTAAGTGGGTACAATACATGCCTCGAAATTGAAGCATGCAGGTTTCCTCACGATGTTTTCCTTCACCGAAAAAGCCAGTGGTGTTACAAATCGTACATAAATTCCGAAAAACTCATTGGTACGAGTCGGCATGGACGGGGATCGAACCATCACCTCCTGCACGGCAGGCAAGGTTACTCGGTTATTAACACAAAAAACAAATAAAGGTAGATAACTAAAAATTAACAAAAACTTTTGGTGTTTTGTTACACCGTGTATAGCTAGGATGACGAGAGCCGCTGATGCGGACGAAGTATTATTACATGTAAAGTAGCATATATGATTTTAACACCCCTCCATCGCTTCGCAGGCATGGCTGCGTGCCCCCGCATAATTCATTCTCGTTACTACGCATACTTTGTCATTAAATAACAGGTAATGTTATTTTATATCGTGTCTGCAAAGAGAGGTAATAACACAGCTGGAGTCGCGTGGCTAGTGGATTCACGGCTGGACGTGTCTCATGCGCGCGTGGTTTAGGTAGCCTCGTGGCTGCCATTTATAACAGAAATACTTGAGGTTGATTTGGGCAGAATTGCAGTCCTAGACACAGCAATCAAGAATAAATAATAAATAAAAAATGACGCTATATGTGAAACTGAAACGTGTTTTAATACTCGTAGTAATGGACTTACGTTTGGCTCTTTTATCACTCGATAGAAAGTACACATGAAGGCGACCTATTTCGTTTTTTGGTTTACCATCGCACTGCAGAGAAAATGCGTCCCCTGTAATCTTAGAACCACTGTTTTATGCAAGCTAGTTCTGATCTTATGTCATCGAAAGCATTTAGACAAGCATTTAGTTTCGAATGCACCAGAATAAGTGGGCAAGAATTTTCTAGGATCTAGGTTGAACAAATTTTTGCCCATTTATTCTGGTGCATTTGACAGATAAGGCCCCGGCGGCAGGGGGAGGGGATTGGTACCTAAGGGTGCGTCCACATCTGTCGGTTTGCGAACGGCTCGCGAGCTGCGCAATAGCGACACACGACCATAAAATGCAACCACGCAGCTCGCACGCCGTTGGCGAACCACTCGCCACTCGCGAGCGGCTCGCCAACGGCTCTCGAGCCGCGCATTAATTAAGAATGATACGCAGGCAGACTTACGGGAGTATAGGTTTATTAGTGGATCGGAGATCGTCCGCCAAGAGTAAGAGAGCTAATCCTAAGTTACAATTGCTTATATACTAATTAGATACTTTAACTGCCTCCTTGGTCTAATGGTTAGAGCATTGGGCTCTTGACACGGAGGTCGTGGGTTCGATTCCCACGGGGGGCACCTAATGAAATGTCACTTTGTGCGTTTTTCCCCAGTTGGTTAGGACATTGCAGGCTGAGTCACCTGATTGTCTGAAAAAGAAAGATGATTCCGTGCTTCGGATGGCACGTTAAGCTGTTGGTCCCGGCTACTATCACTGGTGGTAGTAGTCGTTACATAAAAACCACGTCATAGGCCGGAAGGCGGTTTGAATAAACTCTGACACCAGGGCTTGCCCACACGATAAGAAGACTACTTTAATGTTGACTAAGCATCGGACTCTGGTCCAGATTAGTAGGCAAAGGTGCAAAGTGCGTCTTGTGCATCAGCAGTTCCGTAGTGTTCTACTTTACGTAAACTGGATGTCCGATGCTGGGCATCCATAACACATTCGCGGCCCTTTCGTCAGATGTGGACGCACCCTAAGATCAACATCAATTTTGTCTGTATTACGTAAACACCACTAGATCAATTGCTTAATGGGTCAACAGTTTACTGTATCAATAAATTACGAGATCGATATTCGATATCGTTATTTGTACCATAACATTTACTTACTTTTAAATTGTTATTTCCAGGTACAAAGTCATCGATCTAAAGAAAATAGTTTTTGGTAAGTTTATCCTTTTCTTAATAATTATTCATCAAACTGAAAAATAATTACCATGGAATTTTTAATAAAAAAGTGATATTTAAATGTAATACTTTTTTTAGTATAAATATGATGCCTAGTTTACAATTCAGAAAAATGTATTCCTTTAACATTTCTTTAATTTAGTTTTAAGATATTTCTGTGTCTTTGCAGGGGGTTTATGTTTTTTTTTTAACTTACTTACGTAACAAAATAATGCAGTAAATAATTATGATTATGATGTAAGAAGTTAGTAAGAAAACAGAATGGTGAGATATTTGTATGCCTGTACATTGTGCAGTAAACTCCAAGAAGACCGAATGGAGGTACACAATGTACAGACATATAAATACACTCACGAGAGTTTTCCAGGGAGATCAGAATCCTTTCTAGAGAGTGTGTTACCTGACTTCTAAAAGTGCAACACCGAATACCACCTCCCCGTAAGCTCACTATTACGAATCACTTAAGGGGCCATAGGTCCAGACGAATATTTTCTATGAGAAACGCGATTGCAGAGCGCTCCGAAAAGTGTGTGCGTGAGCCGTATTTTCGATTAAAAACAACTAACTTACTTTTTCTAGATTTTATTTATGATTGCACTAGTTAAACTAATGGTGAATATGTGAGTATAAATACCAACAATCGGAAACTATTTTAAGTTCTTCTAAACCGAGAAAAATGTTTAATAATGCATGAAAATACATCATCTTTGTGACGATTTTCTATCGAGTGAAGTAATTCCAATCGTGTATTCAGTTGATGATTGCACTAGATGAAATATCCAAAAATACTGAGGTATGACTTTAGTTTCGGTAAATGGTATAAATCTAGTCGAAAAATGAAAAATAAAAGATGCCTCCGAGGTATTTCCACCTACTATTACGTCTTAACAACGAATGCACGCTATCACGAAAAACTTATCGCCGAAGCCACGCGACCTCAAATAACCAAACCTCTAATTCACCAACACGAATCACTTAATAACGAAAGCACGCTACCACGAAAAACTTATCGCCGAAGCCACGCGACCTCAAATGAACCGTGTAGTGATTGTAGCATAATTCAAGATGGGAAATTACAAAGCCCTGAATTGGCAGTAGTGTCTGATCGAAGCTCAGTTTTCAGAACTGAAGCCAAAGGTTCAGTCATAAGTAGAAACACTAGAATACTGACTAAAAAGTTCTAAGCCAATGCAAAAATTATACTGTTCTTTTCTCGCGAACGTGCAGGTATAAGAAGTCAAGACTAGGTACTTTAACATTTTACTTTTTTAAATTAATACATTTTTCTCCCCTCCAGACGGGAAGCGTCAATTTTCGTCTCGCTGCGCTAAACGAAGTTGCCGCTTTCCACCTCAGTCGAGAATAAAAATTGTAGGTATACTAACCTCGGGCAGTAAATAAGAAAGCCTCAGATCACATGACATGAATTACATGAGATCTGAGACCTTTCTTACTTTCCTGCCCTCGGTGTGTAATCTACTATACAGGATGTTTCATAAGTAACAATAAATATTTAAAACTCTTAAGAAGGTTGTTTAGTCCGTCAAACTGAACAACTTTCTCTATGGGACCAACATCGAAATCGCGAAAAAAAAATTGATATCCCATACATAATTTTAGCTCTAGTCGATTTGTAGAGTATGGAACATAATTTATTTTTTTCGCGATTTCGATATTGGTCCCATAGTGAAAGTTGTTCAGTTTGATGGTCTACACCACCCCCTTAAAGGTTTATTTGTATTTTTGTAACACTTTGTATATTGCCGCCCTTCTGTTTTGTTCATTTTTAGGGTTCCGAAGACAACAAGGAACCCTTATAGTTTCGCCATGTCCGTCCGTCCGTCCGTCCGTCCGTCCGTCTGTCCGCGGCTTAGCTCAGAGACGCTTAGTACTAGAAAGCTGTAATTTGGCATGGGTACACATATTAATCACGCCGAGAAAGTGGTAAAATAAAATTTTAATAAATATTTTTTTTTAGGGTACCTCCCCTACCCGTGAAGTGGGGACGCAATTTTTTTTTCTCGTCTATCCCATGGTGTGGGGTATCGTTGGATAGGTCTTTTAAAAATACGGTGGGTGTGGGAAAACCATTTTTCGATTTAGGGATCCGTTAGCGAAATATTAAGCTTTAAGGTGCTAATTTTTGTTAGAGTCGAGTGTCCCCCCCCTCTGCCAGCTAAACGGTTATTTCTAGATATGTGAAAAAATTCATGGCAGTAGTGTATATAATGAAATTAAAAGGAAAACTATCACCGCTAAGTTAGCTTTACAAGTTAACGAGTAATAGTCGACCAACTTAAAAAAAGTACTTTTTAGACTTTATTAGCCGTCAAACCGTAGTATAAAACAAAAAGCCCCCTTCTAAGTTCGTATATTGTGACGGGCAACTACGGAACCCTACCCTGCGCGTGGCCCGACACGCACTTGGCCAGTTTTTTTGACTATACTATGTCGCTAATCTGTGAGCGTTCTAAGGGAAGAAAGAGGCCACTTTTTGTCTCATTAACAAAACAAATTCCACCCGGACGAAGCCGCGTACAAAAGCCAATCTTGTAATACTTTATCTCTAGAGTTCATGGCAACAAAGGCACGGGGAAATTAATTTTTGAAGTGTTATTTACGAGCAAGAAGAATATATTGCATACCGCTCGTGAGAAAATTAAAATTGCATGTTTTACCCACATTTTATAGCAGATAATATTAAAATTACGAGGCATTCTGCGTCTAATTATTGCAAGCTATGTTGATAGCCAGTCTTAAGTTTAACTGATGTGTTTTCATATCATAAATAGTGGATTAAACATCGAGGGCAGGAGAGTAAGAGAGAGGCTTTCTTATTTACTGACCGAGGTTAGTGTGGGGTACCCACATTTACATTTGACTCGGCGGTTCACCAGCAAATAGGGAACCGCTGATTTGTATATAAGAAGGAGTATTTTCCTAAATAAATTAGAACGCACTGTAACTCAAAACGTTTAACTCCTACTGCCCTAACCACCGCTACAATCCCCACACGCTCCGCACGAGAGTTCCCCAAACTGGTGACCCCGACGTGAGCACCGAAGTTAAGCTACGTCAGGTCCGGTCAGTCTTTGGATGGGTGACCGTTTAGTGGTATTTCATCTCGAGCGTTTCCGTGCTTCAGAAGGCACGCTAAGCAGTTGGTCTCGGATAGTTCCGTCAAATGGCGTTGTAACTATTCGTTTCCAGGTCAGAGGCCTATTGGCGGCTTGAAAATTCTCTGACAGCAAGTTGACCACTAACTTGCATCCACCAACACGCACTGGGCCCGCGTGGTGGAGTATGGCCCACTCCCTCTCACCCTTATTCGTGAGAGGAGGCCTTTTGAGGGATTCTACAGGCTATAACTTACTTACTTTTTTATCAACACAAAAACAAATTTGAGGGACGGTAAGCATAATATTAAAAATAAATCAGGCTGTTCCTTAGGGTAGTTGCAGAGTTGTCAATTTCATACAAAACTTTGTCGTAGAACACTCGTAGACAGTAGATGATTAATTTCAAAGCTTGATATCTTCGTAATAATATTATAAATTGGAAATATTATTTGATACGCGCAATCTAGATTTCCTAAGCTATTTTTCTATCTATATAACATTACTTTTATTACTACCGTCTACGAGTGCTCTACGACAAAGTTTTGTATGGACGGAAACCACCACCACCACAACATCCGTTCCTACCCGACTAAAATGTATAGAACAACAGATTTATTTCCTCTCGATTTTGAAGCGGTCTCCATGTTAATAGTTGTTCAGTTTGACGAATAGAATGCATGGTTAAGGTTTAAACTGACTAAAAATGTAAAAGCCCCACTTGCGCCAACCTGGGTTAGCAATAAACTCTAGGTTATGTTGGTAACCCATGATTTTTTGCATAGAAAAACAACTGAAAGAGCTATTTTATCCGGAGTTAATTGCTAACCCGTGGTTGGCGCAAGTGGGGCAAGAGTGCTGTAGAAAAGTGCGGAAAACGAAAATTTTTAAAAAAATCTGCTGTAATTTTGAGTCGATTAGGTAGGGGCTGCAGATTTGTATGAAACGACTGGTTTTATTAATTTTTTCTCGATATTGGCTCCATAATGAAATTTGTACAGTTTTATGGTTAAAACCACCCCTTTAATTATTAATAGGGTGTTTTGTTTCACCCTGTATACTCGTACCAACAATACTTTGTAAGTTCCAAGGTCTTTGTTATTTGATTAAGTTATGTAGGAAAAAAGTGGAAGGCCAATGCCCTTATAAAAGAAATGAAATACCTAATTCAGTTCAAGTCAAAGTCAACAACATTTATTCAAAGTAGTATTACCGTGACTTACTTTTGACTTTTACTTTCTCTATTGTTACATTAACTTTTTGTGAATCTACTACAAAGGGACAGAATAAAATTATTAGCAGGTACTTACTTAATCAGCACGGACTTGAAAGAAATCCGGACCGAATATTGCACTAAAAAGATGTGAAGCATGCAAGGTAATATAATCTCGTTTGTTCTACAAGGGATCTACACTCACACAGATGCACTAGCTCTAGGCGCAGGACCTACAACCCGTCAGCTTATGTACCGCGTGACATGATTAGACGAGAATACGTCTGGTTCTTCTTTTAAGTCTGTTTTTATCAGGTACATACTAGATTTTACACCGACTTCCGTCAAGCAAGATAAAATATTCAGGGTGTAAGGAACAGTATCATTAACCTTTCAACCACATACTCTGCCCATCAAACTGAACAACTTTTACTGCAGGAGCAAACCGATTAGAACAAAAAAATCTGCTGTTCCATACTAAGCTGCAATGTCGTCTCGACTCAAACGTATGGAACAGCAGTTTTTTTGTTCTGATCGGTTTGCTCCCATAGCAAAAGTTGTTCAGTTTGATGGGTAGACAGGGTGTTACATAAGTAAAAATAAATATTTAAGACTCTTAAGGAAGTTGTAAAGACCATCAAAACTGAACAACTTTCACTATGGGACCAATATCAAAATCGCGAAAAAAAAATCAGATATCCCATACATATTTTACCTCGAGTCGATTTATAGAGAGTATAGAACATCAATTTTTTTTCGCGATTTTGATATTGGTCCCATAGTGAAAGTTGTTCAGTTTGATGGTCTAAACTACCCCCTTAAATGTTTATTTGTATTTTTGTAACATCTTGTATAGGTACTACCTAGACCTTGACGACCCGGTTGGTGTAATGGTTACCAGGCCGGACTGCCAAACCAGGGTCCTGGGTTCGAATCCCGGTTCGGTCATGGATGTTATATGTTCGTGCCGTTGTTGTATGGTTTCCATAATAAAAGCCTTTAGTACTAGTTTTGGATCAATACAATGTATTTGCCTGTGAGCGTTATTTATTTATTTATTTTTATTTTATTTGATCAGTTGATCACTCTAAAGAAAATAGGTTATATTGGAGGAAACGGAAAACTGAATGTAATAATACAGAAGTACCTAACCTAACATATTATTATTAAGTAATGAGCGTGGTCTTGCCAAGACAAACCAAAATGGTTTAATGGTATGAATTAGTTGTAAGCAAAGTTATGTTACAAAATAAATAAATACCAGTTTTTAAGTATGATCATAAGATGTTAAACAGAAAGTTTCGTAAAAATCGCGTTCCAGTAGTTAATAGTTATAGCGTGATACTCTCGAACAAACAGACAGACAAAAAATCAGATAATTTCGAGTCAGGGACATCTAAACACCATAATCTTCACCTTCTTTTCTTTTGTAAATATCTTCAATGTACATACATACTTCTGTTTACACTTTACAGCTATGTAACAATGTAGAAGAGACTGTTTAATCTAACACGTTCCATTTTAAAAGTGTCTGCAAAAACACATTATTTTCTGAAAAACGAAATGAAGCACGCTAGTTTCCGAACCCAATACATCTTCCTCGGTGTTGCCAGCGAGAATGATGATAAATGTTGCCAGTAACGCGTTAAATTACCACGTGGAAAATGCACTTCCAAGATGGCGGCCATGAAGATTTATTTATTCGGGGCACACACGTTATATTTACCGTTATGGATAGCGGCTGTCGGCGACGCTCTTTGCCTCTTTACCATGTAAATTATTTTACTTTTTCATACGTGTTGGCAAGTATTATATGAGAAGGTATACAATTTATTTTCTTTGAGGTGCGTATTGTAAGTACATATAGAAGAATATATAGCAGCCACAGCGTGGATCTGAATATAAGTGTCTTGAAAGATTTTTGCTGTTTTTAGGGCTCCGTACCGAAAGGGTGAAAACGGAACCCTATTACTAAGACTACGTTGTCCGTCCGTCCATCTGTCTATCCTACCAATTTAGGGCTGTAACTTTTAAACCGTCATAGCTAGATAGCAGAAATTTTCACAGAATGTACGATATTTAGGCAAATATAAATTTCAAAAAGTTTATGTACTATTTATTGCCTATCGGCCAAGTGCGAGTCGGACTTACGCACGGAGGTTACTTTTGTAGTACTAGATATTCTTTCTTATGCTGTGCTATAGAAACTCAATCTTGAGGTCCGGGTTAAAATCCGCACGGACCACATGCCATGTACAGATGAGTTTTTCTAACTTATGTACGTAATACTGGCTGCTCTCAAACGGTGAGAGCAAACATCGTGAGGAAACCTTCATACGCTGAAGAAGAAATTTTGATGCGTATGTGAAGTCTACCAATCCGCATTGGGCACACGTGGTGGACTAACACCCATTCACCCTGCCTGAGGGTAGGCCTGTGCACTGCAGTGGGACGTATATAGGCTGTGATAATGATGATGCTGTGCTACAATATCACTTACTTATTATGACCACGGGCATGCTTTTAAAAGATACACTCGTTTAAAGATATTTTAACCTCTACCCACGGACCTGAATAAAAGACGGACGTAATGTGACACTAAAAAGATGTGAAGCATGCTAGGTCCAACATTTTTGTTTGTTCTACAAGGGACCTACACTCACACAGATGCACTAGCTCTAGGCGCAGGTCCAACACCCGTCACTATTATGTACCGCGAGACAGAACACACACAAAAGTGCTTCACTCGCGATTAGACGAGATTACGTCCGTCTTTTTTTCTGGTCCGTGTCTCTAGCATAATGTTTCGTGCTCGTGAGAGAACTAGGAACATGATGTAACTTTTCTCATCGCAACTTGTAAAGTACTTTAGCGGCACTCCCACGCAAGTGTGTCACGATTGACTACCTACTGCTTTTTACTTAATAACTCATAACTTTTAGCTTACCCGAGATTATTGACTGCTTGAGAAATAAGTTTGGGAAGTATTGATAGTTAAAAGCAGAGATTCAGGGACGATTTAATAATAAACTCAACTAGAACTCGAAAGTTTGAACTCCCGTATGTCAAAATCCATGAATGACCAAATGACTTTAAAACCTGAAAATTGTTCCTTCAGATTCTATCATCAACATCATTAACTTATACAGGGTGTAAGTGACAGCCTAGCAAATACTGAAACAGTGATTTCAGACTATCAAACTGAACAACTTTCACTCTGGAATCGGGATACGCAAAAAAAATCAACTGCTCAATAAAAAACAGCTGTACCTACTCGACTCAAATGTATGGAGCAGCCGATTTTTTCACGTTTCCTACATCCTGTATGTCGTGGTCAAATCGTAGAATTGGACAGATTGTGATCTGCCTAGGCTTTTAATGATACGACGCCATTTTATGACCTGCCGTATTATCGTTCTATGCTAATAATCGTTTGGGCAGGAAATAAAAATAAGTTTAGTTACAAATTAATTTGTATTGTATTATTCTCATATTTATTATTTATATTGAAACGTCTGAAATACGCACATTGTGTGACTTTACTGACGAAGTGTAGATATACGATTTTAATAAATCTTTCGTCGAAGTGCTACGACAACGTGATACTCGTAGCAGATGCTACGGCGTAGCAAACAGTTCGTAGAATTTGGAATCTGAAGCGCAATGGTTTCTTGTTACAAAACGTTTCAAGTATTCGGTGGAAAATTTGGAAAGGTTGAAAAAGTGAATAAAGGCCTTCGCTCATTGGAGCGATATTATCGCAGCGATTTTGCGATAATTGTTCTCAGTACATTTTGTATGGGGACGCGCGCGATCCTACACACTGCCGCGATATTATCGAGCGATAATATCGCTGCGATTTTTCGATAATTGTTCTCAGTACATTTTGTATGGGGACGCGCTCGATCCCACACACTGCCGCGATATTATCACAACCTGATGCAATCTCTTTCTACTACATTCAGTGAAGGGCGCATGCGTGACGCGAATTGCGGAATTGCTGCAGTGTGTAAGGTGTTGCTGTCGACAATATCGCTCGATAATATCGCTGCAATGTGCGGAAGCCTTAATATGGTGTTCCCAATTAAAGGAAGTGGGAACGATTTCCAAATTTGAATTACAAAGTCTGTAACGAAAAAACATTATGCATAATATACATCCATAATAAACCTTTAATTTATACCTTGTATAACTCTTTAGCATCGTCGTATGTTTTCAATATTTCGCATACAAACTACACATGCCAATTTCTGTAAAAATTTTTTTTTTTTATTTTGATGTCTAGTTAATCAGTTAGATCCCTTAATATACGGTATCTACCCTCTGTATCGTCACCGTCTTGTACCGTGTGGGCTAGTCATATCTGCCGAAGAACTGACAACCGATGGGGTGTCAGAGTTCTAGAGTGGAGACCGCGAACTGACAGGCGTAGTGTGGGACGCCCTGCTGCCCGCTGGACAGACGACCTAAAAAAAGTAGCGGGGAGCGGCGATGAGGAAGGCCAAGGACAGAGTTTTGTGGCGCGCCTTGGGAGAGGCCTATGTTCAGCAGTGGACGATGATAGGCTGATGATGATGATGATGATGACCCGCTGTATGGATACAGTAAATAACGTTGTCAAGCTATCTACATAGGTAGGTACTTACACATAAAACGAAACATAAAGAGAACGCGCTGAACGCAACTCTTTCATGTTATTTTTAACGAGGTTTTGCATCGGCCGCCGAGTACCATTGTACGTGACCATCCCATATTTGCCGTCCGTCTGTCCCTCAATTCTACCGAATGAATAAATAACTAGGTAGTTACCAGATAAACTTTGGTTTACTAGGCTTTTAATATTAAACCCTGGAGTCACGTTGCGGGGTTTGCCTCGAACATTTGTCTCTCGCGTGGTGTTCGCGCGGTTCGCGTCTCAGTCTGCCACGAGGCTGCACAATCCTTATCAGTTGTTCTTACTCAAAAACAATCCTCGAGATTGGATAGACACTCCCTCAAACCACTTGACATTGGCGGAAATGCGGTGCTAACGCACAAGCAAGAAGTCTATTAATTATAAATAAAAAAATATTAAATCCTCAGGCAACAATTGACGCTCAATATGTACGGCAACGTTGCAAAAAAACGCGGTTTTGGGTAACTTTGTAACCATTTTATTCATTAACTATGGCACTTTTTAAACTGTAAAATAAACTGAGCCATCTAAACTATATGAGAAGTGATGTGGTTTTTCTAGAAATCGATTTTAATGAATAAAACCGAAGAAAAGGGACTCTAAAGTCACGTCTTTTTTTCCAATTGTAACCATTTTACTCTTACATTTTTAATCGGAAGAGAATGAAAATTTACAATATTGTTCACAACACAATTTAAAACGATGTGGTTTTCTTACTTTTTCGAAATTAATAAAGAATCATCTAATTTTTCAAAGAAAACGGCTAAATTATTCGACTTTATGTAACCGAAAACTGTATGTAAATTGCTATTTTTCAGAACTTAGAAACAGAAGTTCTCATTATGGTGAATTAATCATGATTCGAGTCACGAGTCATATCATGAGTTTGAATCTAAATTATTGATGTCAATCGAGTAATCTACATTCCATTATTAATACATCCATATAATAGATTGATCTAATAGTTTATGATCTTAATCCTGACAATATTGTAATAATGTTGTATAAAGCTCAGGTCCGATCGTGTATGGAGTATTGCTGCCACATGTGGGATGGCTCAGCTAAGTATCAACTAGACGCTCTCGACTCAGTTGAACGTAGAGCCAGGAGGCTCATTGGCGACAATAAGCTGGTAGAAACCAAGCTTCATAGCCTAGCCCACCGCCGCAGAGTAGCCTGCTTGTCGGTCTTCTACAGATTGTACTTCGGTGAGTGTGCACAAGAGCTGCATGAGCTCATCCCACCTTCCCCTTTCTACTTTCGGACTTCCAGACGCACCGCGGGATACCACCCCTTCTTGGTTGATATCCCACGTATCCGCACTAAGCGCCTTTCTGATTCTTTTATAATGCGCACAGCCAAGGAGTGGAATGCCCTGCCTGCGTCAGTATTTCCGAGCACTTACAACCCGAATTACTTCAAAGTAAGAGTGAATAGGCTTCTTCTGGGTAAGCTCGCTACATCTTCGACCCCATCTTTGTCCTCAGGACAGGATTGAGGTCAAGAGCAAACCCATTTTTAAATAAAAAAAAAAAAAAAAAAAAAAAAAACAATATGCCATGAATATTATAGCCCTCTAGCTCCTCTTAGCTCTCCATCTAACCTGACATGCTCGTTCGCATCGATTAGTATGGAGAGTCGTGATCCAGGGATGATACGCCTTAAGAAACTTTGAAAGAAGCAAGCAACGCTGTTTTGCAACGTTGCCGAATATGTTGAGCGTCAATTGTTGCCTAATGGATAGGAGGCTTTAGTAGTCTTCTTCTTCTTATCGTGTGGGCAGCAAACCCTGGTGTCAGAGTTTTTTCAGACCGCCTTACGGCTTTTGTCGTGATTTTTATGTAACGACCACTACAACCATAGATAGTAGCCGGGACCAACGGCTTAACGTGCCATCCGAAGCACTGAATCATCTTTATTTACAGACATCAGGTGATTCAGCCTGCAATGTCCTAACCAACTGGGAAAAAACGCACAAAGTGATATATGACTGGGTGTCCCCCGTGGGAATCGAACCCACGACCTCCGTGTCAAGAGCCCAATCGTTAATATAGTAGTACGTTAAATCATTCGTTGTTCAACAAAACTTTCAATTCGCATATCTTCCGATTGAACTAACCGATTGCGATGAAATAAAAACTGTACAGGGTCCTTCTTTTGTATGGTTTTGTATGGAACAACAGATTTTTTTTTGCGATTACAATGTTGGTGCCATAGAGAAAGTTGTTCAGTTTGACGGTCTGATCATCCCCTTACAAAAGTGTCAGTGTATTAAGAAGGATATTCTGCGGTAGGTACTTGTAGAAAGGGTTGTCACTACTCGTCACTAAAGGACTATAAAATAACAGTTTACGTAAAGCCGATTTTCAATTTCACCCTTGACATGTCTACTCTGAAGAGAAAAGCCATTTTCCACAATAACCAAATTTGTACCGTCAGTTAAATTGGATTTACGCTTGTGTGACATCAATCTAGAAGAAGAGTGAAAACTATGAATTTGAAATTGAACACCATATTTTTATTGGAAGGTGTTTTACATTCAAGGATTCTTGATGCAGTGTTTTTAAGGGGGTTGCAGAGGGAGTTGCACTACACTAGATGGCGCTCGGGAGCATTATTCCTGATTTTATCACATTTTATTTTATATCTCGTAATTGTGATGATTTCAATCAAAATTTTCAATTATGCGGGCACTTGTGTTTATGTTTTACTGATCTAGCTACAAGTTATAGTAATTTTATTGTTCATACGAATTTGATATACATTTTAATTTTAATCAATTTCATACAAAACTTTGACGTATAACATTCGTAGACGGTATTAACAAAAGTAATATTTTATATATGGAAAAATAGTTAAGAAAATCAAGATTACGCATCTCAAATAACATTTGCAATTTATAACATAATTACGAAGATATAAAATAAAATGTGATAAAATCAGGAATGATGCTCCCGAGCGCCATCTAGTTGTCTGTGAACGTCTCTGCAACCCCCTTAAGTTAGAATATGTGAGTATGGGCTAGTCATATAGTGCGTTCACACACGATGACGCACTGACGGAGCAGCAAGCGTCAGTCCGTCATTTGTGAAGCAAGGAGTTGTATGAAACCGCACGTAGAAGCACACACGGTGACGCAGCGGGTGTGGTTCTATGGACTGTCATCTGCCGCTCCGTCAGTGCGTCATCGTGTGTGAACGCACTTATCACCATTTGATACGTGAAACTACATGTTTCAGAATATCATTACGTATCAAAGCTATGCTAGTGAGCCTTAAATTACAGGATGTAAACAATATCACGCATATAAATACATTAGATAAACTTAAATACCTACGTTACATCTTCAAACGGGTACCATCATATACGTCAAATGCGCGCTGCATACAAACGTACTATGGTGATATTTTCAATACTAACCAATTAAAGACAATGAAATTTTTCTGAAAAAATCTAGAAACGAATCTCTATGATTTTATGCAGTCAGATTTTCGTTAAAATATACAGTTTCAATGCTAGGATTAATTTTAAGATTTGTATGGAAATCTTTGGGGCACTGTTACTTTAAAACTATACATTTTAACGAAAATCTGACTCTATACAAGCATAGAGATTTGTTTCTGGATTGTTTCTGCAAAATGTCATTGACTTTAATTGGTTAGTATTGAAAATATCACCATAGTACGTTTGTATGGAGCGCGCCAACGGTAATATAGACCCTTCGTGGTCTCTCCAATAGTCCGCAGTAAAAAGCAGTAACCGGATCCTCATAGTTCACGCTTATTATTTTTACTAGCTCATGATAATTGAGATAATTATACCTATAACACAGACCTGAAAAAAAGACGGACGTAATGTGACACTAAAAAGATGTGAAGCATGCAAGGTCCTACATTTTCGTTTGTTCTAGAAGGGACCTACACTCACACAGATGCACTAGCTCTAGGCGCAGGTCCGACACCCGTCACGACCCTTTTTTTACCGCGTGACAGCACGCACACAAAAGTAATGGGTGCTTCACTCGTAATTAGACGAGATTACGTCCGCCTTTTTTTCAGGTCCGTGACCTATAATGGACTTACACTCAGTTGCAGAAACGCTCATTAAAGTTAATCCTCCATTAAATCTCTTGCTGTCACTTTTTGTCTTGTTGACGCAGTAAAAGCTAGCAAGAGATTTAATGAAGAGTTAACATTAACGAGCGTTTCTGCAACTGAGAGTTAGTGATTTTAAATTATTATTATTATATCTCAGAAGGTATTTCACGGGCCCGGACCTTTGGAAGGAATGCTGGGACACAGGTCCAACACATAGAGGCCCCTTTGAGACTCGTATTGTTAAGTAGGCATTTGCAGGAAAGGTTCATAATTATTCGTACACTGCGTCTATTGTGTTCGCCCCAAACTCACCCATATTGTTACACTAGAGCGCTCCAAACTTATGGTATTTTCTTTTCATTTTCGGGTCCTCACAATGTTTTCCTTCGCCACCTATAGTTACCCTATAGTTATTGATATAGTTATTAATAGTTATTGATAATGAGAAACACAACCATACATTAAATTCCGTAGAACTTAGTGATGCAGGCTAGGAATCGAACCGCCGCCGATCGAGTTGCAAGCTCTCTTTAGTATGCTTGTTTGCACCACTCATAGTTATTTTAAACCCGTACTGCATAACATTTCTACCCTCCAATCAGTTTTTTGTAAACGATGGCGAGACGATTTAACTTCCCCAATAATTAACAAAGGTGTGCCTTATTAATTATATTAATAAGCAGTGGTGGTCCAGTGGCGAGTAACCTTGCCTGCCGTGTAGGAGGCGATGGTTCGATCCCCGTCCAAGCCGACTCGTACCAATGAGTTTTTCGGAATTTATGTACCTACGATTTGTTACACCACTGGCTTTTCGGTGAAGGAAAACATCGTGAGGAAACCTGCATGCTTCAATTTCGAGGCGTGTATTGTACCCACTGTCCATTATAAGTGGCGACGGGCTCACCCCCCGTCACACTGGACAGAGTTTCGGTACTACTGGTGAAACGTGGATGTTCTGAGGTTTCAGAATATCTCTGACTACCCCCTCGGGGAATATAGTCGTGAGCATATGCTTATGCTTATGTGCCTTATTTATTGTTCTCTCTCATTAAATTCAGTCATTTTCATTTAATTACCATTTAGATGTAAATTAAACCAAGTAAACCTTCTATTTTTACTGCAAATTGATCAGGCTTAAAGTAGAATAGCGCGGTTACCGCTGAAGTATTAATCACATTGCCGGCGAAGAAGCGGCAAGCGATAGATTTTTTTTCGCTCACGGAATTTAGCTACTAAATGCAGATATTTAGTAGCTAAATTCAAACTCAAAGTGAGACTCTGAAGTTGAAGTTAGAATAATCTCCGTGGCGTGTGTTCGCGTTATCTCTTACACGCTATTTTCAACTCTTTCTCAATTGACAACATTTAATTTTAAGAAAGGTACCAAAATAAGAAAACCATTTGGAGATTATGTGATTCAAAGCTTATATCAAAATTATAAGATTTTTCTTTCCATTATTTCTCGAGTTATTTGAAAAATACTGAAAAATATAATATATTTGAATGAGATTGTATTCCTTTGCCTGCTTGGCTTTTCTATTGTAGCTTATCTATGGCTTTTCTATTGTATTTGACAGTTTTTATTTTTAATGTTATTGAGGCCAAGGTATCTTGGCCATAAAGCCTACGTTTTTCAGAAAATTCAAAAGTAAATTAAAAATAGAAATATCAGTTAAAAATTAAATCTAAAAAATACGTATCTCTTATTTTTTAACCTATTTTTATATTTTTCATTAAATACTAGTGGTTAAAAAAATGAAATGTTGTCAATTGTTATTGTGGTCATTATCAATTACCATCATTACCATCAGCCATGATGCTGTGCAGCAGCAACGTGTAGAATGTTGAGCAAGAACGACGGATGCTCGGACGAGCACGTGCAGAAATTTGTAGGTTATGAAATCCTCACCGGTTTTCTTTCTTCCACGCACACCTGACACCAAGTTGATTGGAGTACAGGATAATAAATTAAATATTGCGTATAGGAGTATCGAAACTTTATTTAATTGCAAGTTACATATTCGAAAGTGCTAGAGCATCGTATCGATCGCTCGCACAGGAAAAAGCAAAGTAAGATGGCCGACCCTACATAGTGTTGGGCCGGATTTTTAGTGATGTGCTACACAACCGTAACAATCAATGAAACTGTTCGATCATTTTTCCTTTTCTTCTTGTAGTGCCATCTCTTTTCGGAGGTTGGCTATCATTAGGGCTATTTGGACCCTGGAGACTGCAGCTCTGAAGTATTTGTTCATATTGTTCATATCGAACCATTCACAAAAGTTTTTAAGACAGGACGTCCTTCTTCTACCAGGTATTCGTCTTTCCTAAATTCCCAAAAAAATTCCGCTAGATGTGGTCAACTAGTAGCATTTTAGGTTTTTGATTAGTCAGTCATCTGTATTACAATTAGGTACATAAGTAGCTTTACAAAAAACTGGGCTGAAAAAGTATAAAATTACATGCCGTCAACTCGATAGAAGAAGATGTAGCTACTATTAGACTGAAACTCTCTGGACACTGGTGAATACATTTAATGGACTTTTTCTCGATAATTATATAAAACACTAGTGTTTTCCCGCGACTTCGTCCGCACAAATTATATACCAGATTTTAAGTCAGATCATAAGCTATCAAACAAAAAAAGTTTCATCAAAATCGGTTCAGTAGTTTTTGCGTGATGCGCGAACAAACAAACTAACTAACAATTTTGTCAATAGATGGCGCTGCACGTTTTTAAATCGCGCTATCGATATGTTATTTGACTTTATATGAAGTGAACCGCTATTTTTTTATTCCTCATGATTTTACGGTTTTATAATAGTTAAGATTACACGGAGCCGAGGCGGAAGTGCGCCGGCTGTCAGATTGACAGCAGACCAAGGGGCAATCCATAGAGCACGTAGAGGGGGGTCTGCCAAAAACCACTTTTCCGCTAACACTACATTTAGACGTAATCATCGGACGTAATCGTAAATATCTTAGAAACTAGTGGCGTAAAGTCGTACTTCTAACAAAACAATTTTCAGTTAAAAGGAGATCTAAAGTAGACCGTCCGTACACTAACAGGATGCTCTTTTTTCGAAGTCAGATCTCACTGACACAAAACAGGTGTACTATTAAATAAAAATAATCAAAATCTTTTAACCCGGCGTCTATAATTTACCTCTCCTTTCTTGACTTACTGCTATTAGTTCGTTCGCCTCTTATCGCTATCTATGGAACAAGTGGCTGATACAGCCGACGTCGGCACATCTGGCGCTGGCAGCTAGACGCTGAAGCGATCCCCGAGAAAATTGCTTGCGGGTTCATTGTCAGGGTAGCGGGGAAAAGGCCAATCATGCATACTCGTGACAAAACAAGTGCTGATGGCGGAACAATGAATTGCACAAATTGTTGCCTTTTTCGGGTAATTTAGATGTTTAGATAGAAACAAGAAGAATCCGTGGTGGTCCAGTGATAACTATATTCTTCCGTATGCTCACGCCTTTATTTCCAGAGTGGGTAGTCAGAGATAATCTGAATCCTCAGAACATCCGCGTTTCACTAGTAGCACCGAAACTGTGTCCAGTGTGACGGGGAGTGAGCCGGTAGCCACTTGTGATGGACAGTATACTATGCCTCGCAATTGAAGCATGCAGGTTTTCTTACGATGTTTTTCTTCACCGAAAAGCCACTGGTGTTACAAATCGTACATAAATTCCGAAAAACTAATTGGTGTGGTTTTCCAGTGGCTGATAATATAATAAATAATATCTAAAGCGAGAAATCGTTATTGCCTAACTTCGTCGGTGGTTTCCATTATCGAATAGAAACACCACTACGCTATCGCGCGCCATATAATTACATAATAGGCACGTGTGCAAATTTCAATCAGATCGCCGCTTCGGCCGGCCGGTACGAAGGCGAATTAACAAACCCTATACTGTTTCGGTCAGGATCAAAACTATGATAGATTAATTTTTCCTGTCGATTAATTCCTGAAAAACCCTAGCCCATTTCAGCAAAAATATAGGGTTTGTGTATTTTGGCACATTTACGAGTTACAAAACTTCGTCGAATACAGTGTTCATCGCTATGGCCCACACAGTCACAGTACACAGTGACAAAAGAATGGTGGTAGGTACCTACTACGCAATAGACTAAAAAATAAACGAACACTTTTCTTTGTAATTTGCCTTCCGTAGTCGAAGAAAAACATACCCAGCTTAGTCTCGATGAAATTTTTCAGAAACAATCTAGAAACTAATCTCTATGCTTGTATGAAGTCAGATTTTCTAAATGTATAGTTTTAAAGTTACAGTGCATCAAAGAATTCCATACAAATCTTAAATTAATCCTAGTATTAAAACTGTATATATTTTAACGAAAATCTGACTTCATACGAGCATAGAGATTCGTTTCTAGATGGTTTCTGGAAAATGTAATTGACGTTAATCGGTTATTATTGAAAATATCACCAGACTTCGATTGTATGCAGCGCGCATTAGCACTTTCGGAATAAACTTCTTTTAAGGTAACAATGCAGCTCTATAATATTCTTGCATACACAAAACCTAATCTATTAAAGTGCCGACCTTAAGTGTAATTTCTCTATGGCGCCGACCGGGACTGAACCAGTATAAGGGTTTGTAAATTCGCTGCCGGTAGTGGTGCATGATTGCCAATAATCCGAGCCGATCTGATACATCGCACAAACACCTGTAGTATCAGCGTGTATTAATTTATATTGCTCTGTGTTCTCGATGCAAGCGATTTAATGAAAAAATTGATTATTTGACCGAGCTACAGCCAAAAATGCGATGAAACTCCTGCAATGTTTTTAAAATAAAACGTGAACGGAAAAAACATCATCGTTTGGCTAAGTGAAAGGCTAACAGTTTGACTGCAGTTGCCAGAACTGATAACCTTTATTAAAAGAATAAAATAGTAAAAACACCATTCTAAACGTACCGATGAGTTTTTCGGAATTTGTAACACCACTGGCTTTTCGGTGAAGGAAAACGTCGTGAGGAAACCTGCTTCAATTTCGAGGCATGTATGTCCATTAAAAGTGGCGACGGGCTCACTCTCCGTCACACTGGACAGTTTCGTTACTACAAGTGAAACGTGGATGTTCTGAGGTGTCAGAACATCTCTGACTACCCTCTCGGGGAATATAGTCGTGTGCATATGCTATGCTATGCCATTCTTAACAGAGCAAACTAGAACAATTTAATATGTTCTACCTTTCAGCCAATTTCCAGGACATGACTGAAATCTTTAAAGATGAAATTATTATTAGATTAAAAGAAATTATCTCTAAGCTCTAAAGATCAATCTGTGCATCAATTCCGAACGCATCAATCATCGGATCGCGTTCGCGCCGTTTGAAATAAAATCGTTTGGAATCTCTATATTTTCTTAAGGAGCGTCCTCACTGAAAAATTTGAAGTATATATGTAAAAGAAGAAGAATATGCCATTGACTATATTTTCTTAAAGATTCGAAGTATAAAAGAAAATTCACAATCGGAATGAAAAGGTACTTTATCGCGATCGTCGCTCAAGGTTTTATAATTTAAATCTCAAACTTACGGTAGGTAGCTAAAAAAACGTTAATAAAAAGTAAAGTAAACAAGTGAACATTATTTATTGGCTCACACAAAGAATAGTAGATTATTAACCAAGGGGATAAAGCAGTGTCTTCTGTCGCGGGTAAAGATTTAAATCGCGAGCGTGATGAAGGACTCGAGGTTTACTCCCGAGCGTAGCAAGGGTGTTAAAAACTTAAATCACGAGCGAAGCGAGGGATTTAAGATGAGTCCTGAGTGTAGCGAGGGATTTGAATTCACCCAAGACTAAGACAGCTTTATCACCGAGGAAAATACTCTACTTTTCGTACCATTTGCGAAAAAATTTACACAATAAGAGATAAGCATTTATTAAAAATAATGACAATTAAAAGTAAAAGTTAAAATTCGAAACATTGCTCCAATTATTGATCTAGATAGAGTTACATTTTTGTTTGCAAAGTTCCTTGTATAGTTACTCTTCTGTAAATCTAAGTTTGGTCGAATCCGGCCTAAATGTATGAGCAAATCTGCAAACTGCAAACAGCGGCCTACTGAGTTCACAAGTGACCATCACTATTGTGAAAGCTGCGATACCAGCATTATGAACGAGCCTATCAAAACGCTTTGCTCACTTTCGAACATTCAATGCTCGACTTCAAATGTCCACAAATAAATGTGACGATCAATTTGAACACAATAAGTGTAATAAAAGCTAAGCACGACCTATAGTGCATCGCTTCCAATCTCAGAAACCTGCAAAGAAAAGCCAGCTCCAATTTTAGAATCGAAAAATACACCTTTTTAAAATGGTATCAAAACTAAATGTAGCATTAAGTTTTACAACTTCCAGTTTCCTTTATAAAATTGCTGACAATAGAAAGAACAGTAGCGTTTGTGCCGCAAACATTAAATGGCGGACTATTTTTAAGGATTTCTCGACTGAACGTGCGATTGAAGTAACGCGGGCTGCGGTCGGGATCTCGGTGCGATCGTTTATCCTCCCGTGGCGGAGTCTTATTGGTATGGTATGGTAAATGAGCCTCACCGCTGCCAGTGTGACTGGTAATGTCGACCCCCTTGGCTATCACGGGCTCTTATGTGTCAAAAGTGCCTCTACCGCCATACCAATATCAACGATGTCATCCGCAGATCCCTTGTCAACGTGCCGGCCATCCTTGAGCCACGTGGAATTGCAAGTAACCATGCCAGGAGGCCTGACAGCGTGACACGTTACCTGGTCACATGGAAGACTTATTTATTTGATAGTAAACAAAGTTTGGGCAGGCGCAGATGGCTCGCGGAACCAATGGCCGAATGGGGCATTGAGTGGCGACCGCGTATCGGAAAGCGCAGCGTGGGCAGGCTCCCCATAAGGTGGACCGACGACCTGGTGAAGGTGGCGGGCACCCGTTGGATGAGGGCAGCGCAGAACTGGTCGTTGCGTTCGTCTTTACGGGAGGCCTAAAATGGACGTCTGTCGGCTTATATGATGATGAAACTTTGTCGATCGCAAACTGTGTCGGCTTGTACCATAATACCTTTAACTCACATTGCTGGAGAAATGACGTTTTAAGACTACTGCTTTGTCAGGCTTAAGAAGTTGCGATCTGTGACGTGACTTGAAACTTTAGCGCTATTTCGACTCTCCGATTGTTTTATTTTATTTTATTCATAACTAGCTGACTAGTTTTTTCCCGTCACGCACTTGGCCGTTTATTTGTTCATAAACATTCACTGGCATGTGTACTAGTTGTACTACAACCCACCAAAGTTTCATCGCAATCGGTGCAGCAGTTCTCGAGTGATCAAGGGACAAGGGAAACAGGGTTTCATTTTCATGGGCTTGCACTTGGATTCAAATCACCTGGAGGAATGTGTTCATTCAAAAGAGAAAATTTCATAAGGCAAGTAGGTACATTTTTTCCCACCAACACTACATTCGCGTGTATGATTTGTTGTCAGACCAGTGTTGGTGATGTCCATGAGTGCGTTGCCGTTGGCAAAAGTTACAAAAAGGCCTATCCCTTAGTTGCCTCTCCTTTATTATGTAAAAATATATTTTGGTAATTTAAAAACATTGATCGTTTACAGTACTGTGACCCAGAAAATCAGCATAATTGAATTTCTTATCTCCAAACATCAAAAGAATAAAAAAACATCTCAAGTAACGCGATACTTATCTCATCCAATATTCGCCTTCTTTAGTCCCAAGATAGGTATTTCGCGCCCAAAACGACAGAATCTAATTACTTTGATGACACGAACATCGTCGAAACTTGGAAAAGGCTATTTTTGGTTTTCCCTTATTTACTTTGGACCCTTTTCGACCCGTCCACAGGTGCGGTTGGATATATCGGCCGCGTCTAAACTGTGAACACCTGTGGCCTTATGTAATCCTGGTACCTGTCAAATAATACTTGATAATCCATTTATTTATGTGTCATGTTAATTAATTTCTTTGTTTTCCACGTAACATAAACTCGCAAGAAACCTTGTTTATACCTACATAGGTACTCTTAAGTATTGAATTTACACCCTGTACAATCTTTGTGACTTGATGACTTTGTGAATTGTCACAAAGAATGATCTGGTAACCCACTGATGTACCAAAATTAAGTCTAGACTTCTATTTGTAGAGTGAGGTCTACAGGGTCAAATTGAATATCATTAGCATCCTTTTAAACTAAGAGTCTACCCATCAAACTGAACAACTTTTACTATGGGAGCAAACCAATCGGAGCAAAATAAAAATCAGCTGTTGCATACATTTGAGTAGAGTAGGCATTGCAGTTTAGTATGGGACAGCTGATTTTTTTTGCTCCGATCGGTTTGCTCCCATAGTAAAAGTTGTTCAGTTTGATGGGTAGACTCTTAGTTTAAAAGGATGGTAATTATATCAATTTCACCCTGTATATTTGTGAGGCATACACACAGGTAGGTGGACGACAGAATCAGTCGCATTAGTCCTCTCTTACTCGCACTCACTAACCATACACGTGCTAACCTCTTCTTATCAATACGAGCCCGTTTGTATGAAGTGTCAAGGGTGTGGCTAAAGGTTTAAACTACTAACTATTAACATACTAAACTTGTACAGAGATAAACTCAGTAACCCGTCCCGTAGCTTTGATTAAAAGCGTCGGTCTCAAGTACCCAACACTGTACAATTAACTTAGTTGAACCTTAAACTTCACTACTCAAGTTCCTTTGTCTAGATACCTACTAACTAAATTTAACCTAGATATTTGCAAGACCGCATACCGAAAGAGACAGCGTGGGTGGACCACGGACCTGAAAAAAAGACGGACGTAATGTGACACTAAAAAGATGTGAAGCATGCAAGGTTCTACATTTTCGTTTGTTCTACAAGGGACCTACACTCACACTACACTAGCTTTAGGCGCAGGTCCTACCACCCGTCACCATTATGTACCGCGTGACAGCACGCACACAAAAGAAATGGGTGCTTCACTCGTGATTAGACGAGATTACGTCCGTCTTTTTTTCAGGTCCGTGGGGTGGACCATCGACCTAGTGAAGGCGGCGGGAACCCGTTGGATGAGGACAACGCAGGACCGGTCGTTATGGCGATCTTTGGGGGGATTGATCTCAGTTCTAGACAAACACTTTTTTTCCTATTCGAGATTCTACACAATATAGATTCCGCACAACTGCCATTGAACACATACTCTATTCCACGCAGTCTTCAATTTTACACAAACGATGCCCTATGTCCAGTAGTGTACGTCTATTTGGCTAATTTAATGATTTGCATGAAACAAAAAACCTTTGTACATCATTAATTATTGTAATTTTTCATAATTATGTTGTTTTGTGAACAATAAAGAATGTAAGAAAAACTTACTATAGGGTTTAAAATATTGAACCGATTTGAACCCCCATCCACAAATTGAACAATTTTCACTCTAGAGCCAATATCAAAAACGGAAAAAAACGTCCCTAATTGTTTCTACTATAAAATTTATATGAACTATCACATACTATGGTGATCCTTATGTCCAGCAGTGGACGTCTGTTGGTTGATATGATAATTATGATAATAGAAAACTCTAATGACTACTCTACCCAAACGTAATGTATGTTTTTTCGAGTTTTATGGGTACTGTACAACATTTGATATTATTATTCGAATATTCAGTCGATTCCTAAACGGTTATCGGGTTTCACATTTATTTGTTACGATGCCCATAAAAATATAACGATGTTTCTGATTCAATCAACCGTCGACCTTTTTTAAATCAAATACTCATGTAGACGCCGAATTTTTATTTAAAATAAAATATACTAGGTAACAAATAAAACGCGCAAAAAACGTTTGCAGGTATTGCAGTTTTAATAGCTCAATCTAGTTCGATGAAAAATGGAGTAGTAATTGGAGTGTGGCTACAGACATAATTAATGAAAATGATTCTTTGTTTGACTACGAAACCCAAAAAATCTGGCTAACACTTAATTCATCATCATCATCATCTAGTACACCGCCACGCCATAACATTTATCTCATGTAAGACTTCTTCCATCCACTGGTTGTCTGGAAGAAATCACTTTTAGTGCCGCCTTTTGTACCCTTCTTGTTCGTGTATATTGTTGTTGTTTTTTGTGTATTTGGTGTGCAAATAATAGTAGATTACACACCGAGGACAGGAAAGTAAGAAAGGTCTCAGATCTCATCTGAGGCTTTCTTATTTACTGTCCGAGGTTAGTACACTATTTTTCTCATCGACGGAGGTGGAAAGCGAAAACTTTGTTTAGCGCAGCAGGACAAAAATTGACGCTTTCCGTCCAGAGGGGAGAAAATAATATTTATCATATATTATCTTATCTCGGCCGATTCACATCCACTGCTAGACATAGGCCTCCCCCAAGGATCGCCATAACAACCGGCGCTACGCTGCCTCATACAACGGGTTCCCGCCGCCTTCACCAGCTCACCGGTCTACCTGGTGGTCCACAAGTTGTGGAGGGCCTGCCCACGCTGCGCTTTCGCGGTCACCACTTGAGATCTCTTTGGGCCGATCTGTTCTGCGAGCAATTTGCCTTAATTCTTCAGGCTATGTCGGCTACGTTGGTTCTCCTGCGGATATATCCTCATTTCTGATTCGATCCCGTAGGGAAACTTCGAGCATAGCCAAAACTTAATTATTATCGTACATCCAATACGATAAAGTTAGTAAACAACTTGAGAGGAAACCTAGTCTGCAAGACATTTTAACGAACAGGTTTTTAAAAGATATATTGCTGTCGCGCTACCAGTGCGAAATAGAAAACTGCAACTTGGACTGATTTTACCGACATGTAATAGACGAAATATCAATATCATATTCCAATATTATTTCTTTCTCCAAAAATAGTGAGTTCACACACGATGACGCACTGACGGAGCGGCAGATGTCAGTCCGTAGAACCACACCCGGTGCGTCAATGCGTCACCGTGTGTGCTTCTACGTGCGGTTTCATACAACTCCTTGCTTCACAAATGAAGGACTGACGTCTGCCGCTGCGTCAATGCGTCATCGTGTGTGAACTAGTTTGGCTGTCTGTATGTTTTGCTCTTATTTTAATAGTTTAGTCATTTCAGAAGCTTCCTAGTTCTTATAGCAATTAATTTATAAAGAAAACCAAAACATAGGGACATGGCAGAAGTAACATCGATTGTATGGTAACAAAAATTATTGGCTCTAGTGTCATTATCCAGGGAGGAAACGGAAATACCTTTATATGGACTAAACTACCGCATTTCCCCTTAAGGTGGTTTCCGTCCATACAAAACGTTGTCGTATAACACTCGTAGACGGTGTTAATAAAAGTAATGTTTTATATATGGAAAAATAGCTTAGAAAATCTAGTTTGCGCATATCAAATAATAATTTACAATTTATAATATTATTACGAAGATATCACGCTTTGAAATTATTCATACAAAATTTCAAACCCTTGTATCTTCGTAATTATATAACAAATTGTAAATATTATTTGATATGCGCAAACTAGATTTAACTAAGCTATTTTTCCATATATAAAACATTACTTTTATTAACACCGTCTACGAGTGTTATACGACAACGTTTTTTATGAAATTGACAACTCTCCAACCACCTTAAGCTTCTGGATATCGGAATGAACAGAAAGGGTAAAAATAAACATTACTACCGTGTTGAGTGCACTGAGCATTTTATAGCATACTTTACAGTTTAAAAATAGAACCTGCATGCCCAAGGGTGAAGTCACGCATGAACGCTGATCAAACGCGATCATCGGCGAAGCGTGAACCGACACCTCAGTGAGCATGAACCATCGGAGGTTTTAATGTGTACACGCCTTTAGATTTTACTACTTTAATCTCTTAGGCAACGTGTTAATGAATTAACGCAAAACTAGAAAGTAGTAGGTTTAGAATCGAGAGCAGAATCGAATTATCATGGTTTCAACATAGGTTTTTTTTTTCAAAATATTAATTAATTTGTTTGTAAAATTTAAAATTTACTGAACTCGATCTCAACCCATCGCTCGAGCACTCTCACCTTACTTACTACCAAAAGATAGAGAGAGAGAGAGAGAGAAGATTCTTAAAATGTACCCATAAGCACGTACTGGCGCTTTCATTCATTGCTGAAATGATAACAAATAATTGTTGCCTCAAAACTTAAAATGCGAATCGTAAGGGAATTTAAGCAAAATGCCCCACAACCTACGAATAAAGAAATAAATATGGAACGATAACTCCGAACAAAATCTCCTTAATTTTTGGCACCATGAGTTTTGGCGGCAAACGCCGTAATTGGAGTCGCCATAATGATTGAGTCTTGCGCGCTTGCGTGGTGTACACCAAAGTTCGTGGGGTCATTTTTTGACGTGAATTATATTTCCATATTTATTTCTTTATTCGTAGCCCACAACGTCAAAATGACACGTCAAATAGCCTTAAATGCACTGACATGTCTCTATTATTATCTAAACAATTATAAAACTGTAACTGAAGTGTGTCTGTACATTGAAGATATTAAATACAAAAACAAAAGATTACGATATGGTTTTTAGGTATCCCTGACTCGAAATTTACCTTTTTTTAGACATTTTGTCTGTCCGTTTGTTTGTTTGTTTGTTCGTGCATCACGCAAAAACTACTGAACCGATTTTGATGAAACTTTTTGTGTTTGATAGCTTATGATCTGACTTAAAATCAAGAATTTTTGCGGACGAAGTCGCGGATAAACACTTAACTAGTGTAAGTATAAAAGTAAGAATGACGTAGGTATTCTTTCTCTGTAATGTTTTTTTTTTAAACGTAGTTCCTATCATAATTAACATTTTATAACCCTCTATTACGCTCATTCAAAAACAAATGCTACCCATTAAAAAAATACCTACGAGATACTTAGGAAGCCACATAAAAACTTAATTAAGTACAATATGAATGAGAGTTTTTTAACGATATATCGTTAAACGTCTTTAATTTGTTGGTCAATTATCCTCAAACATTTAGCTTTATTTCAACTTTTATAACCTTATACATTGTTACTAGAACGGATTAATTAATTATAATCAAATAATAGTCAAGAAAATTAATTATTACTAATCACTTTCTTAAATTGTTTAAATAACATAAGAATTTGTATTTTCCAACTCCGATTCTCGGAATGACCAATAATAATCATCCCTTTCAGAATTATTAGAATGTTTATTGCCAAGATAGCAATTTCTCTCCCCTAAATACCAGGGTTGCATAACTAACAAGAGAGATAAGCTGTGCTCTGACGCAGATCGTGTTTTGATAGCAGTTACAACTTAGGTGGTAATTAAAACTGATTATTCCAACTTCTTCAGAGTTTTCAATTATCTCGATGCGATAACAACACTTTGTTACAATTTTTGGACGTTCTTGTACCAAAGAATGAGGACTCTCGCATAGAAGGTTCCGTACCACCATACAATATTTAAAAAAAAACGTTTTTTTTTTCTTCGGGATCATTATGGATCCACGCGAGCCCGACACACACATGACCAGTTTATTATAAAGTTGTTGTATGTATGTACTCTAAGCACAACAAGTTTCGCTTGTATATTACCGTTTTTGTGATGGAGCAAAATACAAAAAATGTTTTAAAAAAAAAACACGTTTAGGACCGCCCTTAATTTTTTTTATTAATAATATTTGTCAGCAAATTCGCCGTGATATTCTTTGAAAGCTATTGCAGTTCAAAAGATACAGCAACGGCCCCTTCCCCCCCTAAGGGTATTGGTAGGGTCGACAGAGGGACGGACGGACAGCGTAGGTAGGCTTAACAATAGGGTCCCATTGGCAGCTATTGGGTACGGAACCCTAAAAAAGGAACCACAAATATGCTGGGAAACAAAAAAAACTGTCCATTTCACACATGCCACGTTCGTCTCTTTCGATTCAGTTTTTTATTTGTTCAGTGGAATAGCCGACTAGGCGATTGGTCTACAAAAACGAATATTATAGGCCGTTGGCCGCAACAAAAAATCTATTGTGCGTAGATAGAAAAGGCACTAGCTAGACGGAATAGCGTTTTTTATCCTATTTAACTCAAACAGAGATGCATATAGCAAATTAGCTCTAGTTAAATAAGGAAACAGATAACTACCTTTATTGACGTTCACATATTTTTTAAGACACTGCAGATGGACGCTTAAGTCCGGGTTCGAATCCGTATGGACGACCCGCCATGTATAGTAGATTTCAAAATATTTGGCGGGATTCCACTTCAGTCAGTCATTAGGTGATAACCAGTGATCGGAATGTCGGGGCATTTTTTGAGCATACAAGTTTGGATACGCCTGAATTTCCCGGAAATATCCGGATTTAATAAATATGGATAAAAATTTCAAGGGATTTATTGGGATTACCTATTTAGATGTCAAGAGACGTTTTTTTAAATCAAGAGTATTAGCAGCGCATACTAGAGGCCGCGACTTTGAAACACGCCGCCTGGTACTTTTGACATGTACCGCGCTTAGGTAAATATGTTGACCGTTGTTAAACAATGATATTAAGTAACTAGATTAATAGTTAGGGCACCAAAGCGTTGCCACTTCGAAGATGTCTGCAGGCTTCTTTGACTTCAGTTCAGGCGTTTATCTATAGTGAGCGGACATATCCGTGACGTATAAATTAAGCTACCAAAATGGGGAAATGCGCCGTAAAAGTTTGTAAATCAAAATCGTATTTACTTGCAACACTGATGGCAAAAACAATGCGTGAAAAATTTATTTAGTTTTTTAATTTTATTTTGACAAAATATAGTAAACTTACTTGTGAAAAGTAACACCACTTCCTTTATTATTCTTTTCCGACTGTGATTTACAAATTTTTACGGCGCATTTCCCCATTTTGGTAGCTTAATTTATACGTCACGGATATGTCCGCTCACTATAGATAAACGCCTGAACTGAAGTAAAAGAAGCCTGCAGACATCTTCGAAGTGGCAACGCTTTGGTGCCCTAACTACTAATCTAGTTACTTAATATCATTGTTTAATAACGGTCAACATATTTACCTAAGCGCGGTACATGTCAAAAGTACCAGGCGGCGTGTTTCAAAGGCGCGGCCTCCAGTATGCGCTGCTAATACTCTTGATTTAAAAAAAACGTCTCTTGACATCTAAATAGGTAATCCCAGTAAATCCCGTGAAATTTTATCCAAATTTATTAAATCCGGATATTTCCGGGAAATTCAGGCGTATCCATACTTGTATGCTCAAAAAATGCCCCGACATTCCGATCACTGGTGATAACAAAAGGTACTGATAACAATAGATACCTTTTTTGGCGCGTTGTGTTTTCGAGGCGGCAAACTAGTCTTGGTCCTTTTTGTTTAAACTGAAATTATTGCTTAAAGCTCAGTAGACTTGTAACTTGGTTATGGAACACGAGTAAAAATAAACTTCGTTTTAAAGTGTACCTATACAATGTAAATAAAACAATAATGAATCATTTCATTCTGTCTTAATTATTGTTTTTCTTTTTTGCAAGTACCAAAATTGTTCATTCCTGCTATAGTTGACCAGTGGTTTTAACAACAGATAGTTAACTTCAAGTGTTAAAGTAGTAAAACAATCAGATAACAATAGATTAACATTACAACCCTCTTTGTTAAGACTCAAGTGGAATCCCGCCAAATATTTTGAAATCCACTATACCAACGAG
Source organism: Agonopterix heracliana (assembly GCA_963693445.1). Lineage (NCBI taxonomy): Eukaryota > Metazoa > Arthropoda > Insecta > Lepidoptera > Depressariidae > Agonopterix > Agonopterix heracliana. Next base: position 3,990,193 of record OY856327.1, read on the forward strand.
TTTATCTATCTTTAAAACGGTGATGGAAAACATCGTGAGGTAACCAATGTTTTTTGGATAAAGAACTGAAAATATACTAGAATATTAAAAGCTATACTAAGATTGTACTGAAACTAGATTACCTACGTACTAAAATTATACTAAATTCATTAAACAACGCCTAAACTATACCAATTTAGTACTGAAGATACCAAAAACGGTCCAGATCGCTATCTTATACGTGGTTACGCTAAGGCTACGTCTAATAAAGCGAAAATCCTAGGTCTACGCTATTGTGCCTACAAACCTAATTATCAAGGCTGACTTTTAGACCTCCAGTTTATTGAAGGAGAAAGGACTTCATTGCCCCTCTGTAATAATACAATGTACTACAGGTAGGTATAGTATATCTATTCCATGACAAGGGTTAGAAAACAATGAGAAGGTAGTCTGGGAGCGACTGTTTGTAGAATTTATACGTTCACTATGCTAATGAATGCGTCCTCGTATTCATGTTCACCTGGTAGTTTAACGTCGACAGCGTAACTGCTACTGGCTCTTAGCTTCAAAAAATATTACCGGATATTCGTTTAGTTTTGTTATAGCATATGCAAACGACTATATTTCATATAAGGGATAGTCAGAAATATCTCTGCACTTGGATAACCTGGCCTTAACCCATCGCCGTACATTCTTTCCCATCTTTCGGAATAGCCTAATAATTATACTCGATTTACTTTGTTTTTATTTCGTTAGAAACTAAAATAAACCGCGTAAATTCTGATTCGCATCATGATGTAGGCATCATGTGTAACATAGCCTTTCTAGATTTGCCTTGTAACAGCTCACGTCTTTGTTATGCTAATGCGACGTTTGCAGGTGCAATGTTGAAATCCCTCCGTAAACTTGAAAGCTTATTTCTGTAGCGCTAAGGCAGAGCTTGTGAGGTATTCATAAAATTACTGTGGCAACTTTATGGTTGCCTGGTATTGTTCGGTTGTAGTTTCTTGAAATTTCGTCCGCAACCAACGTAGTAACAAACTAGCATTATGTTGTCTTGGTCACACTCTTAGGAATACCTTCTTTTCCATGTTTACAGAAGGTTTTTTCACCCACCACTGTAATGCTGCTTTTCCACCAGAGATGTGCGAGGTAGCGAGGCGGTGAGCGAGGAAAAAATCGGCCAATGAGGGTGCTTCAATTTCCCAATGATGACGTGATCAAGCGACCGCACTATTTTCGGATTATTTCCTCGCTCACCGCCTCGCTACCTCGCGCATCTCTGGTGGAAACGCAGCCTAGCTCCTGTAAACCAGGATCAACAGCGGCGACCAATCAAAATACTAGACAATGAAGTCCAGCGAACCTGGAGATATGACTCTATTTTGACTTGGAACCCACAATGATTTTAATCTATGAAGAAAAGAGAAGTAGGAAAGATATTATAGACCGGAAATTAAACCTACCTCATTGAGTACCAGCCTGAAACAATGTTGTATAGCATATTAAAGCCTGACCAGGAATATAAAAAACCTGGTTTGGGGGCGCTGCAATCGACTATGACCTTTAATGACAGAGTTCCAAGCACAAAAATTAGTTCCAATGATTTTCCGCAACATGGCGAGGTTTTTTATTTTCCTGGTCGGGCTTTAATACATCATAATTCATAATCATAATATATTTCAACGTGTAACGCAGTTGTGATGCCTTATACATATAACATGTATGATTTATGAAGCCTACCATTAATCTGTATCGCCGTCGTGTGGCTCAGTGGGATCACACACGATGACGCATTGACGGAGTGGCAGACGTCAGTCCATAGAAGCATACACGGTGCGTCAATCCGTCAACTTTTCCGTCAAAATTTGAGTTTAAATTGGAAATAAGTAACTGTTCTGTTACCATGAGTTTACACCGTACTTTGCTACTGTAGTTACGTCACCAATTTTGTATTGAATTTCGTACAGCGCTCCTAGTAGTTACGTTGAGAACTAATTTCTGCCATACGAATTGGCGACGTATACTACTGTACAGTGAAAACTCATGGTAGGCCCTCTGGAGATTTTTATGCTTATACTTGGTGAAATTAATATCATTAGCATCATTTTAAAGTTAGAGTCATCATATCAGCCGATAAACGTCCACTGCTGGACATAGACCTCCCCAAAAATGGGGGGATTTGCAATAATCGCCACGCTTGGCTGGCGGGTTGGCGATCGCAGTTGGATTGAATGTGTGTACTCAGAGGATGCTGCTGCCCATCCTCCGGTAGATCCCTTAGTCGCCTTTTACGACACCCACGGGAGGAAATGGGATGGTGCTACTCTTAGCCGACACCACACGGACACTTAGAGTAAACTTAGAGTATATCCATCCAACCCATCAAACTAAATAACTTTTACTATTGGAGCAATCCAATCAAACCAAAAAAAACTGCTGTTCCGTACTAAACTGCAATGCTTACTCGACTCAAATGTATGCCACAGCTGATTTTTTAGTCCGATTGATTTGCTCCAATTGTAAAAGTTATTCAGTTATAGCTTACTCGGGGGTGGTAAAACGGGCCCTAAATATGGTATTACCATGTAAATGTGCAATTTTGTAATTACGTGCAGTAGCTATAGAGCTCTAGCTAAACTCCCAATGGAGTTTTGGAGAAAAATTGTAAGTATTTGAAAGAATTTGTGAAAACTTAAATAAATTAAAAAATGACTCTTAGTTTAAAAGGATGCTAATGATATCAATTTCACCCTGTATATCCTTCCTCATGGTTAGCTATCTTCATATTTTTCAAAATCAGTTCAGCGGTTTAGCCGTGAAAACGTAACAGATACCTATAGACATACACAATTTTGTATAAGAGGTAAATGATAACTCGTATGAGCTACCAGCGACTTGCCAAATAGATAGATAACCACCAACATGTATATAAACACCCGAATCATCATCAGCCTATATACGCCTCACTGCAGGGCACAGCCACAGACCTAACCTCCGGCAGTGTTTATAAACGTCATCGGTCCACCACGCGTGCCCAATGCGGATTGGTAGAGTTTACATGCCCATCTCGTTTTGTTCGCGATGTTTTTCTTCACCGTTTAAGAGCAAAATCCACTCAAATAAAAAACTGTTATACGTTTTTTTTAGATTATCTTGTTTTTGTTATTCAACTAACCAGATTCCATAGGCAATCTAGCTCGTCCAAAATATACGATAACGATGTTTACGAAGGGACAAAAGGTATGCAAATGAAGTCACTATTTGAATAACAATTCGTACAATTTTTCTCTACCTTGACTTTTGATCCCCGTATCCGACAGGCCAGCCGTCCCACCGGGGAAACTGGGTCAAGTCAATCTCAAGATATAACAAGTAGACATATTTTCGTTCACGTTATTGCGATAGTGGTATTCCGTCCTTATGAGAATTGGGCGAGTTGACAGCTGTCAGTGTCATAATACGCCACGAGGTGCCGCGAGTGACGTAGTTCAGGCATTCCTTTAGGGGGTTGTAGAAGGGTTCGTAAAAAGGGTGAAGCGTATGATAATATTCACATTTAAATAAATAAATAACGCTCACAGGCACATACATTGTAATGATCCCAAACTAAGCACTAAAGGCTTTTTTTATGGAAACCATACAACAACGGCACGAACATAATATAACATCCATGACCGAACCGGGATTCGAACCCAGGACCCTGGTTTGCAGTCCGGCGTGGTAACCATTACACCAACCGGGTCGTCATTTGGGAGAACGGTTTTTATTTCACTGATAACTTTTATTTCGAGTGGTTTTTATTGCACTTACTTATATTTTTAAAACCATTTAAAAGCTAGTAGTGTGTCCAGCACTGGTAGCATGCTAAACGTGATACGGCTGTATCACGACTTTTATCTCGTTCGTTCGTGCGCAAATAGAAAGAGAGCGAAGGTGTGATAGGGCTGTATCACGGTGGCATGCTACCCACAGGATTTATGACATTATGAGATGCATAAAAAACACACTTACATCCACATAAAAAACTCAATCCTCCTTTTATCTCCGCCGTAATCGTGTACAAAAAGAAGCCGACAGACATTCGATTCGTCAATATTTTCAGCGGATCACTCTTGGCTTTTTGTAGATTGGCTCCGCGGCGTGTACTCGTATCTTCGGTTTCCGAGTCACTGACCGTGAATTTGATAAGCTGACTTATTTATTATAAATGCTTTATTTTCTATCTAGATTCTTTTAGTGATATTTTGTTGACTGCTCTTTAGGCAATTGAGTACCTAACTGCCTCCGTGGTCTAATGGTTAAGAGCATTGGGCTCTTGACACGGAGGTCGTGGGTTCGATTCCCACAGGGAACCTAGTGACATATCACTTTGTGCGTTTTCCCCAGTTGGTTAGGACATCGCAGGCTGAATCACCTGATTGTCTGAAAAGGAAAATGATTCCGTGCTTTGCATAGCACGTTAAGCCGTTTGTCCGTTGGTATGTCAGAGACCGTAACACGGTTTGAATAAACTCTGACACCAGGGCTTGCCCGCACGATAAGAAGAAGAAGAAGAAGTACCTATCTATTACCAATATATTACCTATTCTGTTCTATTACCAAAGCTATTACGATCGCTGCCATCTTACTTACACAGACATGTATGGATATTTAGTGAGAATTATAGAGAAAATAATAAAATAACAGTAAACTCAACTCCACATTCACGAGGTAACTACATGCTCAAGACATGCCCTTTTAAATTGATCTACATGTGGAAAAACTAACAAACTATAAATATAAACTTAGATGAACAACAAAGTAAAATGAGAGGAACCCGAAGAAGAAGAATAAGAACCTTATAAGCCCATGGTCCCTTTAAAAGGACGAAATTTTTGAAGTCTTAAAAGTTGAGGCAGGTATACTCAATTGCTGAAACGCTCATTAAACTATTCCCCATTTATCCCCCATTAAATCTCCTGCTGTCACTTTTTGTCTTGTTAACGCAATGATATTAATGTTACTTGTTGAAATAGTAGAAGCTAGCAAGATATTTAATGGAGGGTTCACTTTAATGAGCGTTTCTGCAACTGAGTGTTAGACAGGTAAGCTTGAATTAACGCCGAAGGTTACTTCAATAGTAAAATCCTTATTTGCAGTGCTCAGCCTTTATGACCCAAATATGAAGCAATTTGTCCTTTTCAGAGTACATTCGGTCTTAATTCTCGTCCTCTTAATTACAACTCGGTCTTACGAGGTCTTGATGATTATTCCCTTCAAAAACTACCAGCTATTAAGAAAGACCATAAAATAGCGCCATTACCAATAGCAAACTATCGATAAGCCCTCTGCGACGTAAATTGTAGTATTTTCCCGTAAACTATAGTGCGTTCATTAATCACTAGGAGTGTTCTAAGAGAGCTAATGTGTCCATTTCTCTGGCAATGCCCGGCTCTGCGTTGTATCTTAGTTGGGATAATTACGACATCATTACAGAAAGAACGCCATTTTTCATGTGCTACCAGTTGTGATAATATGTCGTCAGGTTTATATATCCTCTTTTTTCCTTTCGGCCAATTAGCAATAAGCCATATGAGACCCGTATAATATTAGCTCTACTTAATTCTTGAATAGGCCGATCACAGTATTGCAAGCCTATAGCTTAACAAACAAACAGGTAGTTTTTTTTTTTTATTATTATGGACGGGTTTGCTCTTGACCTCTATCTAGTCATCAGGACAAAGATGGGGTCGAAGATGTAGCGAGCTTACCCAGAAGTGCACTGGCACTCCTGCACACTGACGGAACGCAGCAAGCTGCTTGGTGCCAGACTCCGGCAGACTCCGGGTGGTCGCGAGCCAGGCGGCTCCTTGCGGAGCCTACCACACCGCTGTGGGGGATCGTTCAGCCGCCACCACAAACTTGGTAGCTTGTGATGCCGTTGCCCGGGGTGGACCGCTAGGAGGTAGATCCCCAATCACCCCAATTTAACGGTAAACTACCCATAAATCAAATTAAATAATGTTTTAAAATTTTAATATCTCTCTAATAGCCTTGCTGTTCTTAGGCTGGATTTAGTGCACGACCGACCAATCAAGGGACGTGGTTTAGTGCGGCGCTGACGAATTGCACGCCGCTAATTGGTTAATCCGCCGTCAGCGCTGACCGTCGGTCGTGCACTTAATCCAGCCTTATTGCTGTCTCCCTTTTGCAATGGAGGGAATCGGATATTTTTTTTCCTACTCCTCCTATCTTCTTTGATTAATTCATTGCGGGTTCCAAGACAGATTAGAATCATACCCCCGGGCTCGCTGGACTTCATTGTCTAGTGTTGTGAATGGTGTGGTGGGAATAACTTAACCAACGTGAATTTTCATAAACGTTGCTAGAATTACAAATCAACCTTGAATGCGCAGAAATTAAATTCGTGTGTACTTGGCTAGGGGAGCGGGAGACAGTCGTCACACAACCACCTTATTGGACGATCATTCAACTTTTACGTCATCGACCTGCGTGTAAATCCCTACAACTTTCCCCGAGGACCTGTAAAATCCATTTTAACATTGGAAATGTTTTTTCTGTCGCTTCGGTAGGTATAGTCCCGATTTTCAGCGATATCAGATTTTAAGTCAGATCATAAGCTATCAAACAAAAAAAGTTTCATCAAAATCGGTTCAGTAGTTTTTGCGTGATGCGCGAACAAACAAACAAACAAACAAACACACAAACAAACAGACAAACAGACAGACACAATTTCTAAAAAAGGTTGATTTCGAGTCAGGGATAAGTACCTAAAAACCATATCGTATTTTTTTTTTGGAAATATCTTCAATGTACAGACACACCTCAGTCACAGTTTTATAATAGTTTAGATTACGTTTTTTATTTCTAACTATGTCCTATCTTCAGTATAATAATTATTCTTCATCGATTGCCAACTTTTAAAACTTTTCCTTCATAAAATCCAACTAAGGAAGGATGCTTTTAGCTTGGTCGCTCAAGCACTAAGATAAAGCTATACGGGTAAAAGTACCAGGGCATCAGTAACAGCTAGACGTTGTTCTAAGTGTATACTCGCACAAGTGCCCTGTGTGGCAACAGCAGGGTTTACGACGGTTCGTGCGCTCCACTAACGACGCTAATAATGTACTGCTTCTGTATTCATGTTCTCCCGGTAATGTGATATTAAGTGTGCAATATGCTCTTTATCTAAACTTTGGATATTCGTTGTTTAGCGGTAGGTAACACTAGGCGGGAACCCCCTAGAGAATTCAGAACGCTTCACACCATTTTTATTAACGGTGCAGTTTTGTTTGAAATTCGTGAAAGGTCGTGTCGTTCCTTGTTCAACATATTGCTCTAGTCGTACAGCTTGGAAACGCTATGAGCTTGATGGGCACATTTGAACCGGGTTCGACTCAAGGCGGGCTCTTCGATTAAAGATAGTTACCCACTTATAGTTTAGTTTATTTTTTTATTGTTTAAGCATAGCATAGCATTATGCTCACGACTATATTCCCCGAGCGGGTAGTCAGAGATATTCTGAAACCTCAGAACATCCACGTTTCACCAGTAGTACCGTAACTCTGTCCAGTGTGACGGGGGGTCACCCCGTCGCGTCGCCACTTATAATGGACAGTGAGTACAATACATGCCTCGAAATTGAAGCATGCAGGTTTCCTCACGATGTTTTCCTTCACCGAAAAGCCAGCGGTGTTACGTTGTGTTTTATTGTTTAATTTACCGTTTAATCATTGTCAACTGTATTTTTAATTTTTATTATAAGCAAATTAAGCAATTGGTCTATGTCACGTTTGCCCAAAAATTCAACTAAAAATTCACAACCATACGGTTACGGTTTACTCGTAATGCGAATGCCATGAGTTGTTGAGAGTTTCGCCATTTCGATATTGGCATAGTGAAAGTTGACAACTTTCATCAAACTGAACAACTTTATATTGTTCAATGAGATGGTCTGAATCATCCTCTAAAATACACCACATTTAGGTATTGTATTGTATTGTATTTATTTATTTACCAGATACATGAATTGACACGACTTAAATAATACATCACAGGTTTACCCCCTGTATGACACGAACAATAGTTATTTGTTATGCTAGGCTGCAAAGTTTTTTTTTTTTGGCGCGAGTACTTGTATTGAAACCTGAGCAAGCGAAGGACGCTAGGATTGAATGCGAATAGCGAAGGACGCTAGGATTGAATTGATTCAAGTAATATAATCCTGAGCTTAGCGAAGGTTTCAATGGTACGAGACGCAGAATAACTTTGCAGCCGAGCGAAACACACAACTTTTCACCTCACAACAGCGAGGTAAAGAAGTGAATTGCTACAGAGAACACAGACAGACATTGGTATAAAGAGAACAACATTTAAAAAAGTTTTTTTTGTGCTGGCCAGTGACATGAAATAGTTATTAATGCATTTTCAGTGGACTGGCGGTATAGAAAAATATTGAATAGACAGATTCGAATTTCAAAAACTCTTTCCACGCTAGCGGATAAAATGCACTTTTCCACTCAGATTTCGAATGATAAACAGAATCTTTCCGAGCTTGTGAGGTGAAAAAACTGTTTATTTAACTCATCTAAATAAAATACCTAAATGTAAACATAAAAAGGCACGTATCAAAAGGAAGACAAGGTTTAATATCCATAACCGCGAATCCCGACACAATTCTCGGAATCCTCAAAAGGAAATGGAATCAGCGACAACGCATCCGAAAAGTTGGTACGAACCTTCTTTAACACTTATCCCTTCGGCCTAGGATATAAAATGGCTTGATTCAGTACGTCTCATATAGCTCGAACTTTACGGGCAACGGGCGGGATGGATCGATAGCTAGAGGTTTTAAATAAAGCGTGGGAGGTGATACTAAAACGAGATTCCAGCCTGTATTATCACGACTGTATTCCCTTTTGGGATGGTCAGACACCTTATTACAAAGTTAACTATCTTCAGAGTACCTCGAAGATAGCAATGCAAGGTCCTGTATCTGATGGGAAGGGAAACCGCTCCGATTAGAGAAGTTGTCGAATTCTGTGAATCTAGTGATAATCTAGAGACATTCTGGGAAAGGGATGTTAAGGGAAAGGGGCATTTTGAAACAAGAGTTAATTTTGGGAAGAGGACGTTATGGGAAAGAGACATTTTGGGAAAGGGACATTATGGGAACCAAACATTTTGAAACTAAAAGATTTTTAGAACCCTTTGTCCTACCACGTTTTACCACGATACTTAAAAGATCGTATAGCGAATTGACGCGCACGTTTATATATTGTCAAGATCCAAAAGTCCAGTCGAAGATACAAAAGCGTCGAAAAAAATTGGAACCCGTACTGGCTCCTAAACCCTATACATATACACGCACACATCTATAACTTGTATGGCGCCTCACGCACACCAACCTATGAAACTTGGCCCGTTTTGTTTTATACGGTAAAACAGTGAGGCTCATTCTAGACATATACTATTTCTAAGGTTTAAGGGTTAAACTACATCACACAGAACCGCATCGTATTTTTCCGTCACTCCATCATTTTCTGTCTCTCAGGAAGGTCTTTTGCTAGAGCATATAAGATAGACGGAACGCGATCGCCATGCGATGATGAAAAATGCGATGTGTTGCTATTAAATGAGATCACACCCTAAAACGATAGGTACTCAATCGTTTAATAAATATACATTACCACATCATTTTACAACATTCACAATATAGATATAAACAGAAATTATTCATCACAGTAGCTTGAGCAAGTCCGCCTCGCATTTATTTGACCTTTTCCTTTTTTACATTTTTGTTTACAGGCAATTCGAATTTTCCTTTCAGATTTTACGCTACGAGTCTTTTCATCCGACTGCTATATTTAATTTCTTTGTATACCGAGTGAAAAAACTGCAATTCCCATTTAGATTTAAAGCAGCTGCCTTCAGAAAAACCTCCGAACAAAATAAAGTTATCCCTTGAAAGAATCTGAAGCATTCGGCCTTCTAGTAATTGGATTCTGACTTATCGATGTTTGTAATCTGTAGCTGAATGAATCGACTGGAGTGAGGTGACAGCAAAGTGATTGTGGCTGCACAGAAAGAAGACTGTACCGACAAAAAATTATGTTTTTAAGACGCTCTTATACATAATCCTCTGTGCTTATACCGTCGAGGCCGTTTTTTGAACAAGAACGAAAGTGTTTTAAACTGTGTTTTAAAGTCTGAAATTAAATTATGTCTTATTTAAGGATCGGGCGGATGGGCGACTGTTCTCAATTACACGATTAGATTAAGTTTACCAGATAGAAAAAAATCCAAAAGGGGTAACCCCTTTTTGTTATGTTTTTTCAATACTATGATTAAACTGCTGATATTTAACTTTTTATTCTTGTACTTAACTAAATACATTAAATATTTCTAGTGAACTCAGGAGAAGTTTTAGCTTAGAAACTCCCATGAGCAAAGATATTGACGAAAAACACGTTTTTTTGCGATCCTGCTTTCAATTGGAGCGGTACCTATGGCTAATTGTAAACTTATGCTTGCAAGAAAGAGACGCTTGCAGTGGGATAACCTAGCCTTAACCAATCAAAGCTCTATAGGGTCTTTCGTTCCATCGGGTTTGGATTTGAACTAGTGTTGCCACTTGATAATTGAATTTAGCAAGAGTTTGAGATTTGTTACCCATTTAGGATGCCGGATGGTATGGATAGTATCGACTAGTGGCGTAGCTTTTAGGAGTAAATGCCCCGGGTGTCACTACTGAAACTTTAGTCTTTCATCATGGGCCTTATTTCATCTAAGTAGATCACAGTATGTGAAAGAGCTAGGGAAAGTTAGGCCCTAGGCTCTGCAAGAATGTTAGTAGTAGAACGGTCCTGTTGACGGACCGAATTAAAGATGGTTGAATTTGGTTCGAAATTATAATAATAAAATCACTAGTTTCACTTAGGTAATTAAAATATGTTATTCAAATTATTTAAACTTAAAAATGTTATGTTAAAATGTTATGTTAAAAATGTTATGTTAGAAATGTTGTTGGTGAGGTGCACCGGTATGGCTACGGTAGCAACTAAACGTTTTTCTCACATACAGTTTACAGTTGGCCTCGAGGGCTTCTGCTTAGTCAACAATATAGACTAAAATCTAGGACGGTTGCACACCTCGAGTCCAAAGGTAAATTACTGTACGCTGACCGTACAGTATGACACCGACGTTCATAGACCTGCCGCATTTGCGGCACTTGTGCTGTGTGTCGGTTGGTGCAGGAGCCTGATCGTCCCTGTGTCTTTTGGCTCGCTTTACGGCCAGAGACTCGAATCGGACTTCATCGTGGGCTGTTCGACCGTCAGCTAGTACCTTCCTCAACTCATCCCTATCACTTGCAAGGCATTCCCACCTCGGGTGGTCAATTTTAAACGACACCATATCACTTACCGTAAATTTGGAAAAAAAAGTTCTAGTTCTATTTACAGGGTGTTAGGTTAAACAGTGCATTACTTTAAAGGGTGATTTGTACACATCATACTGAACAACTTTTCCAAAGAAATCTATTAGGAAATTCGCAAATGTTCAGTATAATGGGTGCAATCACCCCTTAAAGAAATGCAACTGTTTACCCTAACACCCAGTATAACCGGTACGTAGTGCGGAGAAAAATTGAGCTCGCTCCGCTCGATCTAAGTTTCTGTTTTAATCATAGCGCTGCATAAAGGCTTCTTTGGGCCTATCCATACATTTTAATTTGATATAAGCATATATGGTTGCCCCGGCTATCGGCTGATAGGCAGCACAAGTAATGTAAGCTGGAATGTAGCAAAGCGCGCGGCTTCACCTATTTATGCAAGGCTTTTAGCCAAAATTATATCTACCTAGTTCCCATTACTCAAAAAGTTCGGCTTAGTCCACGTTCAAGACTGGGAAAGATCCCTATCGGTTCGGGTTTGGAATTCAAATGTCCATCTTTTTCCAATAGCAATCATACCTATAATACATTTTCCGAAAGCTTCCAAAGATGTACCAAACGAAGGAAACATTATAGGAGATAGATCCCCAATCACCCCATTAGTTACGCTATTCTCTCACTCAATGTACATTAAATCGTTCTAGATGTACCAGCTCAGAGTACTATATACTACCGTAAGGTACCAGGCTCCCAGCTTAACGAGAAGGTATGAGCCGAGATCTTTATAACTCTGTGGGTCCGGTGAATAACGGTCTAACTCAACTTAGATCCAAAATGAGTTTTTAAGGCCATAATACTCAAGTTTTTTTTCTCTACAAAATGGTGTTACTGAAATATGCATACCTTTAATAATTCCAGAGATAGACTTATTACAAAACGATTTAAGTCCATTTTTTTATCGTGCACAATGGTTGAAATACAGTTAGATCATAAAACCAATATAAAATTAGGTGAACATGGATTTATTTCGACTTAAATCCTTCGTCACAATTTATTTTGTTTTGTGAAATATGATTTATCTGAGTTAAATCAAAGTTCAAAAACCTTAATAGTTAATACCTACATAAAAAATCAAGTTTAGCTCATGAATATGATGCACGTTTGATAGCGGGCTAAGTACGGAAACTGACATCATCTGGGACTGGGGAGAACGCTATACATCTCATTAAAAATGTATGTCGAAAAAGTGAGTTAAACCGTCTATCACCAAATATTTTCTTTTATGTAGTGAGAATAAGAATCACTTAGTATGAATACAATCTGGCGATTTTTTTAAAGGATGGTACTGTTAGATTGAACTAAGTGATAATGTCAGGTCTTGTTTTAGCTAGGGATTGCCGAACCGCACTTCAAGCATAGGCTTGTACATAGAGTGGTAAAGAAAGAACCTGTTGTTTATTCTTTGAAATTAAATTATTTTTTTCCTAAAATATCGTATATTTTGCATAATAACAACACTGCAAAGCGAGCCGGATATCAAACGTGTATTAATATGACAATACACTAGACTGGTCATAAAATTTTGAGGCACAGAATCGTGAGTTCTAACTTGAAAAGTTTTTAAGCATGCGTCGCTTTAGAATTGGTTATTGTATTGTTTTTAGAATGGTTTTTTGTTTAATATTTCACTTTCCAGCATTACTGATACCACGCGGCGTACCCACGTCACGCGAAATTTGCATCTAAGCTAGTGTTACCCATAAAAAATATACATATTATATATGATAAAATTACTTATAACGAAATGAATATTTTTTCTAGAAAATGTCTAATTTTTGTGTCATTTAAGTATAATGCTGAATATGGTGGATATTAAAAGCTTAAACAGTGAGCTTAGAAAGTACATTTTGCAAGTGTTTGTTATATTTTTCCACAAAAATAATATTAAATATTCGATTTAAATCTATACGCACAAAATATTACCTTTGTAAAAAAGAATTTAACTCAAAAAACACTTTGTAATTTTGTGATGAGCTTGTTTTACCTAAATAAAACTACGTTTATCAATTCGTTTTGATTCAGTTTACAAAGTTAGTATTCCGGTGGTGTGTATTAAAGAAAGGGATGGAATTAAAATGAAGTTAAAAAATTACATAAACCATTTCACACCAAGGTTATTGTGAAGTGTAAAAGGCCCTAACTCAATTTAAATCATAATGTAACGTATTTTTATTAGTGTCAAAAGGTTTAATTCAACTTCTGAACGAAATATCTCAAGCACGGTAAGTATTTCATAGACTAAACCATATACTAATAAAAGAACATAAAAATATCTAGAAGACACAGTGATTAGCTTGCAAAAATATGAAATGGTTTTCGAGAAAATAATTTTTTATACCAAAAAATTATGTTTTTAGGCTCTCCTGTAAAGTTGCATTTTTTGAGTTGGACCGTTATTCACCGGACACACAGAACTGAATTGGACTACTTGTCCCTAGAGTAATCCAAACGCAGCTAATTTGAAAGCTGCCTGTAAAATTTTAAGGTAAAACCTCGGGAATATAAGAGATTTATTAATTCTATCTCGACTCGCCGTCTTCATGAATACGTAATTGTTGAACAACTTTGGGTCGGGATATATTTAATCAAACTGTGTTACCTGGCAGCTAGCTGTACTGTAGATCGTGTGGCCTTTGGTGTGGCTTTAGTTAGAATGGACCACTTCATTTCTTGCAGTGGTTGTCGTGTGAGGTGATTGGATATAGCAGGGATCGGAAACCGGTTAATCTTACAAACTGGTTTATGTCATTGACCCCAAACCAGAATTGATTGCGGTTTAGGTTTCGGTTACCGGTTTTTTAACCGGTTAAATTGTCAAACTGGTTTTTTACTAATTTCGGTTTTGTTGAGCAGAATTAACCGGTTAATTTGAGTAAAAAACGAGCGCCATCTCTTGTAGTTAGTGCATAACGAAACTTTCGCTTTTTCTACGGCCTGCGACTACACGTTCACAGGCAGTTTTTATTCAATCGCGTTGCCAGATGCATAGTTTTGTTCTGTGTGCAAAACATTTTTTCGATTTCATAAATTCGGTATGTCAAGTTTTTTTCATGGAGTTCGAATTATTTTATTCGCGCCCACTTTTGCCATTTAGAGATTACAGTTAAAAATTAAAATGTTATTGATAAACTGTATGAATAGCAAAAAAATTAAATTAGTTTATTAAAATGATGTCTTCCTGTCTTAGCTTCCTATCCGTAAAATCGGCGTAGCAATGATTTTTTTCCCAGGGGGGGCCAAACCCAGGCGAGGTCGATGTATGATGTGAATATATATCACAGAAACGAATGCACAGCGCGCGCAGCGCGATAGTTAGGTGTAGGCAGTGCGAGCGGCGGAAATCTGGCAACAGCGCAATCTGTACGGGCGGCGTGAGTTTAACCGGTTAATTAAGATCTTAATATCGATTAGCGCGAGTATAATAATTTCGTTCTCAGAATTAACCGGTAACCAAAATTATTTCGTTTTTTTTAAAACCGTTAACTTGATTAACCGGTTAATGGATGAACATAATTTAACCGGTTTTATGAACTATATTAACCGCTATTTCAAAACCGGTTACGATCCCTGGGATATAGTGGACCGTGGGCAGGAAAGGTCTCAGATCTCATTCGCCTCGGTCAATTAACATCTGATCTGAGGCTTTCTTATTTACTGCCCGAGGTTAGTATACTATTTTTCTCCTCGACGGAGGTGGAAAGCGGCAACTCCGATTAGCGCAGCGGGACGAAAATTTGCATTTTCCGCCCAGAGAGGAAAATAGTTATTTGTTATGCTAGGCTGCAAAGTTGTTTTTTGGCGCGAGTACTTGTATTGAAACCTGAGCAAGCGAAGGATTCTAGGATTGAACCACGAGCGAAGCGAGTGGGTTCAAATATTGAATCCTGAGCGCCGCGAATGTTTCAAAGGTACGAGACGCAGAATAACTTTGCTGCAAACAACGTTTCACCTCACAACGGCGAGGAAAATGCTGGCTGAATGAAAGAAAAAAAAAAGACAAAAAAACATTTTGGCGATGTTTTGGCGCATTAAGGCGGCATAGACAAATATTGAATAGAGAGATTCTAATTTTAAAAACTCTTTCCACGCTAGCGGATAAAATGCACTTTTGCACTCAGATTTCGAATGATAAACAGATTTTTTCCGAGCTTGTGAGGTGAAAAATATATTTCTGGCTAGACTTAGTTCTTTGGACGTAGTTCTTTGTATTGCCTGTTTAAAAACATTGAAGTTGTTACATTTCTGAACACCTCGAAAGGACTTATTAATCGTAAGTTGATACGTGATAACTGACTATGACGTACAAAACAATATATTATATTATTTGATACGTCAATCCACCCTGAAGCCAAAAATATGCACAGAGTTAATAAGCAAAATATTTCGGATTGTTGTAGCAAAGTTTTTGACTACCCCTAAGAATGATTATAGTCGTGAGTTTATATTTATGTGATACCAATACGGTTTTTTGTTCGGATAAAAACGGAACACTCATAGAATTACGTGTCGTATTTCCATCTGTCACAGCCACAGTTAATTATCTCCAAAACTGAACGGAGAAACATTAAAATAACAAACAGTACCCTCGGTACATAAACAAAAATCTCATCCTCATTTGGTTCCCGGTAGTTATAGAGTAGTTTGTCCGCAAACAATCCCGGACTTAAATAATTTATAGCGGACTGCACCGCGCCGGTCTGCGGCGGCAACCGTAACGTTTTACTAACGTAACGAGGCTCGTCAGATGCGGTGATACCTCTTGTCTGATCTAACTCGATGGCAAGTCGCTGGTAGCTCACGTACGAGTTATAATTGATAGCGGTCTGCACCGCGCCGGTCTGCGGCGGCAACCGTAACATTTTACTAAGAGGCTTATCAGATGCGGTGATACCTCTTGTCTGTCCTACTTCAATGGCAAGTCGCTGGTAGCTTACATGCGAGTACAATTTATATTGGACTGCACCGCGCCGGTCTGCGCAGCGCCGGTCTACGGTGGCAACCGTAACGTTTTACTACGAGGCTTGTCAGATGCGGTGATACCTCTTGTCTGATCTAACTCGATGGCAAGTCGCTGGTAGCTTACGTACGAGTACAATTTATATTGGACTGCACCGCGCCGGTCTGCACCGCGCCGGTCTGCGGCGGCAACTGTAGCGTTTTACTACGAGGCTCGTCAGATGCGGTGATACCTCTTGTCTGTCCTCACTCGATGGAAAGTCGCTGGTAGCTCACGTACGAGTACAATTTATAGCGGACTGCACCGCGCCGGTCTACGGCTGCAGCCGTAACGTTTTACTACGAGGCTCTTCAGATGCGGTGATACCTCTTGTCTGTCCTACTTTGATGGCAAGTCGCTGGTAGCTTACGTACGAGTATAATTTATATCGGACTGCACCGCGCCGGTCTGCGGCTGCAACCGTAACGTTTTACTACGAGGCTCTTCAGATGCGGTGATACCTCTTGTCTGTCCTACTTCGATGGCAAGTCGCTGGTAGCTTACGTACGAGTATAATTTATATCGGACTGCACCGCGCCGGTCTACGGCGGCAACCGTAACGTTTTACTACGAGGCTTGTCAGATGCGGCGATACCTCTTGTCTGTCCTAACTCGATGGCAAGTCGCTGGTAGCTCACGTCCAAGTTAGTTAACTAATCTCATCTTCATCAGCATATATTACACGTTCCACTGCTCATTCCAGGGCAAATGCTTATTCCCAGAGAGGTTGTAGATATGGGTGTTAGTCCACCACGTGTGGCCAATGCGGATTGGTAGACTTCACACACATATCAGAATTTCTTCTTCAGCAGGTTTCCTCGCGATGTCTTACTTCACCATGCCCAATACATGTGTGGTGTAATGCCCAATGCCCACACACCCTCCTTGAGGGTAAACCTGTGCTCTGCTGCACGTGTGCAAAGTGTAACAAAACATCCTAGTCATATCTAGACGACGTTGGCTCAATAGTTAAAGTTGTTCAGTTTGATGATCTAAACCACCCCTTTAAATATTACTAGGGTGTTTTGTTACACCCTGTATAAGTTGATGATGATGATGATGAGAGAGCATAACGTGAGTTCAACGACACTAGTAACACCGCAGCATCCGAAATGTGTGTCGAGAGCGAACACTCGTTGCGTTTTCAAGTGGCGATACTGTTCGAACGACGACTCGACGACCAAAGTGCTTTGTTCCCCTCTTTTGTCCTACCAAGTCACACAAATCAAGGCATTTTCACACTTATGTCGTAGAAATAAGAGCTCTAACAGGGTCTTACTGTTTAGAAAGGTTTCGTAAAGCTACGTAATGTATTGGGTTTTAACTTGGACAGCAATAAATGCAAGGCGTAGTAAAATTATTGCTACGCGGTGCGCTACGTGCTACGGCTTACTACGGCGTAGCCTCGTTTACTTTTTGAATAATACAGAGCGGTATAAAAGGTCAACTAGAACTTCATCAATGTCACGAATTTGAAACAAGTTATTAAAGCTTGGCCTTCAGGGCAGCTTAGCCACTAACATGAAAAAAAAACTGTTGTCCCATACATTTGACTCAAGTAGGTTTGCAGGTTTGCAATTTTTGTTTCGCGATTTCGATGTTGGTGCTATAGAGAAAGTTTTATGGTCTGATCATCCCCTTAAAAAAAGTAAATTTAAGAAGTAAAAAAACCAAAAACTTTAAATAAGAATCATGGGTACATTTTTAAAAAAAATCCGTCGTGACCCGATAAATTGCAAAAATCTGCAATGACTAGGTACAATATGACATTCTTGTTTTTTGGAAATTTTGTTTCATTGTTTAGAAGAAAAAAAATACGATTAAGGGCAGCACAATAAACTCGGTGACCCCTTAAACGGAAGTTGAGGATATTCACTACTATAGTCCACCAAAGACTAGATCATAGTTACTCGTTTATTAATATCACAAAGACCAGTATATTTAACTACAGTATAACTTAGATTAGCGACCGACAGAGTTTCCACTTAACTAAGTTACTCGCTTCAAAGGCGATATCATCCCTACATAGTTTATGTTTCAAAGTGACGACAAAAGTAGATAATATCCGAGACTTGATGCTAGTGCACCTTGCTGCCTCTCTTTACCGTGAACTATATGTCGTTCAATGTTGGTCCCATAATGAAAGTTTGATGGCCTGAATCCAAATAAGGTATTTAATTTTACACCCTGTATACTAAAGGGTGAAATTGATATCATTAGCATCCTTTGAATCTAAGAGTCTACCCATCAAACTGAACAACTTTTACTATGGGAGCAAACCAATCGGAGCAAAAAAAAATCTGCTGTCCCATACATTTGAGTCGTGTAGGCAGCGGCGGCGGATGCAGTTTAGTATGTGACAGCAGATTTTTTTTTTGCTTCGATTGGTTTGCTCCCATAGTAAAAGTTGTTCAGTTTTATGGGTAGACTCTTAGTTTAAAAGGATGCTAATGATATCGATTTCACCCTGTATATACTGCATATACAGGGTGAAATAAATGCTGTTCCACAATAAATTGCAATGTCTGCTCGAAAGAGCTTTTTGAAGAGGATTCTGTACTCTATGCCATAGCAATTCCATTGTTAGTTTAAGTACCTAAATAAATAAATAACAAACGCTCACAGGCACATACATTGTAATGATTCCAAACTAAGCACTAAAGGCTTTTATTATGGAAACCATACAACAACGGCACGAACATATAACATCCATGACCGAACCGGGATTCGAACCCAGGACCCTGGTTTGGCAGTCCGGCGTGGTAACCATTACACCAACCGGGTCGTCAACTAACCCAGGTTAGCACAAGTGGGGCTTAAGGGGGTTACTAAATCTGTTTTCTTGTGTGAATGAAGAATAAATAAAGTTTATTAATGAAATGTACAAACTTACATAGAAAACAGTAGATTTTTCCAGAAAATAGCATAAGCTGTTTTTGAGCCTTGGCGATATCGCAACTGCATCGCAACGACGACGCAACTGCAGGAACACCGCACAAGCGCGCGTTGATTGAGCTATATCGCAGCAATTCCACCACCGGTAAGAAGTTCGGCGCGGTCATATTATCATAAAAAAATTGCATTATATTTAATATAAGAGTTGAACTACACATGGCCGCACGCGATCGCATTTTTCCGTCGCTCCATCTTTTTCTGGCGCCCTGCGGCGTGCGATAGCACCTTATATGCTCTAGCAAATGACGTTCCTGAGTGACAGAAAAGGATGGAGCGACGGAAAAATGCGATCGCGTGCGGCCATGTGTAGTTCAACCCTTATCATTATCTAATCTCTCTCATATCGATTCTAAACTAGCGATTTCTAGATTCCGCATTCATTTATTCAACCTACACTAACACATAAAGCTAAGTCAATGTTAATGCCAAGCAAATTTAAACCGTATCAACATAGTAACAGAACATAGCCCCGGGATCGAACCGACTGACCGGATGCTACTCTTCAGAGGCTGGTCCTGGTGAAATAGTGCATTCGGACGAACAGGAAATTGCACTTCTGCAATAAGTGCATTTATAGAGAGCGCTTGTACGGTTCTCGTGTTGCAGTTTTTGTTTTCATTTTCAGTCGAGCTTTTAAAATTTTCCAATAAATTTGAAACTAAAGCACAGCATAAGCATAGCATACGCTCACGATTAATTTAAGATTTGTATGGAAATCTTTGAGGCACTGTAACTTTAAAATTATACATTTTAACGAAAATCTTTTATACAAACATTATAGATTAGTTTCTAGATTGTTTCTGAAAAATTTCATTGGCTTTAATTGGTTAGTATTGAAAATATAACTGGACTACGTTTGTATGGAGCACGCCAACGGTAATATACCCTTAAGTAGGTAGTGTTATGTTGTAGAGTTTCAGGTTTCAGGCTGCATCTTCAAAAAAAGATTGGTTGAATAAATTATTTTGACTGTCTTTTTATCGGACAGACCGACACCAAGGTGGTTCCATAAGTGTCCTGTAGGTCCACCATGACCGTACTTTAGTTACGTCACCAATTTTGTATTGAATTTCGTACAGCGCTCCTAGTGGTTACATTGAGAACTAATTTCTGTCATACGAATTGGCGAGTTGGATAGGCCTTACGCGAACATTTCAAACCAGAAAAATGAGGCAAAACAAATGAAAGGTTTACTTCAAATTTGTATGCAAGTGCCCTAGATTTGACAGATAATGGTGCTAGTTTGTATGGACCAAGTGCACCAGTAGTGTGCTTCAACTTACCGCGCTTTAGGCCTATCCATTAATTTTATTTTGATCTAAGGACGTAACTACAGTAGTAAAGTACAGGGAAAACTCATGATTTGTCAATTTAAAAACTAAAAGCGATTTCGCCATATCATGCACATGCAACGTTGTTCTGCCAAGATCTGTATGCACAGATTCTAATTACGAAAGCGATGCTACAGATATTAGGTTAAATCAAATATTAAGTTAGGGTTACTATAGGTGCTACACTTTTATTATAATCGCAACAGCTGTTCAAACAGATTAAAAGAAACAAGTTTACAGTGACGAGATATAATTATAATAATAGCCGTTTTATCGTAGTCTCGAATAAAGAGTATTTTTATGGTTATGTTTCGCTTTCATTGGTCATTATAAACACAGTACAGTATACAAACAGTTTTGCTACAACCTGCACCACAAGGACCGAACCTGCATTACATCCTAGATTAGTTTAGTTTTAAGTCACTTTATACAGGGTGTAAGTGACAGCCTAGCAAATACTGAAATAAATAAATAAAATAATAAATAAATAACGCTCACAGGCACATGCATTGTAATGATCCCAAACTAACTAGCAAACTAAGCACTAAAGGATTTTGTGTGACAACGGCACGAACATATAACATCCATGACCGAACCGGGATCACCGTGAAACGGTGAACTCAGACCATCAGACCTCAGGAAACGAGAAAAAAAATCAGCTGTCCCATACAAAACTGCTTTACCTACCAAACTCAAAATGTATGGGACAGCCGTTTTTTTTTCGCGATTCCTGAGGAAAGCCCATAGTGAAAGTTGTTCAGTTTGATGGTCTGAGTTCACCGTTTCAGTATTTTCTAGGCCTATCAGTTACACCCTGTATACAACGTGGTAATGAATAAGCGCAAAACCTCATACACCCCAACTGATTTATTACAAAATAATTCGATTGAAACAATAATTTCATTACTTTGATAGTTAAAATTTAGTTAAGTATTCGCATTTTAGTTTTGAGGCAAAAATGATTTGTTATCATTTCAGCAATGAATGAAAGCGCTAACGTGCTCATGGATACATTTTAAGAATCTTGTTTTATTAGTAAGTAGGGTGAGTGTGCCCGTGCGGTGGGTTGAGATCGAGTTCAGTAAATTTAAAATTTTACAAACAAATTATTTAATATTTTGAAAAAAAATCATGTGTTGAAACCATGATAATTCGATTCTGTCTCGATTCTAAACAAACTACTTTCTAGTTTTGCGTTAATTCAATTAACACGTTGTATAATTTCAAAAGTTTTTATTTTTGTGTACCTAAGCTCGATTATCGTAATTTCATGCTATACATACACTCAAATCGAAACCGTTATGTGTAAGATAGTGATTCAAACAACGTTCGTTCTCGCTAATGCTTGCTTTATGTAATGGACTATAAACGTGATTATATTTGTTTAGGTTCTAAGGATTGCTTATGATTTTGTTGACCTCACATTAAAAAGGTTATTGGTTTATCCGTAGTATAAGGGTTGAACTATACCACACTGCACAGCATCGCATTTTTCCGTCGCTCCATCCTTTTCTGTCACTCAGGAACGTCTTTTGCTAGAGCATATAAGATAGACGGAACGGAACAGCACGGAACAACACGCCGCGTGCGTTTGCGTTCTGTCTATCTTATTTGCTCTAACAAATGACGGAAAAATGCGATGCCGTGCTTCCTGATGTAGTTTAACCCGTAAGGGATATTTTACATTTAACTTACATCTAAGTAAGAATATGGATGGCAGTATTTGGTAAGAAATAAAATTGTTTCTGCGATTTAGGGTTGAGACACATTGACCTGTGTCCTACGTCGAGCTCAAACAAAAAACCACTATTAGGCTGCGTTTCCATCAGAGATGTGCGAGGTAGCGAGGCGGTGAGCGAGGATAAAATCGGCCAATGGGAGTGCTTCAATTTCCCAATGACGTGATCGAGCGAGCGCGCTATTGGCGGATTGTTTCCTCGCTCTGCCTCGCTACCTCGCACATCTCTGCTGGAAACGCAGCCTAAGTATGGGAACGCGTTCGGCGCCCGCGCCGTTCACCGCGTCGACGGCGGACGGCTTATTTCAAGACCTACCACCTCCCCTTTACTTTTAAAATAATAGGTACCTACAGTAAAAAGTCTGAAAATATTCAAGAATGCTCTGGCGTTTAGCACAGCATAACTATAGTTCTCATAGTATGGCAACGCTCATGATACGCCGCGCCCCTCCGCCGCGCGGTGTAATTACGTTGTCATGCGCAGTCAATCCCAAAATCTTCATACAGATCTTGGGAAAATCCGCGCCGCCCACTTCCCCGCAAGGCCCCCACCGTTGCTCTGCGCAAGTACATTCTGTTGCCGTACTGTGAGAACTAATAAATAAATAAATAAATAGGTAAATATCATGGACATTGTCACACAAATTATCTTGTCACATTTAAAGTACCAGAATCTAACCTGGACTTGTATTTTGATGACTATACAACGATATAGAATACATAAATAGATACTAACATCCATGACTCGGGTACAAACATTCATATTCATCATACAAATATTTGTCCTTTACGGGATTCGAACCCGCGACCCTCGGCGCAGCAGGCAGGTTCACTACAGACTGTGCTACCGGGCCGTCACTAATATAGTTATGGTGTGCTTTTAGTATGTACTTTCAATGAAAAAGAACTGAAGGTCTTCCAGAAAACGTTAACTTGAGTACCTAACCATATTTATTTCCTATGTTCATAAGCTACACTTTGTAACCTTTTGCGACTCAAACGATGAATATGGACTATTGATTTCTAGTAGGTAACAAATGTTAGTGTCGAATATTTCCACGTTTTATTTCAGACCTTGTCGAAGGACCAAGGTCAAGTATAGACGTTTACTGTTCTACTTTGAAACTTAATACAAGTGGAATCAGGACATGATCCACCTACATTATATTACGTTTGAAAACGAAAAGTCTATAGGGTAAACATTTTATAAGTACTTACCTATTATTGAATGAAATATGTGGGTGTCCAGTGGGCAGATTCTAGTTTTCAAGGTATTCAAGCTTTTGTGATGACAGGTAAATGGAATTGCAAACTTTTTTACTCGTAATATTTTTTTAAATAAAATGCCAATGTGAGGATTTTTCATTTTAATACTTTATTGTACACACGGAAATACAGAAGACTACAGCATAGTAGACAAGTACAAAAGGGCGAGCTTATTTCTGAAGAGATTTCTTCCAGCAAACCCATGATAGAGAGATTAAGTTTTTTATGATCAAGGGAACTCGTGATTTGTGTCCATATCCAAAAATAACAACTTCATTTCAATCTTTTCGAAAAGGTTTCGTTAAATAAACTCTTATAATATAACTGACGTAGCAGCAAACTAAATATTAACTTACTCGAGGGCTCCGTAAATAAACCCTTCGGGGGACCTCTCACGTATTGTACTTGTTTGTATAGCAAAATGTGTTAGTATATTTTATACCTACCATTTTATAGAGATCAAAATTTTGCTTTGCCTACATGAAACCTGCTTTGTTACCATTGTTACAAAAGTTGTCAAAGCTTTAACTTTTAGGGATCTATAGCTCTTTTTTCGGTCCCACACATTTCCACCGCTGTACATTACGAGCAGGAAAATAAAGCTTAAGGGGCTACCTGCCGGTTTTGGGTAACTTTGTAACCATTTTATTCATTAACTATGGCACTTTTTGAGCTGAAAAATAAACTGAACCATCTACAGGATATGAGAAGTGATGTGGTTTTTCTAGAAATCGATTTTAATGAATAAAACCGAAGAAAAGGGACTCTAAAGTCACCCCTTTTTTTCCAGTTGTAACCATTTTACTCTTACATTTTGAATCGGAAGAAAATGAAAATTTACAATATTGTTCACAATACAATTTAGAATTATGTGGTTTTCTTACTTTTTAGAAATTAATAAAAAATCATCAAATTTTTCAAAGAAAACAGCTAAATTCTGACCGGAGCCACGCGCTTGTTCGCATCGATTAGTATGGAGAGTCGTGGTCCAGGGCAGATACGCCTTAAATAAACTATCGGCCGTCGGCCGCGAGCTTACTATGGAAACGTAGTATGTCAAATATGACAGAACCACGCGTCAGTCGCATCGGCCGCTGGCATCGGAAGTCCACCTTTACACTTACTCCTACGTCACTTTTTACAAAGCCGTCTGATGCATTTTTAATAGTTTAAACAGCGGAATGTAATAAAAGAAGGTTGGTTCATTTTTAATGCTGAGTACGTTTTATAAAGCCTTTTATAAAATCCTTTGCTTTTTGCTTCAAAAAGAATTTCACATTTTTCAATTTAGACTCTACGTAACGAGTTTTGGTGTAAATATTTTTTTCGGGAAGATTTTAAACCATTTTTGTTAAAACAACAACACTGAACAACTTTCACTATGGGACCAATATCGAAATCGGTAAAAAAAAAAAGATGTTCCATACTCTACAAATCGACTAGAGCTAAAATATGTATGGGATATCAGATTTTTTTTTCGCGTTTTCGATGTTGGTCCCATAGAGAAAGTTGTTCAGTTTGACGGTCTGAACAACCCCCTTAAGAGTTTTAAATATTTATTTTTACTTATGAAACACCTTGTATATCTATACATTACACGTGTAGAGCGATTAACGTCCAAGACTGTTTCAATCAATTCGATTTTCAAACATTTGGTGTACTTACAGACAAATAAAGGGTAATCACCCTTTTAAATGTTTATTTGTATTTTTGTAACACCTTGTATACAATGGGTTTTATGAGGATAATAATATGCTGGATGATTTACTAATCTATTGACAGGATATTATACTCCACAGTATAGGTATTACGTATTTCTGCACGTACAATATAAACAGTTTGATATCCAAACGAACGTGTTCAAAGTTCATTAGAGGGAGATGCAAATATATTATGATAAGTGACGTCATACCTATTCTTTTACTACAAAATGACATGAAAACATCAATTTTGCATGAAAATGATAGAATACTACTTAATTTTTTTTTCAATCTATTACAACGTTTTTATTGTCTATTCGATTGTAATACTGTTTTTTTTTATTTAGCCTTTTTATGTAATTCGTTATAAGATATCTTTTTTTTTACTATAAATGAGTTTGTTTGCGTAAGTGGAAATGTTGGAAGGTGACGGCCTAGACGTACATATTCGGACCAAATTGGCGACGTGCTTAAGAAGGGCCAGGTCAGATCTACCCGAAACCGACGAGCATGCATGAAAGGACTAATGAATGTGGAGGAAGCTAGGGAGGTTTGTCAGGATCGTAGCAAGTGGCGTTCCGTTGTTTCTGCCTACCCCAGTGGGAGACAGGCGTGAGAATATGTATGTATGTATGTAATGGGTTTGTTCTTGACCTCAATCTAGTCCTCAAGACAAAGATGGGGTCGAAGATGAAGCGAGCGAGCGAGCGATATTAATTTCCAGAATCAGGACTCTCGATTTCAAATTCCTATTCTAAATCTCAAAGACAAGTTCAGAGCACATCCACTACTTACTAAGAAAGAAGAGACAGAGTTCAGAGCTCTGAAAGAAAGTAATAATGAAACCCTGTCCTTTTAAAATAAACAACAAAGAACTACAAACGATTTTTTTCTCAGACCTCTCACAAATAATTCTAAATGCAAACGCAAAATTAAAAACAAATCTTTACTTAAAATAAAATAAGAAGTAGATGTGATTTTCTTTCAGAAATCGTTCTTTTTCTGGCCAAGGACGTTGATTGATCTCCGTACTAAGGCGGAGTGGAATAGATTTTGCAATCGGTCATCTTGAAACGATTCCTTTGTGGATTTTGTCGTGTAACGACTCTTTGTCGGTCCGCCATTTTGCTGAGATCTGTTTAAAATGGCTAGGCGGTTGATAGAAAAGTCGTTGAGAATTTAGAAGGGCTAGAGACTTAGGCCATAAAAGATAGGTACAGAGTACTTCTGAAGTAATGCAGAATAATGCAAGGGGATAATGAGACCATCAACCTAAACAACTTTGTCTATGGGACATCGAAATCGCAAATAAACAAACAGCTGTCCCATATTTTTGGGTCAATTTGGTTTGAGAATTGTATGGAACACAGACTAAAAAGAAGAACCAGACGTAACGTCATCTAATCATGAGTGAAGCACCCATTTCTTTTGTTGCTGTCACGCGGTACATAATGGTGACAGATGTAGGACCTGCGCCTAGAGCTAGTGCTTCTGTGTGAGTGAAGGTCCCTTGTAGAACAAACGAAAATGTTGGACCTTGCATGCTTCACATCTTTTTAGTGTCACATTACGTCCGTCTTTTTTTCAGGTCCGTGGCAAGGGGATGATCAGACATCAACCTAAAAAACTTTGTCACAAACAACAAACTAGCTGTCCCATATTTTTAGGCCAAGTTGGTTTGAGAATTGTATGGAATAGATAGATAGATAGATAACTCATTTATTTCATCAGAACAATACAGGATAGACAGTGCCAGACATAGGCAGTAGGCATAGACATAATATTACTCTAGCGATAGACAAGCTCGTTCAAACAAACAACATGTCACACAAAACAACACAAAAAGACACATTGCGGTCTGTCATTGCCATAGTGACGAAGTGAACTCGGGAACATCAATCAGGTGCGTACACCTCATTCAAGTGGAACATGTTGCTTCTATGCAAGGGCAAGTCTATCGCTAGAGTTTAAGTCTATGGCAGTAGGTATCATTATGAAGTCCGCATAAGGAGGTCCGTGCAAAGCTGCAGCAGCAACAAGGAGCTCCCATGACAGACCGGTTAATAACAATAGCAGTTTTTCTTTTAGTTTTCAATATATTTTGGATCAAGTCGGTTTGAGAATTGTATGGAATACCTAGCAGATAGTTTCATTTGTGATTTCAAATCAAATGAAAGAGAGCTTGTAAGGCCGCAGGCCGAGCGTAGGATCGAAGCTCCGAAGCGTCCCTCCTGGAACCTGCCTGGTCCAGCATAGCTAGCATGCCGCAGTGATACAGCGCTATCACACCTTCGCTCTCTTTCTATTTGCTCGCGAACGAACGAGATAAAAGACGTGATACAGCCGTATCACGTGCTGCATGCTACCAGTGCTGGTCTCCGGGGTCAATCTGCCTGCTAAGCGAGGCCGCAGGAAGCGGGAGCGCAGGCAGCGGGAATCTCGAATAGGAGGAAAAGCGTTTGTCAAGAACTTCGATTAATCCGTATACTAAGGCCGAATTCGAACAAACTTAGATTTATAGAAGAGTAACTATACAAGGAACAATTTTCCTTTTTGTGTTAACACACCCCGTACTAAAAGAACGAATGTATAATTGACCTAAAGAAAGAGAAGAGGTGTATCCGTACTTATTGCAAAATGTGAGGTTATACAGTTTTTATCAGGGACCGAAAACCGATATAAATTACGGTACAGGTATCGGCATAATTTCGGTAACCTTTACAGTAAATGTTACCTCTATCGCGGTAACCGAGCAAAAAAAAAGTGTTACCTCTATCTCGGTTACAGGTATTAATACCGGTAACCTAAATTCCTATGACCTTCAATGGAACAGAATGTGAGTGCCGCCGCGTGCGGCCGCGCGAGTGCGGGGAAGGGGTACAAACAAACATTTCTTACTTGTTGGCGGGCGATGAGGCCGCCGGTGTAAGTTCTTACGCTGTGTGTGATACGCAGATATGCAAGGATTGGCAAAAGATCGAAATGTACCTAATTAATTCTAATCTGTGTATTAAGATTTTGGTAGTTTTTTATTCTTTTGGTTCTTTTGATAGTTTTAGGTTTTTTTGGTAGATTTTCGTAGTTTTTGGTTCTTTTGATAGTTTTAGATTTTTTTGGTAGATTTTTGTAGTTTTTGGTTCTTTTGGTAGGATTCGGTAGATTTTGGTAGTTTTGGTGGAATTTAGTAAATTTTGGTAGATTTTGATAGTTTTGGGTAGAATTTGATAGGTTTTGGTTCTTTTGGTAGAATTTGGTTGTTTTAGGTAAATTTTGGTAGTTTTTTGTATAATTTTGATAGATTTTCATACTTTTTGGTAGTTTTTGGCACGTTTTAGTAGTTTTTGCTTCTTTTGGTAATTTTGGTTCTTTTGATAGAATTTGGGAGTTTTTGGTATAATTTGATAGAATTTCGTACTTTTTGGTACATTTTGGTAATTTTGGGTTCTTTTGATGATTTTAGTAGTTTTTGCTTCTATTGGTAGTTTTTGGTATAATTTGATAGATTTTGGTTCTTTTTGTAGTGTTAGGTAGATTTTGGTAGTTTGTGCTTCTTTTGGTAGTTTTTGGTATAATTTGATAGATTTCCATACTTTTTGGTAGATTTTGGTATATTTTTGGTTCTTTTGGAAGTTTTTGGTAGATTCTATCAAATTTGGTAGATTTTGATACTTTTGGTAGAATTTGGTAGTTTTTGGTATAATTTGGTAGATTTTCGGACTTTTTGGTAGATTTTGGTTCTTTTTGTAGAGTTAGGTAGTTTTTGGTTCTTTTGGTAGTTTCTGCTATAATTTGATACATTTTCGTACTTTTTGGTAGTTTTTGGTACCTACATTTTGATAGTTTTGAGTTCTTTTGGTAGTTTTTGGTACAATCTGATTGATTTTGGTTCTTTTGGTAGAGTTAGGTAGTTTTTGGTACTTTATGTTCTTTTGGTAGTTTCTGGTATAATTTGATACATTTTCGTACTTTTTGGTAGTTTTTGGTACCTACATTTTGATAGTTTTGAGTTCTTTTGGTAGTTTTTGGTACAATCTGATTGATTTTGGTTCTTTTGGTAGAGTTTGGTTGATTTTGGTAGTTTTTGGTAGATTCTACCAAATTTGGTAGATTTTAGTGCTTTTTGGTATACTTTTGGTTCTTTTGGATGTTTTTTGTAGATTCTACCAAATTTGGTAGAATTTGGTAGGATTTTCGTACCTACTTTTTGGTAGTTTTTGTTGGAAAGGTCACTTTATAAACACAAGTTATTATGTCAAGCTGACAGCTGACGTTTAGCTGTCTGTCACTGAAGTCTCTCTCTCTGTGTGCGTGTGCCGAGTTGTCTGTATTTTATAATATTAAATCTAAACCAATCTAATAAGTTCTTTGCTTTTTGGCCAAATCCCATCAGGTTATGGGCCCAGCACGCTTCCACACCGCCAGAAGAAAAAACCTTATTAACTGCGTTATCGGTAAACACGAGAAGTGATGTCTGGTACGTTGACTCCGGGGCGACTAATCATATGTGCAGTAGCAAGGAGGAAATGTTCGACTATCAGAGTACAAAACCATTGGAGGTCAATGTAGCTAATGGTGATAAAGTGTTCACGGGAGGACATGGAAAGGTGCGTGTGAATTTAAAAAATGGTGTAAAGACTTTAAGTAATGTTTATTTTATCCCAAAGCTTACTGCAAACCTACTATCAGTAAGTGAATTGAATAGGAAGGGATATAGTGTAATCTTTGATTCAAAAGGTTGTAAGATCAAGGACGGTAATGAAATCATCGCAACTGCTTCTTGTATAAAAGGGGTTTATCAACTTGATGTTGTTGATAATGTGTTAGGTCATCAGGAGTCGGAGATAGCCATGGATTCTCTATATGTGCAAACAGAATCCAATGATACAACACTTAAGGAGGGTAAGGATCCAACGCAGGAATCTGGAGACAAAGCAGTGACCCGGGACACTTGGCATCGAAGACTAGGACACCTTAACCTAAGAAGTTTAAACTTAATGAAGAATGGCATGGTTACAGGTATGAAATTTGAAAATACTAAATATAATCCATGTGTAGCTTGTATCGAAGGGAAGCAAACTAAATTACCATTCCCCAAGATAAGTCATAGTAGATCATCGGAAATTCTAGGACTCATACACACCGATGTGTGTGGGCCTTTACAAACATTGTCATACAGTGGTTCACGTTATTACGTAACATTTATTGATGATTATACTAGGAAAACCTTCGTTTATTTTATAAAAGGGAAGGATGAAGTATTTCAGAAATTCAAATTATTCAAAGCCCTTGTTGAGAATGAAACCAATAAGAAAATAAAGGCAATTAGAAGTGATAATGGTGGAGAATACATTAACCATATTTTTCAGGAGTATTTGGAACGCAATGGGATCAGGCATCAAACTACCGTCCCACACTGCAGTGAACAGAATGGGGTTGCAGAGCGAGCTAACCGGACAATCATGGAAAAAGCTCGCTGCATGCTCCAAGATGCAGGACTAGACAAAAGATTTTGGGCTGAAGCTGTCAACACAGCAGTATATTTGAAAAATCGGTCACCCACAAAAGCAGTCATGGGAGCAACACCTGAAGAAAAATGGACATCGAAAAAGGTAAATGTAAACCACTTACGTGTCTTTGGTTGTATTGCATATGCCAGAGTTGAGAATTGTAGAAAATTGGACTCAAGAACTAAGAAACACATTTTAGTAGGGTACTGCGAGGAAACTAAAGGTTATCGGCTTATCGATCCCATGTATCCAAAGAAATGTATTAAGGCAAGGCATGTTACCTTCTTAGAAAATGAATTTGTCAAGGAGAATGTGTCACATGATGAGAACGATTATAAACATGCCGTGTTTATGGGGAATACACCTGTTTTGAATGAGGATGTTGGTGTTCCAACTTCCCCACACAATTCAAATGAGACGTTATCTCCTGGGTCTTCCAATGATGATGCACTATCTGAAGGCACTACACAAAATCTCCGTAGACAAACAATTTTTAGCCTGTCTGAATCAGAGGATTTGGAAAGAACAGATGACTCGTCGGACTGTACTTACATTCCAGGTTCCTCCGACGTAGATTCAGAAGACTCAAATTTATTGTCATTTGAAGATGCTCAAGGATCGTCTGGGTTTGCTGGGCTAGCGGAGATGATGAGAGAGGAAGACATTCCGAGAACGCTGACCGAAGCATTGAGTAGCAGTGAAGCAAAGCAATGGGAAGAAGCAATATTAGATGAGTATAACTCCTTCATAACTAATAAATGCTGGACATTGGTAGACTTACCTAAAGGGCATAAACCAGTGAAATGCAAATGGATATTGAGCAAAAAGAGGGGACTCCAAGGAGAGTTGCTCAAATATAAAGCTCGCCTTGTGGCAAAGGGCTACACCCAAAGGTATGGAATCGATTTCCACGAAACTTTTTCACCAGTCGTTAGATATTCAACAATACGGATACTGCTAGCTCTGGCTGCCCAATATGATATGACGATTGAGCATTTAGATGTCAAAACGGCATTCTTAAATGGAAATCTAGAGGAAACTGTCTATATGGAACAGCCGGAAGGTTTTGTTGAAAAATATAATGAAAAGAAAGTATACAAATTGAATAAAGCTATTTATGGCTTGAAACAAGCAGCGAAATCATGGTACGAGAAAATAAATGATGTTTTAACCAAGAAATTGAAATTCAACAGGTTATCATCAGAACCATGTGTTTACATTCATAATCAGGATAATGAAATAATGATTATTGCCTTGTACGTTCACGATATAATGTTATTTACACAAAAGATATCTCAGAAAAAGATTCATGTAAAGAAACAGCTTATGGGAGAGTTTGAGATGAAAGATCTAGGCCCTGCAAATCACATTTTGGGTATGAGAATAACTAAAACAGATGATGGAAAATTTACATTAGATCAATCAAGTTATATAAGAAAAATTCTAGACAAATTTCAAATGACTGACTGTAAGACAGTGAAGACCCCAATGGAAGTGGGATTAAAATTGCAGAGAGAAGATGCAACCTGTAGCCATGATTATAGAAGTATTGTAGGTTACTTGATGTATTTGGCAGTTTGTTCCAGGCCCGACATCGCTCATAGTGTGAGCTATCTGAGCCAGTTCAACAATAGCTATTCCGAGACCCACTGGAAAGCTGCAAAACGAGTTCTGCGATATCTTAAAGGTACTCTGGACTACTGTCTAACATTTGAAAAAGGTAACATGGACATTACAGGTTACACAGACGCTGACTGGGGCGCAGATCAGATGGATCGCAGATCCTACACTGGGTATGTATTTAGTCTTGGTAACTCAGTGGTGTCATGGGAAAGCCGCAAGCAACGTACGGTAGCACTGTCTAGCACGGAGGCGGAATACATGGCTATCTCTGACTCTTGCAAGGAAGCAATGTTTCTGTTAACATTTGTTAAGGAATGTACAGGCGTTGATTGTAAAATTAATTTGTTTAATGATAACCAGTCCGCACAAAAACTTTGTAATAATTCTATTTCGCATTCAAGAACCAAACATATAGACATAAGGCACCATTTCGTTAGAGAATTGGTGAATAAGAAAATTATTTCTTTAAACTTTGTACCTACTGAAGAAATGTGGGCTGATGTATTCACAAAATCTCTGTCAAGAGAAAAACATGATAAATTTGTATCAGAGCTATTAAAAACCAGTTAAGTTTCATTTTTTATGTAAAGGAGTTTAAGTAAACTCCCTATGTAATACCAAACTCTTTGGTTTAAGGCCTAGTACCTACGTTCGTTTAAGTTAGGTTAAGTTTTTTTTGCATGTAACAACATTGTTATATAAATTGTTAAGTACCTATATAGGAAGATGTATTTAAACAGAAATATTTTGGTTTATCCTTTTTTTGTTTTAGGCATAGTATGTTTTTTTTTGTAGACTTCTGTAAGTAGACTTTTTTTTTTTAAAGGCACTTTGTTAAGGCCTGGTATTTGTTAATTCAAATATTTTTTTATAATAGCTTTTGTTTAAGGCCTAGTGTTGGAAAGGTCACTTTATAAACACAAGTTATTATGTCAAGCTGACAGCTGACGTTTAGCTGTCTGTCACTGAAGTCTCTCTCTCTGTGTGCGTGTGCCGAGTTGTCTGTATTTTATAATATTAAATCTAAACCAATCTAATAAGTTCTTTGCTTTTTGGCCAAATCCCATCAGTTTTTGATACATTTTGGTAGTTTTTGGTAGAATTTGGTAGATTTTGGTAGTTTTGTGTCGTTTCTGATTTTTTTGGTAAAATTTGGTAGATTTTAGTAGTTTTTGGGTCTTTTGGTAGAATTTGATAGATTTTCGTACTTTTTGGTAGCTTTTGGGACATTTTGGTGGATTTTAGTATTTTTCTTTTGTTTGTTTTTGGTAGAATTTGGTAGATTATGGTAATTGTTGGTTCTTTTGGTAGTTTTTGGTAGAATTTGGTTGTTTTGGTAGAATTTGGTAGATCTTGGTTTTGGTAGGTTTGGAAGAATGTGGTACCAAAATCTACCAAAAACTTCCAAAAGAACAAAAATCTAGGTACCAAATTCTACCAAAAGACTCAAATCTCTCAAAATCTACCAAATTCTACCAAAAGAAACAAAAACTACAAAATTCTACCGAAAGAACCAGTAAGTACACAAATCTACCAAATTCTACCAAAACAACCAAATTCTACCAAAAACTACCAAAAGAACCAACAATTACCATAATCTACCAAATTCTACCAAAAGAACCAAAAACTACACCAAACTACCAAAATCTACCAAGTTCTACCAAAAACAAACAAAAGAAGCAAGAAATACTAAAATCCACCAAAATGTCCCAAAAGCTACCAAAAAGTACGAAAATCTATCAAATTCTACCAAAAGACCCAAAAACTACTAAAATCTACCAAATTCTACCAAAAAAATCAGAAACGACACAAAACTACCAAAATCTACCAAATTCTACCAAAAACTGTCAAATTCTACCAAAAACGACCAAAAGGACCAAAAACTACACAAAACTACCAAAATCTACCAAATTCTCACCAAAAACTACCAAATTCTACCAAAAACTACCAAAAGAACCAAAAACTACACTAAACTACAAAACTCACCAAATTCTACCAAAAACTATAAAAAGATCCAAAAAGTACCAAATTCTACCCTATTCTACCAAAAGAACCAAAAACTAAAAAAATCTACCAAATTCTACCAAAAAAGAACGAAATACTACCAAATTCTACCAAAAGAACCAAGCATAATTAGCATAAGCATTATGCTCACGACTATATTTCCTGAGGGGGTAGTCAGAGATATTCTGAAACGTTAGAATATCCACGTTTCACCAGTAGTACCGAAACGCTGTCCAGTATAAAAGAAAGTAACAAAATCTGCCAAAATCTACCATAAACAACCAAAAGAACCAAAAACTACCAAATTCTACCAAAAGAACCAAAAGAACGAAAACCTACCAAAATATATTTTATATCATAATTTTTTTAATAATCAGGATGTTACGTTTACCTAAAAATATATTATTGTAAATAATGATATAGGTAAATTACAAAACAAGATCTTAATTAAATTTCATTCATTGATCTACATATAAAGCCGGCTATGGGTATTTTACCCTACCGACCGACCACCACCCGCCATTCGGCCGCGCGGCCTGCGCGCGGCACCCTTTGAGGCTTTGATATTATGCCGACCGAGATGCCGCCGCGCCGAGCGACGACGACGGCACGTGTAATGGTCTTAGTATATCGTAAGCTCGAGGTTGTACTCTTCTAACGCACGCAAAATTACACCGCACGTCTCGTTCCTGAATCGGTAATTTTTATTTCGGTTACCGGTAATATAATGGTTGTTTTTTGTATGTTAATTTAGGTTACCTTAAAAAGTACCGGTAAAAATATTAGAGGTTGTAACCAAAAAGTACCGGTATTATCCATACCGGTTTCGGTCCCTGGTTTTTATTTGGTACGTTTCTTTTTATTAAAATTTTTTTAATTATGTGACTTTGACATTTCATTTAGATTAGGGTTGGTAAAACGCAAAATCAGTTTACCCTATAGTAACTGGCGACTTAATCTAAGAATAAAATTTACTAGCATTTGGTCGAATCGGGCCTTAGTAGGTAAAACCGTGAATCTTAACTATTATAAAACCGTAAAATCATGAGGAACAAAAAAGTAGCGGTTTACTTCATATAAAATCAAATAACACTCGATAGCGCGATTTTAATGACGTGCAGCGCCATCTATTGACAAAATTGTTAGTTTGTTTGTTTGTTCGCACATCACGCAAAAACTACTGAACCGATTTTGATGAAACTTCGATCTGACTTAAAATCTGGTATATAATATTTTGTGCGGACGAAGTCGCGGGAAAACACTAATATCTTATAAAGCTGTAATTTTAGCAGGCACGTGATTCTATGCAAAATAATCAGCTGTTCCATACAAAACTACTCTAAACCTACTCTACTCAAACGGAAGACTTGCGACTTGACTTGCAGACTTTTTCGAAGATGTTTAGCTTGATGAGTATAATGTTCGGTTAATGTTTTCTTTTACCCCGTATAACCTATGGTTATGTTGAAGCACACACTGCAGCTAGACGAGGTACGAGTTCTATTTATTTGTCCGTGATTTATTTGAGCATCGATCATTGTCTGAAATGAACTGTCAACGGTCCAATATAGTCCGTATGATGGATTTTGTATGTACAAAAATGTTTTAGTCTTTTTTCATTTCACAGCCGCTTTATTCGTGGAATTCTCATGCATATCCGAGTAATGTCAAAAATTTCAAATACAGTGAAACCTGGATAACTGGGACATCAAGGGACCTGCAAATTTGTCTCACTTAAAGAGGTATTCCACTTACCCAGTGTCTCAGATATCCAGGTATAATTAAATATCTGTCTCATTTACAGAGGGTTCCACTAATAGAGGTGAGAATAGAGGTAATTTCAGTTATAGAGGTGTGATTATTCAATCAAAAATAAAGTACGTACATATTATTATGTAAAAATAAGACAACATACCCATGTTAGCAAACACTTTTCAAGTTCAGGATATTCAGATAAACCCACTTACACGTTTTAGTTTTCCTTGTCCTTCAGAACATTGCGACTGAATTTTATCTTTATTCTGAATGATTCTACAAAGAGTAGATTTTGGCACATTAAATTCGACACTGACTTTCGCGTATCTTCCCACTTTTATAAACGGATATTAATTTTAGTTTTTCACGTAGTTACTGATAAAGATATGAGCATTCCTTCGTTTCGGATTTTTGTTTTTTCAAATAAACATCTGTATTATATAAAATAAAACTAAAACTGGAGGTCATCGAGACACAAAATTTGCCAAGTGCGGAATTTGCGGATAGAATAAGAAATACACAAATAGTGCGAGTAAACCTAGGAGTAAACATAAATTGCCAGATAGAGAGGTGATGAATTGATGTTATCTCAGTTACAGAGGTCAGAGGTAGAAAAGTATGCTTTAAAATAGTCTCAGTAAAAGAGGTAAAATTCACTCGCTGTCTCAATTATAGAGGTAAATAAAAGAGGTCTGAGGTAGAAAAAGTATTCTTTAAAATACAGTCTCAGTAAAAGAGGTAAAATACACTTGCTGTCTCAATTATAGAGGTAACTATGAGTTTAAAATCGAAATAACGAATCTCAGATACAGAGGTTTGCTTTGTCCCACTAACAGAGGTAATTCAGTGCTAAAGTGTCGGGACCTCA
Organism: Agonopterix heracliana; assembly: GCA_963693445.1. Lineage (NCBI taxonomy): Eukaryota > Metazoa > Arthropoda > Insecta > Lepidoptera > Depressariidae > Agonopterix > Agonopterix heracliana. The sequence continues at coordinate 4,027,370 of OY856327.1, forward strand.
GCATGAGTTCCAGCTATGGAGGTTTCTCACTTATCCAGGTCCCACTTAACCAAGTTTCACTGTATATAGGTACCCTACCTATTTTTTATATACAGGATGAAATTGATATCATTAGCATCCTTTTAAACTAAGAGTCTACCCATCAAACTGAACAACTTTTACTATGGGAGCAAACCAATCGGAGCAAAAAAACAAAGCTGCTGTCCCATACATTTGAGTCGTGTAGGCAGGCAGTTTAGTATGGGACAGCAGATTTTTTTGTTGCTTTCACACACGATGACGTATTGACGGAGCGGCAGACTTCAGTCCGTCATTTGTGATGCAAAAACCGCACACACGGTGACAGATTGATTATATTAACCGTGTGATTCTGGAAAGGGATGTTGATTGCGAGTTCATAATATTGAATGTATTAAACAGGATATCTACACAATTGCATTATGTTTATGTGTGATTGTACTCATTGTACAATACCTACTTCATACTTACCTTTTATTGTTACGATTCTATATTAGTAGCAGATGTTTTAAGTTAATTTAATTGTACTCGTCATATTGAATAACTTTCCCTAACGAAACAAAATAATATTTTTTACAATACAAACTTTCACTCAGCTGATAGCATTTAGTGGGACAAATCCAAACATTATTTGCAAGTTTCTTGCGAAAAGACTGTCTAGCTAGAGAGACATGCACCCTATATTATATACGCCTAAATATGCAAGAAACACGGTTGAAATAAGATGGGTACATAAGTAAAAAGATAGGAAGAGAAATAGCTTTTTAGCGATAAGATCTATTTGTAAATATGTAAAGTAACATCGTCATTATACCATACCAGTGTCTTGAGAAAAACTAGCCGATAAAAAAACAAATCTAACATGAAACTGGAATGTTTGTCTCGAATCATAAATAAAAGAAAGTTGAGCAGTTAGATGAGTTCGTTCTCTTCCTGGTTTACAAACAGTTTCAGGGCATACTTCGATCTCGTGAAGTAAATAATAACTTTAACTTTCTGAGAGCAAAGTCGTGTCACTTGTTAGTGAAAGATCGCTTTGGCGAGACGTTTTTAGTTAGTTTACTCTATTTATTATGTGACAAAGTTCTTTTTAATACAAAAAAATGTCGTGTTATTGCCACACAAAATTACAAATAAGTATAGACCTAAAAATATAGGGTCCTTCTTAATAATGATGACAGTTTTTTAATAGGATGACCAGACCTCATAGAGCAACACTAATATACAAGGTGTTTCATAAGTAACAATAAATTTTTGAAACTCATAAGGGGGTTGTTTAGACCGTCAAACTGAACAACTTTCTCTATGGGACCAACATCGAAATCGCGAAAACAATAATTTTAAATCCCATACATATTTTAGCTCTAGTCGATTTGTAGAGTATAGAACATAAATATTTTTTTTCGCGATTTCGGTATTGGTCCCATAGTGAAAGTTGTTCAGTTTGATGGTCTACACCACCCCCTTAAATGTTTATTTGTAGTTTTGTAACACCTTGTATACCTCACAATACTTTTATCGCGATTTTGATGTTGGATTCTTTAAGGAAAGTTGTTCAGTTTAATGATATGATCATCCTTTAAAAAAATGTTGGTTGGACTGTGTATATGGGTGGTCGCGTGTCGGTTGCCTGCTCCCTGGTTTCAACGAAGCTCCAATTGTATGGTTGCTCACAGCGGCGGTTCGATTCCTGGCATGTACCACTAAGTTCTTCGGAATTTATATACGGTTGTATTTACTAGCTCGGCGGTGAAAACATCGAGAGGAAACCTGCATTCCCGAGAATGAAAAGAAAATACCACAAGTTCAGAGGTATGCGTAAAATATGGGTCAACTTGGAGCGAACACAAATGAACAGCGCTGGTCTAGTGGTGTTACATAACGACATTTGCTTGCAATAACCCAACCACAAATAATAAAATGGTAGCTCAGGATAGCGTTACGTCCCTTGATGTCACCAAGTATTTATACCATACAACGTCAAGCACTTTTAAATTGGCAAAGTCATCATACAATTTTCAAATGAGATCAGACATACATAACGTGGGGACTTTCCATAGATGTCAACACGTGGTCAACACCCACAAGTTATAGCAAAGAAGCTAACAGATGGCGCTACCGTCGCTCTCAGAAATATTATGCTCCATACAAAGACAACGTTCACCGTAAATACGTAACCTACTACAAATAAGGTTCACAATCGAATGCGAGACATAAATCGCGCAAGAGAAATAATCACAGAGATTCGATATATATACAAGGTCCAACTAAGAACTGTGGGACCACGGCCGGTCCCCAGGCTTCACACTAAGCCTGGTGGAAGATCTTCCCTTTTCAATGGAGGAACATTCCCAAGTAGCACCTCCATAAGCTCATGCCTTTTTCCCAGAGGGGCAGGCAGAGACTATGGATCTCCACTTTGGGCAGTTCTACACCTCTCTTGCTTTCTCTAGGCATAGACGATTTCATCATTCTTATGCTGTGCTCTAGGTCCATGCATCTTCTCATACTTCCCGTCGATTTCGGCTGCTTTTAGTGCGTTCACACACGATGACGCACTGACGGAGCAGCAGATGTCAGTCCATAGAACCACACCGGGTGCGTCAAAGCGTCACCGTGTGTGCTTCTACGTGCGGTTTCATACAACTCCTTGCTTCACAAATGACGGACTGACGTTTGCTGCTCCGTCAGTGCGTCGTCGTGTTTGAACGCACTTAACAGACTTAAAAACTGGTGTATATATTTTATTTCGCTATATACGATGACGCTATACAAGGTGTTTCATAAGTAACAATAAATTTTTGAAACTCTTAAGGGGGTTGTTAAGACCGTCAAACTGAACAACTTTCTCTATGGGACCAACATCGAAATCGCGAAAAAAATAATTTCATATCCCATACATATTTTAGCTCTAGTCGATTTGTAGAGTATAGAACATAAATTTTTTTTTTCCCGATTTCGATATTGGTCCCATAGTGAAAGTTGTTCAGTTTGATGGTCTACACCACCCCCTTAAAGGTTTATTTGTAGTTTTGTAACACCTTGTATAAGGTCTAACAAAATAAGGTGAAACTATTTTAAGGGGATGATCAGACCATCAAACTGAACAACTTTCTCTATGGGACCAATGTCGAAATCAAATTTTTTATAAATAATATTTACACTGATCTACTAAATAATTTGCTATCATCCCTGAATAGGGACCTGTGTTTTGTTTACTTTGCACGCCGCACGCACGCGGCGGCTTCCTTTGAACTCAACGCGCCCGGCCCCTACTCCCGCCCTTGCTTGCGTTGCGTTGAGACCTACCTTTCACCTTGCTTTGACGCCTTCAGTAGCGAGCGAGCGCTCGCGCACGCCGACCGGTCGATACGTTTTGCGCGCGCCTCACTCAACCTCTTGCAAGGTTACGTCATTACGTGATATGCTTTACCATCATGAACGTGACAACTAGTGACAAGTGTACGGACCTAGCTACTTGGACGATACATACGGATTTCGGTGAATAGGCAGAGGTATTGAGTGACCTGGAGAGCGATTTTTGAATCTCATTCGGTGAGCTCAGCAGTTGAAAATGTCAAAATACCTAACTATGGAGATACGCATCTTTCTGCTGCTGATTTGATTTTAAAAAATCTCACTTCTGAAGTATGATTTTTGAAAGTCAAATCAGCAGTAGAAAGATGCGTATCTCCATAGTTATTTTGACATTTTCAACTGCTGAGCTCACCGAATGAGATTCAAAAATCGCTCTCCAGACCTGACCTTTCCATGTATGCCAAAACAGAACCACCAGTGAGCTCCGACAACGGATAGTGACCGCACACGTGATGTTATTAATACGATTGAGACGTTTTAATCAATAAGTGCAAAGACACATCCAAAGACGTGCAATAAAGTTCATTGAGAAAGGTGTGGGATATGTACAAAATTGAATGTAAGTAAAAGTACCTACTTACCATACCATTTGGATTAAATTTTTTAAGCAAAATGCTACGTTCATTATCTACCTAAACATCTGAACTTAGACGTCTCACGTCCCCAACTGCATAGTCAACCCAGCTCGCGGGGCCCCGGCGCGTAGGTTCAGTGACCTCGCCTCGCACGCCCGCTTCGCCACACTCGTTCACAGCAGAACAGGGCCAAATCCAGTGGTAGATATTATTATTTTTTATTTTTAAACAGCAGATTTTTTTTTCTGTTGATTTCGATATTGGTCCCATAGAGAAAGTTGTTCAGTTTGATGGTCCGATCATCCCCTTAAAATAGTTTCACCTTATTTTGTTAGACCTTATATTTTTGATAATAAGTTATTCCTAAACTGTGCCTAAAGACAACATAAAACGGACATCGAACGGGGGGAGGTCAACGGTTCGGCATAGCTCGTTTCTTCTGATGGCATGCGATAGATTTATATAGGGACCGATCGTTTTCCTTCGACATAAATATACTGCCTAAATATACATGCATAAATATACATGCTATACAGGATGAAATTGAAGACGTTGGCATCCGTTTAAAAGTATTTGTTGCTGAAATAATTCTGGTTGTGATTAAAATCTGTTTTCTCGTACAACCAATAACCATGTTATACACGGCGTTAGGGTAGATAGTTACATTACTTTAATTGGTACTTGTACTCATGATACTAAACATGTTTCCGAAAGGAACAAAAGGAAAGTGGCAAAAAAATCATACTATCGTTTCGAACAATCTGTCGATCAGCTGATTGCATCTGAGTATGGAAACATTTCTTTTTTATAAGTTCCTATAGGTTTCTTAGGTATCTCAGTATCGTGGGTACCTCGCAATGTAATTATTTTTTTATCCTAACACCCTGTATTGTTAAATACCTAAATGCGCTACATACTTATACGGGTGCTTCAGAACATCAAAACTGCAAACCTTCACTAGGACCCTATATTCACAAAAAAATTGAACAAAAAATAGCAGACCTGCAACGCAACTCTCCACTATCTCTTCAATTATAAATCCACTTACCACTAACTAGGGGTCAGGTAATGCGGAACGGACTTAGTAGACCGGAACAAAGTCTACCGCTTTGCTGTATTGCGGTCTGATGGATTATTCATGACTGAATTATTTATTTATACGGCAACCACAATAATATCACTTGTTATTATAATATTTATCTTCATTTGTGTTAAGCTTTAACAAAACATAAGTTCGTTCACACGAGCATTTTTTTTCAAACAGCTACCTTGTGTTTTTGGCATGTCCGGACACTTTAAAAATTCATATCTCAATTAATTACTCAGCAAACATCGTTTTAATGTATTGAGGTGGTGACAAATTTAATATTTTATACAAAATAATTTTTAAAAGTATATTGATTGATAGTAAAATCAATCAGAAAGCTAACTTTTGTCATGCGGGATACCCATATTTCCTAGCGTCCAGGCAAGAAAATGAAAAAACATTGGTCTTTTTCATGTTATTATATATGTTTTTCTGAATTGGAAACACTTGTTCTAGATCAATATATGCATAAACTTGTATAAAATATCCTTATCAGGCACTGCGTAGTACAAAAAATAAGAAATAAACATGTTTTAATTGTGTCCGAGAAATTTGAAAAAAGGGACACCCATATTCCGTTACCACGATATTACCCTGACTAACTTTATATTACAGAAAACCGACATAGCTGGTGTATATGAAAAGTCTAAATAATAACAGACCGAGTACAATAATACCACAGAAATATAATAAAGCATTACACTATACAAGGTAAGTAAAACAAAATATCCTATTAATATGAAAAGGATTGGTTTAGGACCACGTGGATACAAAATATTCGTATTTGCTATCCCATACATTTGAGTCAAGTAGGTACTGCAGTTTTTTTAAGAAACACCATATTTTTTTTCGATGTTACTTCATAGTGAAAGTTGTTCAGTTTGATGTAAACCAACCCTTTAAATACTACTAGGGTATTACGTGATACCCTGTATTCCGAGATACGCGATACTAAGTACTTTGTTCTTTTATAATCATTCACTCTAGATATATTAAAAAAAGCAGTTGCAAGCAATAACTAGTTCTAAACTCAGCTTGATAAGGTACTGTTTTAAAAAACAAGCAAGGAAATTGTACCTACTTCAGTAACTACAACTCGAGACATTTTACAAGTTTAATCTTAGTAACTTGCTCAATTTGGCGATCCTCGCGGCCATGTCATATGCAATAAAGCGGGCAACTTGCTTCAAATGTGCGCTTTTTATACTTATTCTTTTTTTTATATTTTCCCTTGTTAAAAGATAAGATTTCTTTTACATGACGAGAATACTAAATATACTTACGTAGGTGTATTTCGATATATAAATAAAAGGGTTAACTGAACGGTATAGTTATTTTGATATAATGTAACATGTTGGTATTCGCAAAATAAAAACAATTGTAATTTGTTATGCTAGGCTGCAAAGTTGTTTTTAGGCGCGAGTAGGTACTTGTATTGAAACCTGAGCAAGCGAATTCGCTCGTAGTTCAAATAATAGAATCCTGAGCTTATAGCGAAGGTTTCAAAGGTACGAGACGCAGAATAACTTTGCAGCCGAGCGAAACACACAACTTTTCACCTCACAACAGCGGTGAAAAAATTTCAACATTCACAGGGAAAAAAGTGAATTGCTAAAGAGAACAACATTTTAAAAATGTTTTTTTTTCGTGCTGGCCAGCGTCATGAAATAGTTATTAATGCATTTTCAGTGGACTGGCGGTATAAAAAAATATTGAATAGACAGATTCGAATTTCAAAAACTCTTTCCACGCTAGCGGATAAAATGCACTTTTACACTCAGATTTCGAATGATAAACAAAATCTTTCCGAGCTTGTGAGGTGAAAACGAATTTACCTTTTCTTAAACGTATTAGTTTGAACAGTGCTAGTAAAATATGTATATTCTGAATCTGTACAAGGTGTATTTAATACTTTACATCTAAGATGTTTTTATATGCTTTACATATCTTGCTTCAGACCATCAAACTAAACAAATTTCACTATGGAGCCAACATTGAAATCGTGATCGCTTTTATTTTATTTATAATTAATGGACTTCTTGCTTGTGCGTTAGCACCGCATTTCCGTCAGTGTCAAGTGGTTTGAGGGAGTATCTATCCAATCTCGAGGATTGTTTTTGAGTAAGAAAACAACTGAGAAGGATTGCGGAGCCTCGTGGCAGGCTGAAACGCGAACTGCGCGAACACCAAGCGAAAAACAAGTGTTCGGGGCAAACCCTGCAACGTGACTCCATAATAAGCTCTTTCTTCCATACACAGGCATTGAGTCAGTAGCCGTTTACGTTTTCTATAGAAAAGCCATTTTTTCTTCGCGATTTCGATTTTGGCTCCATACTGAAATTTGTTCAGTATGATGGATGGTCTGAAGTACCCCGTTTCATATGTACATAACGTTTTTAATTTTACACCCTGTAAATATATCATACGACAGATTGCGATGAAACTCTGGTGGGTTCTTGTGCGTATGTATTACCGAAAATTTTCCTGAAAAAAAAATCATTAAAATATCTCACAAATTCAAAGTCAAAATCAATATAATTTATTCAATATAGGAGCTTCAAGCACACTTATTAAACGTCAAATCTTTTTTAAGCTACCACCGCGTCGGAACGTGTTGTCGCTGTAGAGAAGATGCGGCCAGAAACTCTACAACATAACACGACTTAATAACTATTACAAAATAAATTCTTAATCTACGGTTATGTATACAATAATACATAGTCTATCTAATAAAATAATTGATACTATACAGTAATGTAAATAAACTATAAGTTACTGAACTACAATTTCGGGTAATAAAGTAAAGGGCATAAGCTACATGTACTAAATGCCACGCTATGTAGATCCTAAGTTGTACTAAAACATACCCACATAATATAGCAGTATAGGTTGATAACCATCACACCAGGCCGTCATAAAGCGTAACATATTATTGGACTTTTCTCACTCTGCAAGGAAAGAAACCTCAGATAAAGCCTCACATAAAAAGAGAATTCAAGCCTCCTGCTTAGCCGTATATCCGGTATGTTATTCAAGACCCGGGACAAGTACAAGAATAATAAATTGTAGTATGTCACGTTGCTTATAAATAATTCCTGGGACAGTCGGTGGGAAATCTAGACGAACCTGTGGCTGCCTATCTGGTTTAAAATATCATTAAGCATGGAAAGTAGGTGTTGTTGAATTATATGATTGACCAAAATGTCTGGTCATGACAATGTTACGGTATGTAATTCAATATTGTATTTGTAATTGTACTTTGTACTTATATTTTGTAGCATATGCTACGACTTTATTCCCCGAGGGGTTAGTCAGAGATATCCTGAAACTGATGTTTGGTTCTGAGGAACATCCACGTTTCACCAGTAGTACCAGTAGTTTGGTCCAGTGTGACGCGGTGAGCCCGTCGCCACTTATAATGGACAGTGGGTACAATACACGTCTCGAAATTGAAGCATGCAGGTTTCCTCACGATGTTGTATTTATATTTTGTTTTGGTTAAAATATAAATGTTGTAGATTTTCTGGCCCCATCTTCTCTACAACGGAACACTTTCCGACGCGGTGCGTGGTAGAGTCAACAAAATTATGTCAGAAAGCTATACAGGGTGAAATTGATATCATTAGCATCCTTTTAAACTAAGAGTCTACCCATCAAACTGAACAACTTTTATTATGGGAGCAAACCAATCGGAGCAACAACAAAATCTGCTGTCCCACACATTTGAGTCGTGTAGGCAGCGGCGGCGGGTGCAGTTTAGTACGGGACAGCTGATTTTTTTTTTGCTCCGATTGGTTTGCTCCCATTGTAAAAGTTGTTCAGTTTGATGGGTAGACTCTTAGTTTAAAAGGATGCTAATGATATCAATTTCACTCGAGTGAGGAAACCTCAAGTAAACAACTAAGCATACGGGTGTGAGTGTCGTCCTATAAAGCCATGTTTGAATTTAGTCGACGTTGTCAACGCATAAGTCAGAATAATTCGACATATACGTAATAAAAAATTCCGTCAATTCAACAGTACAAAGGGCGAAAGGTCATCATACCATTTCCGGCCACACATTTCCCCTGGGTACGGGGTTACATGGGTACCGGGGTTCCTCACAGAGAATTATATATTTCAAACATATTATTGACGGTGCTACCATATGTTATGGATGTTTATTATCAACACGGCGTTCGAAAATTGTGGGAGTAACTTGTGAGTTAATTATCTCGCATTGAGCATTAAAACGAAATAATTATTATAAGGCTTTGTAAAGTAAACCTCAAATATTGATTCCGTAAACAAGTGGTAACAAAATACCATAAACATAATACTATATTATACGTATCAAATGATACGCGCAATCTAGATTTTCTAAGCTATTTTTCCATATATAAAACATTACTTTTATTAACACCGTCTACGAGTGTTATACGTTTTGTATGAAATTGACAGCTCTCAATCACCTTAACTCCCGCAAAGCAGGCGGTAAACTTAATCAGAAATTACTTTACAAAATGCCTTCAAAAATTCAGTTTATTTATTAGCGCTATAACTCTACTTTCTTGATCAAAGTAATTTCTTTAGACGCAAAAGTTTCTGGTCTATTAATTATTTTAAACAGATTTCCCGTCGGGTGAGCGCTCGTTCATCAAATTTAATTTTCACTTCATTCTCTGAAAGATTTTACTAAACTATTTCTGTGATTTTGAATTCATGGGACTACATTTTCGTTTGTAATAATGTATTGTATTTTCTGAATAAATAATCAAATTCACAGGCAATTTCTTGAAAGGCTTAGCTTGGAAAGGAGAACGCCGGATTTGGGCCCAGAGGAATGTTCATCAAATTACATTTAGTAAGAATTCATAAAATATTCATCCATAATTTCTCGCACTATTATAAATTACTAGAACTCCGCAACCGTTTTATTATCGAAGATAAAGACATTGTATTTGTATGATTGATTTCTTTCTCTAAGTATAAAAAGCCTCCCAAATGATCCCGGGATCATTATGAAATGGCAAACTACTTAATATTTATTATAGGATCCCGAAAACAGGTAAAGCTCCAAATAAAATATTGGTAATTTTGCATAGTAGAATTGCAAACCACGAACTTCGTCTATAAACCGTTTCCTTTGCCATTGTAATAATTGGCATTACATACTACTATTTTCATATAGTTTCATAGTGTACACTGTTGGCCGAAGTTTCTTTGAAAACATGGCAGATTCTCCAGCGCATAAGTTTCCCCATTTTCTTATCTATGTATCCTTTTTTTGGGCTAACTCCGTCTAAATGTCATCAAATGCATCTAGCCATCAATCCATCTCTTTCTGGTCATCCTTTGCATCATCATTCATGGTGGTCATCATTCCAGCCCCCCTAGACAAAGTGACATTCTATTGGCGTCGACGCTAGTAGAAACGGATAAAATGTATGGATTTCACATTTCACGTTTTCACGATTTCACACGATTTCACGATTCACACGATTTCACATTTTCACATTGACATTGGCGATCGAAACATTTTGACGTTTGCTTTCGTCATCATACGTCAAGTCCATACATATTTTATGATTTCTACTGTCGTTAACGCTAATCGAAAGTACTTTGTCTAGTACAATATAATCCTCTGTGGCCCGGGCATACCAAAAAAAGACTCAAAACAAATGCAGATTCCAACTTTTTAAAATGATTTTTAACCTTGTGGAAGCGTTTAAATACCTGCCTATAATTCCTATAAAAACATCGAGCAAAACCCAAATGAGAGACCCGGAGTACCGCTGCTGGCTAAAAATGTAAATTGTCCTCGCATTTCAGAGCTCATACGCGAGCTCTAATGCATATTTTACATTTATGACGTGACTGTGTCGATGAACAAATTTACATATGTTTAGACTTTCAGTATGAGAGCGTAACTTTGATAATGGCTTCAATACATCGATACTGTAGCTGGAAATTGTTATACGCACAGAGGAGTTCGAGAAATAGATACTTACTGACTAAAATATAATCTAATCTAAACTATTATAAAACTGTAACTGAAGTGTGTCTTTACATTGAAGATATTTACAAAAAAAAGATTACGATATGGTTTTTAGGTATCCCTGACTCGAAATCAATCTTTTTTAGAAATGTTGTCTGTCTGTTTGTCTGTTTGTTTGTGTGTTTGTTTGTTTGTTTGTTTGTTTGTTCGCACATCACGCAAAAACGACTGAACCGATTTTGATGACTTTTTTGTTTGATAGCTTATGATCTGACTTAAAATCTGGTATATAATTTGTGCGGACGAAGTCGCGGGAAAACACTAGTGTTCGAATAATATTAAAGAGTTATAACCCGTCCTATCCTATAGTTGCATGGAAGAAATGACTTTTAATTATGAGTTATTTTGTACCCTTTTTGTAACATGAAAACTCAGAACATCCACGTTTCACTTATGTATTTTGAGATGCAAATGAACACAATTTTTGTATGTTTTGTTATAGGACCCCGACGTATTACTTGTGATACGTAATTATCACAACATTCAATTAAGAGAATAGTCCTTGCAGAGCGTCAGAGAGCTGCATACAAACGAAGTTAGATCCTATTTTCAATACTAACCAATTAAAGTCAATGCAATTTTGAAACTCGATAGAGATACTAATCTCTGTGCCTGTGGTTCGTCAGATTTTTGTTGAAATATACAGTTTCAATGCTAGGATTAATCAAAGATTTTTATAGAAATCTTTGAGCCACTGTAACTTTGAAACTCAAATTTAACGAAAATCTGATTAACGACAGGCACAGAGATTAGTTTCTAGAACCTTCTAGAAAAACCATTAAAAAAATTCAATATTATCAATAACTTTACTAATTTTGAGCCGTGGTGGTCCAGTGGCGAGTAACCTTGCCTGCCGTGCAGGAGGCGATGGTTCGATCCCCGTCCAAGCCGACTCGTACCAATGAGTTTTTCGGAATGTATGTACGATTTGTACCACAATGCCTCAAAACGAAGGTGTTCGTGGAACGGAAACGTGGACCCTGACGATAGGGCTAGTTCATATAAATTCAAGGTCGCTCAGCGAGCTATGGAGAGAGCTATGCTCGGTGTTTCTCTGAGGGATCACATCAGAAATGAAGTGATTCGTTACAGAACTAAAGTGGCTGACATAGCTCAGAAAATTAGCAAGCTGAAGTGGCAGTGGGCTGGTCATATCTGCCGAAGAACTGACAACCGATGGTGTGTCAGAGTTCTAGAGTGGAGATCGCGAATATGCTTTACTAATTTATTTAGATTTACTTAAAAGTGGACCACACGATTTATATTTTCTAACTAACGTAAACTATTTGTTCATGCAACTTACACTAGAATTTACTAGATTGAAAAAAAACTAAATAAACTAAGTAATTAAAAACGGTAAATTAATGACATCCAATACATAATCAAACTTTGTTAGTATGGAGCGCGCTAATGGTATCTGTTCCGAGAGCGAAAATGCGCGCTGCATACAAAAGTAGGTACTATGGTGATATTTTCAATACTAATCAATTAAAGTCAATGAAATTTTGCAGAAACAATTTAGTAATAAATCTCTATGCTTGTATGGAGTCAGTCTTTCGATAAAATAAACAGTTTCAATGCTCGGATTAATTTAAGATTTGTATGGAAATCTTTGAGGCACTGTAACTTTAAAACTATACATTTTAACGAAAATTTCATTGACTTTAATTGGTTAGTATTGAAAATATCACCATAGTACGATTGTATGGAGCGCGCTCCGAATTCTATCCCCTTAACGGCGTAGCGCGGCGAACCAAAAGCGACAAGGCATCGCCTGCTTTGTGCACATTACATAATTTATTGAAAATTAAAACACTACTAATGTAACAAAAATACGAAGATTAATCTACCAAGCTCACATCATCCATCAATCCGACTCGACAACACTGAGTTACATGCCTCCACTTTACAAGAGATAAATTACTTTTGTGCTCCCGTTTCTTGTATTCATATACGATTATTTCGTGATTCTATCTTTAGCCTTTCTTATTCTTCTTTTGGTAACGGAATGAAAGATTTTTAGATCCGTTCCATTATTGGAAGGTAGATTTTCTTTTATAATAACCACACGTTCCGGCTTAGAATGAACAATACAATTTATTTCCATTATGTGTCTAATGAGGCGTTTAAGGGGATATTATATTACCATTGGCGCGCTCCATACAAACTAATTAAAGCCAATGATTTTAGGCATGATCTAAAAACCAATGTCTGTGCTTAAGAGCCTACCGAGCCTATTGTGCTGCCCTCAATCGTATTTTTTTTATTTCTATACAATTAAACAATATTTCCAAAAAACAAGAATGTCACATTGTAGTCCTGATTGACTTTCAATTTATCGAAACATTACGGATTATTATGTTTTTTTGCTTGTAGCTATTATCTTTAAAACCGCCAAAAGTGGCCACTTTTGGCGGTTTTAACGATAATAACTACAAACATTATAAAAACAAATCCGCAGTGACCCGATAAATTGAAAATCAGCAATGACTACAATATGACATTCTTGTTTTTTGAAAATATTGTTTAATTGTTAAGAAATAAAAAAAATACCATTGAGGGCAGCACAATAGGCTCGGTGCAGCCTTAACACTTGTCAGATTTCCATCAAAAATAATAGTTTCAAAGTTATCGTGGCGTGGTTAGAATTATGGTTACCACGCCAGCCTGCCAATCCAGGGTCCTGGGTTGAAATCCCGGTTTAGTTATTGGTTGTTACAATCATTGTGTCGTTATTACGGTTCCGTAATAAGTTGATTTACGTTTGGGATCATTTCAATGTATGTGCCTGTTATTCATTTACCATAGAATAGAATAGAATACATTTATTTTCAATACATTTATTAGAATATGGCACATTAAGGTCTTAAATATACATATAATATGAAGCAAGACATATAATCCTGCCACACGTGGCGGCGTGCAAATTTTAAGATTTTTACAAATTTTGTCTTCTTCTAGTTATTTACACATTTCAATAAAACAGCAAAGATTTTCTTCTGGAGTGCGATTTTTGAATCTCATTCGGTGAGCTCAGCTGTTGCAAATGTCAAAATAACTATGGAGATACGCATCTTTCTATTGCGGATTTGACTCTCAAAAATCTCTCTCCAGAAGTATGATTTTTGAAAGGCAAATCAGCAGTAGAAAGATGCGTATCTCCTAAGTTATTTTGACATTTTCAACTACTGAGATCACCGAATGAGATTCAAAAATCGCTCTCCAGAACATGCAATTTATTCACATTAATTATTAGTACAGTTATAGGTTCTCGAGCCAAATGTATAGGACAGCTGTTTTTTTTCGTAATATCGATGTTGGTCCCATAGAGAAAGTTGTTCAGTTTGATGGTCTGGTTATTTCTTTAAAAATGTGTCAGCGTATTAAGAAGGACCGTGTGCAAAAAAGAACTAAAAGCTATTCCCTCAGATAGTAAAACGATGCGCGCGCATTAAATTCACGATTGAATTCACTTCGATTTCACACCTTCAGGTAATACGTGCTTATGTATTATACCTATATTGTATATACCCATAATTTATATCCTAAACATCGCCGTTTTCACGGTCGGCTGCGCGAACGCCCCTCAATTAGTTCACTAGACGGAAAATTAGCTCCCAGCATCTACACGCACCTGCGCGATTTTAGCCTTTGATCTCTTTCTATATACGGTCCAATTTTGTAGGTACCTACCAAAAAAATATTTCGTGCGCAAAATATTTCATTTTAACTTTACGCAGGGGTGAAATTGAAGTGAAGGAAATTTTTTAATAAAACGGATGAAAGTATTAAACGAAGAGGAAATATTTACAGTTCGTGTGATATCCACTTTTTACCTGTTATAAATGTTCCGTGCTTAGATTATCAAGATAGACAGTCAAAGCTACGAAAGCGTCGAAAAAAATAGGAACCAGTACTGGTTCCAAAACCCTATACATATACACGCACACATACATATTTTGTATGGTGCCTCACGCACACCAACCTAAGAAAGTTAGCCC
The DNA here is from genome assembly GCA_963693445.1 of Agonopterix heracliana. NCBI lineage: Eukaryota > Metazoa > Arthropoda > Insecta > Lepidoptera > Depressariidae > Agonopterix > Agonopterix heracliana. The sequence continues at coordinate 4,042,466 of OY856327.1, forward strand.
CTTTTGTTTTATACGGAACAAGTGTGAGGCTCATTCTAGACATATACTTTTTCTAAGGTTCCGTATTAAGTTTTTAACTAGGATTTCAATAGAAATCCTCGCGCAGAAAATCTCGTGTTCGAGATTTCGCGAAGCGAGAATTTTCGAGAAATCTGGCCTTAGTCGAGACGAGAATTTTTTTTTCAACAACTCAAGAACTCGATAAATCAATTCAAAGAACAACACCAGCGATCCAGGAAAATTGCTGTAAATCCGTAGAGCGAAAAATTCATGGTCAATGTGGAAAACAATCGTTTTTTTTTTTATATTTTAATACAGTTTGAAAATAGGCACCAAGGAATAGTTATTTGTTATACTAGGCTGCAAAGTTGTTTTTTGGTGCGAGTACTTTTATTGAAACCTGAGCAAGCGAAGGATCCTAGGATGGATCGTAGTTCAAATAATAGAATCCTGAGCTTATTGCGAAGGTTTCAAAGGTACGAGACGCAGAATAACGTTGCAGCCTAGCGAAACTCACAACTTTTCACCTCACAACAGCGAGGAAAAAAGTTAACAACATTTTAAAATGTTTGTTTTTCGTGCTGGCTAGTGACATGAAATAGTTATTAATGCATTTTCAGTGGACTGGCGGTATAGAAAAATATTGAATAAACAGATTCGAATTTCAAAAACTCTTTCCACGCTAGCGGATAAAATGCAATTTTGCACTCAGATTTCGAATGATAAACAGAATCTTTCCGAGCATGTGAGGTGAAAACATTATTAAGATTATAATGGAATTTCAGAATAAATACTTTTTAGTGAAGGATGCACACCAACCTAAGAAAGTTGGTCAATTTTGTTTTATACGGTAGAAGCGTGAGGCTCAATCTAGACATACTTAGGTAGGTATTATTAATTACAATTTATCCAACCATGACACCTTTACTGGGCAAAAAAATTTAAAAGCTTGTTACAACTGCATGCAATCAGTTGGCAAAAATAGCAATGGTTCTGAATGGATTATAGTCGTGAGTTTATGTATGTATGATAAGTGATAAGTAATTACTTCGAGATAAAACTTGACATGGAACACGTTATTGAAGTAGGTACTCGATGTTCTTGTTGCCGGACGTTGCTCGAACTCTCGTGGAAACTAAGTTAGTGTGATTCGGAATTCCTAACTGGATTAGTTAACTCATGCCTGCATGCATGGCGTGCAGTATTTATGTCCCTACTAGCTGTGCCCGTGACATCGTACGCGGAGATATCTGAAACGTAATAAACATTTTCATTGATTAACCGACTTCAAAAACGAAGGAGGTTCTATGTTCGGCAGTACCTATGTATTTTTTTTATGTAACAGATAGTTTCGTAAATTGTGACCCAATTAAAAATTTTTTTTTGAAGTAATACAAATACTCTCGAGGTGGGGGTTCCATTTTAATTTTGTGAAGATCTAAAGACGCGCTTCGGATCTCCTCAAATCCGCAAATCATCGGCAATTGAAATATTTGCTTTGTATCTTTCTTTATTCGTAGTTTGTATCGATATACCCTTTACGTGTATACTGATATCTGAGTCGAACTATATTTCACCACTGAAAATTATCTTTAGTAGAGTTTCTGGCCGCATCTTCTTTGCAGCGACAACACGTTAGCTTAAAAAGAATTGACGTTTAATTAAGTGTGCTTCAGGCACAGACTTAAAAGGAGAACCAGACGTAATCTCGTCTAATCATGAGTGAAGCACCCATTTCCTTTGTGTGCGTGCTGTCACGCGGTACATAAGGTGACTAGTTGTAGCACCTGCGCCTAGAGCTAGTGCATCTGTGTGAGTGTAGGTCCCTTGTAGAACAAACGAGATTGTATTACCTTGCATGCTTTACATCTTTTTGTGCAATATTCGGTCCGTATTTCTTTCAGGTCCGTGGCTTCAGGCTCCTATATTGAATAAATTATTTTGAGTTTGAGTTTATGAAATATGACAAATTTTAACAAAAAATCAAAACATTGTACGCGACCATTTTAACATAATCTTTGGGTCGGTGCAATATGTAGTCTTCCTCCATTCATCTCTTTTAGCCATCATTTCAGCGCACACTCCTTTTCTACACATGTCATATTTCACACAATCCATCCATCTTTTCTTTGGACGTCCTATCTTCATGCAGCCATTCACATTTTATCCATCAACATTTATTTTCAAATATCTTTTTTATTTCTTATTTCCCATGGCCCATATTCGTACGTACAGGTTTAGCTTTAAGTAAGCTATGGATACATTAACTGAACTGAACTGTAGATGGCAGAAGAACCGGTAGCGTATATATTTTTCAAAGGAAAAACGAAAACATATCAAGTGTTATTCAGAAAACGTAGAAGGTGGGACGGACGGACGGTCTTAACCAAATTATAAGGGTTGCAACTTAATTAAAGGAACCTTTATAAAGCTGATTGCCGAAAGTTTTATGGGAAATCTCGCCTATTCTATTAGACTTTGAATAAATTATTGATTAGCTGGTGTAGGAATACATTATGCCCGTTAAGCTGCTCTTATTAAATACTTCTGTCAGTATTTAAGGACTGTTTGTCGCCAAACCACACCTACAGCCACGATACCTATGATATACCCCATTAGTCCAGTCAGCGAATGGCCCAAAAGGGGGTGGGTGTAGGATGCGTAAGCCTAAGCAGGGACCTAAGTGATTCCTTCAAACTTGTTCAGGGTGCTTAGGGAGTGAACATTCTAAAAGTCCTGACGTCTAGGAGGTGAACCGAAGGGGCACAAGGAGGCTCCCAGTTTTGGGGTTTTCGCTTATATCTCTAAAACGATGCGTAGGTAGTAGGGAAAATGTGTTTTTATTGTATACGAAAGTTCATAAAATTATATAGGGTCCTTCTTAATATGCTGACACTTTTTTAAGGGGATGATCAGACCATCAAACTGAACAACTTTCTCTATGGCACCAATATCGAAATCGCGAAAAAAAAATCTTCTGTTCCATACAAAACAGCAAACCTACTCGAGCCAAATGTATGGGACAGCAGATTTTTTTTTTCGCGATTTCAATGTTGGTCCCATAGAAAAAGTTGTTCAGTTTGATGGTGTGATCATCCCCTTAAAAAAGTGTCGGCATATTAAGTTGGACCCTGTATAAGTACAACTTTTATTCTATACACTTTTTTGAACAACATTTTTTGAGCTACACGCTCCGTAAAGTAAGTAAAGTAAACATTTTCGAAATAAGGATTTTAATTTTTATCTTCAAATTTTTTTCATCATACATCTGGTGGATCTTCTGTTTTAATTGACACGAGGATGTATCCTACGTGTTTTTAACTTGCTCACGCACTCTACGCGTCCTTTACCAACTGAAATAATGGATAGTAATCGAATAGTAATTGTAGATATCGTGGGTAGGCTATTTAGCCTAATTTGACGGCAATTGACCTGTTGCAGATAAAATCCTGGATAATCTCTTGGAAGAAATGAAATGGTACATTCTAAGCTGAAACTAAACGGCTAGCCGAATCTAGACTGCTACGGTTTTCACTATATCTTTTTTAACCACACGGTTAGGTACTTAACTAACGAGTCCTTATGTGAACACATTTAGTAAATAGAGCCCTATTCTTAGGTAATGGGCTCTTTGCCGTACCCTTTCGGCCACGTTTAACCCAAAGACTGCGGTATCCTGTTTCAGAAACGTCCGTAATTATTTGATGACCGTAGTAACTTAATTGTAAGTCATCTGCCCTTTTCAAATAGAGTATAAAGGCAAACTTAATAAATAACCACAAAACGGAAAAAAAAACGTATTCGTTAATGTTATAATCTAGCCATGTTTTGCTGTTTAAAACCTAGTAAGTAATTAAAGATTTCCTTGATTGATTGTGTTGCGATACAGAAGTTTTTCAATGAAAAGAGCGTGAGGAAACTTTAGTAGGTATAAACATGCGTGCCCAATAAAAGTGGCGACGGGCTGATGGCGGCTCCTGATACATTTATCGAGTCGAGTCGGTACAGATACTTTGTATGGAGCAGCTGATTTTTTTACGTTTGTTCAGTTTGATGGTTTGAATTAACCGTTTCAGCTATGCTGTCACTTACACCCTGTATAGGTGCTTGAAGCATACTAATAATACAAGTAACGATTTGTAAGTACCTAAGTATCCAAAGTTATACAGTTTTAAAGCCGCGAACCTTAAAATAATAATACAAAACGCGGTAAGAACCCGTTAAAAATGTTTTTAGATTAGGTACAAAAAGATTGTAAGTATCAAAAGTTAGCTGCTGAAAACTGAAATTCCTATTGAAAGAAGACTAGGACTATATAAAAATTGAGAGTCGTCCCACGAAAGTTACCAGGACATCAGAGCAACACAAGAGCTCCATCAATCTCGCGTCAGATCGAACACGGATCGTTGCGCGCCACAGACAGATAAATCGTTTCTGTAACGCATACAAACACAACCGTGTAGGTTTGGCGCTGCGAAAACTGCGTTGATACAGGGTAAATTTTATATCACTGCGGATAACTTCAGCATGTACTCATCATACTAAACAACTTTCAGTATGGAGCCAGCTTCGAAATCGCGAAAAAAGACAGCCAGCTGCAGCAACAGCAAAAAAGACAGCTGTCCCATACAAAACTGCAGTACTTACCTATTCGACTACCTATTTTTTTTCGCGCTCTCGATGTTGGCTTCATAGTAAAAGTTGTTCACTTTGACGAGTATAGAATGTGTTGCATGCTGAAGTTATCCGCAGAACATAAAATATTACCTGTATTCTTATACAGGGTGAAATTGATATCATTATCATCCTTTTAAACTATGAGTCTACCCATCAAACTGAACAACTTTTACTATGGGAGCAAACCAATCGGAGCAAAAAGAAAATCTGCTGTCCCATATTATATTTTGAGTCGTGTAGGCAGCAGCGGCGGGTGCAGTTTAGTAGGTATGGGACAGCAGATTTTTTTTTGCTCCGTTTGGTTTGCTCCCATAGTAAAAGTTGTTCAGTTTGATAAGTAGACTCTTAGTTTAAAAGGATTCTAATGAAATCAATTTCACCCTGTATACAAAGCTAGGTACGCAGATAAACAAGAATGTTTTTGCTTTAAAATATAAAGGTAACGTATGAGACTTCATTGAATGCTATCAAAGATTTCGGCGAAGAATTACCTATTACACTTTTTACCTAATCAGTTTCTCACATGCCTGTTTCCTGGCCCCACGGAAGAATGAGCGTGAGAACAAGTAAATGATGTTCGTGGCCATACATATTCAGTAGACATTTACCTCGACGCTCCTCATTCTGTGCCGCCTTTTGCCAAGTAATATGAGAATAATATTGAACATTTTCAATAATATGTAGATGCTTTAATATCCTATCTTGCTGAAGATCGGGAAAAAAGCAGGTGATTTTGACATGGCAAAGTGCTCAGTATCCTCAACCGACGAATAAAATAATAAATAAATAACGCTCACAGGCACATACATTGTAATGGTCCCAAACGAAGCACTAAAGGCTTTTATTATGGAAACCATACAACAACGGCAACGGCAGGAACATATAACATCCATGACCGAACCGGGATTCGAACCTAGGACCCTGGTTTGGCAGTCCGGCGTGGTAACCATTACACCAACCGGGTCGTCGTATGAAGCTTTGACTACTTATATGTGGACTAGTTACGCCTGTAATTCTACTTACAAACATTTCTGCCACTTTTTGCGGGGGGCGAGGTTTGGATTTTATTACCGATAACTTTAGATTCTAATTTTGAATGTTTAAAATCATAAGAAGTAGTCTCGTGTGAACCCCAAACGTTCTAAGTTCGAAGTTATTGTTTCGCAATTAATAGGCTGTCCCGTTTAGTGATAAGGTATAACATTGAATGTAAATGAACATGATCGATTGTTCTTATACCGTGGGAAATTCTACTGCAAGACTAGTCCTTATAATAAATAGTCAAAGGTATGAAGAGATATATGAAAGTGGAAGAGGCGAGAGAAGTATGTCAGGATCGTAGTGTGTGGCGAGCCGTAGTCTCTGCCTACCCCTGTGGGATAATAGCGTGAGTATGTATGTATGAATTTTGACATATGGAGTCCGTGTAACCACCTCGCTTCGCATGGAATGTGAAAAATGACGGTGACGAAAACACATTTCACTCCGAGAGCAATAACTTCGAATCATATTGCTTAATAAATAATAAATAATTGAAACTGGTGGCATTCGACACAGGAAGTAGACGCGGGTCTCATTATACAGGGTGTAAAATTAAATGAGTTACTTAAGGGGGTGCTTCAGAACATCAAAGGAACATAACTTTTCCTAGGTATGGAAATAATATCAAAATCGCTAAAAAGTAAACCAGCTGAACACGTTTGTTAGAAAACGAAAATGACGACTCGACCAAAATGGAACAGCAGATTTTTTCCCGCGATTTCTATGTTGGTCTCATAGTGAAAGTTGTTCTTTTTTATGGTCGCAAGCACCCTGTTTAGTATGGAACGCATTTAATTGTAGGGTTCGTATCAGAATGACCTATTAGCAAAAAGTCCTTCGTATCACAACGTCCTATTATCATATCGACCTAAAAGCAAAACGACCATTATCAAATCGACCTAAAAGCAAAACGACCTATTAGCAAAAAAATACACCTGCACTCGTAGCATGCTACACGTGATACGGCTGTATCACGTCTTTTGTCTCGTTCGTTCACGCGCAAATGAAAAGAGAGCGAATGTGTGATAGCGCTGTAACACGCTGTCATGCTACCTATGCTGTAATACCTACATTTATCAGTACCTTCCTACTTATAAAATTACCCATATGTTCGGTTGGTGCCGCTGCGAACTACCAAAGGACATTTTTGTAGGTAACTCTACATTTTTCAAGAGTTTTAAGTTTCAGTTCACTTTACGCATTATAATTTGAAAGGAAACCATTTACTTGACCGTTCAATCAAACTGGTTAAACTGATTGAAAATCAGTTCGCAGCGTACGTAGGTACCTAACAAACGATTGATGATGTAGCAATATTTCCCTTCGATGCCTCCAACCCCCATTTATTACCATGTTATTTTCTTCTACAAAATGTATTTTTACGAAATTTGTTCGCGGCTAAGTTATAATCAATATTAATGTTTACGTCAGAGTTTCTCAAACTGTATGATAGATGCGAGTGATAGAGCTCCATCAGCAATAGCAGACCTCTGATCTGTTCAGTTGAGACGGAGATCTTGTCCAGACAGTAGATTTTCTTTTGTGTTTGGAATTGCGACAAACGAAGGGTAAATTTTATTACGCTCTAATGTGCGTGAAGCATGCTTCGTCATGCATTCTGCTTCGCATGCATTCGATGCATGCATGACTATGATACCATACATACAAAAATTGATGTACAAAATGACGAAGACACTATCTTGATCTACTTACTTCATGCGATAATTTAAAAGATAGCCCAATGAAGTTAGTAATACTGAGGATGAGCGAGAGGAGAGGAGTGTACCTACCTACCTACTTACACAATTCAGAAGGGAAAAATATCTGAAGGTGACTAGTCATTGAACACTGGAGTTGCAACTTATATTATTTTATTAGGGCTTCTCAAAACAATATTCTATAATCAAAATATTTAATAATGCATGTTGGTATACAGGGGGTCACGGAACACCCTAGTAATATTTAAAGGGGTGATTTAGACAATCAATCCGAAAAACTTCATATATTTGACCCAACTGAATGTTTACAAAAACTACAACACCGAATAAATTAGTGATACAAATAAAAAGATCTAACATTTACGGTCCATGTATTGTTAGCTACAACAATACTTTAACAAATAGGTAAATTAAAGACAGATGGGGCGTAAACAATGTTTGAGAACCTGTGGTTTACACGCCAACTTATAAACAGTCTATTGATGGTTTTGCAAATGATGGGTTGTTTGTTTTCATTCCGGTAGGTACCTTATAAAATAAGTTTTTTGGCGTCTTTGCGACTAGACTGTCGATAACACACTCATGATTCGAACGAATGTTTTAGGAACAAGGAAATTGGGATTACTTTCTGTATTTGTCTCTTATCTTTTGCACACCGTATGTTTCAGGTAAGTAATTACCTACCGTGAATAAATGGGGAAGATCTTCCATGTGGAGAGTGTGTCCAGGATTTTATTGTTTTTCGGTAGATAACTATTTTATTAGTTGTTAAATAAATACAAATTGTTTTGCAAGTTTTTCGGAATAAGTATACTAAAGACGAAGTGAACACAACATGCACGGTTGCATGCTGTCTCATTCAGGCAGTGTTGCGAGTTATTCCTGCCCACAATGACGTACGGCGCCGAAACGGGACCATGGTCGCTCATTAAATAAACTATGTACTTATAGACTAAGAGATAAGTGTACTTTTTGCAACCATCAGCAGCAAGGCTGATTCAGTGTTTATGTGGTGTAGAGCATCTGTGTGATGGGGATGGACCATTTTGTACTGTTCACATGGCTACAGTGCATACTACAATATTACCATACGATCAGCCCTGCAGCTGTTCGTAATTTTTTTCCAGACCTTTAAACGTCTGTAACTCCTAAACCGACTGAAGTTATGCAGGCAGACCTGGTCCATCCCCATCACAGAGATGCTCTACACCACATAAACACTGAATCAGCCTTGCTGCTGATGGTTGCAAAAAGTACACTTATCTCTTATAATATACATATAAAAATAAGAGTAGCACAGGAACGGTATTTTTATGTTTCACCCTTCCAGAATGATGGAATCCAGGTGGATAAATGCTTATGATGATTAGGTAGAAATAAATACACAATTATTAGGTTTGTCTTTCCGCTATCCGAAACACAGTGTGGTCGGTCCGATCTGTGTAATAATGTGCCAGTTGTTGTGGCTTTTGGACATCATCTTGAATGGGGTGGTATTTTTTTAGACATGTACTTATGTAGATTTTCCTTGTTACAGATTGATTGCTGAACGTCATGATGGCCCGCCTTCGATTATCTACGCTTTGTGCCCTGTTAGTTCTGGCAACGGCTTATGGCCAAACTGGTAAGTTGTTATTATTGCTACCCAGGGAGGGAGATCAGCACAGTGGTCAAAAGACATTGTGATGGTGGCGGAGCTGCAACGAATTCGATTTGAACAGGACCGGTTCACACACGATGACGCACTGACGCAACGGCAGACGTCAGTCCGTCATTTGTGAAGCAAGGCGTTGTATGAAACCGTACGTAGAAGCACACACGGTGATGCATTGACGCATCGGGTGTGGTTCTATGGACTGACATCTGCTGCTCCGTCAGTGCGTCATCGTGTGTGAACGCACTAAATGGCCTTGGAAAAATACAAGTGTCCAGTTTGCGGGTGGGTGTGTAGACTGAAGGTATAACCAGATTTTGTAGTATTTTTTGTAGGACAAAGAGCCACCTTGAAATCCTAAATACGTTATAAGACTGCATGCTGTCGCCAGACCCATCATACAAACGAGCTTGAATTGACAAGAAGAGAGAGGGTAGCACTTGTATGCTGAATCATTACGAGTGACACAGGAATACACTACTTACTGTCCTCCTTTACCACTGATATGGGGTGAGCTAAAGTTTGGGAGCAGGAAGTGTCCGTACTGTATGTATATTAATACTCTTTCTTATACAGCAATGATGTTAAAAGCTTGTAATATCAAAGTTTCTGATTACCTAAGAACAAACAAACGATCGTGACTCTTTGTATGTACAACCAGATCACATTATCTCTGCACCTCGCTGGAATCAATGTCTCTCTCACTCCCCCATCGCGTCAGTACGGTTTGCATCATCGTACACGTACCGATAATTTGGTACTCACGGTTTCACACCGGACCAGGATTGCAGTTTTTATTTTCGATAATATCGTGACCGTTTCGGTCCAAACTTCATTGGAATAGAGTTGACATTGGAACGGAAACGTTTGAAAATCCAATTTCGTCGTAGACCCCCTGAGCACCGATATAGTGTATTGACTGCACAAATAATAGGCCCTAAAACTCAAATATCACTTTTTCAATAACCAGAATCAACACTTTCAGAAGAAACCGAAGCACCAACAACAGCGACCACCAAAGCTCCAACCACGGCCGCCCCGGCCACTTCCACCATCGCCTGGGAGACTGAGACCCTGAACGAGGGTCAGGCGATACAGAAGGCCCTGCAATATCTGCTGCAGCACCGCCTTGCTGACTGGGGCTGGGGGAATGATACGCATCATGTTATGCTTACTTTGCAGGTACGGGTGGTTTTTTGGCTTCTATTTGAAAACTGTTCTTGCATTTTGACATTTAGAATCATAGTTAAATTCTCAAATTAATAGAAAATCTTGGGTGTTATCATATCTTATTCATATTCATATTCATATTTATTTATTCATTAACAAATTACATTGTGTTTGAAATTAAAGCTAAAGAAAAACCTAATAATTTACATATAAGATAAAATAATATTTAGGAGGTACTATAAATTTACAACAATAATTCAACATAAAATTCATAATTTACATAGTTTTTCCGTATTACACAAGTATTCAATAGTAAACAAGTATTAGATTTTAATTTAAATTAATAATAAAAATGTCATGTAATGTCAGAATTGAATTGGATTGAATGTCATAATACAAATTTGAATACAAATACATTAATGATTCAACTATATCACCTAATTATATTACAATTTTACTACAATAAACTCATCTACCGAATATAAACACTTTTCCAAAAGAAGCGCTTTCAACCTGTCTTTAAAATTATTAAGGCTCATTTCTTCCCTATATTCAACGGGCAGTTCATTAAATAGACGCACAGCTTGGTATCGCGCACAATGCCGCACAACCTCGAGTTTAGGTTGTACATCTGATTTTAGAGCTTTGCGCCTCGTGGTCAACCTTAACGATCTTTCTTCTATACTCTCATACTTATATAAATTCTTCTTGAGGTCTACCAGAAGGACGAAAATGTAGAGTCCGGGTACTGTTAGTATTTCTAATTCTTTGAAGTAAGGCCTACAGGATTCCCACTGTGGTATTCTTACTATCGTACGCATCGCTCTTTTCTGCATTACGAAAGCCTTATTAATGTTATACTGATAGCTATTTCCCCACATTTTGATGCTGTAACGCAATTTGGACTCTACTAGAGCATAATATACGATCTTCAACTGAGGTAATGTTATCTCATCTCGCAGACTTCGAAGCGCATAACACGCTGAGCTTATTGATTTCTCGATCGCATCTAACTCGTCTTTCCAGTTTAAGTATGAATTTATCCACACACCGAGAAATTTGGCGCTTTCCACCAAATTAATTGTATGTCCATTTAAACTAATATCCAATTGTTCTTTATTTCTTGCAGTTGTTCTAAATAATATAATGTTTGTTTTACTTAGGTTTAGTTTTAAGTTATTTGCTTGAAACCATGTGTGGAAGGCTGATAGAGCAGCATTTACTTTAAGACCAAGGTCTTCCGAATTATCAGCAGATATAACTGCGTTAGTATCATCTGCTTAATTCGTAAGTCATAGCTAAAGATTTTATAGAACTGTGCCTATAATGTGGAATTACCCACATTGGTATAATGGTACATGGCAATTATACCACATGTGGCAAGGCAATTATACAAGGCAATTATACCACATGTGGCTTCACATTACCGTTTAAGACAATTGGTGATGGTAAATACTTGGAAGTTGGAAGAAGACAATGACAAACACAATTTTTCAGCAATCTAGCGATTGAACAGAGAAAATCAATGTAACTTTTCTTTATTTGTTGTTTATTACAGTTAGCAAACAATACCGGTAAAGAAATAGAACAGCAGGGCTTGGAGATGCAGCTGTCAGCCAAGCAAATGGAAATAGAGATCTTGCTGATGATGTCCAAGTGAGCAAACTTTTACTTGAACAATAATCCAGTAAATCATTTACATCGAACTTAGCTTATTAAGCTTATGTAACGCATTTTAAGTTTACACTCAGTATACGAGTCATAATTTACTTCAAAGGCACCACGAGTCACCGCCGCCTTTGGGCCGTCTTGCCGCGTACACCCTAGCTCTTGGCGCCCTCTGCAAAGACCCTCGCTCCTTCCACGGCCGGGACCTGGTGGCAGCTCTACTCCATCGCGAGCCTCCCCATGACTTGGAGTTCGCGTACGCAACCCTCGCTGCCTGCTCTTCGGCAGCCCATGTGCGACGTCGCCATATAAGAAGACTTTTGGACATTGCTAATGCTGCCGCTGATCACAGCCTTGGTAAGAATTTTTCAGGATCAGACATAAGATATAGTGACTGTATGATATGGATAGAAAGTCTTTGCAAAAACGAAAGGAGCAGTCGTTCGAATAATCCACAAACACACAATCTAATAAATAACGCTGACAGACACATTTCTGATAAACTGAAGCTGCAAGGTTTTAAGTATACAGGGTGTTAGGGTAAACAATTGCATTACTTTAAAGGGTGATTGATTGTATCCATGATACTGAACAACTTTCCCTAAGAAACCTATAGGAAACTAGCAAAAAAAAATTGGGCTTGCCATACTAAATGAATTTAACTGTATGTAAGTACGAAAGTTTGTATGAAAAATTTTGCTTATTTCCTATAGTTTTCTTAGGGAAAGTTGTTCAGTATCATGGGTACAATCATCCCTTAAAGTAATGCAACTGTTTACCCTAACACCCTGTGGAAACCAGACGACAACGACACAAACATAACCCATCAATTTCCTTTAGCATAAATGCTGAGTCAGAACCACGTCGGTCGGGACCCTTTTCAGCGGCGCAATACGGGTCGCACGGTGTCATATTCCAACATCTATACCTACTATATCGTGTTTGTGATTAAATGGTCCGTGTATTAGGCCCCTTGTTGCTGTTGCGGTTTGGCACAACCTCCGGATACGGACTCCATAGTATTATCTGCTACCTTTGTCAGTTCTGGGGGCACGGTATTGCCCCCGCTAAGACGAGCCAAAAAAGCGGCACACTACCGTTCTTTTTCTCGAAGATACTGTTTGACTTGTATGGTTCTTATGAAATAAATGAGTTATCTTTATCTATCTATCTATCCATGACCAAATTAAGATTCGAACCCAGGACTTTTTGGTGGTAATCATCATACCAACGTTGTCGAATCGAAATATAGTTATATAGAGTCCCGAAAAGGTGCACAACAATCTGTGTCTTTCTGCTGATACTCGAATTTTTCAGTGCATATTTTGTTTTGTTATTTCAGACACGATCTCAATGGTGATCCTCGCATTGCGCTGCGTGGTACAAGACCACCGACACCGCAGCCTGCTGCACTTCGTACGAAGACCCATGGCTGGTCTGGCGCGCCAGCAACATCCTGACGGAAGCTTCGGAAGCCTTACTACCACCGCACTTGCTATTCAGGTAAAACCCTGCATCATGATCCAACACTAGTCCTACACTGGGCCTCTGCCAATATTATCCACTGCTGTAGTTCCTGTGATTCTCTTATCATTTCCTCTCTAGCCTTCTTTACGAAGATCGGCGCGTCATCTAGCAAATGCCGCAGATTGATCACTAATACGTCTGGTTATACGATAGGTACGTAGTCACACTCCACTGGGGCACTCCAGATCCCGTTTACTTCGACGGGCCCGAAACCATGCATGTCTAATTCTTCTACTAACTCCTAGATTAGATAGATTAGATACTAAATTCTACTGAGATATTCCTCTCCAAACACTAAAACTCTTGGAAAACGAACTGCACTGCAGATACTATAAAATAGGGTGCAACTTAATGTGCTCACGATTTTTTAATGGTATGATCAGACCATCAAACTGAACAACTTTCTCTATGGCACCAAAACATTGAAATCGCAAAACAAATCTGCTGTCTCATATATTTGGGTCGAGTTGGGTTGCAGTTTAGTATCAAAAAAGCAGATTTTTTTTACATGATTTAGATCTTGGTCCCATAGCGAAAGTTGTGTAGTTTGACGGTCTGATCGTAAAAAACTTGTTAGCATTAAAGAAGGACCCTATATACGTTGAAAGTAGAGTATACATTAAAAAGGTACTGTGCAAGCAAAACGCAAGTGGGATCAAAATACTTAAATTTTTATTTAGGTCTGATGTCTTCTTTCAATTCAATCTACCACCCTACCCAACCACCCTTCTTTCAACCATTAACCATTGCACTTATATTGTGTTCCTCCCCATATTTCAGGCGCTTGAAGATTCAGACAGCGGACCAGGAGCACATCAACACTGGAGTCTCCCGGCGGCCAGGAAGTGGCTGCTTGAGAGTCAGAGCCCCGACGGTGGCTGGGGAGATGTGGCGAAGACAGCTGCAGCTGTTGCAGCGCTTACTCCTGCGTCTCTAGCAGCTGTGCGTCCACCGCATTGCAGCGACAAATTGCTGGATAGTCGTCATGAACCTCTTGGTAATTTTAAACGTCCCTCTATCATGTTTTATAAGACGTATTATTGTATAGACGTATATATAGCGTTATATAGGGAAAATATGGTCTTCCCTGCTGCCAACGTAATTTGCAAAGCAACATTGAAATAGGGAAAAAAAGTCTTTAAATACATCTACTCCATGCGTTATTACGTGTACATTGTTAATAATAGCACGTATGTACAGTGTGTAACAAAACCCTGCAGTAATATTTAAAGGGGTTGTTTAATAAGACCATCAAACTGGACAACTTTAACTATGAAACAAATCTGTTGTTTCGTACAAAAATGCAGTGTCTTGCCTACTGGAACTGGACTCAAATGTATGGGCCCACTGGGACAGCAGATTTTCTTTTTACTTTGTCTCCATAGTTAAAGTTGTTTAATTTTATGCTCCTCTTAACAATTTAACCCTTTAACAATTACTAGGGTGTTTCGTTACCACCTGTAGATGCAGTCTCAGTAGGTCATTTCAAGCCAGCAGAAAAAGTCGTTTAGCTTAACTAAACCATCATCAGAATCCTCTGAACGATTTTGAACAAAAGTCCTCAATCCATTGCAGACAGCAACGGCGGAGACGGCAGCCTGAAGCTCGCCTACCAGTCAGGGCACACCAGCAACGAGTCCGACGCACGCAACGTCTCCTTCACATACACCCTGTGGCTCGGCACCAATGTCACTGAGAACTACACACTGTACATGGTTGCTCCGAGGTAAGACCCACGTTCTGTAGTAAACGGCTACCACACCTCTGAGCTTTGTGTCTCAGAATATTACCAAACCAGAAGATAAGATAAGATAAGATAAATATTCTTTATTTGCACACCAAAAATACAAAAAAATCAACAACAATATACACGAACAAGAAGGGTACAAAAGGCGGCCTTATCACTAAGAGTGATTTCTTCCAGACAACCAGTGGATGGAAGAAATCTTACATGAGATAAATGCTACGAAGAGTGTCGCTCCATCATAAGTGAGTCTTAGGGTTGAACTACACCAGCACCACGGAACCGCATTTTTCCGTCGCTCCAATATAAGATAGACGGAACGCGATCGCACGCGAATGCACGCCGCGCGCGATCGCGTTCCGTCTATCTTATATGCTCCGGCAAATGACGTTCCTGAGTGACAGAAAAAGATGGAGCGACGGAAAAATGCGATGCTGTGCAACGTGGTGTAGTTCAACCCTTAATCTTCCAAACCGGGGAATTTCTTTTTCTAATTTAGCAACAAGCTCCCTAAACAATGAACGAAATTCCTCAACCTATATGCGTCTTAATAAGGGACGACACTGTGCAGATGCATGGGTTCAAGTCCCACCCAAGACTTATTTTTTCCATCTTTAATGTGATTTGAAATATAGCACAACATGGCATATTATCAATGTTATAATCAATAATATTTGAAATCATGAGTGAGATTCAGATCTGTCTTAAAAGATGACTTATTTAAGAATATGCACCGGCTACCAGTTATACTCTGAAATCGAATCCGAGATCAAAAATGTCAAACAAAAGAGCCACTTTTGTTAGAAATTTTTGATTTCGGATTTGATTTCAGAGTATAGATTCATCTCATCTGACCCCTTTTCTGGTCCTATTTTACTATTCCGCTAAGATGTTTTCCATTCCAAAAGATTCAACAGGGTAGAGACAAGAAAGTGCATTCGTAGGACAGCATGCAACGCAACATGCATCTTGCGTGCTTGTTGCATAAGTGCTTGTGCTAAATATAGCACAGCACTTATGCACTAACATGGGCGTAGCAATGATTTTTTCCCAGGGGGGGGCAGGCCCAGGCGAGGTCGAAGTAAGAAAAACTAAAACCTGGAGTGAGCAAAGCGAGCTCCAGTTTTTGACGACCTAAAATCTGGAACGAGCAAAGCAAGCTCGAGAATTTACTTCACTTTAAAAACATAGGATCCAAATCCTAGAGCGAGCGAAGCGAGCTCGATATTTCACCGAATTCTGGAGCGTGCGAAGCTAAGTGAGCTCGAGATTTTACTGTAATGCATCAATGATACAATCGTAGCCAGGAGCGAGCGAAACGAGCTCGAAATTTCACCGAATTCTGGAGAGAGCGAAGTGAGATCGAGATTTTACTGCAATGTGTCTAGCCAGAAGCGAGCGAAGCGAGCTCGAGATTTCACTGAATTCTGGAGGGAGCAAAGCTAAGTGAGCTCGAGATTTTACTGTAGTGCATCTGGGCCTTTGTGATACAATCGTAGCCAGGAGCGAGCGAAGCGAGCTCGACATTTCACCGAATTCTAGAGCGAGCGAAGTGAGCTCGAGATTTTACTGCAATGTGTCTAGGTCTTTGTAATACAATCGTTCGTAGCCAGGAGCGAGCAAAGCGAGCTCGACATTCCACCGAATTCTGGAGCGAGCGAAGTGAGCTCGAGATTTTACTGCAATGTGTCTAGCCAGAAGCGAATAAAGCGAGCTCGAGATTTTACTGCAATATAGTGAGATCAGTGTAATAAGATTTAAATACTGGAGCGAGCGAGGTGAACTTGAGTTTTTTACGACTTAACTATGTCGAAAAATAATTGAAGCGAAATTGGCGTGTGATAGCTTATATTACTGCCTGATGCGAGAGAAAGAGATGGGGCGCGCGCGCGCAACGCAAGCGCAAAAACAAACTATATTTTATTGTGATTGTACTAATTAATTAAGTTCAATTCTGCTCTAATCAAAATTTATAGAATATCAAACTATTTTTTTTAAATCATGTCTCGTGTTTCCATTATTCACCGTTTACCGTTCCAAGTAGATAAGATAAGATAAAGATAAATATTCTTTATTTGCACACCAAGAATAGAAAAAAAAATACAAGAGAGAGAGAGAGAGAGAGAGTAGAGTTGCCAGGTGTCCCGATTTGCGCGGGACGTCCCGATTTTCAGGGGGTAGGGGACGCGTCCCGATTTGCACCTGATCGGGACACTAAATGTCCCGATAAATCAAATGCCCCAGGCGAAATTCGGGAAAAATATCGATTGATATAATCTCTCTGTTTATCTCAATTCGTAGAGCGGAGAAAAGTAGAGCTCGCTTCGCTCGCTCTAATTATCTGTTTTAATACACATAATCCTAAAGAGTTCTGACCACAGCTAAAAGATGTGGTGGTGCTAACATTTTCGAGCATGCGTCGCTCAATCCATAGCTATTACTTAGGTTACTTTGAACATGTTTTGTACGTAAAAAAAGCTCTGGCTCTAACCGATTTGTATTAAGAGGAAAAGTCGAGCTCGCTTCGCTCGCTCTACCTTTCTATTTTTGCATGGATAAATCAAAAAATGTCTGACCACAACGCGAAAAGATGTGCAAAAAAATTTCGTGCTCGCTTCGCTCGCACCGTTATTTTTTAGACAATTAAGTTTAATTGTCTAAGATTTTCGGTTATGTTAGTGAGTTGGTTTTTATTGCTTTATTGATATGAAAGTAAATATTAGAATAAGCATAAGAATATTTTATTGTTCAAACTGTGTACAAAAAGATGTTACAATAAGATGGAATCAACGCAATTAACCGAGTCATTAATTAATACTTAAACTAAAATTTTATTGTAATACCTATTTTTTTTATTCTCCTAGTCCAGTAACTCTGACTAGTTATTATTATGTAGGATTACATTCAGATGTAGTTACTAGTAATTTAAGTTGCAAAACGCAGTTAATTTCAAAATACCTTGTTTTATGTGTGTCCCGATCTACAACCCTAAATCCCGATTTTTTTTACCTTCTGCCCCGATTTAAAACAAATCGGACCTGGCAACCCTAGTTCCAAGCGTTTATAGATAAAAACGGAGGCTACTTCGGCTTGTTTTTCTATCGAGAAAATGTGTCTTAATCGTGTTTTGGCTCTAATCAAAACTTCAATAATATGTTCAATTTACACATATCCACAAATCATACTCCTACTGTTAGTACTTCATGATATCTGATGATTTGGATAATCCTATTTTTTTCACATAGCCTCTTAAAAGCTGGAACGAGAAAAGCAAGCTCAAGATTTAACTACACTATACGATCCAAAACCTAGAGCGAGCGAAGCGAGCTCGACATTTCATCCAATTCTGGAATGAGCGAAGTGAGGTCAAGACTTTACTGCAAGGGAGCGAGCGTAGCGAGCTCGAGATTTTACAGCAATATAGATAAGATCAGTGCAGTATGTTCTAAAAACAGGAGCGAGCGAAGCGAGCTCGAGATTTTGCTTCAAGATTTGCAAGATTTTGCGAAAGTACCTACACTCTGACCACATTGATTTTTCAAGAAAGTGGACATGAGAAACGAAACAAGAAAATAATACTTATCGTGTTTATTTATTATTACCTATTGATATCTCTTATTTTTAGTAAGTGATTCATTTGATTTCTGGGGTGGGCCAGAAGGATTCTGGGGTGGGCCGGGCCCACCCGGCCCCCCCCCTTGCTACGCCTATGTGCACTAACAGTCTTACATACTTATGTCAAACATTATGTTTTATAAATACTACTTTAATCATTTGGAATAAACTCATTTCGGACCTCCTGAGTCTTATTGCAGATGTTCTGAAGAGATTTTGTTTAGAATTAGATTTTCAACTCACTAAAGCTAATCTTTACCAACGTAACCGATTTCAGGAACGTGTCGTTCTACCACGTAATGCAAATGGCGGCGGACCAAGATCCTAAGTTCAAGTTCGAGGCCAGCGAGTGGCCCAACGGCCACTACGTGCACACCCTGGCCGGGCACAAGGAGGAGCCGATGGGCTACCACTATTGGCTGCTGTACCGCCTCCCGGAGATCCCTGACCCAGTCAGCCCGCCTGGCAATCAGCTCGTGGCGCCTGTTGGTAAGATATAATACTACTAATAAACTACCCATCAAACTGAACAACTTATGCTTACTCGCTTCAAATTTTTCTGTTTTTTTTTTGATCCGTTCGGCTGCCATATAGAAAAGTTTTGTGGGACTTTCCTATGTACCATGCATATTTTCAGAAACAAAGTATTTGAAATTGACAGTTAAACCAATATCGAATTTGCATGCGTTGAAATAACATCAAAAATCAATTAACACAATAATTTTCACCTCCTACTGTTGCTCTTCACTCTTGTCTTAAGTAAAAACTTCCTCATTTTGTGATCGTCACTGACATATACTCTAGCGACAGACAAGCTCGCTCGTAGCAACAAACAACATGTCACACAAAACAACACAAAATGACACATTGCGGTCTGTCTTTGCCATAGTGACGAAGTGAACTTGGGAACATCAATCAGGTGCGGGCACCGCATTCAAGTGGAACATGTTGCTTCTATGAAAGGGCCTATCTATCGCTAGAGTTTAAGTCAATGGTGTTCTTCCATTATTTAAATGTATCGACGTTGTTTTTATTTCATCTTCTTTTTCCCAGGTGTGGATGACCTGTTAGTGGAAGACGGAGAACATTATCTTTTCTGGTACAAGAAGTTGTAATTTTTTTATCTGGTTACCATCTTTTTAATAAAAAACACATTGTTTTGTTTAATCCGTGTTAATTGTAACAGTTAATCAAACTTGAGCCTTTGTATAACTCGAATAGATCTCAAATTGCTAGTGAATTTGTATTTTTATTTCTTCCACTCCTAGAACTGGTAGAGTAGCTACGTAATAAGTAATTGAAAACCAAGGACTTTTATGTATTTTTAATATTGTATTAGGTCTCATAGTATCAGCCTATTTCCACTTTTGGTACCTACTCGCCTACCAGAATAATATAAAATTAAAGATTGAAAAAGACGGGCGGCGAGCGGGATTCGAACCCACGACCTGCCTATCCGGGGCATGCTCTACTCCAACAGAGCTGTCGTCGCCCCGCAAGCCACGGCGAAATTTTCAATCTATATAGTATCGTCTTAAAGGGACGTCAGCGCCATCTACCAGAGTTATACAAACTACTGATCCACACGTCTAATGTTGTTCCCGCTCGCCGCCCGTCTTTTTTTCAATCTTTAATTTGATTAAGCTAACATGGCATACATGTAAAATAATAACATTCGATCAGAATTATATACTTATTATATAAGTGGATAGGTAGGTACTGTACGGTAAACTTAGAACATTTTCTTATAGATTTTTCATAAGAATAACTAATATTCTTGTGGTTTTTCCGACAAACAAATGTGTGAAATAAGTGGATATGGACTAACGTACTATAATTATTAATCGTAGAATATTTTCTATCAACTTATTTGTTGTAAATAGGTAATTTTTGGTACCTACCTAATGATTGTAGCATGAGTTTGCTTAGGTATGTCATAAAAATGTTCTTACAATTACTATCGATTCATACTTTCATCACAGTTAAGCAAGTGTACCAAATGTATCTACATACAGTACAGACACTACCTGCAATTGAAGGGCCCAGTTGCAAAAGACCCCTTGGGGACTTTTTGATCTGATATCACAAACGTGAGAAATTAAGTGAGCATATTAAGAGAATATTATTCCGAGAGCGAAAATGCGCGCTGCATACAAACGTACTATGGTGATATTTTCAATACTAACCAATTAAAGTCAATGAAATTTTGCAGAAACAATCTAGAAACAAATCTCTATGCTTCTATAGAGTCCGATTTTCATTAAAATATACAGTTTCAATGCTAGGATTAATTTAAGATTTGTATGGAAATCTTTGAGGCACTGTAACTTTAAAACTATACATTTTAACGAAAATCAGACTCCAAACAAGCATAGAAATTTGTTTCTAGATTGTTTCTGCACAATTTCATTGACTTTAATTGGTTAGTATTGAAAATATCACCATAGTACGTTTGTATGGAGCGCGCTCCGAATAATATACCCTTAAGTTGTTGCCTGATCTCAAATATACGTTGATTTATTCATAATACACTGACGTTTCATTTTTAACCCTTTTCTCATATGGAATATTTCTAGCCCTTTTTAAAGACTCTCTCTATTCTAAAACCATTTTTTTGAACTTAGGGACTTCTGCAACTGGGCCCTTCAATTGTAACTTCACTTCAAGAGGAGGTCTCTGTCAGGAAAGCTGTCGTTTCTTACTCGCTCTCAATCAGTATGAGTTATGATATCCTATTCTTGTTATTGCGAGCCCGTTTGTAAGTGTCTAGGAGAGGGTTATAGGTAGTCGGGTTAAAGGCATAATTACCAGGTCTAACTTAGGTATGTTTTAAGGCCTCCGCTCATTGCAGCGATTTTATCGAGCGATAAAATTTTGCGATAATTGTTTCCAGTACATTTTATATGGGGACGCGGTCGATCCTACACACTGCCGCGATATTATCGAGCGATAATATCACTGCGATTTTGCGATAATTGTTCTCAGTACATTTTGTATGGGGACGCGCTCGATCCCACACACTGCCGCGATATTATCGCAACTCTTTCGACTACATTCAGTGGTGGGGCGCATGCGTGATGCGAATCGCGGAATCGCTGCAGTGTGTAAGGTGTTGCGATATCGCTGTCGATAATATCGCTGCAATGTGCGGAGGCCTTTATTTGTTTATTTATTATTCCAATATTCCGCTTAAAGGCCTCCGCACAAAAAGCGCCCACCACTGAATGTAGTCGAAAGAGATTGCGTCAGGTCGCGATAATATCGCGGCAGTGTGTAGGATCGCGCGCGTCCCCGTACAAAATGTACTGGAAACAATTATCGCAAAATCGCAGCGATATTATCGCTCGATAAAATCGCTGCAATGTGCGGAAGCCTTAAATTACTCCAAGACCCCCAATACCAATACAATGATCAAAACTGCTGCGACTGTGCGACTACGACAGTTGCAGAAACGCTCATTAGAGGTTAATCCTCCATTAAATCTCTTGCTAGCTTTTTCTACGTCAACAAGACAGTCAGAGATTTAATGGAGGATTAACTATAATGAGTGTTTCTGCAACAGAGTGTAAATCAAGTAGGTATGTCACACGAACTAAGTCTCGCGTCTTCTCTTTTAGTGTGATCTAAGTGCGTTCACACACGATGACGCACTGACGGAGCGGCAGATGTCAGTCCATAGAACCTTCGATCAAAATAAAATGAATGGATAGGCCTTAAGCGAACATTTCGAAGCATAGAACCACACCCGGTGCATCAATGCGTCACCGTGTGTGCTTCTACGTGCGGTTTCATACAACTCCTTGCTTCACAAATGACGGACTGACGTCTGCCGCTGCGTCAATGCGTCATCGGGTGTGAACGCACTAAGGGCCTCCTCAACTCATTCATAAGTATAAAAATAGGTATCAAATTAATCATTTTAGATGAGACTGAAGTGAATCAAGTGTTAGATGAATAAAAGTGCATTAGAATTAACATTTTTATTGTACCTATTGAATGGTTCTTAATAAATATTACTATTTAACAAAAAACTCTTTTTATTTAATAGGGCAAAAGTTACGTTGCCAGAACTACTTTAAGCTTAGAAATCGTATATTTTTGAAACTCATTTGCTGAACTCAGCAGTTGAAAATGTCAAATTGACTATGGTGACTGCATCTTTCTACTGCTGATTTGAATTTTAAAAATCGCACCCCTGAAGTATGATTTTTGAAAGTCAAATCAGCAGTAGAAAGATGCATATCTCCAGAGTAATTTTGACATTTTCAACTGCTGAGTTCAGCGAATGAGTTTCAAAAATCACACTCCTGATAATATAAAAAAAAAGTTTAAAACTTTGCAATTGTTTATTTTTTATCAAATAACATCATTAAGTACATTTTTTTTATTTTTATTATTGATAAAGACATTTACAAATAATACAATACCTACAAGAAATTTGACCCGTCCCACGAAAATCTATATGGGTTTATCATGGGATGGAAGTAAGTAAACATTACAGCCATTAGCATCCTTTTAAACTAAGAGTCGACCCATCAAACTGAACAACTTTTACTAAGGGGAGCAAAACGATCGGAGCAAAAAACATATCAGCTGTTCTTTACTAAACTGCAATGCCTACTCAACTCAAATGAATGTAGGTATCAGCAGATTCTGTTTTCTCCGATGGGTTAATTTGCTCCCATAGTAAAAGTTGTTCGGTTTGATAAGTTGACTCTTAATTCACAAGGATGCTATTGACACGAGTACTGTAATTAATGATATATCAATTTCACTAGGTACCTATAGGGTCCTTCTATACTATAGGTAGGTACTAATAACACAACATTTATTTTTCTTGAATCCTTGAATGATTGTAGGTAGGCTATTCAAGTGCATAAACCAAGCCACTTGCCTTTATCATTTGTCCCAAAAACTCATACAAATATGACAAACCACTGGTAGACATCGCTATACTAAGAACCTCGCTATCATCAAAACTAACTTCCAACTTCTCACAAAAATTAGGAATTATCAAAGAGCAGCGCAACAACTCTTTCGACCTTAAACCCGCATAAATGTACCCATAAATAATAGCTAAAGAATTAATTGGCTTATTCAATTCGTAATAATGTGAACACGAATTCGGTAGTGTCAGATCACAACGCCACAATAAACCCGATTCTAAACCGGCGAACAAATATTTAGCGGATACAGCTAAAGAGTTTATAGGATCTCCGGATGACTGGAACGTTATGCAGGAAAAAGGCGTGAATGAACAACGCAGCACCCGGTTTGTTCTAACCCCTACGTAGACGTTCGTTTCAGAAACGGCTATTGCATTTATTGGCGCATCGTGAAAGTAGAATGGGGAACAAATATTCGATTCGTATTTGTAACAACGCACTATCTGCCCATTTTCTAAGCCAACGTAGATATAGTCGTCAATTAGGCTTGCAGCAAGGGAAAAAACTGGTATTTGTCGTCCGTCGTCAAACAGCGTTCCACATTTAATTTCGGTTTGTCTTTCGCATCGTACTACGATACCAGAACTCAGACCTGCGTATAACCAATCCCCAGATACGGCCAATGCGTGGACTGATATTTGAGAACCAAGATCTGTTAGGACAGAACAATCGTCCAAATTGTTTTCGTTGCATATGTAGATTTTGCCTGATTTTGTTCCTATGGTCATGTTCGAGGCACTTGTGAATGTTATGCAACAAACAGATACGATTAGTTTCAACATTGTGGTTCCGGTTAGCTTCTTCATGGTTGGTTTAGGTTCCTTGAAAGTTGAAGTCAGCTTTGCGAAATCTGAATGAATATAAAATTTAATGAATTAATTTTATTGCACAGAATAAAATACAATACCTAAAATACGATAGTGAGCGTTAGGATAGCGGTTCGATTTTTAAGCAATGCAAGATTTAGTTTTGGTAAATTTGGTATAAATCATCAAATATTTAGTATCTCGCTACCAACGGAGAATAATAGGAAAAAAGTGAACCTGCCATTCTGACGACCAGTAGGGCTAGCATGCCACCCCCGAGAAAACGATAAAAATCGAGACGTGCCTCCATCCTTATTATTTTACTTAGGTATGCCAGAAAGAGCGCGCACGACGTTTTTCTCGGTTAAACGCTTTGCCGTGGCTGGCATGCTGGCTGTGCTGGAGTGCGATTTTTGAATCTCATTCGGTGAGCTCAGCAGTTGTAAATGTCAAAATTACTATGGAGGTAAGCATCTTTCTACTGCTTATTTGACTTTAAAAAATCGCACTCCTGTATTATGATTTTTGGAAGTCAAATCAGCTGTGTAAAGATGCATATCTCCATAAAAATTTTGACATTATTAACTGCTGAATTCATCGAATGAGATTCAAAAATCGCACTCCTGGAGTGGAGGGTGGGAACGGTCCACTCCAGGAGTGCAATTTTTGAATCTCATTCGGTGAGCTCAGCAGTTGAAAATGTCTAAATAACTATGGAGATATGCATCTTTCTACTGCTGAGTTGACTTTCAAAAATCATACTACAGGAGAGCGATTTTTGAAAGTCAAATCAGCAGTAAAAAGATGCGTATCTCTGTAGTAATTTAGACATTTTCAACTGCTGAGCTCACCGAATGAGATTCATAAATCTCACTCCTGGAGTGGACCGTTCCCACCCTATCTATTTTTATACTTACACCCATAGACTACTTACACCTAAAAAAAAATACTCTCACTCGTTGAAACTGCACAAACAATGACTATCCAATCAATTGTGAAGAAATTATATTTAATTCAGAGTTTACATTAGCAATAACAATAGATACTTCAGGGATAGTTCTCGATATTTCAAGTTATGTTAGGTATTAGGCGCCTCTCACATGGTGACGGTGCCGGTGACGCATAACGGCGCGACACGCGACTTTTTCAATGAAGGAACTAATTTCCCTGACTATAGATCATCCGCCAGGCTATACAGGGTGTAAGGAAAAGTATCATTATACTGTATACCAAATACTATAGGTAGGGTAGACCCGGGTTAATAGTAACAGTTTTTACTTCTACGTCCATTGCGGGGAAACTATTAATATCTAAGAAACGTTACATACACATTGTGAAAGGCAGTTTCTTAACGTACTGGATTTTTCATTTAAAGTGTTCTGAAGTCTTATAGAACCTTTCGTAATTCGTTCTTGATGTGAGCAGTGACCAGTGTTACAATTAACCCTTACCGGGGGTCATTTGTAACAGTTTTTTAAATCTAAATAAAACCCTAAATAATAAAAAAAATCGGTCTTATACCTATATGTACCATCAAGTAACTTACCTCTTCTTTATTAATAATATTTTTATCGCATTAGAATATTATCAACAGTTTTTATAAAATTTAACGGAAAAACAACTTAGCGTTTTATTGCTTTAAAGTAAATTTTAAATAATTGATATATATTATTAATCACTTTAGTTAACTATATATAATAGCGTTTCAATAAACTAAAAAACTTAACTCTCGCATAATGTTAATCAACCATAAAGGTTGTAATGCCTAGGGGTTCCGTAACAAGGGTTGGAAATAAATAAGCATCAATTACAGACAGTGAAATATATTTCCCTTATTAAAATTAAAACTAAACGGATCCGTTGTGCAAGAATGCAACAGTAGCATAAACAAAAAAAAGAAAAAGAAAACTTATAATAACAGCTGCCGAGCTGAGGCTCAAACCCGAGAATATCTGAACCGAATGTGTCTTCCCGACCGTTGGACCAACGCGTCGTATATCAGAGTGGACGAAAACCTCGTATGCTTTCCGCCGGTGCGGTAGGTCCACCAATTGCGATAAAGGGACTTCTAATTGATGACCGTAATCCCTCAAATTAAGGGCATTTCCGTAGGCTGCGAAAGAAACACGCCAATATCAGCGGGAACGTTAATTACGTACCGAAATATTCACTATGACCATAGATTGCGCAAACTCACCCCATGTCCGTAGAAACAATCACTAGTTAACTAGATCAGCATGCATTGACGAATAGCCAAGTTGCTTATGACTGCACAACATTATAACTTCTTATTTAGACTGTTACTAATATTTAATAACGCAAACCTTAGAAAAAATATATGTCTAGAATGAGCCTCACTGTTTTACCGTATAAAACAAAAGGGGCTAAGTTTCATAGGTTGGTGTGCGTGAGGCGCCATACAAATTCTGTATGTGTGCGTGTATATGTATAGGGTTTAGGAACCAGTCCTGGTTCCAATTTTTTTCGACGCTTTCGTATCTTCGACTGTCAATCTAGACATATACTTTATCAAAGACGCAAACGAAGATTGTTCACGAGACTAAACTTTCACGCGCACCATGACAGCTCTCGCTACCCCCATGTCTTTTTATTCAAGTACCGACCTACGATTCAGATTGAATTGCGGTAAATCTTATATATTTAGGACGCCTAGCGCCATCTATTGACAATGACTCATGACCGAATATGACCACTACAAGGTTTTCATACAAACGAAGCTGTTACAATTAACCAAATGTTACTATTATACCTGACCACGTGGATTTATTTACCTTTAAAGTGCATATCAAAAATCATATGATTCTGTCAATCAATGAGTCAATGAGTCATATGAGTTAAATTAGAAAGCAAGCCTACCCAATAATATTCCACCTAACATACTATAAAAAATCAATCTAAATTAGAGTTAGAGGGAGCGGCCGTTCTCAATCCAACGCTGAGGTTGGTGCGGGTTGGTGGAGGCAAGTTAGTGGTCAACTTGATGTCAGAGTATTTTTAAACCATCTTAATAATAAAAATTTGATCATGGGTCAATTGTAACACAGTGTTAATTGTAACGTTACAATCAACCCCATCAAAAGTGTTACAATTATCCCTTGGTGTCAATTTTAGATAAAAACATTAAAAAACCATGATACCAACGAAAATAATGAACTTCTCATCATCTGTAGCATTCTCTATTTCCTATTACAACGTATGATAGTAATATCTGTTTAAAACATGGATTATTTCAGAAGTTACAACGTAATGAATTGATCGAAAATACTTGAAATGACCGCACATAAAATTAATTCCTCTGTAACACAAGACACCTCCACGTTGCACACACGGCAATTGGAGAGTAGGTCCGGACATGCAAGAGCCATCACCTCTTTTCACACACACATCCTTGCCTTGTTTAGTTACCGAAATATTGTCAATGTTACTATTAACCCGTGTTACAATTAACCCGGGTCTACCCTACCCATCGAACTGAACAACTTTCACTATGGGAGCAAACCGACCGGAGCAAAAAAAAACTGCTGTTGCATACATTTGAGTCGAGTAGGCATTGCAGTTTAGTTTGGAACAGCTAAAAATAAATAAATAACGCTCACAGGCACATACATTGTAATGATCCCAAACTAGCACTAAAGGCTTTTATTATGAAAACCATACAACAACGGCACGAACATATAACATCCATGACCGAACCGGGATTCGAACCCAGGGCCCTGGTTTGGCAGTCCGGCGTGGTAACCATTAAACCAACCGGGTCGTAGACCCTGTGGTGGGAAGCCTGAACATCAGTCGTCCAGCGTTTGTCAGTTAAAACTTTTGGAATATTTACTACTTAGGTACTCTTTGGTTGTAACTTGTACAGGTGAAAAATCATTTGACACACTTTTCCTACCTCCACAAGCTCGCGCGATCTTTCGCGAGCCCGCTGTACCTACTTTGAATCTTCTTTAATGTAAAGTCAATGTGTAAAGCTAGTGTAAAGCAGTTACAATTACACAGCACACACCAGTTGCAGCAACCCAACGCATATAAGATAAGACCGCCTTTTTATTGTGCCTCTCTCCTCGTCACGATCCTGTAGTTCCTATACCAAGATCTAATGTAAACCCCTTTATTTAATGCGATGCTAAAATCGCGTGTCGCTCCGACATACGTTACCCCTGGGAGAAGCGCCTAAGAAAAACATTCATAGATAACAGAAACACACTCGTAACATAAGTATTTAGATAAGGTACTGTAGTCACCAGAGAACGTTAGAACCTTTTCACAGCAGAATACAATATATTTTCAGCGATACTCGAACTCGATCTATGAATCCAATACTGTGACAATGTTCTAAGGTGGTCCTGGTTGGTAGGTATAGTTCACAAAACACTCTATGTATACAGCACGGACTCAATAGGCTGGTAACTGCTGAGTAACACGGTTGACGCAACTTGTATAGTAAACAACATTAGAGGTGCCTACCTACTTATAAGCAACACGTATCATCATCATCATCACAGCCTACAACGTGTTAATGAATAAGCGCAAAACCTCATACACCCCAACTGATTTATAACAAAATAATTAGATTGAAACAAAAATTTCATTATTTTGATAATTAAAATTAAAAGTTATTCGCATTTTAAGTTCTGAGGCAAAAATTATTTGTTATCATTTCAGCAATGAATGAAAGTGCTAGCGTGCTCATGGCTACATTTTAAGAATCTTGTTTTGGTAGTAAGTAGGGTGAGTGTGCGCGTGCGGTGATTTTAGATCAAATTCAGTAGGTAAATTTTTAATTTATAAAACAAATTATTTAATATTTTGAAAAAAATTACCTATGCTGAAACCATGATAATTCGATTCCGCTCTCGATTCTAAACAAACTACTTTCTAGTTTTGCGTTAATTCATTAACACGTTGTGTAATACGTCCCACTGCAGGGCACAGGCCTACCCTCTGGGAGGGTGTATATCATAACACGTATATCGTAGACATAATTTAGCAATAACAGCAGCTCTAGTATGATTTCTCTACTCGTGCGAGACGCGCCTCCTCTTCAGTGAGCGAACGTCGCGCTTGCCGCGAGAAGTAGTACGGAGAAAAGCCGAGTCGCGCGCAAGTAGAAAATTCACACCACCTCTCTATCTCTAGTACGATTTCTCTTCTCATGTGCGACGCGCCTTCCCTGCATATAAAATTACTTCGTCATGCGCTTTTCAGACGGATAAAAGAAGAGTCTCGCGCAAGTAGAGAAATTATGCTAGAGGGGCAGGTGCTAGCATGGCAGCGCTACATAGCGACGTCTCAACTTACAGAGTTTAGTTACCTAGGTATATAGTAAATCGGGGATGTTCTGAGGTCTCAGAATATCTCCTGACTACCCACCCCCTCGGGGAATTACTTTTCTTATACTTACACAAATAAAAACATACCCCTCCGTCGCAGTCGGGTAAAAACACACGAAAATTGTTATCTACCTAATAACAAATTAATAATTAACAGCCGTGATGGTCCAGTGGCGAGTAACCTTGCCTGCCGTGCAGGAGGCGATGGTTCGATCCCTGTCCAGGCCGACTCGAATACCAATGAGTTTTTCGGAATTTATGTACGATTTGTAACACCACTGGATTTTTGGTGAAGGAAAACATCGTGAGGAAACCTGCATGCTTCAATTTCGAGGAACATATTGTACTCACTGTCCATTATAAGTGGCGACGGGCTCACCCCCGTCACACTGGGCAGAGTTTCGGTACTACTGGTTAAACGTGGATGTTCTGAGGTTTTAGAATATCTCTGACTACTCCCTCGGGGAATATAGTCGTGAGCATACTCTTATTCTGCTTCTTATTCAAATTAATAATTTCATTTTATTTATTTTTATTTTTATTTTTATATAATTTGAAATGAAACTGAAGTGAATCAAGTGTTAGATAAATAAAAGTCATTCTTATAGTGTAACTATTGAATGGTGCTAGTGCTATAATTATAGTTACATACTTATTTGAACAATAAGCTCGTTTTATTATTAAATAAAATGAGGCCAAAAAAATGAACCTTGTTACCACTGACGGAGAGTTGATAGTTGTAGGACTTTTGTAGTAATGTTTCTGACCACCTCTAAAGTCGAAAGGGAATATGGCCGTGCGTGATCTTACACAACCACCAACACAGCAACCAGCAATCAGCACAAAATTATAGGTATTAGGTACAACTTTAAAAAAAAACAGTTTAAAGCTTAGTAATTTATCTTTAATCAAATAACATCAATTGGATACTAAGGGTTGAACTATATATCACGTAGCACAGCATCGCATTTTTCCGTCGCTCCATCCTTCTGTCGCGTGTGATCGCGTTCCGTCTATATATTATGCTCTAGCAAATGACGTTCCTGAGTGACAGAAAAGGATGGGGCGACGGAAAAATGCGATGCTGTGCTGTGTGGTGTAGTTCAACCGTTGTAGTTATCATAACATCATGGGAAACATAAGTAAACATTATAGCATATAGCAAAACATAAACATTATAGCTTCCTTTCATAATACAGGATTCAAGAACAGAAACAACAATTTTACCAACCTACTCAAGCTCATAAATCAAGCCACTTTCCTTTACCATTTGTTCCAAATACGCATCCAAACCACCCCATGAAGAACCACTGGTAGACATCACTATACTAAGAACCTCGCTATCATCAAAACTAACTGTCAACTTCTGACAAAAATCAGGAATTATCAATGAGCAACGAATCACCTCTTTTGAGCCCAAAGCCGCATACATATACCCATACATAACAGCTAAAGAATTAATCGGTTCATCGGCAAAGTAATACTGTGAACACGAATCCTGTTGTATCAGATCACAACGCCACAAAATACCCGCATCTAAACCAGCGAATAAATAATTTGAGGATAAAATTAAAGAATTTATTGACGATCCGGCTTGTTGGAACTTTACGCAGGAAAATGGCGTCAATGAACAACGCAGTACCTGCTGTGTCTCGATTCCTACGTAAACGTTCGTACTGGAAACAGCTAAAGCATTTATTGGAGCGTCATGAGTGTAGAATACTGAGCAGATATTCGATTCGTATCTGTTACAACGAATTATATGCCCATTTTCTAAGCCAGCGTAGATAAAATCGTCAGTTAAGCTTACAGCAAGGGACAGAACGGGTATTTGTCCCCCGTACAATGTTCCACATTTCAGTTCGGCTTGTTTTTCACAACGAAGTAGTACACCAGAACTTAATCCGGCGTATAACCAGTCAGCAGACACTGCCAGTGCGTTGACAGAAACGTCTGAACCGAGATCTGTTAGAACTGAACAACTGCCCAAATGGTTTTCGATGCAGGTGTAGATTTTGCCAGATTTTGTTCCTAACATCACGTTAGAGGCACTTGCGAAAGTTGCGCAACAAACAGTTAAGATTAATTTGTACATTGTTGTTCTTGTTGACTTTTTCATGATTCGTTTATATTTCTTGAAAATTGTCTTTCAGCTTTGCGAAATCTGAATGGAAAAAAAGATTAATTAGCTTACAACTTGCTTAGATACAAAACTCTCGTTTAGGCTGCTTTTCCGCTAGAAATGCGTGAGGTAGCGAGCCGGTGAGCGAGGAAAAAATCGGCCAATGAGAGTGCTTCAATTTCCCAACGACGCGATCGAGTGAGCGCGCTATTGGCGGATTGTTTCCTCGCTCACCGCCTCGCTACCTCGCACATCTCTGGTGGAAACGCAGCCTTAGGGCCGGGCACAAACCTAGTGAAGCGCAGCGCAGAGCATTTTTCACTGTCAAACCGTTATCTACTTTGCTTGAGTTGAAATAAGATATACTATCAATTAAATCAATTCGATGCTAGTCCCCGAGGCCATACAAGCGACGATTTGTGTTAATTGATTTTCGATGTTATTTCAACGCGCGCAAAGCCGATAATGGTTTGGCAATTAAAAACTCTTTGCGCTGCGCTTCACCATGATGTATTAAAAACAAATGTGAAACACAGCGGTCGCAACAGGTCAATTGGGGCGAGCGGGAGCCAGGAGGTGCGCGATTTGGCCCACTATGTCTGCGCGCGTACCCTTAAAGCGAATTCAATTACGGTACGAACGGGTAAGACCGTTCCCCGCACACCGCGCGAGCATAGAACCGCTGCGACCGCTAATGCTTGTCTTCATCGCTATTATTAGTTTTTATTTCTCGTTGTACTTAATAAAACCGTTGTGTCCCAAGCTATTTTTTTTTTATCTGTACTTACTTACTAAAGAGTAGATAAGTAGTTACTCTCACTCGATGAAACTGCACAAACAATGGACTATCCAAACAATTGTGAAGAAAGTGATGTTGAAATCAGAGTGTTCCTTATTTAACAATAACATTATTTGTACGTAGACAATAACAATAGATACTTCAGTTCTCGACATTTTCAAGTTGTTACTAAGGCGGTTCTCACACGGTTACGCATGACGGTACGACACGCGGCTTTACAATGAGACAATGAAGGCATTTACAATGGAGGAACGAGACGTGGAATGCTCCTCCGAACATACCTGGGGATCGGCCGTCCAACGTTGTTTGTTGGAACTTGTTCAGCATAAGCATAAGTATAGCATATGCTCACGACTATATTTCCCGAGGGGGTAGTCAGAGATATTCTGAAACCTCAGAACATCCAGGTTTCACCAGTAGTACCGAAACTCTGTCCAGTGTGACGGGGGGTGAGCCCGTCGCCACTTGTAATGGACAGTGGGTACAATACATGCCTAGAAATTGAAGCATGCAGGTTTCCTCACGATGTTTTCCTTCACCGAAAAGCCAGTGGTGTTCAGGATGCAATTAAAAACATTTGACACAGTATTGATCGAGGGTTGGTCAAGGGGGTACCTACCTATTGCAGAAAAGGGGGGTATTTGCCTAGCAGAATAGGCTAGATAAACTATTGTACTTACCTAAAAGCACTGATTCGCAACTATAAATCTAAAATGTTTTTAATTTTACTATGGAAGCGCGTACTGAAGGTCAGATCTTATCAAAAATTCGTGGTCTGTCTTGTGGCAGCACCCAATAAGGCTCTTGATGCGTCTTTGCGTCAATACGTCGCTAAAATCAATCGAATCAGTCCACATCCACACATCCACTGTTGGGCATAGGCCTACTTTTATTGTGTGACGATCCTGTACCAATACAAGATCCAATGCAAATCCGTTGAATCTACAAATTTATTGCGATGCTAATATCAGTTTTTTTGTTTTTGGAAATGACTAGTTAATACAGCATTGCTCAGGGAGCAGTTAGGGTTGAATTACAAATAAGATAGACGGAACGCGATCGCCTGCGGCGTGCGATCGCGTTCCGTCTATCCTATATGCTCTAGCAAATGACGTTCCTGAGTGACAGAAAAGGATGGAGCGACGGAAAAGTGCGATCGCGTGCGGCCATGTGTAGTTCAACCCTTACTGCGGACTATTGGTGGGACCACGAAGGGTCTACTGAATCAAGTGAATGAACTTAAGCAACCGACCTAGGGGCACCCAGAGGGGTACGGACCTCGGCATAGGACGTTGCTGGGGCTACGCGGCGGATTGGGAAGCGGGGATCGGTGAGAGATGCTAATATCGCGTGTCGCTCCGACATGCGTTACTGTGGGAGAACCGCCTAAGAAAACATGCATAGATTAAAAATTTAAAACAATATTATTTAGAACCTTGTCAAAGCAGAAAAGAAAAATTTTTCCCTGATACTCGAACTCAATCTATGATGCCAATACTGTGACAATGTTCTACGGTAATCTCTTGGTTGGTAGGTATAGTTCACAAATAACTAATTCTTCTACGTTGAATGGAAAGCTTTCTGAAAGCCACTCAACTCAATAGGCTGGTATGAGTACCCCGGTAGACGCAACTTGTAGTAAACAACCTTAGTGGTACCTATATACGCCACCGTCATCTCTAGTGGTTTCTTTATCTTTTATCGGATGCCCCCGACAAATATAGTGGAACAATGAGTAACACCTATTATACTCCCAGTGTCTCTGACCACTCTGCGTGTCCATTTTTTATTGGAAATACAAGTATATTCCTATTAGCACTTCATGGTTTGTCCCACAAAAGACACTCTAACATACTAACTCGTTCGTACTGAGTAGAATAAACCGGACAATCCTGCGTGTCGAGAGGCACCCAGCGTAAGAATTAATGGACAAGCATAAGTGTTTCGAAGTGACACCTGGGTCATTTAGGCTTACGGGTGAGGCAGTGAATGCTGACACTTTTTTAAGGGGGTGATCTGACCATCAAACTGAACAACTTTATCTATGGGACCAAATTACAAATCGCATAAAAAAAACTGCTGTCTCATACCTTTGGCTCGAGTAGGTTTGCAGTTTTGTATGGAAGGGTTGATATTTTTTTTTTCGCGATTTCGACGTTGGTCCCATAAAGAAAGTTGTTCAGTTTGACAGTCTGATCATCATCTTAAAAAAGTGTCGGTATATTAAGTTGGACCCTATAGGTAGTTAGGTACAGTCAAGAGCACGTCAAGCTAGACACCTCGGACTTCGTACTAGCTTGACGTGCTCTTGACTGTACCACCGTAGAGGAAATAAATTATGTACTTACCACGGTACTAAGGGTTGAACTACACATGGCCGCACGCGATCGCACTTTCCCGTCGCTCCATCCTTTTCTGTCACTCAGGAACGTCATTTGCTAGAGCATATAAGATAGACGGAACGCGATCGCGTGCGATCGCACGCGGCAGGCGATCGCCTTCCGTCTATCTTATATGCTCTAGCATATGACGTTCCTGAGTGACAGAAAAGGATGGAGCGACGGGAAAGTGCGATCGCGTGCGATCGCACGCGGCAGGCGATCGCCTTCCGTCTATCTTATATGCTCTAGCAAATGACGTTCCTGAGTGACAGAAAAGGATGGAGCGACGGGAAAGTGCGATCGCGTGCGGCCATGTGTAGTTCAACCCTAATGTGGTTTACTAAAAGTTACATGATCATATACCTACAGGCTTAGACCATATTATAGACGGAGCAGTGTCGGTCTGGCCTCAGGGAATAATACTTTTCCCGGTGGGCCGGTCTAGCCCGGCTATTTTTTTTTCCCTTCATTCTCCGGCCGGCCCACCCCAGAATCTTTCTGGCCCACCCCAGATTCCTGCACTCCTGCAGGGTTGTACCTATACATGGGAAGAAAATTGGTGCCCAACTAAATTATACAGGGTGTTACAAAAATACCCCTAAAGAAAAAAGGGTGTTAAAGGGTCCCTTCGAAAGAGTCTATTGACAATGTATGACAACCGTAGTACAATATAGCCAGACCAGAGGCACGACAAAGCAGATCCAAAGGCGCATTCGTTCCTTACCCGTGGTCCACCTGGGTGGACTATGGCACGATATCTCATACATTTTTGTCATAATCTCCAAGTATACGCGCTCAGCGAATCTATAAAATACTTAATCAACAAGGCATAGCAATGCATGCCACGCAATAATTATGTTTTTTTATAACTTATCTATATTATCTTGCGAGGTAGGTCATTACTAGGGTCACTACACTCAGTGGTACCGTTTAACTTTAAAAGGGCCACCGTACCACCTGGTACCTACTCGTACACCCAGGTGGACCCCGGGTCATTGTAAGTGCCCGTAGTTCACCCAGACGGACCCCGGGTCAGTATAAGTGCCCATAGTCCACCCACGTGGACCATGGGTAAGGAACGGGCGCATCACCAAATTATAGGTAGGTTCCACGTTTTTAATGTAGATAAGTATATTTTTCTATGAAGTTTCAATTCAAGAAAGAAGAGCTGAAAATTTCGAGCTCACTGTTTCTGTTACACTGGAGTGGAAAGACAGCTATAAATACCATAAACATAATAAACTATATTGTGTTTATGATAAATACACACACAGCAACAAGCCGGACGCACGGAGAGTCAATGTGTGCGTGTCATTCACCCACAGAGAGTCAATGTGCGAGTGTCAGTCGCGCTTGGAGCGAGCGTTCTTAGATAGTGAACCTTCTGTTGTAGGTACTCTTATTTTCTCTTTAGCGCGAATTTCACGCGCGAACGCGCGAAAACGTGAATGTGGAGCCGATTCGCACATTGTTCGCGGGTTCGCGCCTAGTTAACCACTTTTTGTCTGTTTTTGGCCCGCGTCAAATGGCCGCTCCACATTCACGCGTTCGCGCGCGAAGTTCACACGCGAACGCGCGAAAACGTGAATGTGGAGCCGATTCGGATATTTTTCGCGGGTTCGCGCCTTGTTAACCACTTTTAGTCGGTTTTTCGCCCACGTCAAAGAGCCTGGGAACGCGCGAAAGCTGCGTAGTGATAACACTGCGAATGTGGAGCCAGGAAGAGTTCACGCGCGATTTGAGCCGCGATTCGCGCCGCGATTTGAGCCGCGATTCGAGCCGCGATTCGCACTGCGAATGTGGAGCGGCCTTTAGATATTCCGTGCCTGTATTTG
Organism: Agonopterix heracliana; assembly: GCA_963693445.1. NCBI lineage: Eukaryota > Metazoa > Arthropoda > Insecta > Lepidoptera > Depressariidae > Agonopterix > Agonopterix heracliana. The sequence goes on from OY856327.1 coordinate 4,079,523, forward strand.
TGCCTGTATTTGTACCTGTGCCTGTATTTTAAATAAAATAATTATGTAAGATCCAACATTTATTAAATTTGTACAATTTACACATAACACCAATTTACCACAATTGCTAGGTACTTTATAGTACCTAAGTGCACATTAAGCTATACAAAATTCATCAGATATAATGCCTCAAAAATTGGAATAGTTATCATCATAAAATATTGGGTAGCATTTATTCATATTGATTTTTTTTATATTATTTTATATTCAAAAATGTAAACAGTGCTCAGGTCATAAGAATACTTTATTTTAATTTTATTTACATGTATAATTTTTATTAAATACATACTTAATATTAAAGACAGGCTGTAGTGATACAAGATAATTGTTTTCTTCACTTAAAAATGTTAAAATCTACGTCACGGACATCTAGTATAAATTTATCACTGTAACCTTCAACATATATTTTTAAAATATCAACTCAATTTATGTGTACATTAGGACTGTTTTAAAAAAAACAAACCACAATACAGCCAGTTAGATACAACCTCAACGAATAATAAATTAGTAACATATTTGTAGTCGCGTGGCAAGTGGGTTCGCCAACAATCGTGTACATCGCACAATCTGGCTGGCGACGAGGCTCCGCCATTTTGTATTAGCTCAAAATGTGTTTTTGTTCGTAAAACAATTCTTGAGATTACTATTTTCCCAAAACTCACTTGAAATTAGCAGAAATGTAGTGCTTAGAAACAGCATAAGGCAATTAGCTAGTAAATAACAAAAAAAAAACAAAATAAAACATTATATTGTAATAAAACAAAGAGATTATCATCGAGGTAGTGTTACATAGTACATATCACCTCGATTCAAATTAGTCAAGTCTCATAAATAAATTAAAAATCTTGATATTATACTTTTTTGACACTCAATTGCAGAAAAGCTCGTTCGAGTTAATCTTCCATTAAATCTCTTGCTATCTTTTACTACGTCAACAAGACAAAAAGTGACAGCAAGAGATTTAATGGAGAATTAACTCTAATGAGCGTTGCTGCAACTGAGCGTAAGTGTACCTAATATCTTCGTCATCAATTAGAAAAGTAAAGCTTTATCCACATTACAGCGGAGCGTCGACGGGCGGGCGCAGCGAGAGCAATATAAAAAACTATATATTTTAAATATCAGTAAAGAATAAAATAATTTGACAGAGAAAGCTCCGTCCAACTGTGCGACAAGGACGGAGCATCTTCGTTCTCTTCAACTCTATTGCTATTAAAATAGGTATTATTTTAAATTGCTACTGCGCTCGCCCGTGCCCACCCGTCTAATGTAGATAGACCTTAAAATCGTTAACACAACACTAAAGTTTCATTATTCTAAAGTGACAGATAGAAATGATCGATGATGAAATCGTCGATGGGAATTCGGATATTGGCGTGAAAAAATTAACGTTTTTTTCTTTTTTTCACTGTTGTTAACGGAATACTTTATACAAAGTAAACCAAAAGTTTTATAACAAAATTGTTTCTTGTTACAAAGCGGATTAATTTAACACCCTGTGTACGGAATTTTAGCAGATTAACGCAATATATGAACGCCAATTCTGAAAACCGTATCTCAGGGTCTACATTCGCACAAAAAATTGATATTACATTTTCATTGTGCGCCTATAATTAAGTCCACTGCAGGGCTCTAGTAAGAATGGTTACTGAATTTTATGCTTACGCCCTGCATTATCGTTTTACTCATTTTTTTATAGTTTTTGTATAGAAATTGCAAATAGAATTTACTTCCATGTTTAGGTCTACCATACCAGAATCTAATGGCATAATAAAAGTAAAAAAATAGTAATTTTCACATGGTAGTGTCAAACTTAAAAGGAAAACAAATACAGGATGTTACGGTAAACAGTTCCATTACTTTAAGGGGTGATTGTACCCATGGTAATGAACAACTTTCCTTAAGAAACTTATCGCAAAAAAAATTTACTTTCCATACTAAATGCAAAATCAGCGGATCGGAAGTTTGAATGAAAATTTGAAAAAAAATTGTGAATTTCCTATAGGTTTCTTAGGGAAAGTTTTTCAGTATCATGGGTGCATTTTCCCCTTAAAGTAATGCAACTGTTTGCCCTAACACCCTGTAGATAGGCAACAGTTTTCAGTATTAGCGTCAGTTTGTAAACAAACAATAATAGTGTATACTTAGGTGTAGATGCCTATATTATTACGCGGCGGGCGCGACGGCCGCTGTGATTCTGTTCATGACTGTTGTGTACGCCAGCCCGAGCGCCCAGGACACCTCGTGCCCGTTCACTTTCTTGAACAACTGCAAAAATACATTAAAACCTAAGATAACGTATATATCGACCCCTCTGGCCTCAATTGTCGTAAACGCCATAAAGGACTTTTTTACGGGGGAATATACCGATCGATAGAGCGAAAAACAAACATAACTGCATTTTTATCTCATACTAGTGTTTACCCGCGACTTCGTCCGACAAATTATATACCAGGTTTTAAGTCAGATCATAAGCTATCAAACAAAAGTTTCATCAAAATCGGTTCAGTAGTTTTTGCGTGATGCGCGAACAAACAAACAAACAAACATACAAACAGACAAAATTTCTAAAAAAGGTTGATTTCGAGTCAGGGATACTTAAAAACCATATCGTAATTTTTTTTTGTAAATTTCTTCGATGTACAGACACACTTCAGTTACAGTTTTATAATAGTTTAGATTGGCCAAAAGTGGCGTTTACGACCTTTGAGGCCAGAAGGGTCGATATGTCTGTGCAAATGCCCCGGGCGGCATTTTACTAGGGGCGGCCAATTCGGGAAAAATATACATTGATTGAGCTCTGTCTATAACTAATTCGTAGAGCAGAGAAAAGTCGAGCTCGCTACGCTCGCTCTAAGTTTCTGTTTTAATTACTCTCTACACAAAATCCTAAAGAGTTCTGACCACAGCTAAGACGTGGTTCTAAAATTTCGAGCTTCACTCGATCCATGGCTTTTACTAAGGCTTCTTTGCTTGTATTTTGTACGAAAAAAACTCGGGTTCTAACCGAATCGTATTGAGGAGAAAAGTCGAGCTCGCTTCGTTCGCTCTAAGTTTCTATTTTTGCATAGATGACGCGACGATGCGATGTAGACGAGGTCGACGCAGGCCCAGGGCTGCTCCACGTTAGAGGCCGAGCACGCATGCAGGGCTGCCTCCATCAGGTCTGAGTAACAATGATACTAACTGCGATGGGCTCATGGTCGTGCAGCTTGTACGCGTCCTGCAGTAACGTGACGATGTAGACGAGGTCGACGCAGGCCCAGGGCTGCTCCACGTTGGAGGCCGAGCACGCGTGCAGGGCTGCCGCGCGGTACTGCGCCACTGATACAGTGCCGCCCTTCATTAGATCTGCGAAAAAAAAGACTTTGTTTTAAATACATACGTTTACACACGGTTTTTCCCAGAAAGGCAGGGACTGGATCTTTACTTTAGAAGGTCCTGACATAAGTCTCGCTTTCTCTAGAATCGAGATCCAGAGTCTGGATCTATGGATTAGGAAGCGAGAAAGATCCAAGAGCGAATGTATGACATGTATGCTTTTTGTCATACATTTGATTGTTTGAAGCTAGAACAGTGTATGTCAACGTATGCTTCAAAAACACCACTGTTTATTTGTTTTCTCTCCTCCGGACGGAAAGCGTCAATTTACGTCCCGCTGCGCTAAACGAAGTTGCGACTTTCCACCTCCATCGAGGAGAAAAATAGTATACTAACCTCGGGCAGTAAATAAGAAAGCCTCACATCACACATGAGATCTGAGCCCTTTCTTACTTTCCTGCCCTCGTTGTCTAATCTACTATAATGAAGAGAATAAAGGCCTCCGCTCATTGCAGCGATTTTATCGAGCGATAATATCGCTGCGATTTTGCGCTAATTGTTCTCAGTACATTTTGTATGGGGACGCGCTCGATCCCACACACTGCTGCGATATTATCGCAACCTGACGCAATCTCTTTCTACTGCATTCAGTGGTGGCGCATGCGTGACGCGAATCGCGGAATCGCTGCAGTGTGTAAGGTGTCGCGATATCGCTGTCGATAATATCGCTCGATAAAATCGCTCGATAATATCGCTGCAATGTGCGGAGGCCTTAAATAGTTTTGCAACATACCGATGATGCCGGCGTCGCTGGCTACGTCGTAGAAGTAGCTCATGGCCGCTACGTTGCCCCGCGGCTGTTTCTTCGGCTCCCAGTCCAAAGTCTGTAGGACGTATCTTTTGACCAGAGCGTGGCATCGCGCGTATATAGCGTCCCGCTTCAATCCTTGCCACGATTGACCGCTGGAATGATACATGTTTTATTTTGTAGATCTGATTTTGTAAACCGCAAGCCGGCAAGTCATTATAAGTAATATTTGTGTTCAAATGCTATTAACGATCTTAAGTTGTTCAAATGAAAATTTAACTCAAAAATCTGGGTTTAAAAAGGTTAGGACACATTAAGCCCGGCTTACACCAAAAAGTATTTAGGCTTAAATGTATTTAGAGACAGTTCTTTCTTTCAAACTGCTCATACAAATGACAGTAACAGCATCATATTTAAACATGTTTAAGCTTATTGAATTAGAACACTATGGAAGATGGGTCCACGCTCAAAAGTGTCCGAACCAAAAGAAAAGAGTGTGACAATTCAAGAAGAGACTGACGTCTCAGCCAGTCTTTGTTTGATCGTCCGAGCACGCGCGAGTTCATGATGGCGTACTGTGTTGTAAAAACATGTAAAAACTACCAAAAAAAAGTAAAAAAATGTGATGGTGTATACTATTTTAAGTAAGCAAACTATTATTTTATCATTTAGAAGCATTTCGAAGTATCATTTAGTTTACGAACATAATATTAAATTTTTATTTTATTTATTGATTATCTGTCATCGCGTCCGCCATTACGTCTGTCATGTTTGATGTTTATTTTCACCTCAAGTCGAAGCTGCATATGGTGTTAAGTAGGTGCAAGCAAAATTAACCCTTGTGACTAGCTTTATACGATTTCAATTGCAATGTTTTCAGTTTGTTTACATCTATGCATACCTACTTTTTTATAAGGTTAGTTCGGGACACTTTTATCGAGAATTTTGTACCAGACCCTGTGTCCATAGTTCTATGTCGATGTTTAAGCTTAAATACTTTTTGGCTCAAGCCAGCCTAAGAGTTGTAAGTGATAGTGATTGTCGGCGGACTCCTCGTACGGAAGATGCTTTCATAATTAATACTTTAAATAATTTACCTAATAATGTACTGTTTGTTAGCATAGGTCCATGGTTCCCTCTGCACTATAGGGTCGACGCACACCGACGTGAACTCCGAGGTCTCGTTGTCGGCAGCCTCCAGTCTGAAGATGCCGTGGCGAGCAGCCAGCAGACCCAGTTTGAGGTAGCTGCAATGTTATGTTAGCATATTTACTTAGGTAAATAAATTGCCTTTAACTTTCTATTAGTAAAGTTGCTACTATACCATCTTGAGAAAATACACCACAATTTTTTTTATTACTAGAACATTTTTATGGGTGTATTCAGATATTAAAACTAAACAACTTTCCCGAAGGATGGGCCTAAAAAGGAGAAAAATTGTTGGACCTCCGCACTTAAGACCGCCTTATTTGTACCATAACTATTTTTGTATCCTGCTCTGTACTGTATTTATGTGTTTGGTGTAAATAAAGAATATTTCATTCATTCATTCACTTTCGTATGGATGGTCCAAAAAATTATCTCGTTTTTTTATCTATGTTCCTTAGGGGAAATTGATTAGTTTGATGATCTGAAGCATCATCTTGAATATGTAAAACATTTAAGTTTATATCCTGTATTTTATAGATCATTCAAAACTGACATTACACATTGTCGCCTTTGTATCTACACGAGTCGTATGTAACCAAATAATGTATAAGTGGTACCTGTGAGTGTAGAGTGTGATATTGACCCCGGCGGGCACCACGAACTGGTCGCCGGCGGGGTAGTTCTTCGTCTCGCCATCGTTCAGCTGGTACGTGATCTGCGTGGAGCCTCCGCCAAGGTCCAGCGCAGCCATCGTGTAACCCCCCATTAGATCTATTCAAAAAAAGATATAGCTTATAGGATTGCCATACCTATTCATCATCACAGGCTTGGATCAAAATAAAATGAATGGATAGGCCTAAAGCGCGGTAAGTTGAAGCAAACTACTGGTGCACTTGGTCCATACAAACTAGCGCCATTATTTGTCAAATCTAGGGCACTTGCATACAAATTTGAAGTAAACCTTTCGTTTGTTTTGCCTCATTTTTCTGGTTTGAAATGTTCGCGTAAGGCCTATCCATTCATTTTATTTTGATCGAAGATCACAGGCACATCCCTATATACGTCCCACTTCAGGGCACAGGCCTACCCTCAAGGAGGGTGTATGGGCTTTTGTCCACCACGCGTGCCCAATGCAGATTGGTAGACTTCACATAGTACGCATCGAAATTTCTTCTCAGCGTGTGCAGGTTTCCTCACGATGTTTTCCTTCACCATTTGAAGCACTCGGTATTACGTACATAAGTTAGATAAACTCATTGGTACATGGCATGTCCGTGCAATCACAGATCACCTCCAATAGATACCGCATACAGGGCCGCCGACGCGCACCACACATCTATGATTTTGCACTGATATAAGCAAAGGGATAGAGCGAAATCGGAATAGTCCGACCTTGAAACGGCCAATCATGTTGCATTATTTCGTGCCCCGCTACCCGCACCTACCGCCAAAAATGGTGAATTCGGGTCTGTACGAAATTTTCATCATGCGGTATCTATTGGGGGTAATCTGTGGTGTGGATTCATGCTTATTACTGGAAGAAAAATAAGTCATAGTTTCAGTACAATTATAGATTCCCATTTTGTTTTTGTAATGTTATATTTTTTGCTGCTTTTGTGATAGGGATAGGGTCTTCAACTCTGCCTAAATGATCTCTGGAATGTATCTGATATCTGTATCTGTATTAGATATCTTGGAAACTAAAACCGACAACAAGGTAATTTCCCAGAAAACGTCGCAAATAATAAGTTCCGGACTTTTGTGGAAATAAACTATAAATAAGCGTAAGCTTGGGACACACAGACAGAGTCTCTGATTTCTCAGCCCCGTGCCAAACTTAAATGAGACATTATGTCCCCATCTACCAGTGTTGCTCAAGAACGCAATCGGTCGAGAGCTTTTATCTGAGCCCTATGCCCCACGTAGGAGTAACAGGAAGATAAGATGAAGAATGTCCCCATCAATCCCTCTTCTTTTTTTCTTAAATCTGTAAGATGGCTCACTTTTAGCATGTTGAAGGTTTCAATATTAACTGACGCCAACCCTTTCGGACCTCATGGTATGCATATGTCATATGTCCCAAAGGCATGGGGATTGATGGGGACATTCTTCATCTTCTCTTCCTGTTACTCCTACGTGGGGCATAGGGCTCAGATAATAGCTCTCCACCGATTGCGTTCTTGAGCAACACTGGTAGATGGGGACATTAATGTCTGATTTAAGTTTGGCACGGGGCTGAGAAATCAAAGACTCTGTCTGTGTGTCCGAAGCAGTCCGGAACTTATTATTTGCGACGTTTTCTGGGAAATTACCTTGTTGTCGGTTTTAGTTTCCAAGATATCTAATACAGATACAGATATCAGATACATTACAGAGATCATTTATGGCAGAGTTGAAGACCCTACCACAAAAGCATGCAGACGTGTTTGCAGTTGCAAACAAGACTGCTTTGCTGATGTTGAGAAAGTCGGTTGTTGTAGCAATGTTTCTGACCACCCCGGAATGGTCGTGTGTTTATGTATGTATGTATGTATATAATTAGGTAAAGTAACTTACTGTGCAATAAGTTAATCGTGTACCAAATGAAGATACCCTCGTCGGAGCCGTCCATTATTTCTACCGCATTAGTTCCTATATTATACCCCAACCTGAAACACAATTAAAAGTTATTTGTTATGCTAGGCTGCAAAGTTGCTTTTTGGCGCGAGTACTTGTATCAAATAATAGAATCCTGAGCTTAGCGAAGGTTACAAAGGTACGAGACGCAGAATAACTTTGAAGCCGAGCGAAACACACATCTTTTCACCTCACAATAGCGAGGAAAAAAAGTGAATTGCTAAAGAGAACATATTATTTTAAAACGTTTTTTTTTCGTGCTGGCCAGTGACATGAAATAGTTATTAAGCATTTTCAGTGGATTGGTGGTATAGAAAAATATTGAATACACAGATTCGAATTTCAAAAACTCTTTCCACGCTAACGGATAAAATGCACTTTTGCACTCAGATTTCGAATGATAAACAGAAACTATCCAAGCTTGTGAGGTGACAATTAAATTAAAACTTTATTAAATCTCAATAAGGGGTCGTTCACAAATTACGTAACGCAAAATTCTCAAAATTTCGATGCCGGATTATTAATAACACTCGCTTAGCTATGGCCACAGCGACCTGCTCGATCAGCTGGGCTGCCTTCTCCTTGGGGAGCAGCCTCAGGCCGGCCGTGGCGCGGATTATTAATAACACTCACTTAGCTATGGCCACAGCGACCTGCTCGATCAGCTGGGCTGCCTTCTCCTTGGGGAGCAGCCGCAGGCCGGCCGTGGCGCGGATTATTAACAATAATAACACTCACTTAGCTATGGCCACAGCGACCTGCTCGATCAGCTGGGCTGCCTTCTCCTTGGGGAGCAGCCGCAGGCCGGCCGTGGCGCGGATTATTAACAATAATAACACTCACTTAGCTATGGCCACAGCGACCTGCTCGATCAGCTGGGCTGCCTTCTCCTTGGGGAGCAGCCGCAGGCCGGCCGTGGCGCGGATTATTAATAACACTCACTTAGCTATGGCCACAGCGACCTGCTCGATCAGCTGGGCTGCCTTCTCCTTGGGGAGCAGCCTCAGGCCGGCCGTGGCGCGGATTATTAATAACACTCACTTAGCTATGGCCACAGCGACCTGCTCGATCAGCTGGGCTGCCTTCTCCTTGGGGAGCAGCCGCAGGCCGGCCGTGGCGCGGATTATTAATAACACTCACTTAGCTATGGCCACAGCGACCTGCTCGATCAGCTGGGCTGCCTTCTCCTTGGGGAGCAGCCTCAGGCCGGCCGTGGCGCGGATTATTAATAACACTCACTTAGCTATGGCCACAGCGACCTGCTCGATCAGCTGGGCTGCCTTCTCCTTGGGGAGCAGCCTCAGGCCGGCCGTGGCGCGGATTATTAGCGGAGCTTCCTTCCTCTTCTCCGCCGGTATGAGGAACTCCGCCTTCTTTATTAATTGTACTATAGTGCCGGCGCCCTGAAACATTTCAAATATGAGGGGTCTAAAATCAAAAACAGCTAAGTGCCGTCATGTCATTAAGGGCCTGTTTCACCACTTCTGAGTAAGTTCTTGTTAGGGTATCCGACAGATATTTTGACATAATTTCATACAAAATATCTCAAAATATCTGTCGGATAAGCTAACAAGAACTTACTCAGAAGTGGTGAAACAGGCGATAAGAGTTAGGGATTGCCAAATGTTCAGGGTTCTGATTATAGGGCAACCTGACGCAAGGTTTTATAGCAATGTCACAGGTATAATATAATTATCTACGCCGTGATAATAGCAAAATAGCCGTGAAAGCCGTGAAAGTGAGCAAAATAGCTGATACTCTTGGGTGCACTTAACTGTATTTAATTTGGATCTCAACATCAGTTTTTAAACGAGATTTTAAGGGCCATAGGTATATTTGTACCTAACAAGAATTAAATGATTAGTTGCAACCAAAACTTCACTAGATGGCTCCATACCCTTACGGACTGTTGGTCCTACAGCTTAGGCTCGGTTCCCACGGCCTGTATATACGCAAATCGCGCCAAGCCACACGCCGTGGGAACGGTCTCGCCTGTCTTGGCCTGTAGACGCCTGTGGACGCCTGTGGTGTGTATTGTGTCCGGATCGCTGTCGGTAACTTCAAAGGGGCGCCTGTCGCCGCGCCTGTGCAAGCGCGTGGATTGCCGAGCCATTGACATAGTACTGTAGCCAGGGGACTTATTAATTACCAAAAAGATTACCGATTGCCGTTTAGAAATTGTTGTAAGGTACTAAATGACTAATATAATAAAAACCTAAGTCTTACAGATCACAACCCGCCGTAGAAAAAAGTCTGAAACGTTTCATATTTCGAGGCTATTTTCTATACTGCCATGTTCTTCACCTTAGTTTGAAAATGTCAGTATAGAAATAAAAGAAAACCTCGAAATTTAAAAATTTAAGACTAAATGTTTTTATTTTTTTTCTACGCCGGGTTGTGATCTGTAAGACTTAGGTTTTAATATTAGTCATTTAGTACCATACAATAATTTGTAAACGGCAATCGGTAATCTTTTTTGTAATTAAAAAGTCCCCCGGCTACAGTACTACCCTGTCAGTGTCAAGGTTAAAACTATGACTAGATTTATAGATATACACCCCCCCCCCCCTCCCCCCTTGCTACGCCTATGTTAAGATTTTTGCATTTTTAATCGAAATGAAAATGCAGAAACGCTCGTTAAAGTTAATCCTCCATTAAATCTCTTGCTAGCTTTTACTACGTCAACAAGACAAAAAGTGACAGCAAGAGAATTAATGGAGGATTAAATTTAATGAGCCTTTCTGCAACTGAGTTTTAGTTGCAGGAACGGTCATAAAAGTTAATCCTCCATTAAATCTCTTCTGTAACTTTTTTGTCTTGTGGACGTAGTAAAACCTAGCAAGAGATTTAATGGAGGATTCACTTTAATGAGCGTTTCTGCAACTGAGTTAGTTGCAGGAACGTTCATTAAAGTTAATCCTCCATTAAATCTCTTGCTGTAATTTTTCTTGTGGACGTAGTAAATCTAGCAAGAGATTTAATGGAGGATTAACTTTAATGAGCCTTTCTGCAACTGAGTGTTAATTGCAGGAACAGTCATTAAAGTTAATCCTCCATTAAATCTCTTGCTGTAATATTGTCTTGTGGACGTAGTAAAAGCTAGCAAGAGATTTATTTTTTGTTGCAGGAACGGTCATTAAAGTTAATCCTCCATTAAATCTCTTGCTGTAATTTTTCTTGTGGACGTAGTAAATCTAGCAAGAGATTTAATTGAGGATTAACTTTAATGAGCCTTTCTGCAACTGAGTTTTAGTTGCAGGAACGGTCATTAAAGTTAATCCTCCATTAAATCTCTTCTGTAATTTTTTGTCTTGTGGACGTAATAAAACCTAGCAAGAGATTTAATGGAGGATTCACTTTAATGAGCGTTTCTGCAACTGAGTTAACGCTAGTTACTAGTTATTATTCTGTGACCGAGTATTAATTGCAGGAAAGGTCATTAAAGTTAATCCTCCATTAAATCTCTTGCTGTAATATTGTCTTGTGGACGTAGTAAAAGCTAGCAAGAGATTTAATTGAGGATTAACTTTAATGAGCGTTTCTGCAACTTAGTGTTAGATGCAGGAACGGTCATTAAAGTTAATTTAATTGAGGATTAACTTTAATGAACGTTTCTGCAACTGAGTGTTAGTTGCAGGAACAGTCATTAAAGTTAATCCTCCATTAAATCTCTTGCTGTAATATTGTCTTGTGGACGTAGTAAAAGCTAGCAAGAGATTTAATTGAGGATTAACTTTAATGAGCGTTTCTGCAACGGAGTGTTAGTTGCAGGAACGGTCATTATTCATGAAAGTTAATCCTCCATTAAATCTTTTGCTGTAATATTGTCTTGTGGACGTTGTAAAAGTTAGCAAGAGATTTAATTGAGGATTAACTTTAATGAGCGTTTCTGCAACCGAGTGTAAGATTAGTTCATTTTTAATCAACTTTTTAGATTAAGATAGTTAATTATTTTTAATTTTAATCAAAATTAACTTTGGGCCCGCACTGCTTTAAACCACATACTTGACTCATCAAACTGAACAACTTTAACCTGTCTGAACAAAAAAAATAGAACAACTCTGATAGCACGGTCAACTTGGACAACATGAACAAATCGGATAACATGGTCAACTCGGACAACATGGTCAACTCGGACAACATGGTCAACTCGGGCAACGTGGTCAACTCTGACAACATGGTCAACTCGGACAACATGGTCAACTCTGACAACATGGTCAACTCGGACAACATGGTCAACTCGGACAACGTGGTCAACTCTGACAACATGGTCAACTCTGACAACATGGCAAACTTGGTCAACATGGTTAACTTGAACAACGTGAATAACCTTAATATCATGGTCAGCTCAGTCAACATGATCAACGGTGGATTTTGTTAAAGTTAATTGAGTTGTCAAGAGTTGTTCATGTTGTCCATGTTGACTGAGTTGACCATGTTGTCCGAGTTGACCATGTTGTCAGAGTTGACCATGTTGTCCGAGTTGTTCATGTTGTCGGAGTTGTTCTCCTCCATCTGGCGTCAACGCCATCTATCGCGGTTTGTTGGAACTATGTTTTACTAGCTGTCAGAAAACTCCCCATCGGGTAGATTTATTCCTGACTGGCTCGGCAATCCACGCGCTTGTACAGGCGGCGACAGGCGTTTCCTTTGAAGTTACCGACTTTCGATGGATAGCAATACGCACCGCAGGCCGCGACAGGCGCTCTGTTCTCACGGCGTGGCGCGTGGCGTGTGGATTGACAACACACATGCCGTGGGACCCTATCTACAAGCTAGCTACAGTTGGTGCGTGGATTGTAGCGACAGTGTTGCCAAGTTCGGCTTTTCGGAACTAGATTAGCTCTTTTTTTCTCTCGACTAGCGCTGCGCCATATTTAATAACTTAGTAGTTTATATTTCAGTTGTGTTTATATAAATTAGCCGAAATTTTAAATTTTCTTATTACGGACAAATTACAGAGCACGGTTTGTCGTGAAAGTTCGTTTTGTTTCTATACATTACATGCAAATCTTTTCCAATGCAGTTTTCGTGTGCCGCGGTGATTACGTAAGACGCGACAATTATCGTATTTCTTTTTTTTTACTTATTCCGGTCTCCTTATAATCTATGTTCTTGCAGAATAATTCAGAAAAGAAAGATTGTTTTTCAGTTATGAAAACAACAAGAAATGAAATATGTAACAATTTAGATATTATAATATTATATAATAATTTGGCTTTGAAATAAAAGAAATAAATGGCTCATTCCCTTGCGTAGCAATGGTAACACTGAATGGCATGGCGAGCCACAGGCGCCGTGGGAACGGGTTGGCGCGTGGTGTTACAGGCGAGTACAGGCGAGGCGCGTCGTGGCGCGGCTTGTCTATACACAGGCCGTGGGACCCGAGCCTTAGTTCCCTTAGTAGGACCAGCACTCGTAGTATGCTACACGTGATACGGCTGTATCACGTCTTTTATCTGGTTCGTTCGCACGCAAATAGGAAGAGAGCTAAGGTGTGATAGCGCTGTATCACTGCGGCATGCTAGCTATGCAATAGGATTATCAAATCCTCATGGTCCTATTGCTTAAAAGTGATATTTTTGGAAGCTAGCAATGTTTCTCCACTCCCCGAAAGGGATTTTGGTCGTGAGTTTACTGCCGTTTTTACACTCAGTTATTTTTTTGAATGTGTGGCACTTAGCTGCCTTAGATTCTATATGCCTCATATACACTATTAGGGTTGAGACACGTTGAGACACATTGATACACAAAATGTTCCCCTGTAGAATAATCGGAGAAGTTGGTATTTTTCACTTATCATAATGTGACCGACGAGGTACTGCAGTTTCCGTGTTTTTATGGTTAAAATAGCACTTACCTTAACGGGGTCGTCGACGTACGAGGAGAGTCCCGGCTTAGACTCCTCGAAATATTCATCTACTAGGGCCAAGTTCGCAGGGCCGAATACTGAAAGTTATAACCATTTTGTATTTATTAACATTGTGTCATAATAGGGGAGCGGACAACTAGTCAAATTAGCTCTTAAGGCGTAATAGTAGGTGGAAATACCTAAGAGGCATCTTTTATTTTTACGACTAGATTTAAACCATATAGGTACCGAAACTAAAGTCATACCTCAGTATTTTTGGATAGTTTATCTAGTGAAATCATAAACTGAATACACGATTGGAATTACTTCACTCGATAGAAAATCGTCACAAAGATGACGTATTTTCATGCATTTTCTCGTTTTAGAAGAACTTAAAATAGTTTCCGATTTTTTGCGTTTATACTCGCATATTCACCATTAGTTTAACTAGTGAAATCATAAAAATTTTTTAGAAAAAGTACTGTGGTTAGTTGTTTTTAATCGAAAATACGGCTCACGCACACACTTTTCGGAGCGCTGGGCAATCGCGTTTCTCATAGAAAATATTCGTCGGGACCTATGGCCCCTTAAGGTGTAAATTCGCAGCCGACCGCATGAAGCGTGCAGCTGGAGCGTGTCGCGGCGACGTGTCGCGGCGACGTGTCGCGGCGATGTATGGGACAGCAGATTTATTTTTTGCGATTTCGAAGATGGCTCTATAGTTAAAGTTGTTCAGTTTGATGGTCTGAAGAACCCATTAAGTATTACAAGGGTTTTTTGTTACATCCTGTATAAGAGGTGTAACAAAACACCCTCTAGTAATATTTAAAGGGGTGGTTAGACCATCAAAATGAATTACTTTCACTTAGGAGACAGTCGAAAAAAAAAGTATTTTTTTGAGTTTTTATTTTTTTTAGGGTTCCGTACCAAACGTACCGTATCAACGTAAAGGGTGAAAACGGGAACCTATTACAAAGTCTACGTTGTCCGTCCGTTCGTCCGTCTGTCCTATCTATTTAGAGCTGTAACTTTTGAACCGTAATAGATAGCAGTTGAAACTTTCACGTGCGTTATTACGGCGGATTTGTTAACAAATAATAACAATGTCAAAAAGTTAAAAATTAAGGGGCTCTTCATACAAGAAACTAGTTTTATCGTTTACGTTTTTTCTTCTCGCTCTATCGTAAAAACGGTAATACATAAATGCGTCAAACTTGGTGTGATTATAGAGCAAACTCTACAGTATAACAACAAATAATAAAAACTGCAGACCAAGTGTGAATCTGGCGCTAAAGGTCCCGCAGAAAACAAAACTTTTTTCAAAGTTAATATACATACATACATACATACATATGCTCACGCCTATGTCCCACTACTGGGGTAGGCAGAGACAATAGATCGCCACATGCTACGATTCTGACACACATCTTTCGCCTCCTCAACATTCATAAGTCTCTTCATACATGCTCGTCGGTTCCGGGTACATTTTATTTGGCCCTTCTTAAGTACGCATCCTATTTGGTCAGCGTACGTGCGCCTAGGGCGACCCCTTTCAACCATTCCATTCACACTTTCCTTGTAGATTTCATACGTCAGTCTACTTTGGCTCATTCTTTCCACATGGCCAAACCACCTCAACATTCCTTTTTCAATCCTTGTCACTACATCTTCTTTCAGACCACATCTTTCTCTAATCACACTATTCCGTAACCGGTCCTTTAAAGTCACACCACACATACTACGCAGGGAGCGCATTTCAACAGCATTTATTCTAGATTCATGCTTCTTCTGCCATACCCAACTCTCACTTCCATACATTAAAGTTGGTGCCAACACACCCTCGTGAACCGCCAAACGAGCCTTTTTAGAAATAGTTTGACTCTTCACGAAGGTGTGCAAGGCTCCATTAATCCTATTTCCTGCTTTCACTCTTCTCTCTATATCTTCGTCGTACTTTCCGTCTCTTGTGAACATACAACCCAAGTACACAAACTCACTGACTTGCTCTAGCCTTTCATCACCTATCATAATCTTACATTCAGTCACTGTTTCATCGCGCTCGATAACCATTACTTTCGTCTTATTCACATTGACATTCATTCCCTTCTTCTTAAATGATTCATTCATACATGTTACCATCTCCTGCAAGTCATTTACCGATGACGCAAGCAGAACTTGGTCATCGGCATACAACAGACATTTGACAAATAACTCGTTCATCCTTAAAGTTAATATGTTGTAAAAAAATCACTCATGGCTGTAACATGTTTATAATCAATAATATTAATATGTTGTGTTGTGTGGTGGTGTGGTACGGAACCCTCGTTGCGCGAGTAGCCCGACTCGCAATTGACCGGTTTTTATTTCTAGAAATTTAGTATACAAGGTGTTTCATAAGTAACAATAAATTTTTAAAACTCTTAAGGGGGTTGTTTAGACCGTCAAACTGAACAACTTTCTCTATGGGACCAACATCGAAATCGCGAAAAAATATATTATGTTCTATACTCTACAAATCGACTAGAGCTAAAATATGTATGGGATTTAAAATTATTTTTTTCGCGATTTCGATGTTGGTCCCATAGAGAAAGTTGTTCAGTTTGACGGTCTTAACAACACCCTTAAGAGTTTTAAAAATTTATTCTTACTTATGTAACACCCTGTATTAAAAGCCGGGAAACAGTAATTAAGAGTGATTTCTAATTAACGACTTTAGCGTAGCAACAAAAATCACTGCTCGTGGTCATCGCACTTTCGAGTTCATGATGTTTGTTTTTATCTGCTTTATTATTAGAGATAGCGCGCACGAGCAACTTTTGTCCCCGCAACTAATTTGTCTCTCATAGGGTTTGTATGAAAAGTCTCGTCGTTACATGCGCGCACTTTCATACAAGCAAATAGACTTGATCATTCATCATTCATTTCAGCTTTTTTTAAACGTCCACTGCTGGATACAGGCCTCCCCCAAAAGGGAGGTTTTGCCATAATCGCCCGCCTGGGGTTGGCGATCGCAGTTGGGTGTTAATATACTCGGGAGAACGCTGCTGCCCATCCTCCGGTTAATCCCTTTAGTCGCCTTTTGCGACACCCAGCGGATGGGCTGGGATGGTGCAATATTCTTGGCCGGCACCACACGGCGAATAGACTTGATGTGAGAGACAAATTAGGAGCGGAGACAAAAGTTGCTCGCGCGCGCCTAGTCTTAAGAGGATATAATTCGGAGCGCGCTCCATACAAACGTACTATGGTGATATTTTCAATACTTTACATTTGTATAGAGCGCGCTCCGAATTATATCCCCTTAAATTTAATTCGCGTAATCGATAGAAACAGAAGACAACTCACTAAGTAAAACCATTAAAAACGGCGTATAAAACTTACCTGTAAAAGGTACTCTAAACTTATAAGCCAGCACTCTGGTCCCCGATGAGCCAGCATCAATGATGACAGCATAATGATGCACACTTTCATAGCCGAGGCTCTTCGCCAGCCCATCGAACCACTGGGTCTGTCCCGCGAACAACCCTGTCAAAACCAAATGCAATTTAACCACTTTCGACACTGAATCTATAAATAACCATGACAACATCATTGTGGATGATTGAAAAACAAAATAATACTAAAATACAGAGAAATACTTAGACGTCTGACTACAAGAATTAATATACAGTGAATGTATGAGTAATCTTATGAGGATACATCTTTTGTGTGTTGATAGATAACAGATGACATTAAGACCTAGCGATTCGGAGAGTAAGGGTGGACGCACATCTATCCGCCGCGAAGGAGCCGAAGGAGGCGAACGAAACGAATTTAAGGCCAGGTTATCCCAGAGCAAGCGTCTCTTTCTTGCAAGCATAAGTTTTCAATTAGCCATCCCGCTCCAATTGAAAGCAGGATCGCAAAAAAACGTGTTTTTCATCAATATCTTTGCTCATGGGTGTTTCTAAGCTCAAAATTCTACGGAGTTCACTAGAAATATTTAATGTATTTAGTTAAGTACAAGAATAAAAAGTTAAATATCAGCAGTTTAATCATAGTATTGAAAAAACATAACAAAAAGGGGTAACTTTGGGATTTTTTTCTATCTATTAAAATTAATCTAATCGTGTAATTGAGCACGGTCGCCTATCAGCCAGATCCTTAAATAAGACATAATTGGTTTTCAGACTTTAAAACACAGTTTAAAGCACTTTCGTTCGTGTTCAAAAAACGGCCTCGACCGAATAACAGCGTCTTAAAGCCCGACCAGAAAAATAAAAAACCTCGCCATGTTGCGGAAAATCATTGGAACTAATTTTTGTACTTAGAACACTGACTTTAAAGGTTATAGTCGATTGCAGCGCCCCCAAACCAGGTTTTTTATATTTCTGATCAGGCTTTACTTTTAATTCTTCTGACGATTCGCCGCGGATAAAGGCTTCCGCACATTGCAGCGATATTATCGAGCGATATTATCGACAGCGATATCGCGACACCTTACACACTGCAGCGATTCCGCGATTCGCGTCACGCATGCGCACACCACTGAATGTAGTAGAAACAGATTGCGTCAGGTTGCGATAATATCGCGGCAGTTGTGGGATGAGCGCGTCCCCATACAATTGTACTGAGAACAATTATCGCAAAATCGCAGCGATAATATTATATCGCTCGATAATATCGCTGCAATGAGCGGAGGCCTTAAGTGTGCGAGGTCTCATAGAATTTGTAAAGAATTCTAAAATTCGTTTATTTTTCCTCCTTCGGCTCGTTCGCCGCGGATAAATACATTAAATTCTCGTTTAGGGAATTCCAGAGAAATCAGTCGGTTACTTCGGTCAGTCAGTTCTTGGACATTATCAGACAAAGATAGGTGTTATCTAATTCCAACAGAAAAACCAGAATTTTTGTATTATGATTAAGTACTAAAATAAATAAAAAGATAAACACAAAATTTAGGGGGGCATTAAAGAACTCAAGTGGAGATCTCTTCTTGAGTAGGTATACCTAGTCGGTCCATAAATAATGTCACAACTAAAAAGGGCCATAAAATTGGTTTATTTAATTAAAAGACTATTAAATTGAGCCATATATTATAAAAAAATATTCGAAATGTGCACCTCTATTTTTTATACACTCTCTTAAACGTCGCGGCCAGTCATTGATAGAAGCACGCTTAGATCAAAATAAAAATTAATGGATAGGCCTAAAGCGCGGTAAGTTGAAGCAAACTACTGGTGAACTTGGTACATACAAACTATAGCGCCATTATCTGTCAAATCTACGGCACTTGCATACAAATTTGAAGTAAACCTTTCATTTGTTTTGCCTCATTTTTCTGGTTTGAAATGTTCGCGTAAGGCCTATCCATTCATTTTATTTTGATCGAAGGAAGCACGTACCATATTCATGTCTATGTCAGCCACTGCTTTTGTCGATGATGACTTGAGAATCTCCAAATTTTTATGAGGCTTAGAGCACACTTTCTCCTCTAAAACAATTAAATAAACCGTTTTTTGAAGAAAAAAAAAAATATTTTATGGCCCTTTTATGGCCACTAGGGGGGGTCCCCTAGTGTAAAAAGATATTTAATTAAGTACGTAATTTATTTATATTACATTTAATTTCTATTTTCTATATTATATCGAATAAATAAATATCTTGGACATTGCCACACATATTATCAAGTCCCATTTAAGTGAAGTACCAGAATCTAGTCCAGTATTGTTCTAAGATAACTAAGTTTTAAAGGCTAACTAACTAGGCTAACTAGGTTTTTAAGGAAGGTGTATTAGGCCTTTTAGACAATAATATAGAATACAAACATCCATAACATTCATATTTAACATACAAATCACAACCGTGTCGGTGGTCCACCATCGATCGATGTTTCCTTGTTTTCTACAGCAAAAACACCAGACAAAAAAATCTGAGCATTGCGTTTTTTGTATCGATTACTGTACAGCACTTACAGTAGTATATTGTTATCGTATTTAATAACAAACGAACCGATAGTTGATAACAAAATAAAACGCGACCTCCACTTCAAACGAAGCTATGCTGCTAAAAATGTGTTTCTACTGGAATACTAACTTATGTAGCATTTGGCGACTCTTTCTGCTATACGAAGCTAAAAGGTGCAAGTGCGGGTGTAAAGATAGACGTCCCGATAGCTCAGGCAGTAGTGAACCTGCCTGCTGCCAAGCGTCGTGGGATCGAATCCCGAAAGGGGCAAATATTTGTATGATGAATAATATTTGTACCCGATGTACCGGGTCACGGATCACATGTGTGTATCAAAATAGGGTCCTTCAGAATATGCAAGACGGTTTTTTAAGGGGATGATCTGACCATCAAACTGAACAACTTTCTCTATTATACTAACGTCGAAATCGCAAAAAAAAACCAGCTGTTTAATATAAAACTACAATCCTACTCGACCAAAATGTATGGGACCTTTTATTGTTGTTTAATCATCATAATAAAAGTCCAGGATATATTCTGGAACGTAAAATGTTGACTTGATGACGTCCAAGATATTTATTACATACATAAGCTCACGACATTTTCCCATGGGGTTATACAGAAACCACGGAACGTCACCCGCTATGACTCTGTCGCACATCTTTAGTCGCCAGCGGTGGATGTCATACTTTACGCTATGTATCATTTGGTTACATACCTATCTGTCCAGATTTGATAATTATTTGAAATAAGTAGGTACTTCTAACTATTAAGATAAAAATTTGCAAGATTACAAATGATATGCGTCTTTTGAATTACACGAGTAGTAATTTTAATCGAAAATTATACGCTTCATAAAAAGGTAGTTAAATTAATGAAATTGATATGAATTACTAAAACGTAATACTCCATGTATTGTGACTAATTAGGTAGGACTGATAATAATAATAAAGAGAGGTAGAGGAGGCATGCCTACGCGATGGACCGATGTAGTAAAAGAAATTACCGATACAACACTACAGGCCAGCATATACCGGGCCCAAGATCGAGCGGCCTGGAGAGCTGTGGTGGCACAAGCGCCCCACGATGGTCACGTCCCTCAGCCATGAGGTTACGACCAAGAAGAAGAAGATAATAATTACAAAACTATGGATAGAACACACGACGACCGACGGTAGAAGTTTATTCCGAGAGCGCAAATAAATAAATAAATATCTTGGACATTGTCACACAAATTATCTAGTCACATTTAAAGTTACAGAATCTAGCCTTGACTTATATTATGATAACTAGACAACAATATATAATACATATATAGATACAAACATCCATGACTCGGGTACAAATATTAATATTCGTCATACAAATATTTGTCCCTTACGGGATTCGAACCCGCGACCCTCGAGACAGCAGGCAGGTTCACTACAGACTGTGCTGTCGGGCCGTCAAAATGGCATACGAACGAAGTCTGGTGATATTTTCAATACTATCAAATTAAAGTAAATTGATTTTTTCAGAAACAATCTAGAAACTAATCTCTATGTTCGTATGAAGTCAGATTTTCGTTAAAATATACAGTTTTAATGCTAGGATTAATTTAAGATTTGTATGGAAATCTTTCAGGCACTGTAACTTTAAAACTATACATTTTAACGAAAATCTGACTTCATACAAACATAGAGATTAGTTTCTAGATTGTATCTGAAAAATTTCATTGACTTTAATTGGTTATTATTGAAAATATAACCATTCTATGTTTGTATGGAGCGCGCCAACGGTAATATACCCTTAAAAACCTACTTGAAGTGGGTCGCGAAGTTCGAAACCCGGAGGGGCAAATATTTGGATCATCATCATCATCTCAGCCGATATACGTTCACTGCTGGACATAGGCCTCCCCCAACGATCACCATCCTACGTTGCCCTCATCCAACGGATTCCCGCCGCCTTCACCAGGTCGTCGTTCCACCTCGTGGAGACAGAAATATTCGGATGATGTATACGAATTTTTGTTCCAAGATCATGGATGTTTGTATCTCAACATAAGCACAGTATAAGCGTTTGTCATTATGCAAAACTTAGTTTTTACGTACGCTCCGTATGGGACGCTTTATCTTATTTAGTATTGTCCTGTCCTTTCGTCACTTGCAAAAATAATGCCATGAAATTGTCAAGTCGTCTGTCCAGCGCAAAAACGAAGAAAATTTTGTGTTAAGACGCGGCCGAGACTAATTAGATAAATAAAGGATGTTTTATGTAACAGAGACGTGGTTTGAATAGTCAAGTAATGACAACAGTTGTGAATATTTACTAATTTTCCACCTCACTTCCTTTGTGACACAGATTTTACTACCATATCAAGCTAAAATAACAAATGAATTGAATTTTCGGTGGCGGCGCGGCCGAAGATTTTACAAATAATGGACGATAGTTATTGCAGCGCGCTCCATACAAACTAAGTTTGATTATATTTTCAACACTCAGCAATTAAATAAAAAAAAAATAAACATGATCTTGAAACTAATCTTGTTACATTTCCGTTAAATATTACAGTTGTGTCTGTACTAGAGCTAACGCACTGCATCATCATCATCTCACGCACATACATGTCTTTTGTTAAAAAATCGTTTTAACCTTAATTTTATTTGTTTTAATTACTAAGTACAATTTATTTTTATTCCCGCGTTACACGCGTTGACTAGTGCAGTGATCCTATTAATAATATGCAATGTATATAATGCTGGCAAATAAATATTACTATTACTATTTGTATGCAAATCTTTGAGCCACTGCAACTTTGAAACTATTCATTTTAAGATAAGATACAATACGATAAATATTCGGTATTTGCACACCAAGAATAGACAAATACAATTAATTTAACGACTGACAAATGACAGACAAGCAACTTTTTTAAGCAACGCAATCCCCAAATGAGCGTTACACTCAAAATTTTAAGGACAAACGACACATAAAAACATTTTTTTAAGCAACGCGATCCCCAAATGAGATATTTTAAAGTCTATTCAGATAATGAAACCAAAACTTTCGCCCCTAGGAACGTGACTCGAAAAAAACGAGAAATATATATAATATATTGTTGGACCTTTCATACAAAAGTGTAGATTAGCCGAACGATTTTCTATGGGAGGTCAAACTAAAATTTTCGTTTTTGATTCATGTACCCTAAAAGTCCTTGAAAGTTGTTCATTATCTGAAACTAAAATACACCCTAATACAGAATATAATTAATTTATTTAGTAAAACAGTTATAAAGCAAATGAACATAAAATCCTAAAACTATAATATCTTGTGGGGTGGTACCAATAGAATCTTGGTGGTAATTAAAAAATAGGGGTGTACTATATTGAATGTTTCAGAATAATGTGTCAAGTGGTGATCGGTGGTTTTTCGGCTACAAAAATACTGCATAAGAAACCTTTCCCTTAGACCAAGGTGTCAAATTGATCACCCATCGATCCTGTAAAAACGGTTTTCTGTATTTTGCGTTCTTTTACTATTTTACCACCTTTGATAATTTGAGGTTTCAAAGAATTTGTTTGAGGTTTCAAATTCATTACATCCTGAAACTTTAATTGCTTAATGTGAGCATTGGCACAACTACATTCTTAAACAGATTGTTGGTAAAAAGCAGTTGTAGCAATGCTTCTGTCCACCCCGAAAGGAATTACGGTCGTGAGTTTATGTATGTATGTGTACAGTCAGCAGCAAAAAGATGTATGCCTCCTCATGCAAAAGATGTATACACTTTAGTACTACGCGTAGAACTAAAGTGGATACATCTTTATACTACGACGTAGTAAAAGTGCATACATCTCTTTGCTGCTGACTGTACAAAGAATTTTCAAATTAAAAAAATATTGTCTATACCTGAAATGATAAGGGGTAATATAATTACAGTTCCATTGGACATTTTGCACTGCACTTTACCGAACTTTAATGTATTTTATTTATGTACTTACTCTTATCTGCATAAGAGCTAATCACAAGTTTATTACGAGATCGTTCGTTGGTAAGTTAATTACAAAATATTAAGGATTTAATTGGTTTTGGATCTATAAAAAAATATTATTACACTTTTTTTTTTAATTTTTTTTATTTGAACTGATGTGACAACGTCTAATATAATAGACAAGTAAGCAAAAACTTATTAAAAACCTTTTAAACCAAATAATTGTTAACAAAAAAAATTCATGTTTATTTCGAAAAGCGCATTTTTTTAAATACTTTTAAACAAACTTTTCGAGTTTTGTTTGGAAATTTTATTGAAATGCCAAACACTGTCTTTACTAATTTTAAAGAGTTACTGTTCACCAAACGTAGGTAAGTAGGTAAGTTATTTTATTTATTATAATCATAATCAAACTATTTTTAGCTTTTGGTTAATTCTGTAACATTTTAATTTAATTCAAAATTTAATTACAATTTAAATTATAATTAAAAAACACAGGGAAATAAAGATTTTTTTAAATTATTATGCTGATCATCTATATTTTTTAATATCGCGCTTCTTTTGTCTTAATACCGGAGAAGTCAGTACCATAAATATTAAACGATTCTGTTATTCAAATAAACGAATGGACACTGCGTCTGCTGAAGTCTGTCTGCACCATGGACACTCTTTATTATACTAATAATCAAAGACACTGATCGGAATTTGCTAGTGAAACTTACCTGAGACAACGAAAATTAATGTGAACTTTACACTTAAACTCTTACAGTTCATATTGTATTGTGACATTGTCATTTTTCGATACAAGCCATGCAACTTGACATTGCATAGCCGCACGTAGCACCAAATGCATACGAAATTGCGAAAATAAATACTTAGAGAAATAATTGTCAATAGGTCTAATTTATTATCAACCAGTTACGCTCGCGACTTTGTACGCGAGAACCACTTGAATACATACTGTTGTCAACGTGAATTAATAGCCCACAGCATGTGCTGATGTATTTTTGAAGTCTAAACTTAAACTAAACGAAACGAAAACTTAAACATACTTTTGGGGGTTCTTCAGATCATCAAACTGAACAACTTTCACTAAAGGACCAATTGAAAACGAGAAATAAATGCCATAAAATAGCTATGTGGATAACTCCACATAGTGACAACAAAATATAGATTTGAAAGACCTCAAATTTTGCAGAAATTTACAAAAGATGGACTCCTAGATTCCTAGATCCGAAAGGATTACAAAGGATTCGGTCAGTTAATTCAGTTTCCCCACGTCTGAACCGTGTAATTAATTCAATGAACAAATACAGCGGATATTCTCACACGGTAGTCATTCATGGTAGTCAGGGGAACGGCAAAAGTGTGCTTGATTGTTTTACGTTACTGCTAAGAGACCGAGGACATTTGAAGGACTAGAATGTCAGCGGCAATGTATGGCAGCGGAGCACAACTGAAGCATACTAAGGTGACATTAGAGACACGTGCCATTTTTGGGCTTTGTTATTGGTCCTGTTTTGAACATCATCGAAGACCATAAAGATGTACGGGCTACCCCTGTACGTTAGTTGATAAAATATGATAAAAGAAGAGTTTATTGAATTAACTGATTAATGCTAGTATGAAAATGATTGCTATGAGAGCACGCGATTCGGCTACCAATTGTGAACTGTGTAAAAATAAATGTATCGAACCAGGCGTTGATTGATGACTCGACTATACTCGTATAAAAATATGCACGGTTGCACCGTACACTAAGGTGACATTAGAGACATGTGCCATTATTGGGTTTTGTTATTGTATGACGTGGTTCGTCAATGTGTATAGAATACCATTGTATACAACGCAGAATTTCATTACTACTGTCGTATAACCATCGCCGATAACGAAATATAACTGAAATCGAATGCCATTTCATCATCATCATCATCATATCAGCCGATAAACGTCCACTGCTGGACATAGGCCTCCCCAAAAATGGGGGGATTTGCCATAATCGCCACGCTTGGCAGGCAGGTTGGAGATCGCAGTTGGATTGAATGTGTGTATTTAGAGGATGCTGCTGCCCATACTCCGGTAGATCCCTTAGTCGCCTTTTACGACACCCACGGGAGGAAATGGGATGGTGCTACTCTTAGCCGACACCACACGGAATGCCATTTACATAGTGTTAAAAT
This sequence comes from Agonopterix heracliana, assembly GCA_963693445.1. Taxonomy (NCBI): domain Eukaryota; kingdom Metazoa; phylum Arthropoda; class Insecta; order Lepidoptera; family Depressariidae; genus Agonopterix; species Agonopterix heracliana. The sequence goes on from OY856327.1 coordinate 4,105,406, forward strand.
TAACCTTGCGCACAACACACTTGAAAGGTGGTCTGTAGCTGTAAGAAACTTTCTTGTCGCCCCGAAAGAGATTACGGTGGTGAGATTGTGCGTATGTAGACGTAGACCAATACCAACGTGCATAAAACACACATCATCATCATCATCATTATCTCAGCCGACGTCCACTGCTGGACATAGGCCTCCCCCAAGGATCGCCATAACGACCGGTCCTGCGCTGCCCTCATCCAACGGATTCCCGCCGTCTTCACCAGGTCGTCGGTCCACCGTGTGGGGGGGGCCTACCCACGCTGCGCTTTCCGGGTACGCGGTCTCAAAACTCGAGAACCTCATTTTTTTGGTTTGAAATGTTCGCGTAAGGCCTGCCATATCCATTAATTTTACTTTGATCTTAGGGCATAGGCACAACCAACATAAGCCCCGAAAGTGAAGTGTCATTGCAGCTTTATACATTTTTAAGCAAAATGACTTACCCAAAAAATATGTGACACATAGCACGGATATGACAAGTAAAATGAACACTTTCTTCAATCTTCTCGGCTGCTTCATGGCCCTGGCACGAGCGTTGATATGTGGTGCTGCTGTAGAGTCATCTTTCAACTGAAAATACAATTTTATTATATTAAAAACACGGACCTGAAAAAAACCGGACGTAATCTCGTCTAATCACTAGTGAAGCACCCATTTATTTTCGCACTTTCGCGCGGTACAAAATGGTGGCGGATTGTAGGACCTAAACCTAGAACTGGTGCATCTGTGTGAGTGTAGGTCCCTTGTAGAACAAACGAATATGTAGGACCTTGCATGCTTCATATCTTTTTAGTGTCACATTACGTCCGCCTTTTTTTCAAGTCCGTGATTAAAAACTGCTATTAATTTTTTTAGTTTTTTCCTCACCAAGTTGAGGAAAAACTAAAAATATGTCAGAGAAAGATAGAAGCATGCTGGAATAAGACTAATGGATCAGATAAATAATGCTAAAATAAGAAAAAAAACAAAATTTTTTCATATATTGGAAAGACAATCTTATTGTTAAAAGTGGAATTGGGCAGGACACATCTGCAGAATAGACTAAGAGGGCAATATAATAGATACGACGTGACGGTCAGAGGAAAAGAGGAAGCCCAAAAATGACATGGGCTGCTATACAGGGTGAAATCGATATCATTAGCATCCTTTTAAACTAAGAGTCTACCCATCAAACTGAACAACTTTTACTATGGGAGCAAACCAATCGGAGCAAAAAAAAAATCTGCTGTCCCATAGATTTGAGTCGTGTCGGCAGCGGCGACGGGTGCAGTTTAGTATGGGACATCAGATTTTTTTTAGCTCCGATTGGTTTGCTCCCATAGTAAAAGTTGTTCAGTTTGATGGGTAGACTCTTAGTTTAAAAGGATGCTAATGATATCGATTTCATCCTGTATACGTCCAAAGATGAGGCCCAGACTGGATGAATATTGGAAGAAATAATAAATAAATAACGCTCATAGGCACAGGCAGGTCATTGTAATGATCCCAAGTAAGCCTCAGGCTTTTTGTTATGGGTACCATACAACAACGGCACACACAATAACATCCATGACCGAACCGGGATTCGAACCCAGGACCCTGGTTTGGCAGTCCGGCATGGTAACCATAACACCAACCGGGTCGGAAATGGGGGGAGGCCTACGCTAAAGAAGACACTACTAAGCCCTACGCTAAGAAGGGAGCTGATCACAATCGTGCCGAGATTATATCTAACTAGTGTTTTCCCGCGACTTCGTCCGCACAAATTATATACCAGATTTTAAGTCAGATCATAAGTAATCAAACAAAAAAAATTTCATCAAAATCGGTTCAGTAGTTTTTGCGTGATGCGCGAACAAACAAACAAACAGACAAACAGACAGACAAAATTTCTAAAAAAGGTTGATTTCGAGTCAGGGATACCTAAAAACCATATCGTAATCATTTTTTTTGTAAATATCTTCAATGTACAGACACACTTCAGTTACAGTTTTCTAATAGTTTATATTAAACGCAATAAACACCCTGGTGTTAGGAAAAGTATCATTAACCTTTAAACCACATACTCTACCCATCAAACTGAACAACTTTTACTCAGGGTAAAAAAGTCAGCTGTTCCCAAGCTGTTCCATACTAAACTGCAATACCTACTCGACGCAAACATATGGAACAGCAGCTTTTTTATTGTTCTGTTCGTTTTGTTCCCATAGTAAAAGTCGTTCAATTTGATGGAGAGTATGTGGTGTACTTAAAATATAATGATTTCCTTACACCCTGTAGTTAAATGTAATGAATGAGTTATTGTTATTACTATTGTTTTGTTAATAAAAATGAAATGTAAGAATATTATTGATTCATGCATGAAATAAATAATGAATTGTTAATTTATGAATGTGTTAAAGTCTAGTTAAAGTAGTAGAATAAAGGTTTTTTATTTATTTTATTACTAGTGTTTTCCCGCGACTTCGTCCGCACAAATTATACACCAGATTTTAAGTCAGATCATAAGCTATCAAACAAAAAAGTTTCATTAAAATCGGTTCAGTAGTTTTTGCGTGATGCGCGAACAAACAAACAAACTCACTTTTTTGTCAATAGATGGCGCTGCACGTCATTTAAATCGCGCTATCGAGTGTTATTCGAGTTTATATGAAGTGAACCGCTACTTTTTTATTCTTCATGATTTTACAGTTTTATAATAGTTAAGATTTTAATAACTTGCTTTAGTAGGTATGTATGTGATGAAAGAGCATTATGAACATCCACAATCAATTCATTCTATACACATGGACTCATCACATCATACAAAACCCCAAAATAGCATGTCTAGTATGTTAACAAACAGACAAACCTTCAATGTACGGACGGACACATTTCTGTTACTTACAGTTTTATAATAATTTAGATTAGGCAAGGAAAACTTCTTTACCAAAATGTTTGAACTACCTAAACCTATTAAGGAAGTTATATTACTCAAATGATTTGATAGCAAGGCCATTCGAAAATAGAGACGTTGAATGAATAATGAAAATACGTTTTTTATTTCTTACCCAATACATGTTACCTAAAAATGTACATAATTTTAGATCCTTTGACCTATACTCTTAGATAGAGTATATTATGTATAGATTGAGCCTCACGCTTGTACCCTATACAACAAAAGTGGCCAACTCTCTTAGGTTGGTGTGTGTGAGGCGTCATACAACTTATCTATGTGTGCGTGTATAGCGACACAGTTTATCACGCAAAACTTGGGTACTTAATTTTTTTTTTGCATTCGTATCTTTGTCTGTTTATCTAGATTCTAGACTATAACATATCAAAGCCTATATTATTTTTATTAGTAAGATCACAAAAAAACATCTTCTAATAAGAATACCAAAAATACCTCCCAATAAAAATAATTACTGAGAGAACACTAATTTAAATCAATATAATTTAAGTACTACCTAATTAAAATTGTTTGAAACACACACATCCATACAAAGTTAGAACTCTGTGTTTTTAATAATTAAATAGGTAGTTTAACATAAGAAATAAAAAAATAGGAATAAAAAACTAGTGACAGAGAGAAGAGAGTATTCTTTTTTTGAGTGACACACACATTGAAATACCACATTCTGGACACTCCACAGAATGATCTCACAATACTTGAATATTACTGCTACGGAAAAAAGATTGTGTCGGCACATGCGGTGTCCCTCTCACATGCCCCAAGGCTGCAATCGCGGTAAATATTTGGTGATTGAACTGTGATTGGACTATGTATGAACCATAACTTTAGACACACATGGTGATTCAATTTTTGTTTGATGGCATCCAATGTGTTATCACAATTCAGCCAACGTCTCGTTATATGAATATTATACGTAGGAAAATGATCAGTAGTTTTAATCTAGAGTGGCAGTTTTGCCAATGTAAGTAGTTTAGAGTCTCAAGTGATTGTTTTAAGGTTAAAACACAAAAGAGTTCACGAAATGGCCGACCCGCATAGCCAGAAAAATCACGAGCCGACGCAGACGTCCTCTCGGTAGACCTCTAGCCACGCGAGTCCGACACACATTGTATTGCGCTAATCGCAATACTGTTCTCGACAGCAGTTAGAGCCATTTTGACAGATTGCTCAGACGTTAAGGGCTGTCAGTTACAAGAGTTGAGCGCGATGCGGAATTCAGCACAGCTGAATAGTAATTGGATTGCAATGTGATTATAACTGAAATTGGATATTTGAATAAGAATAGAACTTTGATGTTTTAACTCAGTGCAATCGGGCTCCTGTCTGTATGTATTTGTTTGGCTCCTCTAAAATAGCCCTTATTGTATAAAGTTTGGGGTGAGGCATAGAGAAATTACACGCTCCTCTTGGTAGAGATGGTGTAACAAAGTGTGCACAGTAACCACCAATTGTGCACTAGTTTGTACTGCGACCATAGAGAAATTACACGCTCCCCTAAGCTTTTTGTCTCCCCTCACCCGTCCCTCACCCCCTTTGTCGGCGACATAATTTTCTATAGAAAAAAGCCGATATGCCATCTCCTCTTACTCCATGGGGTGAGGCGCGTTATCTGTTAATTTAGGCAGGGAAAGTGAGTGGCCATTCTGTATGTAGTACTATTGTAAATTCTGTGACAGAGACTACAGAGAGAAAAGAGATATTTCTGTTTTGTTTTGTTTATGATGGTATGTTTTGGAATTTCTACAATTAAAATATTGTAAGCTCTTGACATCGAGTCTAGTATATAAACGACCTACTCATAAATAGAACTAACAATTGCTAACAATACATGGAATTATTTTGAATGAATACTCACCTCTAAATACCTGTAAGTACTAAATTTTCCCATGTCTGGTTGATAAACTAAACTAATACTCACAACCGGTATAAATAATTAAAATAATAGGTACTACCGTTAATTAAAATACTGCCGTTAACCATTTCTCAATAAGCTTATCACATTTAATCATTCTGATAAAAAATGAAAAAAACACTCGTATAAAATCGCGAAGAACGTTTTTCGAAAAATATTCATTCGAATTTTAAATGTCAATGTCAAATAAATGAAAATGTCAATTTGACAACTTGTTGCTGTGGTTCAAAATTCTTGCATAAAGGCGAAGGAAACAGAGCCTTTAAAGCCAAGTGCATATGTCGTAGTCATCTTGTTGAATTTGCTATTTGATTGAATGACTAGCGCGTTCATCTAATGACGACATTTAATTGAATGACTAAAGGACAACTCGTCGAGTTGTTTAATGTAACGTTCAACGTCTTGACTAATTCAACCCAGACAACTCGACCCCGACTATTCGACTGACTATTTTACTACTGACTACCTACACTATTTTTTGACAGATTGTTGAGGAAACCCCCCCTTTTTTTAAATGGGAGAGGGGGATTTTTGCAAGTCGAAACGTGTTTGCTCCGCTACGCTCCGCTTCGCTCCGCGATTCTATATTACACTACTTACTTCTGTCAAAAAAGGGCCGGGCCTCCGCCGCTCCGCTACGGCCCGGTGCCAATGCCAGTACAGAAAGGTTTTTTGGAGCATTTGAGGGACGAGGTACGGGGTCGAGTTGTCGGGGTCGAGTTATCCGGGTCGAGTTGTTCACGAATTCAACAATTTCAATCACCTGACTGATTTTACGTCCGCTCTGTTCAAAGGGCTATGTTACAATCCGCTAACTAGTTGGACGTTGAGTGACGCTTGTTCAACGTTCGGCCTAGTCATTCAAGTAAATGTCGTCATTATATGAACGCGCTAGTCATTCAATCAAATAGCAGATTCAACCAGATGACTGCGACACATACATTACGTAAACCATGACTGTTCCTATCTGTGTTCACTCTTTGCCTTTGCCACACACAACTCTCAAATATTTTTGGGACACGCAGTTCCAACATGTACCTACAGGAGTAGTAAGTAGCACAGTACCATAGCCAAGTCTGCATGGGTAGAATGCCACCATGATACAGCGCTATCACACCTTCGCTCTCTTTCTATTTGCGCGCGAACGAACGACATAAAAGATCATATCACGGTTAGCATGCTACGGCTTCTGGTAATAGTAGATAAACTACACATGCCTTTGCAAGACTTTAACAAGAAAAGTGCTGTTTCACCACGACAACGCACCGGTTCACACGTCTGCCGTTGCCATGGCCAAATTGGTCGAATTACGCTACGAATTGCTGCCCCATCCAGCGTATTCTCCAGATTTGGCCCCTTGTGACTTCTTTCTGTTTCCTAATCTGAAAAAATCACTCGCCGGGAATAGATATGGATCATATGGATCAAATGAGGAGGTCATCGCCGCCACGGAGGCCTATTTTGAAGAGTTTGACAAAAACTATTTTTCGGACGGGTTAAAAAAGTTGGAGCATCGCTGGGCTAAGTGTATCGAACTAAAAGGAGTCTATGTTGAAAAATAAATTGCCACTATTCCAAAATTTTCGTTTACTTTTTGTAGGCCAAGTATTTATTGAATGACCCTCGTATCTTAGTACAAATAAAGTAGAACTTTAATTCCCCATAGACCGCTTCCGCAATCTAGCGATAATCAGAAAGTATTAGGTGTGAGAACTGATTCAGTCCGAGATTCAGAGAAGATTTTTTTGTCTTAATTCGAGCTAGGTAGGGTCGAAATGTATGGATTTTGACATTCGGTAGTTCGAACTAAGACTTAAAAATTTATCTGAATCTCAGCCTTAGATAGGTAGCAGACTTCGGTGATAAAATAACTATTATTGTATTTGTTCATGGTTCTATCCTCATTAAATCCCCATCGAAAATACTGTGGCTCCATCTAGCGGTAACTTGGTGTTAATAATGTGATGCACTTCATCCAAGGCGAATTGCCTATCTAAATCCAATAATACGAACTTTATAATCTATGGTTATAAGTTCAAGGCATGGTCAAGGTCATGTAACGTCAAAGTTCATAGGTAATAGACACAGGAAATAATAACTTTGTTCATGCTGAGTAACTAAGAGGAGGTAGTTATATTATCAATCTATTCTATTCCGTATTTCGAAAGTATAAGGTTATGTTTTCGATAACACTGTGTTGTCTTGTCTTAACTCACCTTTCTCTGACGTAAATCACTCATCGTATTTTTACTAGTTAACAGGTTAACACTTATGTATTGTGAATTGTGAACTTTAAAAAGTTGCCAAAATGTTTTATTCCAAAAGTAGGAAATTAATGTTTTACGGTCTACCAACCAAACAAGATAAATTAGATACGTCCGCCCACAGACTATGTGAATTATTAACTGGGTAATTTATTTCGATGACTATATAGTAAGTATACTAAAATAGTTTTTATCTTTAACTTGAGATAGCGACTATAGACATTGTATATACGTATAATAATGTAGGTATTGATAGTGCCATGATATCCGTTCGAACGGAGACTAAATATCCAAGTTTGGAATATTTAGATACATGCTAATATCTAATATTTAGATTAACTTTAGCTTAGAGGGCGACCGTATCTCTTTATTTGAATCACGGTAATGTCATCAGTTACTATACTTAATCGGATATTCCTTAATGTTTTGTGTGTGTAATTTACTATATTATTTTGTATGCCATCAGGCGGATCACAGTGAGACCTATATATTTGTAAACTTGTTATTACTTTAACCTGTGTATCACAAATAAATAAATAAATTATGAATTATGAAATTATGAATTCCATCACACGTAACGTAATACGCACATCACTAACTTAACTTTAATAACAGTAGGTATACTACCTAACTATACAAGGTGTTTCATATCATAAGTAAAAATAAATATTTAAAACTCTTAAGGGGGTTGTTTAGACCGTCAAACTGAACAACTTTCTCTATGGGACCAACATCGAAATCGCGAAAAAAAAAGATGTTCCATACTCTACAAATCGACTAGAGCTAAAATATGTAGTTATGGGATATCCGATTTTTGTGAAAGTTGTTCAGTTTGATGGTCTAAACCACCCTTATACAGGGTCCTTCTTAATATGCTGACACTTTTTTAAGGGGATGATCAGACCATCAAATTGAACAACTTTCTCTATGGGACCAACATCGAAATCGCGAAAAAAAAAACAGATGTCCCATACATTTGGCTCGAGTAGGTTTGCAGTTTTGTATAGAAGAGCTGATTTTTTTCGCGATTTCGATGTTGGTGCCATAGAGAAAGTTGTTTAGTTTGACGGTCTGATCATCCTCTTAAAAAATTATGTTGGACCCTATATTATGTTTATTTGTATGTTTGTAACACCTTGTATACCTACTGCTTGTTTTAATAATTGAGAATCTGCTTTATCAATAAGAATACTACAATCATACTAAGCAGCGTTACGCGGCAGATTATTAAATCTGCTGCGTCACGCTGCGTAGTAGTGATTGTAATGTAACGTTAAGGTGGACATATTTAAACATTATAAGGGTGCCTTGTTTATTAAGGAACACTAAAATTTACCTTTATAACGTTCCTTCAAATACCTATAGGGTGCGTAGTTGAACAGTGAACCACCCTTTTTTCCAAGATACGTAGCGTGCTGAAAAATAAAGCTAATACTTTCGTTTTGGTGTCATCGGTTAGGTAATTTCATAAGGTTTCTTAGTTTTAAGTTATATAAAGCCCAAGGAACAAACTAAACCCGTAAAGACAGTTTTTATCAAAAATGAAATTTGGCTCACTGTGTACTATGGGTAGTTTACACTGAACCACCCGAGTTTCAACAGTGAACCATACATTTAATTACTAGTAAAAATGCTTATTTCTGAAAAGAAATGACACAATTTTGAAAAATCTCCTTTTATTTTTACCATACAAAATACAATGTAAAAAAAAACTTCTTCTAACAAAAACTACTTAAACTTTTCATATAAACCTTTTTAGGTAATTAACAACAAACCTTTTTGATGGTATAATAAACAGTCTTCATTCAAAAAACCACAGAAAAATAAAAAATAATCAAAATTGTCATGAACAACTTCTATTAAAAATTTATCTTTTTTAAAGTTAGGTAGTGAACCGGTTCACTGTCTACTATGCAAACCTGGTTCACTGTTCAATACACACACTCTTCCACTTATAATTACCCAAAAAAATAGGCTAGACGCTGAATTGTCACAAAACAATATGCTCATAAAACGACTAAAACTACAACAATTCTGACACCACACAAGTTTTATTCTTAGTATAAATAACAAAATGTACAAAAATCGAGACAGTTAAGTGAGAAAACAATCTTTTTTTGGCGGAAAACAAACAAATAGCTGTACCACATAACGCTCACACCGCGGCTGCCGGCTCACTACGGGAGAGGGGAAGGGTGCCCACGAGGCAAGTATTAGTTAGTGAGGTAAAGCTGGCAATGTCGCATATTTTGAAATATGGCGGTGGCTCAGTGTATCTGGTTGGTTCACTGTTCGACTACGCACCCTACTCCATTTCAATTAGCAGTAGCCAGAAACCCATATAGGAATCGGAAAATCTTTTCGTCCTTATATGAGATATAAATTAAGAGTGAAATAAAATAACTGGCCTCTTATTATTTAACGCAACGTTCATCAGTTTCAGATAGTGCTAGCGGTTCATCGGAAATTTCATAAGAATACTGCACTTTTTGTTAAAGGCAAGCCGCTTTGCACAGTGGTAGTTAGGACCATTTGGAGTGATTTGACCCGTAGTGATTTTTGATTCACCCCTTAGGGGGGATTTTTGGGGGGTGGGGGGTGAACTACTCCTTAAATTCTTAAAATTGCTAACCTTAACCGATATTGACAATCAGGGACTCATTTTCGCATAATTTGAGGTCACTGAATTTGAATTTGGAGTAATTTTGATCATCCGAACTTCAATTTTGGATATTTTGGACCGTAAGCCGTTTTTTGGTACAAAATTTAAAAAATGATAAAAAGTCATACAGTAGCCATATTAGAGTCAATTTCTGGAAAGTCAATAGCGCTAAATCGAAATAAGTCGTCAAAAATATATTTTAGAAAAAAATTTAGGGGGTACAAAATGACTAAAAAAATTTTTTTTTTTTAAATCAGATTGCGTATTGTTTTTAGGGTTCCGAACCAAAAAGGCGCCACACGGGACCCTATTTACTAAAGCCTACGTTGTCCATCCGTCCGTCTGTCCGTCCGTCCTGTCTACCTGTACTGCCTGTCCTACCTATAAAGGGCTGTATCTTTTGAACCGTAATAGCTAGATGGTTGAAATTTTCAGAGAATATGCGTTATTATAACGAATTTGTTAAAAAATAATAAGAAAAGCAAAAAGTAAAAAATTAAGGGGGGGTCTCCATACAAAAAACTAATTTTTTAACGTTTATAGTTTTTGCTCTATCGTAAAAACGGTAATACATACAAGCGTCAAACTTGGTACGGTTATAGTGCAAACTCTATAGTATAACAAGAAATAATAAAAATTGGCCAAGTGTGTGTCGGGTTCGCGCTAAGGGTCCCGGAAATAACAAATTTTTTTAGTGATTTTTTTTTAACCCTGTCGAAATTTCCAGTGGTGGTTCAGACCATCAAACTGAACAACTTTTACTATGGGAGGAAATCGGAAATCGAAAAAACAAAAACAGATGTCTCATACATTTGAGTCGAGCAGGCATAGCAGTTTAGTATGGAGCAGTAGATTTTTTTTTGTGATTTCAGATTTCCTCCCATAGTAAAAGTTGTTCAGTTTGATGGTCTGAACAACCACTGGAAATTTCGACACGGCTAAAAAAATTTCACCAAAAAAATGAGTTATTTCCGGGACCCTTAGCGCGAACCCGACACACACTTGGCCAAATTTTATTATTTCTTGTTATACTATAGAGTTTGCACTATAACCGTACCGAGTTTGACGCTTGTATGTATTACCGTTTTTACGATAGAGCAAAAACTATAAACGTTAAAAAATTAGTTTTTTGTATGGAGACGCCCCTTAATTTTCTACTTTTTGCTTTTCTTATTATTTTTTAACAAATTCGCCATAATAACGCATATTCTCTGAAAATTTCAACCATCTAGCTATTACGGTTCAGAAGATACAGCCCTTTATAGGTAGGACAGGCAGTACAGGTAGACAGGACGGACGGACAGACGGACGGATGGACAACGTAGGCTTAGTAATAGGGTCCTGTGTGGCGCCTTTTAGGTTCGGAACCCTAAAAACAATACGCAATCTGATTTAAAAAAAAAAATATTTTTTTAGTCATTTTGTACCCCCTAAAATTTTTTCCGAAATATATTTTTGACGACTTATTTCGATTTAGCGCTATTGACTTTCCAGAAATTGACTCTAATATGGCTACTGTATGACTTTTTATCATTTTTTAAATTGTGTACCAAAAAACGTCCTTACGGTCCAAAATATCCAAAATTGAAGTTCGGATGATCAAAATTACTCTAAATTCAAATTCAGTGACCTCAAATTATGCGAAAATGAGTCCCTGATTGTCAATATCGGTTAAGGTTAGCAATTTTAAGAATTTAAGGAGTAGTTCACCTCCCACCCCCCAAAAATCCCCCCCTAAGAGGTGAATCAAAAATCACTACGGGTCAAATCATTCCAAATGGTCCTATCTACCACTGTGCAAAGCGGCTTGCCTTTAACAAAAAGTGCAGTATTGTTTGGCGTACCGCTAGCACTAAGATGTTTTTCGTTACTTAGGTACATACTACTACTACTACTATACCTGTAATAGTATTTCTTAATAAGCGGTCAGTTTTAGGGGATGATCAGACCATTAACCTGAAAAAAAATTATGGGACCACCACCGCATTGCCCAGATTCGAATGCGCCTCCGATTTTCTTCCCGTGGATGCCATACGAGGCTACCCTGCTAAAACTAGAACTTTATTTAAGGCCTACGCTCATTGCTGCGATATTATCGAGCGATATTATCGCTGCGATTTTGCGATAATTGTTCTCAGTACATTTTGTATGGGGACGCGCGCGATCCTACACACTGCCGCGATATTATCGAGCGATAATATCGCTGCGATTTTGCGATAATTGTTCTCAGTATATTTTGTATGGGGACGCGCTCGATCCCACACACTGCCGCGATATTATCGCAACCTGACGCAATCTCTTTCTACTACACTCAGTGAAGGGCGCATGCGTGACGCGAATCGCGGAATCGCTGCAGTGTGTAAGGTGTCGCGATATCGCTGTCGATAATATCGCTGCAATGTGCGGAAGCCTTTATGTGCACAATAACCAGACAAAATTGTACTTCTCATTACAGAAACATGGCTTTCGGTGAAGTTATATTACAGCAGCTGAAAGCGTACGGTGTGGGGCGACGGAGACTAGATGACGAGCTTTTCATCAGGGATAAACCACCTCCACGGTTGGGCATCTACGATTTAGATGACGAAGATTTGTGTCATGAAGTGTAAGTTCTGCATCACCATCATCCTCCAGCCCTTATAAAATATCACCATAGTACGTTTGTATGGAGCGCGCTCCGAATTTATATCCTCTTAATCTCTTGTACTCTTCTGCTCTACTGGTACTTCTCAATGCCTTATTGGGCCGATTTTCTTTAATAAACATAAGTAGGACCTGAGTAGGACCAACAAGTGTCCCTGGTGGACCTACTAGTAGGACAAAATAGTATAGACGACATATTATTAACATCCCAAAAAAATCCGCCTAGCGATCTAGATAGGAATAACCCAATAGCGAATTCCTCCACTGCAGAGAGAATTAACTCGTGATATGAAATATTTTTAATCTTAATATCTTACGACGACTGTACACACCACGCAAATATGATGGAGCGGCGTCCTAGGAATAGAGTATTTGAAGGCCCTTGAAATAGAAGAGCGGCGTCATGGGAAGCGGCGTAATGGGAATGATTCCTCATTATTTAGGGTCCCCTTCCATTCTTTCATCGAAATATGCCTTAAGATCGTCACTTATTTATAAAGGGTGGATTTTGGGACGGGGTCCAAAGATAGGTATGTGTATGTAGGTATGGTAATGGCGTGTAAAGGGGACCGATTTTTGCGATCTCATTGGTCTGATAGTTTTTTTTATCCTTATAAGAAACAGAATTGATTGACACCAATAAAGGTTTTAAAGGTTTTTATTTAAATTGCCAATTTTCTTGCTGAAATCTTTTTCAAAATCTGTGAATGCAGGTCAACGTGTCTCAAAAGTTAAGGACATTCTTCTAAGAACGTTCTCCTGTAGCTACAACGTTTAAGGGTTGCCTTGCCTGTTGTAGCTTCTACTGCCTCCTCCGAAAATTCACCTTTTGTACAAGGTCTCCATGAAAAGACATGTGAGCGGACTTGTTAGGGTATTATCAAGCCAACTCAATGGCCTCAGTAGCCTTCTAAAATAGACTAACGTCAAACCGAAACCGTCCCCAGCCTTCAATTCCTAAACATGGACGCTATAAATGTAATTTCGAAACTTCTGAAGGTACCTACTAATTTTTATTTTGTATTTTCCAGTATAAAATCAACATGCAGCATTCCCGGATGCGCATTTTCCACAGACTCTCTATTAGAGTTCGAGAATCACTACAATGCTTCCCATAGATACTCTTGCAGCCAATGCAAGAAAGTGTTGCCTTCACCGCATTTCCTTGACTTACACATTCAGGAAAAACACGACTCATTCTTTGCTGTCATGGCGGAAAGGAAACCTTCGGTAAGTAATATTTTTATAATATAGGTAAGTCATCTCGAGCGTTTTCGTGCTTCGGAAGGCACGTTAAGCCGTTGGTCTCGGATAGTTCCGTCAGATGGCGTTGTAACTATTCGTTAAGCCAAGTCAGAGGCCTATTGGCGGCTTGAAAATTCTCTGACAGCAAGGTGACCACTAACTTGCCTCCACCAACACGCACTGGGCCCGCGTGGTGGAGTATGGCCCACTCCCTCTCACCCTTATTCGTGAGAGGAGGCCTTTGCCCTGCAGTGGGATTCTAGAGGCTTAACTTACTTACTTACTTATAGGTAAGTACCAAAAATATTTTCTAGTTTTGCATACCAACAAAATTAAAAGCGCAACCCCGATGTCCATCCACGTCGTCTGTCATAGCTCATAGGCATTATTTTACTAAAAAAAAAACAAATATTTGAAATGATGGGCCACTGGCTGCCACACTTTATAAAATCTCTCCCGACAACAGGAGATCGCAACAATACCTACTTGTTGAACCAATTCAAAAATAATCCGTTGGGTACAATTATGTTTTCAATAAATAATTATTTGGACTAGGTACTCTATTTGGATATTGTTACGAAAAGCTATGTTTTCGGATTTTCGTAACTGTCACAATTGTACATCACTAGCGTTAAATTGAGCATTCAAATATTTAAAATCAAAGAGAATGGATGTACAACTTTGTCAACTTTATACAGGATGTTTTGTTAGGTATATGAAAACTGATGTGAAACTATTACTTTTTGCAGTACTGCTGTTATATTGAAGAATGTAAAGAAAAATTTTCAAACGCCGATGAACGTCTCGAACACTGCGTTAAAATACACAAACTACCCAAAGACTTCAGATTCGACTCAAAACCCAAAATACCTAAGTCGAAAAAATCTAAAGGAAAGAAGAAAAATTCTACAACTAATGAGAATTCTATGGAATTAGATAGTAATGTTAATCATCCAGCTAAAGAACAAAAATTCATTTTTAATAATAGTAAACAGAAAACGTTTGCCAAGTATACTGGCAAAAAATTCACAAACGATGAAGAAAGTGTTCCTACTGATGTAAATATGGACAATATTGTGGAAGATTTAAAAGAAAGTTTACCATAAGGGGCTCGACGGGCATTTTTACCCGCGTTCACGTTTGCACAATGATAATCTAAGGATGTGTACTTAGGTAACGCACACATCTGTAGAAAATCCCATAATGACTACGTGTGCCCGCGGAAAAATTGTCCCCAATCTGCTAAGACCTAATCCTGACCATAAAAATGAAATGCCATCGCCATGTTTCGGAAAATCATTGAAACTATTGTTTGTTCTTGAATCATTGTCTTAAGGTTTATAATTGATCGTAGCGCCTCCAAAGTTTTTGATTTTTCTGGTCAGGCCAAGGAATATAATACTCTCTACCGAGAGGGTCAGGCTTTACTTATAAATTTTTAATTTATTGAAGGCATGCCATCATTTTTACCATGAATTAAAAAAAAAGTGTCCTTTTTTAATTTCTTTTTTTATTTCACAAGCACATTACATTTTTACATCCTATATCAATAAATATTTTGCTAACATTACGATAACAGTTTGGTATGTCTAATGTCTTGGCATACATCCAGTAATCTCTTTTCTTTTTTTTTACAAAGTTATTTACCAACCGCTGGTTCATCAAAAAAGCATACACTCCTGTGTATTTCAAACAACCTATCTTAGTTATAGATACCAATCTTGAGGAAGATCTTATGGTTTCTACCAAACAGACTTTTAATACGAATTACCACTTTTAATTCAAGCATTTGAGCCAAGAGAGTAGTTCGCTAGTTTTTGAAGTCCAGGGGTCCTTAATGCCGACGGTTTTCAAGGTCATAATCAGACCATCAAACTGAACAACTTTCTCCATGGGATAAAACATACTCGATCAAAATGTATGGGATTTCTGTGTTGGTCCCACAGAAAAATTGTTCAGATTGACGGTCTGATCATCCTCTTAAAAACCCGTCAGCATATTATGTTGGACTCTGTACATTTGATACAAATTTGCTTTTTCCATCATCCAGCTTACAATTACTGCTATAAACTTTAAACTCAGATTGGCTTAACTGCAAACTCGAGAATACGTTACTAGTCTTTCGTATAACAGTTTTGAACGCTTAAAAATAAATAGTTCAATCTTATGACTAGCTAATGAAGTTACTTAGCCTTGCCCTGGGCGGCCACGGCTTCCATCGCACTCTTGACGGTAGCCTCATCTCCGAGGAAGACCATAGAATCGACTGGCTTCATGTCCTCGTCCAATTCGTAGACAAACGGGATTCCAGTTGGCAGATTCAGCTCCATGATGGCGGCATCGCTGAGGCCTGCAAAATAAGGTTATCAAGTTTTTGAATACAATGCAGTAGAAAAAACACCAGCTAACAACACTCTAATGAGCAATGCGCTTTTTTCCTATTTATTCATAATGAAAAACCAAATGTGTAACACAGGAAAGGACAGGAATTGTTTTACAAAGACTTTATAGTTTCATTCTTCCTTTCTATTTCTCAGTGGTGGAACTTTGTAAGTAATTACATAGGCGTGGTTGTATTGTATGTAAAGCCTGACCAGAAATATAAAAAACCTGGTTTGGGGGCGCTGCAATCGACTATAACCTTTAATGTCAGTGTTCCAAGTACAAAAAATAGTTGCGATGATTTTCCGCAACATGGCGAGGTTTTTCATATTTCTGGACGGGCTTTAAGTATATTATTCCCATATTATGCTTGACTTACCATCTAAATGCTTGACAATACCTCGAAGGCTGTTGCCATGAGCGGCGATAATAATTTGTTTGCCTTCTTTGATCTGTAAATAAAAAAATTATATTACATATAATATCAGTCTCATACTATACTATTCATTTGGATAGATATGCATGTTATACTCAAACTGATTGGTACATCTGTCTGAATGTGTTTGTATAGTTCACAATATTAATCAAATCAGCCCACATCAACATCAAAATCAAATTTTTTTTATTCCAAATAATATCACATAGATAACTTTCTGACGTCATTTTTGATTCAACCACCGCTTCGGAAGGTGTTCCGTTGTAGAGAAGATGCGGCCAGAAACTACAACACACTTCTTTTAAACAAAACAAAATATACAAAGTACAAATATTGAATTACATACACGGACCTGAAAAAAAGACGGACGTAATCTCGTCTAATCACGAGTGAAGCACCCATTTCTTTTGTGTGCGTGCTGTCACGCGGTACATAATGGTGACGGGTGTCGGACCTGCGCCTAGAGCTAGTGCATCTGTGTGAGTGTAGGTCCCTTGTAGAACAAACGAAAATGTAGGACCTTGCATGCTTCACATCTTTTTAGTGTCACATTACGTCCGTCTTTTTTCAGGTCCGTGATTACATAGTGTGAAATTGTCAAGACCAGACATTTTGGTCATTCAAATAATCATCGACCCACTACTGGGCGTAGGCCTCTTTTTATTGCACCATTTCTCACAGTTCTGTGATAATCTGATCCAATTACGTCCACAATGTCATCAGATTTGACATCTCATCTTATAGCCCAGGAAAATTGCATAAATCAGGAGAAATAAATCCCGGAGTATTGGAACTTGGTTTAAATGTTCCTTTGGTACATTAAGTTGAAGAAAATTAAAAGTCCTGGTGAGGGCTTCTAATGTCAAAATCCAAGATGGCTGCCAAGGAAATTTCAAACGCTAAAGCAGCTTTTAAGGTTTCACCGTGAGCGGGTTTCCCCGTTATTACGCCATTACGTGCAATACACTTCCAACCTGGAGCATAGGTTCTGCTCTTGCGATTCCACTCTGGACGGCCAATGAAGGCTAGCCAGAGGTAGGGGGGTGTGTTACTGTCTGTATGTGTGTGTGTGAGCGCATGTCTGTATGGTCCCCCTGGAGAGGGGTCCGCGGTGTCGCCACTCACCGTCAGCTCGCCACAAGCTGCCCCCGCGGGTTATTATTATTATTATTAAATGTTATAGACTCTTATTACATTATCAATATCTCATTACCTGAGGAACAATAACATCATTCCAGTAAGGAAGTGTCCTTTCGATTGTTAGCTTCAAGCTCTCAAACATGGGGAACTCTTCAGGTTTCGGGTCACCGGCGTACCGGGGGTCGTTGACGATGGTCTCATAGTACGGGTGGTCCTTCTCCATCGGCGGCGGTGGAACGTCGAAGCTGCGTCGCCAGATTTGTACCTGTTAATTAATCATGAAGATTTTTATAGGATGAATGAGGAGTTTTCTTTCAGCTACTAAAACGTAGTTCATCATAACGGCGATAGATGGCGTTGACCAGAGAGGGGTCCGAAGACGCAAATTTTAGGCTAAAAAGTAAACAAAAATGCATGTCACTGAGTCAGACGCATCCGTTGACGATATTATATGCTCATATTTTGCTGCTTACTTAAAAACACAAATTCTTACAATTTTATTTGTATTTTATTATCTGCAAGGTCGCTCGTCCCTGTCTGGTCAACGCTATCTATCGACCCATTAGGAACTACTTTTTCTTTTTTAATGGCTTTCTGAAAATCCCTCATTACATCAATGAGGGAGCTTAGAGTGAATAGACTTAATGTGGGCATATTTTATGAGATTCAGGCATTACAAAACTCTGATGATGCTATAAAAGTATTTAGGTACCATTGCTAAACACAAAGTGTCTCAAAAAGTAAATTAGAATATCTAACACTCACACTTAGTTGCAGAAACGCTCATTAGAGTTAATCATCATCATCATCTCAGCCGATGGACGTCCACTGCTGGACATAGGCCTCCCCCAAGGATCGCCATAACGACCGGTCCTGCGCTGCCCTCATCCAACGGTTTCCCGCCGCCTTCACCAGGTCGTCGGTCCACCGTGTGAGGGGCCTACCCACGCTGCGCTTTCCGGTACGCGGCCGCCACTCGAGAACCATCCTTCATTAGAGTTAATCCTATCCATTAATTTTATTTTGATCGAAGCCCACACCCAACGCCCTTTATGTTTGTCACACACCTAAGAAATCACTTGCTTTTGGAGAGCCTATATTGAAGATGGAGATTGTGAATGAGTAGGTACATCTATCCCAATCTGAAGGATAGCTTTTTGACCAATAAGAATAACACATTTGAGAAAAGAGATGGCAGAGCATCTTGCCATGCTCAAACGAGAACCGTGCAAATGAAAACCGTTCGTGGCCAGACTTGCAACAACATTGCAATTATAAATCACAGACTTAAAAGAAGAACCAGACGTAATCTCGTCTAATCACGAGTGAAGTACCCATTTCTTTTGTGTGCGTGCTGTCACACGGTACATAAGGTGAAGGGTTGTAGGACCTGCGCCTAGAGCTAGTGGATCTATGTATGAACAAACGAGATTGTATTACCTTGCATGTTTCACATCTTTTTAGTGCAATATTCGATCCGAATTTCTTTCAAGTCCGTGTTGTAAATACATTGTTTTTTTTTTAATTACCTGAGCCTCTCCATACTTGGCAGCTGTCTCGGCCTTGTTCAAGCCAGTCAAGCCGCCGTAGTGTCTCTCGTTGAGCCGCCAAGTCTTGCTCACTGGTAAATCGGCCTGGTCTATTTCCTGCAGTATGCTGCTCAAAGTTATTTGGGCGCGTTTCAGGACCGAAGTGTGGGCGATATCGAACTTGTATCCTTCTGCCTTTAGCGCTTTGCCGGCCGCTAATGCTTCGGTACGGCCTAGAAACGTAGAATTGGATAAAAATTTGATCTAATTTTGGTAGCGATTCGTAAAGGTCAAATGGACTCACCTTTGTCGCTGAGGTCAGCGTCAAACCAACCACAGAATAAGTTTTTTTGGTTCCATTCGCTTTCGCCGTGGCGAATCATAACAATCTTGTATTTTCCGGGCATTTTGAGATATAGTTTTGATAAAATAATCGGCCGGCAATTTCTATTTTCTTTCCGATCTTTTTTTGACGGAAATGTCTTCTTTGACCTTTGTCTATCCTTCAGGAGAATTTATTTTTTACATCTCCGTACCCAAATGAATACGTGCGAGGGGAAAACGCTCTACAAGTTTATAGCTTTCTCTTTTTCTCGCAACACTTTTTCTGTCTACTGAACCAAACAAAAAGCTCGCATGCCTCCCATTCACAAAAGTCCTTACCGAAAATCAGTGTGGAACAGACTTTATTTTGAACGAGAGTGAAAGAAAGAATGAATGAATGAATGGAACGAAGTTGACAATGAAAAATTTTCATCAAGGCAATCTGCTTAGATTTTTTCTTCAATTTTTCAACTTGTGAATTATTTTCGACGTCGTCGTACGCTATTTTTTGAATAAGAAGAAACGTTCATACGTCTACGAAATAATGTAGTAAGATTTGGACTCATTATCTTCCTGCAAAACGCTAAAGAACAAAATTTCAACAGTGAATGTTGAAAACATAAACATGGCACCAAAAAAAAGTGTTGAGAAAACATCTCCGCCGGCAAAAAACAAACAAGCGAAGGTACCTAAGATTAGAGCTAAGAAAGAAAAGCCAAAACTGAAGATACCTTCCATCGTGAAAGTCAAACTCCCGTCCATTAAAAGTTTACGTAAGTATGAAAATTTGCAAGCATGCAGAAATTTAATACCTTGACCATTTCAAGGCCTTATTTGACTCGGTTTTGTCACATTGTTCTGGGAAACTTATTACAAATCGATGCTCACATTTCTGGCTCAACTGTACAATGAGAACCGTCGAATTTGGGGGTGGGGATGGGTGGGGGGGATAGGAGGGGGTCCCCACATGCCCCCCCTAAATGGAAAAAGTTCGGAAACCCCCCCTTTTTTTTGCCCCCCTGCAGTCCAAAAATAGCTGGTAGAAGGCGTGGGAGGGACCCCAGATCTTGTTGGTTAGGTTAGCGACGAGCATGTTAGGTTTCTTGCGACCACAGCGCATGAGCCGAGCAGGCGGAGCGAGCGGTGCCGTGGCAGCACCCGGCGAGTGCCAGAACCGAATTGCTACTGTTTACCTGGTCGCCTCGAACCCCCTCCCTGTGGGGTGGTAAGGGGATTTCCCCCCCTCCAACCCCTCAAATTCGTGCAGCAGGATACTAAAAATTTCACTTTTTATAAAAAAAAAGGGGGGGTGGGGTTCCATACTTTTTCCCTCTAGGGGGGGCATGTGGGGACCCCCCCCTATCCCCCCCACCCATCCCCGACCCCAAATTCGACGGTTCTCATTGTACAGTCCTTCCCATTTCTGTTTAGTTGCAGTTAGTCAACATGAAGCCGAGATGACCCCTGCTAAACCATTAACGGCTGCTCAAAAAAAAATGCATTTGGCAAATGAAAGGAAAGTTGAGCTAGCAAATGAAGGTATGTTTACTACACAGCACCTAGTATGTTGTTTAAAGGGTTCCGAGGAATTGCTCTGTGGCTCTGCTATTGGGTGGTCACGTGCGCGTCGGTTGCCCCTTCCCCGGTCCACAGTGGAGCTCCAGTGGTGGCTCAGGATATTGTTCTTTTATAAGAACAACCCTTGGAGTCACCAAAATATCAATATAACCGTACAACGTCAAGCACTTTTGCTATAAAAACTCGACATTGGCAAAATCACCACATACCCAAGATAGCAGCCATTTTTTAAAATATAGAATAGAAAGGGTTCCGAACGAGTCGCGTTATAGGTCTGATATTGGGTAGTCGCATCGCGAGTCGATTGTTGGTTGCCCCCTCCCCGGCCTACAACGAAGCTCCAGTGGTGGCTCAAGATAGGGTTCTTTTCGAAAAACAATCCTTGAAGTCACCAAAATACATAAACTACCGTACAACATCAAGCATTAATAAACTAGACATTGGCAAAATCATCACATACCCAAGATGGCAGCCATGTTTTTTTAAACAGAATAGAATAGAAGGGTTCCATACTCAAAAGGTGTTAATAGGACCCTATTACTTAAGAGGATAGATGAGTACGGTTTTTTCCATAAAAACGTATTCCCCTGTTTTCTTCCTGGATAATGAGCAGTGATCGGAATGTCGGGGCATTTTTTGAGCATACAAGTTTGGATACGCCTTAATTTCCCGGATGTATCCGGATTTAATAAATATGGATAAAAATTTCACGGGATATATTGGGATTACCTATTTAGATGTCAAGAGACGTTTTTTTAAATCAAGAGTATTAGCAGCGCATACTAGAGGCCGCGACTTTGAAACACGCCGCCTGGTACTTTTGACATGTACAGCGCTTAGGTAAATATGTTGACCGTTATTAAACAATGATATTAAGTAACTAAATTAGTAGTTAGGGCACCAAAGCGTTGCCACTTCGAAGATGTCTGCAGGCTTCTTTCAGTTCAGGCGTTTATCTATAGTGAGCGGACATATCCGTGACGTATAAATTAAGCTACCAAAATGGGGAAATGCGCCGTAAAAGTTTGTAAATCAAAATCGTATTTACTTGCAACACTGATGGCAAAAACAATGCGTGAAAAATTTATTTAGTTTTTTAATTGTATTTTGACAAAATATAGTAAACTTACTTGTGAAAAGTAACACCGCTTCCTTTATTATTCTTTTCCGACTGTGATTTACAAATTTTTACGACGCATTTCCCCATTTTGGTAGCTTCATTTATACGTCACGGTTATGTCCGCTCACTATAGATAAACGCCTGAACTGAAGTCAAAGAAGCCTGCAGACATCTACGAAGTGGCAACGCTTTGGTGCCCTAACTACTAATCTAGTTACTTAATATCATTGTTTAATAACGGTCAACATATTTACCTAAGCGCGGTACATGTCAAAAGTACCAGGCGGCGTGTTTTAAAGGCGCGGCCTCTAGTATGCGCTGCTAATACTCTTGATTAAAAAAAAACGTCTCTTGACATCTAAATAGGTAATCCCAGTAAATCCCGTAAAATTTTATCAAATTTATTAAATCCGGATATTTCCGGGAAATTCAGGCGTATCCATACTTGTATGCTCAAAAAATGCCCCGACATTCCGATCACTGATAATGAGACTAGAGCAAACATTTTTTTACCATACAATCTGTGTTACCTCTGCTATGTCCCTATGTTGTGCTTTTTTACATAAATTAATTACTGTATGAACTAGAGGCCTTTGAAAATTACAAATTTTACAGCCTGTTTTCAGACATTCAGCATACAAATTTGATGAATATAAACAAAAAAAGCAAAACGTGACACATAGCCAAAGTCTTTCTCATATTATTCTTGAAAGAATTATTAAAATTGGTTTAGTTTTGGAGGAGAAAACAGGGGAATACGAAATGCTGCTTTCGTCGATTTTATGTAGATAAAATCGGTCCTAGCTGCAGTAGTCTCTTTTGCACTCTAGTCGGTGAGGTGTATGGGTGGGGCGGATCGGATAAATATGTGTACGGTTGGAAAAGTAACCTATTCTCCAAATTAGCATTTCAGCCCGCCTATCCTCTTAAACTACACCGTTGATTGAGTATTTTATGGATTCACTGACTGCGTATACTGGAAATGGATAGAAGTTTGAACAAAATTATGAAAAAACGGACCTTTGCCTTACAAAGTTGCAAGATTTGTAAGCAATTTCAACTTAGGCAAAAATACTGCATATGCAGAAAGTGACAACAACATAGATTTTCTCTTGCTACAATGCAATTAGCGTTTAAGCCTGTCTCGTTAGCAACTATTATTATTTTAATGCATTTTATAGTCTTCGTCGAAACTTTCACCTACTTTCTCTTCTTTACTCTTTTCTGTTTCTTCCCCTTACTCCCTCCTACCTCAAGGACAACTTCACTTTTCTTCACGCCACCCATGACCGAGTACTACGATCGGCTAATAATCTTCTACTTGCTATGCCTTCCCACACCTCTTCCTTCTACGATAAATCGTTTTCTGTTCAGTCCGTCCGTCTATGGAATGAACTGCCACTTTCTGTTAGACAAGCGCCCTCACTATCTATCTTTAACAAACTGCTGAAAGACTACTATCTTTCGCTTTGACAATCTTCGCTTAGTTTGGTACCAACATTTTGAAAAGTTTTACATACTTACTACTTTTTACAAGGTACCTATTTCTACAATTATTTTGTTATATTGAGTATGTATGTATTATTATAGGTATGTATCAACTAGTATACCGCTGTAGCATTATCTATATTATCTCATGTAAGACTTCTTCCATCCAGTGGTTGTCTGGAAGAAATAACTTTTAGTGATAAGGTCGCCTTTTGTTTCTTGTTCGTGTATTTTTTATTTTTTGGATTTTTGGTGTGCACATAAAGAATATTTATCTTATCTTATCTTATCATTATTTTTCTACAGCCTACAAGGTCCATCTTACCTTTAAAGGGCTGTATCTTTTGAACCTTAAGGGTCAATTCCTCCTTCATTATCAAGATAATTATAAACAAAATATACCTATTTACAGGTTTCAGGAAAAGTATCCATAACCTTCAAACCACATACTCTACCCATCAAACTGAACAACTTTTACTATGGAAGCAAACCTTTCAGAACAAAACTGAAGTGAAACTGTGTAGGTATTGCAGTTTAGTATGGAATGGCTTATTTCTTTTTTGTTCTGACATGTTTGTTCCCATAGTAAAAGTTGTTCAGTTTGATAGATAGATCACCTGCACAGTGCCTTAACACATACCCAGAAATAAAAATGTTCGATTTAACGCCCTCTTATCCGAGTGCAAGTGTCTCTTTCTTGCAAGCATAAGTTTACAATTAGCCATCCCGCAATATTGGGTGTTTCTAAGCTCCAAATTAAGCTAATTTCACTAGAAATATTTAATGTATTTACTTAAGTACAAGAATAAAAAGTTAAATATCAGCAGTTTAATCATAGTATTGAAAAAACATAACAAAAAGGGGTAACTTTAGGATTTTTTTAATCACGTAAACTTAATCTAATCGTGTTATTGAGAGCTATCGCCTATCCGCTAGATCCTTAAATAAGACATAATTTCATTTCAGACTTTAAAACACTGTTTTTCATGTTTCTTTCGTGTTCAAAAAACCACCTCGACCGGGTTATAGAGTCTTAATCCCAGAAAAATTCTTGGTCAACTTTGGGCCTGTTTCACCATTTCTGAGTAAGTTCTTGCTAGCTTATCTGACAGATAGTTTGACGTATTTTGTATGAAAATATGTCAAAATATCTGTCGGATAAGCTAACAAGAACTTACTCATAAGTGGTGAAACAGGCCCTTGATCTTTTAAAGGCAATGAATCATTAGTTCAAAGGAGATCATATTTATTTTTTTAGCTGGCTCACACTGGCTGGTTATAAATTGTCAAGTTTTGTTTTTAAAAATGTGACGCTTATATTTTATTTTCTGTCTATCTTTGCTGAGAACACATCATATTTTAAAAAGTACAGCGTTTTTTATTGTTATATTTATGGAGATTACAAACCAAGGTTAAATAGCATTAAAACATTAATATATTTGTGTCCATACTCGCACCATGTATTCATCAATATAATTATCCTTTCGAAACCATGGACTTGAAAGAAATGCGGACCGAATATTACACTAAAACGATGTGAAACATGCAAGGTAATACAATCTCGTTTGTTCTACAAGAGACCTACACTCACACAGATGCACTAGCTCTAGGCACAAGTCCTACAACCCGCACACAAAAGAAATGGGTGCTTCACTCATGATTAGACGAGATTAAGTCTGGTGTTCGACACCTGCACTTCGACTAACCCATCCAGCTAATCCTCTAAAAACTTCATCAAATTTCAGTTGCCCTATCTCAGTTGGTGAAGTCACCAGTACCTAAGACCCCAGAAGTGTCCCCGTCACCCAAGGCCAAGCAAGTAAAGGCCACCACTCCGAAGGCCACTAAAGTACCTGTACGTAAGAAAGGTAGACCTAAAAAGGTAAAGGACATGGAGAATTCTACCGCTGAAGGTTTGTTTATTTGCATTACAAATATGTTTGTTTGCCTAATATGTCTGATGGGCAGCCTGATATTGGTATCGATTCGGTATTGCCACGACTTAACTTAACTAAATTTATTCCTGTCGTTTTCTAACATTCGACTAAGAAAAGAGACAGAAAACCAACAACTGACTTTAGTGCTGTCAAAGTGACGCTACACGCCCAAAAACGACTTAAATAAGATGGCGTGCATTATGATGCCATCTTATTTAGGGCGTGTAGCGTCACTTTGACAGCACTAAAGTCAGTTGTTGGTTTTCTGTCTCTTTTCTTAGTCGAATGTTAGAAAATGACAGGAATACATTTAGTTAAGTCGTGGCAATACCGAATCGATACCATTATGTACATAATTTAGGAAAACTCATCGGTACACGGATTCGAACCCAGAACCTCTTGATTGAGTTTCCAACTGTCGATACCACTCCACAACGCGCCACCAGCGCTATACACAATACAGAGTTTAAGACGTAATAGTAGGTGGAAATACCTCGGAGGCATCTTTTATTTTTCATTTTACGACTAGATTTATACCATTTACCGAAACTAAAGTCATACCTCAGTATTTTTGGATAGTTCATCTAGTGCAATCATCAACTGAATACACGATTGGAATTACTTCACTCGATAGAAAATCGTCACAAAGATGACGTATTTTCATGCATTTTTAAACATTTTTCTCGGTTTAGAAGAACTTTAAATAGTTTCCGATTTTTGGTATTTATACTCACATATTCACCATTAGTTTAACTAGTGCTATGCTATGTTAAATAGTAATAGTAATAAATCAAATACAATGTATTATTGCCACCTAACAGAATACATTACTTGATTTATTATTATTATAATATACTAGTGTTTTCCCGCGACTTCATCCGCACAAATTATATACCAGATTTTAAGTCAGATCATAAGCTATCAAACAAAAAAAGTTTCATCAAAATCGGTTCAGTAGTTTTTACGTGATGCGCGAACAAACAAACAAACTAACAGTTTTGTCAATAGATGGCGCTGCACGTCATTTAAATCGCGCTATCCAGTGTTATTTGATTTGATAGGTGTTAGTTAGGTAGTTAGGTTAGGTTAGTTAGTGTTTGATAGGTGTTATTTGATTGGATAGGATAGTGGATTGCAATCGTCATAACTGATGAGTCTCAGTTAAATGATCTCAAAACCAAAGTACAAAAGTGACTAGACTTAAGAAACTTTTTTCGTAAAATATCCTTTAAATATTGCTCAAAGTATTATGTAATTTTAACCTTATTATTACTTTTATTAGTTTATAAGATGTTTCCTCGCTACTACGTCTACTATAAAATGTATAATGTAAAACTATGGTTACTACTAAAATGCCAAAACATACCGTACACCACTACTTATCACACTCTTTACACGCAAACACACTCAAAACTTACACACCTTTCCGCCCAAAAAACACAACACACACACACATACCTGACTCTTAGAATACATATTACACAGATCCAAATACAAATACAAATACACAAACACAACACACGAACTCAAACACAACACAAACACACAGAAACACAACACACAACACAAACACAAACATGGAACACAAATACAACAAAATACACTCACGTCTTATCTCAAGGTCCCTACTCCAATTACTACACGACAATCAATAAAATTCGCGATGTTAAATAGTATTGTTAATGACATAGATCAAACCTCTATATCTACTGCCTACTGCTGTTCCCCGGAAGAGTGTACCAAATTCATACCTAAACACAAGAACAATCTCAACATAATATCACAAAATATTCGTAGTGTATCTGCAAACTTTCTGGACTTCACCGTTTTAATGAAGCGAATTAACATAACCTGTGATCTAATAATACTAACAGAATGCTGGCTTCCATACAACCCTGTTTTACCCCCACTTCAAAACTACGCCTATTTCAAATCAACAAATCCAGCTAACCAAAATGATGGCGTTGTAGTATACGTAAATAACAAATTACAGAATGTGTCAGTGTGTGAGCCTCCTATCGACGATGCTAGCTGTCTCTTGATAAAGGTCGGGCTGGATACAGCGATCCTAGCTATCTATCGCCCTCACGCTTTTGATAATGTGGACAATTTTGTGCAGAGCTTAACTCGTTTTCTCGCTAGTCTTTCTTCATTCCACACTGTTATTGTAACCGGGGATATAAACATCGACATACACCCTGATGGCAAAGACACACGCTCAGAAGATTACCTCAACTCGCTGGTTATCCAGGGTTTGATAGCGGCTCACACATTTCCTACACATGGCTCAACATGCCTCGACCACATAATTATGAAATCACAATTCCAATCTGACACACTCGTTATTGACTCCACCGTTACTGATCACTACACCGTTCTACTCTCAATATCAGTAAAACTGCCACAAACACCATCTAAACTCCACAACAAAATTAACTATACCACACTTCACGAGGACATGCTCAAACTTGATCTCACACCAATATTTTCTATAACAGATACCAATAACGCAGCTAACCTACTGGTCGATCTTCTTCGTGACACTATTGCAAAAAACACTCAAATAAAAACACTACCACGCCGCCTCCGACCAATCAAACCCTGGATAACACCAGGCCTGGTGAGGTGTATCCGAAATAGGGACAGACTTCATAAAAACTATAAAAAATCCCCGGAAAATCCCACACTATGTCTAACTTATAAACGCTATAGAAACTTTTGCAACAATATTCTAAAAAATGAAAAAAGGAAGTACGATAGAAATAGATTGGATGATGCTGGATCAAACAGTAAAAAATTATGGGAAGTAGTGAAAGATATAGCTTATCTAAACAAAACTAAATCAAGCTCGCGTGATTTACTCACTCACAAATACACCCCACAGGAATCAGTTAATGCCACCAATGTCTTTTTCGCGAACGTAGGTAAAACGCTGGCAGAGAAAATTACAAATACACACCACAAAACGAACCCTACTATCAATGAAAACAGCACACAAACACCTAAATCATTAGTTCTCCTTCCGACTGACGAGGACGAAGTTGGTCGCATAATCTCAACACTTCGAAACGATTGTGCAGTGGGTTGGGATGGCATCTCCACTTTGTTTATCAAAACCTATAGAAATATTATAATCCCACCCCTGACATATGTCTGCAATCTGGCAATCTCAACTGGTTCATTTCCAGATGTATTTAAGAAAGGACTTATTCACCCCATTTATAAAACTGGCGCACGAGACCAAGTCACCAACTATCGCCCAATATCAGTTCTACCAGCCTTATCTAAAGTACTAGAAAGAGTTATTAATAACCGTCTTGTAAAATACCTAGAAACACAAAATCTACTTAGCAATAATCAATATGGTTTCCGAGCAAAGAAGTCCACTGCTCAAGCAGTCCACAAACTCACTGATTTCCTAGTGCGGAATATGGACAAAGGCAAGAAATGTACAGCAATCTTTTTAGACCTTGCAAAGGCGTTCGACACGGTTTCGTTCTCCATCCTATTATCTAAACTGGAAACACTAGGAATACGTGGGAATCAGCTGAAACTCTTTAAAGACTATCTAAGTAACCGCACCCAATGTGTTACCCTTGATGGATATACAAGTAACGACCTTCCTATCACGTATGGTGTTCCCCAGGGAAGCATTTTGGGACCCAGTCTTTTTCTAACCTACTTAAACGACTTATGTCAACTAAATCTACCCAATGGCCAACTTCTCTCTTTTGCAGATGACACGGTTTTAGTTTTCTCAGGTGAAACATGGAATGAGACATATAAATTTGCGCAAGAAGGTTTTAACCTGGTCTCAGCATGGCTTACAGAGAACCTACTCACCCTAAATGTTGAAAAAACAAAACACATGATATTTTCAATCCGTAACTGGCAACTTCCTGACCCCTCAACTTTCACTATCACTGCTCACACCACCCATGCTTCCAACTTGCACTGCAGCTGCCCCACCATTCAAAGAACCCACCAAATTAAGTACTTAGGACTATTAATTGATACAAACCTCTCCTTTACGCCTTATATTAATCTATTAACTAGCAGAATACGCAAACTAATTTTTGTATTTAAAAAACTAAGACATGTTGCTGACCCCCCTCTTTTAAAAACAATTTATTTGGCCCTATGTCAAACTCTTTTAATATATTGTGTAACCACATGGGGTGGTGCAGCTAAAACACATATGATAAACATAGAGCGAGCCCAAAGAGCCATCTTAAAAGTAGCCACATTTAAACCAATATTATATCCCACCAAAACCCTTTATGACTTCTGTCAGGTACTTACAGTCCGCCAATTATATATCTTATACACTACCCTTCTCCAACATTCCCTTACTCCCCTTGAGGATAACTTCTTAAGCCGTCGAAACCACCTCGTGGCAAAGTCCACCCTACTTCACACAACATTTAGTCAACGATTCTTCTGCTTTACTGGTCCATTTCTTTACAATAGTTTGCACCGTATACTGAACATCCATATACTTTCCCAAAACATGCTCAAGAAAACTGTAAGTAGCTGGCTTCAGAGTCTTTCATATGAAATCACTGAAGACCTTCTTCATCCAACAGTTTAAATATCCCACAAGTATTACACCCTTACATATCTTTTCCTCTTATACCTAATCTTGTTACTCTTCTCTACACACACACACACACACACACACACACACACACACACACACACACACACACACACACACATACACACCCCCACACACACACACACCCCCACACACACGAGTGCGCTGGAGTGTGCACTGCGCACCCATATGTAACCGCGTACCCTCTGGCCTTATGGCGATTACTGTAACTATTTATGGAAGCTGATGCTTAGATCACAGTTTTACTTTTTAAGCATTAGCAGCAAAGATTTATATACAAAGCCAAATTTCTAACTTATGTTAATTACCTAAACTAAGAACATAATGTATAATGCATCTTTCCCTGCAAATAAAGATTTTTATTATTATTTATTATTTATTATTATATATGAAGTAAACCGCTACTTTTTTGTTCCTCATGATTTTACGGTTTTATAATAGTTAAGATGATACACTAGCAGCTTACAGCTGATGTATGTATATCACTGCACTTTCTGCATTTGTGTGGGTTATTGTGTCAATTACCGTGTAAATTACGCCATTTGTACCATTACGTTCTTTTTATTCTGTTTTGTTGCTCATTTTATTGGTGTGCAAATATAGTACATTACTGCAGTGGCCAGCAAAAGAGGCAATTGATTGACGAACGTGTAAATGTGGGCCGAGGCGAATCCGAGGCACACATACGTAATTGATGGACATCAATGCCTAGTTGTGGTGGCCAAGGCTTGTATAGTGCTTTTCTCAAACAATGCGCGGAAATTAAAATCAATCAACTTTTCAAAATCAATGACGAACAACAATAATTTGTCCTGCGTTAAAGCTAGTAACTTATTATTAATCTGTGATTAAAGTGTTCATTCTTTTTTCATTATAAAGCTTTCTATTTGCAAGCCAGTTCGAAATTTAAATAAAACCTTTGATAAGTTGGTTGCCATATTTCGGAGTAAAAGATCGTTCCATTTTTAAATTACACGACAGATATGAGTTTACTATGTAATTTATTTGGCCGCTAAACCACGACAGATATGGATTTTCATACAACTTTTGCCGGCCGCTGCTCGCATGTATTTGGCCAGTATAACAATTTCGATTTATCTCGAAGAAGGTTGTCAAAATAATGCTCAAATTTCCAAGCATGTTTGAGAAAAAAAATATTTATGTTGTCACGAAGGGTGGACGCAGAGTGTGCAATGTAAAGTAATAACTCAAACAATGCGCGGAAATTAAAATCAATCAACTTTTCAAAATCAATGACGAACAACAATAATTTGTCCTGCGTTAAAGCTAGTAACTTATTATTAATCTGTGATTAAAGTGTTCATTCTTTTTTCATTATAAAGCTTTCTATTTGCAAGCCAGTTCGAAATTTAAATAAAACCTTTGATAAGTTGGTTGCCATATTTCGGAGTAAAAGATCGTTCCATTTTTAAATTACACGACAGATATGAGTTTACTATGTAATTTATTTGGCCGCTAAACCACGACAGATATGGATTTTCATACAACTTTTGCCGGCCGCTGCTCGCATGTATTTGGCCAGTATAACAATTTCGATTTATCTCGAAGAAGGTTGTCAAAATAATGCTCAAATTTCCAAGCATGTTTGAGAAAAAAAATATTTATGTTGTCACGAAGGGTGGACGCAGAGTGTGCAATGTAAAGTAATACCTATTTCAATACCAATAGAGTTGACAGAGAGAACGCCCATATGGCGCCCACAGGCGGAGGTCGGGGCTTTCTCTGTGAACTCTATCAGCATTGAAATAGGTATTATTATACATTCCAGCCTCTGCGACCGCCCTTCGTAATGCGAATAGAGCTTTGGAGTCTATAGTATTTTAGGTCAATGTGCTATGCCGTATTTATTCATCTTAAAGGCTTATTACACCTTCCTAAATTCAGATTGTAATTGAGGGACAGAGCTATAGGTTAGAACGGGACATTGTAAGTACGTCTTTTTTTAACCTATAGCTCTGTCTCTCAATTAGAATATGAATTTAGGAAGGTGTAATAAGCCTTTTACTACTCTTTCATGAAAGGTATTATAATTTTAAGTAAACAATTAAAAATGTATACAATTTCAGAGGTTGCAGCCCCAACTAAAAGGAAATTAAGCAAAAAGTCAACAATAAAATCAGTGAAAAAAGAAGTAGAAGATGTTAACAAAACTGATGGTTTGTAAACTTATGATTATCAATGTGTTTATCAACGTAATTCATTAGTATAGTCTTTTATCGCTGATGCTGTACTGCGCAGTTACATTATCATGCACATGCACCCGTGGCATGGCGCACTATAGCTCTCTTTCTTTTTGCGCGGGAACGAACGAGATAGCAGGGCCGATAAAAAGTTTATCAAGGCGCCGTGCCGTGGGCGGGGTCTATACGTTTTATCGGCGCTCTGGTTCAGTGTGAATCCGTGTGTACCAAATTATTGAGACGCGTATCGGCAAAGATGACGCTAACCGCATTGACGCGATTGGGTAAGCGAAAGGGACATCGCATTCCAACGAGGTGCACAGATAATGTCACCAGGTTGTATGATTGAGATGAAATTTTAGCAGAATAGAAGGTCTGTTTCTGATTATTTTGCCTAAAAGCCTTGCCCGAAAGGAAGTTGAACACTATAAGCTGTTTTTTACCTACGAGCACTTCTGATTTCATACTCTTATTAGTATTATAACACTTTATTGCACACAAAGACATAAAAATATACAAAGTTGAGAAAACATGTACAAAGGGCGAGCTTATCTCTGAAGATATTTCTTCCAGCAGACCCGCAAAAGAGACACTCACTCTCTCTTACTCTTCATATCTTTGCTGCACCTATAGCTATTTTTAAGTATCAGTCCCTTAAATATTTTCATTGCTTACAGCTCCGAGTCCCAAAAAAGCTGTATTAAAGAGAAATAAAGTACCAGAAACGCCCAGTAAATATTCTGCTTCACTAAAACAGACAAGATCCAATTTCAGAAAAGGTAAGAAAGTTTCAGAAGATGTACCAGCAATTGACGATCCAAACTCACCATCTGTGCTAGACCTCGCAGCAAAAAAAGAAAATGGCAACCCCGAATCATCAAAGGAGAATACGTCAAATGAAAAATCGGAACCCGTCAATTCTCGTAAAACATCAACGAATTCCGAATGCCCGTCTTGGACTAAGGACATATCCAGTTCAAGCACAACCACCTGCGTTACCGTCTGCTCCACTGACTTTGTGCGTATTGATAACAAAATACCCATGATCAAACTATCAAACATCGACAACGAATTGAAGAAAACTGTAACAGTTAATAACAAAGACGACCTCTTACTATCAGATTCGGAAACCAATGAAAAAACTACTAAATGCACGTCAGAAAGTAGTTGGTCTTCCGATGAAAATGCTCCTTCTGGCCCTAATCTCAGTTCACCGTCTAATTCCACAAAATCTAATAACACATCTGTAAATAACTTAAACGCTTCTATAAGTAGTGAAAGAAGGAACAATCTTAGTAAAATGAGGTACGCTCTGGATAAACTATCGTCTAAAATGAAGCAACTTGACTTAGAAATAATAAACTGGATCGGATATGGCAACGAAGACCTACCAAAGCCTACAATCGAATATCAGGACAAGATATTCAAAATACTCAAAGAGGAATCTCAAGTTCTTACTGACTGCCGTAATTTAAAAGCAATTTTTGCGAATGACACAGAATTCTTCAAAAACAATAAAGACTGTCCCAAAATAGACTCTAATATAGACAACACCAAACAAACCAATGACAACATGGCAAATTTAACAGATATATCGGAAGATGATAATTATTTTACGTCAAGTGCGAGTAAGTATGCGATGCTGGATCAAAGATCCGACAACTCTCTCCAAGAGAAACCAAGTATGGAAACGTCTGAAGACGATTTCACATCAAACAAAGTTGAATACACTGCCTTTGATCAAAGCTACGACGACGACGATGCATTATCCTTGTATGCTGAAAGTATAACCGGCTTAGAGTCATCAAGATCTGGAGCTTCCATGTCGGTCGGAACTGCTTTTGAAGAGTACATCCCGCAGCCTGTCTCAAAAGACCAATTAACCGAAAGCGTCAGCTACCACCCTACAAAGATTACTAACAACGAAATAGTTGTTACAAATAAAACTAAGATCATTTGTAAGAAACAATTCGCTGATTCCACTTACGAGGAATCGGAGTTAAACGAAGAACCGTCAGGAAATGCCAGTACAACTTTGGATAAACGTTCCTATGATACAACGACTCCTGATCAGGCTGCTGCGTGTAACCCTCCTGTTTACACGTTGACATCGAAGAACCACGCACCGTGTCTAATCTCCTCTTTACATAGAGCTACAAGTGCTGTCAAAAGTATCATTTTTAGAGGCGTCTGTTTTTTCAACCTTATTTCTAACTGCAAAAAGGCCAGGTGCAATTTCCCGCATATACAGTTGGATATAATTGAAGTTAAGAACAGATTGGTGAGGTTATCCGAAGGTCTCTTCATACAAGAGTATATGATGATGCGGAACTGGCCAGGTCTTAGACGTCAGTATGGCATGTGCTTCGTAGAAGAATGCCGTAACAGAGACCTGACCAGGTTACTCGTAGAAATTGCTATAGACTTCATACAAAAAGCTAATGTGAACTCGGTTGAAGACGGCATACTGAAAGTAGATGTCAACGAACACGTTCTGATGCATCTTAACAAAATAGATTTGAATACGTGTGCGGATTTACTCCAATACAACGTTGAGCAAAATAAGAGTTTGTGCGATGTCTTCATGCAAACAATAGCAGAGACCCAAAACTTTTCTCGTTTCAAACTAGCCTTTATTAATTTGACTCACTTCATTGTACAGAACGGTGGATCGTTTAGTCTAGACGTTGCTAATCAGATTCTAGAGAGAGTTTGTATACTACCGTGTGAAATGCCTTTAGCTAAAGCTTTAATGACAATAATGGAGAACACAGAACAGACAATATTCAATAATGCCATGACGAAACAGTTTGAGAAACACCTGTCGTCTCTGGACAGTGATTTGTATGAAAAGTATATGTCTTTGAAAGGGCAAGCCTTCGTAAATCTGCCCGGTCTTGACAATATTAATCAGGAACAAGATAAGACAAGTGTAGCGCATTCGGACGGAGATCGGTACACGTCTCCTGACACCACAAAATTGGAAAATTTGGTGAGTTGTATTCATAGAAATTTTTTATTACAATGAGGAGTTTTCTGACAGCTACTCAAACGTAGTTTCTTATACCGGCGATAGATGGCGTTGACCAGAGAGGGGTCCGAAGACGAAAAATGTAAGCTAAAAAGTAAACAAAAATGCATGTCACTGAGTCAGACGCATCCGTTGACGATATATATGTTCATATTTTGCTGCTTACACCCTATACTTGGCATTAAATTTACATTACCTTAACTAAAAATCTAGAGACGAAATAAAGCAACGTATTTGAAAATAAAAAAAATGAAATTTCAAAGAAAACAAATCCTGCCATGTAAAGGGTTAAGGTTCCTTTTTAAAAACACAAATTCTTACTATTTTTTTATTTGTATTTTATTATCTGCAAGGTCGCTCGCCCCTGTCTCGTCAACGCCATCTATCGAGCCATTAGGAACTACTTTTTCTTATTTAATGGCTTTCTGAAAATCCCTCATTTTACCCTATTACTAAGCCTACGTGGTCCTACCTATTTAGGGTTGTATCTTTTGAACCGTAATAGCTAGACGGATGAAATTTTCACAGAGTATGCGTTATTATGGCGGATTTGTTAACATTTCAATTCCAATTAAAATGTCAAAAAGTTATAAAATTAAGGGGGTCCTCATACAAGAAACTACTTTTTATCAACGTTTTTTCTTGTCGCTCTATACGAGCGGTTGCGGTTTTTACGCTGTCATAAAAACGGTAATACATACAGTGCGACATAAAAGAGTAGAAAACGGTGGCAGCAGGAACTAAATATTTTAGTACAAATTGTAGGACGGTCTTGCCAGCTTATGCGTGATTTTGACGTTCTTGCGTGGAGGCAGCGCCCTCATTTATTTTCTACTCTTTTATGTCTCACTGTACAAGCGTGAATAGAGCAAACTCTACAGTATAACAAAAAAATAATAAAAACCGGCCAAGTGTGAGTCGGTCTCCGCTCATTCGCGTTATGGCAGATTCGCGTTATGGCAGATTCGCGTTACGGCAGATTCGCGTTATGGCAGATTCGCGTTAGGGCAGAAGTTGGACAGTCGTGAACAATAGTCATAGCGAAGTAATAGTCAATAGTCGTCAACAATAAAATTCACAATCGATCAGGTACATCAGGTGTTTACTTTACCAAAATGACTACTTCCCCAAATGACTCTTTTTCATAATGACACCGTTTTTCACGAAACGTCTACAGTTGTAAAAACTCAACGTGACAGGAGCTATCAAAAGTGACAGCACCTGTCAAAAGTGACAGAAGCTATCAAAATTAAATTAAATTGAATTGAATTAAATTACGTTACGTTACATTACATTAAATTAAATTAAAACAATTTAAAAAGTGACAGTAGCTGTCAAAAGTGACAGGACCTGTCAAAAGTAACAGGAGATGGTGACAGTAGCTGTCAAAAGTGACAGGAGCTGTCAAAAGTGATATTAGCTGTCAAAAGTGAAACGCGTGGCAATAATAAATAAAAAAAATACAAAAAAAAAATAATTATAAACAGAAATTAAAATATAAAAATTAAAATAATTAATATGATTTAATAAATTAAATTATTAAAATTACTTAATTAAATATTTAAAAAAAAAAAAAAAAACTAGACTTCAAAATTATCACTTGTGCACTATTGCGGCCAGCACTTTTGACAGATCCTGTCACTTTTGACAGATCCTGTCACTTGACATTGACAGCTACCTACTGTAATTTTTTGTAATTTTGCTAATTTGTTTGGTACGTTTGTTTAATAGATAAACATCCTATTCTGATATGCAACCAACTTTTCTTCATGCTTTTACTTCTGCCATAACGCAAATCTGCCGTAACGCGAATCTGCCATAACGCGAATCTGCCATAACGCGAATGAGCGTCGGTCTCGTGCTAAAGGTCCCGGAGAAAACAAAACTTTTTTTCTAATTTAATATCTTGTGTAATGGTGTGGTACGAAACCCTCGGTGCGCGAGTAGCCGGCTCGCACTTGACCGGTTTTTATTCATCCTCATCACGTTTGAATAGACCTTCAAATTGGTTCTAGAACTATTTTAGATGAATACAAAACATCATTTTTTGCTAACAAAGTCTTGGACCTCCTCAGGGTGTAAGTGACTGCCTAGCAAATACTCAAATGTATGGGACAGCTGAAATTTTTTCGCGTTTCCTGAGGCTCCATAGTGAAAGTTGTTCAGTTTGATGGTATGAGTTCACCGTTTCGGTATTTGCTAGGCTGTCACTTACACCCTGTATTTCAGTACCTACTGACTAAACTGAGTCCAATGGACCAAATCGATCGATAAATCGAACATTTTTATTTTCAAATGTGAAAAACATTATTCTGGCGCAGTCGAATAACAAATTAAACACTAACTTCATAAAGATAACAAAACACTTCAATATGAATGTCCTACTTTGTTACTAATGTTTTATCTATCTACATATTATAAAACTGTAAATGTTTGTTTGTTCGAGCATGCATTACGCAAGAACTACTGGACCGATTTTGATGAAACTTTTTTGTTTGATAGCTTATGGATCTTACTTAAAGCTTAAATAAAGCTAATTCTAATAGATCCCCGTATTAGTAGAGCGGCATTGACGTAGAATACTATGGACGCTGGGTCTAGTACAAAATTGTCGAAAAAAAGTGTCTGAGACTAACCTACACAAACCTAAGTACGTATAGTAATATAATCATTGAAAATGCTGAAATTCTTTTTCATTTTGCTTGCGTAGTTTTTACCACATCGCGGCAAGGCGTGCACCGCTCGCGTGCGCGTCGTCGACCGTTCAAACAAAGACTGTCGCGTAATTAGATCTCTTTATACAATTTAAGTCTCTTTTGGTTCGGACACTTTTGAGCGCGGGCCTTCGTCCAGTAGAAGTCAATGTTGAGCGGGCTTTATTTTCCGCAACTCGCGGGTGTCTATTTTGCGTACAGCATTACCACATTTATAACAGTTTTATCTGCGCAGATGACTATTTTTAACCAATCAGGATGCTTCTGAAGGTCGCGGGTTCGAATCCCGCAAGGGGCAAAAAATGCGTATAATTTGAACATTATAGTTTTACCCATTGAATTAGAACACTA
Organism: Agonopterix heracliana; assembly: GCA_963693445.1. Lineage (NCBI taxonomy): Eukaryota > Metazoa > Arthropoda > Insecta > Lepidoptera > Depressariidae > Agonopterix > Agonopterix heracliana. The sequence continues at coordinate 4,143,946 of OY856327.1, forward strand.
TGGAAAATGGGTCCACGCTCTAAAGTGTCCGAACCAAAAGAAGGTTAAAATTCAAAAAAAGAGTGACGTCTCTGTCTTTGTTTGATCGTCCGAGCACGCGCGAGTTCATGATAGCGTTCTGTGTTGTAAAAACTACCAAAGAAAAGTGAAAAAATGTGATGGTGTATCCTATTTTCAGTAAGCAAACTATTATTTTATCATTTAGAAGCATTAAGAAGTATCATTTAGTTTACGAACATAATATTTAATTTTTATTTTATTTATCGATTATCTGTCATCGCGTCCGCCATTACGTCTGTCATGTTTGATATTCATTTTCACCTCCAGTCGAAGCTGCATATGGTGTTAAGTAGGTGCAAGCAAAATTAACCCTTGTGACTAGCTTCATACGATTTCAATTGCAATATTTTCAGTTTGTTTACATTACTATGCATACCTACTTTTTTTATAAGGTTAGTTAGGGACACTTTTATCGAGAATTTTGTACCAGACCCTGTGTCCATAGTTCTAGGTCGATGGTTTTACCCAACTTATGGGTGTTTTTATCAATATACGTATAGTTATCGTTGTCTAGTCATCGTTATACAAGTCTAGACTAGATTGTGGTAGTTACTTTAAATGGGTGACCCAGGGTCCGGTCCGGTCAGGGTTTTTCGAAATTGCCAAAAAAATTAGCTCTCCCATACATTTTGGTCTAGTAGGATCACAGTTTTGTATGGGGCAGCAGAATTTTTTTGCGCGATTTCGTTGTTAGTCCCATAGACAAAGTTGTTCAGTTTGATGGTCTGATCATCCTCTTAGGGTTGAACTACACATGGCCGCACGCGATCGCACTTTTCCGTCGCTCCATCCTTTTCTGTCACGCAGGAACGTCATTTGCTAGAGCATATAAGATAGACGGAACGCGATCGCGTGCGATCCATTCCTGAGTGACAGACAAGGATGGAGCGACGGAAAAAGGCGATCGCGTGCGGCCATGTGTAGTTCAACCCTTAAAAACTTTCTGCATATTAAGTTGGACCCTGTATAATGTGTGTGACTTGATTTTAATCTTTTTGCAATTCCACAGAACAAACCCATAGAAGAGCCGATCGTAACAAGAAACTTAGACATGCTTCGGAATCAATCATTCAACAATATGCACCAGAATCCGAACAGAGAAACAGAATACAGGCCGGCGCCTAAGAAACAAAAATTCAACCAATATGGAAGCATAACACATAAGTTTATGAATAGATTTCAACTGAGGCCTCCGAGGCCACCCATGAGACCGCATGGGCCCATGATGAGACCACCGATGAACAAGCGTCATTCAGACCAACGTCACGTGGTTTACGGACAGTTTCCTGTATGTATATTATAGTTTTTAGCAGGGTTCGAAGTCATTTTCTTGATAATTTATCAGCATAAGCATATGCTCACGACTATATTCCCCGAGAGGGTAGTCAGAGATATTCTGAAACCTCAGAACATCCACGCTTCACCAGTAGTACCGAAACTCTGTAAAGTGTGACGGGGGGTGAGCCCGTCGCCACTTATAATGGACAGTGGGTACAATACACGCCTCGAAATTGAAGCATGCAGGTTTCCTCTCGATGAAAAGCCAGTGGTGTTACAAATCGTACATAAATTCCGAAAAACTCATTGGTACGAGTCGGCTTGGACGGGGATCGAACCATCGCCTTCTGCACGGCAGGCAAGGTTACTCGCCACTGGACCACCACGGCTCTAAGGCTCATTCACGGCTTATAAATATAAGGTCTTACAAAATTAGCTGAAACTATTTTAAGGGGATGATCAGACCATCAAACTGAACAACTTTCTCTATGGGACCAATATCGAAATCGCGAAAAAAAAATCTGCTGTTCCATACAAACTTACTCGACCTAAATGTATTGGGCTGCAGATTTTTTATTCGCGATTTCGATATTGGTCCCATAGAGAAAGGTGTTCAGTTTGATGGTCTGATCATCCCCTTAAAATAGTTTCACCTAATTTTGTTAGACCTTATAATATGTTTCGCTTGATATCCTATAACTTTAGCCGTAAGGATGTTATGTAAATGTGAATAAATATCTTATCTTATATCTTTATCGAAACAGAAAAGCTAGCTATATCACGTCATGTATTTCGGATCATGGTTCACGAAAAAAGAAGCTCGCAAACATGAAATCATTTTTCTCACTGTTTTCTGTTGTTTTTCTCAATTATTTGGTATTCATTGTGATGAGAAACTATAATGTCAAACTAGTTGCTGTTTGGTCTGGATAGATAGATAGATAACTCATTTATTTCATCAGAACAATACAGGATAGATAGTGACAGACATAGGCAGTAGATATCATTATGAAGTCCGCATAAGGAGGTCCGTGCAAAGCGTATCTACGCAAAACGTCCCTTTCTCAAAATGTCCCTCGTTCGCAAAACGTCACTTTCTCATAACCTTTCTCAAAATGTCCCTTTCGCAAAACGTCCCTTTCTCAAAATGTCCCTTTTTTTAAATTCGGTTCTGGCACTCGCCGGCCGCTGCCGCGGCACGCTCGCAGCGCTCGCTCGGCTCGTGCGCTGTGGTCGCAAAAAACCTAACACGCTCGTCGCTTCGCTCCTCGCTTACCTAACCGACTGAGTTAGCAGTTAGTTAGGTGTGGCAACCCTAGATATATCGGAAGCTGCTCGGAAGACAATACCAGTCATAATGGGTGGTTAATGTCATGGCATCTTGAAAAAGGGGCATTTTGAGAAAGGGACGTGGCGTGTTAGTTTTTTTGCGACCACAGCGCACGAGCCGAGCGAGCGCTGCGAGCGTGCCGCGGCAGCGGCCGGCGAGTGCCAGAACCGAATTAAAAAAAAGGGACATTTTGAGAAAGGGACGTTTTGCGAAAGGGACATTTTGAGAAAGGTTTTGAGATAGGGACGTTTTGCGAACGAGGGACATTTTGAGAAAGGGACGTTTTGCGACGATACCGTGCAAAGCTGCAGCAGCAGCAAGGAGCTCCCATGACAGACCGGTTAATAACAATATTGTAGGTATAGGTGTTAGAATATGACATCGTGCGACCTGTATTGCGCCGATGAGAAAGGTTCTGACTGAGCATTTATGCTGAAGCAAAAGCTACATAAGAGTGTATTAAAGCAAAAACAGCAATTTTAGAACTTTTTGTTAGAAATTTCTTTCAAAACTAAGAATCAGCTTGGATAATTATCGGATAATTATCACTATTTGCTACCTCAATAGAATATCCCTAACGACCTTGAAAAATAATATAGTCACGTTTATTTTCCATGTTTTTTTTAAAAGAAGAACTTTGTTTCAGAATTTCCCTCGCCGGCCGGGCCCCGCGCCGGACTTCTAAGATATACCTATTTATGTAAGATTATCTTTTTTATGTCTATAACTAAGTATAAACATCATATCAAATCATAGACTACTTGTCTTATAGATTTCTGATACATGGTGAGGAATGTGAAGTACATTTTGTTTGACTTACTTTCGGCAGTACTGTATTATGTATGGGTACTGTACTTTCTACAGGGTGTCAGGGTACTCAGTTACTCATTCATTACGTTAATGGGTGATTTTACTCATGATACTGAACAACTTTCCAAAAGGAGCAAAGAGGTAATTAGCAAAAGTCTACTTTTCATACAAACTTTCGTTCAGCTGTATAATAAATATAAAGTCCTAATTTTATTTTGCTAATTTACCAATAAGTTTCTTAGGGAAAGTTGTTCAGTTTTATGGGTACAATCACCAAAGTAGGTAATGCAACTGTTTAGCTAAACATCCTTTATTTTGAAATTTGAGAGCGAAAATGCGCGCTGCATACAAACGTACTATGGTGATATTTTCAAAACTAAGCAATTAAATTCAATGAAATTTTGCAGAAACAATCTAGAAACAAATCTCTATGCTTCTACAGAGTCCGATTTTCGTTAAAATATACAGTTTCAATGCTAGGATTAATTTAAGATTTGTATGGAAATCTTTGAGGCACTGTAACTTGAAAACTATACATTTTAACGAAAATCTGACTCCATACGAGCATAGAAATTTGTTTTTAGATTGTTTCTACAAAATTTCATTGACTTTAATTGGTTAGTATTGAAAATATCACCATAGTACGTTTGTATGGAGCGCGCTCCGAATAATATACCCTTAAAGTATTTTAGTTTGACGACATGCGGCCATGAACAAAAACGACTATATCCTTTTCTTTAATGTTTTATATCTAATGCAGTGGCAGGAACTATAGGGTCCTTCTTAATATGCTGACACTTTTTTAAGGGGATGATCAGACCATCAAACTAAACAACTTTCTTTATGGGACCCACATCGAAACAGCGAAAAAAAATCTGCCGCTCCATAGAAAACTGAAAACCTACCCGAGCCAAATGTATGGGACCGACCGCAGTTTTTTTTGCGATTTCGATATTGGTCCCATAGAGAAAGTTCTTCAGTGTTTTGGCCTGATCATCCCCTTAAAAAAGTGTCAGCATATTAAGTTTGACCCTGTATATTAGGTATGTTAAGACTTAAGAACCAAGTTCTAATTGGTTTTGAAAGTATTTTTATAGTAGTTAGTCAACTGTTGTAAATAAAAATAAATAAACACTATTTTTGTATGTAATACAACAAAATAATCAAACAGAAGGGCGACTTCACGCAACGAGCGAAGTAAGCACGCACACCACCACAAAATAAATAGATAGTATAGCACGTTGGACTGACTTGACCCGAGATTGCTGAACGTACGTAACGTTCGTTCGTGCCGTTGTTTGATTATGTTGTGGTAATAGAAAAGAAATTTTTGAAAAAATACCTTTAAGATATCTTATAGTGTAAGTTATCTTTTGGTTTCATCTAAGATGGAAGCTGAGCTTTTAACGCAAGGCAGACGCAAAATAGTGATAAAAATAACATGCAATTAGTACAATTTACTTCTCTATTAAAGTGACACATTTTACGGAAAAAGTTTTAGTTACAATGCCTTTAACCGACTGACTGAATTAAAAAGAGCGTATTATTTGTTACGTCTCTTGTTAAAATAAAATATTGTGAAACATGTTATATTAGAGTTTGACGCTAAATACCATAAAATATAATGTTAAAAGTTAAGAAATTAGATCCTCCATGACATTAATATGTGGTTATTTTATTCATAATAACATAACGGTGTACAAATGTAAATATTTCGTGAAAAATTATTATTTTTAAGTTTCGTATTCAATGTACAAATTCTTCTGACTTAGCCGTTTTAGTCTTGATAAAATTTTGATTTGATGTTTATTCAGGGGAATTCTTATGTGGAATGAAGAGTGACTTTTGAAAAGGGTTTATTTTCATTCGATATCGCAGCTAAAATGAAAATTACTATTAAGTAGCATGTAATAAGGCTTCTTTTGCAGTGTTTTTAGGCGTATTTTCATTGTAAAACCCTAAATAGGTATTTGAAACATTAATCTACACTTTTTAAATGGTAGTTATTTTTGAGTAGGTAGATACCTAATAAAAAGGACCATCCTGAAAAGGAATATAGAAATACGCCCTTTTATAATAAGTCGCTTCTCAACTGTAATTAATGTTTTGTTGAAGAAATGATTCATGTTTATATTTTAAGTTGATCGGAGTCTGCGCACTATCTGAGATTTTAGGAATAAGTTACAAAAAAAGTATGTATATCGTTTTACAGGGTGATAGATAACACAATAATACTAACTAATCAGTAGCGATGCTAGGCTCGAGAACAGCGATAATAAAAAGGGATTTACACGGGTAGATTACTATGGGGATGGATTATGTTTCAAGTTTATGGCGATCAGAGATCAGTCGATTTACTTCAAATGGCACTTCGTTGCTCGGTAAAAATCTGATCGTGTAAATCCCGCATTACGTGCTCAAATCCTCCAAGCCGCGTCGAATAAGATTCGAACCGGTATTGACGCTGCTTTTTAAATAGTATATTGGTGTATAAGTGACAAAACTTTCAAAAGTATTAGAGAATATAAAGAACGAAAATTTTACGTTGGGGTATGTTTTAGTCAAAAGTTCTCCGATATCCCCTTCCCCGCGTTTTCAGGCGTGCAGACCAGTGTGCAAGACCTCGTTCAGGGAGACGCGGGGCAATAAATCTATGACAATTTGACGCGTGAGAACGCTTCTCCATGAACGCTCTATACATCGCAGTATGTTTGTTTCCGTCAGCCCGCTCCGCACCCCGCGGCGCCTGACGCCCCGCGTCTCCTTGAACGAGGCCTAACAGTAACAGTAACACGCATTTTGCATATGACGGGTAGTTGGCTGCATTCCATTTAGGTAATTAAACAGGTCGCGCATCGGTTTATTCAGCGCTTTCGCAAGTTGATGACGTAAGAGACTGATCCACCAATGGCGTTCGCGCGACAAACGCCTCGTTTCCTCAAAATAGACCACGAAATTTAGATTTCTGCGTATTCATGGTTCGCTTTCTGCGCTCATAAACCATTTTGCGATCTGTACTAGCATACTTAGGCTGCTTTTCCACCAGAGATGTTCGAGGTATCGAAGCGTAGGCGGCGAGCGAGGAAAAATCGTCCAATGAGAGTGCTTCAATTTCCCAATGACGTGATCGAGCGAGCGCGCTATTGGCGGATTGTTTCCTCGCTCACCGCCTCGCTACCTCGCACATCTCTGGTGGAAACGCAGCCTTACTAGACAATGCTGCACAAAATAGTAAATGAGGGCGTGCTTCCTGGGACAAAGATAACAAAACGTCACTTTGTCCTCCGCCATCTTGTATTAAAACAAGGTAGGGGCGACGCCATTTTGTTTCATGTTTGCTAAAAAACAAGATCAGAAGTCACGGTTTAAGCTACGATCACTATTAAAAACTAGATGCACAGTAAACGCTCCAAAAATTTAAGATTTAAGTGTTGAAACAAATATCTCCTTTTGTTGGTCTTATAATGCGCTGTCTTGCTGAGAGGAAACATGTCGATTTGGACAATGCTGAGTTTTTAATGAGACTGCATCTATTGAGTGACCCGCACCCCACATGCGGGGTCTGCATGACAGGAAACGTAGGTAGCCTTACTTATATTAAAACCAATATACATAATTAATCTATGATTAAAACCGCTGGCGGAATTAATTTCGCTGCTATATGCGTCTTAAGAGTCCTTTTACCGTTCAATGGCGCCGCCCTCATCACTATATTTGAGATTTCTCAATAAAACTCTTTATTATATCTTTCCAACTTACTAAAAAGCCAAGCAATTTTATACTACAAAACTTTTATAGGTTTGAGTTTAAACATATAAATTCGAAGAAAAATGAAAAGGACCACTACTAATAATTGCCTGTTTTGAAGCAGATATTTTTTTCGCTGCGTTTGGAACCTATAAAAGTAGGTATTTAAAAAAATAGCTTTAAGTCTTTTGTAGTACCCAGGTGTTGGGACCTTTTTTATTTTAGTGTTTCTTGATTGAGAAATCTTAAATATTGTGATGAGCACCACGCCAAACGGTAAAAAGACAAAGGCAATATTACAGTGTAAGGGTTGAACTACACATGGCCGCACGCGATCTCATTTTTCCGTCGCTCCATCCTTTTCTGTCACTCAGGAACGTCATTTGCTAGAGCATATAAGATAGACGGAACGCGATCGCCTGCGGTGTGCGATCGCACGCGATCGCGTTCCGTCTATCGTATATGCTCTAGCAAATGACGTTCCTGAGTGACAGAAAAGGATGGAGCGACGGAAAAATGCGATCGCGTGCGGCCATGTGTAGTTCAACCCTTATCTTCTACTTTTTAATGTTAACTTCAAAATCTCTGTACAAGATCTATGGGCAAGCCACTCTTAATGTAAATAATGTTGATTCTTTAAGTTGTAGTTGTAAATCAGTATAAGGACTTTGTTATCAAATTAATACATTTATAAAGTTACTAATTATAATTTTTGAAAATAAAAAGTGCCAAATGAAGAACTGTTTTTGATTTCCAAAGTACCTAAAAATTTTACCCGTCGTCGCTTCGTAAGCTTTTGTTAAGATCAATGTCGAATGACATGCCATCAACGACACAAGAGGGGGGAGTTTAAGGGTTGCACCCTCAGATCAATGCACCTCATCTGCCAGCGCCGCATCGCAGCGTCCTATTCAATCCACTGGTGGATCGAGATAGTGGAGCCTACAGGACAGAGGGCATTTTTCCGTCGCTCCATCCTTTTCTGTCACTCAGGAACGTCATTTGCTAGAGCAAATATGATAGCGGAAACGCGTGTCCGTATGCCCAGCGGGGCCCTCGGTCCTAGCTAATCATTTAGTGCTTTCTGAATGTGTATGGCTTATATTTAGTGCTTCAAAGATAACGGAGTTATATCAAATCTAAGCTAACGTAATGCGGGTGCTGGCAGATGAGGTTCAACCCACGCACACGCACACGCACGCACGCACACAAACGGACAGACACAAAATGAATGGTTCGCTCGTTTACGTTTTGTATGAAGCCGCCCCTTTGTCGTCCGCCATTCCGTTGTGTTGAAATGTCGAAAATAAAAACAAAATTCTTGTAAAAAAAATGTATTCGATACCAATATACAATACTGCATAATAGCCTAACTAGTACAGATCTTCAAATAGAATTTTAGTAGGAAACTTGATGAGATTAGTTTTATAATTATAAAAACATGTCTAACTCTATGAATAAGAAGTGTTACCCAAAATATTCATGTAATTCCAATAAAAAACATGATAACCTATTTTTTTACATCTCGGCCGTTAGGTTAAGTTAGCCAGTTAATTGGCCGGCTAGGCGGTTAGTTGAACGGCGCTATAGGTAACCCAATTTCATCAAGTTTCTTACACACAATCATAAAAATAATAAGCACACACAATGAGCCTCAAATTAATTGAAAAAAAAAATGTATTGCTAACTATAATTATAAAAATAATACCCATTAGGTAAAAAATAGACGATCAGTCTTTTAGTATTTAGACTAAAAAATACTTTAAATAAAACCTAGTCCTTAGCACAAAAATCTAGACCATAGCTAGCAAATTATTACACCCTGGTTACTATTTATGTGAAAAAATCTAACGTCAGTCGCCTTTTAAATTTGGTTAAAAGCATATGCTCACGACTATTCCCCGACGGGGGTAGTCTGAGATGTTCTAATCCACGTTTACACTAGGTCTAATGATAAGGGGACGTCCATAAATCACGTGACGTTAATGGGGGACTACGTGGTCAACTATTGTCACTTAGGTGCGTTCATACGCGTGCCGCGCAGCCCGGCAAGCTTAGACAATTCGCTGTACATTGGGGCTTCTATAAAGTTAAATAGTAACAATCACTTTACAGACGAGTCGATGTACAGCGAATTGCCAAAGCTTGCCGGGCTGCACGGCGTGCATGTAAACCCAGCATGAGACATTGACAGACGGGGCGGGACCAAAAAAAAACACGTTTAGTATGGGACACCGTCCGCATCACCCGCCGTCGACGCGGCGAACGGCTCCGAACTCGTTCCAATACTAATCGTGGTATGGGACCGATGTCCGTTCGCCGTCGGTAAATGTGTCTCAACCCTAGGTCACGTAGAGAGGAGAGGGTCAGCCTAGCAGCGGCGTAAGCGAAAAATACTTCGCCTATGGGAGAGCGGTATAGACAAATGTCACGTGACATTTTTCGATTTAATATACAAGCTATCTTTATTCTAAGAGGTGATACTCAACCCAATCCTGTTAAAATCAACATAACCTGTGGTAAAGACACAGCCTCGGTGGCGCATTGCGGAGAGCTATGGAAACTCAATCTCGAGGTCCGGGTGTGGTCCGGGTTCGAATCCGCACGGGCCACATGCCATGTACTAAGTTTTTCTAACTTATGTTTGTAATACCAACTGTTCTCAAACGGTGAAGGAAAACACCACGAGGAAACCTGCATACTCTGAAGAAGAAATTCCCATGCGTATGTGAAGTCTATCAAGCCGCATTGGGCACGCGTGGTGGACTAACGCCCATACCACAGAGGATTATATGTGCCCATACACCGCTCCTGCAGTGGGACGTATTTAGGCTGTGATGATGAAAGACACACGATAGAAGCAAAACTTCCGCAGCTGTCAAATTTAAATGTCGAACTTCCGTCAAACGAAAAGGTTGCAGATCCGAATTTCAAAGCCCTCCCATAAAAAGATTCACTTTAAGGGGCTACCTGCCGGTTTTGGGTAATTTTGTAACCATTTTATTCATTAACTATGGCACTTTTTGAGCTGAAATTTAAACTGAACCATCTACAGGATATGAGAAGTGATGTGGTTTTTCTAGAAATCGATTTTAATGAATAAAACCGAAGAAAAGGGACTCTAAAGTCACCCCTTTTTTTCCAGTTGTAACCATTTTACTCTTACATTTTTAATCGGAACAAAATGAAAATTTACTATGTTGTTCACAATACAATTTAGAATGATGTGTTTTTTTTACTTTTTCGAAATTAATAAAAAATCATCGAATTTTTCAAAGAAAACAGCAAAATTCTGACCGGTGCCACGCGCTCTTTCTCATCGATTAGTATGGAGTGTGAGTGAGAGGAGAGTGGTCCACGGCTGATACGCCTTAAACAAGACAGCTAATTCCTACTTCATGTTGACGGTGCAAAAGAATCTCAGTAGTACGTGGATGGAAGAATTATTGTAAATTACGTACCTACCTGTTTTAAATTTCTCGCTAAGTATGAACGCCCCCGAAAAGTGGTGACTCTACAGCCAGTTCAAACAATTCCACCGTCCCTTATTAAACTTAGAAAGCGAAAAGACGAGAAACGATAGATTTTTCCACATAAAAGATGTCTAAGAAAATAACACAAATTGAATCCTCGTAATAATAAATATAATTATTTCAATAAACTAAAGACATCTTACAATAAGTCTGTATATTCGTAACCTACGCAATTTAGCAATAATATTGTCACAGCAAAGCGTTTTAAACCTTATCACTTTTAATATAAGGTTGGTCGCACTAGCTAGGTGCATCTTTCAGATAAATATTGGATGGAATTTTCACATATTTATTACTAAACTTGGCTTTTTTTATCACAGCACGAAATTTAAGATCGGAATATTGAAAAACGTGTACTTCTAGAGCAAAAGTTAAAATTGGGTAAATTCTGTTACCTTGTAAGGTAAGTATAGTGGATTTTCACAATGTTGTTAACGGAAGCGGAACTACCTCCTAAAATTCGTGCAATGATAAACATATTCCTGTTTTATAACAATCGCATCTGTTTGCACCAACCATTAAACGCAAAAAATATATGTCACAAGGTTCAATCCATACCAATGCACAATCGGGACCCACATGTCTTTATGGTGGAACCTCATCTAACAGCGGCCGTGCTATCGCGCGCGTTGGCGTTCCGTCTATCTTATTTGCTCTATCAAATGACGTTCCTGAGTGACAGAAAAGGATGTAGCGACGGAAAAATGCGATGCGGTGCTGTTAGATGAGGTTCAACCCTAAATCTGTATACTAGTCGCTGGCGTGCTTGCATTCACCATGTACCGAACAAAGCGAACCTATATTGTGACAATTAGAATAGATACAATTTGGCATATTTAATACTGGTTAATACAATGCACTTTTATCACACTTTTAGCCAAATAATATTTATAAATTGGGTTTCGTTATCGTCGTCTTCCCTTCTGCCTATACATTCCTCCACAGGCACATACTTCCACTCACATCTCCATCAGCCTATAAGTTCCTTGGCCTGCCACTTGTATAGTTCACGAATAAGCATACAGAGGACCTAACATAACGCGCCAAGTGAAAGAAGGAATCGTCTTTGTTATATCGCGCTCTCATGCTAGGTCCATAGGGCGCGCGACTTTGCCGCGTAAGACAATATACGGCACTCGATGCAACGAATTATAACTAGCGCCCCTACGAATTATAGCAAGGCACTAAGTGCGCCCTAAGGGTGCCTGTCCACAGATGCGGACCGAGCTGGCAGAGCGAGGAAACTGAGTTTTATCAACAAATAAGATTGCATGAAATCTCGTAGCTGAGATTTTATGCAATCTTATTGGTTAATAAGACTCCGTTCCCTCGCCCCGCCAGCTCGCTCTACATCTGTGAACAGGCACCCTAATGCTGAGCTCCTGTGAAAGGCGACCCATTATACACCACAAATGCCGAATATTTATTAGTGGAGGCAAGTGGTCAACATGATTTTTGTTATTCCTTACAATGGCAATTTAGGTTCATAATGTCCCTTTCACAAAATGACCCTTTCCCAGAATGGCCTGTTCCCAAAGTCTCATTCCCAAATTGTCCTTTTTCAGAGCATTATGAACGTAAATGAATATGGCTAACTTGTTTTTACCTATACCAGTCCCAAAATAATACACAGGGTCCAGCTTAACATGCTGACGTTGACATATGGGGCTAGCATGACATGCAGACTATCAAACTGAAAAACTTTCTCTACAGGACCAACAATGAATGAATGAGTTTGAAGGTCTGGAGTGTGATATTTGAATCTCATTCGGTGAGCTCAGCATTTGAAAATGTCAAAATTACTATGGAGATGTGCATCTTTATACTGCTGATTTGACTTTCAAAAATCGCACTCCTGAAGTATGATTTTTTAAAGGAATATCAGAAGGTAGTAGAAAGATGCGTATCTCCATAGTAATTTTGAAATTTTCAACTGCCGAGCCCACCGAATGAGATTCAAAAATCCCACACCTGATCATCTCCTAAAAAAAAGTGTCAACATATTATGAAGGACCCTATATAAACATACATATACAATACTATTAAATATAGCACCATTGCATATAAAATATCGACACCTCATTATTGAGGCAAGCTAGTTACTAAGCGGTGGGGTACATTACTTGTGCGTCTTGTTTAAAGTTAAAGCCTCAGTGGAACAAAGCCCGGGGTCTCTTCTTGGCGAGAATGTGCCAGGACTGGACGCCTTTACGTCTCTTCGGTGAATATCTGGAAAACAGTTAAAGTACTATAAGAAGAAAGGTAATAATACTAAGTCATTATACCCTGAAACCCTAAATATAGATAGTGGATGTTACAATATAGGTGAAACTCATAATTCACAAGCATTCTTAAAAATATAGCTGGTGAAGTCCCCGAAACTGTTTATAAGCGCGTTTTGTTTTCGGTGTTTGGCACGTGTTTGGTATTTATGGCAAACACCAAGCGTCTGGAGGCGGCTTTAAATGTTAAATTTCACCAAATCAATTTATTTAGTTAACAAAAGTAGTCCATTCGTTTGTGTGACCTACATATTTCCACAGTAGGTTACTTATAAGGTCTAAGGACAGTCATTTAATGAGTGAGCTATAAACATCCACTGCTAGACATAGGTCACCCCCAAGGATCGCTACGACTGGTCCTGCGCTAGCCTCATCCAGCGGGTCCCCGCCACCTTCATCAGGTAGTCGGTCGGACTTGTGGGGCGCCACCCACACGGCGCTTTTCAGTACACGGTCGCCACTCGAGGACTCTTCGGCCCCATTGGCCATCTTTCCTGCAAGCAATTTGCCCAGCCCATTGCCACTTTAGTGTAGCTATTCTATACTAAAGTAATGTGTGTGGAGTCATGTTGCAGGGTTTGCCCGAACACTTGTCCTTCGCGTGGTTTTCGCGCGGTTCGCGTTTCAGCCTGCCACGAGGCTCCGCAATCCTTCTCAGTTGTGTTCTTACTCAAAAACAATCCTCGAGATTGGATAGATACTCACTCAAACCACTTGACACTGGCGGAAATGCGGTGCTATCGCACAAAATTGATTAGATGTACAATTGTACATATTGCAAGCATTTTTTGAAAAATCTATTTCTGGGTTTGAGTGGAGACAATATGTCTTACCCATGGTCTGGTGTGTCCGGCATGTACGGGGACATTCTGAAGTCTCTGCTGTGAGGTGTCTCGATGCCAAACGGACTGTACAGCTTGGCTGGGCTTCTGCCTAGTACCTGTAAAGCAAACAGTTTAGTTAATGTGTAAATATAAATAGGTAACTATATTATATTAGCTTCTGTGCGCGGGGATTTTGTAAAACTTCAACAACCCATTGTAGGGGTTGATTTTCGAAAAATCATTTCTTAGTGTTGCCAGTAGACATCCTCCATAGACTACAAAATCCAAATATTTAGGCGGTTTAGGCCTTATGTTTGGCAATCAGTCAGTCACAGTAGTGTTTTATAAGTGTATACTCAATACAGTCTGTGGGATCCCACTGCAGGACAAAGGAAAGGCCTCAATATTCTTACATTAAAGGTTCAGAAAGTGGGCCATACTCTAGCCTGGCATAGTCCCTCCTACCTATCCTAACCCTTCCGTGAGTGAGGAAACCCCTCGTTTTTGAGAAAAGTATTAAGTGTGTGGTTATCTTAAAAAAGTGGGATTTTTAGCAACCCTTTGGGTTCGCTGCGCTTGCTTCTGCTATGCCCACATCCTGGCTCTCCCCCTCCCTCATCTTAAAAACGGGGTAGGGTACTGGGATGAGGGGAAATTTATTTACTTGCCTGTTTCTTTTTGGTAACAGGAGTTGAAGGCGTCCGACAAGGAGAACCAGTCTCCGTGAGCCTATGCCTGCGCCTTCCTCCCAACCTGAAATGCTGTAACAAAATTCCTTCTTGTAAACATCCATAATAAATATTCATTTTCGTTCCCACTTCTGATTATAATCTAGAAATTGTGGCTCAATCCTGGTGTGCCTCAAATGTGCCAAGCTTAGTGCTTGACATTGTTGGGGAATGAGGGATTTTCCAAAATCCTTTAAAAAAAAAAGTAGTTGGCCTTGATGCAACAGGGTTGAGCGACCTTGCAGATAATAAAATAGCAAAAATTTTAGTTTTTAAATAGTCAGGTAAATGTGAACATATACTTCGTCCACTGTTTTTTTTGCTAAATTTTTAGTCTAAATTTTGTTTCGGCACCCTCTCGCGTCAACGCCATCCCTCCTCATCAGATATTTGGTTGATGTCAAGGATCAATTTTGTACAAAAAAACATACACACAGTGGTGGTGTATTATGGCAGGCTGGAGAGCAGGCAGACACACAACTGTTCAGTAACAGACATACACTCCCATTTAGGCTCAATTGCCATCTTCAACAAGTAACGGAGAGAATTGCCTCCCTCATTTACCATGTTTCTGAACGGTGCAGAAAATAAATGTCTCGAGCTCAACACAAAAGATCCCATTGGGTCGGAGTGTTGCCGGCCCCCTCAATATGATAAGATAAGAAGGTAAGAGAAACTCTTAAAGTAATTTAAGACTTTCGCTGCTAAGCTCAAAACAATGACATTCACGTAGTGCTGACACTGTGGAATGCTATACAATTCTGACTCAAGGTGTGAGTCATGCGCACTGCGGCCTATATGTCGCTGACCTACCAGGTAGGTCCTACTTGGTGGAGCGATTACCACGCCAGACTGCCAAACCAAGGTCCCAGGTTCAAATCACAGTTCAGTCATGGATTTTATATGTTTGTATTGTTGTTGTATGGTTCCCATAATAAAGAGTCTTAGCTTACGTTTGGGATCGTTACAATGTGCCTGTGAGCATTATTTTAAATTACTGGACCTCCGATACATCCGACGCATCCTGGGCAAATTGTCTCAAGTCTCTATCTCAGATTGGCAAAAAAAATTACCAACAAACAACATTTTGTACATTACAGTGACTTTCACTATGGAGCCTACCTCAGGAAACACAAAAAAAAAACCAGCTGTTTCATACATTTGAGTCTGGTAGGTAAGGTACAGCAGTTTGGTATGAAACAGCTGATTATTTTTCGCGTTTCAGTCTACGGAGGGTCCCTTACACCCTGTTTACGTCCCACTGCAGGGCACAGCGCCTACCCCCAAGGAGGGTGTTTCGGTGACAGTCCACCACGCGTGCCCAATGCAGATCGGTAGACTTCATCTGCATTTCTTCTTCAGCGTATGCATGTTCCTCTTTCCTTCGCCATATGAGAGCAGTCGATAATACGTCCATAAGTTGATTGATTTGTGGTTGGGCTATTGCAAGCAAGGGTCATTATGTAACACTGCGACCATCGCTGGTCTATTGTATTCGCCCCAAGCTCACCCATATTTACGCATACATCCGAACTATTGTTATTTTCTTTTCATTCTCGAGAATACAGGTTTCCTCACGATGTTTTCCTTCACCACCGAGCTAGTAAATGATAAATGGGTCATATTCATCTAAAGTGTACATATAACGAAACGGAAACGAAATGGAACGTAACGAAAATAACGAAATGGAACATAAGGCCTCAGACACAATGGATGAACTAGACTATTAAAAGAACAGTTTTGACAGACAGATGACATAGCAAAATATGCTCTCGAATATAATCCCAGACATAAAAAACTAACAAACCGTAGAAAATTACGAATATGTATCTTTTTAACACTTTTTTTTCATATTTTTTTCTTTTTACTAATATTATCGTTGTCATATATGGCGAAAAGGAATGTAAAAACAGTTAAAATGATTATTTGGATTTAATTTTATGGTCTTAGTAAAAATGTGAGAATTCAAATTAAAATGTTGTAACAGGAAAGAATTAAATTGTTAAAAAAACACTGAGAGCTCGCATTTGTAATCATTTTTATTTATTTTCACTTTTTTGGTTTCTGCAATAAAATATTAATTAAGTAGGATAATAAAAAAAAACATATTTGTTTAATAAAATTTTGTTTTCGGTAACAAATATAGTTACATAATTCAACCTTTTGAATGGTTAGCTGAGAGATCTCAATGTGATCACAGCCTTTTCCATTACGTTACGTAACGAAACGCAACGAAACCGAAATTGAAAAACGAAGTAAATATTTGCTAGCTTTTTGAATAAACTTTGGAAAACACTCTTACGGGAAACCTTACTATGTCATTTATGTGTGCACTACAAAATCAAAGAAACAGAATACATAATTTAGATCTTTTCTAACCTTTATCACAGAAATTTTGTAACGAAACGGAAAATAAAAACTCACAAAAATTTTCAACTGTTCATTTAAACAGATGACGGGTCAAAATTGTCGAAATTTTATGGTTCATTCTATGACGGAACATTGATGCCAGCATAAAAATACTAATCAGTTTGTTTTTAAAGGATCTTAAAGCGTAATTCGGCGTAACGAAACAAAATGTTACGAAATGGAATAAAAATCTGGGACAATATTTCCAAATGAATTAGTTAAGTATTGTTGGATTAGAATGGCCTAAGTTACTAAAAACCAATAGGGCTATGTAATAATATAGCCATAAAATCCAAAATGAATGATACACTATACCGACGGGCGGCTAAAAAAACATTTAAATGCGGTGCGTCGGCAATGGGACATGACAAATTAGTATGGAGAGCTAAATTACCATTTTATAAAAAAATCAAAAACATACTTAAGAAACTAAACAAGTGCAGTGATATACACGCATCAGCTCTAAGCTGCTAGTGTATCATAAATAATAATAATAATAATACCCCGCGGGGGCAGCTTGTGGCGAGCTGACGGTGAGTGGCGACACCGCGGACCCCTATCCAGGGGGACCATACAGACATGCGCTCACACACACACATACAGACAGTAACACACCCCCCTACCTCTGGCTTGCCTTCATTGGCCGTCCAGAGTGGAATCGCAAGAGCAAAGAACCTATGCTCCAGGTTGGAAGTGTATTGCACGTAATGGCGTAATAACGGGGAAACCCGCTCACGGGGGTAAACCCCGCGATGGTGAAACCGGTGCCGCACCTCTCGACAACCTTTAGCCGCTCAGTGGGATGTTGCCCCATTGTCGCACTTTGTGCGTGCGGCCGTTTTATGGGGCCCACTCGACGAGTCGGCGAGTCACCGCCTGCCCTATTTACAATTTCGAGACTAGTTGTTATGGCAGGCGTCCGTTAGTCTCCTCCCATAGCCCAGTATCCATCCATCCAACTTTCACCTTCATAGCCCAAGACCTTATTTTTCCATCGCGGCCATAGAGCCGCACTCCAATAGTCTTTGCACCTGGCGGGGACCATCCCCGGGTGTATCATGTTGTGCGCTCGGAGATGGTATCCGCCATGTGTATCCCTTACATTTAGATTAACTTGTCTTTTGAACGGGCCTCTACATGTTGGCTTCGGCTCCATGCACGCCTTCCAAAGGTCCGGGACTTAATTGCCCGTGATTACGGATCGTAAGACACATAATAATAATAATAATAATAACCCCGCGGGGGCAGCTTGTGGCGAGCTGACGGTGAGTGGCGACACCGCGAACCCCTATCCAGGGGGACCATACAGACATGCGCTCACACACACACATACAGACAGTAACACACCCCCCTACCTCTGGCTTGCCTTCATTGGCCGTCCAGAGTGGAATCGCAAGAGCAGAACCTATGCTCCAGGTTGGAAGTGTATTGCACGTAATGGCGTAATAACGGGGAAACCCGCTCACGGGGGTAAACCCCGCGATGGTGAAACCGGTGCCGCACCTCTCGACAACCTTTAGCCGCTTAGTGGGATGTTGCCCCATTGTCGCACTTTGTGCGTGCGGCCGTTTTATGGGGCCCACTCGACGAGTCGGCGAGTCACCGCCTGCCCTATTTACAATTTCGAGACTAGTTGTCATGGCAGGCGTCCGTTAGTCTCCTCCCATAGCCCAGTATCCATCCATCCAACTTTCACCTTCATAGCCCAAGACCTTATTTTTCCATCGCGGCCATAGCGCCGTACTCCAATAGTCTTTGCACCTGGCGGGGACCATCCCCGTGTGTATCATATTGTGCGCTCGGAGATGGTATCCGCTATGTGTATCCCTTACATTTAGATTAACTTGTCTTTTGAACGGGCCTCTACATGTTGGCTTCGGCCCCATGCACGCCTTCCAAAGGTCCGGGACTTAATTGCCCGTGATTACGGATCGTAAGACACATAATAATAACCCCGCGGGGGCAGCTTGTGGCGAGCTGACGGTGATTGGCGACACCGCGGACCCCTATCCAGGGAGACCATACAGACATGCGCTCACACACACACATACAGACAGTAACACACCCCCCTACCTCTGGCTTGCCTTCATTGGCCGGCCAGAGTGGAATCGCAAGAGCAGAACCTATGCTCCAGGTTGGAAGTGTATTGCACGTAATGGCGTAATAACGGGGAAACCCGCTCACGGGGGTAAACCCCGCGATGGTGAAACCGGTGCCGCACCTCTCGACAACCTTTAGCCGCTTAGTGGGATGTTGCCCCATTGTCGCACTTTGTGCGTGCGGCCGTTTTATGGGGCCCACTCGACGAGTCGGCGAGTCACCGCCTGCCCTATTTACAATTTCGAGACTAGTTGTCATGGCAGGCGTCCGTTAGTCTCCTCCCATAGCCCAGTATCCATCCATCCAACTTTCACCTTCATAGCCCAAGACCTTATTTTTCCATCGCGGCCATAGCGCCGTACTCCAATAGTCTTTGCACCTGGCGGGGACCATCCCCGTGTGTATCATATTGTGCGCTCGGAGATGGTATCCGCTATGTGTATCCCTTACATTTAGATTAACTTGTCTTTTGAACGGGCCTCTACATGTTGGCTTCGGCCCCATGCACGCCTTCCAAAGGTCCGGGACTTAATTGCCCGTGATTACGGATCGTAAGACACATAATAATAACCCCGCGGGGGCAGCTTGTGGCGAGCTGACGGTGATTGGCGACACCGCGGACCCCTATCCAGGGAGACCATACAGACATGCGCTCACACACACACATACAGACAGTAACACACCCCCCTACCTCTGGCTTGCCTTCATTGGCCGGCCAGAGTGGAATCGCAAGAGCAGAACCTATGCTCCAGGTTGGAAGTGTATTGCACGTAATGGCGTAATAACGGGGAAACCCGCTCACGGGGGTAAACCCCGCGATGGTGAAACCGGTGCCGCACCTCTCGACAACCTTTAGCCGCTCAGTGGGATGTTGCCCCATTGTCGCACTTTGTGCGTGCGGCCGTTTTATGGGGCCCACTCGACGAGTCGGCGAGTCACCGCCTGCCCTATTTACAATTTCGAGACTAGTTGTCATGGCAGGCGTCCGTTAGTCTCCTCCCATAGCCCAGTATCCATCCATCCAACTTTCACCTTCATAGCCCAAGACCTTATTTTTCCATCGCGGCCATAGCGCCGCACTCCAATAGTCTTTGCACCTGGCGGGGACCATCCCCGTGTGTATCATGTTGTGCGCTCGGAGATGGTATCCGCCATGTGTATCCCTTACATTTAGATTAACTTGTCTTTTGAACGGGCCTCTACATGTTGGCTTCGGCTCCATGCACGCCTTCCAAACGTCCGGGACTTAATTGCCCGTGATTACGGAACGTAAGACATATAATAATAATAATATTAAACTTCTTTTATTTCATAGTATTAAGATTTTTAAACATGAAAGAATATCCACTAGTACATAATTTTAGCAATATGAGATCTATATTACATATTTTAAATACTTTTAAATGACAATAAAGGGCTGGGACAAAAATTAAATCAAAATGTACACTTTAGATGAATATGACCCAAATACAACCGTACATAAATTCCGAAGAACTTAGTGGTACAGGCCAGGAATCGAACCGCGGCCTCATGATTGAGGCGCTAGCTCTCTTCCGTATGGGCTATCATCGCTCTTTCCATCCATAAGTTAGTGATTGTAGTTAGATTTGCTCCAAGATAACTTAGATATCACATCAGACCCTTCAGAGGTATCGAGAATCAGCAAATTCGTGTGATTTTATGACTTCTTTCGCTCAAACAAAGGATTTAACTGCTCACCTGTGACAAGTTTCCAAAAGTATTTCTAACGCTGCGAAACGTTCTGGATATCTTCTCAGCGCCGGACTGCAAGGCACGTCGTGAATTAGCAAAGGATTTGGTTGTGAATATGTTTTTATTGTAACAACCTTCGACGTTTTTCAGGCTTTCCCGAGCTGGGGAATCGATACCCGAGTCGGACGCAAAAGGATCCTTCATTTTGTGTTATTTCTGCGGCGCACTACACAAATAAGCACTAAACCTAGCTCCTAATCTAGCCTTCTACTAAATGGAAAGACTAAAATTCTGTATTCAACACATGTTTTCTTTAAATTTAATAAAATCGATCGCGCAGAAACGTTATCCGTTGGCCGTTGGTTTTTTGTTTGTTTTTTTAAATGGCGATGGCGGGCGTTGGTGTTGCCATTTCAAAAACTTAAGCTGAGCCCACACTTGCTTCGCATTTTTTAACAAGTCCGCGCTTTTCAAAGAACGAAAGAGTATGGAAACAAAAAACAAAGTCACGCGCCGGATGTAGCATGGTAGCGTGATGTAGCGCTATCGCGCCTTAACTTTCTTTCTATTTGCGCATGAATGAACGAGATAAAATAATAAAAACCTTATCGCGCGCATCATGCTACGGCCACTGAGGGGCTGGCCCGCCGCGCCATCTAGTAAACGTTTTCTGAATTTATTTTATCTCCAGCGGGGCTAGTACGCCAACCCGCGATAGCGTGATATAGCGCTATCACGCTTCCGCTCTCTTTCTATTTGCACGCGACAGAACGTGACAGAAGACTAAATTTGACACATGGATGTGTTAAATGCAAAATTTTTGGGCGTACTAGCTCCGCAGCACGGCTAGCATGCCACACACAAGCCTTAAACGAGAAAAACGTCATGCGAGCTCCGTCTGGCATACGTATGTTTTTTAAATAAAATAATAAGGATGGAGGCACACATAGGAGGCACACCTCGATTTTTATCGTTTTCTCGGGGGTGGCATTAATAGCATGCGAGGCCAAGCTTTTGGCACATACTCTTTGATTTATCTGTGGATTTACCTCATGTTCGGTTAAATTTTTTATGGATATTGTATTACCTATAGGTACACACGGCGACACATCAGGCTACGCACCCTATATACCCATAACTACGCTAGGTACAATACACAAAATAGTGCGGTAGAGAGCCTGCCATAGACGCGGGTGTCGGCGCGGGCGCAGCGTGCCGTGAGACGAAACAACATACCGCACCCTCTCGCACGATTCGCAGCGTTCAACTTCTAATAGTTCAAAGTCCAAACAGGGTAGCCTGAGCAGTCGTCGTGTGTACCTATATTAGGGAGGCTAATAATAAAATAATAGGCAATTCATACTAACATTATTTTTATTAAAATTACTATCGTTGATGCATGTAATAATCGATTGCTGTTGAAAAGGCAGCAAAACCTGCAGCCCCAAATATTCCAGCTCTTAATCCACCTGAAAAAAACGAAATTGGGTACTTAGTAGTTACTTATGCATTGTATTTTATATTAAAAAAAATCTTTAAGTAATTTATTGAATCAGCACTGGTAGCATGCGACACGTGATACGGCTGTATCACGTCTTTTATCTCGTTCGTTCGCACGGAAATAGAAAGAGAGCGAAGGTGTGATAGCGCTGAATCACGGTGGCATGCTACCTATGCTGGTATGGTTAGGCAAGCCACTTCGAACGTTTGTCGGTCTTACACCTTCCTAAATTGAGATCTAATTGAGAGACAGAGCTATAGGTTAAAAAAGGACGTACTTACGATTTACCTATAGCTCTGATTTAGGAAGGTGTAATAAGCCTTCAACTCCTGACCTGAGGATGCTCTTAGGTGGAGCGAAACACGACACGTGTATACACGGCGACACATCAAGCTACGCAAAACAAAAATAGGCTGGCCGCGCGACGTTATACATGATGCACCCTACGCGTGGCCAGCATGGATTGGTTTTGCGTAGCTTGATATGTCGCCGTGTGTACTTTGGTCGTCAGATTGTATTACATACTGAATCAGTTGTAACTTTGCGGAAATCCATGACTATTAGGTAGGTAACAAGATTGTAACCTACCTCCTATTAGTATTACATACTGTTACACAACTTTCTCTACTATTTTGTCACTAAGCAGGCGATGGACATTTTGTCCGCAAGCATCTATGGTCTCTTCGCCTATGCGAACGTGATCGTGCAGACTATGCCTGTGTAAAAATGTTGTCTACCATCTCTATCCATCAGATTGAGAATTCTTTACAAATGAAATGGGATTTATCAGCATGAGAGAAGAGAAATATAACATGAATGAACTGAGAATGAGAAACATAGATACCTCTCAAGCCGATCAATCCACCAGTAACTCCACCAGCGTACGTTCCGTTCTTCCAATCCGTCTTCCCTCTAGCCGTTTCTATACAGCACTCGACCCCGGAGAACACCAAGCCGAGCAAAGCGAAGTTCTTTGCGTAACTCAGCATGGATCCTTTCATTTCTTGTAGTATTTGTCTGGCAGTTTGAGTTTGTTGCGCGGTTGTGTCAGTCACGTTTGGCATTAGTGACGATGTGAAGAGACCTACTGCTGCTCCGAGACCGTAACCTGAAAAGAGTATTATTTCGATAAAATCAATCTTTATGTCATTTTAAGATGTTTATTATTGCAGCCTAACCAACTATCTTTAAGTAATATTATACCAGCGCAGGTAGCATGCAACACGTGATACGTCTGTATCACGTCTGTATCACGTCTTTTATCTCGTTCGTTCGCACGCAAATAGAAAGAGAGCGAAGGTGTGATAGCGCTGTATCACTGCGGCATGCTAGCTATGCTGATGAACCACTACTTTTTTTTTTAATTCTTTTTTTTTTATATTGGGGCGTTTTAACCCTGAGGTTATGTCAGCCCAAAAACCACAATTTTGTCTGTGTGAAATTATTGTGCATTTGTCATTTTGCAGACTAGCATGCCACCCATAATAAAAGTGACCAGCTAAGATGTTTTTGAATGTATGTGCGAATGGCAATAATAAAGCAAGTTAATTGCCCGGCATTCACATAGTCGTCGCCGTCTAGTGTACACACGGCGACCGGTCAGGTTACCCTGTTTGGACTTTGAACTATTAGAAGTTGAACGCTGCAAATCGTGCAGGGGTGCGGTATGTTGTTGTATCGTCTCACGGCACACTGCTCCCGCGCCGGCAGCCGCGTCTATGCAGGCTCTCTACCGCACTATTTTGTGTTTTGTACGTAGTGTAGCTATGGGTATATAGGGTGCGTAACATGATGTGTCATAGCGCCGTTTAAAAATTCAATTATTTTAGCGTATGAGGCGTCTATTTGTTAAACGTCATTGGTAAATAGGACGAAACTTCGTTTGTATGCAGCGCGCTCGGGCGCCCTGTCGAGTGTATACTCTAAATGAAATGAAAATTGAACCTTACCAATAACACAACTAGTCAGTGATTTGAATGGGCAGCTTTCGATCGTAGCTTCAATCATCTTCTCTTCGTTCGTTGGGATGATAACAGGCCCTAATAGCTTCGGTATTATTATGTTTTCTCGGTAATGATAGAAGTTCCCGACGAGATATTTTGCGAGGGCATCGTAGTCGCTGTCCTGTGCAAATCTGTTTAAATCCGGGTCACTGGGCGGTTTAGAGTATTCTGTCATGTTTTACTGATAATTTTTTTCAGTTTTTACAATTTAATTGTTGTCGAACAAAGGTGTTTTATTGAGAAAAAATGTTCCTCCTGAATTCGTTATTCGTTAATGACATAACCTCAAAAATCGATCGATCAGCTGACTGTCAGTGTCAGATTATTTGACATAACCCGTAGGTTGAGTATTCTATAGATTTCCTGACAGCGTATACTCGAAAGGGACAGAGATATGACAAAAATGTATGAGAAATCGTGCCTTTGTTTGCCATAGTTGCAAGATTTTGTAAGCAATTTCAACTGTGGCAAACAAAAATATCGCATACGCAGAAAGGGACAAACGACATGGATTTTGTCGCATTCACTCTGTGTAATTAGCGTATAAGGCTGTCTCGTTTTCGTGACTATTATTATTTTAATGCCTTTTCTAGTTGATTCTCTTTCTACGGACATAACCGAAATGTTTATGAGGTATGCTTCTTGATAAACGACCATGGATTCCAAACTTCTTGTATACGACCTTTGTATACGACACATCAAGCTACACAAAATTTAAACATAATATAATCCATGCACATTACCTCCTGTGCGAATGAGCTCTTAGGCAAAGCATCTTTTCCAGTTTCTCATTGAGATTCCATCGTAGAAAGAGAAAGAACTAGAAGGAAGCACGTGTCTTGTCATATCACTCAGTAAGAGATGCACATAGCGAATTCGCTCTAGTAAAAAAGGAGATCGCTACTTGTTGCTGTCCTTATCGACGTAGCCACTTTTTTGTTCTACGACGGCTGTCTGACTCCGGAGTCAGACATCTATTTTCATACAAATTGTATAGGATTTTATGACTATCGCTGTCTCATATGCGGTTACACTGATGTTACGTCTATCAGCGTAAGCGAAAAATACTTCGCCTACGGATCGGATTCCATATGCTAAAGCCTGACCAGTGTTGCGGAAAATCATTGGAACTAATTTTTGTACTTGGAACACTAACATTAAAGGTGACAGTCGATTGCAGCGCCCCCAATCCAGGTTTTTTATTTTCCTGGTCAGGCTTTACATGATGGTCTCCAACTTTACTTTATCGTTTCGCTAGTATTGAAGATAGAATAATCATCATCATCAATTCATCATCAAATGTCAATGTCAAACAAACCAAAACAAAGTCACGTGCGATTTGCAAAGCAAACGTTCCCTTATTAGTTTGAGGTTTGAGAAGCAAACGAAGAAGAAAAAGACTTTGAAGACTCAGCAGATTCAGAGCAGAGAATGTCTGATTCATCGGAAGATGAGGATTTGTCTCGTTTCCGGGAAGCTGTTGACAATTCATTCACAAAACTGATAACAGAATCTCGAGATACAGAGAACGTGCCAACCAAAGGTTTGTATTAACTTGATTTATCTTTATATCGCCAGCGTCGAAGAGCTGTTTCGTAAGGCGAGAGATAGACAGGGATATGCAGAGCTGACCGCTAACCTCCAATAATGGAGCGGAACCCGAAGGAAGAGTCTTTATCCTATCTATACTGCATTCCAAATAAGGACGAAAAGATATTCCGATTCCTGTATAGCTTTCTGGCCAATTCTGATTAGCAAATATGATTTATTTAAGTATGATAAAGATATACTATCCAACGTATCATGGACATTACTAAAGTTGTTCTAAGAATAAGTGAGAGGAAGTGTTTCAAATCTCTGTTTCTGTAATTCAAAATGGACCGTGGTGGTCCAGTGGCGAGTAACCTTGCCTGCCGTGCAGGAGGCGATGGTTCGATCCCCGTCCAAGCCGACTCGTACCAATGACTTTTTCGGAATTTATGTACGATTTGTAACACCACTGGCTTTTCGGTGAAGGAAAACATCGTGAGGAAACCTACATGCTTCAATTTCGAGGCATGTATTGTACCCACTGTCCATTATAAGTGGCGACGGGCTCACCCCCCGTCACACTGGACAGCGTTTCGGTACTACTGGTGAAACGTGGATGTTCTGAGGTTTCAGAATATCTCTGACTACCCCCTCGGGGAATATAGTCGTGAGCATATGCATGCATGCATGCATGCATGCATGCATGTAATTCAAAATGGCCTTAAATTTTCGTTGCTATTTGGAATGGAGTATAGCTAAAAGTGATCTTGGTTAAAATCCACCGCCACAAGAACCAGGGGAAATGTAATGCTCTCTTCTTAGCCAATGAGGATCATTCAGACGTCGAAATATTGAACTTCCAAGTACTTAGGCGGATGGACCTATAAAATTTAAGCATTTTCATGGAGTAAGAGGAGATGGCATATCGGCTTGTTTCTATAGAAAATTATGTCGCCGACAAAGGGGGTGAGGGGAGACAAAAAGCTTAGGGGAGCGTGTAATTTCTCTATGGTCGCAGTATAAACTAGTGCCCAGTTGGTGGTTACCTACTGTGCACACTTTGTTACACCATATCTACCAAGGGGAGCGTGTAATTTCTCTATGAGCATTTTACTTTTTGAATAACTCAAATCCATCTGTTCTTTTGATATCGTCAAATAAAATAATGCGGCAAACAAATTTTAAAGTCATTCGTGTGGATTAGTTAGTATGTGTTAAATTCTTTAATTTTATTTACAACTAGTGTTTTCCCGCGACTTCGTCCGCACAAATTATATACCAGATTTTAAGTCAGATCATAAGCTATCAAACAAAAAAAGTTTCATCTAAATCGGTTCAGTAGTTTTTGCGTGATGCGCGAACAAACAAACAAACACACTATTTTGTCAATAGATGGCGCTGCACGTCATTTAAATCGCGCTTTCGAGTGTCATTTGAATTTTTATGAAGTGAACCGCTACTTTTTTGTTCCTTATGGTTTTACGGTTTTATAATAGTTAAGATTATTTTATTTGATTATGTAAATTTTTTCAGAGGAAAATAAGCCGAAGTCGGAAAGATATCTGGAAACATCCAGCCACTACAATGATGTGAAAGTACCGAAGGAGATGCAAAATCAAATTGGAGCGAAAGTATCAGCTGTTATACGAAAGAACGTAGAATTTGTTGATATTGAACAAAAATTAAAGTATGTTTTATATTATTTTGCAGGACAACATTAACACTTTCGCTACTAAGCTCAAAATCAAAATCATGAGGATAGCAGTGCTAAAACTGATGCCCCTCGTAGGTCATGCACACAGTCGTAACGTAAAACAACCAAAACCTCATGGGTCGGCCCGCACAGGCGTAAGGTTTGGTCGACTCATGCTGTAGGTCATGAGCACAGGCGAAACTTGACCCCCCGCGCACAGTCGTAACCGTGAAACGATAAACTGGCTCGTCTCGTGGGTCACCCGCGTAGGTGTAAGGTTGTCTGACTGGGGCGGTAAGTCATAAGCACAGCCGAAATGCAATATAACTGACTCGTTACGTGGGATCTTTAGCACTGCGGCCCATTTGTCGCCGACCTATGCCGTAGGTCATCAGCAGCGAAAGTGTTAAAGGATTGGACAATTATATTTGGGGCAGAACAGTGCCCTTTGCAAATTATTGGTTCACAATAAAAGTGGTTCACCTTTGTGACTTCATTAGTGAATCAATAATGTGATTTATCTTCTCATTAGTTGATGTAATAAAGCTCAGGGTACGATGGGACTGATATGTACATGCATATAAAGAATAAAATTAAAAGAAAAATTTTTTGGTTCAGTCGGTGGATCTCTTAATTATTTCTATATACAGGATGTAAACTTAAATGCATTACATACTTTAGGGGGGCGCTCAGAGTGTCAAACTGAACTACTTTTACTATAGGACGAATGCAATGTCTAAATCGGGAAAAAAATGTGATTGTTCCATAGAACATTTTGATACCCTAAATCAGGAAATGGATTAAGTCTTAATTCACACACAGATGGCAGCGAAGCGGCAAGCAGATTCAGTTATGCTTATGCAACATTTTAAACTTTATCTACATTGCTAAAATACGTAATCATTTGAGGGGCTAAAAAAAGACTATCCATCGCGTCACCTTCTAGCTACTATATTATACACTTTCCTACCAAATTGCTGCTGCAATCTCTGTGTGAATTAAACCTTAGCCTAAATCTAAAACTTACTGAATGCATTCAATCTCTCTTTCAGGAAACCTAAAGTCAAAGGTGGAGTGAAATTGTTTTCAAATTCAGAAAACTTTCTGTCATGTGAAGAAGTTCAGGACACATACACTGAATCACACAACAGAGAGTCTAAGAAGATGAAGAAGAAGAGAAGAGAAGTAGAGTGTGATGGTCTTGATGAAGATGGTGAGAATAAATTAACTATAAATTTTATTTAACAATTGGCAGGTCAACTTCTGGTATGCTGACCCTCTGTCAAGCAGACCAGTAAGCTAATATCATTTTGTTGGGCTGTACCTTGCCCTACGGCGATAAAAAAAATTCATAAACCTATGAGGCTGACATTGTCAACACGGGTGACAGAAATCTGATAAAAATTAGAAAACCAATTTTTTACTTTGTGACTGAGTGTCCTTCCTGTGTGTAGTACTACAAGTAGATACCTACTCTTTCTTATACTGGCAGTTACAAATTTAAGTTACCATTTGAAAATTTCATTTTGCAGAAAAACTGAACGCCGCGACTGTCAGCGGAGAATATGTTTTATCAAAAGAAGATACCAAATGTTGGAAGTCGAGGAGAAAAGAGAAACTTTTTAAATATAAATCACATGGAAAGAGTAAAGTATTGACTGCTGTTGAATAATAATAATAAGGCCGGTTGAGGTTCAGAGGCAGTTTTAAAGTCTTAGTTCAAGCTTCCGCACCTATGTCAAAATCCATACATTTTCGACCCTAACTTAGACCAGGCGCGCGCGCAGGCCTGTCACTCCACTGCTCAGTGCTCAGGCATGCTTGACGTTGACGGCCGATTGCCAGGGCTGCGTTCAAAACCTTTGGGTGCGGTTGTTTTTCTCGCTCGCTCTTATGGGTAGAACGCTTTTCACCGAGCCTCGGAACGGCGTTAGCGCGAAAAGTTGCACTCGGGGTGCACTCTGGGCTCTTTGGGTGCGGGAGACATTCTACAATAGATGACGCCACTTGTACCGTTTAATAAAAGACTTCAGATAAAACATTAAACATTTATTTACAAATTATCACTTAATTTAAAAATAAATATGTACAAAATATAATTATCACATCTGTAACTGCTTGTTTTACATTATAATTTAAGTACCATATTCGTATTCAAGCATCATCATCAACTAGTAAATAATGTTAGGTACTTCTTGAGAGCAAGTAAATTAATTTGCCTCCACCAAACTGCATTAGGCCCTTGGCGGAGAATGACCCAATCTCAAGTCTTAAGGTGTTATTACACTTGGCTAAATTTAGATTCTAACAAGAGGGACAGAGCTATAGGTTAGAACGGGAGGTACTTACAACGTCACGTTCTAACCTATAGCTCTGTCCCTCTTGTTAGTATCTAAATTTAGAAAAATGTAATAACACTTTAACCCTATTCGTAAGAGACACGTGCCATGTAATGGGACGTATATAGGGAGTGACAAAACACCCTCGTAATAATTAGGCCCGATTCGACCAAACGCGAGTAAATTTTATTCTTAGATTAAGTCGCCGGTTACTATAGAGTCAAACTGATTATTGCGTTTTACCAACCCTAATCTAAATGAAATGTCAATGTCACATAATTAAAAATATTATAATAAAAAGAAACCTAACAAATTAAAACTGTATAACCTCACATTGCAATAAGTACCTACGGATACAACAACCTCTTTCTTTAGGTGAATTAAAGCCTGACCAGGAATATAAAAAACCTGGATTGGGGGCGCTGCAATCGACTGTCACCTTTAATGTTAGTGTCCCAGTACAAAAATTTGTTCCAATGATTTTCCGCAACATGGCGAGATTTTTTATTTTCCTTGTCAGGCTTTATATATTCGTTCTTTTAGTACGGGCTGTGTAAACACCAAAAGTAAAATTGTTCCTTGTATAGTTACTCTTGTATAAATCTAAGTTTGGTCGAATTCGGCCTAAGAGTATTAAAGTAACTGGTCTACACTTTAGTTAGACCATCAAACTGAACTGCTTTCACTATGGAGCCAACATCGAAAACAGAAATCGGCCGTTTCCTACTCAACTCAAATGTATCGGAATGCAGTTTTTTTTATGCAGTTTTACTTTGGTCGTCTATACTTTAAATATTACTAGCATGTTTGTTACACCTTTTTATCAGGACTGGAGTTAATTCTTATACCCCATAATATCTTAGATAAAGGGAACAACTAGTTTTTCACAAGATTCACTAAGTAGGATTTTTGGATCTAGTTATGCCAAAAAGAGCTGAGCCAATTTACAACGTAGTGATTTTAATTGAATTTAGTAAAGGTTAAAATGTAAGCACCACCTTGTGGGTTCGTAGAATTAGCTTATATTTCCGTTAATATATCAGCGGTCCTAGTATGGCAGCGTGATATAGCGCTATTGCGCTTTCGCTCTCTTTCTATTTGCGTGCGAACGAACGAGATATAAGGTTTGATATAGCCGCATTATGCGCAACATGCTACGGCTTCTAATATTGACACAAGAAAATATGTTAAATACGGGGTGAAATTGATATCATTCATTAGCATCCTTTTAAACTTAGAGGTTACCCATCAAACTTAACACCCATAGTAAAAGTTGTTTGCTCCCATAGTAAATGTTGTTCAGTTTGATGGGTAGACTCTTAGTTTAAAAGTATGCTAATGATATCAATTTAACCCTGTAGTTATATTTGACAAAAAAACGATTTTTCACCGAAGTATCAGTTGGCTCTTTTTGACATAACGACGTCCGTGTAAGCCATTGTGAAACAATAAAATTACATAAATAATAGTAGTAAACAACTATTACACCGGCTTATTAACTTAGCTGACACATCACTACCTACTTACTTATATAATTTCCAATAACAATCGTTTTGCTTCTACAACACTGAGAATGCTGCTTGTTTATATTTTCTCTATAAAAAAAAACAGAGATGTACTCAGTAAATTAAAAGGGACCCTTATTTATTTTTATTTTAGGACCTGAAAATTGGCCCCATTATATTGAGATACATCCTTGGCCCTGAGCTGATTAAAAAGGTATAAAATAGGCATAGGTAGATTGACATATTAAAGGCTATTTCACCACTTCTAGATAAGTAATTCTTAAACGAAATAGTCATAGAACAAAAAGTTTTATTTCATGAGGATAATAATCTATTTTTAAAAGCTTCAACTGGTTGGAATATTGTACTTTTATTAACGTTCCACTAACATATAATAGCTACGTTACCCCTAGTGTATTCATAGCAATCGTAGCTATAAGGCAAGTTCGTTCCACTAGACCAAACCAAGCGTTTAGCATAAAACTTGGCTGCCATCAGCTATTTAAAGCTGATTATTTTCTTAAATACCATCACTAATTCGACTTTGGGTTGCCATTTTTAATTCAATGATCGATTTTTCTGAAAATAAGTCAATATAGCAACTTATGTCGTATTTAGCATGACTGAATGACAACAGATTACTGTTCTGTTTTCTGTTCTTATAAGAATTAGCTATAAGACCTTTTTCACTTAGCGCGTATGTGAGCTAAATTTAAAATGGTATTCTAGTACTCAAAATATGTTGTAACGTGGATATTACTACAGTTCATATTGTAACTTATTTTCTTTGCAAACTCATTGCTAAAAATCGATCCCAAGCCATTAGTATCCCATTTAATATCTACAGTCTGCTATTGTCGATTGGTATGCTCCTGCCGTTCCTGATCGCTGGATGTTCGTCGTGGCTAAAGGCGCGGTTGTCGAGGCCGCTGGGTTTCAGCTCTGGTGCTGGCTCGGGTTGTTCGACTGGTCCATCCATGAGGAACATGGTGAGGAAGAACAGGATACTGCCTGGAAGTTAAGGATTTGTTTGGTTAAATTACCTATATGGTTTTGATAACAGAGTAGGGGATTGGAAATATTTAGAGCTAATCATACACTAAGTTGGTCTTAATACGGGGTCGGACTCGCGTGGCTAGAGGTCTACCGAGAGGACGTCTGCGTCGGCTCGTGATTTTTCTGGCCATGCGGGTCGGCCATTTGGTGAACTCTTTTGTGTTTTAACCTTAAAACAATCACTTGAGAGTCTCAAGTGATTGTTTTAACTTGAGACTCTAAACTACTTACATTGGAAAAACTGCCACTCTAGATTTATTTAAAACTACTGATCATTTTCCTACGTATAATATTCATATACTTAACGAGATGTTGGCTGAATTGTGATAACACATCTGATGCCATTCAACAAAAATTTAATTTAATTAATACGGGGTCTGTGGAATAAATAACGCAAAAAAATCACATTTCCCCATAAGCATCCAAATCATCGCGTAAAAAATTCATGGATGAGCTCGCTCACCCACCTGTCATATTAAACAGAGTTTGGACAATAGCAAAGTGTGGATGTTTTAAATAGGTTCATAATTTATAATAATAATAATTTATTTATTCATATACAACAATTTTAATAATAATAATAAAATATTTTATTTTTAAATAATTTGTTTTTAATGTCTTTGACCCCGGGAATAATACTGAACAACTTTCAATATGGGACCAACATTGAAATCGCGACAATAAAAACAGCTGTCCCATGCATTTGGGTCATTTCATGACATTTTCAATGGAACAGCATGTTTTTTTTCGCAATTTTCAATGTTCGTCGCGTAATGAATATAGTTAGAGAGAGTTAGGTACAATATTCAGTTTGTTGGTTTGAAGCACCCCCTCGAGTAGGTGTGTAGCGCTCACGCATTTCATTTTACAACCTGCATAGTTTTAAACATACCTATGCCTAAGGTTAATAATTTTAACGGGTTCTTACCGCGTTTAACCGAGAAAAAAGTGACGCAGACTTTCGTGTGAGTTCCTATAGTGGTCGGAGCAAACGAAGAAGAATGAGGGTAGACCGATTTCTCTGCTCTTAAAAACCTACCTGCAGTTCTACAGTCATCCAGTGATCATGGCAGTTGTAACACTGCCGAAATATCGGGATCTCCAAATAAATAAAAACGCGGTAAGAAACCGTTATAATATTAACTTTAGCTTAGGTAATTAATAACCGCGTAACTCTCAAAAACTCTGATACCTATTCCTATCCCACAAGTGGTCCAAAATCGTGGTACCACACAACGTAACATACTTAAGTATCTAAGAAAAAATATGCAAAAAAACTTACTGATCCCATAAAATCCTGCGTAGAAGATCATGATGGCCTCCCTGTAACCGATGGCCTTTGAGACGGGGTCCACAAGGATAGGCAGGTTTCCACCGATGTTGTTCATCACGAAGAGGAATATTCCTACGATGGTGGACCTGCAGGACAGCGGCACGATCTCCACTATGATAGCGAATACAATACCGAACCACATCTCCGCTGTAGACAAAACAGAAATGTTATTATGACAGTTTTAGAACGTAATGAGGGATTAAGACAAAAACACTACTACAAGGCGCAGCGGCCTAAACGCATAAACGCCGCCCAGTGGCGTATTCTCCTAAGGGCAAAATGGGCAAGTGCTAAGGGCAGCCGGTACAAGGGGGGACGGCCCGTAGGGCCACACACATGGGGAGGAAATTGTTACCCAAAGAAATACAGAATTAGCCAGACATCAGTGTGAAAAAATTGGCCAAATATATTTGCCCAAGGGCGCAATATTTCTAAACACATTCCTGACGCCGCCCGTGGAAAAACTTGGCCAGAGGATAGTCTAGTGTCATTGATTCACGTGATCATTTTGTGCGCTCTTTTAGAAGCTTTGTTTCTGTGGGATATTTACTCAAGTGGCTTTATTTTTTATTTATTTATAATTAATGGACTTCTTGCTTGTGCGTCAGCACCGCATTTCCGCCAATGTCAAGTGGTTTGAGGGAGTATCTATCCAATCTCGAGGATTGTTTTTGAGTAAGAACACAACTGAGATGGATTGTGGAGCCTCGTGGCAGGCTGAAACGCGAACCGCGCGAACACGAAGCGAAGACGAGTGTTCGGGGCCAACCCTACAACGTGACTCAAGTGGCTTTATTTAATTGGTTTTGGAACTTCTGGAATAGACAAAGGAGTTGCTTTGTGGGTCTGCTATTGGGCGGTCACGTGCGCGTCGGTTGCCCCATCCCCGGCCTGCAGTGGAACTCCAGTGGTGGCTCAGGATATTGTTCTTTTATAAGAATAACCCTTGAATTCACCAAAATATCAATATAACCGTACAACGTCAAGCACTTTTGCTATAAAAACTCGACATTGGCAAAATCATCATTAACCAAAGATGGCAGCCATATTTTTAAATAAAAATAGAATAGGAATAGACAAAATGTTTGGGTGGATATTATTTGGTACCCCAGCCCTTCCCTTTGCATAAAATAGTGGGACCACAAACAGTGGGATTTTTATAATGCGGGCCTGTTTGAGACCCAACTGTAGAAAAGCGTGTTATTTTGACGTAGGGTATGCGTATGATTCAGTCTGCCGCAGACTTTATAGTCCGAACAAAAAACAGTAGGTCTAGGTAAACCAAGAATGCCCGAGATTGTTTTAAACAGACGCGTTCGGTTAACTGACTCAACTAGACAAGTCGACAAGTCGAGCGTGTTATTTTTCTGTGCTCCAGTCTAGATTCTTAAGGGTACCTACCTACCTACAACTAGGTACCTATTATTGGATTTAAAATACAAAGCTTGATGCAGAACAAAGTTCTTGTCTGGGAAAGGAAACCAGTTTAACCTGCCATGGGCCTATTTATTTGTTGGCAAAAACATCGCGTATAGTAACTGGGATGTAGGCTTATCTACGTAGGTACCTACCTTCGAGATCAATTACGATGTAGCCTACTTAAGAATTTTGATGAAATATTTAAATAATGAGTAGGTAGACATGACTGTAACACGTTTTTACTGCCCACTTAAATGTAAATAGAAGTAAAACTTGTTTTAATTTGAATGTTTTTTAGTTTGATTTTTGTGTCGGAAAATTTTTAACGCGAACAACGATTAAAATCTTTTTGTTTCATTAAACAATACTGGTTAAAATGTGAAAAAATAAAACGTAATCGGTATAAACTATTGTAAAAACAGAAGTCTGTGCTATAAACATGTTTTAAAAAGAAAATAAGTTTTTTAAATCGTCGAATGTAATTTGCATTATTATTTTGACCTCTAACAGCCAGTAACTAACTAAGTATATAAAAGAATAAAATCTTTTTGATCGAATAAAATTAAAAATTTATGTCAAATCTTTTTGGTTGAAACTTACCAAAGAAGTATGAAATAGCGAGGGTGATCATGGCCCATAGGGGTCCAAACACGACGGAACCGAAGGCAGGCAGGGTTGCTACCAACTGGGAGAGAGCCAGCACGAGCACTCGAGATCTAATTCCCATTTTAGCTACGAATCTGTGGAAGCATAATATTGTTATTCAACAGTTAAAGATAACGCCTTACACTCTTATATCGAGCATAGGCCCACCACACGTTGCCACCGCTGTACTCCTGTAAACCAGGATCAACAGTGGCGACCATTCACAACACTAGACAATGAAGTACAGCGAGCCCGGGGGATAACTCTAATCTGTCTTGGAACCCGCAATGAATTAATTAAAGAAGATAGGAGGAGTAGGAAAAAGAAATATCCGAGGAAAAATAGGAAAAAGATAACGCCTGAAGAATGTCACAGGAAAAAAGTTAAGGAGAAACTTCGATCAACAATATCCAACTAGATAACGCGTCAGCGCTCAAAACATGTCCCGGCAAATAACGCCTCACTATTGGAGCGAGGTCTTATTTTGAATTAGTTGCGTTCGAACAAAGCCAACGTAAGCACGTCTCGCAATGCCGCAGTGTTCCTTTTTTAAATTACTAGGAATTATGGTTGCTTTGCAGTCGAAATTATAATGTATTCGGACTGTTTTCTCGGTTCGTTAACAAAAAATGTTGTATATTCACGAGGACAGAATTTCTCTTTGATTTTGTATGCGACCCGTTATCTAGTTGTATATTGTTGATCGAAGAGGAGAAAGATCAATTTCGTTAATGGCGGTTAGAGAGATGCTAATGGAAAAAAATGTATCCCAGTTTTTTTATTTAACACTAGTTACCACCATAGGTTTTCGAATTTATAGTAACTTATTATTAATCTGTGGTATTGGGTTGTGACTGTGTTGGTTTGTGGTTATGGGTGTGTGTATGTGTTTGTGACGGGTGTTGTATATACTAACTTGTCGGAGATGATGCCGCCAACGACGACGCCGATGGAGCCGATGCCGACGGTGACGGCGAACAGCCACCAGCCAAGGTCCACGTCGGGGAAGTAGTCCCGGTAGTAGAGGTCAGCGTTGTACGCGAAGCACATACCGCCTGCAGACGGAATTTAACTCATTATATTCTTTATTGTACCCAGGCTCATTGATATGTGTACAGTCGGTAACGTTTGCTGGACATCATGTGTATGAAAATCATGGTGTTACACACGCAGCCAGCCCGCCGCGCCTCGCCGATATAGTCCAAAGATACAAATTATACAGGATGCTTCTTAATATGCTGACGGTTTTTTAAGGGGATGATCAGACCATCAAACTGAACAACTTTGTCTATGGAACCAAAAACGAAATTGCATAGAGAAAGTTGTTCAGTTCGATGGTCTGATCATCCCCTTACAAACCGCCAGTATATTATTATAAGTATTTGGTTGGACCCTGTTGGCTATTATCGGCGACATGTCGGAAAATTCGGTGGGCAAACCGCAAACTGTTTGTTACGTCAATTTTCATTGCCAAACGTACCTGCCATTGCAGATAAATACCTATTATAAGAAGGAAGAATATAAAGGCCTCATTATTTTGTGTCCTTTACGCATCCATGCATCTTTAAAAAAAAATACGAATGTTAGTTTATTGCCATAAATCCTTTCACGATTTCCACCGAAGCGTTCCATTTGAAAGAACAAATTAAATTACTTAGTGTTTTTGCGACTACATCAAGCGTATCCTTTCCACGAATTATAGGTATTTTTAACTCCTAGCTAGGTATTATTGTTGCCGGAAGAAAGAAAGAAGAATGACGAAACGCACTCACGGTTTCAAGGCTACTATTATTTTCTACAAACTTATTCAAACCATGAGAATTTAGTTAAGAAACTCCGTTCTTAAGGGTTGGGTATGTGCCTTTTGTAGTGTTATGTAACTAGGTAGGTACCTATTTCCTTCACATCAATCACAACTAAGTATATCGTGAACCAACCAAATTGCACCAATCGTCTACCAAAGGCACTAGAAGGTACCTATATTAAATAGGTAGTTACATATAAGTACCCGCTCAAAGTTTAGACTACAGACAGTATAAAATCTAGTCACATTTTGGGATATCATTCGAGCTAAATCTTTAAGTTAACTATTTGTATAGCGGAAGAATACCAAAAAACGTAAGCATAAAAATGTTGATACCTAGGTACAGCAATGACTTTATAGAAACTCATTGAGATACAGTAATTTCCCGTACACAAGGCCTTTTACATATCCTTCAATTTTGCGACATGATTAGGTAACAGTGACAACTTGACGTAATGAATGACGTGAATGAGTCATGACCCATCACCCAACTAAGAACAAACAAGAAACCACCAAGGAAGGACCAAGAATGCCTAAGCGAAACTTCGTGGTCAATGTGAAAAACTTATAGAGATGAGAGAAAATGTATTAAGTAGGTACAGCCAGGCACGTATCCAGGGGGGGGGGGGGAATAGATGGAATTTAGGCCAGGTAGTAAGTACCAGCCGCCCCTTTCTCAGCACCCATCATTTATAGACTATACATATTTATAATTAACATTATTGCCAACTTTTATCGAAATCGATTCAGAAACTAAACAATTTAGAACTTTTAGGTAATTTGAGTTATTACTGTTATCACCAGTGAATTTTTTGTCACGATTGGCCGCCCCATATATGGCCGCCCTAAATCCGCCACTGACTAAATCTAATAGAACGGCGGAAGACCGCTACGCTACTATAAAAAAATATATAGTTAGCATTTTGCGACCCACGACAATACGGCAAAACGAGAAAACGGACATAATATTTTTGCGCGCCACGTTATAGGCTATTTGGAAGCTGTCTTCGTTACTCACCGCAATGTCTGATGGAGGCAGCTATGCACAGCAGCAGGATCCTGGGCTGGGTTATCACTCGCCAGATGGTGACCTGGGGCATCTTCTGGCCTGATTCTAAGGCTGCGTCTCTGCTCTTTGCGTTACCAGCACCTGCGATAAAAACAATAAATGGTGAACATTTTCACGATCTTGCAACACAAATCCAGCAAAAAGTAGCTGCTGAATATAGGCAGCGTGTGTGTGAGAGAGGATGTGCAAGAGCGGTTGTGTGTGTGTGTGAGGAAGTGTGTGTTAGCGAGGGTGTGTGGGAGCAAGGGTGTGTGTGAGAGAGGGTGTGCAAGATGGGGTATGTGTGAGGTGGTGTGTGTGTAAGAGGGTGTGTTTGGGAGAGGATATTTGTGTGAGGCTATGTGTGTGTGTATGTGAACCAATTTTCCGTCATGTTGTGATGGACTTTGTGATTTTGTATGGGACTCCATCCGTACCTTCTTCTCCGATGCTGGTCCTCGCGGGCTCCCTGAGTGTGAGGAACGTGAGGATCACGATCACCACACCGACGATACCGGCACCGTAGTAACATACCCGCCAACTCTGTTAACATTTATTACCTACTGTTAAATTATACGTTTTACGTAAACTTTTAAGTGAATTGACGCATTGGATATTCGAGAGCAGGCACGTATCCAGGGGCCGATAGGTGGGATTTGTCCCCCCCCCCCCCCCCCCCCGAAATCCTTACTTTTTCATTGTTTTTCTATTGATTGTTCAGCTATTCACAACACTAGACAATGAAGTCCAGGGAGCGAGCGGGATGACTCTACTCTCTCTTGGAACCCGCAATGACTTTAATTAAAGGAGATAACTAGGAGTAGGAAAAATAAATATCCGACTCCCGTCATGGCAAACGGGAGACAAGAACAAAAAATCATGGTTATTAGTAAGCCAACTACAAATATAACTTTTATGGAGGAGTTGAAGACCCCAGAAGCATACAAAAACCGGAGACTATTATAGTTCAAATTAACTCCAAGATTGGCTCCGTTAGCCACCTGAGAGCTCATCAACACCAAGAACGGAGAGAGCATCACCATTGGAAGCTATCATTTTATTAACAGAGGTAAATCACATCATGTTGAAATAAGTTGGTACAAGTGAAACAAATTCAAAACTCACCAAACCCCAAGCATTCAACTCCGGGATATACCTCCCGACCGGGAACGCGATACCATACCCCCCATAGATGCCCCAATTGAAGATTGACAGCACCAACGCCCTCTGATGCTCAGGGAACAGATCTGTCAATATTCCAGTGGCTAGCGGATTGCAGCCTGATTCCCCGGCCGCCATGATCATTCTGAGGAGTACTAGATGCCAGTATTCCTTGACGAGGCCCATTAGAAGAATTGCTACTACGAAAACCAGGGTGCAGATGGATAGCACTCGGGCTCTGTTGTATCTGGTGGGAGAGGAAAGCTGATGTAGTCATATACATATACAGGGTGAAATTGATAGCATTAGCATCCTTTTAAACTAACAGTCTACCCATCAAACTGAACGAATTTACTATGGGAGCAAACCAATCGGAGAAAAAAAAAAAATCTGCTGTCCCATACTAAACTGTACCTGCCACCGCTGCCTACACGACTCAAATGTATGGGGCAGCAGATTTTTTTAGTTACCTTTTTAGTTACCTACTCGTAAGTTATAGTTAAAATTGTTTAAAATTGTTGATGTTCTTTGGGAAAAGACTCAGGCTGAAACTGTGTTTCGCTGTCTATCTGTCCCCTTGCTATTTTT
Organism: Agonopterix heracliana; assembly: GCA_963693445.1. Taxonomy (NCBI): domain Eukaryota; kingdom Metazoa; phylum Arthropoda; class Insecta; order Lepidoptera; family Depressariidae; genus Agonopterix; species Agonopterix heracliana. The sequence goes on from OY856327.1 coordinate 4,184,385, forward strand.
CTACCTATCACGCACAAAGCCACTAGATCTAGATGGATTTCTATGGGACAACGACTAGAATCTTTTTTTCCAAAGTATACTATCTCCGGAATATTTAGCTCTTGGCGCGACAAATTCTTGGCAAGATCACCACTATACAGATTTGTAAAGTTCTTACATCAGAGCTTTTGCTTCAAACCATTAAATTGAAGAACTTTCACTATGAGACCAAAAATGGAATCTCTGAAAAGAATTTCGCGCTAAGCTAGAATATATGGAACAGCAGTTTTCTTTTTATTGAAAACCGGAGCTGTTCGTATTTCTGACTACTGACCTCTGGGAATATAGTCGTGAGCATATGCTTTATGCTTATGGAGCTTTTCTTTATTAATGAGGATACGTACTTGTCAGCCACGACGCCTAGTATGACACCGACGACAGTGAAGACAGCCATGTAGGCCGGGCCAGCCAGGACCTGGTAGTCTATCCCTAGCCCGTTGTAGCCCCACTCGCAGTACCGCGTCCCGTTCAGCTCCAGGCTCTCGCATCTAGACAGAAATAAGTAACATTTTGTTAATAAAAGATGGGTTCTAGATACAAAGAAATTGTTAACACACTATGGTCCGTAGGTTTGTGAAAAGTAACTAACTTCTCTCTAATGTAATGGTTTCTTCTTTCGGAAGAGACCGTGTTAGGGTAAACAGTTTTAGGGGTGATTGTATACCCATGATACCGTACAACTTTCCATATGGAACCTATAATAATTAAACAATGTTGGTCTTTCCGTACTAAATGCAATCAGCGTATCGAACGCTTATCCCGTTCGTATGAAAAGTTGAAATTGCGAATTTAATTTCCTTTGTTTTTGGGAAATTTGTATACAGGGTGTCCCGTAACTCAACGTTAAAACGGAAAAATAAATCTAAGTCATCATTTTTTTTTTAATTACAGGCATTTTTTTTCGTGAAAATATATACACCCTGAGAATTTAAAGGAACAGGTTAGATAAGCACTATTCAGGATTAAATAAGAAAAATAAAATTGAAAAAAGAAGCAAAGATTTGTAGCAGTAGGAGCTAAAAAACCATCACAGGACGTCCGAGTTTTATTTATTTCCTTGTTTCCTCGCAAAAATGTTATAAAACGTCGTATGACACACGTGCGCTTTGATAATTACAGCCTCAGCTTTCTTGTAGACCTCGCCTACGGCTCGGTCTAGCAATAACGCCTCGGCTGTAATTATCAACTTACCGAACTTGTATCATAATGTACTTACTATTATAATTAAACATTAAGTTTGATAATAAGCTTTTTTTTACAAACTTAAAACTTTTTTCAGACCTACCGATTTGAAACACTCATGACATTTTTTCCCTTCAGGGTTTTCAGAAACATTGCTAAATCAGTGTAGGTAAGTTTAACTTTCAGTAATAGGTAGCTAGGTACATAACAATATTTAGGGTTCAGGGTTTAATTTGTGGACAGGTGTCGACCCACAACAATGAACATATTTAATTTATCGACTTGTTATTTCCATGTTTTTATTAGTACCTACAATAATAAAACCACATAAAACTATGGTAAATATTATCTATGCTACGATACTTTTATGACTTATGTTAATATTTATAAGTTAAACAAACTAGCGCGTAGTTTCTCATTATTTATACAAATTAATTGTCCCTGATTGGATCAATGATGAAGGGCTAAGATCTTGAAACCACTTGGCGACCTTGAGTCTACTGTAACCTTGGATCAACATTGTAACCTTCACTAATCAAGGTCTATTACTGCTTAGTCATTAATGTGACTAACGTAAGTGTTACTTACCTATTTTATAGATGCAGGCAAAAAAATAGTCCTAATTTTCCGCGTGTTAGCTTATTGTGAAGTGTTTAGGTTTTATTTGATACGGCGACAATCGTAACATGCAATAACAAAGTGTTTTTCTTTCGAAAAAAATGATCATTCTAGTAACTTACGCTACGTGCTGACAGATGAATGCAAAACCTAGAAACCGGATACTTAAATTAAATGGACAAGAATTGATTTACATCTAGAACCCTGACGATGCACATGTGCATCTCCAATCCAATTGTCTATCTATTCTACTTTTTCTTAATCCATTAGTTTCAGATTTCGGATGCTATCAATAAATGATATGGTATCCATTTTAACGGAAATCTGACAAATGTAAATCACAGTAGGTATATTGGTGTCTAGATCGTGTCTAAGTACTTTAGTATTGAAAATATAACCAGACTTCGTTTGTATAGAGCGCGCAGCAAAAAAAGCTTTATTTTCAACGTTTATAATAAGGTAGCTATGGTGGTGGTGTGGCATGGTATGTTAGGTCTGATTATTACCAATTATTTGATGAAGCGGTAGTGAGACCAATGTGCTATTTTTTAAATATTTGTTCTTTCTAGAACGATCTAAGCCTAGCGTATCCATGTTCGCACATTGTACCTTACTTATTTTATTTTGATTCTATCTATAATGTTGCATAAAAATACCCATAGGTGTGTCTTCCTAATTATCTAATTAATTGTAATCGGTAATTAAGAATTAACTCTAATAATGATTAATAAGTCAAATTTTCAATCATAGTTCATGATCATCAAACAAAATACAGTGACTGCAATCATTAATGTAACGACTTCGCGATCTGGCAATGAATAATGTCTTCCATTCATTGAGACCAATTAAATGAATGGGCCGCTTCTTTGATCTAGTCAACCATTAAATAAATGATCTATTTACTGTGGTATAGTTTATATTAGTTATGTACCTACACTATAAAAACTTATTAAAGTTGCTTGGCAGACTACTTTGAGGCTTTGACAATTAACGATTTGCGTGCGTGGCTGGAGGATTCACGGGAAGTGTTTCGCGCGCGGGTTAGGTGGCCACGTGGCGCTGCCATTTTTTTGTGATGGTTATAGTGTGTAAGATACACACTTGTTAGAAAATAAACCTTGAGATTACCCTAATGCCTATTTACTGAAGGCAAAATCATCGATACCACGATATAGAGCCACATTTTCATCATTTCAGTAGCCAATAGAATATCTGTCAAATCGATTGCAGCGTACACTGTGGCAGGAATGTGAACCATTTTTGAACAAGCTGTGTCTAATTAATTTGCTTCAATCTATGCAAATCTAGATGCAAATACACACTTAGGTTGGCTTGCACCAAACGTATTTTAGGCTTAAACATGTTTAAATATGACGCTGTCACTGTCATTTGTATGAGCATTGTGAAAGACAAAACTAGGTTGGAGTCCCGTTGCTGGGTTTGCGCCGAACACTAGTCTCTCGCGTGGTGTTCGCGCGGTTCGCGTTTCAGCCTGCCAAGAGGCTCCACAATCCTTCTCAGTTGTTCTTACTCAAAAACAATACTCGAGATTGGATAGACACTCCCTCAAAACACTTGACATTGGCGGAAATGCGTTGCTAAATTCAATTTACTACCTTTTTTTTTTAAATTTGAATAACTTGTAAAAATAACAAAATTTGTCAAAAGCCTTCATCTAACTTCTCTAAATGTTTTATGAAGATAACAATATTATTGTAATAAAAAATAAACAATAACTTTTATGACGTAGCTAATTAAAATAATTTAATTAAGTGTTCTGGTTTCATATTATCTCGAATTTAATTTTATAACAAATTTTTTATTAAGATACTTACCCATTATTATTGTCCACAATTGCGTTTTAACTAGCCGTTTAGATTTTCATTAAAAAGATAAGACAATTTTTGTGTTTTATTACCCATTTTGCAATATAATGTATCTTTTGTTGTTTTTCTTCGTAAAACATTAATTGTATAATGCCTACTTGAGAATTAAGTGTTAATTAATAATTATATTTAGGTAGGAACTTATTACAATTTTGCTTTATAATAATTGAATTATTAAATTTGGACCAAGCTACTAAATACACATACCTATTAAAAAAGAACTTATCTCTATCTGGAAATATATAGGGTCCTTCTTAATATGCTGACACTTTTTTAAGGGGATGATCAGACCATCAAACTGAACAACTTTCTCTATGGGACCAACATCGAAATCGCGAAAAAAATATCTGATGTTCCATACAAAACTGCAAACCTACTCGAGCCAAATGTATGGGACAGCTGATTTTTTTTTTGGGGTTTCGATGTTGGTGCCATAGAGAAAGTTGTTCAGTTTGGTGGTCTGATCATCCCCTTAAAAAAGTGTCAGCATATTAAGTTGGGCCCTGTATAATGTAAAACATAACAAATATTTTCAAATCATGTTTTTCCCTATTCAGAGAAACTTCGTATGTCGCATATTCGCAGTTTAGTATAGAACAGTTGACTTTTTATTTGCGCTGATAGGTTAATATTTGCTCTCATAGTAAAAGTTTGTCAGCTTGATGGTTAGAATACTTTTCCTAACATCCTGTATATGTAGGTATATTAGCTGGTACCGGTGTACTTCTTACAAAGAGAAGGTACTAGAAGGAAGCACGTGTTTTGTCATATTCACTCAGTAAGAGATGCACATAGCAAATTCGCTCTGGTTAAAAAAGGAGATCGCTATTTTATTGCTGTCCTTATCGACGACGTAACCACTTTTTTGTTCTACGACGGCTGTCTGAATCCGGAGTCAGACATCTTTCTTCATACAAATTGTATAGGATTTTATGACCATCGCTATCTCATACGCGGTTACAATGATGTTCCGTCTACCATGGTACGCTGCAGCGTAAGCGAACAATTTTTCGTCTATGGTGTACTTACACATTTTAACTAAATGTTCTTTTAATGTATTTTTTCTGTACGTTCTAATAAAATGTACAAACCACGTCGAAGGAAAATAATTTAAACACGGTGCGGTGTTGTTTTAGCAAACTATATAAGTTTTAGTATCAAACTGATGATAGCGTAAACTTTACTTCAAAAAAACGCACCAGGCGCGGAGGCTAACAGACATAGCTATAGGTGTAGGTACTCACAATTCCGAAGAGTTGACCTTCTCGCAGACCACGGGCAGTTGGCTGAGTGTGAGATGTGTCGCGTTCAGCATGCAAGCTATGTCTCCGTAGTGGAGCATTTCTGCTGTCACTTTCGATGTCGTGCCTGTAGACAAAGGGATTCGTTAAAAGAATCGCACCATAGCCTCCGAAATATGGGACTTTTAAGTCAACTGAATTACGAACTGGCAGGCGTAGTGTGGGATGCCCTGCGGCCCGCTGAACCAACTATCTGAGACGTATTAGCGGGGAGCGACTGGATGAGGAAGGCCTAGGATAGTTTTGTGGCGCGTCTTGGTAGATGCCTATGTACAGCAGTGGATGGGACGATGATAGGCTGATTATTATTGTAAAGTCACTATAACCGCAGTCTTGGAGCAAGACAACACGCAATCCACCGTGTGACAGCTCAAAGGTTACATAGTTAAAATTTTCATACAGTTGGATGGTAGTAAACATCGTGAGGAAACCGGCATGCTTCAATGTAGAGGCATGTATTGTACCTACTGTCCATTATAAGTGGCGACGGGGTCACCCCCCATCACACTGGACATAGTTCCAGTACTACTGGTGAAACGTGGATGTTCTGAGGTTTCAGAATATCTCTGACTACCCCCTCGGGGAATATAGTCGTGATATGCTTATGCTTATGCTTTATGGACGGTAGTAATATAGCACTGCAGCAAGGTAGCACTCTGTGCAGTTAGTCTTATAATTTTATGTAGAACAACCCTATTGTAACAAAAGATGGAGGCTTAGCTTTTGCTGGCAGATGGCACGGGGTTGAATAGCGGTGATTTTCAGCAAATACCTTCTCCCTTTCGTTCCCTTCCCTCCCTTCGGTGTTATTGCGTATTTATTGGCATTTAAGAATTATTACAATGAAACAGAATAGTGCCATGTTTGTTGTAGTGGTTTTTATATCAGAAAGAGGATCGAAGTCATGGGTCATTTCACTAATGATACCCCCTAATGACTTCTTCGTCGTATGGAATGTCGTCATTTTAGCATCATTTGGGATCAGAAAAAGACACTTGCTAGAAACATTACAAATAGTAATACTTAATAATAAAGAATTAACGAATTCTTATAGTAGGTTTATAAAAGTAGGTGCTGTAATCACTTTTCCATACAAATATTTCAATAATGAGTTAACTCGTTGATTGGGAGTCGGTCTGGACGGGGATCGAACCATCGCCTCCTGGTTACCAAGGTTACTCGCCACTAGACATTATGTCGTGGCAATATCGCGGCGATATAACTCAGAAAGAGCGGAAAGAGCGTCGGTGGAGCTATGGAAACTCAATCTTGAGGTCCTGGTTCGAATCCGCACGGACCACATGCCATGCACCAATAAGTTTTTCTAACTTCGTTATACTGACTGCTCTCAAACAGTGAAGGAAAACTGAGGAAACCTGCATACGCTGAAGAAGAAATTCCGATGCGTATGTGAAGTCTACCAATCCTCATTGGGTACGCGTGGTGGACTGACGCCCATACACCCTCTCTGAGGGTAGGCCTGTGCCCTGCAGTGGGACGTATACACCACTAACTTTTAATTAGTTACGAAACTTTAAGGGTGTGTTCAGACGTTGAATCTGAAACAACTTTCCCTAAGAACATGGGTCGAAAAACGCGAAATTTTTTTGGACCTCCCATAGAAAATCGAACGGCCGATCTGCACTTTTGTATGGGAGGACAACAAATTTTTCTCGTTTTTCGACCCATGTTCCTTTGGGAAAGTTGTTCAGATTCGCGGTCTGAAGACGCCCTTAAAGGTTCGTTAATAATTAAAAATTTGTGGTGTATAGGCTGTGATGATGATGATGAACGCTTAGTAAACTTTGCGACGATGTCGCGGCGGTGCAGTTGCGATGTCGCCGCCGTACAGTTGCGACATCGTTTAAGCTCAAAAATCTCTTAAACAAATTACAGAACGCTACTTAAACGCATTTATTTATACCTCATTGCCTCACCGAACGATCGTGAGTTCAAATTGCGTAATATAGTTTTTATGTAATCCTAGCACGTTACAAAATTAACCTTGACTTTGAACTGCCTTGGAAATCGGTTAATTAAAGTTGAAGATTTGTAATAAAAACAGTTTAACCATTCTCGCTTTTTGTTGCTTTGTTTTTTAACAATGCGGTAATTAGAAAGCTTCTTTAGATGTTGCTATGCTATTATGTTCTATATATAGGGTTCTACTAAATATTTCTACGGTTTTTTAAAGGGGGTGATCCTACCATTAGGTAATCTGAAAATCTGTATCCATGAAACAAACATAGAAATCCCGAAAATGCTGCTGTTCCATACAAAACTGCAAGCCAACTCGACCCAAATGTATGGGAATTGGTAGGTCCTTAAGGCATTTTTTTGCGGTTTTCATATCGGTCCCTTATCTAACTGCATTTTTGTACAAACAACAAACAACATTGAAATTTTTTAGAAGGATACAAATGTTAAATCTTGGTGGGTGTTTAAGGTAACATATCTATGTAAGTTTTAGCATTGTGAAGGTCGACTTGTAAGGTCATGTAATGTACATATGTACAGACTGTGTAGTTGCGAATCATTCGACATAACATTAAAAGTTTTAAGGAGCCATAGGTCCAGACGAATATTTTCTATGAGAAACGCGATTGCCGAGCGCTCCGAAAAGTGTGTGCGTGAGCCGTATTTTCGATTAAAAACAACTAACCAAAGTACTTTTTCTAGATTTTATTTATGATTGCACTAGTTAAACTAATGGTGAATAGGGGAAAGGTGTACGAGATGATCCCTTGAGGTAAGATGATCCCTCTCAATTGCAGCGAAACTATAAACCCTATCTGGTTGTTTTGTTTGGTAAAACGTAGCCCCCGATACCCCCTCGCATCAGTGAATTCGTCATGGCGATGTGACAGACGAGTAAATTTTTATGGAAAAAAACATAAATTTTGTGACTTTGATCTAAGGTAGGGTTGATTTTAAGCTTAGGTAACTTTTGATCTAGGCAGTCAATTACAAAGATTGTTGTGTAAGTGGCTTTATATAATGCCCCTATTTAGTATTTTGAATGGTATGGCAACAACAGAAAGCATAAAAATTATGTTATCGAACAAAGACTAAAAAAGTTGAAATTGGGGCAAGATGATCCTGTTCTCGGGTGTATGAGATTAAGTACGGTATTTTAGAATCTTGCTAAAATTATACACTATACGATTGATTTTATTATAATAATGGTTGTTATTACTTATTTTGTGAGTATTAAGAAGGCTGGCTCAGCTTGAGACTAGTTCTTTGAGATAAAATTTAATTCCACGAAAACATATAATTTTCCTTAAAAAGGGGCATGATCATCTTGCCCATACCCTAGGGATCATCTTGGACACCGGGGTGTCCAAGATGATCCTTTCGTAGGGTTTTAGAAAAATTTAAATATAATAATGAAATATCACTAAATTCAACATTTTGAGTATGATAACAGGTAGACCGATAAACTTGCTATCATTAATCGCTTAAACTTCAGAATTAAACCGAATATTTTTTAAACTACGAGCATTTTCCCTTAAGGGGATCATCTTGTACACCTTTCCCCTATGTGAGTATAAATACCAACAATCGGAAACTATTTTAAGTTCTTCTAAACCGAGAAAAATGTTTAAAAATGCATGAAAATACGTCATCTTTGTGACGATTTTCTATCGAGTGAAGTAATTCCAATCGTGTATTCAGTTGATGATTGCACTAGATGATATATCCAAAAATACTGAGGTATGACTTTAGTTTCGGTAAATGGTATAAATCTAGTCGTAAAATGAAAAATAAAAGATGCCTCCGAGGTATTTCCACCTACTATTACGTCTTAAGTAACTAAAGAACAGGAATTTCGAGAAAAATAATTAACAAGTAGGTCAAAGGGGTTCGTAAAGTTCTAGCGACAAAAATACATTTCAATGTGGCTCGTTGGCACTGGGCACTGTTTTGGGACAATGAAACTTAAACATTTGGTTAGATACCAAGACGAAGAAAATTTTTAATTTAATCATTCATCTTCTACTTTTTATACGAATCGGTCATGACGAATTTCAAGTTTGTATAAAAGCGTAATTTTTTATTCAATTATCAGTGATAAAAATTTGGCATTATACTTAGGTATATTGTACCTATAGTATGCAGGCTTTAATATATAGGTTAATATGTTGCTCTATGAGTAGTCTGCAAGATTTGCCTGTCTTGTCACGCTTCGCTGGCATAGTTTTAAGTATGTAGAGTAGAAGCATGAGTGCGCTTGTGGTCTGACACAAAAGGTCACAATAGATGTAACATTTAACATAGTTGTGGCTGGTCAGGTGGGCAACAACCACAAAGTGTATCATAAAACAGTTTGTGCATTTGTTTATTGTGCAAACTGTGTAAAACACCTATTCCGATAGGACTATCTTCAGATGTAAACAACAAGTTTATAAATCTTAAGCAAAAATTAATTAGCCCAACAATGCACCTCTGAATTTTGAGGCTGAGTAAAGAAATGAGCTCTAACTTAATTTTTAATCTTAATACGTGGCCCGAGTCGGCCGATGCCCCCCCTCCTCCCAACATGAAATCCTGGATCCGCCCCTGAGTTACAGGCATCAGAATAAAGTTATTCTATGTTACAGGGTATGCCGAAAGCTAAAGGATTTTATAGATAGTTATAACTTACCGATGAGATAATGCCCAAGTTCACCGAGGATGTAACCGACGGACACCAGCCCTAGGACGTACCATTTGTAGTACGCCCCCAACTTTGACCAGATGCCTCCTTGAAACATTGTGTCTTATTCTGTGGACAATAAGAATTATTTTACGTTAGACATTATTCCTGGTAAAAGCAGAATTAAGAGAAGATTCCTGAAGCTATTTTGATAGACGTAAGAAATGTATTCAACGCATCCTTTCTTCAAATTGTACTTGTCGAAGCTTAAACTGGAGGAAGGACAAATAATTTATCTCTTTTAAATCGCGCAAATGTTATATTTATAATTGTTTTCAACTACAGCGAATGCTTGAGGATAGGCGGGCTGAAATGCTAATTTGGAGAATAGGTCACTTTTCCGACTGTGTACATATTTATCCGATCCGCCCCACCCATACACCCCACCAGTTAGAGTGCGAAAGAGACAACTGCAGCTCGGAACAATTTTATCTACATAAAATCGACGAAAACAGCATTTCGTATTCCCCTTGTTTACTCCTCCAAAGCTAAACCGATTTTAATAATACTTTCAAGAATAATATGAGAAAGACTTTGGCTATGTCTGTATGTTTTTTTTTTTTTGTGTATTATTCGTCAATTTTGTTTGCGGTACAATTGTTAATTTTCGAAGGTCCCTAGTTCATGCAGTAATTATAATTAATTAATGCAAAAAAGCAAAAAGGACATAGCAGAGGTAACATAGATTGTATGGTAAAAAATTGTTGCTCTAATGTCATTATCCAGGGAGGAAACAGGGGAATACGTTTGTATGGAAAAAACGGTACCCGCCTATCCTCTTAACGCAGATAAGATAATGTTTATTTTTAAACTTTTGATTACAACTATTACATTTAAACGGTAGACCAAAAACGAGGCAAGCCTGATACGCGTGGTCTACGATGCGCACTCTCTCTTCACTAGCCTTAATCTAATCGACCGGGAAAACTAGGGGGTTGGTTGAAGTATCTCTAACCAATATTAGCCACACGTTTGGGCATCGATGATGACGATGCCCGAAAGGACTAGCTACTTCTAACGAATTGCTTCTGTGTTAGTGCTTTTAAACAAGACACCACGGTCGGCTAAGGATCACGAATACGTAATGAGTCACAACACGTCCATGCTCCATTTTAATTCATGATAAAGGCGGATAAACATCCAACTTGACAGATAAAAAGAAGATAATTGGAGTGATTATCATTCAATTGATTATGGATTGGTTATAAACCCAATAATTAGATCAATAGAGCCTTAAATAGCTTTATAACATTGGTCATGACATCGTTAGTGATACGAGCCTATTATACTTATTACTCGTATGGTTATGTAAGGTGTAAAGTTACATACATCATATATTCTTCTATTCTTCTTAATATTCTGACACTTTTTTAAGGGGATGATCTGACCGTCAAACTGAACAACTTTCTCTATGGCACCAACATCGAAATTTCGAAAAAAAAAATCAGATTTCCCATACATTTGGCTCGATTATGTTTGCAGTTGTGTATGGGAAAGCAGATTTTTTTTCGCGGTTTCGATGTTGGTCCCATTGAAAAAGTTGTTCAGTTTGATGGACTGATCATCCCCTTAAAAAAGTGTTAGCATATTAAGTTGGACCCTGTATAGTTTTACGTCTCTCTTCTTTTGGGGTAGCAAGAGACAATTGATCGCCTATGCTACGAAGCTAGACTAAAAATATGTTTAAGTAACCGAAAAAATATTGTCATTTAAATTTAACCGAATATTTTGTTAAGGTTAGGTATCTGAACTGTTTTTTTTAATTTAACCTAATGTAGGTAAGTAGTAGTAGATTATAGTTCGGTAGTCACTAAGGCCGAGATTCAGAGACGATTTTTTTAGTCTTAGCTCGAGCTAAGTAGGGTGGAAATGTACCTATATGGATTTTAACATACGGGAGTTCGAACTATGACTTACAAATCGTCTCTGAATCTCGGCCTAAGTAACTAAGGTAGTAACTATGTTTGATTAAATTTGTCTTGTTTAACAAAACATTTGGTTAAATTCGGGTTGTTAATCATTGTTTCAGTGTTCGATCCTAACAGATTTTGATTTGTTTCTTCTAAATGTAGCATTAGAAGAAATGATGAAAAGCATTAACATAATGCTTGTTTTTTTTAATTCCCCAAATGCCCTATTTTACTTATTACATTCCTCAAATGCTCGTTTAAACTTATTTCATTCTATGTCTATCATTGAGTAAAGAAAGGTATAGTTTATCATCAGACTTGTAGTACCTAATTCAGACTTCGTAGAATTAATCGAATCAAATTAAAACCCAATTAAATTTAAAACTTTAGAAATACACCGAATTCCATCAGTCAAAAGTGACGTTTTATCATAATAATCATTTTATTGTGTAACAATGACCCAAATGCCATCGTTAATGACGATAACTGTTTAAATGCATGTGACGTCGCGTGTTTCTATTGTGTTGTCACTTGTAACAGTGCAACCTCGTAGTTCTTGTTAAAAATAGCTTTTAATTGAGCCAAAAATTATTAACCGTGATGGCATTCAGATCTGTCATTACAACTGCTTTTTGACATGACAATTTGCTGTGAGTTGCTGTTTATGACAGTTCAAATTGCTGGCAATTTTTAGAAGAATGCGGCATGATATGAGAGCCGTAATTTTTGTTTTGTTCGTTCTGATAATTGGCCAAGGTTTTTTTAGAACAACGTCCCTTTTTAATTTAATAGGGAGCTCTCGATCAACATTACGTGATCAAAGGAGCGATGAAACAAACATATAGACGCCTAAGCTTACTGTAGAACCAATTTCTTTATCTGACATATTTGCTCCCTCTATAAAATGTTATTATTAGTACCTACTTATCTATGAAATTCATATGCATTATGAATGATAATTAGTAGTATATTAGTTTTAAAGAAATGACTAGGAGTGATTGCTTAGGAGCTGTGTAACAAATATCTTTGAAACAAACAATTAAGATATAATTTTTCTTTGAAAATCATTTTCCTACAGATTTCATTGTTATTGTTATGTATATATAGAATCGTATTTATGGAAGACTGCATTAATGGCAATCTGTTCTATAATTGTGGGAATTTGCATTGTATTCAGTTGTTTATAAATTGGTAGGTCAATACCTTTTAACTGTTGAGTTGCGCAATAGGTGTTTATTAACTTTGCTATCCTATTGGAAGGTGAAATAGGGTTTATTTTTTAGTATTTTTTTATACATAGGTGCTGTTCTTAGGTACCACCTATCATCACTGGATACGTATCTAGTTCTATTTCGTTATCTATAAGTACATAATAATAAAATCCTTCATGTATAGGATTTGCTTGCTGTTAAACTTTATGAACATCTTTTTTTATATTTTTCTTGAAAATTATCCCCTTCTGTTTTCGAGTTTGCATAAAGTTACAGTTCACGCACCGGTTTATGAGCGCTCGGAGAAAGTGGTAGGGATTTTAGCGCAGGTTTAGCGCGTTGATGACGAAAAAGGGGACTGATCAATGGCGTTCGCGCATCGGCCGCCTCCCGCTTCCCCCCGCCAAACGGACCCGAATTCAATTTCTGCAGCAGCGCTCATAAATTGTTGCGATTCAGTGCAACAATGACATATCAGTAGCTACTATTCTTCTTTTTATTTGGTTCGTTCTTACAGTAGTGATAGCTGTGTTTGATGCGTCATAATTTTTTTGGTTCTGTCATTTGCGTCGTTATTGCACCAGACGTTCTACAAATATTGTTTAGTCATCGATTCCGTAACTCAGTTTTCAGGTTTTGCGTTGATTTGTTAACACCTCGTATAAAAACGTATTCAAGTTCGTCTCAGTCCGTACCTAATACGTCCTTCCTATTGTGTTTAGACACTCAACCCTGTAAATTGTTTTATTCTAACAATTTTCAACTAGGCTTTGTCTTAGGGTTTTAAGGTTGAATTTCGACCACTCCGTTTGTTCTAGTGTTTTTTTTTTAAATTGGTATTACGGCAGAAAAAAAAAAACATCATTGTTATTTTGTATTCGTATTCTTACTGCACAATATGTTATCAAATAATTGTGTAAATCTACCCTATAAAATCGATATCCAAACGACAATGGCGTTTTTGGCAATCCTTAGCGATTCTGCTTCTTACTAAGTATACTTAGTTAATTAATTACAGACCATGGATAATGATGATCGCAGAAGCAAAATAATACCTACTTAAAAATTACCTAGTAAACTTATAATACGGTACCGATCTTGTAAACGATACAATCAGAAACATAATAGCCCTACAGAAATACGTTTTTATAAATCGATTACCGATAACTAAATAAACATTTGACATTATGCTTTTGGCTTTGACTACTTATATGAGGACCAAATGAGGACTGCATTTCTGACACTCTTTGCGGGGGGCGCGAGGCAACATGCAATCCGCAACTTTGGATTTTATTCCCCATAACTTTAGATTCTAATTTTGAATGTTAAAAATCATGAAAAGTAGCCTCGTGTGAACCCCAAACGTTCTAAGTTCGAAATTATTGTTTCACAATTATAGGCTGTCTTACCTGAGCTGAGCTGTGGAGTGAGACAGGCCTGCTAATAGTCAGTTTTAGATTTTTTATGAAAAGTAAAAAACCGATAAGGAATTTTCAAAAGTAACAGAAACAGAAAAGTAGGTAGGTAGCCTTTAATTTTATAATGTTCTAATCTTACCAGATAGGTCACTTTAGAACTAAGTTCGTTCTAATAACAGGTATTATTTCAAATTATGACTACTGCGTTAAACGGTCACTTTGTGAGTGGACCAATAATTTTATCAATCATGCTTTTAATACTGTCATTGACCATATCACCAATCGATTATTTAATTTCATGTATTTCCCCGATATCCCTCATAATTAAACATTTCATAATATCTGTTACTATTTAAATTGTTTCCATTCATAGCCGCAAATGCATCAAGTTTCTCTGTAAATATTTACACCATTATATACCTTATGCTTTTGTAATAGAGATTATTTAACTACAAATCGTTTTTTAATTCGATATAAATGTTCCATTGCGTATCATACAGGGTTTCCCAGTCAAATGACTCCTATTTTATATGACACCTATTTTAATGTCTCATTCGCACTTGCGGTTTAAGTTAATCAGAAAAATGTTGTTTCTTTTTTTATGACGTCAAACATTGTTGACAAATAAGTACACTTAGGTACTTGTTTCTTAGGTTTATCCCACAAGATGATATATGATATTTAGGTATTTAACTATACAATTTTAATCAAAATGTGTAGATATTATCATATAGCATAGGTAGGTATAGTAAGTATCCGGTACTTGTGAATGACATCTTCGATTTTACAGAGAATCCTGGAGCATGGTTTGATTACACACAATTCATAAAACAACCAAATCGACAGTCTTTTCACAATACCTTGCACTAAAGTTTAGGTATAACCTAGTGACTTACACAGAAACGCTCATAGAGGATAGACGAGTACAGTTTTCTCCATACAAACGTTTTCTCCCTGGATAATAACACTAGAGCAAATATTTTTTCACCATACAATTTGTCACCTCTGCCATGTCCCTATGTTTTACTTTTTTACATTAATTAATTACTGTAAGAACTAGGGACCTTCGACAATGACCCATTTTACCGCCCGTTTTCAGACATCCAAACAAAACAACACACAAACACGTAACACGTAAATAAATTTAACTAATATAAAAAAAAAGGAAAACGTACGGACGTAGCCAAAGTTTTTATCATATTATATTTTTTGAAAGAATTATTATAATAGGTTTAGTTTTGGAGGAGAAAACAGGGGAATACGAAATGCAGATTTCGTCGATTATTTGTATATAAAGTCGGTCCGAGCTGCAGTTGTCTCTTTCGCACTCAAGTCGGCGGGGTGTATGGGTGGGGCGGATCTGATAAATACGTATACAGTCGGAAAGGTGGCCTATTCTCCAAATAAGCATTTCAGCCCGTAGTAAAAGCTAGCAAGAGATTTAATGGAGGATTAACATTAATGAGCGTTTCTGCAACTGAGGGCTATAAAAGTTATAAAGCATGCCCCGTTTAGGCTGTTTCCGATTCGAGGACCCCGTGTTAAATAACAATTTTTCAATCATAAATTCATAAAGGTAGTTGTAGGTACACACGGTGACACATCAGGCTACGCACCCTATATACCCACAACTACACTACCTATAAAACACAAAATAGAGCGCTAGAGAGCTTGCATAGACGCGGCTGCCGGCGCGGGCGCAGCGTGCCGTGAGACGAAACAACAACAACATACCGCACCCTCTCGCACGATTCGCAGCGTAATAGTTCAAAGTCCAAACAGGGTAGCCTGAGCAGACGCCGTGTGTACATTGCCGAAAGAGGTCGCTCGGAGTAATGATATTATATTATGAACTAGCGACCCGCCCCGGCTTCGCACGGGTGCAAATCACACATTATGAACCTTCTTCTTGAATCACTTTCTATCTAATGAGCGTTTTTCTTTTGGTTTTCTAGGGGATCGATAGATGGTGCTACGGGCTGTGCGAATACACGTCAAAATTTCAAAAAGTGCATCTGTAAAATAATAAAGCGGGAAAAGATGACCAAGAAGATGCCGACGCATCTTTTGATGGCATATTTCATTGTTTACTAATCATTATAATCGAAAATTCGAAACTTTTACAGTTTTACGCCTGACTTGGTTGTATGGGCTCGATCCTTTGGCCTTCCAAAAAAAAGGCAGGCACAGTCTTGACAGGATCTCGCGGACGGCTCTATGGATAAACATACCATCTGTCGAGTTTATTACGAACTAAATTTAAAAAATAAAAGAAAAACGCTCATTAAAAAAGGCATCAAAATCAGTTGCGTAGTTTTAAAGATCTAAGCATAGGTACATAGGGACAGACAGACAGCCGGAAGCGATTTTGTTTTAATATACTATGTATTGATTATTGATAGAAATACCTATGATATTTTCAAAAATACTATTCTTATCAAACCCGGAAGATTTTTACTACATTCCATTTTAACTTGATGTTGTAAAAAAGGTTGTTCGGTTCTTGCTACTATAACTAACTAGTTAGTTAGATTAATTAACAAGAGCGGAGGCGTGATTGTATGAATTTATGATTAGTTCTTTGCATAAATGAATTCAATTAAGTACTGTACCAGTAGGAACTTGTCAGGCTGACCGCTGACTTATAATACCTTTAATTCTAAGTATCAATCGATTTTATTAAAATAAATCTTTAAAAACAAGTCAGACCCAGAACGCGATAAAAATTTAAACACTGATAGATAGATTATTCGAGAAAAGCTATGGCATGGGGGAGTGGAGAGAGTTTCACATTAGGAAGACATAATGTACAAAAAATACAAATACCACTTATGTACGTAATACCTACTGCTCTCAAACGGTGAAGGAAAACATATTGAAGAAACATGCATAGGAATGCTGAATTATAAATTCTGGCGTACCTATGTGAAGTCTGTGCGCGCTTAGACAAGTTAACTGTCTAAGGGTGCGCGTCGTGGACTAACGCCCATTCTATTCTACTTTTGTTTAATGGCGTTTCCTTGTTCGATTTCGCCAGTGACAAGTGTTGAAGATATATTTTTTAGGGAGGATTGTACGGTAATAGGATATGGCGATCTCAAAGCCCTGTTTTTAAACAAAAACGCACACTCGAAACCGCCATAAAATGGCGGAGCCGCGTGGCTAAGGAAAATAAATCTCGAGCCGAACGATTCGACGTCCACTCCAGACCCCTTTCGCCACGCGACTCTGAACTAACGCCCATACACCATGAAGTTTTCCAATCGGTTCCAATCGACATGATGTTTTTCGTTCGACCGTTCTTAGCGATTCTGCTTCTTAATATTTAGTTAGAGTTTCAGAGAATGGACATGATGATCACAGAATCAAAATATTACTTAAAATTGCCTAATACAGTGTAATATGGTAACGTACTAAAAGGCTAGTCAGCATAATATACGGTTACCGACTCCTTTAAACGATATAATCAGAAACTTACAAAATATCCCTCTACTGATTTGAAACCCTTTGGAAAACATCGTGCGGTAACTGAAGATGAAATTCTAAAAAAACCTACCTTTACTATTTATGATGAAAAATTTATGATAAAAAATAAACTTTATAAAATCAAATTTATTATGTTACAGCTACTGTTACAGTGAATCAATCATGCTCAAAATGTTATGCATAATTCATTAGTTTCCGTGTTTTTTGGCCGGTATGCGAGGAATGTAGGTACCTACCTAACCTTGAAGATACTATAAGAAGATTACAATTATTAATGTGTTGAGCCCATAATACAATTTATTGTGTAATCTGAGATGATATGTTGCCACATATGTTGCTAAATATACCTACAGGGTGTAAACTTAAATACACAGGGTGTAGTGAAAACATACTTTAGAGGGTGCTTCATACCGTCAAACTGAACAACTTTCATTATTTAGAGATATCCCCCGGGCTCATTATTTTATTATTTATTTTATTTTATATTATTCGGGATGCTACAGCCTCTTTTACAATATAGTGTATTTAGAATAACAAACCATTTGCCATTTACTAGCATCCACATTTATAGATTTTATACATGATATAACAATCAATTTACCTTTTTATTTATTTTTATCATAATTCGCCTATAAACGCCTCGCCATCGCCTACTGCAGGGCACATGCTTACCCTCAAGAAGGGTTAACACCCACCTTCTCCACCCTCTTGCACAAACGGGCGGTAGTCCACCACGCGTGCCCAATGCCGATTGGTAGATTGCACATACGCATCAGAATTTCTTCTTCAGCTTATGCAGGTTTCCTCACGATGTTTTCCTTAACCATTTGAGAGCAGTCGGTATTACGTACATAAGTTAGAAAAGCTCAAAGATACAATAGCATTTCGTGTCTCTCTCAGATCGTCCATTCCCAGTATATATTTTTTTTTTTTTTTTTTTTTTTTTTTTTTTTGGACAGTGTCACACAAATTATCTAGTCACATTTAAAGTTCCAGAATCTAGCCTGGACTTGTATTATGATAACTAGACAACGATATAGAATACATATATAGATACAAACATCCATGACTCGGATACAAATATTAATATTCTTCATACAAATATTTGTCCCTTACGGGATTCGAACCCGCAACCCCCGGCACAGCAGGCAGGTTCACTACAGACTGTGCTGTCGGGCCGTCCATATTTCCACCTCTGTCTCACTGGGCTCCTTGTGGTCTACCTGTACAGACTGTTAGGTGCGGGTCTTCATTTTGTGAGATAATCCTTGGTTCGTTACGCAATGGGTGCCGCATGATGGCAGCCGAGGTCGAGGCAGACCCCGGAAAAGGTGGCGAGACGAGCTGGATCTACTGCAATGAGTGGTGGGATGTAGCACCGAACAGAGAGATGTGGAATAGTTTAGGGGAGACCGTTGCTCAGCAGTGGGACAAAACAAGTTAAAAAAAAATCCTTGGCTCAGGGGTTTCCATTCCACACAGGCCGATCCAGTCATTCCTTCCTTGGTAGACTTCATTGTTCGTTGTAAACTAAGTAGTCTAAACTAACAAAATTGTGATCTCAGTTCGTCGAAATGAAATTTTCTATTCAATTTTATTGTCTAGCGTTGTGAATGCAGAATGATTGCTGCTGTTGATCCTGGTTAACAGGAGTTACAGTGGTGGGAATGTATGGTGGACCTATGCCCGAGAAAAAAACAAATTATGTGGGTGATGGCGTGATACGAGAGCAATTCAACGCATGCCCTCTGTACTGTATCTAATGCACAAATAGTACGTTATTATACAATGCCTATAAATTACAACAATGAATGTTTTCAGCGCATGCGCGGCAGTCCCGCGGTCAGGTCATTACCAAGCTATCCTTGACATAGATTAGAAATGATGCGCTCGGCTTATTCTTCTTGTATTCTTGTAACTAGGTATTGATTTATTCATAAATAATGTGAAAAAATAAGCTCTATTGTTGGAGAAGGTTGAGGTATTTTATAATTATTGGTTCTATAGATGACATTAATTGGTATATCCTTAGGTGTGCCCTTTGGAATAATGACTGAGATAAAATTAAATTAAAAAACCCACAGACCAATTAGTCTAAGTAGGTAATTTAGTATTTTCTTGTTGGTCATGGGAAAATCGCGATAAGGGCGCCTTATTTCTACCTTACTGTTTTCAGTATAAATCAAATGTATTGTACACTGTCCATTATAAGTGACGGCCGGCTCACTTTCCGTAACACTGGACAGTTTCGGTACTACCTGTGAAACGTGGAAGTTCTGAGTTTTTAGAATATCTCTGACTACCCTAGGTGAATATAGTCGTGAGCATAATGTTTGGGGTTGCAAAAGATTGTATAAGTTATTGATTGGTTAATAATAATAATTAAAAGAAAGTACTTTATACAGGGTGAAATGTATATCATAATATCATTAGCATCCTTAGAGTCTACCCATCAAACTGAACAACTTTTACTATGGGAGCAAACTGATTGGCGCAAAAAAATGAGCTGTTCATTGCATACATTTGAGTCAAGTAGGCATTTGCATGCATGCATATGCTCACGACTATATTCACCGAGGGGGTAGTCAGAGATCTTCTGAAACCTCAGAACATCCACGTTTCACCAGTAGTACCAAACTCTATCCAGTGTGACAGGGGGTGAGCCCGTCGCCACTTATAATCGACAGTGGGTACAATACATGCCTCGAAATTGAAGCATGCAGGTTTCCTCACGATGTAGGCATTTGCATTGCAGTTTAGTATGGATCAGCTGATTTTTTTTGCTCCGATCGGTTTGCTCCCATACTAAAAGTTGCTCAGTTTGATGGGTAGACTTTTAGTTTAAAAGGATGCAAATGATATCAATTTCACCCTGTACCTAGACTTTTCCTGAGTCTAAAGTTAGTCCAAGGTTGTAACTTATAATTATAATAAAATATGCAGAATCAGAGAATCTAAATTGCTAGATTAGGTAATATTTAAATATTTGCATAATCTTAACTGCTTATAGCAAGATCAGCATAAAAGTAGATATCGTTAGTTTTAATGAGCCAGCTTGAACTAATGAAAGAAGCCAGCTTGTTTGATCATTTGTGACGCTTTCTTAGGTCTGTTCATCATCATAATGTCAGATTTTTTTCCTTTTTAATTTTTATTGTTTGTTTTAGGTTATGAGTAAATTTTGAATCAAATTAAAGATTGAAAAATTTGTCTCGGGCGGGACTTGAATCCACGCTCTTCCAAACCGGGGAAACGTGCTAACCAATTACACCACCGAGCCCACTGACCAGAGAACGAAATTTTCAATCTGTTACGTCTTAAGGGGACGTTTAATTTGATTCGAAATGGCACAACATGGCTGTAACATGTTTATAATCAATAATAGTTGAAAATGAGTAAATTTTGTACTAAAATTGAGTTTTTCGTAATTTCTAATTATTTAAAAACAAAGGTTCCGTGGTGATTTTTCGTTGGATTTACTTCTAATATAAAAGAACATAAATTTATTTAACAAATGGCATAAAGAAATTGTAATACTATTTTTTCCCAATTTTACATGATTTTTTTTACTTTGTTTAATTATTTAAGAAAATTTTTAGGAAGATTTTCAATCTAAATGATAATTAGTGTGGGGTACCCACATTTACATTTGCCTCGGCGGTCCACCGGCGAATAGGGAACCGCCGAGTTGTATATAAGAAGGTGTATTTTCTCTAATAAATCAGTACACACAGATACTCAACTCTTTTCACTACTCCTGCCCTAGCAGGAGCCCTAGCAGGCTAGGGCCAGCAAACAACCCTCAACGCACTGTCCCCAAAACTAGAATTATAATCTAAAATATAAAAGAAAAAAACCGGCTATTATAAATTATTTACATTCGCCATACAAGCGACCCGTAACTTTACTGGAGTAAAATATTAGTTAACCCGTTGAAGTCTTTTATATGAAATCCCGCCTACGAGAGTATAAGACTTCAACGCACATGGTTTTTGATATTCGATGTTACGTAATTTTTATTACGAAATACGAAAACACTTTATTCATAAAACATTTTTGATTGTTCCCACCACGGACCTGAAAAAAATACGGACGGAATGTGACACTAAAAATATGTAAAGCATGCAAGGTCCTACATTTTCGTTTGTTCTACAAGGGACCTACACTCACACAGATGCAATAGCTCTAGGCGCAGGTCCGACACCTGTCACCATTATGTACCGCGTGACAGCACGCACACAAAAGAAATGGGTGCTTCACTCGTGATTAGACGAGATTACGTCCGTCTTTTTTTCAGGTCCGTGGTTCCCACATGATCCACTCCGATCGATCCCCTATTGTTAAAATATTCATACTTCCGTGTAGAGAATAGACGAGACAACCCCATTTCTTCCGTATTATGGACGGCGAATAATTGAACGATTGTAGTAATTTTCTTTTGTAGTATTTTGTGAATAATGCCCTATTCACTATTCAGCCATTCCTTGTTTCGAGACGTCGTCGTCTTAACTATTATAAAACCGTAAAATCATGAGGAATAAAAAAGTAGCGGTTCTCTTCGTATAAATTCAAATAACATTCGATAGCGCGATTTAAAAACGTGCAGCGCCATCTATTGACAAAATTGTTAGTTTGTTTGTTTGTTCGCGCATGACGCAAAAACTACTGAACCGATTTTGATGAAACTTTTTTTGTTTGATAGCTTATGACCTGACTTAAAATCTGGTATATAATTTGTGCGGACGAAGTCGCGGGAAAACACTAGTTCCATGATAAAATTATCAAACTTACATGATATTTCTTCACTCTAAAGTTACAGTAAAATTTCCTATAACGCTCTTGTGGTGAAGAAGCCAAGCTTATTGGAGTGTGATATAAAGTTATTTTTAATAACATTACGTGCCTGACTATGTCATATTATGTTAAGGTAGATGATAATCGTGTTGTTCGTGACGTCTGGTCAGGCAGGCAGTGGGCGGTTTAAGGATTTTAATATTTATTGACCTACAAGTTGAGAAGGTACGTTCTACAAGGTGTTCACAATTATTTTTTATTTGTTATCTTCTTTGAGTAAACCGGTTCTCACACGATGACGGATGTCAGAGCGACATGCGGCTGCTTCGTAATGACGTGCGTCAGTGCGACTTGCCGTCCGACAGAACGACGTGATAAGGCTCGATGCTTGTCGACTAGAATGACCGTATTGCGTCCTTCCCTAATAGTCCAATCATCTAGATTCGATAATATGTAAACCGTAATCTTTATTCTTCACTTTATCACACTGCAAAGTTTCAGCGATAGATGAATTAACTACTGTCAGGGTCAAACCCCTCGATGATAAGACTATACCAAAAAGCCGCGACTGTGACTCCCGTGTGCCATACCGTGCGACGTTGCCGTACCTACTGACGAACGACAGTCCGGCCATAGATTAATAATGTAAATTGGTTAAGTCCGGCTGCCGCATGCTTGCTGCATTGACGAGCATCAATGCGTCACCCGTGTGTGCTTCTACTTGCGATGTAAAAGTCGCAACGACACCCGTAATCGTATAAGAGCCTCCTAAATTGGTTGCAGGTGGTCATCTCCCGCTCGCAGGACTTCATTGTCTAGTGTGAGTAGTCGCGCTGTTGATCCTTGTTACGTATATAGCAGGAGATAACTTTTTGACATTTATTTTTATCGAAACGGTAAAAAAATCATCCGAAATAATTTTATGTACCTAAATTGCGTTGGTTTTTTAGTAAAATCAAAATAAAACTTCACTAATTTCAAAAAGCTTGATAGACCAACATATCAAAATATTGTTTAGTCATACAGGGTCCTTCGATGTTAGTGCCATTGAGAAAGTTGTTCAGTTTGACGGTCTGATCATCCCATTAAAAAAGTGTGAGCATAAATTAAGAAGGACCCTATATAGGTATTCTGTATAAGCGGTAAGAATCACCATACTTTAATTAGCAGTTGTCGATATGAATGATAATGCGGAAGTTTACAATCAATCCGGTTTCATATTCAAACGTGACAATTAAACAACGCTGAACGTATAAATTTGCATTTTTATATTAAAATAGTCGCGTTTGTGTGTTATGTTATGGCAACATATTGTACTTATACTAAACGATGTCTAGATTTATTAACTCAAAACTTTTTATGCATTTTTAAACATTAAGTGCGTTCACACACGATGACGCATTGACGCAGCGGCAGACGTCAGTCCGTCATTTGTGAAGCAAGGAGTTGTGAAACCGCACGTAGAAGCCCACACGGTGACGAAGTGACGCACCGGGTGTGGTTCTATGGACTGCCATCTGCCGCTCCGTCAGTGCGTCATCGTGTGGGAACGCACTTAAGGGCCTTTCAGCAGCGGTGTGGGCCCGCATGCGCGCCTCTTCTCTGTCTAGTATCTTCTTGTCCTTTCAGTGTCTCAAGATGAAAATCTTTGACCAGTGCAGTGTTATGTAGAACTAGTTACCTATACTGTGCCAGTGTGTACTGCCAGTGATGACAATATGGAACTGCCACGTGGTCGCTCACTCAAGGTCATATAAAAAGGCTGAAAGTCACTAAAAGGGCAATGGACAGGGCTAATATGCTCAGAGTTTCCCTGCGAGATTCACAGAGGATCCAGAGTGGCCGATATGCGCAAAGATTTACTAAACTAAAGCGGCATACTGGGCGGGGCACATTGCTCACAGAACGTATGGTGGATGGGGCCAAAGAGTTCTGGAGTGGCGAACGCGTTACGGAAAGCATATGAGCATATGTAGGCCAACTTTAAGGTGGACAGACGACCTGGTGAAGGCGCAGCGCAGGTGCGGTCGTTTTTGCGATCCTGGGAGAACCCTTTGTCCAACAGTGGTCTTCTATCATTGAGATAATGGTAGTACCTATACGCCATTGATACAATTGCAACAAAGTTCATAAAACACTCGGCTATTGTTTACTTTTCATGGAACCTTCGATTCTTCGCACTTATTCAATAATTTCGCTATAGCTAATTGGTCAAGATTGAGTGTCGACCTCGTCAGGCCTCGTCTCGCAAACATAATTATAATAGTTACATATTTCGTAGGAAGTAGTTATTAGGATTTTATGACTGCCGATTCATGAGAACTTCCGATTAAAACTGGATATGTTTTGATTTCATAAAGATTAACGTAAATATGTCACAGGAAATAAAAGTTGTATTATGTTGGTGTCATAATTTTTGCTAAGTGTAAAGTTTCCAGTTTTGATTGTATTCTCATCTAACTTTAAAAATTAAACTTGATGATTCGTAATTATTTATTCCTCGTGACAGTTACCTACACACACTACTCATACCAAAGACTTTTTCGTTCCTGTCACCCAAGTTTCGGTGATGAGATAATGATGTCAAGTAGTAGAGGTACTCTAAGCTACGGGTAGGGCTCTAAGAGTGCCACCCGTTTAAAATATGATATATTCAATGTCAGGGGTGCGTTCAGAACCTACGCCCAGAGTGCGCCCAGAGTGCACCCCGAGTGCAACTTTTCGCACTAACGCCGTTCCGAGGCTCGGTGAAAAGCGTTCAACCCATAAGAGCGAGCGAGAAAAACAACCGCACCCAAAGGTTCTGAACGCAGCCCAGTATGTAGACAGCTGAATGGCCCGAATGGCCTGTGCCCTGCAGTGGGACGTATATAGGCTGTGATGATGATGATGATTGAGCTTAATAAATACTTACACTTTGTGGCAATGCAAGCGACAGTACCCTAAATTACCTATATAGGGTCCAACTTAATATGCTGACACTTTTTTAAGGGTATGATCAGACCGTCAAACTGAACAACTTTCTCTATGGGACCAACATCGAAATCGCAAAAAAAAATCTACTCTTCCATACAAAACTGCAAACCCACGAGAGCCAAATGTATGGGACAGCTGATATTTTTTTCGCGATTTCGATGTTGGTCCCATAGAGAAAGTTGCTCAGTTTGATGGTCTGATCATCCCCTTAAAAAAGTGTCAGCATATTAAGAAGGACCCTGTATTTTTCATATCATAATTTCGAAGAATTATGTTTAGTTCATGAAAAATATACAGATCAGACCATCATACTGAACAACTTTCTCTATGAGATCAACAACGAAATCGCAAAAAAAAAAATCTACTGTCCCATACATTTGGCTCTAGTAGGTTTGCAGTTTTGTATGGAACAGCTGATGTTTTTTTCGATATTTCGATGTTGGTGCCACAGAGAAAGTTGTTCAGTTTGACGGTTTGGTCACCATATTGTGTCACCATATTCCTAAGAAAAATTGGACAGAAAGCTAAGCAGGAATCGAAATATCGTTCTATTCTTATATGGAACAAAGTATAGGGTGATTAACATGACAAATAAGACAAGTAAGAGTAAACTATAGCTATCGGACCGCGAACGTCCCTGAACTTCCAGCGAACTGGTCCGAAGTGAGAGGGTTCCGTTCAGAGAGTGTCATGCAATAATGTGACAAGAATCAGTTTTTTCGTTTCCGCTTGGATAGAAAAAAGTTAGAAGGGGATAAAGTCGCGACTGATTTGTTTATTGGATCAATTAAGGTACGATACTAGAATATTAAGTGCGTTCACACACGATGACGCACTGACAGAGCGGCGGAGATGTCAGTCCATACAACCAGTGCGTCAATGCGTCACCGTGTGTGCTTCTACGTGCAGTTTCATACGACTCCTTGCTTCACAAATAACGGACTGATGTCTGCCACTGCGTCATTGCGTCATCGTGTGTGAACGCACTAACTCTGAATCAGCTGATTAGATCGGCTATATTTTGAGCGTTTGCCAATGAAGCGGTCGGTGGGAAAAGGCTCTTTAGGGTAAAATTGATATCATTAGCATCCTTTTAAACTAAGAGCCTAACCATCAAACTGAACAACTTTTACTATGGGATTAAACCGGTCGGAGCAAAAAAAATCTGCTGTATTATATTTGAGTCGAATAGGCATTGCAGTTTAGTATGGAACGGCAGATTTTTTTTGCTCTGATCGGTTTGCTCCCATTATAAAAGTTGTTCAGTTTGATAGGTAGACTCTTAGTTATAAAAGGCTAACGATATCAATGTCACCTTGTATAAATCGGTTCGGAAGTTTTGAGAGTAGGTATCAACTACCTGTCTGTACACGATTAGATGAAAGCAAAGCTACGGATTGACAGGTAGTAATAATAATAGCCGGCATTTTTAGCCGACATCATTAAACTTATTTACTTCTCCCTCCGTCCATGGTGCCGAATTTATCATAAAAATTTTTTTTTTTGCATTTATTCATTTCATTTCCTCTGTTTGTGACTTTCCTCGCTGAGGTGGGATGAAAAGTTACGTGTTGCACTCGAGTGCATAGAATTTTCACCTCGTGCTCTTTTGATTCCCTCGCTAACGCTCAGGATTCTAATTTAGAATTTTAGAATCCTTCTCTTGCTCGGTCATCAAAATTGAGCACGCGGTTAAAAAGCAACTGTACACTCTTGTGTAACAAATAACTATTGTTTGACTCTAATCATTTATATGAAACGATGAGACAATATAGCAAGACATATTTAGAAGAACCGGGATCTTTATGTTCTTCGTAGATAATTTTCATAGTGACGTCGGTGTAGCGTGTTACAATATCTAACTTCTAATAAGTAGCTTCTAATAACTGTCTACTACTAACAAGAATAAGTATACAATTTAAACATTCCTAAACAAGGTAATTACATTTACAATACCTATTCGAGGAATAATTTCCATTTGTCATCGTCTCATCATCGTTGTTTCTAATTAACTTTTTAACCTAGACCCGCCAAATTAACTAATTACAAAATTAGATTTAATTATTTTAAATGGTTGAGATTTTGTCATGCTATTATCCTTTCCCAAAGTCTATTATGTGATATGTGAATTCAGTAAAACGTAATTCTGGATCTGTAAGTATGTGCTGAATAAGAGTGAAAGTGCCTTTACTTAGATTTTAAAGAGCCTGCAAAATAGATTTGGGACTTTAAAAGTAATGGTTAAACGTACCTAAACAGAAAATGCTTCTCATGTAGGTAGGTACACAAATTAAAACGATTTTTTAATTATTTTTGATCAAGTAGTAAATGTTTTAGTTTTTAGTTTTATTTTAGTGTTAAAATAATGAAAATACTACTTTATTATTTATTTATTTATTGTATGGCTGATTCAATTACACTTCAAAAAATTAAAATGTCCTTTGTACTCATTATACCGTGGCTGGCATCATGGAGGACTTCAAGGATCTGACACCGGCAGCTGTGACGTATCTATACTCCATTCCAAATAGCAACGAAGGCTATTTTCTTTTGCAGAAACAGATATTTGAAACACTTCCTCTCACTTATTCTTAAAACAGCTTTAGTAACGTCCAAGATATGTCGGATAGTATATCTTTCAGATAAATAAATTTAATTTGCTTGTCAGAAATTCAGAATTTGCCAGAAAGCAAAATAGGAATCGGAAAATTCGTCGTCCTTATTCGGAATGAAGTGTAGATCGACTTGATGACTCGCTGCTCTTTTTTAGTGTTTTTGTGTTCAGTGGTTTAATTATTTTTACTTTAAAATAAAATGCATTGTGTTATGCCGATACTAATAATAGTACAGTCAGCAGCAAAAAGATGTATGCCTCCTCATGCAAAAGATATTAGGTACTAAAGTGGATACATCTTTATACTACGACGTAGTAAAAGTGCATACATATCTTTGCTGCTGACTGTACGTAACTTTACTTCTTTATGACAACGTTGAATTTTAGTATTTACGGGCCATTAGGAACCGATTTCAACGATTCATTCCACGAATTCAATATAATATTATTATTTTGGAGCCAATTAAATATTCAGAGATGCGGAGCAATTTATAATAGAGTTATAGAGAATACAAAACAAAGCCTTAAACAGGTCTTAAAATAATAAAGTTTTTTCTTTCTGCGCAAATTGCGCAATATTATGGGTCATTAAATCTAAGCGTGTTAAATTGCAAATGTGTTTAGGTTTTTGTTTTAAATGAGATTTTTAGTATTTAACTTTGTTACTGACATATTGTGATTGACCAGGTTAAATTATTGTCATGTTAACTACAATATACCTAAAGGAGCTATTTCTTGTAGTAATAAAACTTTTTTCAACATACTTGCTCGAAAAGTGGCTCTTATTGCACCGCTTTTAGGTACATAATGCAGCTTATAGAACACGCGTGAAAATGATTATATTACCGCACTAGTGCGGTAAAGTTACTTTTTTTCTATTGTTTGTTTTTAAGTCTCATCAAATAGTTTTTATTAAAAAAAAATTATCGGTTTTAGTTAAAATATGATAAATACGCTTCATTTCCCGGTTCGGTCATGGATGTTATATGTTCGTGCCGTTGTTGTATGGTTTCCATAATAAAAGCCTTTAGTGCTAGTTTGGGATCATTACAATGTATGTGCCTGTGAGCGTTATTTATTTTTATTTATTTATTTCATCAAGCATTTGGTTTTGTATAGCTTTATGTGTCGCCGTGTGTGTGTACATTAAAATATAGTACTCTGTGGTACATTAAAAATGGTTACAAAAATACTTGGGATAGGGTAGCTGCAGGTATGGTCCATAGAAGAGGATGTTCTAGCACATGAGTAGGGATATTTAATCATGTGGTTCTAGGGCGTAAACACAAATACGTTACATATTGAAATCTAGAAGATGAAATTTGTTGTTCCATAAAAAATGTCAATAGCCCCTATAAACAGTCTTTTCGCTATTACATAATTATATAATTCGTACTCTTTGGGTACGGAACCCTAAAAACGGGTCTTCAAGTTCCTATACTATAATGAAATATCTTGAAAGCGGTCATTGTATTGGCATACTTTTCGGACGAAAGTTTTTACTGGCTTTCTCTCACATAACCCCATCCAATGCGTATAGGTGCTTATTTACTGCATTGTTTCGGATATTAACCCGTCAGTGCCAGGTGGTCAAGCGGCGGATATGACGATCAGGAAAAAATAATGATCTTATTTTATGAAGACATTCCAAGATACATTACGTCTTTTATTTTTTCTTGGTATAAAATAATAAAACGAGAACTGGATTGACGCACATCTAGTTGATGCATATTGCTCTTGACTTTTTTTAAACTTGTCACGCGAAGGTCAGGAGTGCGATTTTTGAATCTCATTCGGTGAGCGCAGCAGCAAAATAACTATGGAGATGCATCTTTCTACTGCTGATTTGACTTCCAAAAATCATAATTCAGGAGTGCGATTTTTTAAAGTCAAATAAGCAGTAGAAAGATGCATGAGAACTCTTTTGTATGAGATTTAAAAACCGTTCAAACTCAATTAAATTTTTGTTTAATGGCATCCGATGTGTTATCACAATTCAGCCAACGTCTCGTTATGTGAAGATTATACGTAGGAAAATTATCAGTAATATTGTTTTAAATATAGACTGGCAGTTTTGCCAATGTAAGTAGTTTAGAGTCTCAAGTGATTATTTTAAGGTTAAAACACAAAAGAGTTCACAAAATGGAGACGCATGGCCAGAATAATTACAAGCCAAACGCACGCATCCACTTGGGACCCCCTTCGCCACGCGACTCCCCGTTCAAACTCACCGATGACATTCAAAAATCGCACCCCTGAGCAGCAATTGTTCAGTAGGTATGCCCTTAACAGGTATCCCCGAGCGAATGACCTTGACCCTTCCAGAGCCGCCTCACCTCTACATCATTTCATAGGTATACCTATTTTTGACTGGTGTGTCCTTCATTATGTCACTGTGGTGCCTTTTAATCCAAGGAAATCAAATTCGAAAAACATAAGAATTCGCACCAAATGTATCTAATATTGGTCTTAAAAAAAATTGTTTAAAAATTTTTGTAGTTTTGTATGGACGAGCTGATTTCTTTTTCTCGATTTCGATGTTGGTGGTTTCTGATCATCCCCTTAAAAAAGTGTCAGATATGTCGCGTCTGTCTCAAACTTTTCACTCTATAGATTTAATATCACTTGACGACCCGGTTGGTGTAATGGTTACCACGCCGGACTGCCAAACCAGGGTCCTGGATTCAAATCCCGGTTCGGTCATGGATGTTATATGTTCGTGCCGTTGTTGTATGGTTTAGTTTAGTGCTAGTTTGGGATTATTACAATGTAGGTATGTGCCTGTGAGCGTTATTTATTTATCGTTATTATTTAATAACAAGAGGTTGAATAAACTTACTCTGGCCTTTATAATGTTAAATAGGATAATTTGTAGCATCGACCAGATAATTGGTTCTAATTTGTATTGTTGTAGTTAATTGCTTTTTTCTGCTTGTAGCGGCGCATGCAAAATTAACTCTATTAAAATCATTTAAATAATCAGTGCTCAAGGGATCAATTCATAATGCTTCCCCGTAAAAAACAAAAAATTTTATTTTTAATTATGTCGTTAATGATAACAATTTGAATAGCTTACTGAATTTAGATTTCTGATGAATTACAACGAACGAAAAGTTACTGAGAGACTATCAAGTTATTGAGATACAAGAAATATTAGAAATTAATCTAAACTATTATAAAACTGTAACTGAAGTGTGTCTGTACATTGAAGATATTTACCAAAAAAAGATTACGATATGGTTTTTAGGTAGGTATCCCTGACTC
The DNA here is from genome assembly GCA_963693445.1 of Agonopterix heracliana. Classification (NCBI taxonomy): domain Eukaryota; kingdom Metazoa; phylum Arthropoda; class Insecta; order Lepidoptera; family Depressariidae; genus Agonopterix; species Agonopterix heracliana. The sequence continues at coordinate 4,215,783 of OY856327.1, forward strand.
GAAATCAACCTTTTTTAGAAATTTTGTCTATCTGTTTGTCTGTTTGTTTGTGTGTTTGTTTGTTTGTTTGTTTGTTCGCGCATCACGCAAAAACTACTGAACCGATTTTGATGAAACTGTTTTTGTTTGATAGCTTTTGATCTGACTTAAAATCTGGTATATAATTTGTGCGGACGAAGTCGCGGGAAAACACTAGTTAGATATAAGGATAATATTTCTTCGGTAATTGTTATTAGGTACTAAGTCATGCGTATTGTAAGCTCTTACTGTTTTCTCTTTGTATGTGATTCAAAGTAAAATAAACGACATAGCTGTTTGACTAGGTACCTTATTTTTGTTCAAATTCCATCCACAATTCAAACAACCATTTCATCACCAAAAATGTCGGCCAAATGGTAGAGTTCACCTGTAGAGCTATTTTAAACTTTAACACTAAGGCTACAAGGTTGGAATTTGGGCTACTTTCGCTATCCACGTGTCTATTCAGTGCGATGGCCTTTAGAGAAAGTATTACATAATGTTATTATGTTCTAACATGTTTGTATGCAAGCATACATCACATGATCACATCATACATGATAAAATAAAACACAAAGTTACGTTACATGTTTTACCCTAACTAATTCGTTCCACGTAAGATTAGAATTTTTTTTCAGATCCTACTTTGTGCCTATTTTAACCAATTCTCACACACGGACCTGAAAGAAATACGTACCGAATATTGCACTAAAAAGATGTGAAGCATGCAAGGTAATACAATCTCGTTTGTTCTACAAGGGACCTGCACTCACACAGATGCACTAGCTCTAGGCGCAGGTCCGACAACCCATCACCTTATGTACCGCGAGACAGCACGCACACAAAAGAAATGGGTGCTCACTCATGATTAGATGACATTCCGTCTGTTCTTCTTTTGAGTCTGTGTTCTCACATTATTATTTTTTTAATTCTAAGGCATAAATAAAAGTTTTCTAGATTATTACAGTTCGTAAACTTAATTTATGGTGATGTAGTTAAGTGTAATAAAAATGTTATGCCTAAAAGTCTTCTAAAAGTCAATGACTTAAGCCTATTAGTCGTTAAAAAAACAAACAGGGATCTATTTAAAATACAGAACTCGAAATAAACGTGAAAATAGATTTAAAAGATTTATTAGCGAAGACGAAAAAAATCCCGACAACGAATCTTTATCTTTGAAAGCTATATTATCATAGTAGCGTACTTGTACTATTTAAATACTTTGATGTAAAGTATCTGAACTTTCTTATGGCACACACACCTACACTATAAGAAAAAAAATGGTTACTCACCAAAAAAAAAATTCAAAAACGAACACACTACGTTTTATATTTTTTTAACATGCAGCACAGTGAATTCTAACGTTCCCGCCAAAACTCGCGCGCTAAATTTAAAAAGTTACAAACTCGATCGCTACGATAAAAAATTCGAACTCGACTTTTAATTATTAACTTTTTAATTAAATGCTCTGTTAACAACCTCTAAAGAGTATTTATTAGGTTGTAAGCAGGAGCACGGGCGCGTGCGCGTTTGTTTGGCGCGCAGCGGTAACTAAGTTGCCAGGATTTCTTACCAACCTTGAAAGCTACTGAAAGCCCCGCCCGCCTTCGCATACTTCGAATAAGATCTAAGTTTTAGCCATTGTACTAGCCAGTTCTTCACGTGATTCAAGTTCTACGAAATTTATGTACGGTTCTATTAATCATTATCACTAGCTCGGCGGTGAAGGACATGCAAACCGGAGAAAGAAAAAAAAAGGATATACTTACAATTTTACAAAGTATGTGTAAAATATGGGTAGCTTGAGGTGAACACAATAGGCCAGCAATGGTCGTCGGTGGTGTTACATAACGAACCTTGCTTCCAAAAGCCAAGCCAACAATAATAATAAAATAAATGAACCCGCAGGGCAGCGTGTGGCGAGCTGTCGGTGAGTGGCGACACCATGTGTTAGAGTGTAAACTCTTTCTGTATCATTTATTGTTTTGCCTATGACAACAACGTAAAGAAAAACGTAAGCTTTTGTTTTTAGACCGATTATGTAACTCCGTCTGTGAATACACATCATCCTGGTTTTAAATACGTTTTTCAATTAATCCTAATATGGTAGCAGAGCGTGGTTTGCTTGGTTCACGCATTAATTGTTAAACAAGGTTTTGTGGATATCCCGTAAATATGGCTGGCACCAGTAATAGTGCTTCATTTGAAAAACTGTGTGGCATAGCCAACTACGCCACATGGAAATTCCAAATGAAGATGATCCTCATACAAGAGGACTACTGGAGTTGTGTGAAGAGGGACACCGCTGGAAAACCGGAATGCGAGGATGATTCCAAACAGCAGAAGGCTCTCGCAAAAATATGCCTTGCTGTACAGCCCTGCGCGTATACACATGTAAGAAACGCTACTACTGCATGTGAGGCATGGGAAAACCTACAGGCGGCCTATGAGGACACAGGCCTGTGTAGGCAGTTGGGCTTACAACGAATGTTATTCGGAATGAAGCTGGATCATTTTCCTGATATGGATTCGTACCTGTCAAAGATAAGTACGATAGCTCAAGATTTATCTGATATAAAGTCACCAATAGAGGACAAATTCCTTGCTACCATCATGTTAGCTGGGCTTCCACCGAACTATGACCCACTGATCATGGCATTGGAGAATAGTAATCAGAAATTGACGAGCGTTTGAGGATGCTTCCTTGGCATGTCTTAAGTCATTTCTTGCTGGAGCAAGCTGTGGAGATGATGAACCGAAGACGGTGCAAGAAGCCATGAACGGGCCCGAATCCGAACAGTGGAAAGCTGCGATGTTAGACGAGTACCAGTCGTTCCTTGATAATAAATGTTTTACACTTACAGATTTACACAAAAGGCAAGAAGGCAGTAAAGTGTAAATGGATCTTTAAAAAGAAAAAGGGGCTGGATGGACAGGTTTTGCAATTTAAAGCTCGTCTAGTAGCGAAAGGATTTACACAAAAGTATGGTGTAGACTACGACGAAACTTTTTCGCCCGTAGTACGTTATGCAACTATTAGAATGTTGTTGGCTATAGCGGCTGAATACAACATGGATATAGATTTGATGGACGTGAAGACTGCATTTCTAAACGGAGATTTGAAGGAAACAGTTTACATGGAGATTCCTGAAGGATTTGGTGAAGACAAAAAACAAACTAATAAAGTCTACAAATTACACAAAGCCGTATATGGATTGAAACAAGCTAGTAAATCGTGGAACGAGAAAATCAATGATGTTCTTGTTGAACGACTCAAGTTCAAAAGGATGACTTGTGAACCATGTGTGTATCTGAGAAAGCAGGGAAAAGCGCTAGTGATTATAGCGTTGTATGTTGATGATGTTGTTCTGTTCAGCAACTGTAAGATTGCGAAGGCAAAAGTGAAGGAACAAATCATGGCGCAGTTTGTTATGAAGGATCTTGGTCCAGCTGAGCGAGTCTTAGGAATGAGAATTTGTCGCAAGGATGACCAGATTAAACTTGACCAAGCAAGTTACATCAATACAGTGCTGGAGAAGTTTAATATGTCGAACTGTAAGCCTGCAAAGACACCTATGGAAGTCGGATTAAAGTTGATAAAAGCTGATGTTAAGAGTGAAAATCTGGACTACAGAAACCTTATTGGCTGTCTGATGTATGTAGCAGTTTGTTCTAGACCGGACATATCGCACGCAGTAGGAGTGTTGAGTCAATTCAATGATTGTTATAATGAAACGCATTGGAAGGCTGCGAAGAGAGTTTTGCGTTATCTGAAAGGGACGATTAATTACTGTATATCTTTCAGAAAGAGTGGTTTAGAAGTGACTGGATATGTCGACGCAGATTGGGGTGGTAACGAACTCGATCGGAAATCCTTTACTGGATATGTTTTTAAAATAGGAAGCACGATAACATCGTGGGAATGTCGAAAACAGAGGACGATCGCGCTTTCAAGTACGGAAGCAGAATACATGGCAATTTCGGACGCCTGTAAGGAGGCGTTGTTTATTAGATCGTTTCTTAATGAATCTTTGGGCGGCGAAACGAAGGTTACACTATTTAACGATAACCAGTCTGCGCAAAGACTCTGTGAAAATGCAATGTATCACGCGAGGTCAAAACATATTGACATTCGTCACCACTTCATCAGAGATGTTATTAAACGGAATGTGGTTGTTGTTAAGTACCTGCCAACAGATGAAATGCTGGCAGATATTCTGACTAAGCCTCTATGTAGGGTCAAGCATGTTAAATATGCATTAGAGTTTTTCTTTTGATACATAGGTATGTTGTAAACAGTTGTGTTTGAAATGATATGATATCAAGAGTTTAAGGGCTGGTGTTAGAGTGTAAACTCTTTCTGTATCATTTATGGTTTTGCCTATGACAACAACGTAAAGAAAAACGTAAGCTTTTGTTTTTAGACCGATTATGTAACTCCGTCTGTGAATACACATCATCCTGGTTTTAAATACGTTTTTCAATTAATCCTAATACCATGGACCCGATTCTCTAGAGGGTCCAGATTGATTTGGCCCTCACCTCCTGTCTTGCCTTAAACGGCCGGCCAGGAGTGGAGTTGCAAGAGCGGAACCTATGCTCCAGGTTGGAAGTGTGATTACACACCGAGGACAGGAAAGTAAGAAAGGTCTCAGATTACATGTAAGTCAACAAACATGTGATCTGAGGCTTCCTTATTTACTTTCCGAGGTTAGTACCTATACTATTTTTCTCCTCGACGGAGGTGGAAAGCGACAACTTCGTTTAGCGCAGCGGGACAAATATTGACGCTTTCCGTCCGGAGGGGAGAAAAATGTCATAACGCCAGGGGCCTGCTGTCTGGTGCGCTTAGCACCGAAAACCGGCGCCCGCAGACTCACCTTTCTACAACCTTAGCCGCTCACCAGATGTTGCCGCCTTGTCACTCCTTGTGAGCGGGGGGTAAGTAAGTCGACGTCTGTCATTATGGATAAACTTAAGACATTTGTTACGGCAGGCATCCCGAGCCTCTCCGCAATAATCCAGATTTCCCGGCTAACCTAGTTCACCTCCATAGCCCAAGTAAAAATTTTGTCCTTCTCATTGTCCATTTGTACCAAGCGTGGTTTTTCTACGAGTGTATTTGCATAATGCATTCATGGATAGGTTCACGATTGATGCATCCCATTACATTTAGATAAAAGTGTCTCGAAGCCTCTACGTGTCGGACCTGTGTCCCCATGCAAGCCTTCCAAAGGTCCGGACTACGTCCCGTGAAATACCTGCTTAGATACGAAATAAATAATTCACGAGGTTTTTAACAAGAATTGGGTCGCAAATGCAGTTTAGACTATTAACAACATAGTTTTCAATTGTCATCTGAACGTAACCTCCTCACGCAACTATGGGAAATTGTGTGACTGGCGATAATTAATAATCAATTGTGAATTTTAATCGTGGGTTGTAATAATGACTTTGTTTAGTAAATTCAAAGCAAGGAATATAATTACTCATTCAAAGTCATATTTGAAGTTATTTCTGTTTTTCAAAAAAATAAAAGCAAGAATAAAAACTGTTTGCAAACTATACAGGATGTAAGAAAAAGTATCATTAACCTTCAAACCACATACTCTACCCATAAAACTGAACAACTTTTACTATGGGAGCAAACCAATCGGAGCAAAAAAAAAAACTGCTGCTAAAGCACCAATCCAAACTGTGTGCTATCCATAATCTATGCTCTTCAAGGAAAATCCCAAATATTTTATATTGCTGTTGATTCGGTGACAGATGCGGAATGGCCCAAACCCTCAACCGCAAAAGTCAGTTGTTCTCCATTTTTCCTCCTTTCATAAATTCTTGTATTGTACCCACTGTCCATTATAAGCAGCGACGGGCTCACCCCCCGTCACACTGGACAGACGTTCGCACCTACTGGTGAAACGTGGATGTTCTGAGGTTTCAGTATATCTCTGACTAACCCCTCGGGGAATATAGTTGTGAGCATATGCTATGCTATGCTAAATTCGTGTCATGTTGTTTGTTTTGGGAAAAATTATTACAGCTTTGCTATATAGCAAAGTTGTAAAAATTTCGTATTAGGTACAGTAGTACCAGGTTTAATATGGCTTACCGATGTACCTGTGCAGTTGACAAATTTTAGTAGCGCGCGAAATTGCATTGACCAATCAGGATGTGCCACCTTCAATCCGTTAACGTTATTGGCAAATTTGTTTTCGCACCCTTTTCGCTGTTATCCGACTTTTTGCACTCTTTGACTAGTAGCTCTTTGATTAATAAATGACTTCGGGTTTTGTCGGGGACTCGGGCCTGCTCTGCGCAAACGAAGATTAACAAACGGCCATATTTTCCTGGTCGTATCTGTAACTACCTACTTGTTCAGTCTTACAGAAAGTATGTTAAATAAAATATGTGATGCATTTAAGAGGTACTTCAGACCATCAAACTGAACTGAACCAGGCTTTCATTATGAGGCCAACATTCAAATAGAAATAGAATTAGAAATAATTTGTGTATTATATTGTATTATATGTAGTGTATTATATGTATTGTGCATGACATTAGGTAACATAGGTTTATGATAAAGGTTACATTAATCAAAGGAAGTATCACTAAAGTCTGCCTTTACAAGCGTATACACATTCTTTCATGAAATACTACATTATACAATATACATACAATTGAAAAAAAATTGAAAAATTGCATATCATTTCTCGCGATAAAAATTTTGGTCTCATTGTGAAAGCTGTTCAGTTTTATGGTCTGAAGCATCCCCTTAAATATGTAGGCATTTAGGCCTATCACATACATGCGGAATTGCGATTCGGAATTCCGCATGTATGTGATGGGCCTTACGTTTACATACCTACATACAAACATTTCTCACGCCTGTCTCCCATTTAAGTTTACATACGTCCTGTATAAAGTAAAGGTTTTCTGATTACGTTTTCTGATAAGTATTTGTATTTTTAACACTTGAATAATGTGTTCACTTACAGAACTCAGAAGTAACTAACTAATGTATTAATAATATAAAACCTACAAAGTACAAGAACAAGTAACTATCCGTCATCTTAGGAATGACAATATTATGTTAATTTAATATAATAATTACTTGACCAGCTGTGCTAATCATGATTATGATTACACAAGATATCAATAAAATGTGAGTTCAACGTCACAAATGGTGAGTCCATTTGTGACGTACGTTCTGAAAACCGTTTTTTTAGGGTTCCACATCTAAAGGGTCAAAATGGGACCTCATTACTAAGATTACGTTGTCCGTCCGTCTGACCTACATACCTACAATGTGTTTCAAAAATACAAATAAACATTTAAGGGGGTGATTTAGACCATCAACCTGAACAACTTTCACTATGGAACCAATATCGAAAACGCGAAAAAAATAATCGACTAGAGCTAAAATATGTATGGGATATCAGTTTTTTTTTTCGAGATTTCGATGTTGGTTCCATAGAGAAAGTTGTTCAGTTTGACGGTCTAAACAACCCCCTTAAGAGTTTCAAATATTTATTTTTACTTATGAAACACCTTGTATAAAGAGTTGTATACAGGGTCCTTCTTAATATGCTGACACTTTTTTAAGGGGATGTTCAGACCATCAAACTGCACAACTTTCTCTATGGGACCAACATCGAAATCTCGAAAAAAAAAATCAGCTGTCCCATACATTTGTCTCGAGTAGGTTTGCAGTTTTGTATGGAAGAGCTGATTTTTTTTTCGCGATTTCGATGTTGGTCCCATAGAAAAAGTTGGTCAGTTTGACGGTCTGATCAGCCTCTTAAAAAAGTGTCAGCATATTAAGTTGGACCCTATATAGAGGGTTTGAAATTTTCAGAGAATATTCGTTCTTACGTCGGATTTGATGACAAATAATAAATAATATATACAAAGTCAAAAATTAAGGGGGGTCTCCCGACAAGAAACTGTATTTTTTTCAACGTTTATTGTTCTTGTTCTATCGTAAAAATGGTAATAAATTGGTGTTATTATAATATATAGTATAGAGCTCTATCAATTAGGTACGTTCTTAAGAAGGGCCAAACAAAGTAGGTACCCGGTTTGCCCGGTACCGACGAGGTATGAAGAGATGTTCAAGAGACGAAAAGAGATATGTGTGTCGGAATCGTAGCATGTGGCGATGATTTATGACTTTGTTGCCTACCCCAGCTGGGTATATGAGCATGAACATACAAGAGTGCGGGAATTTTCGAGGGAGGGGCTTATAGGTCCTGACGAATATTTTCTATGAGAAACGCGATTGCCGAGCGCTCCGAAAAGTGTGTGCGTGAGCCGTATTTTCGATTAAAAACAACTAACCAAAGTACTTTTTCTAGATTTTTTTTATGATTTCACTAGTTAAACTAATGGTGAATATGTGAGTATAAATGCAAAAAATCGGAAACTATTTTAAGTTCTTCTAAAACGAGAAAAACGTTTAAAAATGCATGAAAATACGTCATCTTTGTGACGATTTTCTATCGAGTGAAGTAATTCCAATCGTGTATTCAGTTTATGATTGCACTAGATACTGAGGTATGACTTTAGTTTCGGTAAATTGTATAAATCTAGTCGCAAAATGAAAAATAAAAGATGTCTCCGAGGTATTTCCACCTACTATTACGTCTTAATCTCAAACTAGCTAACTTTAATGGAACCAACACTGAAACAGTATTAATTTCGTTAAATTTTTTATTCATATTTAATTTTATTCCATTTTCGTGAAAGGAGGCATGTGTCATGCTGTGGGACTTTATTTTACCTCAAGATGATGATGATACCAATTAGTTTTAATCTCAAACATTGTGTAAATTTTCCTAAATACCACGGAAAGTACCTGTGGGTTTCCCCTACATTCGTTTAATTAAACTTCGATTAGGTACCTACAAACCTACCTACGCATAAAGTACCTACCTACCTATAATCACTACTAGGAATTCATAAACTCCTAAATTATCAGTTTTCAATGTTAGCTAATCGTTTGTATTGATGTAATCATTCATTAGGTAACAAGTAGTTGGTATTCTATGATGATGTCCTACATAGCGTATCTGTCGACGGTGACCCTCATTGGTTCCTGGCGTGAGCTCGGATGTGGCTGGAGAATCCGAGTGTTGTCTTTAATTATTTGATACACGCAGCCAACCATAAAGTTACTAATAGAGTGACTGACAGCTGAGAGAGCGAGATGTACCAAGCGGCACCACTGTATAATAGAAAGAGATACGTGACGCGAGGCAATAGAACCGTTTTTGGGGATCTTATCGCAGGGCAAAAATTCGGTTTCCGTGAATAATTGCGAATCAAAAGTGAAATCATCGATATTTTTGTGAAATATACTGACACCGATTTCACGTTAGACTCAGAATTATAGACAGTGATCGAATTATTGCCTGCCGATAGTCTCCTGAAAACATCCAAAAACGGTTTCATTTGACAACTCATGTCAGTTCCTCTACTCCAAGGTATAATAGGTTTATGCAGCCAACACATAACAGTTGGCTAGTCGAATTGCTCGTTCAGTTTACTGCCAACACACTGACAGCCGAACAGTCTCGAAGTTCTCAGGCCCTTCCCTGACTTTCGGATTCTAAACTCCGATGTACTCCGACGCACCAATTCGTCTGGCATGGAGTGTCTGTTGATGAGGGGCAACTGCTATGGTGTGAACACCTAGCCCGTATGGATAACTCCCGTCTACTGAAGTCTGTCTTCTACTCAGAGATCTGCATTGGAAATCGGAAGCCTAGAGGTCAGTATTCACGGTACAAGGATGTCCTTAAGAGTCAGCGGGCAGAAAGCCGCATAGCCTCTATATTCCTGGGAAGAACTGGCGTAGATGAGACCTGAGCTGGTATTCTAGCCAGTGCCGGATTTATATTTTTTATGAGTGTAGGCCACTTTTTTTGCGCCGCCCCATGTACCATTCTAAAATAATAATTTTCCATTTGTAGTATAGCTCTCTGATATCTGCCGCCTCTAGGACGCTGCCGCCCCTAGGCCACGGCCTATACGGCCTATTGACAAATCCAGGACTGATCTAGCATATGCTCAGGTTCTGAAGGGTAGTTACTAGTTAGCTGGCTGTCAGCATGCGGCATAAACTCAATACTCCTGGGAAAAATTTTGCGCAGATGAGACCTGAGTTGGTTATTCTAGCATATAATATATTGAAGAGGACGTTCTGAAGCTTAGGTACTCATGTAAAATCCACCAATCTGCATTGGGCACAGCACAGGACACGTGTGGTCTACATGGAAACTCACGCCAATACGAATATCACCATGAATGAATTTACGAAGTGGGTATTGTAGGTAGAGGATAAGTTGAACTTTTATTCGCAAATTGGTGACACACACATAACATATGTACTCGTATGTAAATAAAAATCAACTCTTGTCAAGGTCTACCCTTCAATAGCTTCAAGTCCAATAACAATAGGATTGCGGTTAAAATTGTCGGGCTAATAGCGGAATATTTACTACAGCTTACTCTGGAAAAACACAGATTTACGCAGATTTACGTATATGTTACCTACGCAGGTAAATAAGGAAAAAAATGGAGGAGATTGAATGGTTGAAAAATTAAAAATACACTTAGGTAAACCTGCCAAGTGCGTGGTCAGGATACGGGAAGAAGAGGGTTCCGTCTTACAAAGTATAATTATAAATATTTGAACATATAATATGCAGACACTTTTTTAAGGAGACGATCAGACCATCAAACTGAACAACTTTCTCTATGAGACCAAATTCGAAATCGCGAAAAAAACCTCAGCTACAGCTACATTTAACTTGTTCCCCTACCCATTGCTCCATTCGTCGTCGTGAGTTTCTCTGACAAATAATTCCCTTGAAGCTAATAAGTTATTGCATATTGTTTTATTGAAACGTCATCGTCTCATGGTAATGACCTTCTATGATCACACGTTATTAAATTCAGTAACTCTACATAGGTGGTCACGGAATTAGAGGTTAACAAACATCATTGACATAATAAATTGCATATTTAAATTCTATTTTGACTTCGATTTCGATGTTGGCTTCGTAGTAAAAGTTGTTCAGTTTTATGTCACTTTGATGGTCCGAAGTACCCCCCCCTATCATCATCATTTTCAGTCTGTATCAGTCATGCAGTGGACTACTGCAGGGCATAAGCCTCCTCCATATTTTGCCATTCTTCTCGGTCCTGTGCCAGTCGCATCCAGGTCTTGCCTATACTTTTCCAGATGTCGTCAACCCACCACCTGGCTGCCGGACGACCCACTTCTATTTTTCCTAATCTCGGCCACCACTCGGTTAAGGCTTTGCTCCACCTAGGTCAATCTGTGACCTATCTGCATTGAAGTAGGCTTTGTTTTCATTTTCTTATGTTTTATAAAATATAGTAATGAAAATTCAAATAAAACGTTGGTTTTCGAATTTATGTTGGACTGTAGAGTCGAAAAAAAAGTATCTTATTTTGTGAACATACAAAAATAAATAAATAAATATCTTGGACAGTGTCACACAAATTATCTAGTCACATTTAAAGTTCCAGAAAAAAAAAAAAAAAAAGAATAAAGAAAAAGAAAAAAAGAAGAAAAAGAAAAAAGAAGAAAAATATTCGTAGGTTAACCTATACGACGGTTCAGTTCAGTTGTTTAAACAGCTAAACCGATTTCGATGCGGTTCCCTTGTTACCTTGAGCCTATGCTCGGTACCCTATTGTCTAAACGCAACGATTCATGAGAACCTTCCAACATAATGTCATCAAGGTAATAAGGTAACATTGGTAATTGTATCAAAATTGGTTCAGTGATTCTCGAATTGTACGTAAGAACGTAGGTATATCTAAAAAGCCTTTAGTATCAAGAGAATTTAAAAAAAACAATATCAGTATCAATTTTCCACAACTCTTTTCGCGCGGACCACAGACTTGAAATACGCATAGCTTTTGACTACATGAACCGATTGCGATGAAAAAAATCCTTGATGCTAAGCTCTATGCTTTTGTGGAACCTCTATCCAAATCGGTTTGTAGTTTTTGAGTTGTGCGTGAACAAACAAATAGACAAACAGATAAACAGACAAAAATGTTCTTAATATGCATTTATCCTCTACCTATCCTATCCTATACCCACTTCGTAAATTTTTTGTGATATCGTATTGGTGTTAGTTTCCATAGTAATAGACCAATTATGTAAATATTTTATCTAAATAAAAACTTATATTATGAAGGATACAACACATATCAAATGAACTACATAAACAATACATATTTCCTATTCTTAATAGCATGAAACAAGTGTCTAATAGTCAACATAAAAAATATAATATAATAAGTAATTAAGCGTTCCTAGAATAGTGTTTTACTACTGTTTGATTGTTACTACCGCAGTCGACTCCGCCTTGTAGAACAAAAAAACTGATGAGATTCTGATGTCAATTCAGTTCTTTTTTTTTTTTTTTTTTTCGGACACCGGCCATGTGCGAGTCGACTACACAACATTATAAATTTACAAAAGAATGTTTTATTTTCTCTAGGACCCTTAGCGTGAGAACGACTCTTGCCAGTTTTGAAAATTTTTTTGTTATACCTATTGTAGTGTTTGCTCTATCACACCGAGTTTAACACTTGAATATATTACCATTTTTACAATGGTACTTACATAGTGTAAGGAAAAGCATCATTAACCTTTAAACCACATACTCTACCAATCAAACTGAACAACTTTTACCATGGGAGCAAACCGAACGGAGCATAAAAAATCTGCTGTTGCATACAAATTTGAGTCGAGTAGGTATTGCACTTTAGTATGGAAAGCAGATTTTTTTTTTGCTCCGATCATTTTGCTCCCATAGTATAAGTTGTTCAGTTTGATGGGTGGGTATATGCAACGCACAAACTAATAAGAGAACTACCGTTATGCAACGTAGGTATTGCCTTTCCATTAATCTCACTTTCACCGTGGGAGAAAACCGATCGGAGCCTACGAATAAAGAAATAAATATGGAACGATAACTCCGAACAAAATCTCCTTAATTTTTGGCACCATGAGTTTTGGCGGCAAACGCCGTAATTGGAGTCGCCATAATGATTGAGTCTTGCGCGCTTGCGTGGTGTACACCAAAGTTCGTGGGGTCATTTTTTGACGTGAATTATATTTCCATATTTATTTCTTTATTCGTAGATCGGAGCAAACAAAAAATCAGCTGTTACATACATTTGCGTCGAGTAGGTATTGGAGTTTAGTATAGGACAGCAGTATAAGTTGTTCAGTTTGATGGGTATATGCAACGTAGGTATTGCTTTTCCATACACTAATTATTGTATGCAATCACTCAAGACCAGAAAACACAGGAAAAAGTCTCGAACTGGCGTTGACTGGACCCGTGTGGACTTTTGAAACTAATACTATTTTATCAACAAACTCGCAAAAAATGTGCTGCGTTCGTATATATGGAGTGGAGCGCGTTATCAATATTTATATTTTGCGACTCTATGGATTTATTTTCTTTATAGTAAATTCAAAGAATTATTTCTAAGTCCTAATGACTTATAATCTTATAAATATAAAACATAAAAGGCAGTTACGTGCGGATGTTATTATTTATTAATTGATCTCAATAAAACAGCACAATATTGTTACTAAAAGGGTATATAAACGGATTCCTTGACGTTCAGGGTAACAGAGGAAATGGGGGCATTTCCGATTTAGAACAATTTGGTAGGGCTGCAACAGAAACGTGTTTGAAGTTGTTCGACATTCAGTAATATCGGTTCAGTTCGATCAGAATATACCATTGTTGCTGTACGAGGAATGGATTTATTCTGCAGTCTTTTTCAGGATCATTTCACCACTTGACTCATCATTCGATCCTTAAAAGTCAACATTTTACAAACACACGATTCAATTTCAGAATTGTACAGCCTAGGTATTTATTCTCCTTGCGCCTCAAGATCTAAGGCATGCACACCCAGGACACTTCATACAAACGGGCTGCTGCTGCGGCTTGCTGGCTGAGTGAGTTCAAAGACTAGGTACACCACTGCTTACCGTCGTACCTTTCGTACCACCGCGAAGAGATGAGGTCAAAATTGGTGGGGGGTAGTGTGTCCAGGGAAAGAAATCGTTTAAGATTGCAAATTTTAGATTGGTTTAATTTTAAATAAAGGCACCACAAGCTACCTAGTTTGTGGTGGCGGCTGAACGATCCTCACAGTGGTGTGGTAGGCTCCGCAAGGAGCCGCCTGACTCGCGACCACCCTCCTGCCGGAGTCTGGCGCCAAACAGCTTGCTGCGTTCCGTCGGTGTGCAGGAGTGCAAGTGTCATTCTGGGTAAGCTCGCTACATCTTCGACCCCATCTTTGTCCTGAGGACTAGATTGAGGTCAAGAGCAAGCCCATCAATAGTAAAAAAAAAAAAGAAAATCTAAATTAAATACAACCCTACAGAAGAATGATATCGTTGATATAATAGGCCACCTTGATCATAATTGAGGAATGGTATGAACGTGGAAAATATTTGAGTCATTTTTATTGAACTATCCATTAATGTCTCTGCTAACCTACTTTTAAATGTAAAGTACCTACTACAGAATAATCTACAATGTATCTACATCTAAATCTTCATAGCTACATCTTAGCAAAGACTATGGAAAACTCAAGTTTCCGTAATCTTTTGTCTTAATCACAGCTTTTAAGTTTATTAAGCTCAAGATCATTGTACAGAGTCCTTCTTAATAGTTGCTGACACTTTTTTCAGGGGATGATCAGACCGTCAAACTGAACAACTTTCTCCATGGAAACAACATCCAAATCACAAAATAAAAATCTGCTGTTCCATACAAAACTGCAACTCGAGCCATATATGTATGGGACAGCTGATATTATTTTCGCGATTTCTATGTTGGTCCCATAGAGAAAGTTGTTCAGTTTGACGGTCTGATCATCCTCTTAAAAAAAGTGTCATCATGTTAAGAAGGCCCTGTATATTATATTGAAAAAAAAACACTGGAACAAAAAGGCCGCTCTGACGAAAATGTACTTTTTAGATCTAGTTGTAGAGCTATAATAATGTTTCTGACGACCCCGAAAGTGATTATGGTGGTGAGTAGGTGTGTTTCATTATTTTCGTGTTAATGGCAGCGAACCTATCCAGTCGATGGGTCATCTGCTAGAATGTCCATTGTGCCTGAAGACGACTACACGTGAGAGGACCTAAATACAGCTACACTTGACGCTATCAAGCTTTCCAGATACCTATCTGGCCAATCTAATCTAAACTATTATAAAACTGTAACTGAAGTGTGTCTGTACATTGAAGATATTTACAAAAAAAAGATTACGATACGGTTTTTAGGTATCCCTGACTCGAAATCAACCTTTTTTAGTAATTTTGTCTGTCTTTTTGTTTGTGTGTTTGTTTGTTCGCGCATCACGCAAAAACTACTGAACCGATTTTGATGAAACTTTTTTCGTTTGATAGCTTATGATCTGACTAAAAATCTGGTATAAAATTTGTGCGGTCGAACTCGCGGGTAAACAATAGTACCTACTTAAAATATAAAAAATTATATCTGGAAAACTTGATGGCGTTAGGTATAGCTGTCCTCTCTCGTGTAGGTTCAGTCAGGCACAATGGACATTCTAGCAGATGACCCATCGACAGGATAGGTCGATAGGATAGGCAATTTTATGTATGGTATGTATGGTAGTGTAGGATAAAAATACAGTGAGGATTAAAGGGCGAAATAGGCATCATTGTGCCTCAAAGGCTACGTAATTTAAATTTAAATGTGACCCTGAAGTCATTTTGGTCGCACTTTATTAAGTTCTATCGCCAACATTAAACGAAAACTAAAATATACAAACTTAATGTGTTATGTTAATAGTTATTGAATTTAGATCAACAGATAGGTACCTAGGTACCTAGTTGAGTTTCCGGTTCCGAG
Organism: Agonopterix heracliana; assembly: GCA_963693445.1. Classification (NCBI taxonomy): domain Eukaryota; kingdom Metazoa; phylum Arthropoda; class Insecta; order Lepidoptera; family Depressariidae; genus Agonopterix; species Agonopterix heracliana. The sequence continues at coordinate 4,231,757 of OY856327.1, forward strand.
ACGGTCGTGACTGGCACACCGCGTTTTGTTTCCTATTTGTAACAATCAGTATAAACTCAAGACCCTAATCCTTTTCAGGGTTTCTTGCAACTACCATCTAGTAAGGTAAAGGTTATCGCACATCCGCGTCGTGTCGTCGCCGTAGCATCAAAATTGTAAACTTTCTTTTTCATTACGACATACTTCAAGGCGAAAGAGTTATCAGAATCGTAGAGTATAGGAAGCTGTAGTGTCTGATTATGTAAGTGATAATGTCGTGATTATAATTAAGACGCTATTATCCGGTCGAGGCCGTTTTTTGAACACGAACGAAAGTGTTTTAAACAGTGTTTTAAAGTCTGAAATCAAATTATGTCTTATTTAAGGATCTGGCGGATAGGCGATGGTTCTCAATAACACGATTAGATTAAGGGTTGAACTACACATAGACGGAACGCGATCGCCTGCGGCGTGCGATCGCACGCGATCGCGTTCCGTCTATCTTATATGCTCTAGCAAATGACGTTAAAACCAATTAAAGTCAATGACATTTTTCAGAAACAATGTAGAAACTAATCTCTATACTTGTATGTTGTCAGAGTTTCGTTAAAATAAACAGTTTCAATGCTAGGATTAATTTAAGTTTTGTATGCAAATCTTTGAGGCACTGCAACTTTAAAACTATACATTTTAACGAAAATCTGACTCCATACAAGCATAGAAATTTGTTACTAGATTGTGCCTGCAAAATTTCATTGACTTTAATTGGTTAGTATTGACAATATCACCATAGTACGTTTGTATGGAGCGCGCTCCGAATTATATCCCGCCTTAAGTATGTAACGCATTAAATTATACACTCTGTAAAATTAAATGCGTTACTATACATTTAAACTATGTCGTATTTGTTTACTCAACCTAATCGAAATACTTAATTAAAAACTGGCCAAGTGCGTGTCGGGCCACGCGCAGGGTAGGGTTCCGTAGTTGCCCGTCACAATATACGAACTTAGAAGGGAGCTTTTTGTTTTATACTACGGTTTGACGGCTAATAAAGTCTAAAAAGTGCATTTTTTAAGTTGGTCGACTAAGTACTCGTTAACTTGTAAAGCTAACTTAGCGATGATAGTTTTCCTTTTAATTTCATTATATACACTACTGCCATGAATTTTTTCACATATCTAGAAACAACCGTTTAGCTGGCAGAGGGGGGGGACACTCGACTCTAACAAAAATTAGCACCTTAAAGCTTAATATTTCGCTAACGGATCCCTAAATCGATAAATGGTATTCCCACACCCACCGTATTTTTAAAAGACCTATCCAACGATACCCCACACTATGGGATAGACGAGAAAAAAAAATTGCATCCCCACTTCACGGGTAGGGGAGGTACGCTAAAAAAAAATATTTTTCAAAATTTTGTTTTACCACTTTCTCGGCGTGATTAATATGTGTATTCATGCCAAATTACAGCTTTCTAGTACTAAGCGTCTCTGAGCTAAGCCGCGGACAGACGGACGGACGGATGGACGGACGGACGGACATGGCGAAACTATAAGGGTTCCTTGTTGACTTCGGAACCCTAAAAACAAATGACTGGTCACTATTAAACAGAATCCTAACATAATCTGAAGGCCGTTCAGCTTTCACTTTACTACTTCCTTATAAACGTTTTTTGTGTCTTTGTTTGTCATTAAATTGATTTAGCATTGAAATAATATAACAATTCGTAGAGAGATATCTATTGATAGCTCTATACCTATTAGAAAGTAAAAAGCTGAAGAGTTTAATGCACTTACCCATTTTTACATTGTTGCTCAGTACGAAACCATCTGAGGGTCCAAGATAAGGGGTCCCTAATTTCATCAAAAGTTATATCTATTATCATCATCATCTTCTTCTCAGCTAATGGACGTCCACCGCTCCCCTTCGCTGCCTTCATCCAACGGGTTCCCGCTGCCACCAGGTCGTTGGCCCGTCTTGTTGGGGGCCTACCCAAGCTGCGCTTTCCGGTAAACGGTCGCCACTCGAGAACTTTTCGGCCCCATCAGCCATCGGTTCGAATAGCAATTAGTAGAATTGCTATCTACTATACACAGGGAGTAAAAAAATCTGCTGTTTCAAACATTTGGATCGAGTAGCCGTTGAGGTTTTCATAGAACTGCTGATTTTCTTTCGCGATTTCGACGTTGGTTCCTTTGTTTTAAGGGGTTGATCAGACCATCAAACTGGACCTCTTTCTCTAAGGGATCAACTTCGCAAACGCGAAAAAAATCAGCTGTCCCGTACGTTTGGGTCGAATAGATTAGCTGTTTTGTATTAACAGCTGTTTTTGTTTCCCCGTAAGAAACTTGCTTGGTTTAATGCTCACCCCCTTATAAAACCTATTAATGTATCATCATCGTCATCACAGCCAATATACGTCCCATTGCAGGCCACAGGCCTACCCTCAGGGATGGTGTATGGGCGTTTAGTCCACCACGCGTGCCCAATGCGGATTGGTAGACTTCACATACGCATCGGAATTTCCTCTTCAGCGTATGCAGGTTTCCTCACGATGTTTTCCTTCACCGTTTGAGAGTAACATTATTATCATTAGTATTATGTACATACGTTAGAAAAATCTATTGGTACATGGCATGTCATCCGTGCGGAATCGAACCTGGAGTGCGATTTTTGAATCTCATTCGTTGAGCTCAGCAGTTGAAAATGTCAAAATTACTATGGAGATACGGAGATACGCATCTTTCTACTGATGATTTGACTTTCAAAAATCGCACTCCTAAAGTATGATTTTTGAAAGTCAAATCAGCAGTAGAAAGATGCATGCACAGTAATTTTGACTTTTTCAACTGCTGACCTCAGCGAATGAGATTCAAAAATCGCACTCCAGGAGAGCGATTTTTGAATCTCATTCGGTGAGCTCAGCTTATGAAAATGTCAAAATTACTACTGAGATACGCATCTTTTTACTTCTGATTTTCCTTTAAAAAATCATACTCAAGGAGAGCGATTTTTGAAAGTCAAAACAGCAGTAGAAAGATGCGTATCTCCTTATCTCCATAGTAATTTTGACATTTTCAACTGCTGAGCTCAACGAATGAGATTCAAAAATCGCACGCCTGGACCTATAACTAATGTAAGTAAGTATTTTAATATGCTGACGGTGACTGCGTGCTGTAGATAGGTAAACATCTTCAGGGGTAATAATACCCCTCAAGATGTGTATCTACTTTAGCACCCAGTAGGTATACAAGGTGTTACAAAAATACAAATAAACATTTAAGGGGGTGGTTTAGACCATAAAACTGAACAACTTTCACTATGGGACCAATATCGAAATCGCGAAAAAAAAAAAGATGTTCCATACTCTACAAATCGACTAGAGCTAAAATATGTGTGGGATATCAGATTTTTTTTTCGCGATGTCGATGTTGGTCCCATAGAGAAAGTTGTTCAGTTTGACGGTCTGAACAACCCCCTTAAGAGTTTTAAAAAATTTTGTTTACTTATGAAACACCTTAAGTATATTAAGTTACGTGATTTTTTGACCTTTATCTCATGGTAATAAGGCACAAAATTCGCGAAATACTTCTCGATTGTACTTGAACTTGAAGTCGGCCTCACAGCTAATCGATATTGAAATCAATACGCCGATAAGCAGATCTATAATTGATTTATATAAAAGGAACTAAGCAATGTTCTCTTAAGGAATAATTAATGTAATAAAACTTACCCATGTTATGATACTTAGTTAGTATTTGCAATGATTTATTGTAATAATAGGTTTATTATATTTGCATACTTACATAAATACATTAAACTCACTACCATAACGACCATACTTCGATTATTCGATACTGTCAGAGAATTTTTGCACATAAAAGTACCAAACTATATTTTAAATTTGATTTAATGGAATAAAAATAAAAGGATGGAGCGTGACCATGGATTAGAATTATAAAGGATGCCACTCCTCCTTACAAACATCGAAACAAGAAATTTGGCCATGACGGTCGGTAATATCCGACTTTCTTTCATACGACTCCGTCGTCGATATTTCCAATTTTAGGTGTGGCCCTTTATAACAGAACAAAAATTAAATAAAAACTCTTTTTTTTTATAACAAAAATTTAATAAACTCTTTTTTTTTATTTTTGAAGTTGGATTAGAAAGGGACAAAGCTGGGACAAAATTAACGTCACTAAAAACAATAGGGAGAAGAACGATCATTACCGACCACCAAGGAGTATTATCATGTTGCATGTCTTGTTAGGCAGTCTGCACTCCACTATAGAGCATTCGAATCTTCTTGAGCGTGACTAAAGACCATAAAGGTGGTATTTACAGAACGACACTCAAGTGGTGATCTATTCTTAAGTAAAGATATACAAGGATGCATGTATACGTTGTATGTGTTTGCATCCTTTTCTATCTATACTCAAGAAGAGATCTCCACTTGAGTGTCGTTCTGTACGAGCCTTAGATCCCACAATCCCCGTGGATAACCGAATGGCATTTGTGTTTCTATCCTAATTTTCTAAGAGTAAAGGTGGTGGTGGTTTAACAACGTGTTAATGAATTAACGCAAAACTAGAAAGTAGTTTGTTTAGAATCGAGAGCAGAATCGAATTATCATAGTTTCAACAGAGGTAATTTAAAAAAAAAAAAAAAAAAATTGTCTGTAAAATTTAAAATTTACGGAACTCGATCTCAACCCACCGCACGTGCATACTCACCCTACTTACTACCAAAACAAGATTCTTAATATGTATCCATGAGCACGTTAGCACTTTTATTAATTGCTGAAATGATAACAAATCATTTTTGCCTCAAAACTTAGAATACGAATAACATTAAATTTTAACAATCAAAATATTGAAATTATTGTTTCAATCGAATTATTTTTTATAAATCAGTTAGGGTTTATTAGGTTTTGCGCTTATTCATTAACACGTTGCGTATTGGACAGACAGACGGCGTATAGGATAGTTACACCCTCTGAGAGCGGAACCCTAAAAAAGGTTGTAGCCAACAAAACAATAAATTTTTAATAATTTATACCAGCATTGTTTACAAATGGGTCAAGCGTGTTGTTTTGCGGGCTTCCGTTTCCGTATTAGTAAGGCAACCTCGAACCAGTCTAGTCAGGCTCAGGCACTTATTGTGATACAGTGGGGTAATTTAATTTGACTTGTTGGTGACAACTGGACATGATTGGAGGCTGTTGTTAGACGCAGGGTTGGCACTATGTCAGTAAATTATAAAATTTAAAGTTAACTTCAAATAGAGCCTGCAAAAGGGAAACAAACTAAACTCCGTATCATACTGATAATTGTTACTAAATTCCGTAGTGTCAGTTACCTTTATCCAAGTAGACAAGGATGTAACGTGGACCCAGGTGGGCTACGGGGAAAAAATATTGCCCGTGGGCCACCTGGGTGGAACTTGAAAGAAATGGACGATGGCCATACTCTAGGTCTCATACTATGGTATAATTATGGAGGTATAGTGGGCCCCATCCTATAATACCACAATGGCCAGTGCTACGGTGAGACTGACATTTTATTGATTAGACAGCCAAATTTGGCAGGTGGAAGTCACTTGGCGAACTAATCTAAAGCCTGACCAGAAATATAAAAAACCTGGTTTTGGTGGCGCTGCAATCGACTACCTTTAATGTTAGTGTTCGAAGTACAAAAAATAGTTCCAATGATTTTCCGCAACATGGCGAGGTTTTTTATATTTCTGGTCGGGCTTTAGTTCAATTTATCTTCTTTATTTATCTGTTATTTGCCAGATTATTTTCAAACACCTCTACTAACAGGGCTACCTTTGAATTGGTTTTTCTATAGTGTTGACAATATCATGTCTCCCTTCATAATAAGGTACGTAAGGTACATAATTATGTAGTTGCTTAGTTGACTTCGCCGTAGTCTGTTAAAAAGTGATCAAAAAGATCATAATTTTAAACGATCGAATTTAAAGCAGTCTAACTTGGAGTTTAATGAAAATCGTAGCGAATATCGATCGAGAGGCAGCCCTGGCTAAGTGGACGTAATAGAGTCACCATGTACGGACATTAATTATACATTTTATAGTCTTTCATGTAGGTTAACGTTGTTTTAGTCAAATTTTTAAAGTGGTCAAGTTTTAAATTAGTGCTTATGTTGACAATTGACAAATAACTATCATTATCTCAGCCAATGCACACCCACTGCTGGACATAGGCCTCCCCCAAGGGTCGTCCTGGTGATGATGGCGGGAACCCGTTTTGGATGAGTGCAGGGCCGGTCGTTGTGGCAATCGTTGGGAAGGCCGATGTTGGTCCCATAGTAAACGTTGTTCAGTTTGTTGGTCTGAAGCTGTTCCAGCTTCAAAACGACCCCGTTTCCACAGTGTATTGAGTCCTTCTTAATATTGTTTATTTTAAGGAAATTATCGTCGAGGGAGAGCTTCGGTGGCGCGTTGCGGAGAGCTATGGAAACTCAATCTTGAGGTCCGGGTTCGAATCCGCACGGACCACATGCCATGTACCAATGACTCTGTCTAACTTATATGTACGTTATACCGACTGCTCTCAAACAGTGAAGGAAAACATCGTGAGGAAACCTGCATACGCTGAAGAAGAAATTCCGTATGTGAAGTCTACCAATCCGCATTGGGAACGCGTGGTGGACTATCGCCCATACACCCTCCTTGAGGGAAGGTGTGCCCTGCATTGGGACTGTGATGATGATGATGATGAAGGGAATGGTCAGATCATGATCAAAGACTACATTGTTGACGAGGCCTGACGGGATTAGTTTCTTCTTAGGGCAACCGTTTGAGTTGGTGTCACAGAACATTATAAGAGGGGTTGTAAATGCAAAGTATCGCCTGTGGTATCGCTTTAGCTTCGGAGACGCTGTCGCCACTTGTCTTCCCGCTCACGCTGCTACAACGACTCATGCCCTTCGCTCGCACCACGTACGCCACAGGCCGCGCGCCTTATGGTGTTATGCAAATCATTGCATAAAATAAAAAAAATATCTTGGACATTGTCACACAAATTATCTAGTCACATTTAAAGTTCCAGAATCTAGCCTGGACTTGTATTATGATAAATAGACAACGATATAGAACACATATATACATACAAACACCCATGACACGGGTACAAATATTCATATTCAACATACAAATATTTGTCCCTTACGGGATTCGAAACCGCGACCCCCGGCACAGCAGGCAGGTTCACTACAGACTGTGCTGTCGGGCCGTCATAACCTGTGGCGTCGCGTTCCTCGCCTACTTTGCACTTCTAACCCTCTTATAATGTTCTGTTGTTGGTGTCTTTCTAAGTGGTAGGTATAAAATATGTTTGAATAGTATAAAACAGATTTGATTTTAATCGGCTACCGACTGATACATTCGGAAGGTTGATTTTCAAGGTGATAGTTTCAAAATATCGGAAGTTATCTAAGTTATGCGCAGATTAATGTTTGCATTATAGGGACAAGCTACGAATAAGAAGGGACAAGTTAATGTTGCGCCATAGTTCAGACAACACTTGGATATTATCTTTAATTACAGGGTCCTTCTTATACAGAGTGTTACATAAGAAAAATAAATTTTTAAAACTCTTAAGGGGGTTGTTTAGACCGTTAAACTGAGCAACTTTCTCTATGGGACCAACACCGAAATCGCAAAAAAAATAAAATCTGATATCCCATACATATTTTAGCTCTAGTCGATTTGTAGAGTATAGAACATCAATTTCTTTTTTCGCGATTTCGATATTGGTCCCATAGTGAAAGTTGTTCAGTTTGATGGTCTAAACCACCCCCTTAAATGTTTATTTGTATTTTTGTAACACCTTGTATACAAGGTCAAGGTACCAATATCGAAATCGCGAAAAAAAATATTTATGTTCTATACTCTACAAATCGACTAGAGCTAAAATATGTATGGGATATGAAATTATTTTTTTCGCGATTTCGATGTTGGTCCCATAGAGAAAGATAGATAGATAGATAGATAAATCATTTATTTGCAAAAGTAACACACACATAAATAATACAGTTCACAAGTTTACAAAATAACAAAACAAGGAAACATCAACAGAACAAACATGTAATTTATTGTATGCTACAGCAGCAAATAGGTCCCATCTCAACATAGACCTTGCCCGAAAGCAGGGTGTTGATTTTCAGATGAAACCTCTGGTAGTAGTCAGACGCAGCAGCCAATGAGAGATAAATAAAATAAGTAAAGTTTAGATGAAATATAGTAATGGAAGAGTAAAAAAAAAAAGAAAAAGTAAAAACGAAATAATATTATATTATACCTACATACATATACTATTTATTATATTATACTAAGCGTAAAATTGGATAAATAAAGAACTATGACACAAAAGGTGCGTTAGTGTAGCCATCAGGCAAGCCAATAATTTGTTTTTTCAAGATAAATTCCCTCAGTTTTCTCTTGAATGTGAAACCTGACTTAAGTGATCGCAGTGGTGGGGGAATATTGTTCCAGCACTTGGTTGCCTGATAGCGAAAACTGCCCTCAAACGCTACTGTTTTGTGTGTTTGACACGATAGTAAAAACCTTGTTGGTCTTGTGGGGTACCTGTCATGGAAGGGTGAACGTTTGAGCTTAGAAAATAGATACTCCGGTTTCTGATTCTTTAGAGTAGTGAAGACCAAATTTCCCAAATGAAAATGCCTGCGTGATGTCATGTTTAGCATAGAAGCACTATTTATGTAAGGGGTGACATGAGAAAGTTGTTCAGTTTGACGGTCTTAACAACCCCCTTAAGAGTTTCAAAAATTTATTCTTACTTATGAAACACCTTGTATACCGACGGTTTATTAAGGAGAAGATCAGACCATCAAACTGAACAACTTTCTCTATGAAAAAAATCTGCGTTTCATACAAAACAGAGACAGCAGATTTTCTTTTTCGCGATTTATGCTCACGACTATATTCCTCGAGTGGGTAGGGTATTTTCCTAATTTATGTAAGATTTGTAACACCACTGGCTTTTCGGTGAAGGAGAACATCGTGAGGAAACCTGCATGCTTCAATTTCGAGGCATGTTTTGTACTCGCTGTCCATTATAAGTGGCGACGGGCTCACCCTCCGTCACACTGGGCAGAGTTTCGGTATACTACGGTTGAATTGAAACCACGGACCTGCAAAAAGACGGACGTAATGTGACACTAAAAAGATGTAAAACATGCAAGGTCCTACATTTTCGTTTGTTCTACAAGGGACCTACACTCACACAGATGCACCAACTCTAGGCGCGGTCCTACAATCCGCCACCATTATGTACTGCGCGACAGTTTGTCAGCACGCACTCAAATATAAATGGGTGCTTCACTCGTGATTAGACGAGATTACGTCCTTTTTTTTCAGGTCCGTGGTTGAAACGTGGATATTCTGAGGATCGTATTATTTACGGTAGTACCTAATTAGGTATAGTACCTACCCACTCTGTGATATTGTGATAGTTTGATGGTAATTTGTAAAGAAAAACAAATGATTACTGAGTACTTGTTGTATTTCATTCTATTGCATAAATATTGCTGGATCGAATTGCATTTTATATCTTTACAACATCATTTTAATAAAAACCTACTTATAATAAAAACTACATTATCATGTTTATGGCGATCAAACACTCAACAACACAATGGATTCATAAAATACACAAATGCACTTTTTTATTATTAAAGTTATTGTTTAATTATTTAAAGTTATTACTTATTTAATTATTTCTTGTTATCTAGCTGTAGCTTAGACAATATAACTAGGGACCAGCCTTGTGGTAGCATTTTTTTCTGCCACGTTACAAGATCAAGAAAAAGACGTAAGTAGTTCGCCATAGATCATGTGCATTTGCATACATTTTTATACCTTATCACTACACGAGACAGCCTATAATTGCGGAACAATAAATTCAAACTTGTCACATTCGGGGTTCGCACGAGACAATTTTAACAATCAAAATTAAAATCTAAAGTAATGGAATAAAATCCCATCTCGTGCTACCTCGCGCTATCATTGTGGATCTCGTGCTACCTCCTCCCCCCCCCCCCCCCCCCCGCAAAAAGTGTCAGAAAAGTTTGTTAGTAGAAACACGCGTAACTCGTCCATAGTTATATTGTCTAAGAGCTATAGGCAACTAAAAGTGCTGAAAGGAATTTTATATGTTTTCCACTGACAATGAGTATTTAAAAGAACAAGTAGGCAGCGGGAGTCGTGTGGCTAGTAGATTCACGGATAGTATTCGTGAGCAGTTTGGTTGGCCTCGTGGCTCCACCAGTTTGTCATATGTATTTTTATTTGTAGATAAAACAATCCATGAGATTTATATCTTTGAGATTGAGTTCAAACTCGACGCTCTAAAGTAGTCTTTAATAGTTAACCATAAGAAAGTGAAGTTTAATTAAAATAAATTCACAACAGAATAATGTTGATTATTAGGAGTTAGTAAACTAGTGTCTGTTTTCCATTTGTACATTTAAAATTAAATATGACACCTAAAATCTGGTCTTTGGCTAAAAGGCAACGTAAACTGTTTTGTGTATTTTAATGCATTACGCAATAATATACCTATAAAAGGTGTCTCGTAAAATCTCAAATACAATTAATGAACAAAAAACATTCTACAGAATGAACACGGACCTGAAAAAAAGACGGACGTAATCTCGTCTAATCACGAGTGAAGCACCCATTTCTTTTGTGTGCGTGCAGTCACGCGGTACATAATGGTGACGGATGTAGGACCTGCGCCTAGAGCTAGTGCATCTGTGCGAGTGTAGGTCCCTTGTAGAAAAAACGAAAATGTAGGACCTTGCATGCTTCACATCTTTTTAGTGTCACATTACGTCCGTCTTTTTTTCAGGTCCGTGAGAATGAAGTAACTTATAAAACTTTTCGAATTATTCCTAAGTAATCGTCTTTTCATCAAAATTCGACGATACTACGAAGTTATTATTAACTATTCTTATGACACAGCCGATTTAATTTCTTTTTCTGAATGTCAAAAAATCTAATATTGTTCCCTTATAACGATTCTGGACGACTGGATTTGAGGTTTTGGTCTTTCTTCACAGATTTCATCTTCTAATCTTCTAAACTCGTTTTTGCTTTAACCTAAGTCTTCCAGCGTCTCTAAGGCAGCCACTCAGCATCAGCGTCCAGATTCCTCGCGGCGGGGCCTCCACTGCCAGCTGGTGATTCTGTCAAGTCCTCCTTGCTGCTGGCCACTTTGTGGTACACCTTCTTGCCTGTCTCCACCACGTATTCTACTCCATCAGCTGTGAAAAAGATATTAGTGTCGTAAAAAAATGTACCGTGCTCACGACGACTGTATTTTATTTAGTAATTAGGTAAGTACTTGTTATAAATAACAATGTATATTAAATGTATACAGTATTGCCTCAGACCCCCGGGAAGAGTCAGATATATTCTAAATATAGAAGTATCTACAAGGTTTAAGAAAACACCCCAACAAAGTTACAGGGTTTAGACATCAAACATCAAAGAAAAAAATCAGTTGTTTCATGCAAAGCTGCAGTACCGACTCGACTCAAATGTATGGGACAGCTAATTTTAAATTTTTGTTCCACCTTGTCTCCATAGTGAAAATCGTTCAGTTTGAGAATCGTTCACCCAGTATACAGGGTGTAACAAAACACTCTAATACTAAAGGGGGTGCTTCAATCCATAAAACTGAACAACTTTCACTATGGAGCCAAATTCAAAATCGCGAAAAAAAAATCTGCTGTCCCATATAAAACTGCTGTACCGACTTGTCTGAAATGTATGGGACAGCTGATTTTTTTTCACGGTTTCGAAGTTGGTTCCATAGTGAACGTTGTTCAATTTGATGGTCTGAAGCACCCCCGCTTAAGCATTACTAGGGTGTTTTGTTACACCCTGTCATCATCATCATCAGCCTATCATCGTCCACTGCTGAACATAGGCCTCTCCCAAGGCGCGCCACAATACTCTGTCCTCGGCCTTCCTCATCCAGTCGTCTGTCGTCGTGTCGAGGTCGTCTGTCCAGCGGGCAGCAGGGTGTCCCACATTACGCCTACCAGTTCGCGGTCTCCACTCTAGAACTCTGACACCCCATCGGTTGTCAGTTCTTCGGCAGATATATGACCAGCCGGCCATTGCCACTTTAACTTGCTAATTTTCTGAGCTATGTCAGCTACTTTAGTTCCCCCCTGTACACCCTGTACGACTTAACAAAGGTTATTCAGCTAATTATGGGTATATTGTGCTTACCGACAGCGCCGCCAGCCTTCCTGACCACCTGGCCGATGTTGTGGGACGAGAATGTGTCAGGGTTGATGTTGATGTTGACCCCCTCCGTGGTACCGTTGGGGTGCTTTGGGCACTCACTTTGTGATATTATCGACAGGTCGAATGGGTCCACGCCGAAGGATGACAGTTTTGTTCGCATCTGGAAAAAGGTTTTTAAAAGATTTTTTTAAATACAGCTCCATCTCAGACCATCTGACGCTATCAGGCATACCACATACCAGGCCAGTAAAATATAAAAATGTCACTGAAGGATCACTGGCCCAAAAAAAGATTTTTGAAATTAATTTTGCTATGGAAACTCTGGCTGGAAACGGGCTGGACATGTCTGCCGCATGCCTGATGACCTATGGGCCAAAATCACTTCCAACTGACTCCCAGAACAAAATCGGCGTCGAGGCATACCTAGAAGAAGGTGGCGGGACGAAATCGATAGCTTCTTGAAGAACTGGCCTAACGAAGCGCAAAACCGGGACGCGTGGAGAGAAAGGAGGGAGGCCTTTGTCCAACAATGGGACATGATGGCTGATATAATAATATAATGGAAACTCAATCTTGAGTTCCTATACTGGTTCAAATTCACACGGACGGCATAATTATGCCATGTAATGTAAGTGCATGCCACCAACGTGTTTTTCTGACTTATGTACGTAATACGGACTGCTCTCAAACGGTGAAGGAAAACGTCGTGAGGAAACCTGTATTACGCTGAAAAAAGAAATTCTAGGCTGTCACTTACACCCTGTAGAGATAGTGGTAGACAGTGAAATACATTTTAATAACCCCTACTTGACACAACCGTACGCCTAAAATTATGTTGATAGTTGTACCACCCCGAAAGGGATGATTACGTTCGTCAGATGGTTTTCTACGAAACTAGATTGATACATCGAAAATAATCAAAAACCACACACCTTATCGACATACATCTTATCCAGCTCCTTAGTCCTCGACAGAATGGTGGCGGACCTCCTGTGCGCAAACGCAAGCCTCTGGCAGGTGAATATGGCGGCGTATGTAGAGTAATCAGTGGCCAGTATAGTGTAGCTTGCTGATCCAGCAACGCCTGCGGAAAAGTAGTAGCATTCAATTAACATTTGCGTCTGGTTTTTGCTCCTTGCTAAAGTATCATAGCAACTAGAATGAGCCTGACGCTTCTACCGTATATAACACAAAAGGGGCCATCTTTCTTAGGTTGGTGTGTATGAGGTGTCATACAAATTATGTCTGTGTGCGTGTATATGGATCTAGGATTTAGAGGCCAGTGCAACCAGCAATTTTTTTCGACGACTTCGTATTTTCGACTAGACAGTAGTAGACAAGCATAGTAACATGTTTTAGGTGTAAACAAGAAGTTTAAAATTTCTCTGCAGGTATTTTAAACTTCTTGGGTATAAATAATATGATGATGCTAATATATAATATTTGTTGGAATAATGCATCTGTTTTTGTAACAAAGAAAAGATGATTATTATGATGTGAAGTGATATAGGGTATATACTTACTTAACGGGAATTTAACCCTCATCCTAGCTGGCACGGCCGGGTCGGGAACTGTTAAAATACCCTTGTATCTGGAAATTTATAAGCATTCAATTAGAAATTCGGCAAAATACATCACATCACTAAAGCCTGACCAGAAATATAAAAAAACCTGGTTTGGGGGCGCTGCAATCGACTATAACATTTAATGTCAGTGTTCCAGGTACAAAAATTAGTTCCAATGATTTTCCGCAACATGGCGAGGTTTTTTATATTTCTGGTCGGGCTTTACATAGTAAAAACAAAGTCGCTTCCCGCTGTCTTTCTGTGCCTATGCTTAGATATTTAAAACTACGCAACGGATTTTGATACGTTTTTTTTTTCAATAGATAAAGTGATTTATATTTTATTGTTGTTTATCCTCTGCGTTACATTTAATTAAATTTTCCACTTCTTTAAAAAAATTGGATAAAAGTATTTTATGAAAATAACTTTAACTAAGGTTTTGGTAGTAAGTTGGAGTAGTTCTGTTTCATTTTGGGTTTTCATCATTGAGAAATCTTTAATATTGTCAAGATACCACTTAACGGTAAAAGGACTCTTTATTATGTAGTGTAAATTAAAGGCTCCCGTTGATGAGCTCCCCATCATGAGTGATTGTTATGAGATATCGCTTATACTGAACTGACACGAAGAAGAAAATTGAATAAAATGGTTGATATTTCATTACCTGTAATCGTGCTTAAGCGGCGTGAGTCCAAGAATGAAATGCTGCGATAACTGCTCCAACTGATACTTCCCAGGCTCGTCGGTCTTCGTGAAGTTGTACGTGATGCAGTGAGACGCCGTCGACGTCTTCTGGATCACGTACCATACTCCTAGCATCTGGAATGTGTCAATGATGGACATTAGTTTGATGTTTATGGTATAAAAATTTGAATAAATTCGAGTGCATCGCTGCCGGTGGCGCGTAGGCGTAGCGGAGAGGTAATTTTGGATACTCAAACATTATGAGGGACCGACCAAGTACTTGGCATATTATTATGTATATTATGTATAGTCGGTATTCGTATATTATGTAGGTACACACGTTAGAAAAACTCATTGGTACGTACCAATTAGTTTTTCTGACGTGTGTATACATAATATTACCTACCTACATAATATACGAATATCGACTGCTCTCAAAAGGTGAAGGAAAACATCGTAAGGATTTCCTTCAGGGGTGCGATTTTTGAATCTCATTCGGTGAGCTCAGCAGTTGAGAATGTCAAAATTACTATGGAGATAGGCATCTTTCCACTCTGATTTGACTTTCAAAAATCGCTCTCCTGTAGTATGATTTTTGAAAATCTAATCAGCAGTAGAAAGATGCGTATCTCCAGAGTAATTTTGACAATTTCAACTGCTGAGCTCACCGAATGAGATTCAAAAATCGCACTCCAGATCTCTGAGGAAGAAATTCTGATACGTATTGTGAAGTCTACCAATCTGCATTGGGCACGCACGAGTGGTGGACAGGCCCATGCCCTTGTGGGCATTTGCCCTGCAGTGGGATGTATTATGGGCTGACAATGAAGACGATGACACGGTTTGGGCGTCAAAGATGTGTATGATGCCTGAAGAAATGATGTGACGTGTTGGTATTATCAGGCTTCTAATAGCATTCAATTCAACCCAATCAAGTCAAGCAACTTATTTCTCTCATAATAGATAAGTAAAATCACTAGGTACCTATGTTCCTCATTTCAATTATCAAGTAACCAAGTATAAGGCATATTATCTCCTCCGTAAGTCTTAGTCACCGAGGAGTCATGGTTATCGGAGAGGTCAAGTTCCCCTTGTTTGCGTTAATTTTTGTTTGTCTTTGTCCAAACAATTCGAACTGGCACGAACATTATCTTCGACAAATAGGTAGCGTTCAGACAGAGGGCAAACATTATACGTTATCGCAACATGATATCGTTCGGTTATTTGATAGGCTTTTAATAGGTAAAGCTATTAATACTAAGTAGAATTTATATTATCTTTGGTTGTGATTTAAATACTTCATTATTTAATTTAAATATAATGAACAAATTTAAATTAAATAAAGGTACTTACCTACTTATTTGTATGATAATGTTTTTCCAGGCTTGACCGCCAGGTACATTTCAGCCTACTGCTATTGAAAACAAGTAAACTGAGAAGAATTTTTTTTTGTTACAATGGATTTTCTCTAGGATGAAACCTAATCTAGATTAATTCGGAAGACGCCGAACAAAGCTCATTTACCGAGGTGGTTTATCCAATAACCAGCGAGCCGTATAGTTTTGGGGTTGCCTTGGAGCTATTTCATAATGAATAAAGCATAAAGCCTACTACCCAAAAGAAAACCAGTTTTATACAATTCACGTTGCAACATACATAATTTTATGACCTACACGCATTTTATTGTGGCCACATTTTATTTCACTCACAGGACATTTCTATATCTTTGATACGGCTACAACTGCACCAGCGTGCAGGTGCAACAATACTTACTTTTAACATTATAAACTTACTAGAGTTAACCCGCGACTTCGTCCGTATACATTATTTAAGTACCAGATTTTAAGTCAGATTATGAGCTATCAAACGAAAAAAGTTTAATCAAAATCGGTTCAGTAGTTTTTGCGTGATGCGCGAACAAACAAACAAACTTGTCAATAGAAGGCGCCACACGTCATTTAACACTTTCGCTGCTAAGCACAAAACAATGACATTCGTGCAGTGCTAACACTGTGGAATGCTATACGATTCTGACTCAAGGTGTGAGTCATGAGCACTGCGGCCCATATGTCGCTGACCTACCAGGTAGGTCGTCAGCAGTTAAAGTGTTAAATCGCACTATCGAGTGTTATTTGAGTTTATATGAAGTGAACCGCTTGTAGAGATCGGATAATCTAAAGTTGAGGTGTTGGCTATTATATTATGGAACGCACTTCCGATCCGAAATTTTTTTTAATGTCAAATTAAATAATTTTATACTACCTATGCATGCATCACATTAGTTATGAATTCTCAGATTTCCTGGCGCCCTGGGATATTTAGATTTTTTCGAATTAAATAATTTTAAAGAAGTCGCTTCCATACTTTGCAGTCGATTAGTTTTGTATTTCCAGATTTCCCTGCATCCTTATGCATATTTTATTCAAAAAATATTTAAGACCTAACCTATGTTACCTAATCCCATGCACAATAAATTATTTCTATTTCTATTTCTTAAGAAGCCGCTTCCATAATTTCATAGCTAAAAATGAATTTTAGTTATATACCTATGCATAAAAATTTCCGATCTCTAGTGATAGGTTAGGTTAGGTTCCCCATTCGCACCCAAAAACACTTTGTAAGAATTGTTTTATCTGAGTCCTCGTATGTAGGTACGACATTGAGACGGGACCGGGTTACCTCTTCTGTGACCTTCGTGTTCCTTTCCATTCTAAAGTAACCCACGGGCTGTCCTACAAAACGATGAATAACTGGGCACCCTTTTCGAAAAAGTTGAGTACCTAATTTAGTTTGGTAAAATATACTACGTTCTTCCATCTACGCAAACAACCTCGCATGAGGTCACATAATGCTACCTACCTAGGCCTTTTTTAAATCTATGCGTACTGTTATCCAATCAGTCTTCGTAGTACAACCGTTCAGATCACATCTAACGACATGATCCAAGACGATTTTACCAACTGTGAAACGGACGTCCGATTAGACGGGAAAGTGGCATTAGTAACAGGAGCAACTTCGGGCACTGGTCTGGAGATAGCTAAGAATTTGGCAAAACGCGGGGCCAAAGTCATTATCGCAAGTCGCAGCCCTGAAAAGTTGGACGCTGCTAGAAAAACAATCATACAATCAGCGGGAAATGACAACGTGGTTGCACGACAGGTTGATCTGGAATCTCTGAAGTCAGTGCGGAATTTCGTCCATGAAACTGTTACTTATGAACCAAGGTTGGATATACTGATCAATAATATTGGAGCTATTGGTTTAGAGGACAGGCTGACAGAAGATAACCTCCAACTGATGATGCAAGTTAACTATTTCGGAACATTTCTTCTAACATACCTCCTGTTTCCTTTCATGAAGCTGTCAGCGCCAAGTCGAATCGTCACCGTGTCGTCTTTAGCGTTAATTTTAGGAGACATAAACTTTGAACAACTGAACGAAGTTGGGAAGTATTCCAATTTTGGGTTTTACTGCAACGCGAAATTAGCTGATATACTATTCACAGTTGAAATGGACAAGAGGATCAGAGGTGCAGGAGTTAAGGTGTACAGCATGGACCCTGGTTTAGGGAAGTCTCAATTCTTCAGGAACTACGAAGATGGATTTTGGAAGACTTTCCTCAGTGGTGCTTTGTTGAAGTTTGGGAGACCTTTAGACAGAGTTGCGTTGATGGCAGTGAATTTAGCAGTGGATCCTAGAGTGGAAGGTTATAGTGGAAAGCATTTTAGAGATTGTTATGAGTTCTATAGTCATTGGTCTGCGAATGACACGGCTTTGACGAGCAGACTCTGGGAGGAATCTAAAAGACTGACGGGAGTGACCCCTGATGAAGATTGGGAAAGAAATGGTGTATAGTCTGTATAGGTATAGCGTATTTTTATTTTATTGCTTTGTGGTTAGATATAGTAATTTAAATGTGTATTTGTCATGAAAAACGTTCTTGCCTACTCTTTTATTTTAAATTATACAGGGTGTCATTAGCATCCTTTTAAACTAAGAGTCTACCCATCAAACTGAACAACTTTTACTATGGGAGCAATCCGATCGGAGCAAAAAAAATCTAAGGTAAAATGGTCTGACTTCACCGTTTCAGTATTTGCTAGTCACTTACACCCTGTATAATTTGCTCATAAAAATATAGTAGTTTTACCATAAGTTTTACCTACTATATGTTTTTTCAGAATAATAGTAGAAGGATACTATATTATACAGGGTGTAAGGAAAAGTATCATTAGGTAACCTTTCAAGTTCAACCACATACCTGCTGTTCCATACTAAACTACAATGCCTACTCGACTAAAACGTATGGAACAGCATATTTTGTTGTTGATCGGTTTGCTCCCATTGTTAAAGTTGGTCAGATTGACAGTATGATGGTTAAAAGGTTATTGATACTTTTCCTTGTACCCTGTGTAGGTATAGTAGGGTTGGCAACCCTAATCAAATCCTATACAAAATCACAATTTTGAACACAATCGGAATTCCGTATGTGTGGCGGCCCCAATACCTAGGTACAATATTTATGTGATAATAGTTCGGAACTTTCTTTGGATGCAGCGCGATCGGGCGCCCATTTATAGGTAGGTAGGTATATTATCCTGTTACACATGTATAAATGTTGACCTTCTGATACTGCTATTTAATAATGTTATTCTATGTTGACCTCTCCCTTTTGATAACAAAGCCACTTTAGCCAATTTAATCAATTGATAGAATAACATCGTTCTACAGGGGTCTTAAAGTCATAAACAACATAGTTACCTTCATACGATGACGTTCCCATATTATTATTATTATTATTATTACAGCCTTTATTGTTGAAGAGTTACATTTCATTAAGTACATATTATTTCTGTTACTTTACAGTTCTTTTACATAAAATTTCTATTTTGTTAAGTACATACATAAAATTTATTTCACAAATTAATCTTCTGACTCAACTACCTCTTCAACTTGTCTTCCGACATAGGCCTCTTCCAGGGACTTCCACATCTGTCTATCTCTCGCTTTCCGCATCCATTCTCCTCCTGCTATCCCCCTAATATCATCGTCCCACCTGCAGCATGGTCTCCCTTTTCTTCTTTTTCCTTCCCTTGTAGGTTATCTGCTCTCAAGCCTGCCACGAAGCTCCACCATTCTATGGTGGCAAGATGGTGGCTAAAGCGTTTGGTCTTGTTCAACAAAAACAATTTTTGAGATCACCCAAATATCTGTTACCTACAACGTCAAGCAAATTTTTGATATTTGTATTATATTTTAAATATTTTTAGGAACCACGATAGAGCCACAATATAAGAGAAGTTAATTCCAAAAGTTCAAATGCGCGCTGCATACAAACGAAGTCTGGTGATATTTTCAATATTAACCAATTAAAGTCAATGACATTTTTCAGAAACAATCTAGAAACTAATCTCTATGTTCGTATGAAGTCAGATTTTCGTTAAAATGTATAGTTTTAATGTTACAGTGCCTCAAAGATTTCCATACAAATTTTAAATTAATCCTAGCATTAAAACTGTATATATTTTGACGAAAATATGACTTTATACAAAGATTGAGATTAATTTCTAGATTGTTTCTGAAAAATTTCATTGACTTTAATTGGATAGTATTGAAAATATCACCAGACTACGTTTGTATGGAAAGCGCCAACGGTAATGTTAGAATATAATAGCAAAAGCATAATATGCTCACGACTATATTCCCGATAGAATATTCTAAGTATAGGTAACCATACTCAAAATATTTATCCATATTTTACTAGCACCAAAAACCAACTATTCACGTGCCAAGAGCTATTGGCCGAATGCCTGTCTTGATTTACGATAAGGGTGTTTGATTTACGATAGTACAGAGTGTTACGCAATTTATGAAACGAAAGTAAAATTTTTTGCATCAAACTTAAATGGGAAAACTATTGGTGCAACATTGAAATCACTTAAAAACATACATTTTTTCAGTCAAATTCGCAACGATCAGTTAGTGGCCCTTGTTTTTCTTCTAAGGCCGAGATTTGGAGATGGCTTTTGGGAGTAAGTTGAGTCGGAATAGGTTTGAAAACGTATGGATTTTGACAATACGAGATTTCAAACTCAAAGACTAAATTACGTATCTGGGATGCCATTTTTGAATCTCATTATGAGAGCTCAGCAGTTGAAAATGTCTAAATTACTATGGAAATATCCATCTTTCAACTGCTGATTCGACTTTCAAAAATCATACTTCAGGATTTTTGTGCGATTTTTGAAAGACAAATCCGCAGTAGAAAAATGCGTAGGTCCATCGTAATTTTGACATTTTTAACTGCTGAGCTCACCGAATGAGATTCAAAAATCGCACTCCTGAAGCTGTCTCCCGTAGTACCTACCCCGAGTACATGTTTCTTCTAATCTTTCAATGATTAAATTTTAGTTGCGAGCTCTGAGACAGATTAGGACATCCCCTTGGCTAGCTGGACTTCTTTGTCTAGTGTCGTGAATAGCCACCAAACACCGATATTAATCCAGGTTTACATGAGCTAGCGTTGGAACAAATAAAACATAAATTCCTTAAATTCCCGGACAACCCAAATTAACGGTACAATTTATACCTAAGCTTCTTAGCCGAGTTAATCCCTGAAATCACAGACTCCTGACTTACATAAACAGACTTATTCCTGCTATGAAGTATGAAGACCCATCATCATCATCAGCCTATCATCATCCACTTCTAAACATAAGGCCTGAAGACCTAAAATGGCTAAACCTTTGTACTGACCTTATTCATCTCAAATCCAGGCATCGGCTCCACAATGGGACAGGCTCCCAAATGATACGTATGGGACAATGCCCCACTGGTCACGGCCAGCACCCCTAACAATAGTAAAAACATTTTCGCAACACACGTCCGTTCTCTTCGACGGTCAACAATAAACTGACTCCAAAGGTTCTCGGTTAGTATTTAAACGAACTCTATTGAACTTTCAACTTCACGAATGTGTCGTTTTCTGAGAACTGTGATCTGTTTGTTGTTTTCATTCATAAAAGTAGAATAACTATCAAAATTCGAGCTATTGAACTTTTATCGCGATCTAAAAGGAAAACTGTTAGAATAAATAATAAAATAATGTCGTTGTGTGTTGCTTCGCTGCGTAGAATTACTTTCGTGTTTGGGATAAAGCACGATCTACACTTCCGATCCTCTTTAGACGATTTGAGCTCTATTGCTTACCTCATTCTCTATAGTGTGTATCATATCATTTCCCTAATATCAGGCTCTATGCATCCCCATTGCTACGTCACAGACAGGCCTATAACCTATCGGTGGGGTGGGAGTAGACTATAGGCATAGATATATAGTCTTTCTTATACTGTGCTATAGGATAGGCCAGCGTTTCTTAACCTTTTTCAGTCCACGGACCCCTAGGAAATCAAGCACAATTTCATTTGGACCATTTATTTTAATACGGTACTACAAAAAAAACATACTTTTTCTTAAAATATACGTTAATGTTGCGAAATTTGGCGGTGCTTTTTTGCAACTAAATTAGATGTAATTTGGGTTGATGATAAGATAATACTAAGTGACTAAGATGTAATCTCAAATCAGACTCCACTTGTATTCTGTTACTGAATTTGTTTTCAGTACAAGAGCAGAGAATGCCTTTTCACAGAGGTATGTTAAATGGTCCATAGGATGAGGCTGTGGACCCCCATACATATATTCGCGGACCACAGGTTAAGAAACACTGGGATGTGCTGTTTGGTGGGCTTCACAAACGCTATTCGCAGTAGTAAGTTTTATCACTTTATTGATAAGCATAATTGGAACAAGTTTTTTAGTGCATGCATTCTCCGCGACGTTTCCCTTCCCCAAGGAGTATTGTGTTACAAATCTTTCAATAAGTTTGATTCTGAGATAGGAGCCTACCCCTCCTATTTTCTTTGATTAATTCATTGCTGGTTCCAAGACAGATTAGAGTCATCCCGCTCCCTCGCTGAACTTCAATGTCTACCGTTGTGAGTGGTCGTCACTGCGGCGCTGTTCCTGGTTTACAGGAGTTAAGTACAGTAGGGCCTATGCCCAATACTAAAAGATAGGAGCCTCGTCTATCGAATTTAATTAAGATTAATGAGGTGGTTAGTAGACTTCACATACGCATCGGAATTTCTTCTTCAGCTTAAAAGCAGGTTTCCTCACGATGTTTTCCTTCACCATTTGAGAGCTTACATAAGCCTGTAAATTTTTTTTCTGTCCTTCTATTCGGGTTGTGGTCAGACATCTTTGGTTTACCCGTACAAAAATAAAAACATAGAGCGAGCGAAGCGAGCTCGACTTTTATTTGCTCTACGAATTGGTTTTAGACAGAGCTCAATCAATCTATAATATTCATGAATTTGCTGCCCCTAGTAAAGTGCCGCCAGGGGCATTTGCCCCAGCGCTCCCCTCGCTGTACTGTGTATACATGTCAGTTTGTGTATGCTCGTATCATGATGTGGATCACTCAGATATTTGTTTGAACAAAAACGTCTAGTTGACATCACAATTTACGACTCCTATTGTGTTACAATCGTGGAAATATACAAAACAGTTTCATCTGTTTGTTTGTCCGTTGTGTCCACAATTCTATTGTCGATGACAGTCGTTTCCTGGCTTTTCTTACTTGGTTTAAATTGTTGGTAAAAATTCTGTGTTGTAATTTGACCATAGCACGAATTTTTCCTGAGGAAATGTATGTTGTCAGAGTTAGGTAAGTACTCTAAAATGTAGAGTATTTATTTACAGTCTAAATAATAGCATATGTAAGCAACTAATTTGGAAATCCCAATTTCTCTAACAATACCTCAATTCCGTCCAATATGTGACAGGCAGATCAAGACACTGGAAATTTAAGTATTTGTGTCGGTTCTTTCACTAAAAAGTCAGAGATCTGGAGTGCGATTTTTGAATCTCATTCGATGAATTCAGCAGTTGATAATGTCAAAATTTCTATGGAGATATGCATCTTTCTACTGCTGATTTGACTTCCAAAAACCATAATTCAGGAGTGCGATTTTTTAAAGTCAAATAAGCAGGAGAAAGATGCATGAGAACGCTTTTGTATGAGATTTAAAAACCGTTTAAGGTCACCGATGACATTCAAAAATCGCACCCCTGATCACAAATCATACTACCTAAGTACCTACTTAAGTTCCTAAAAACATTAGTTTTTATCGATTTCGATACTTATACCAATAAGTAGTTTAAATTAAACTAAGATCGAACCGCTGCCACCTGCACAAAAGCTACTAACTAAGCTACTAACCACTAGACCATCAAGGTTTATAAATATAGAGCATATAACAAAACATAGAAAAACTGTTAATAATTGCAGAGTGGTATAGCGTCGGTGTGGCGCATTGCGGAGAGCTATCGAAACTCAATCTTGAGGTCCGTGTTCGAATCCGCACGGAGCACATGCCATATAATGTACCAATGAGTTTTTCTAACTTGTGTACGTAATACCGACTGCTCTCAAACGGCGAAAGAAAACATCGTGAGGAAACCTGCATATTATATGCTAAAGAAGACATTCCAATGCGTAGTCAGTCTACCAATCCGCGTTGGGCCCGACAAACAAACGCCCATACACCCTCCCTGAGGATAGGCCTGTGCCTGCAGTGGGACGTATAGGTATACAGGGTGTAAGGGACAGCCCTCCGCAAACTGAAACGGTGAACTCAGACCATCAAACTGAACAACTTTCACTATGGAGCCTACCTCAGGAAACGCGAAAAAAAATCTGCTGTCCCATACAAAACTGCCGTACCTACCCGACTCAAATGTATGGGACGGCTGTTTTTTTTTCGCGTTTCCTGAGGTAGGCTCCATAGTGAATGTTGTTCAGTTTGATGGTCTGAGTTCACCGTTTCAGTTTGCGGAGGGCTGTCCCTTACACCTTCCTTATAGGCTGTGATGATGATGATAACATAGGTATACTAAACATAAACATAGAAAACCTGTAAAACAAAGCAGTTTCCTTAATTTAAAACGGTCACGAACTTCCATTTCAATTAACTGGAAGTGTTTACGAATCCTTCAAAATAAAGTCTTCATGAATGAAGTTGACTCATCAAGAACAAAAGGTAGACATTGAACTCTTTAAATAATCTGAATGACTGTAGTCATTTGTCATAAGCATACATTCCTTCCTACTTCTGATTTGTTGACAGGGCCGGCTTAGGGTTGGAGACCACGGGGCAACGACAAAGGGGCCCCTAGTCTGAACATTTTGGTATCACACTTCTGTTTAATTCATCATAGAGGCCCTGGAGCAACGTCAAAAGGGCCTTCACTCCCATTTTGCTATCACGCTTCTTATAATTCACCACCATCAGGGCCTTATTTAATAAACTTATAATTCTGTCAAAAATCAACATAAATTATTTAATTTTGTATGGACTTAACTGACAATTATGTTCATTTTTTTACAAATAAGTTCGAACATCTGCTCCAGTCACACAAAAAGGTTTCCGATCAGAATTTCAAAGCCATCCCATAAGAAGTATCACTTCAAAAAGTCATTACAATGACTGGTCCCCTCTAAAACAAGGGCCATCCACAGGCAGTCCAGCCCTGATTTAAACATAAAATATAAGCCTATTTGTAGTAAACACATTCGTCACTTTGCAGTCGCATTCAATTCAAACCGGCTCCACAACATTCGTAAAAGACGTACGTCCGTTTAGTTTACTATGACTCAGAGAAGCCGTATCATTTTGTAGGGCAACCACATCTTTAGAGATTATGAATGGACTGATGACTCATTGGACGAGGCTTATCTTGGTCACGATCACGGTCTGATTGACGGATGAAGTTGAATTTTGACACGTCTAGCATTTATTTATTAACAAGCACAGAGTACTATCACTACTTAGCAAGCATATTTTATGTAGTACTTACCTACTAGATACCTATACTCTCGCCTCCGTGGTCTAATGGTTAGAGCATTGGGCTCTTGACACGGAGGTCGTGGGTTCGATTCCCACGGGGGGCACCTAGTGAAATGTCACTTTGTGCGTTTTTCCCCAGTTGGTTAGGACATTGCAGGCTGAATCACCTGATTGTCTGAAAAGAAAGATGATTCCGTGCTTCGGATGGCACGTTAAGCTGTTTGTCCGGCTACTATCACTGGTGGTAGTAGTCGTTACATAAAAACCACGTCAGAGGCCGTAAGGCGGTTTGAATAAACTCTGACACCAGGGCTTTGCAGCCCACTCGATAAGAAGAAGAAGATACCTACTCTTTCTTATACTCGACACAACGATTTGTATGACAAGTTACAGTTTCGTTTTCGCATTTCCAATAATGAATACCTAACCAACCTACTTACTTTTTAATATTAATCAATTATCGAATTTGGAAAAACAGTCTTCAGGTGTTACCTTAATTTCTTTACTTCTTCAAGTAGGACACAATATTTATATAATCACATTATTGACGTACCTGCCCACCTCGAAATTTAACCCCCCCCTCGGATCCAAGCAGGAAGACAAAAATGCCATACGATATGATGATTGACGTGCCATCTTGTTTGTAACACCACTGGCCCGTCGGCGATGGAAAAGTAGGAAAGTACTGCGAGAGGAAACCTGAATGCAATAAAGAAGAAATTCTGATGTGTTGTAAAGTCCGCTATAATCTGCAACGGGCACGCTTGGTGGGTTAACACCTATAAAAATATACCACTGCAGTGAGAACGTAGTAATACAGGCCGATAATTAGCATAAGCATAAGCATAGCATATGCTCACGACTATATTCCCCGAGGGGGTAGTCAGAGATATTCTAAAACCTCAGAACATCCACGTTTCACCAGTAGTAACGAAACTCTGTCCAGTGTGACGGGGGGTGAGCCCGTCGCCACTTTTATAATGGACAGTGGGTACAATATTACATGCCTCGAAATTGAAGCATGCAGGTTTCCTCACGATGTTTTCCTTCACCGAAAAGCCAGTGGTGTTACAAATCGGACATAAATTCCGAAAACCATTGGTTCGAGTTGGCCTGGACGGGGATCGAACCATCGCCTCCTGCACGGCAGGCAAGGTTACTCGCCACTGGACTACCAAGGCGCCGATAATTATGATGAGGAAATAATGGCTAAATAAATCAATGCAGTTCAAATCGGAGAGATGGATCGGATTATTCCGAAGACGACTGAATTCTGCACAGTTTATGAGGGTATAGTCCTGGGACAGCAAGTGAGGACGAAAGATGTTATTGTGATGATTCGATACGCTACAAATCTGGTACAGATGGTCACCCTCTTAAAACAATATCATAAGCCGTGAAGCACGATTCTCGTTGTTACGCTTTGGTAAATGGCTTCGTCCTGTCTTTAGTTGTACATAATCTCTATTTGTTTATTGAGGTACCTATCTACTCTTATTAATTGTAAGAGGAAGACAGCCAGTTGGCTCATCAATAAGCGAGAGCAGGAGCATAATACATTCCATCTTCTAGATCAAATCAAACTTTTTTCGGTTGCCAGATTGACTGCCAGTCCTTATAAAAAATAAAAGACCGCGTTTTTTATCTTTTTAATGTTTATTCAGTTGATAGATTTGTATGGAAACTCAATAGTTGTAACTGAATTGGCTTCCATCTTCAAACTGGCTTGATTTGTCCCTAATCGCACCGCTACGGTCCTTGCCTTGCCGCTGTGAAATTAAATAAAATTGCAGTGAGCTGATATAATCTCAACTATGTAAGTATCCCCGTATTCCACGAGGGTGTGAGTTAAAAATTAACAAGAGTATGTACCTATGTAAAGCCTGACAAGGAAAATAAAAAACCTGGATTGGCGCTGCAATCGACTGTCACCTTTAATGTTAGTGTTCCAAGTAAAAAAATTAGTTCCGCAACATGGCGAGGTTTTTTATTTTCCTGGTCAGGCTTTACTTAGTGCAATCTTCACCATCTTAGCTGATAAATGTCCACTGCTGGACATAGGCGTCCCCCAAGGATTGCTACAACAACCGGTCCTGCGCTGCCCTCATCCAAAGGGTTCCTGCCGCCTTCATCTCTTATTAATCCCGATCGGCCATCTGTTCTGCAAATGTGTTCCCCGAAAATTTCCACTTTAGTTCAGCAATTTATCGGGCTATGTCGACTAGTTCTGCTACGGATCTCTTCATTTCAGTTGCAACCCCGGGTTAGGTAATAGTTTTTCTTGACTGTGCCTTATTATGCCCGATGCCCTATTATGACCGAGAAGTCCAACAAACTGCGCTGCTGTTAATGCGATTCTAAAACCAGCAACAGTAAAGCTCACCTGTTATAAAGAACTGCGACAACACTATTCCTCGGTGTCAAGAACGCAACATTTTTAACCGAAGACACCAAGATCGGTTTCTTCTCGACAACATTGATCCTCCGCGAGCCCTTCGGCACGAACTTGGCGAAGTGTCCCATGGCGTAGAACATGGGCTGCTTGAGGAATTCCCCCGAGGACACGATGATGGGTGAGTCGACGAAGTTACCGGCCCAGTTCGGGCCTCCCTTCTTGTTGAGGCATAGGTTCCAGTCTATCCAGCCTACTACGCCGTGGTTGAGGTCCTGGAAATTGGTGAAACCGAATTATTGTCATATGTTTTTTAATCTTGCCGTGGGATTCGTAGGAGAGATAGATACTAAAAGGGACCCTTGCTACAACTGCACTCAAAAAGATTTTTGGTAGTTGTAGCAATCTTTCTGAACTCTCTGAAATGGGATATTGTTGTGATTTTACGTATATCATACTACCGGTTTATTATCTGGGTTGAATATTTAACTATGATTGACACGTTTACCTATCTGATGATTTTGTAAACATCCAATTTTCAGGATTTCGTATTCAAACAGGAACACTTAGGGTTGAGACACATCTACCGTCGTCGCCGCGTTGACGGCGGACGGCTTACCATACTAAATGACATCTTTGTATGGGCCGGCCGTCGGTCGCCGTCGGTAGATGTGTCTCAACCCTGATGTTTTCGTCCATTCGGGATAAAAAAAATAGGATAAAATTTTTCATGTAAGGAACCCTGTCTTTGGCGAGTCCTACACGCTGTTGGTCGGTTTGTTTAATTGTAGATCTGTACCGGAGGCTATCCCGTCTCCAAAAATATCGGTGTTATAATACAACACATTTTTTACACACCATGATATGGTGGTTCTTCTAGTATACTGTCTTAACGGGGAGCGTGTAATTTCTCTATGGTCTTAACCCACAACACTCACTTGCATAATATCTTCTATGTAGTTCTTGGCTCTTGACCATGATCCCAAGTCTACTTTCTTCGATTCCCACGGGAAGCTTCCTGCAAGTTTGAAGAAAAATTAAAATCGGGCAAAAGATCTCGAAAGGTACGCAGGGCGACAGATCAACCTACCCATAGTTGAACCTTATGTCCATGAACATAGAGTTCAACTAGGGTAGGTTGATCTGTCGTCGTGTTTTATAAGGTAGATTTACAATAAAAACATGTTCATGTTACTACTATCTTTCAGCACACAGGATATTTTAGGATCATTTACCGAATTTCCAGAAATGGTTCCAAATTAATAAAACGAATCATGAAATAAATAACATTTCATCCTCATAATAAGATTTATTAGGCCTGTTTTCTAGGGCCTGTTTGACCATCCATATTATATCTGACGAATAAAAGTGCCTATGAGATTATAGTCTCCATCGAAAGGTTTCCTTTAACAGGATTTTCCTCTCTCAATTAGGCAGGCTTCTCTACCAAGGTTCCGGAATCAGCAACAGTATCCAATTTATTAACTAATACTTATAATAAAAATAATTTATTGATTTCTTTATTACAACAACACTAAGCTAAGAGTGCTTCATTACATAAATACGTAATTCCCATAGGTGAAAAATACCCCCATTTTCACAGCATGCGGGGTTGAATTTTGAAAAATCTTTTCATGATAACTAGGTGGAATTCCGGAACAGTATAATAATATAATAATATAATAATAAATTTTATTTATTTTCTCCAAAAATTGTTAAATATAAGTACACATAGATACACAGGAATAATACACGCATTTTTATACAAACAACAATTTGAAGGAGACTGGAGCCTAACGTAGGTAAACCATAAGGTAAACCTGAGAATTGTAAGTCTCCAGACACCCCCACCCGCAGCTTGATTAACAACACTTTTTTGGTAGTGATCTGATAGTGGATCTAATACATAAGGAGTTGGGAGAAATAAAGTCTAATAAGATACCTACAACTACAAAAATAAAAAATATAAAAAAATAAAAATAAAAAATTTTCAAAACAAACAAGAAAAAGTGAAGTTTATGCTGAGATAATATTTTCATATACCGAATATTTCATGAGACGTGTGGTTTAACTGTGGTGTGTAAGTGTGGTGAGTGAGTGTGATGTATGAATGTCGGGCTGAATTTCGCTTCTATCAGTCCACCGCCCAACGCTAATCCCCTGGCCAAAGAGACACTTCCAACACAGAAATGTCACTTCAGCCAGCCGACCAACGTCGGAACAGCCGAACCGAGGGAAACAAGCTTATGGGTACATCTAGATAGCCCTACGATGAATCTTGGGATCGGAAAAAGGTTATGTATATAATTTTGCCACTATTTAGATGCACCCACCCACCCGTATAATTATTATCTGTACGTAGATCCGCAAACAAAATAAACTAGGAAAGAACGGTTAGGATTCGTTCGGTTCCTTCGTAATCCAGCTTTTGCAACCATTCTTGGGTATTCCTTTTACAAGCAGATTTGGGAAAAGTGTAAATTTTAAGTGTTTTGTCAACTTGGTTATACAGGTAAGGGCCCAGGAATATGAAAAAGTTTTGGGCAAAGCTTGTTGAAACGGCCCGCGTGGGACATAAATTAGTGCGACGGGAACTAGGAAGAGAAGCATATAAGGGTTTTGTATGGATTTGGAGCCTCCGTAACTCCGGCCTGAATTCGGGGACAAAACCACATATGTGCGGAATTTCGTTTGTGTGTGGCAGGCCTAACAAGCACTTAGAAGCTAAGTGAAACTTTCGTGCCTTTCAAGTTTCTAGAGACGGTTGTTTTGGAGATTTCGTCATAACTAGATCTCCTTTTAGAGCTACGCCATAGTCGAATAAAAACATTCTGGGACTGTGGTCCATACCTTCGCAAGCCTCCGTCGCAATGATGAACTTGCCAGGGTAGTTCTTGACAGCTTCGCTCAGGATAGACGCGGGGGAGATATAGTCGCCGTAGTAATGCACCGCTATGCCGTCTATGTAGTCCAATGCTTTGGGGTGCTCGGTTACAACCTATTGACAGCAAGCAATTGAACCATCGAAGCGTTCTTCATACATGTCGATATATTGTTGCACCTTTGGATATTTAATTACCGTGCGTCCAATCAGATGTTTCTAGGGCATATCTAGAAGAGATCAGTAGCTCTTATTACGTAGTAATTATGGGACATATCGTGCTACTAGTGAAATAAAGGGTCCTTCTTAATATGCTGACACTTTTTTAAGGGGATGATCAGACCGTCAAACTGAAAAACTTTCTCTATGGGACCAACATCGAAATCGCGAAAAGAAATCTGCTGTCCCATACATTTGGCTCGAGTTTGCAGTTTTGTATGGGACAGCTGATTTTTTTTTTCGCGATTTTGATGTTGGTCCCATAGAGGAAGTTGTTCAGTTTGATAGTCTGATGATCCCCTTAAAAAAGTGTCAGCATATTAAGTTTGACCCTGTATACATAGTTTCTGAAGTCTGCTTACTATTCCTTGTGTGGATAATAGAAAGAAGATGCTGTAGATCCAGTTTGTCACTGAGATAAGTCGGATAGTTGTTACACTTTTCTCTATAAAATAATCTCCACATATAGGTTTGCAAGGTTGTCCTTAAACTAGGACTTCCACTGGAATACTCATTTATATGACTGTATCATTGAATGGACGTATTTATGGATATAGAAATTTTTTTATGGAATGTGATCTACAATCTACCCGCTAGATTCCGTTCAGTAGTTGCCGCTCTTGGTCCACGTTTTCTAGGAGCTAATAACTAGGTATTTCATATGATGAGATCTTACCACATTGAACCAAAATGGTATGGTGTAACGTTGGTCGTCGACTGCTAATATCTTTACATCTCTGAAAGTTGAGTTGCGGATTGTAGGACCCAAGTTGTTCTCTATCCATTGACCCTGGAATTTAGTACCAAACCAACAGCATATAACAACAGCGTGCTATTTTTTTCACATGATGCATAAATTTGATAACTAATTAGAATCAAATTAAAGATTGAAAAAACCCGCAAACGATGTGCTTTCGAAGTTCGTAGCCAAAAAGCCAAAGGACGTGGCAGATGGCAGAATGTGCAGATTTCATCCAAATGCCTTTAGAGAGAGGGGTTACTAGTGTGAAGCTAAGCAATTAATCTACAACAAATAAAAATATTTTATTACCGAAGAAAAGGCACAATTTAAAAACTTTGGTCTTATCGGAACTATTTAGTTATCTCACCATATTTTTTGGAGTCCATCCAAGGGAGTTAAAATGAACTACTGGTACAACACCGTTGATAGGTTCGTTTGTAGTGGTGATAGCCCAGACTGTTATACCTTCTGCCGCATACTTCTCCAAAAATCTGCAACAAACATAAAAAAATTCCAGAAATCATTTTAATTGAATTCATATAAGCTTTTAATCGTATACAACACTTAATAATGGTTGTATCTAATACATATAGGAATAGCTTTAGTATCCCGAGCTATTCGAGAATGTTTATGCATTCAATCACGTCATGATAAATTCCGTTTTTAAAATCTTACTACTGATACTCATATAGGCTCTTGGTGTACCGCAAGGACCGCTCTTGGGCTGGTATTGTTTTATTTGTATACTTATAACTCAGATATCTAGTCGACTGATGAATCTTTTACGAAGGTAGCCACAGAATCTTTCTTTATGGACATTATTGCAAGGAGCAGTTTAATGTTTCTTAGAGTGTAGGTACCTATAGGTACATAAACTTACTTGTAATGGTAGTCTGCGTAAGTTTGAAAGTATTCTGGCTTGAGTCTACTAGACCCTGAGAAGGCGTTGTTGGTCTTCATCCAAACAGGTGGAGACCACGTCGTGGCTACGATCTCGATTTTGGAGCTGGATGCTTGTTTTATTGCTTTTATCATTGGTATCTGTGAAATTTATTTATTCATTTGTTATTCGCTTTCCATGTAGAGAACAGCGGTTTCATCCCAGACTACGGGTTTCTCACAATTTGACTTTGTAGTCATATGACTACAATGATCAATTTCGGAGCAAATGTTGTATTACTGTTTAACGTCGGTACTAAAATAGTTAGGCGCGAGCTACAAGCTTCCTGAAGAAGATCTCCTCTCATATGTTTGCGATGATACTTATTCCAGTATCAAAAATAGAGATGCCACCCTGCGTCTGCCAGGCGTTTGCAACAGGACTAAGTCCGGTCACGCGTATTTTCTGATAATCCCTGAAACATGACCATTCCACATGGAGTATGTCTCATTGCCTTAACAAAGACATGGAGAAATCTTGCGGTGGGATCTTGGATTATAAGTATAATACACCGAATTTTTCTGACCACTGAAAGACTAACCTTATACGTATAATCCTCTTCACTAAGAGTGAAGTTGGTGAGTTCAGCATCATTCGCTGGCAGTTCATTGTACGCGTACGCATGCGTAGAGAAGTCTGATCCACCGATCGGCACTCTCACCATATTGTACTCCAATCCCTTGTCACCGAAGTAGGAACTGCGGTTCAATTAGCATTAAAATAATAATATGATACGCTCTATGCCGTTGTATTGGAAAAGATCATGGAAGCAAGGCAATTATAGTATATCGTTTGTTGACATGGTCAGTACCTAACCTATTATGACTGTACTAGGCAATATTTTGTTTCTGTGATCAGCATATCCATGATCTGAAATTAACTAATTAACTAAATTTAAAGAACCAGCATCGAATCAAGAATCAAATTGAAATAGTGTTGATGCCTATCTAATCGGCAAGATAACATTTTACATTCAGAAGACATTATTTAATAGTTGAATGATTCATGAATGATTCGTACATTTCGTTTATTTACTTGCCAAAATTTACATGTGTACACAAATAAAGTAAAAATAAGTAAGTGCCATGAATCCTTGCATGAAACAGACACCTACTCTTCATGGTAATTACATATTGTCATCATCATTCAAATAAGCTTCTTGCGTAGGTATGTATACGACAATGAAATGAGTAGGTACAGATGTAATGTTAAATTAAGTTATTATAATCATGCCTGAATTTCTCACCTGACATCATACGTAGGTAGGTACATAAAGGATATTCTGGCATGTTTCCTGATCTTCCTACTATTCTATTCTATTTTAAAAAAAATGGCTGCCATCTTTGGTTAATGATGATTTTGCCAATGTCGAGTTTTTATAGCAAAAGTGCTTGACGTTGTACGGTAATATTTGATATTTTGGTGACTTCAAGGGTTGTTCTTATAAAAGAACACTATCATGAGCCACCACTGGAGCCCCGCTGTCGAGCTGGGAGGGGGCAACCAACAAACGTGACTGCCCTATAGCAGATCGACAACGCGACTCCGATCTTCCTACTGGTGAAACGTGGATGTTCTGAGGTTTCAGAATATCTCTGACTACCCACTCGGGGAATATAGTTGTGAGCATTATGCTTATGCTTATGCTTTCCTGATCTTGTCACCGTCAACGTACCCAAGCCAAGGTATATGTATGAGACGATGGCAAAAAGACCTGGAAGATGGGTCGGGCGCTAGTTTGGAACAATCTGGATATAACTCTGGGTCTTGTCCCAAGCACGTATGCAGGGAGGTGGATATAGGTGGGATTTACTCCCCCCCCCCCCCCCCCCCGAAATCCGAATATTTGTGATTACAACGATTTCTTTTTAATTGTTTTTCAATTATCGTCATTCCCCCCGTGAGCATTGCTAACAACTACCTATAAGGAAGGAAGATAGTAGTTGTAGAAATGTTTAGAAATTTATAGAAGAAATAGACATAGTTTATTTGCCAAAATACTAACAATCCCGAAAGGTATTACGATCGTGAGTGCATGAATGCATGCAAGTAAATTTAAAAGGGTCTAAGGACTTCCTAATTACCTGATCAGATAGTCCTGCAGTGGTTTGCTCAAGCTCTTCCAGTTGATACCGGCCGCGTCGGTGACCGCGCCGCCGAAGCCCTCCACCGTCTGGTACTGTGTGTTTGGGTCCAGCCGAAGACTCGTTGTGCAGCATTTTTCTGTACCTAAATACATTCATAGCACTGAAGCTAGTGCCAATCCGTCTCTTTTCTATTCTGCACGTCTACTTTTTTCCCAGATGTTGTTTTGAACTGCCTACAGTGTTTTTTCTTACCTTTACAGAGGCAGAATTGTCACACGATGCCATAATAAGAAATATTGAATTGAATTGAAGTCGTCTGGCACACCCTGTGCAGGCAGCCTCTATACGAACATTGCTTACTGGCTTATCTTTCCACTACAGCATGAGGGATATGGCTCATGACATGAATGAAGAAGCGCCACTTCGTTTTAGAGACTTTATTTGATTATTCTTATTGAATTGATGCTAGAGTTGAGATAAGCGTACATAGGTAAAACTCGGGCATATGTCCTGTATCCTGTTGGGGTAGGTAATATATCGCCACCACCTAAGATTCAAGTCTTCATGCAATATGTTCAACGGTTTTGGCAGTTTCAAATATTCCTACAAATTACTTACGAAAATAGAAATGAAAAAAAATTTTTAGTTATTATATAAATAATAATAATAAATAACGCTCACAGGCACATACATTGTAATGATCCCAAGTAAGCCTCAGGCTTTTTGTTATGGGAACCATACAACAACGGCACACACATATAACATCCATGACCGAACCGGGATTCGAACCCAGGACCCTGGTTTAACGGCGGCGTGGTAACCATTACACCAATCGGGTCGTCCAATGAAGGTGTGTGCATAGAAGTGTTTTTTCCCTCCAAATTTTGCTCTACGCTGTCGAAGTTTTTGCTATGTTGTTGGCCGGCTATTTTATGATGTGTCATTGGTGGTAACTTACTTGAATCAATCGCCTCCAACTTTTCTCTAGTTTTGAAGAATCTTAGTCCGCCCTGTAACATTAGAAAATGATTAAAAGCTGACAGGAGCTGAGTACCTACTCGTAGAAAGATAGATATTCTAAACGTATTAGCTACGTGGCCGTGTTAGGTAAAAGAATTGATGTCTTTACAATCTCCTTTGCAAACACACCACCAGCCACTGATTAACCTCGTGGGGCGCCTTGAGCTGCCACTAGGGGTGACTCCATCATAATCTCGTCGCAATATATCGCGTTACACACACTCACCACGGACCGGCCACTGTTCACTCTCGCCGCGTTTTGCCTTACCTCAGAGGATGTGTGATATAGCTGCCATTAGGGGGTGCCTCACGCGTGATCTCGGCGCAATATGTCGCGTTGCACACACACACCACATACCGGCCACTGATTAATCTCGCCGCGCTTTGCCTTACCTCGGAGGACGTGTAGGCGACATAGCTGCCATCAGGGGGTGCCTCCCTCGTGATCTCGTCGCAATATGTCGTGTTGCACACACACACACAAACGACCAGCCACTGATTACCCTCGCCGCGCTTTGCCTTACCTCGGAGGATGTGTAGGCGACATAGCTGCCATCAGGGGGTGCCTCCCGCGTGATCTCGTCGCAATATGTCGCGTTGCACACACACACCACCGAACGGCCGCTGATCGCCTTCGCCGCACATGCTTTGTCTGAATTGCAACATTTTAGAAGCCATGTTATTCTTATAATATGTAGAATAGGAATAGTTTTGTAGTGTTTTTGATTGTGGCCGAAACACTAGAATGGCATCGTGAAACATTATGTCTACATGGGTGTTGGCGATGGTTCGATCCCCGTCCAAGCCAACACGTACCAATGAGTTTTTCGGAATTTATACGATTTGTAACACCACCGGCTTTTCGGTGAAGGAAAACATCGTGTGGAAACCTGCATGCTTCAATTTCGAGGCGTGTTTTTACACTGTCCATTATAAGTGGCGACGGGCTCACCCCCCGTCACACTGGACAGAGTTTCGGTACTACTGGTGAAACGTGGATGTTCTGAGGTTTCAGAATATCTCTGACTACCCCCTCGGGGAATGTAGTCGTGAGCATATGCTTATATACAATCTTAGCTTGATCATATTCTAATCTATCCTAGGATAGAAAAGTTCTGTGAAACGTACTGTACGTTTACGTACGTTAGACTACACCACTGAAGATATAGGTAAACAAGAAAGAACACAAACATTATATGTGATATGGATGTGAACTAAGAATTAATTTTGCGAAAATCAACCTAAAGGGACCACGGGGTGTAAGTTATCTGAAATCTAAAAGCTAGTATGTGATACCTATTGTGTGAGGATGAGGATGTAGAGGTTACTAAGGGATTTTTCGAAACGAAGTATCTAGTTGTCTAGGTGATTATAGACACTACTATGCCAGTCGTCCGATAAACGGTCGAATAAAATTATCGTCTAGTCGTCCGACTATCAGATGATATTACTTGTACTGGTGATTTATACATCACCATCTAATTTACTAAGTCAGCCACGGATTTTACAACATTATCCGATTCAGTCAGTTAGATTACAGCGGACACAGCCAGAACCGAATCAATACTGTTTCCAAAATTCTTGGTCACCGGTTCATAACCTTCCCGGATTACTATAGTAGATTACACACCGAGGGCAGGAAAGTAAGAAAGGTCTCAGATCTCATGTCGTCAACATGTGTAATCTGAGCTTTCTTATTTACTGTCCGAGGTTAGTATACTTTTTTTCTCCTCAATAGAGATGGAAAGTGACAACTTCGTTTAACGCAGCGGGACGACAATCGACGCTTTCCGTCTGGAGGGGAGAAAATTTATTTTATTCATCCGATAGTCGGACGACTTGACTTTATTTTATTCGTCCGTTTATCGGACGACTAGCAACAGCCCTTTCGAAAATCAGCCTCTAAAGGGGTACAAAGAGGTATTGACGTTTTTTGAAATCGACGCAGACAAAGTCGCGGGCAGAAGCTTAGTACCTATCTTATATTGTTTACCCTTTTCTACGAAGGCAACCCAACAGGTAGAAGCTATAGAATACTTACTAAATTAAATATCAAATTCTTACCAACACACAATACGTTCCCAACGCACAATGACAAAACCAAAGCTGTTAGCGCTACTTTGAAATACTCCATTGTACTTGTTTTTAATTTGTTATCATTTTCGCGATAAGTGAACGTCCATGCGATGCCAGACCTCGACTGGATGTATGTTTTGAACCGACCATTGCATTAACTATAATAACTGCTTTCATGTAGAGACTAAGTAGGTGTTACAGGACCCCGCTTTAGAATGGAGATAATCAAAAAGGAACTTCGCACACAATAAGTCTGGACCAATGTCCAGACATGCAGGTCATTGTTTCTGACCACCCCGAAGGCATTGGCCTTAAAAACTCTGAAGTTTCCTTTCGGGGTGGTCAGAAACAATGACCTGCATGCTTCAATTTATGGGCTTCGCCACGGCCCACATTTACTTACACGTCCATCAATGCCTCTTTTGCTGGCCGCTGCAGTAATGAATGCACCAATCTTTATTGAATTAATAAAGTTTTAGTACTTTTTTTTTTCAGTCAAATGAAATGCATCCCATTCCATTGTGAAATAATGGTTAGAATAATCTGTTAATTTTATACGCTTTTTAGGACATAAGTAATCTCCAAACGAGACTCGACGAGTTCGTTGTTTAATTTTTGTTTAATTCTTAATTTCTTAAATTGGGAATGTACTTTACTCTGAGGAGAAATAAATAATTTTCATTTTCATTATTTTTCAAACGGTTTTCTAATTTTGGTACCTTTCTTAAAATTTAATGTTGTCCATTCACTGGACGGAGAAGAAGACCGATGAAGAAATGGAGTAGGTAAACTCAACAAAAATAAAATAAGGAAGCTCCTCTGTGTGATTTGATTTTGTTTTTCCATGTCAATGACAGGCGTGTTTATCATTCAGTATCAACTTTGAACAACTGGTTGTTTTGGAGTCAGGTTTCTACAAAAATCGAGACACTGCTTTTTTATTCTACTTAATAAGTTTTAGCACAGGCGGACGGACAGACAGACTGACGGCGTAAGCTTAGTCCCGTTGCCGTTGCCTAGTTCATTGACCCTCGTCAAGGAAGAGTACCTACCTAATACTTAATTAGGTATGCGGACGGTTTTTAAGGGGATGATCAGACCATCAAACTGAACAACGTTCTATACAGGGTGTTACATAAGTAAAAATAAATGGGGGTTGTTTAGGCCGTCAAACTTTCTCTATGGGACCAACATGGAAAACGCGAAAAAATAATCTGGTATCCCATACATAATATTTTAAATCGAGTCGATTTGTAGAGTATAGAACATCCTTTTTTTTCGCGATTTCGATATTGGAGTTTGTGGAGTTTCATGGTCTAAACCACCCCCTTAAATGTTTATTTGTATTTTTGTAACACCTGTATAGGACCTTATAGGACCACCAACGAAATCGCGAAAAAAACAACCTATACCTACATAATGGGTAGAGTTGCTGTTTTGTATGGAACAGTTTTTTTTTTCGCGAATTCGATGTTGGTCCCATAGAGAAAGTTGTTCAGTTTGATGATCTGATCAACCATATAAAAAACCCCTGGGACTCCGTCGTATACAGGGTGTTTCATAAGTAACAATAAATATTTAAAACTCTTAAGGGGGTTGTTTAGGCCATCAAACTGAACAACTTTCTCTATTGGACCAACATCGAAATCGCAAAAAAAAAAATGTTATATCCCATACCTACATATTTCAGCTCTAGACGATTTGTAGAGTATGGAACATACATTTTTTTTTCGCGATTTTGATATTGGTCCCATAGAGAAAGTGGTTCAGTTTGATGGTCTAAACAACCCCTTATGAGTTTTATATATTTATTTTT
This sequence comes from Agonopterix heracliana, assembly GCA_963693445.1. Taxonomy (NCBI): domain Eukaryota; kingdom Metazoa; phylum Arthropoda; class Insecta; order Lepidoptera; family Depressariidae; genus Agonopterix; species Agonopterix heracliana. The sequence goes on from OY856327.1 coordinate 4,271,380, forward strand.
ACTTATGAAACACCTTGTATAAATCCATCTTCTGTTTTGTGGAGGAAAAAATAAACAAAGAAGTTCTTGTTTGATTAAAAAGTATTATTTACATTTTCATAGTACAAAAACTTAGTATATAAAACTTATTATGATACTAGTACACCTATTTACTTAAATTACAATGGCTTATTTTATTTATTATAAAATAAAATCTGATGACTTGGTAATGCGGGAACATTTCTATGTAAGTAGGAAAAAATTTATTTGTTATGCTAGGCTGCAAAGTTGTTTTTTGGCGCGAGTACTTGTATTGAAACCTGAGCATAGCGAAGGTTTCAAAGGTACGAGACGCAGAATAACTTTGCAGCCGAGCGAAACACACAACTTTTCACCTCACAACAGCGAGGAAAAAAAGTGAATTGCTAAAAAGAACATTTAAAAAAGTTTTTTTTTCGTGCTGGCCAGTGACATGAAATAGTTATTAAGTATTTTCAGTGCATTGGCGGTATAGAAAAATATTGAATAGACAGATTCGAATTTCAAAAACTCTTTCCACACTAGCGGATAAAATGCACTTCACTCAGATTTCGAATGATAAAGATAATCTTTCCGAGCTTATGAGGTGAAAAAAAAATATTTAGTAGTTGCAATCTACAAACAAAATATTGTATGAATTTGGTCGTCGCCATCATCACAGTAACGTCACGTCACGTAGCTTTTAATTATGATATCATAAAATATCGCAATGAGGTCTATTTATGGTCTCACTAATTGTTTTACTAAATGGAACTATATGGCGCAGTAGTTAATTTTTGCATACTTCTGAATAGTCCTGAAGCCTGAATAGTATTTTCTTTAAAAGTCTAATAACCATTAACATCATTTAGGGATCTTTAACGCAAACCATTTTACACTTATAAGCAATATTTTCTTTCATTGGTTCATCTCTGACTATAACTAACTCGTTATTTTCGGAAGCCGATCGAGCCATATCATCTGTAGCCTTTGTTTTAGCAATTTCAGTCGTCGTAGTAGGACTTAAGGTGGAAAATCTGGATCTTAAAGCTTCTCTTACTTTAGTCAGAAAGGCACTTTCAGTTGTTGTTGGCCAAGATTGAACGTTAGCGCCAAGTTTGAAAGGTTTATTTTCAATTACTTTTTTGGCACCATCTTTTGGAGTTCCGATTCTATTTAGGACAGATCGATTTGCTGCTCTTAGCTTTGATTCCTTAACTATATCTTTTCCAGCATCGGTTGATTTTGATTTAACGATAGATTTTTCAGGAGTTGTTATTCTGGGTCTTATGTCACTTGCATGGCCTTTAGAGTCAGCTGTCTTGAACTTCTGCAACGAAACAGGTCTGTTTCTTACAGGGGTAATCCTGGACGTTGTTGTGGGTTTTTCGTTATTCAGTACTGGTTTAGCTTTCAAAGGTCTTGTAGGTGTTACTGAAAGTCTGGATTTAAATTGCGTTGGACGAGGGGTCGTGGCAAATGATACTTTAACTTGTGTTTCTCCAAAAGGTTTGAAGTTCTTCATCAGATTAGGCCTGTTAAATTTCTTCGTCTTTTTCTGTTCTTTGGGAGCGAACAGAAATGATGTGCTTTCTTTTAACTTCACATTGGGATCTCTTTGGAGTCCAGTAAATGGAGATTTTGTGGGAATCGTAGTTAGCGTAGGAATTTCAACGCTTTTCGGTGTAAGAGAACTGGCTGCCGTTGAAATTTTGAACGGTTTTAACTTATGTTCTCTACTCTGTGGTGAATTCAATCTCATAGTACTCTGTGGCTTAGTTAGAAGAAAAGACGGTTTTCTTGAAGACATTGTATTTCCTGAAGATTTTTGCTGTGGTCTCGTCAGAGATGTAAGTTTTTCGCTTCTAGCATTCATCTTAATTTGAGGCTTGTTAGTGAATTTTAATGGGCTGTCCTTAACAGTTGGAATGCTTAGTGAAGGTAATCTAGTTTGATCAACAATATCTTCATGTAACGATGAGAGTCGATCATTCAAATCATAATGGATTGCTTTCAACTTGTCATTCATGTCATCGTGTGCTAAAGCTACCTTTTCCAGTAAATCTTGAGGTGTAGCCAATTTAGCGCCGAGCACATCTGAATTTCTTACTCTAGCCTCAGATAATGTAGATGCTAATGACTGCTGGAGATTTTTCACAGTATTTTCAGTGTGAATTCTTAGATTATCGCTGATTGCTTGGCTGGCACGTAGAGGATCTCCAAGTGGGTTTAATCTTGTATTGGTATTTATCGAAGATTGAGCATTCATTTTAAGTCTAAAATCATCTAAGGTAGGCAATTTTCCAAGAGGATTTCCTAAGTTCACAGGTTTATTGTTAAATAGTGAACCAGAATTTATTCTAGGTTTTGAATTACGTGCAAATCCTGTTTTTCTAGGCCCCACGCTAAAAGTAGCACCAAGTAATCCTCCTTTATTACCTAAAGATGATTCGAACTTCATTGGTTTTAATTGTAATGTCTTCGGTATAGCCAATTTAGTTTTGTAGGATTTCAAATTAAAGACCGGCTGATTGGACCTCAACGGATTGGATAGTGACAATGGGTTTAACTGAAAAATGTCTATGTTGATGTCTTCTAGAGGTTTGAGAGGAAGCATTGTGTGAGCACTTCGCGTGCTAGCGTCAGTAGACATGACTGAATTCCTGTTCGAGCAATCGTTATCAGAATCAATTTCAGATGAAAATTCATCTTCATCAGCATCTCTAACCTGAGTACCAAAAAGATTTGAAATACTGGATTGAATTTCTTCTAAAGTTGGTATGTTTGTATTCAAATTTAATAAGTCTGGTAAAGGTGCGATCGGTCTTCGAAATACGTCCAGGCTATTGCCACCAAACAGAGGTAACGGTTGCACAACTACGTTCTGCCGAAGGGAAGAACCGGGAGTGTTATCTTCGCTAAATTTCTGAGTAATTTGAGGTGCAATACTGACAAATGGTATAGTTGCTTCCGCATTCATTGCATCTTGATCGCTTTCTGTTTCTAAGTTGCTTTCGTCAATTTCCAGTGTTGATGAACTTTTGGAGTCCAATTTAGTCGTGCATGTTTCTATCCCTGCTGCCCCTGTTTCTTGTCTTTCAGAATTAATACTAGGGACAGCGTTATCTGTCGATGTTGCTATCGTTTCTAAAATATGCGTCTCTAATGATGAGGCGGACTGATTTAAATCAGAGGTCTCTGTTTCTTCCTCACTATTGTCTCCGCCTGATGCGTCCATGTCTTGTTCTATATTTTGATTCGTTTTTAAGCTAACTGCAACTGCGTCCATTTTGCATTCAATTTTTTTAGAATCAATTATATCTTGTTCTTTATTTTTGTTACTTTGATCCAATAAAGAATCGGACAACTGTTGTAAATCTTGAATATTCACTTGTTCAGAATCACCATTGGCTTCTTCAGACTTATCGTTACTCAAGACTTCATTAACTTGGGATTCACTGGTTGTTTTAATTTTACCATCATCTTGAATTTCAATCGATTCACTTTGATCTTCTCCACAGGCATTGTTGTTTTCGATACTTTTAAGAGGCGTCTTGGGTTCTATTGTTTCTACTTCGTTCGATGTATCTTCAATTACCTCTTTTGATTGTTCTTGTGGTACAATCTTAACGACGTTGCTGCTAGCTCCAATCATCGAATCTTGATGATCATTTATTTTTTCCAAACAATCTTCTCTGACAGAATCATTATTCTGTTCTTCAATTCCAGTTTCTTTACCTTCAGAATCTTCATCTACATAATCGACAGAGCCTATCTCTTGGATATCAATTTCTAGGTTGCCAGCTGCTGGACCTTGATCATTACTTTGTCCATCTTCTTTAGCCTGTTGTTCAATGGTCATGTCACCTTCAGTTGCTTCTAGATTGACTTGCTTTATATCTCTGTTTTCAGTTTCTAAACTTTCTGTTTCGGAAGTTAAGGTCTCAATTTCCTCATCTTGTGAATCTTCCTTTGGTATTCCTGATATTTCATTAGAAACTTCTGCTGTTTCGTGAAATTTTGGAATGCATGGATCAGCTGTTTCCAAATCTTTCTCCAGTTTTACTGTGGTGGTTTCTACACTGTCATCTATCTCAGCTATTACTTGGTGATTCTCCGATGGGCTTGGTACTGCGTCAAGTATTTCGGTATTCACATACTTGTTCTTAGTAATAACTTGGATGTTAGTAGCTTCTTTGTCGTCATAATCTTCCTTGTTATTCAGATGAATTAATTTTGCTTTATTAGACTTTGTTGGGATCAGTTCAACATCTTTCAAATTAAGTAAGTTTTTCAAGTCTAAAGGCTTGATCATTGGCAAAGGCAATAAGGGCTTCAGTTTGAACTGTGACTCTTTCACGTTTTCCGAACTATCGAGAAACTGTTCCAGTGCGTTACTGGGTGACGGATTATTGTCGTTTGTATTACGGGCATTGTTGAATCTCAATTTCGGTATAGCAAATTTATTGATCTTGTTAGCATTCAGATCTACTAGCGGTTTCGTTATATCAAGAGGCTTTAGTTTGCTGACTATAGGCCTTAGTCTCAAATCTGGAATTTTCGAGTTATGAAGTTTAAACTTATCAAGATTTGTATTTTCTAGAGACTTTACTCTACCAGGCAACTTGCTCAACGATGGCTTTGCTCTTTGTTTCAAAGCTTCTAAACCTTTATTAATATTTTCAATACGCTCTTTTATAGTACTAGCTCCATTATTCATATCAAATAATCTACTACGCAAAGAATTATTAGTCTTAGGTAAAATTATCCCTTTCAACTTTGGAGGATCTATCTTTACTAAAGATTCCTGAACATTGGAAGCTTCAGGCAAAATGTCGCCTTCTTCTGTTGTTTTAGGGTTTAATATAATAGTGACAATATTCTTAGCTGCGTCAGTAATGTCATCGACTGGTCCATCAGGTTCTGACGCTCTGGCTGCGCTCCTGGCCGCGTCCCTTGCCAGGGCGTCCTGGTACTCCTCGTCGGTGGCTTCTCGGAGCGTCTCCAGGAATGATGAGGCGAGGTCGACTTCTGGATGGAGAAGGGGCTTGGGGTCTTCCTTAGAGTCTACGGAGCTGGAAAACAATTTATTGCAAATTTAACATCTTACCTTATAGTAAGTAAATAACAAAGGTCCTTATGATTGGTCCCAATTCCATAGGGATTTAGGGATTAAGGATAGGTACCTCCTACTTGGAACTAACGAACAAACATAAAATGGTATACTTACCTACTTAAATACATATAAAATATACCTAGCTACAGGGTGTAAAAATGTGTTACATATTAAAGAAATTGCCTCAAACTAAGTACTACTGAATGACGACCACTCAGTCACGCTGTTACTGGACCCAAATGAACATACAGATGTTTTTTTTTTTGCGATTTAAATGTTAGGTTAGTCCAACAGAGAATTGTTGTTCAGTTTGAAAAATGTTGTTTTAAAATGTTTTCAATTATTTCAGGTTTTTTTTGGGTCTTTCATTATACCTACTATCCTGCGGTTTTTAAGGGAATGGTGATCAGACCATCAAACTGAATAACTATCTCTATTGGACTAATAGGTAACTAAATCGCGAAAAAAAAAACTATCTCCGTGTTCTTTTGGGTCGAGTATAGGTTTGCAGTTTTGTATGGACCAGCCGATTTTGTCCCCGATTTTGATTTTAGTCCCAGGCAACACTCTAACAAAAAAATGTAGAAAACGGTGACAGCAGGAACTAAATATTTTAGTACAAATTGCAGGTCGGTCTTGCTAGCTTATGCGTGATTTTGACGTTCTTGCGTGGAGGCAGCGCCCTCATTTATTTTCTACTCTTTTATGTCGCACTGTAGGTACGTGAAATGTGCACTGACATTAAATTCCTTTGAACGTTACCGCACGTTTCAATACATTCATTCTGGATATCGGTCACGCACGACCTGTTTTTAGTATGGAAGTTCCAACTGTTAGGTATAACGTAATGGTTACATTTTCTTTGGTTAGTCCCGTAATGAAAGCTGTTCAGTTTGATGGTCTGATCACCCCCTTAAAACCGTGAGCATATTTTATATATAGAAAGAAAGACCCTGTTTCTATATCAAGAAGCTCAAGAAGCTTAGTAGTTCATAACAAAAGTCATCAAAACTTACCTAACTAAATTCCTCAAAGGCGTCAAAGTCCTCGGCAGAAACAAAGACGGCGATCCATCAGAATCTGCCTCCCGAAGTCGACAGGGGCAGTCGTCGGCCGCCCGTGCGGTATTGCTGGCTGATCCGGTGAGATCGGCTCCTATCGGTTTTGATTTGAATTTGGAACCTGGACACGGGCAGCATTCCACGAAGTCGTATTGGCTCGCTGCTCGTACATTTTCGGCGTCTTCTGTGATTGGTTGTGATGATGCCTGTGGAAAATCATTGAATATTTTAGGGCACTCGAATTGTTATGGTGTTTACGAGGCTGTGATTCCAGATCACTGACCGGTTCAAGCATCACGCAGAAATTAGGTAAGAGCGTCCACACACGATGACGCATTAACGGAGCGGCAGACGTCTGTCCGTCATTTCGTCGTTGCGACTTTAAGATCTCCCATGTGACACTTTTTTCGAAATTAAAATTTTTTTGTAATGTATAATTTATGATGTCCTCCATAGAATGCATAAAAAACAATTTCACGGCTATCTACAGTTACAAAAATACTCATAGGTCTATAGTCATGAGAAGTTGGCAATTTAAAATCTCAATTTCCCAACACTTTTACATTTTGCACATAGGAGATCTTTTAAAATCGCAACGACGTTTTGTGAAGCAAGGAGTTGTAAGAAACCGCACGTAGAAGCACACACGGTGACGGATTGACGTACACGCCGCTCCGTCAATGCGTCATCGTGTGTTAACGCACTAAGTGGTTAGGTAGGTAGGGGTGGTTACGGATGGTAGGTAGGTGGACCGGTTTGACTTTAATTGGATAGTATTGAAAATATAACTAGACTGTTATGTTTGTATGGAGCGCGCAAACGGTAATATACCCTTAAATAGGGGTGACAGCCTAGCAAATACTGAAACGGTAAATTCAGATCATCAAACTGAACAACTTTTACTATGGAGCCACCACACTCAGGAAACGCGAAAAAAAATCAGCTGCTCCATACAAAACAGCTGTAAGTTCAAGTACCTACTCGACTCAAGTTGATTTTTTCACGTTTCCTGAGGGTGGCTCCATAGTGAAAGTTATTCAGTTTGATGCTCTGAATTCACCGTTTCAGTATTTGCTAGGCTGTCACTTACACCCTGTATTATTTATTACTACGGAGACATAGAGCTAGCCTACTCCATCTAATTTTAGATAGGTATGGAAATTAAAATACTTATTACCGTTGGCGCTTTCCATACAAACGTAGTCTGGTGATATTTTCAATACCTACTATCCTAGAAACTACTACCCAATTAAAGTCAATAACATTTTTCAGAAACAATCTAGAACCTAATCTCTATGTTCGTATGACGAATGATTTTTGTTAATAATGTATAGTTTTAAAGTTACAGTGCCTCAAAGATTTTCATACAAATCTTAAATTAATCCTATAGCATTAAAAATGTACCTATATTTTAACGAAAAGACTTCATACGAACATAGAGAACTAGATTGTTTCTGAAAAATTTCATTGACTTTAATTGGATAGTATTAAAAACATAGGCGTAGCAAGGGGGGGGGGGGCTAGGTCTTGGATCGTATATCTTTTCATAAAAACTCAAGCTCTCTTCATACACTGATCTCTACACTTAGACTTTATTGCAGTAAAATCTCGAGCTCGCTTCTGACTATAGACACATTGCAGTAAATTCTCGAGCCCACTTCGCTCTCTCCAGAATTCGGTGAAATGTCGAGCTCGCTTCGCTCGCTCCTGACTACGATTGTACCACATAGACCTAGATGCAATGCACTATAATCTCGAGCTCACAGCTTCGCTCACTCCAGAATTCAGAGAAATCTCGAGGTCGCTTCGCTCGCTCTAGGTTTTGTATCCTTTATATTTTTACAGTGAAATTTTCGAGCTTGCTTTAGTTTTTGTTACATCGACCTCGTCTGGGCCTGGCCACCCCTGCGAAAAAATCATTGCTAACTACGCCCATGATTAAAAATATCACCAGACTTCGTTTGTACCTATGCAGCGCGCATTTGCACTCTCGGAACAAACTTCTCTTAAGGGTATATTATTCGGAGCGCGCTCCATACAGACGTACTATTGTGATATTTTCAATACTAACCAATTAAAGTCAATGAAATTTTACAGAAACAATCTAGAAACAAATTTCTATGCTTGTATTGAGTCAGATTTTCGTTAAAATGTATAGTTTTAAAGTTACAGTGCCTTTTCCATACAAATCTTAAATTAATCCTAGCATTGAAACTGTATATTTTAACGAAAATCTGACTCTATAGAAGCATAGAAATTTGTTTTTAGATAGTTTCTGCAAAATTTCATTGACTTTAATTGGTTAGTATTGAAAATATCATCATAGTACGTTTGTATGCAGCGCGCATTTTCGCTCTCGGAATAATATTCTCTTAAGGCTGCACCGAGCCTATTGTGCTGCCCCCAATCGTATTTTTTTTATTTCTTAAGAAATTGTTAACAATTAAACAATATTTCAAAACAACAAGAATGTCACATTGTAGTCATTGCAGATTTTCTATTTATCGGATCATCGGGTCACTGCGGATTTGTTTTATAATGTTTACTAGTAGTTATCATCGTTATAACGATAAATTGAAAGTCAATCAACTATAGTCCTGTGACATTCTTGTAGTGTCCTGTGACATAGTTAGTAGTTATGTGACATACTTGTTTTTTTGGAAATGTTGTTTAGTTAATTGTATAGAAATAAAAAAAAATAAGATTGAGGGCAGCACAAAAGGCTCGGTAGGCTCTTAATAGTTTGCTGTGACAAGGTTCTAATGTGGCCAGGTACCTAGGTACATTTCAAATTGGTTGTTCTCGTATCAATTTCTTAACCTACTATCAACATTTGAAAACCGAACGTAACCCGGTACGGTACCTATGCGTCAACAAAAAAAAAGAAAAGATAATAAAAAAAAGGACTTACGTTTTCATAAAGCACTAAAATCAATAACACACACCGCCACATCTTCCTCCCTTTCTCTTGACCGACTGGCACATTCGGAAACCATCTCCCTAATAATACCTAGAGCTTGATAATCTAAATCAAAGTTAAAGATAACGCGATCGCATATCCGCACGCGCATCGCGACACACTGACTAAACGTGACCGTAAGATGCTGACCGCAGCGGATTTTATGGTAATGTTATCTGCGTAGAAATGTAAGAAAATTGATAAGTTTTGTTTGATAGATTAGAAAAGCAAAAATCGCAAAGGTAGGTACATAAACAAAAAAATTATCTATCTATCTATCTATCTATAACATCACGCCTCTTTCCCAATGGGGTAGGCATATACCAGACCGCGCTATCTACTACCATCCTTACATACCTCTTTTGCCTCTTTCACATCCATACATCTCTTCATACGAGTTGCTCTGTGGCTCTGCTATTGGGTGGTCACGTGCGCGTCGGTTGCCCCATCCCCGGTCCACAGTGGAACTCCAGTGGTGGCTCAGGATATTGTTCTTTTATAAGAACAACCCTTGAAGTCACCAAAATATCAATATAACCGTACAACGTCAAGCACTTTTGCTATAAAAACTCGACATTGGCAAAATCATCACATACCCAAGATGGCAGCCATTTTTTAAAATATAGAATAGAATCTCTTCATACATGCCCGTCGGTTTCGAGTACTCCGCACCTCCCCTTTTTGTAGGACGCAACTGATTTGATCAGAATACGTCCTACGAGGGCGCCCTCTGCCGACACTTTAACTCATTTTAGCCTACGTTTTAGCTCCATATATATATATCTCTTTCGTACATCTGCTATCACTCATCCTGTCCACTTGACCAAAACAACGTAGCATACCCTTCTCTATTCTTGTCACAACATCTTCTTTCAATTTACATCGATCTCTAATCACACAATTTCTCACTCTATCTCTCAGCGTAACTCCATACAAAAATTAAAGTCTTTAAAGTGCAAAATAACCAACGTCTTTTCAATTCGCATCTAAAGTTGGTAGGTTTATAGTTATTATATTGATAGCAATAGATGCAATTAAAAACCCTCCCTATATTAGAAACCTACTGCGGTTCCTGTTTGCTGTACCTAGGTCCGTACAGACTTTCGATTGTTGACATTGGAACGAAAAAGTTCGGCTGTCCGAATAGACCCCCTGGTTACGATTGCTATTTTTCTTGAAATTAGTAGTAGAAAATGTCAAAATTACGATGGAATGGGCACATCTAGACGAGATTGATTGATGAAACCTAATTATGAGGATAAGAAACCCACTGTACCTACACAAACAAGGAATAAATAAATGATGATTAATCGTACCTATGCATCATTCGATCATGATGTTAAACGTGTGATTTTCAAAAATCGCTCTCTTGTTACCGGGGAGGGTATAAAAACAGGGCGTTCACAAAATACCAGCAATGTTCACAATGGAACAGGAGCAAGTCCAGCAAGGCCCCCAACTCCCAATAATAATTATTAATATAGCCTAAGGGCTAAGGCCTCTAACGAATAAAGGTGGGCCATACTCCACCACGCGGGCTTAGTAGGTACGGTTTGGTGGAGGGAGGCAAGTTGGTGGTCAACTTGCTATCGCGCGACTAGGCCTGGAATAGGTAGGTAGGTAACTAGGTACTTACCTAATTTTTTGGACTTGGCTTGACACTGACTCCTTAGTCTCCTTACACACCGAGGGCGCAGGAAAGTAAGAAAGGTCTCAGATCTCATGTAAGTAATTGTTGCAACAAACATGTGATCTGAGGCTTTCTTATTTACTGCCCGAGGTTAGTATACTATTCTCCTCGACGGAGGTGGAAAGCGGCAGCTTCGTTTAGCGCAGCGGGACGACAATTGACGCTTTCCGTCCGGAGGGGAGAAAAACACATTATCCGTGAAAATATGGAACATAGGGAGGTAACGCACATGGCGGACTAAAAGTCCAATCTCAAACTCAAACTTACTGACCTTCAGAGGCCTAATATAACGGTTATTTCAGGCCTGCTGCGGGACTGACTGATGACTAAAAGTGTGTCGTCTGCTCAATGTCCCTAGATCCGGAGCTGACCTCCGCAGTATACCTATACCTATAGATAGAGTTCATAAAAAGAAGAATGGATAGAGTTTTTAGATGGTTTTCGGATCAATGGCTTTCAGGCCGAGATTCGGAGACGATTTTTTTAGTCTTAGTTCGAAATTTCGAATTAAGTAAGGTCATAAGAATACTTTAAGAATAGTAACTGCATAGCTAGCATGCCGCAGTGTACAGCGCTATCACCCAGCTAGGGTTGCCAACTGTACTTTATATAAAGTATTGTACGTTATTTTCAGTCAATGTACTTTATATTTTTGAAGAACAGTAAAGTACGCAAAAATACTTTATTTCAGCTAGGTCTACAAAAAAATACTGGCGAGAAATGGCAGTAAATTTTTAAAGAATGCCCAAACGAATTCTATAATTTGAAGAAAATTATAAGTTATTTTATATTTTGTCTGTCCCTGCCACTCCGACTTTCAGGGTGTTTTCAGTGAAGAATGTGAAGTGGAGGAACGAGAAGAACAGGACATCATTAAAATTAGAAACGAGCTCTTAATATGTTAAAATCTAGATTTTGAATGCAGTGCATCCCACCAAACCTATAAAAAAGATAAATCTTTGTTATTACTTGTATGAGCGAAAAGCTCCAAAAATACAGTTTCAAAAATTTTAATTATTTAAATAAATGTACTTTATTTTTTAAGACTGTACTTTTTATTTACCATCCCTGTAACGAAATATACTTTATGTTCGTTTAAAAAAGTTGGCAACCCTACACCCAGCTATCACACCTTAGCTCTCTTTCTATTTGCGTGCGAACGAACGAGATAAAAGATGTGATACAGCCGTATCACGTGTAGCATACTACGAGTGCTGGTACAAGGTCGAAATGTATGGACATACGGAATTTTGAACGAAGACTTAAAAAATGTCTCTGTTTTCAGCATAGATCCTCAATGGATCTAATCGAACACTTAAGTAATCAGTTCTGTCTCAAATACCTAGATATAATGTTTGATGAAATTCTGTCTGTCAAGATTATACTTAGTTAAACGGTCCCTTAAAAAACTAACCGCAACAAACGAAGTGGGTTAATTTTCTGATTTTCTCACCTCAGGACGCGAACCATTCGACGGAGAATCGACTATCGGAGAAATGTGTCAGAATCGACGGAAAGCGTCAATTTTCGTGCGCTAAACGAAGTTGCCTCTTTCCACCTACGTCGAGGAGAAATAGTAGATTACACAACGAGGGCAGGAAAGTAAAGTAAGAAAGGTCTCAGATCTCATTGTCATCTGAGGTTTTCTTATTTACCGACTGCCCGAGGTTAGTATACTGTTATTCTCCTCAACGGCGGAGGTGGAGAGCGGTAACTTTCTTTAGCGCAGTGGGGCGAAAATTGACGCTTTCCGGCCGAAGAGACCTTTCTTACTTCCCTGCCCTCGGTGTGTAATCTACTATAGGTACCTACCGAGTTATAATACAATTAAAAATCAGAGAATAAGTTATATCAATGATCGCCACAGACCGCAAAAGCCATGAACCCAAAGCCTAAAAATCGAACATTGAAACCGTGTCTTATCTGTGGTCTGGGAAAAAAATGTTGTCATATTATCATGTTTGTGTTGATTTTGGGTAATCTAGTGTTTTTTGCAATCTGACAAAATACATAAACAATCACAAAAATATATATATTTTTAGTGAACCCACGTGAACATTGACGTTGTTACAAAATACCCATTACTGAAATAATAATATTTAGTTTTAAACAATTTCTTTTTTAAATTCAATGTTGGTGACATTGCAATAAGGGAAAATAAAAATTAAATATGGCAACACCACATTTGAAAACTTTTCGTTTGAAAAGTCGTTGATGAAAGCTGTGATTTGTTAACGTTTTTAGTAAATTTAGCAATAATTTCGGATTTGTGTAAACATTTGAGTAGACAATTTGCCTTACATAAAGTGTTTACGTCGATAACATACGTGTCTATAAAATAACGGAGTCAAACACGCAGTAAAACGAACAAGCTTTCCTCGCCGCGTTTCCTGTGAAAACTAGCAAAATTCCGGTCTTCAAAATGGATGATTTTCTCAAAATAGAGAAGATCGGTGAAGGCACTTATGGTGTCGTGTACAAGGGGAAGAATAAAATAACCGGCCAGTTCGTTGCCATGAAGAAAATAAGGTTGGAATCTGATGATGAAGGCATACCGTCCACGGCTATCAGGTGCGTTTGTTTTCCGTTTATTTACCGCCCTTGCGTGCTTATCTTTATCAAAAATCAAAGTTAATTCATAGGCTTCATCGTTTATCTGTAAAACAGTTGAATTTCATTCTATTTACATCATTATAACCTCCTTGGTCTTGAAAACCATTTGCTGTATTCAAGACCAGTCCAGTGTCTCATCTAAAGCATTGTGGAAATCTGCAATACTCATACCCAAGAAGATAAATGACCCAATTAATTCACTTTCTCACAATCAGTGTGTTCCAGATAAAAAACGTTGCTTTTTGAAGATATTAAAAATGTTTTTTGTTAAGCGAAACCCTTCGATCAAAGTAAAATTAATGGATAGGCCCAAAGCGCGTTAAGTTGAAGCACACTACTGGTGCACTTGGTCCATACAAACTGGCACACTTGTCGGTCATCTCGTTCTCGGTACATATTTGAAGTATGCCTGTTATTTGTTTTGCCTTATTTTTCTGGTTTGAAATGTTTGCGTAAGGCCTATCCCACTGACATATATTCTAGGGATAGACAAGCTCGTTCAAACAAACAACATGTTACACAAAATGAAACATTGCAGTCTGTCACTGCCATAGTGACGAAGTTAACACGGGAACATCAAGTGGAACCGGTTGCTCCTATGAAAGGGCTTGTATATCGTTAGAGGTCAATGGCCTATCCATGAATTTTACTTTGATCGAAGCTTATACCCTGTTAGACTGGCTGCGAACAGCCATAAACTTCATCCACTCCAGTCAAGATAACACTCTTTAGAGCATACTGTACTTCTTTTTACACGAGCAGCCTATGGCTGAACTATACGAAGAAACAGTAAAACACCTTACGAGTCCAGTTTAATTACGCGTTCAGGGTGCTGATGGGGCTGCCACGATTCTGTAGTGCATTGGGGATGTTCGCTAGTAGATTGTTTTTACACTACTATGCACAAAAGGTGTATATTCTTTGTGCGTAGGATAAGCGCCAGCGCCAACAGCATCTTGACCGTGTTTGCGAGTAGGTTTGATCGTCAGTACGTGAACCATTGTTGTATGGTTCATGTGCTGACAAACAAACTATTATAATGGAGTAATATGTTGTTGTGTATATCTAACAATAGGCTAAGTGTGTTACTAACAAAATTGTGATCTTAATTGGTCGAAAATAAAGATTTCTATTCTATAAACCATCGAAGTATATTTCGTGCTCTTATTTCCAAAACTTGACAGCGCAGAACATAATTTGTAGGAGAAAGCACTATTCACCCTCTCAGCATTGGCCAAGTTGTACTCGCCTAGTGTTTGGGCTCAAGGAAGGGGTTTTGGGTATTAGTCCCAATGTGGATGGGTGGACTTACTACAGATCCGGATATCTGCTTTAGTGTATGCATGTTTCCTCACAATATTGTCCTTTACTGTTTGAGAGCAGTCAGTATTACATACATTAAATTAGAAACACTAGGTAATAGGTACAGTCAGCATCAAAAGTATCTAAGCATCTCCGGCGTTCAAAAACTTCTGAACAATTACATGAAAATAAACCCTATTTCGTACTAGATAACATTTGTTTTCAACTTAACAAATAATAACATGACAGATAAATTAATTTGATTTCTTTGCGAGTTGAAATAAGGTTTGCTATCGTAAAGTTGTTCAGATATTTATGAACACTTAGATACTTTTGATGCTGACTGTACATGGCATGTCTTATGTTCAGTTTCGAACCCAGTCCCTCACGATTGAGTGTGCATACCTCTCCTCAACGCACCACTTACGTTTGACCAAATGCCACACACCTTAAAAATGCTATATGTCAAAGCTACAATTGTCAAAGATGGCTTGTAGTTGAAGCAAGATTGCTGTTCACTACAAATGAAATACATTTTTGGGTTTATATTTGTAATAATTATCTCGATAATTTCGATCTGTACAACATGAAACGTCATCACAATGCCTCTAGAATGTATTATTACAAGTAAATAATGTGATTTTCAGAGAGATCTCGCTACTGAAGGAGCTAAACCACCCAAACATAGTGAAACTGGAAGATGTTCTCATGGAAGAGTCTCGCTTGTACCTCATTTTCGAGTTTCTATCCATGGACCTGAAGAAATACATGGACTCACTTGGGTCGGGGAAAGTAAGTTTTTACTGTATACAGAATTTGAACTATAGCACTGTATCAGAAAGAGTATATATTACTACATACAGTAGGTACGGATACTCCCTGCCTTCCACCAACTTTTTACCTCGCCCCCTCTGGCTGGATCGTGGCGTAAAATGTAAGCAAATGCGTATTCCTTCTATTCTATTTTTATTTAATGGCGTTTCCTTGTTAGATTTCGTCAGTGTCAAGTGTTGAAGATATATTTATTAGATATTGTACGGTAATAGGATATGGCGATCTCAAAGCCCCGTTTTTAAACAAAAACACACACTCTAGCCACGTGGCCATTAAATCGCAAGCCGAACGCGTTCACTTGGGACCCCCTTAGCCACGCCACTCCCTGTGTATTCCTTTCTCGCTCGTACTTACGCTTGAAATGACAGCTGACAGTGTCTAGGTGTAACTAATAAACGGGATGCAACTAATTCACCACTATTAATTTTATTACACTGTGGCCTTAGTGTGAAAGTATGAAGTGATTGCCATTAAACGCAAAATCAGTCGGCTAATAGAAATAGGTCATTTTTGGTGCACAACTGCACAGACTTCTTAAACATAGAGGGAAGAAATAGAGGACTACATATTATTTTGTCCTATCCTATCAATAAGAGATGCATGTAGAATGAATGAATGAAAATAGGCATAGCAAATTAGGTAAAGCTAAAAAAGGATATCACTGGACGTAACCATATTTTTATACTATGGCTGAACACATTTCTATACGTTCTTTCTACTAGCATAAGCAAAACTTCATGGTCAATGCTTATAAATGTGGTATTTAATACTGTAAATACAAATGTTTCAGTTCATGGACCCAGCAGTAGTGAAAAGCTACCTGTACCAGATCAACAACGCCATCCTATACTGCCACCAGCGCCGCATCCTGCATCGCGACCTCAAGCCACAGAACCTGCTCATTGATAAAACTGGCATCATAAAGGTATTCTACAGGTCCAACTTAATATTCTAATGGTTGTTTAAGAGGGGAAGGGGCAAGCACGTATCCAGACTTTGGGTTCGGGGGGGGATTTTCAATGAAAAACGACGAAAAAGGTATAGTTGTGATCACTGTTCCATACAAATATTAGGATTTCGGGGGGGGATAAATCCCACCTATCCCCCCCTGGATACGTGCTTGGGAAGGGGAGGGCTATCGGGCTATCAAACTGAACAACTTTATCTGTGGAACCAACAACGAAATCGCGAAAAAATTATCGGCTGTCCCATATACTTCGGTCGAGTAGGATTGCAGGTTTGTATGCAATAGCAGATTTGTTTTTCGCGGTTTTGACGTTTTTCCCATAGAGAAACTTCAGTCTTTGGTTATAGAGTAGAGTGGTTTGGTTGAGTATTGAGTATAGTCTTTGTTGTGTGGCTTCCTAATTACCTTGATGAAAATGGATTGATTTGGAGTTTGCTTTGAACAAATCCAACCCGCTTTTTGATGTTTTTGGTCAATTGTCATAAAATGAAATGTTTTATGGTAAAACAGCTCAGCAGAACCAAATTCGAAGTCTTCTTATCATGTGGGCAGCAAGCCCTGGTCTCCGATTTTTCAATCCGCCTTACGGCATCTGACGTGTTTTTTTTAATGTGAAGTCGAAATTAAACTACATAAGCATAAGAAGCAAATGCTCACGACTATATTCCCCGAGGGGGTAGTCCGAGATATCCTGAAACCTCAGAACATCACGTTTCACCAGTAGTATCGAAACTCTGTCCAGTGTGACAGAGGGTGAGTCCGTCGCCAAATTAAACTAATTTCAAAAATATGGACAAAAGGCAACAAAACCCGAACAGTTCCGAAACTGACATAAATGACCAGTACTGGACTGCGGAAATAAGTGTCCAGTAGCCTCTCAGCCCGCACGATAGCCGAGATTTTGGAACCGAGATACATAAAGATTTTTGATTAAACATTTCAGGTGGCAGACTTCGGTCTGGGTCGCGCGTTCGGCGTGCCGGTGCGTGTGTACACCCACGAGGTGGTCACACTCTGGTACAGGGCTCCTGAAGTACTGCTCGGTTGTCAGAGGTAAGATCATCAACTTCATTTTTTATCTTCATAGAGGCTCGTGTCGTAGTGGTCTCCAATGAAAAAAAAAATACTTGAATGTATTCTTGGATTTACTTGCTTTATTCTTTGGCGTACCGGCGCGGCGCAGCGCAGCATGGGTAGGCAGGGCCGCCGACCTGGTGAAGGCGTCTGGAACCCGTTAAACGATGGCAGCGCAGGTCCGGTCGTCGTGGCGATCCTTGGGGCAGGCGTATGTCTAGTAGTCTGCTATATCGGCTGATATGATGATGACTGTTGGATTTATTCTTCGCTTAGCACCGGCTGGCATGGCAGCGCGTTATAGCGCTATCGCGCCTTAACTCTCTATTTGCGAGGGAACGTACATCATGTGGTTCTTATGGATAAGGTTTCAGTAAAATCATTAAGGGCTGGTTTCACCACTTCTGGATAAGTCATTATGACAAATAATTTGACATATCTTTCATACGAAATATGTCAAACGATGTGGCAACTAAGCTAACAATGACTTATCTAGAAGCAGTGAAACAGGCCCTTAGTGTTATAATTGTTGGTTGCAGGTACTCATGCCCCATCGACATGTGGTCGGTGGGCTGCATATTCTCTGAGATGTCCTCCAAGAAGCCCCTATTCCAGGGAGACTCGGAGATCGATCAGCTCTTCCGCATCTTCAGGTTTTTTTTTTTAAATATTGAATCAAATTGATGTCATTTAGATGCCTTCGTATCAAAATGACCTTTGCATCACAACTTCCTAAAAGCAAAACATCCTACAGGTTGATTTTAACTAAAGCTGGCGCGTTCACAGACACACACAAATGCGTTTTTCCTGTCACTGTGTTTGTGCTTGATAGAGACGACCCGGTTGGTGTAATGGTTTCCACGCCGGACTGCTAAACCAGGGTCCTGGGTTCGAATCCCGGTTCGGTCATGGATGTTATATGTTTGTGCCGTTTTTGTATGGTTCCCATAATAAAAAGCCTTTAGTGCTAGCTTCGGATCATTACAATGTTTGTGCCTGTGAGCGTTATTTATTTATTTATTTAGATAGAGAAACTTTTCAATGTACGTTTTTTCGTATAAGTGTGGCACGCGCCAGCTTTAGTTAACCGACCTGTACTACATATAAAAGTTTAAAGGACAATCCCCATCAAACTTTTGTAATTTGGATGTTTCGTTAAGTATTTTCTTCTGAAGTAGATCGACTCCTGACGGATGATGTCAACGGCCCATGGAAACTACGACAGATAGGGCATAAGACCTCGAACTTGGGAACATAGAGGACCCTGGTTAGATTTGGTTAACAAGTCTAAACAAAGTTCCGTGTTCAAACCTCTTGCTTTCGACTTTTCCATCCACAACCATTCATTTTCTAAGCTATACTGGACTAAATGATTGAAAAACTGTCTGCATATTAAATAAAATACAATGAATTTTGTTCATACAGAATGCTACGCACGCCTACGGAGGAGATCTGGCCCGGCGTGTCGTCACTGCCAGATTACAAACCTACCTTCCCTAACTGGAACACTTTCAATCTTCATAACCATGCAAGTTACCTTTTTCTTATACATTCATTACAACCTGGCTTAGAATTCCAATATTATCAATAGATGACTTCGAAAAATAGCAACTGCGGTGCTATAAATACTATCGCTATTACTGATATTACAAATACTATCGAGTGTATTAAGATGCTATAGTATCGATACTGTTACTATTATACTGTTGCCCACAATCAATTGTGGGAAACAGTACAAAAAACTCACAAAAAAAGTGCTGTTGTGAAATGTTCTAAATATTTATCTACTCCCTCGGGGTGAAATTAAAATCCTTTTTGCTACGATCAGTCTGCTCTCTATGTTAGTTTTAAAGTATTTTCACCCTGTAAGCCTTAAATATACTCAATAACTAATCCATCATCACATTTCCACAGGTACAAAACCTAGACGAAGTCGGAATGGATCTCCTACAAAAAATGCTAGTCTACGACCCGATAAAGCGCATCTCAGCCAAGGACGCCCGCCGGCACCGCTACTTCCGCGACGTGAAGCTCCCCGCCGGCCTCACGGTCCAGCCCGCGTACATCCGGTACACCGTGTCCGAGGACTCGTCACCAGATACCATACCAAGCCCCCAGAGCGTCTAGCAGGCGAGTTTGTACCTTATTTGTAGCTTAATACAGGACACACTGCCAGTTTACTGTATAGGCCTGTATTTATAATGTCGAGTATTTGGGCTTTTGAGTTTAAGGGGAACTAGCCAACATCGCCACTCCCACTTTATATGTGTAGCTATTTTAAAAAACCTCTTCTTATTGTAAAATGAGACCATTTTCTAAGCTTTCCTTGGGCCTCTTAGAGGTTTGTATTTTTAAAATTGAAACTCACTAGAAAGTGTAAAATACGAAGTGTGGCGGTAGCTGCGAACAACGCGTCTTACAAATAACTCTTGGGCCTGTTTGACTACTTCTGAATAAGTTCTTCATTTCAATAATTGCGTATTGTAGCTCCATCGTGTGAGGAGATGATTCTATCAATATCAAGATAAGAAACACTAGGTAATACAAAACTGAGTCAGGAAATAACCCTCCTTCTGTCGCAGTCGGGTAAATACGTGAATAGCTTATCCAGCAGCTCGTTCGAAGTATCTTTCAATTTTCATAGGAAATAATTATGTCAAAATCCAAGTCAGATAAGCTATTAAGAACTTATCCAGAAGTGGTGAAACAGACCTTTAGTATAAATTCTTTGGCAAAAGCTTAGATGAGTTACGAAACAGTGAGGCGATCAAAACGAAGACCAAAAGACTAGTATTCGACAACTCAAAATACAGGACATTTCTCAGACTGACAGTCTAGTATTTATAATTCGTATTTACAATAGTTACTGGTATTCACTTAGGGCCTTTTACAGTCAGGCACCGCATGCGGGCGGCACGCATTTTCCATACATTCGGTGTGTCATAAGGAAACATTATACTAAGGATGCAACGTAACCCGAAATTCCCACCCGCATGACTGGAAAAGGCTCTAAGGGTGTCGAGATGAAAGCATTCATACACCTCGAGAGCGGCCAAGTTTTGAATATAAGTTTTCACAAGTCCAGTGTCCACCAAAAGGTCTCCGGAATATGGTTAGGTAATTTGTCATTTTATGTTTGTTAAGAATGTGCGTCTAACGAAAACCTAGTGCTTAGTGAAACTTGTGGCCTTTCGAACTGTTCGCATTGTAAATACTTAATAATATATAATTGTATTATCATTAGGATTACTTAGGATTAGCGCAGTTACTTAAATTTCGTCCTTATTCAATTGAAATATAATCGTAAAAAGCGCGCGCAAATAAACGTCGCTGTCCGCGAGGGCAAATTAACACCATTTACATTTCTATTTCAATTTGATAAGGGTGAAATTTCAGCGGGAAGCTTAAGAGAATTTTATTCCGAGAGCGCAAATGCGCGCTGCATACAAACGTACTATGGTAATATTTTCAATATTAACCAATTAAAGTCAATGAAATTTTTCAGAAACAATCTAGAAACGAATCTCTATGCTTGTATGAAGTCAGATTTTCGTTAAAATATACAGTTTCAATTCAAGGATTAATTTAAGATTTGTATGGAAATCTTTGAGGCACTGTAACTTTAAAACTATACATTTTAACGAAAATCTGACTCCATACAAGCATAGAGATTTGTTTCTAGATTGTTTCTGCAAAATTTCATTGACTTTAATTGGTTAGTATTGAAAATATCACCATAGTACGTTTGTATGGAGCGCGCCAACGGTAATGTACCCTTAAGTATTTCTCCGGCGGATCTGCGCTGTCCCTTAATTGTGTAATAGTCATATCTTTGATTTGCCATGAAGTATTGGAAGCAATTAATACATAGCAATAAATGACTGCATGTAAAGTGAGCTAAGAATCTTGAGTTTACCTGAATTACTCATGTTTTCTCGCTGTTTTGCGTTGATGGAAAGCTATGATGTTTACAGAAATGTGATCCTATTTAAAATACCAATCAAATAATTGTAGGAGACTCGAAAGGCGAGCTTTACACATATTGGAGTCGGTACAGAGCTTATAGTATGTATAAGCAAAGGTACATTTATATCCCATTTCAGTTTTAAAATGTATCTTACGAGTCTGATTCAATGATCTGATATCGTAATGAATCTACAAATAAGTACCTGCTATTGCTATGGAACTGCATAGGTTGAAGATAAATAAAATAATTATAAAAACAATCTACTACAAATATTTCTTCACAAATGAACCACAGCATGACAATCAAATAAATATGAAATTGTCTTTATATCTAATCTATTGTCCCGTCTCATTTTTATTCGGGAAAGGCCTTTCCCTGCAATGGGAATTTACAGGCTAAACTATTTATAAGTCCAATAAATTGTGGTATATTTTTTTTTAGAGTACACTGTTAGTACTGTTAAAGCCCGACCAGAAATATAAAAAACCTCGCCATGTTGCGGAAAATCATTGGAACAAATTTTTGTACTTGGAACTCTGTCATTAAAGGTTATAGTCGATTGCAGCGCCCCCAAACCAGGTTTTTTATATTCCTGGTCAAGCTGTACAAAGCTAATGTGCCGACCCCACAATGTGTACGTCTCACTAGAACGAAACGTTTTTCAACCATTATGTCTGCTCACTTGTTACTGTGATACTACGAATTGACTTTTAATAACGGCGGTAGTTAATTCAATAGGTTTGCAGATATAATCGTTTGGTTCATCTCTATTTTAGGTGCTATGGTTATGGAAAACTACATTTCGTATTTTCGTTTTTGTCCTTTGAAACCCCAAAGAATAAATACTAATAATACGTACAGAAGTCTCACACCCGTATAGCTCAAACAAAAGTTGATAAAACATAAGAAATATAAAGCTAGTTAAATTGAACTTTGTGCGCATCGCTAAGGCAAATATTACACTGCATACTACAAGGTTGGCGCGCAAATGTATGAGTTTGTCCGTTGCCAGGGTTCGCGTGGTTTGGTGCGTTTTTATACCTAGGAAGCGGAGTGAGCCAAGCCTGGTAGCGCAAGAAACAAAATTGAAAACACGAGACATTGTTTTCTAACCTAGCCAGTAGCTTTCATAATCGTATTTATATGTTGATTTGAGTTCTTTTTCTACTTTTTGTATACCAATGAATCTTGTGTCTGGTACGCGAGAGTTTAGATTTGAATGGCAGTCTGTGCCAAAGGCAGAAAGTACGAAAGTAACATTTTACTGCCTTTGGGACAGATTTTTGTGACGTGAAGCCATGCAGTGGTCAGCAACATTCCCAATAGGCCCTGCGCAGACGAATAACAGAAATACTTTGTACTCTTTGAATAGACGTTTCGCAATGCGTCGCGTCGCAATTGCTTCTAACTGAGGTCACGAATGTGTTAATTTATTTCAACGACATCCTTACAGAAATATACACAGCATGGAACACTGGTGATTTAGACCGTACACCAAATAAATAACTCAAATATTTATCTCAAAACGGGTAATAATTATCTCAAAACTAATAAAATTTTCCGGTTGCACAATCTAGAAAGAAATTGCTTTTCGTATTTTACATTTTAGTGTTTTGTTTTTCAAACCGGGTGACGGTTTTCAAAAGAAATCCAGTATGGTTTAAAAATTAATGTACGTATGCAAGACATTTCATTGTTTTGTGCATTCACTAAGTCCTATAATAGACGGCATTCTTTTTCAGTGGTCGAGAACGTGACGTTTTCTCGACATTCTTTTTGCGCGACTGTGACGAGATTAAACGGTGTTTTTACGCGCCGTATTTGCTTTATCTAATTGTGTTAAGTATCTATTTCACATATGTGTAAAAAGAATGACATTCTCGATCGCACAAAAAGAATTTCGTCTTTTAGAGGCCTTTACAGTATGTTGTTCCGTGCTGGTTTTTCTTAGATGTTAAAAGTCTGCGGACTCTCCGTCGTTCTGCGCTGGGCCTTATTTTGTAAATAATTGTCATGTGCCAAATATGTTTTTGTGCTGTCCTGTTGGTCACCCCTGCGTGCATCGTTAGGCATAAGTTTGACTTTTGCGTTTTAATTGTATCGTATTCTTAATTAAGTAATTAATAAATGAATTGCATTTAATTAATAGGATTGATTTTAGATTTAAAATTTTCAATAAGATATTCGGTTCATTTGTAAAAAAAAAACAATATAATTATGACTATTTTAGTAAAATTGTTGTTCGTTTTATTTTATCTAATACCCCGATGTTTGGTTACATATATTACTAGAGTTTACTCGAGACTGCGTCCGCACAATTATAACCAGATTTTAAGTCTAATGGCGAGTGACCTTGCCTGCCGTGTAGGAGGCGATGGTTCGATCCCCGCCCAGACAGACTCGTACCAAGGACCTTTTCGGTGAAGGAAAACATCGTGAGGAAACTCTTTGGCTTTGTAGCCTTTATTTAGTTCAATATTGTTTGAGTATTCCATCTATTCACATACTAACTGTTGGTAGAAAAACATTGAATATTGTACTTTATGTCAAAGTTTAATCGTTCTGTAAATATTGTTAATAAAACAACAAAAGTAGCTAGTAGTAGTAGTGGCTAGCTTCTACTACAACATAAATACAATATAATAAATAAACATTTATAAGAACACAATCATTAATAGTACATACTTGTAATATTAAAGATCAAGACTTCATTATTACAGACTTAATATATTTTAAAGAAACACATTTTGTAATGTTGATCTAGAACAACAAAGGAAAGACTGTATTTCCATTGAAAATAATCAATGAATACATGCCTATTATTGCATTTCTTACGTTACATTGATTGTGCGTTTTACAGTTCATTTCATTATATTACACAAAGTACATTGCACAATTTTCAAATAGAAGCGATTTCTGAGCGTAGGCACCTTTAATTAAAATAAAAAATAGCGCAAGGTAGGTGACTAGCCTGTAGCGCATGGACCGCATAAATTGAGCCCCTGTCGCCTAATTTACTTTCTCGCAATACTGGCGACATTGCGTGATTGAGATACTTTTTTAAATTTTAGGTGGAATAAAGGTACCACAATGCCTTCGTGTGCTAATGCTAATACTCGTTGGAAATCATTCAAAAAGAAAAACAAATCACGACATTTCTTTTCACTCGTAAGATACTTGAAAACCTGGAGTGCGATTTTTGAATCTCATTCGGTGAGCTCAGCAGTTGAAAATATCAAAATTACTATGGAGATGTGCATCTTTCTACTGCTGATTTTTCTTCAAAAAATCGCACTACTGAAGTATGATTTTTGAGAGTCAAATCAGCAGTAAAAAGATGCATATCTTTGTAGTAATTTTGTCATTTTCAACTGCTGAGCTCACCAAATGAGATTCAAAAATCGCACTCCAGGTCCATTTTTCGAGTAGGTACGTACGCAATGCAAGAACGTCACCTATCTTCCGTTTTTTAAATTTAATCAAAGGTAAGCACAGAATATTTAATAGTTTATAGTTCTACATAGCGTAGGCGTTGATGGAACGATATAGCCGCGATATTTCTGAGATCAATTCGATGTGGCGGCGGAATATTGCCTACGCTCAAAAATCGCTTGTGTGATAGTGATAGTCTCTCAACAATAAAAAATTTTGAAAATAAAAAATCCTTGTTTCTGGTTATATTACAATAGATAGTACTAATGTGTTTAAAATTAAATAAATAGTTTATAAAACTTGATCCAAGACTTCTTCATCTCTCTATTCTATCGCTATCATCATTTGTGTTTCTCCGCTTACTTCTTCTAAACCACACAACGGATTTTGATAGTTTCCACTGCCATTCAGACTCTAAGCCCCACTTGCGCCAACCTGTGCCACGTGCGATCGCACGCCGCAGGCGATCGCGTTCCGTCTATCCTGTATGCTCTAGCAAATGACGTTCCTGAGTGACAGACAAGGATGGAGCGACGGAAAAGTGCGATCGCGTGCGGCCATGTGTAGTTCAAACCCATAAACTCCAGGTAACCCATGACTTTTTGTATAAAAAAATAACTGAGAGAGCTATTTTATCCGGAGTTAATTGCTAACCCGTGGTTGGCGCAAGTGGGGCTAAATGACTTCTCTAAATTTTAGAGAATTTCTTCCGAAAGGTTTATGAGAATAATATATTTACTTGCCTATACACCACTGGTATATTCAGACATTGAATAAACCAAACAACTTTCCTATAAAGGTCGAAAAACGAGAAAATTTTGTGGTCCACCTCCCATACAAAAGTGCAGATCACCCGATCGATTTTTTTATGGGAGGCCCAAACAATTTTTCTTTTTCGGCCCATGTTCCTTAGGGAAAGTTGTTTAGCTTGTCTGAATACATCCTTATTTTGTTAGTAATTAAAAAACTAGTGGTTTATTTAGGCATGTACTCAAAATGTATTGTAAAGTTATGAGTGGTGTATAGTGTAGACGCCGGGGGTCTGCTGCGGCTGCAGTATGATGCGGTGCGCGACCCCGCTCAGGTCCTGCTGGCTCAGCGTTGATACCGCCACAGTGGCAGCTCCATGTAGTCGTTGTTAAGTTATGAGTGGTGTATGGTGTAGACGCCGGGGGTCTGCTGCGGCTGCAGTATGATGCGGTGCGCGACCCCGCTCAGGTCCTGCTGGCTCAGCGTGGATACCGCCACAGTGGCAGCTCCATGTAGTCGTTGTTAAGTTATGAGTGGTGTATGGTGTAGACGCCGGGGGTCTGCTGCGGCTGCAGTATGATGCGGTGCGCGACCCCGCTCAGGTCCTGCTGGCTCAGCGTGGATACCGCCACAGTGGCAGCTCCATGTAGTCGTTGTTAAGTTATGAGTGGTGTATGGTGTAGACGCCGGGGGTCTGCTGCGGCTGCAGTATGATGCGGTGCGCGACCCCGCTCAGGTCCTGCTGGCTCAGCGTGGATACCGCCACAGTGGCAGCTCCATGTAGTCGTTGTTAAGTTATGAGTGGTGTATGGTGTAGACGCCGGGGGTCTGCTGCGGCTGCAGTATGATGCGGTGCGCGACCCCGCTCAGGTCCTGCTGGCTCAGCGTGGATACCGCCACAGTGGCAGCTCCATGTAGTCGTTGTTAAGTTATGAGTGGTGTATGGTGTAGACGCCGGGGGTCTGCTGCGGCTGCAGTATGATGCGGTGCGCGACCCCGCTCAGGTCCTGCTGGCTCAGAGTTGATACAGCCACAGTGGCAGGTTGCAGCTGAGAATCAAAACAATTTGTTTGTATTAGTATTCAAACTGGGAGCGCGGACGTGATGCCTTTTTTTACATGACGTGATAAATACAAGTTTAAGAACCCCTGGTTTACTGGATTTAGGCAAATAAGGTCTTAAGCAAAAGGCCATGATTAACATTGTTATATTTATTTATCTATCTATCTATAACGTCACGCCTCTTTCCCATATTTATTTATTTTTTTATTTATTTTATTTTAGGAAGATTTACAGCATTACAATTTTATTAAATATTCTTATATAAATCTAAACGCCAATTGAAAAATCTCCACATTTAAAAAGTAAAAAACTAAAACTAAAATTATATTATACTAGTGTTTACCCGCGACTTCGTCCGCACAAATTATATACCAGATTTTAAGTCAGATAATAAGCTATCAAACAAAAAAAAATCGGTTCAGTAGTTTTTGCGTGATGCGCGAACAAACAAACAAACACAAACAAACAGACAGACAAAATTTCTAAAAAAGGTTGATTTCGAGTCAGGGATACCTAAAAACCATATCGTAATCTTTTTTTTGTAAATATCCTCAATGTACAGACACACTTCAGTTAAGTTTAGATTAGATATGCCACTCGTCTCATTTGTTACACAGATAAATTGGACGTAGTTTTGCAAAAAAGATCCAACCCACAACCAATTTCATAGTGGGTTGGATCTTTTTTGCTAAACTGCGTCCAATTGGAAAATATATTAATCTGAACTTGTAATTGTAGTTTATCACTAACGGTCACTGGTGTTGCCAAAGTAACCTTGTGCAATTTTGCGTTTAACGGTTGCTTTGCTCGTAAGGAATAGGTCAAAGTTATGCTGTGCTTAATTCGTTCAAACTGAAATTTTGCTTTGCTTGCATTTTGCCTCTTGCAAACAGAACGCTATGAGCGTGTGCGCACTTAAAAATATTTTACGTAAATAACTTTTGTAAATAAGCGGTAGTGGTCCAATAATCACAACAACTGCTTATTTACATGATTAATTAATATAGTCATCGTTATAGGCCTTTCCATCTACCGCAAATTATTTAAGCAGTGTCGGAGCAAAGTGTATTAAAGTTACTAGCGTAAATAATGTGCTCACCTGCAGAATGTTGGGCAGCATGGTCTGACAGCTGGATGTGGCGACGTGCAGTTGATGCTGTTGCTGCACTTGCTGAACACCCACAGCCTGCAATGATAACGATCGCCATTATATAAATGAGAAGAACAACACAGACGTTCATTGCTTTTGGATTCCTTGTCGATTTCAAGTATGGCGACTTCTCTTAGAAAAGCAGGTATGCAATATATCGAATACCTGCATACCGGGGTAACAGAATTGGGTAATATTTAAAGGGGTGATTTATACTATTATACTGAACAACTTCAGTGTGGAGACAACGTCGAAATCGTGAAACAAAAAATCTGATATTCCATACAAAACTGTAATACTCGACTCAAACGTTTTTTCATGGACTAAACGATTATGGAAAAGCAGTAGGCCTACCATGAGTTTTCACTGTCCTTTACTACGGTCGTTACTTCACCAATTTTGTATAGAATTTCGTACAGCGCTCCTAGTGGATACGTTGAGAACTAATTTCTGTCATAAGAATTGGCGACGTAACTGCAGTAGTACAGTACAAGGAAAACTCATGGTAGGCCCTCTGGTGTTTTAATCCACTATAATTTGGCAGAAGTATATTTTTGTAAAGTACATATTTGCGAAGAGTGACTGCGGGAAATAAGGTGAATGGTGCCCTGCACGCCGTAGTGAGTAGCCAGTCTGTATCAAAAAGGGCACGTCTGGCTATTCACAACGGTGTGTTGGTGCCTACCCTGATGTATGGGAGTGAATGTTGGGTATGGAATAAAAGGAATGAAAGTCGAGTGAATGCTGTTGAAATGCGCTCCTTACGAAGTATGTGTGGTATTACTTTGGTTGATCGAATCAAGAACTGTGTCATAAGGGATTGGTGTAAGTTGAAGGATGATATAGTAACAAGGATTGAAAGGGGTATGCTTAGATGGTTCGGCCACGTAGAGAGAATGAATGAAAGAAGACTAACGAATGAAATTTATCAAGCAAAGGTGAGCGGAAGTGTTGGGAGAGGCCGTCCGAGGAAAACATACCATGATCAAATCAATGATCTTTTCCGAAAAGGACAAGTGCGTAGCACCCTCAATCGACGGAAGTGCATGAAGAGATGTATGAATGTGAATGAGGCTAAAGAGGTGTGTCAGAGTCGTAGCGTGTGGCGGTCCGTGGTCTCTGCCTACCCCCATGGGACAATGGCGTGAGCTTATGTATGTATGTATGTACATATTTGCTTATTATTCGACGTCACTTACGTGAATCTGTATGGGCTGATGCTGCGGGTGGATCTGTATCGTTTGCACTTGCAACTGTTGCGGTTGTTGCTGTAAGACAAATTAACATTACTATAATTTTCTCAAAATATCATTCGCAATAGCAAACGAGCTCCTAGCTAGTATGGTTTCTCTACTCGCACGCGACGCGCCTTTCCGCACTTTTCACAGTGCGATAGTCGCGACATGTGGTATGGAAAAAAACCGAGGCGCACGCAAGTAGAGAAATCATTCTAGCGTGGAAATGAAATGAAATGATATGTCTCATTTTCGCTTAAAGTTCAATTCAAAAAGGTCCAACTTTTATTTTAGTAACTACGTAATTATACAGTTTCACTGTTATAAGCTGGAAAAGTTATTGAAAATGGAAATGTAACTTCTAATTTAACAATATTCGTCGCACTGATTGTCAAAATTTAGCAAGAAGTTAAAACTATTGAGTTACCGTATTAATTTGTTGACTCTGCTGCAACTGAAGCGACTGTACCGATGATATAACTGGATACGTATGTTGTCCACTCTGAAAGAGAAAAGTTTTACCATTTTTATACTCTGTAACGTGTAATTTCAATAATAAAATAAAATAAATCCAAATCTTAAACTTTTTTTAGATCTTTGATATAACACTACTCGCAAGCGTTTCAATAAAAAGATTTTCAATAGTTAGGAGAAAAGCGAATTAGATCTGTCTCTTTCCTTCGGGGCTTCGGGCGAACTAAATAATGTCCGTATGCCCAGCGGGGCCCTCGGACCTAGGGCTTTGAAACCTAGCTGATCATTTAGTGCTCATTTAGTGCTCTCTGAATTTGTATGGCTTATATTTAGTGCTTCAAAGATAACGGAGTTATATCAAATCTAAGCTAGCGTCCGCCCAGCGGGGCCCTCCTTTATTATGGACAAAAATGATTAAAATGTTACATCAATATTTAGTGCTCTGAATTCCTACTAAAACTGTATCAAAAGATTTGATCTAGCTGGTTTGGTTTAAAAGTTATTGCATTTTTAAGTTTTTAATTTCCAGCGGGGCCCTCTCTTGTTTGACTATATAAGTCGCTGAAATTAATGTCGCCATTTAGTGCTTGATGCCAGGTATCTGTCTGTATGGTTAATTTACACATTCTGCTTCTAATTAACCTGGAAAATGCAATAATATCTCGCAACATTGATTCATATAAAATGACATTTCGTGGACAGTCGGCATCAGAAGTAGATGAGAGCTTTACTTGTCCGTGGTTTCCTAGGGGATCGCTAGAGGGCGCTACGGTCTAAGCTTTCAGACACAGAGTTTTATCAAAACCGGTCCGGTAGTATAATAGTGTACCTATGGACACACCTGTGGAACGTTCCGTGCCGAACATTCGGTTGAATACGTGTCTACAAGCAAATATGATGCGTAATGGTACGTACTGGTGTGTCGCAGGTATAGGGAAAAGCGTTGCACGCGTATTCAACCGAACGTTCGGCGCAGAACGTTCCGCAGGTGTGTCCATACACTTACATTTAGACATAGTGTGATACGCCAACAATCAGACAAACCTTTGTAGTAGGTATTATATTATAATAATAGATAGATATATATAAGTACTTACCTACACACACGCGCACTTTCATGAACGTGTTGGTACTAGTTAGTAGAAGTCATACGGCAGCGAATAATTCATAATATCACATCAAGAGTCATCAGGACTAAAATACGACGTAGATGTAGACAATGTACCAGAAATACGGGTGCACAATTTTAGGTGGACTAGTAAAAATAGTAAAGCTCTCGTATACTTCTGATGACGACTGTCCGCGAAATGTCAATTAATATGAATCAAAATTGCGATATATTATTGCATTTTCCAGGTTTATTAGAATCAGAATGTGTAAATTAACTATACAGACAGATACCTGGCATCAAGCACTAAATGGCGACATTAATTACAGCGACTTATATAGTCAATCAAGAGAGGGCCCCGCTGGAAATTAAAAACTTAAAAATGCAATAACTTTTAAACCAAACCAGCTAGATCAAATCTTTTGATACAGTTTTAGTAGGAATTCAGAGCACTAAATATTGATGTAACATTTTAATCATTTTTGTCCATAATAAAGGAGGGCCCCGCTGGGCGGACGCTAGCTTAGATTTGTTATAACTCCGTTATCTTTGAAGCACTAAATATAAGCAATACATATTCAGAGAGCACTAAATGAGCACTAAATGATTAGCTAGGTTTCAAAGCCTAGGGCCGAGGGCCCCGCTAGGCATACGGACATAACTAAATAGGTATACGATTACAAGTTATGAAACGGCCCCCAAGTTGATGGCTGACGTTGATGTAGTCAAAATCTACCATGCATTCGTTTCGTGTCACACCTTGGAAGTTGGACACTTTCTCAATCAGTTGCAGAAACGCTCATTAGAGTTATTCCTCCATTAAATCTCTTGCTAGCTTTTACTACGTCAACCTTTGACTATTTATTGTAAGGCTAGTGCCTTGCGGTAGCATTTCTCCTCTGCCACGGTATAAGAACAAATGATCATTTGCATTTACATTCAATTTTATATCTTAGCTACACATCTTTGCACAAAGAGAAGCGAAGGCATGCATACTTAGAGTTAACCCAAACAAGAACCGTAACTGGCAGTCGAAGTGTTTGATTAGCCTGCAGGAGGATGCCACGTGCCTCCCAGTGCTAAAGATGACCACATACACCATGACGCCAACTTATAACTTCACCAAAAACTACACGGTTACATTTCCTTCGAGGGATGACTGGCTTGAGGGTCAAACGTCCATCAAAGACAACTGCCTAACTTGGTACACAGACGGATCCAAGATGGGCAATGACGTTGGCAGCGGAATATACGGCGAAAACCCAAGATTACGGCAAGCCCAAAATCTTGGCAACTACGCCTCCATATTCCAGGCTGAGGTCTACGCCATCACAGCCTGCGGGGGGGCTCGCGCGGTGTGCGGAGGGGTGAGGCACCGGCCGTTGGGGTACAGCGCGTAGGAGATGTAGTAGGTACTGGGACAGCTCCCCCCGCCACCCGCACCCCGCGCACGATAGGCCTGTCGCGACCCGAGAGCGCCCGACCTATTATTATTATATTCACTTTGACTGTACTGTATGAAGAGTAACTATTAGAACTTAGAAGTTTTCTGTAGTAATTATAGTACTCTGTGGTACAGTATTCTTTCTTATGCTGTGACAATGTCAAGGCTATTATAATATTGTTGGATGACATACCTGCACCAGTCCCTGCTGCACGTGCTGCAGCGGCACGGCGAGCTGCTGCACGCTGCCCACCTGCAGCACCTGCTGCTGCATCTGCTGCTGCTGCTGCTGAACCTGCTGCACCTGCTGCACTTGCTGCTGCAGCTGCTGCACTTGCACTTGCTGCTGGACTTGAGGCTGTTGTTGCTGCTAACAAAATAAACTCTTATTATGGGTACTGCAGTTAGAGGGTGGTGTTTGTTAAAGTTGCCGGCATGAAAATATCTGGCAGCAAGTTGACTCCTAATTTACCTCCAATAGCTTTCCTCGGTGTACATACGGTCTGGCACTGACATAAAGCTAGCGCGTACAATGCGACATAAAAGAGTAGAAAACAGATGAGGGCGCTGCCTCCACGCAAGAACGTCAAAATCACGCATAAGCTGGCAAGACCGACCTACAATTTGTACTAAAACATTTAGTTCCTGCTGTCACCGTTTTCTACTCTTTTATGTCGCACTGTACAGTGTCCTACTTAATATGCTGACGATTTTTAAAGAAGCTAAAAATCAACCGTTCCATACAAAACTGCAATCCTACACGACATGGGAAGGCAGATTTTTTTCGAAATTTCGACTTTGAATCCAAAAAGAAAATTGTTAATACTCATGCCACGCAAAAAAGTTATGCTTTTTTAGTCTTTTTCTTTTGTTTATTTATATGTTTTTTTTTTCTATTTTTCTTTTAATTTTATTTTAACTTAGTCTTTTTTTTCTATTACTAATCTTGATTATTATGCGAGAGATAGGTAGGTCACATCACTAGGGTCACTACACGCAAGACCCACGTACCACCAGGGGTAAGGCCAAGGGTACGGTGGGTCTGAAGCGAGTAAGACAGACCTGCATATGTGTCATCATGTGTTTCTTCAAGCTGTGCAGGTACATGTATGTCTCACTTGTCCCTGCTGCCTCCTACACGGACCTTCTATCAACACTAACCTGCATATGTGTCATCATGTGTTTCTTCAAGCTGTGCAGGTACATGTATGTCTCACTTGTCCCTGCTGCCTCCTACACGGACCTTCTATCAACACTAACCTGCATATGTGTCATCATGTGTTTCTTCAAGCTGTGCAGGTACATGTATGTCTCACTTGTCCCTGCTGCCTCCTACACGGACCTTCTATCAACACTAACCTGCATATGTGTCATCATGTGTTTCTTCAAGCTGTGCAGGTACATGTATGTCTTCACGCAGAGCCCGCACTTGTACCGGCGCTGCGAGGGCGCGGCCTCCTGGCCAGGGCCCTCCACAGACACCTCCTGCACCACTATTTGACCTATAAACAAAACAATTTTATCAAGTGCCACATCTATAAGCAGTATAAAACATCTCTATTCGCGTCTGCGCTCACCATTTCTGATTCGCCGCTTCGAAACCACGCAACGGATTTTGATACTGTTTTCACTGTCATTTAGAGAACTTTTCCCGGGAGGTTTAACGAATTTTCTTGGTATCAAGTTTAAAGTGAAAGCAGATGGAGTTTTGGGTAATTATAAAACTGTAACCGAAGTGTGTCTATACAGGGTGTAAGTGACTGCCTAGCAAATACTGAAACGGTGAACTCAGACCGTCAAACTGAACAACGATCACGAAGGCTTTCCTCAGGAAACGTGAAAAAAATCAGCTGTCCCATACAAAACTGCTGTACCTACCCGACTCAAATGTATGGGACAGCAGATTTTTTTTCGCGTTTCCTGAGGAAATCCTATAGTGACAGTTGTTTGATGGTCTGAGTTCACCGTTTCAGTATTTGCTAGACTGTCACTTACACCCTGTATATAAAAGATTAATTAACAAAAAAGGTAACAGCATGGTGTTTAGGTGTCGATCACCAAAACAGAAATGTTTTGTCTGTCTGTTCGAGCATCACACAAAAACTACAGGACCGTTTTTTTTAGGATTTAAAACTTAGGATTAGACTAATACTAGAAACTGGTATTTTTTTTCTATCTACGATGACGGGAGGCAAAATCTTGTAGAAATATAATAACTACCTTGTACGTGCCCCTGCACTTGTATCTGGACGTCGTTGTCCTCTGTCAGGGGGTCGCTCTGTGGCTGCTGCTGCTCTGATTGGCACTCGTCGCCCTTGAGCTGATCGATGTTCTGCGCCTCCGTGCTGTTGTCGGAGTTGGACTCGCTCTCCGGCTTCGCCTCGTGCGTCTTGAGATGCTTCTTGTATGAGCTTGATTCTATGTAACCTGCCATTTGATTAACAGTAATTTTAGTAAAATCGAATGTTAAATTTAAAAAAAATACTGCTTATAATGTACCTGCTTATAAATTATTACATTGCGGTACTGGCTAGGGTACAGGCATACTCTGATGTAAAAACCACAAATCCACAATGAACGCTACTTGTTTACTGATTACAAATACACATCTATGTTTATTTTAGATCTAAAGGAAATAATAAATTCTCATTCGCACTTCCCATCATGTTCCTAAATAAAGATGTTTAAATAAATGCAGCAGAGTCAATTCCTAAATAAAACTACCGGCTGCGCCAATATAACGAGACTCACTCTTAGCACAGACGCCGCACTGGTACTTCCTCTCTCCGGTGTGGTGCCTCCTGTGCACGGCGAGGTAGGAAGGTGAACTGAACCGCTGGGAACACAGCTCGCA
The DNA here is from genome assembly GCA_963693445.1 of Agonopterix heracliana. Lineage (NCBI taxonomy): Eukaryota > Metazoa > Arthropoda > Insecta > Lepidoptera > Depressariidae > Agonopterix > Agonopterix heracliana. The sequence goes on from OY856327.1 coordinate 4,306,469, forward strand.
GCCGAACAACTTCTCCCCCGTGTGCTTGCTCGAGTGGACGCGCAGTTCCGTGCGGGACGTGCAGCCTTTGAAACATACTGGGCATACGAACCTGTGGACAAACGTTACATGAAATATAAATAAAATGAAATAATACTTAATTAAATAATAAGAAATGTTTCATATAGTAGATTACACACCGAGGGCAGGAAAGTAAGAAAGGTCTCAGATCGCCGAGGTCAACAAACATGTGATCTGAGGCTTTCTTATTTACTGCCCGAGGTTAGGCTACTATTTTTCTCCTCGACGGAGGTGAAAAGTGGCAACTTCGTTTAGCGCAGCGGGACGACAATTGACGCTTTCCGTCTGGAGGGGAGAAAAATAATTTAATCAGTAATATTACTTTAAAAGATATGTTGGCATCTTTTTCATTATCTTTTATTAGTTTGTTTTAAAGAATAACATTTAGAAAGTACGATATTCAGGGTGATATCGAAATCCTTTTAACGGAGAGTCTACCCATCAAACGACCGACATCAGACAACCCGGTTGGTGTAATGGTTACCACGCCGGACTGCCAAACCAGGGTCCTGGGTTCGAATCCCGGTTCGGTCATGGATGTTATATGTTCGTGCCGTTGTTGTATGGTTTCCATAATAAAAGCCTTTAGTGCTAGTTTGGGATCATTACAATGTATGTGCCTGTGAGCGTTAAAAAAAAAAAAAAAAAACTGAACAACTTTACCAAGTTGGATAAAACATGAATTCGCAATAAAATCTGCTGTTCCATACTAAACTGCAATGCATACCTACTCAACTCAAATTTATGATATGGCTGATTTTTCTTGCCATCTTAAGGTTTGCTCCCATAGTTGTTGAGTTTGATGGGTACTGACTTCTTGTTGCCAGTGTGTGTGACCATGTGGTTGTCCATGTGGTTGGCGGAGGAGGTTGTGAAGCGAGCGGCGCAGAGCTTGCAGCTGTAAGGCTTCTGATTGCTTCTCTATTATTAACTTACTTCTTGTTGCCAGTGTGTGTGACCATGTGGTTGTTCCTGGCGGAGGAGGTTGTGAAGCGAGCGGCGCAGAGCTTGCAGCTGTAAGGCTTCTCGCCTGTGTGCGTGCGTCGGTGGTAGATGAGTGCCGACTGCTGGGCGAACTTGCGCTCGCAGAACTGACACTCGAATGGACGCTCCCCTGTTACAAAATGTTGTTAGTTTAGGTTAGTTAATCAAGATTACAGTCCCAAAGGAGATAGATAGTTAGAGATATGTAGATATTCGCGGAATATCCACATTTATCTAGCTGTGCTAATCTATGTGCATTATTCCTTTATTAATTACAATGTGTGATATTCAAAAATATCACCCCACCAGCAGCAGTGTGGCAGGTATAATAAATAATGAGGAACAACAATGTTCTTTTATTTATTTTAATTTTGAATGTAGTATCAAAGTAGTTACTTACCTACTTAACCAATATACATAAAAACCATTATTGAAACTCTTGGACATCATGCATATGCTCGCCTATGCATATGCATATCTTCCCCGAGGGGGTAGTCAGAGATATTCTGAAACCTCAGAACATCCACGTTTCACCAGTAGTACCGAAAATCTGTCCAGTGTGACAGGGGGTGCGGGGTAAGCCCGTCGCCACTTATAATGAACAGTGGGTGGGACTCTTGGACATACTTGGTCTAATTGGTCCATCATACTGAACAAGTTTCTCTATGGGACCAACGCCACTTTCGCCGCTTTTAACCAAAGCCACTTTCTACTTCTGTGAGGCGATGAACAGCTCATTTATGTTGAAATAAACATATAGACAAATTACCTGTATGTACCCTCATATGGGCGTTAAGTTTGGAAACCTCGTAGAACCCTTTGTGGCAGATGGTGCAGATGTGGTTCCTGATGCCGCGGTGCTTCTTCATGTGCTGGCAGAGCGTCGAGTGCCGGCGGAATGTCTTGCTGCATTCTGAGCACTTGAGCGGCTTCTCACCGGTGTGGAGGCGGAAGTGAACCTTGAAGGTAAGGGAGTATGGTTTAAATTTGTGCGGATTAGTGATTGGTACAATACAGGATTCTCTATGGAGCGGTTGATAGTGAACATGCGTGCAAAACAAATGCGGATCATCGGTTCGAATCTCGCAAGAGACAAATATGTGTATCGTTAGTTATGTACTAATGTATATTCTGTCATAATATCTACAAGTTCGGGCCAGATTCTGGTACGTTCATTAAATGGGACTGGATAATCTGTTTTCAATAAATTTTAAAGCAAGCTATCTACCAGTTTTAAAATTGTGGTACATTTTATCCTAGAATTAAATCTAATTTTCATCGATTCAACAAAGATGTCGCGGCCAAAAACAAATGATTTGAAATCTCAGATTAATGTTCATTGTATTTAAAAAGGCCCTTACAACTTACAAGGCCCTATAAAGATTCTTTACGATTATAAAAATTGCATCTCATCTTGGAACCATAAATATCTTAGATAAATATGCTAAAAGTAAGCCTTGTTACAACTGCATGCAAGACTTACAAGAGTAGTAGCAATGTTTCTGACCACCCCCCAAGAAGATTTCTCCCTCTACGATGTAGATTAGGTACAAAATTTCTTCCAAAGAGCATCTATTCACTACATGTTTTTTTTTCCATCCTATTTCGACAAAACTGTCAAAAATTACTGTCGAAAATGGTCGTAAGCAGTCAACTTGACACCTAAACACTTTTATAATCATCTCACAAATAAAATAATCAAAACAAATAATGGGATTCGATTACTACGGAATCCTAGGCGTTAAACGCTCCTGCACCCAGCTGGAAATAAAGCGAGCTTACCGTCGCTTAGCCCTAAAATACAACCCAGAAAGACACGACAACGACGAAAATATGAAACGGATCTTCGCCCTCATTGGCGAAGCTTACGAGGTCCTCGTCGACCATAAGAGAAGGGCTGTATTCGACCAATACGGCGAAGAAGGCTTGAAAAGAGGAGTTCCAGGCCCAAACGAATACATACAACCATACGTATACCACGGGGAACCTCTGAGAACGTACCATGACTTCTTCGGCACTAACAACCCTTATGCCGATCTCCTAGATTACTACGAGAACCCTCCGCCTATGTTCGAATCACCTTTAGGCAAAGGTTATAAAGAAAAAGACCAGACAATAGTAAGACCTCTTTCTTTGAGCCTTGAAGAGGTATACAAAGGCGGTTTAAAGAAAATGAAGATACAAAGACTGGTGTTTACAGATGAAACGTGTTCGGAACTGAAATTGAGGGAGAAAGTTCTATCTATACCTATTAAACCTGGTATATATCCTAATACAGAAGTAAGGTTTAAAGAGGAAGGCGATCAGGGACCTACTAGGATACCAGCTGACGTGATATTCATAACAGAAGATCGCCCGCATGAGACCTACGTCAGGTCAGGACTAAGTGATCTTTTGACTGTAAAAACAGTTACTCTCGAACAGGCTTTGTGTGGTCTCATGATTACTTTAGTAACTTTGGACGATCGAGTTTTGAGAACCAACATCAACGATGTTATAACTCCGACGTACGAAAAGATAATAGAAGATGAAGGGCTGCCGGTGCCGGCTTGCCCTAACAAGGCTAAAGGTAACTTGATAATACGATTCCAAATAGAGTTTCCTGATTATTTATCTAAGAGAGCGAAAAAAGCGTTTGAAGAAGCATTCAAGGTGAAGGATGAAGAAAAAGAACAGTTTGAGAAGTTGAAATGCGGATCCTTATCGACGCCAAGTATTTTTAAAATGTAAATATTTTTGACATTCAATTTTTTTGGCTTCGAATTTATTTGAAGAAAAGTTCCTACGTTGAATTAAATCGATTATTTAAAATATGGTTTGCCTTTTATACTAAATTGTTTTTTGTTAATAAAATCTTTAGTAGATCTCACTGATTTCAGTAATGATGGATTAAAAAACACCTTATAGTATAGAGATACCTTTGAACGGCTGTAACTCCTATACCTATTTGAGTTTTGCAGGCAGACCTGCTCAATCCCCATCACAGAGATGCTGAATCAGCCTTGCAGCTGATGGTTACCAAAAGTACGTGTATCTCTTATACTATTATGGAGTAGTTTAGTAGTTTCTATGTGTAAAGATTTTACTCCCCTTGCAATCAACAGCACAAAGCTTTATCTACATAACACCGGATCATCGTTGTACGGACGCCACCTCAGGGCGTATCCGCTTAATAACCCCTTCTCACAGACGCTGCACTGATTATATTCCAAAGGACTCCCCTTCGAATCCGTAGGATTATAAAAGGCCTCTCTCCCCTATACTTGGCCGTACCTTAGGTAGGGCGGATACACTGAAGAATCTCTTTTCGCAGACCGTGCACTGATTGTATTACATAGGACTAACTTTCCAATCCGTATGATTATAAAAGCTCTTAGAACACATGGAGAAAATATACGGCCTCTCTCCCCTATGCCTGGCCATGTGTGACTTCAGGACGTATCCACTGAAGAATCTCTTCTCGCAGACGCTGCAATGATTATATTCTATAATCTATGGGACTCACCTTTACATCCGGAGGATTATAAAAGCTCTTAGAGCACATGGAAAAATTTACGGCCTCTCTCCCCTATGCCTGGCCATGTGTAACTTTAGGACGTATTCAATGAAGAATCTCTTCTCGCAGACTCTGCAATGATTATATTCCATAATCTATAGGACTCACCTTCAAATCCGTAGGATTATAAAAGCTCTTAGAGCACATGGAGCAGATATACGGTCGCTCGCCCCTATGCCTGGCCATGTGTGACCTCAGAGCGTATCCACTAAAGAATCTCTTCTCGCAGACGGTGCACTGATGTGTTTTCTGTTCGAAGTGGGTCTGGCGGTGGCGGTAGAGCAGCGTCTTGGTCAGGAAAGTTCGCTGGCAGACCGAGCAGGTAGGCTGTTTGGGGGGTCGTTGCTCGTGGGTACGCATGTGCATTTTGAGCATGCCTGGACCCTGTAAAGAATTTAAGTAGCAGATATAGACAACAAAGTAGACTTGAACAAAAGTTGAGCTCATCTGGAAAGCTATCTTCCAGTAAAGTCGCCAGTGAACGTTTTTAAGGACTCTTAACAGAGACATTGGATCATGCATGATGCATGAAGCGCTGAGTAGAGGAAGAAAATGTTGTCCGCCAGACACTTTATGCGTGAAAATAGACAGTACAGTGCGACAAAAAAGAGTACAAAAAATGAGGGCGCCACTTTCCTTTTAAGAACCTGGCAAGACCGTCCCAGATTTTGTTAATATTTAGTTTTTGCTGGTGACAGCAAACTTACTACTCTTTTTTTTCACGCTATAGCTATAGGTACGGAACTATACAGAACGATAAACCGCCGATAAACTGTTGTGCACTTTGGCGTGGTAATTTTTAAGACACAAAAAAAAGAAGTACAGACATTCCTTTTACAGTAATTATTACAGTAATTATTTTTGAGTACAATACTTTCACAGACTTGAAATAGTATGTCGAAATGTAACCCTCTTAGGCTTAAATTTGGGTTAAACATGGAATAGGAAACAAGCACAAACCTTAAAAGTCCTCTCACAAATATGGCACATAGGTGGTTTCTTGCAGTTGGCCTTGATCCAATTTGTATGGGACCTCATGTGCTGCTTCAGCCACCGCGCGTGCTTGAACTCCTTATGGCAGAGGTTGCACACATGCCGCCCCGGAGACACCGTGGACGTCGCTTGGAAGACCACGAGTTGAAGGTAGCTCTCTTCGTCGGAGTTCAGAGCTTCATCTTCTTTTGATGATGACGGGGCCGCGGCCGGCTGGAAGAAAGTTGGTGACTTTTTTTATTGGTTTACATATTCACATGAATCTTAAAACACGCTTAATAGTGGAACCATAGAGCATTCATAGCTTCCTAATATTATGCTGACGGTTTTTTAAGAGGATGATCAGACCATCAAACAGGACAACTTTCTCCATGGCATAAACATCGAAATAGCGAAAATTTTGGATTTCATCACTTTAGATTATAATCGAACCCGAACATACTGATCATCATCATGACATCAACATAATGATCGATCATCCTCGACAGATATCGACGAATGTTCAACCGGTCAAGCATCGTGCGGAGCCATGCTGTGCACGAATCTGCCAGGAGGATACGTCTGCAGCTGTCCATCAGGTCACAAGCTGGTCGGCGGCAATCGGTGCGAAGATGTCGATGAGTGCACTTTGGGAGGAAATGTGGTAATGCTACTTATTCGCTCTTTATTGCCGTGCAGTCTAATGACCGAATGAAGATGGCGTCGGACATTTTTTTTTTATTATTTAGATATACAATTATATTATATATATAGGCTATAATCGCTCTCAATCGGCGGCTATCATCGGCGTCGGCCATGCGTCAGGCGCCAAATCTATCGACCAATAGAAGCAGATCATTTCTGGCGGGTAACCGTAGAGTATCGTGATAGGTTCACGCTGTTTTAATAATAGTCAACTGCGCAGATACATTCTATTCATTGGTACTACTGTACCTTATCTTCAACAAAATCGTCCTTAATGACAATCTCCTGGATCTCCTGGGGCTGTTCCGGGGAGAAGAAACCATCGAGCAGTTGTCCCGACGCGTTGGCTAGAGGGAGCTCTATGTACTGCATGTAGTTCGGCTCCGTGCAGTTGATGCTAAGCACTTTCTGCTTCTCCAGTTGCTGGAAAAGAAGTAATCTGTCATGTTTGCATGCATGCATGCCTATGCTCTCGACTATATTCCCCGAGGGGGTAGTCAGAGATAGGTATTCTGAAAACTCAGAGGTAGAGAGTAGTATATTCCTTGACTCAGAATATAATGTCTAAAAAAATTAGGTGAAACTATTATTAAGGGGATGATCAGACCATCAAACTGAACAACTTTCTCTATAGGACCAATATCGAAATCGCGAAAAAAAACCTGCGGTCCCATACATGCAGTCAAGTAGGTTTGTATGGAACAGATGATTTTCTTCGCGATTTCGATATTGGTCCCATCGAGAAAGTTGTTCAGTTTGATGGTCTGATCATCCCCTTAAAATAGTTTCACATAATTTTGTTAGTCCTTATGCACAAGTCATCATCCCATCGTCCCTGTAATCTTTGACCAAAATAAATGTGGAAATACTAATATGAACATTTTTAACCCAATTTTATAATATTTTATCAAAATGAGAAATATAAAAATACAAGGGTTTAGCCATCGTAGCTACCAAACGGAAAGACCGATGTCGATGCGGTTTGCGAGCATTAATCAGCACCAGTTTAAAAGTCCTTACCTGATTTTTCATAGCTTCATCGGCCAAGTATTTGACATGCTCCCGCAGAGTGATATCATTCCTCTCTACTAAATCCTTGAACGCGTGGCAGCGAGATATCTGGTGCACGCACTGTAGACACAGTTGAGACGGCAAACCGTCACCAACTGCTACCTGAATAGGGGAAAGAAGTCTTTGTTAATTACATAGGTACCATTATAGGCATTATAGGATACTACCACTAGGATAGGGCACAATGGAAACTGTTGGATAAGGCCTTTGCCGAAAGGCACACTATACAGGGTGTTTCATAAGTAACAATAAATATTTAAAACTCTTAAGGGGGTTGTTTAGACCGTCAAACTGAACAACTTTCTCTATGGGACCAACATCGAAATCGCGAAAAAATAATTTTATATCCCATACATATTTTAGCTCAAGTCGATTTGTAGAGTATGGAACATAAATTTTTTTTTTCGCGATTTCGATATACCTAGGTCCCATAGTGAAAGTTGTTCAGTTTGATGGTCTACACCACCCCCTTAAAGGTTTATTTGTATTTTTGTAACACCTTGTATAGGTGCCTAAATAATCTTTTTACTTTTCAAATAGGTCACTTTTACAAGTCCACACCTCTTTGGTGGATTCCGGGCCTTAAGGGTATCCATCAAGTTTAGGGACGGATTTTGTTTTTAGAAAATTTTTATGTAAGTACCTATTTATATTCATGGAATAATAAGGAGGTAGCTATGGGCACAAACTATCATATCGCTATGAGATAAATGCTACTTATGCACAAAAAAAAATTTTTGATTCATTATTTTAAAAAAGTTTCAAAATTCCCGCCGCGCTATCCCAACCCAGCATGACGATGCAATAAAGGACAACATTATAAAAATAAACAATAATATCCATACCCATCTCAGTCAGTCATTTTAATTTATTATCCTACATCTCATCCACTCTTATCACTATTGCGTAAGCCAAACAGAGATAGCAATATATTTCTCATTGAATTTCGAGAATACGCACGTAGGAATCTTGAAATTGAATGACTTCTAAACAAAGATACGAGGACAAACTCGGTCGTCGACGCACCATATACATAAGCACATGAGTACGAAAGGGATAACAATACGTTCCCAAAATGTTACAATCAATCCGTCATCTCAACTCTCACCTGCACTTTCGATATCCCCATCAGCATCGTAGCCGTGAGTTGCTCAAATAATGGTCTCATGTCCTTTTTTATCTGCAAGCAGGCTCGACATATTTTGTCCAGTTTCAAATTCTGCATTTTATTAGCAGCCATTTTGGGCCGCTATTCACCTTTTCGTCCTTGTTGATCGATGACAAATCACACACGATAATCAAAACTAAAAATATCCATTTCTGATTTTCACAATCTTTCAACACGCGAGTTAAGAAAAATGGGTAATTATTAAAACACTGGGTATACTCGTCTTTTAATTCTTACGAAACCCGAACCAACGAGAGACAGAAAAAGAAATAAAATTGCGACGCGGGGCGTTCTTTCTCGAAAGGTGGGGACAGAACATTGACTTTAGTAAGAGGGAGTGAAATAGACATAGTTTTAAAAGCGTTGAAACACATTTGCGCGAAAGAGATAGCTGATTGGTATTCACACACGCAATCCACTGTTCAATATAGAAAGCATGCAAGGTCGGGCAAAAAATTGTGAAAATAAAAGCTATGATATTCTGCTATAGTCACGGATCCGTGACATACACGTGACGAAGGAAAATGCACTGTGTTATAAGATTTATACGTTGTAGGATTCCCTGAAGCAATAGTAGGCATTGTTGTTTGTCTTTTTCACTCTTTACGGAAATTTAAAGAGCGAAAGTGAGATGTCGCTATGTCATTTGGATTACAGTATTTTTATTACTTTATTATAAAATCGTGAATGAACCGCATATTGACGAGTTTCCCTTGAGTTTCACTTTTATCTCAAAGTTGAAGTAAATATTTTTAATTTATTATTACCTTTATGGCCGTGCCGTGATATAGCTGTCGCGCTTTAGCTCTTTTTCTATTTGTGTTAGAACGAACGAGATAAAAGGCGCGATATAGCCTTATAGCACGCATCATACTACGGGTGCTGAACGCATATATAGGTACTCGTTTCATCACTGTGTGTATCCGAATCAAAATGAACTGTCACTGTCACTTCAACTGTCAAGGTGTCAGCTGCGGCTGCAAAAAAGCAATTTTTTTGTAAACAAATTCGATTAATTTTCTACTTTTTGTTGCGTCCAAATCCTTACAAAGTTCCATTGAGTGTGACAAAACCCAAGAACGATGTCTATTTTAACGGGCTCTTCCTGGGAAGGTACGTTTCATTTTGTTTAAAACACAGAACTTCTTTTACCGGTTGACTCCGATAACTTATGACGTTGCATTTACTTCATAAAGCTAAATAACAAAGCGCTATTATTGTTCTTGTTGTTCTATTCTTGTGTCTTTTTGGAACCATCACTACACAGATCAATGATCAATACTGTTGACTACAATAAGAGTTTTATGATTTGCACATTCCACATGATTATTGCATTATAATAGGCTAACTAGAAATGCACAAAAAAGCATTCAATCGGATTCGAGCCCGAACCTCAAGATTGAGTTTCCATACCTCCGCAACCGACACTCTCTGACATTAAATTCCAGTGGCAGATACAGAAAAAACTCAAGAGGCGGCGCTAAAGATATCTAGAGCTTGATTTTATCGTAATAAAAACACAAGTCACATGCAAAGTTTAAGAATATAAGAAATAGCGTGATAATAAACTCGCAATTAGAGAGAGCTCGAAGGAGAATGTTGGCTTTGACAGCCATTGTTCTGTCCCGTAACCATCCATCTATACATGGTCAGGGGTGGCGCGGGCGGCAATAGGGGCGGCCCCGCAAGGGGGGGGGGGGGGGCGCGTGCCCCCTGCACCCCCCATCTATATCCGCCACTGTAAAATTCGGCAGATAGATAAATGATTTGAAAATGCTAAATGCAGTTTCAGTATATTTTATGTACAGATTATCTTCGCAGCCTGTATCCCGTACACTAACATTTCACGAGGCGGCGGTTTGATTCCTGGCCTGTACCACTAACTTCTATGGAGTTTATGTATGTTTGTATTTATCATTATCACTAGCTAGTGAAGGAAAACATGAGGGGAACCCGTACCTGAGAATGCAAAGAAAAAATACCATAAGTTTGGAGGTATGTGCGAAAATAGGGTGAGCTTGGGGCGAACACAATAGATCAGCAATGGTTGCATTGTTTTATACAAACCTTGCTTTCAATAACCCACTCAAAAAAAATTGAGGACGTACCGAATGAATGTGTTGTATATTTGCAGAGCTAAGGAAGCAGGCACGGCTGCTAGAAAACGATATAGATGTCAAATTGGTGGCATTCAGTAAGCTCGGCGTGAGCTCGGGCTCCGCTCTCAGCTCAGAGAGTGTCCCGCTCATTAACAGCGATGACATGTTCGACACTATGTCTATGGAGCTACAGTCTTTACTTAATAAGGTATGTCATCTTCTGTTTAGACTACGTGCTATAGAGTTTATCAACTCGGTGGCGTTCAGTAAGCTTGGCGTGAGCTCGGGCTCCGCTCTCAGCTCAGAGTGTTTCTCTCATTCACTGCGATTTCTCAAGCTATGTCTAAACTCTGTCCAGTGAGACAGGAAATGACTCTTATGACATAACATATAAAAATAATTTAATAACAATTGCTATAGTCTGTCTATAAAGTCGTGGCATGAATGTTTGAGGAACTAATCATTTTAGTATGGTGGTGTGGCCAGGTTATGCTTGATTTTGACATTCTTGCGTGGAGACAGCGACCTCATTTTTTGCCAATTTGTAAATTAATGCTACTGATCATTTTCCTACATGTACTGTCCACATAACGGGACTTTGGCGGAATTGTGATAACACATTGGACACTTTAAACAAAAATTGAATTGAAGACTTTATAGACAGATTGTACCTACTACTTAGATTTAATGTTACTTTTAGTCCACAGACTGTAATAAAAAATGTGTTTGCTCATATGTCATATGATGCATATTGAGATGAACCATAATATTGAGCTCAATTTAAATTTAAGCTTTCAGCAATGAACGACAAAATGGGAGAGTTTGCACCCAACGGCACTGCAACCATGCACACCATCAAGAGGCATAGAGAAATACTAATGGTAAGTTATTAAAATACTAAAACATTTATTCAATCGTAGTGTACTGTTCACTGAAGTTAAGGTATTTATTTTTTTCTATTTTAGCCATTTCACAATATTTGTTTCTCTTATTTTTTCAATGCTTCTGTCACCCCTGGAATGATAATGCCAGCAGTAGCCTCATCGGTTTTTTAATAATCCAGAGCAAGGGACACCGGTACAGGCTCACTGTTCTGCTTGACAGAGGGTCAGCCAACCAGCAGTTGAGCTGTCCATTGTTTCAGTTAACTGTTCCAATAAGTATAGATCTTAGATCTGTATTCCGGACACATTCCAGGATATAACAGGTGTTTCATGAACAGTACTTGTATGTACGTCACTTCGCTTCCAGGATTACCAGCAGGAGTTCTCAAAGACGTCAGCGCGTGTGAACGCTCGGCGGGAGCGGGAGGAGCTGCTGCGGGGGGGCAGCCCCCCTCCCTCGGCGGCCGCCGGGCTGAGTCGCAGAGACCAGTACGCCAAGGAGTCCAATCATTTGCACAGGTGAGCATACATACGAGTACTACTTTTGTTAGTTCGCGGAAGTCGTGTGGATCATGGGCTTTCTGGCATTTTCTATTTTACTTTATAGCGCGCCTAGAGAGATCTATGTGGGGGGGGGGGGGATAGGTAGGAAGGTAAGTGATTACAGCACCTACTTTTTCAATCAATTTTTCTATGAATACCCCCCCCCCCCCCCTCCTCCCCCCGAAAATTAAATGTCCTCCCCGAAACCAAAGCGGACTATGATAGAGTATTGCATTGCTCTGCCCATTTTGCGATTAAAACAAATATATTTTGTATACTGCATGGAATATTCCTGAACGATTGGCCCGCGATTTCGCATTGCATATGGAGGATTGGAGTATTGGAGGAAAAGAGAGGAGGCTTTTGCCCAGCATTGGGACACAAAATGGGCTATAAAAATACTGCGTAGAACATAAGAATTATTTAATTAAATAAACTATGGTGGTTTATTGGCAGCTCTCACACGCTGGTCGACGAGCAGATAAACATAGCGATGGAGGCGCGGGAGCACCTCACGTCACAGCGGCACACATTCAAACGCATGCAGACCAGGTTCAACGACATCACCAACAGGTTAACAAAATATAATACCTAATGTACTTGCTTTAGTATTTCATAAGACGTTCTACCATAGATAGACCAGCATAGGTAGCACGACACCGTGATAATGATAAAGCGCTATCACACCTCTGCTCTCTTTCTATTTGCACATGAACGAACGAGATAAAAGGCGTGATAAAGCCGTATCACGTGTAACATGCTACGGCTGCAGGGGCCTATTTCATAAACATTACGATTGTAATTTATAATGCTATACAGACAAACATACATAAATAATGCTATACAATTTGAAATACATTACTAAGAATGCTAGGATACATGTTGTTTAACGCGATATATAAGTAACCAGCAATGTACAATGTTTATGAAATAGGTCCCAGTTATTGTAAATTAATAAAAAACTACACGTTTAATTTACAATGACAATTCACGGTACATTGCTGGTTACTAATGACGACAAATATTCAGTAGGTAACATAATATTGTGTCCAAAACACAGATCACCTCCAATAGATACCGCATACAGGGCCGGCGACGCGCACCACTATGATTTTGCACTGATATAAGCAACGGGATAGAGCGAGATCGGAATAGTTCGACCTTGAAATGGCCAATCATGTTGCATTATTTCGTGCCCCGCTACCCGCACCTACCGCCAAAAATGGTGACTTCGGGCCTGTACGAAATTTTCAGCATGCGGTATCTATTGGGGGTAATCTGTGGTCCAAAACCTCTCTGCAATGTACTATGAATCACAGATAACTAGTTTCTTCGTAACAGATACATCACTTCAATAGAAAACGATAAATTCTCACGCTTTAACACTTTTACTGCTTAGGTCGGTCATAGCCTACTGCGTAGGTCGGCGAAAAATGGGCCACAGTGCTAAAGAACCCACGTAACGAGTCAGTTATATTGCATTTCGGCTGTGCTCTTCTTCTTATCGAGTGGGCTGCAAAGCCCTGGTGTCAGAGTTTATTCAAACCGCCTTACGGCCTCTGACGTGGTTTTTATGTAACGACTACTACCACCAGTGATAGTAGCCGGGACCAACAGCCTAACGTGCCATCCGAAGCACGGAATCATCTTTCTTTTCAGACAATCAGGTGATTCAGCCTGCAATGTCCTAACCAACTGGGGAAAAACGCACAAAGTGACATTTCACGAGGTGCCCCCCGTGGGAATCGAACCCACGACCTCCGTGTCAAGAGCCCAATAATCTAACCATTAGACCACGGAGGCAGGCTGTGCTTATGACTTACAGCGCGAGTCACCGACAACCTTACGCCTGCGCGGGTGACCCACGAGACGAGCCAGTTTATCGTTTCACGGTTACGACTGTGCGCACGACCTACAGCGCGAGTCAACCAAACCTTACGCATGGGCGGGCCGACCCACGAGTTGAGCCGCTTTGGTCGTTATACGTTACGACTGTGCGCACGACCTACGTGCGGCGTCAGTTTTAGCACTGCGCGAGGATCATGATTTTGAGCATAGCAGCGAAAGTGTTAATTACCTATTTCCAGACGTTACGCGCAAAAATGTACCTAGTAAAGCTCGTCACAGCGTTGTTATTACTTCGTACAGCGCGCGATGTCGTTGCCGTCTGGCTCTGGAGCGAGTGTCAGAAATCAAGCAAGTGCAACGTTTACGATGCGCCAAAGTGTATGTAGTTCAGTCAAGATGTACATCCGAGCTTGCAAAAGGTCAGGTTGTTCTGAATTTTTTATTTATGTTGTTAGGACCAACCAATATTAAATTGCCAAATTTGCAATTTCCAAAGTGATGTGCTGGTGTTAAATGGAATATGTCGACTTCCTCCGAAGGTCGAATCCTGACGGATGACGTCAACGGCCCGCGGTCACTATGACAGATAGGGGTATGGACCTTGAACAATGTCATAGTGGACCCTGGTCAGATTTTGTTGGCGGTGAAAAAAATCCAAAATTGCGAAATCCAAGATGGCTGCCATGGAAATTTCAAACGCCAACGCAGCTTTTAAAGGTTCAGTGAACCGACTGAAAATTTGTATCCGGGGGTTCTCGGGGTCGCTGATTAAGAATATGGAATCATTTTGTTTTTATCTTCAACTTTCAAGAGGGTCGCCATACAAATTTCATAACTTCATAAATGATGTTACTTTCTCGTCCCTCTAGCCCTCAAAGGTTATCCTATGAGGAAAGTGCACAACACTTTTTTTGTAGGAAATGTTGTCAGAATTAAAGTATACCTACAACACTATTCGATACGACTTAAAGATTTCGAGAAAAAAGCGAAAAACTGAAAAAAGTCCGAAATTTCATGGTTTTATGGTTACACCGCCGCTCGCTCAGCACTTTGGAAATTGCAAATCTGGCAATTTAATATTGGTTTAGGTCCTAACAACTTATAAAAAATTTAGAACGACCGAACGTTTTGCAAGCACGGCCCCCTTTTCATGTTTAACTTGACTGAACTAATGTGCTTATTTCGGTATATACGGCCGAATGGAGGCCTGCCTTAATTATCATCTTAAAGTCACGTGATTTATTGACTCTAAGTTCCTGTCGTTTGCCCAACATCGTGCCAGCAACAGCTAATATAACGTTTGTCTTGCAGATTCCCGATGCTGAATAGCCTGATGTACCGGATAAACGCGCGCAAACGCCGCGACTCCCTCATAGTGGGCATCGTGGTGGGGGTGTGCACGTTCTTAATGCTGCTCTACGCGTTCCATTGACTGTGGTAGTGTTGATGAGGTTGTAACGTGTTCCGGAGGAATAGTGTGTGGGTTAGTGTACGG
The DNA here is from genome assembly GCA_963693445.1 of Agonopterix heracliana. Lineage (NCBI taxonomy): Eukaryota > Metazoa > Arthropoda > Insecta > Lepidoptera > Depressariidae > Agonopterix > Agonopterix heracliana. The sequence continues at coordinate 4,321,854 of OY856327.1, forward strand.
TACAGACATTATCCTATAGCCTATATGCAGTCCGTCAAAAAATTGTTGAAGAAAAATGAGGCGCTGCCCACAGACTTAAAAGAAGAACCAGACGTAATCTTGTCTAATCATGAGTGAAGCACCCATTTCTTTTGTGTTCGTGCTGTCACGCGGTACATAATGGAGGCGGGTTGTAGGTCCTTCGCCTAGAGCTAGTGCATATGTGTGAGTGTAGGTCCCTTGTAGAACAAACGAGATTGATATACATATTACCTTGCAAGCTTCACATCTTTTTAGTGCAATATTCGGTCCGTATTTCTTTCAAGTCCGTGGCGCTGCCTCCACACAAAAACGTCAAAATCAAGCATAACCTGGCAACACCACCATACTAAATTAGTTCGAACTGAACTATTTTCCAGACTTTTTGACAGACTGTACGTCCCACTGCAGGGCACAGGCCTACCCTCAGAATGGTGTATGGGCGTAGTCCACCACGCGTGCCGTTCGAGCTTTTTTCGTGCATCGCGCATCGCACTCATGTTTCATTACAGTCAATATAGACCCTATTTACTTGGCAATATAGACCCTATTTACTTGGCAACAACATTAAAATTCCAAGAAAGCTGAACGTGTGCATGCGGTTGATTTTGATCGATAGGAAATAGGAAACAACCACTTTATGACAAGAAACAATGTATAAATTCCATAGATGTGTGAGACAAAAGTATAAAAATGCACGTTTGTGTGAACGCACCCCAAGTCTCTTGGCTTCCTTGCTCCAAGGTATACGGACCTAGGAGCAAGTAAGCCGAGGGATATTCAAGTGTTGGCAACTGTTTTGGTTAGATATACAGGGTCCTTCTTAATATGATGACACTTTTTAAGGGGATGATCAGACGATCAAACTGAACAACTTTCTCTATGGGACCAACATCGAAATCGCGAAAAAAAAATCAGCTGTTCCATACATTTGGCTCGAGTAGGTTTGCTGTTTTGTATGGAACAGAAGATTTTTTTCGTGAATCGATGTTGATTCCATAGAGAAAGTTGTTCAGTTTGACGATGACGGTCTGATCATCCCCTTAAAAAAGTGTCAGCATATTAAGAAGGACCCTATAGTTATGTATCTGTTAGGATATCTTCATTTGGAACACGTTACAAGAATGCAGACAGGCAATTTATCCTTCATTTCCTATGCAATAACTTTATGTTTAAGCTATTATCACAAGTCCTGCGGATTGCATTTTACCTTGTTCTCTAATAATTAATTTATGGGTAACAATAGTTTTATTTAACTTTTAATTTAATGTTTATTGCATGTCAAAATTTAATTAGAAATGACATAAAACATAAACAAAACATTACTTAAAGCCCGACCAGAAATATAAAAAAACCTCGCCATGTTGCGGAAAATAATTGGAACTAATTTTTGTACTTGGAATACTAACATTAAAGGTGACAGTCGATTGCAGCGCCCCCAAACCAGGTTTTTTATATTCCTGGTCAGGCTTTACTTTAAAAACTTGCATATTTTCACACATCATCATCATCATCATAAGCCTTTTCATCTATGACAGATGATTTAAACAGCGTCTTAGCGGCACTTACGCTCGTGGCTGTAGAGCCCTATGCGGGAGCGACAGGCACGGCCGCACGTACGGCAAGTAAAGTGTGGACTCAATGCGTTTGCTGGGTTTGCAACGAGCTGGTGTCTCCTTTCACGCTTGTCAGCTAAGGAAGTAAATCACACGCGATCGTGTGCGGTTATTCCCTCCGTTAACAGCTTCCACCACCAAGCACCATTACAAAATAAATAAAACACATTTGATCATAACCACACCCAAACAGACTGGCAGTGACGGGAAGAGGCTAGCAGATTGAGTGAGAGAGGAAAAAATATCAGGGAAATTTGCAAATAAAAGTTTTTCATACAAACGTTAGATCAGCTGTTTGCATTTAGTGTGGCAAGTTTACACAGAAGTTGAAGATGTTCAGTATCATGGGTACAATCACCCCTTAAAGTAATGCAACTGTTTACCGTAACACCCTATATAATGTATTACAGTACCGTTCTAAAATCTATCCATAGTCACAAAGTGGTTTAGCATGGTCTGATCATCCCCTAAAATTATTTGCACTATATCAAAAGGACCTCATAATTGTGGTTCTGATTCCATGTCTGTATATTATTAGAGTTCCGTATAAGTTTCGTAGAGGATAAAAGGATATGTAAAGTTAATATTTTACTATAATCTTTATTTAGACCTAATTTAAAAATAAATTGTTATGTAGAAATAAAACTTGTAAATATATAATCGAAATAAAACATACTTTATTTACCAACATGGTTTCTTATTTAAATGTAGGCTAGCATGCCACGCACAACAACGCGACAAAACGCGAAAAGCGACATGCGCTCTCGTTTTGGCACGCGTAAAGTAACAGAGGCACACCTAGATCTTTCTTGTTTTCTAAGCTGTCGACATGCTAGTTTAGGGTCAGCGCACACCTAGCGGAGAAGCATTCGAGCTGTTTTTTTGAATCAATTGATTATGAAGTCAATGACTAGTGAAATAGCGTGCAAGAGATTCCTGTCCCGGTGACATGTCCGCAATATTTTTTGCACGCTATTTTCAAATCTATTTCAATTGTCATTGAGTTCATTATCAATTGATTAATGAAAACTGCCGAACAGTTCTCCACTAGGTCTGCGTTGACGCTTACTGAATAACAATTTAACATAATTCAGTAAAAAATTATTTAAAAATTATACCTTTAAATAAACGGGTACTTATAACAGTTAAAACTCAATAATAGAACTTAAAAAAAATGTCTCTTCACACATTACGACAGTTGTCAGTCTCTGCCTACCCCAATGGGAGACAGCGTGAGATTATAAATATGTGTAAAGCTTCATATTGGAAACATTTCGGTGGCGAGCGGAATCGAACCCGCGTCCTGCTCGCCTGAACAAGGCATGCTCTAAAGTTTAAACCACTGACACCCGAAATAATTTTTTAGTTTTTTGCTAAAACGATGGTGGCTATAATGTTATACAGGGTCCTTAATATGCTGACACTTTTTAAGGGGATGATCAGACCATCAAACCGAACAACTTTCTCTATGGAACCAATATCGAAATCGCAAAAACAAATCTGCTGTCCCATACAAAGCTGCAAACCTACTAGAGCCATATGGGACAGCAGATTTTTTTTTCGCGATTTCGATGTTGGTGCCATAGAGAAAGTTGTTCAGTTTGACGGTCTGATCATCCTCTTAAAAAGTGTCAGCACATTAAGAAGGACCCTATATTTTCAAGAAAAAAATAAAAATAAATTATATTGAGTATAATCTTAAAGCCTGACTAGAAATATAAAAAACCTGGTTTGGGGTCGCTGCAATCGACTTCGGTCGGTTCAACTTCCGCTATATGCCTTTATGTTTCTGATCGGTGTTTACATGCCATATGAGATAATCGGGCGCTTATTTATTTGAACTTCCTTATTTATACATAATATGGACATGCTTTTCTAAGTAAAGTTGATTAAAAAATCACGGCTTCACACCATAGACTTAAACTCTAACGATAGACTTGCCCTTCCATAGAAGCAACATGTTTCACTTGAATTGTCTACACGCGTACACCTCGTACGCACCTGATTGATGTTCCCGAGTTCAATCCATGGCAATGACAGACCGCAATGTGTCATTTTGTGTTGTTTTGTGTGACATGTTGTTTGTTTGAACGAGCTTGTCTATCGCTAGAGTAATATGTCTATGCTTCACACGGTAAAACAAACCATAAAACAACAAGCATATTTTAAAAGTAAGTTTGAAATCATAAATAATATTCTTACAAGAAGTTCTACGATATTCGTAAAATAAATTGTATATTATGTTGGTAAAATGTTTAGCAATCCCGGATTGAAAACGATCCTCGAACTTTTTCATAAAAATAAATAAATGTATTAAACTTGTCCATATTATTCTTGGGGAAAATGAAGTTGAAGTAAATAAGCGCCCGAATATCAGATCATTTATGACCAATAACGGCCTACCAACTGAACTTGGTATCGCCATGAGAATAACTAATGTACTATGTAGAAGTTAAGTGTCCCGCCAGCTACGTGCAACACATTCTACTGATACAAATGGAAATTAAAATTCGCAGTACTTCCGTCAACAGAACTGGTGGGTATTAACGGATAGGCCTACCGTCTCTTGTTGGTATTCTATTCTGAAGCCAGATGATTTTTCCAGTGTCTAGTTTATTTAGCAAAAGTGCTTGACGTTATAAGTATTTGGTGACTGCAAGGGTTGTTTTTCGAAGAAAAACACTTCCTTGAGCCACCGTACAATTGGAGCTTCGTTGTAAGCCAGGGAGCAAGCAACTGACACGCGACTACCCAATGACAGGCCTACAACTCGAATTCGTGTTTGTATAACGAACGGCGCGCTAAGTTTCACTTCTATAGTGTATTAGTTATTCTTATATTTTTATGGCATCACTCTGACTATACTCCATTCCAAATAGCAACGAAAATTTAAGGCCCTTTTGAAATACAGAAACAGAGATTTGAAACACTTCCTCTCACTTATTCTTAGAGCAGCTTTAGTAACGTCCCAGATACGTTGGATAGTATATCTTTCTCTTAAATAAATCATATTTACTATTCAGAATTGGCCAGAAAGCTATACAGGAATCGGAATATCTTTTCGTCCTTATTTGGAATGCAGTATCGAATTTCAACTCTGTGAAACACGAGTATTTAATGTACACTGTATTTCGTCCAATCAACTGACTGTGTACACCCTCCCTGTGCCCTGCAGTGGGACTTATATAGGCTGTGATGATGATGATGATGAACTAGCTATGAGTGTTACTTTATCAAATCAAATATACTTTATTTTACACCAAAATTTAAGCAGTAAAATACATATGTGCATGTATCATGTTTCTTTCTCTCAGATTCAGACAAAAATCATGATTGCCTCCAAGATAGTACATCACTATCATCATCAGCCTCTTATCGTCCACTGCCAAACATGGCGTCTTCCGAGGCGCGGCATAATGCTGTGTCTTCGGCCTTCCTCATTGGGTCGCTTACGTCCCACACAACGCCTGTCTCCATTCTAGAACTCTGACACCTCATCGGTTGTCAGTTCTTCGGGACAAATGACTAGCATATAGCCACTTCAGCTTGCTAATATTTGAAGAGCTTTATAAACATTTTGTGGAATACTTCAATTCTCTGAAGTATCACCTCATGCAGTCGCTCCCAGATACCTAGGTATCTCAAATAGTAGTTCCAGCAGGTAAGATCGCTACACATATGTAAAACTATAATGGACCGATTCTTTGTGAGTTTTGAGTGTACCTTGCTGAGTGAAACCTTTGTCACAAATCTGCAAAGAAAAATTCAATGTTAAAGCCTGACCAGAAATATAAAAAACCTGGTTTGGGGGCGCTGCAATCGACTATAACCTTTAATGACAGAGTTCCAAGTACAAAAATTAGTTCCAATGATTTTCCGCAACATGGCGAGGTTTTTTATATTCCTGGTCGGGCTTTATATTGTTTATTTACTTACATGCTAATGCTAAAGAAATTTAATAAGTATTGGAATTAAAAAACGTGTCATCAGTCGGAACGAGGGATTTCGTCTGCGAAATATTCAAAGTTTTGATATTGCCGACAAAGGAAAGAAAATGAAAAAAAATATCATTATTGAAGAAAAATCCTTTTTTTATTTCTTATTTCCTTTTTATCTTTTTTTCATTTTTTTTCTATTACTTATCTACATTATCATGCGAGAGATAGGTCACTACCACAGATCACTACACTACAGTATCCCTAGGGTCACTACACTCCATGGGACCACGGGTAATTTTCCCGTTGTTAATTTGACTAGTTGGAAACTCGCGGATTACACTATGGCTATACGATTAAAATACTCACATCACAGACAAACGGTTTAACGCCCGTATGCGTTCGGACATGTTTCTCCAGGTCGCCCTTCGTCGCGAATTTCTTGCCGCACGCGTCCAGCGGGCACAGTATGCTCTTGTTATGGGTTCGCTGGTGCAGGTACAACTTCTTCCATGTCTCGAAGCTCTTCGAACAATCCTGTAACATTTAGTTATTCTTTGTGGTGCTGTGGCTATGCGAAAATCCTCCTTCTATTGCGTAAGTTTCCGTTTATATCATTTATAATATCGGAAACATATTATGACTAGTAGGCAATTTTTAAGTAATATATCATTTTTCAATTACATTTTTCATTTTTCGCGGTTTCCATATTGTCCCATAGTGAAAGTTGTTCAGTTTGATGGTCTAAACCACCCCCTTAAATGTTTATTTGTATTTTTGTAACACCTTGTATAATATATTTCCCCAGGGGCGCAGTGTTTGTCAATACATCCCTGAGTGAAATTGTACAGTTTGATGGTCCGAGTTTGCCGTTTAGTATAGGACAGAGTTTGGAAATGCATTGCTAGTGAATTCTGAATATTAGCTACGGGAAATATAGCAGGATTATGCTTATAATCATACTTACCCCACATAAATATTCTGTTCCGTCATCTATTTTCATTCTCTTTCTCGGACTTTCTTTGCTCTCATGGTCTTTCCCGGACACATTTGTCGACGAACTCTGAAATTTTTTATTTAAGTACATTTATTCAAAACATTCCTGTTCACAAATAAGCATTTTATTTTAAAACAAGATAGTTACTTACTACACCAGTCGTAAATAAATCTTTCCTAATGGAAATTGACTTATTCTTCTCAGTAATCTGGAAAAGAAATAAACAAACAATTATAATAATTGCAAGTACGGAAAAGTATCATTAACATTTAAACCACAAAATCTACCCATCAAACTGAACAATTTTTACTATGGAAACAAATCTGTCAGAACAAAAAAAATATCAGCTCTCCCATACTAAACTGCAATTCCTACTCGATTCAAACGTATGGGACAGCTGATATTTTTTTTGTTCTGACGGTTTTGCTCCCATAGTAAAATTTGTTCAGTTTGATGGGTAGAATATGTGGTTTAAAGGTTAATTATACCTTTCCTTACATCATGTATAATAGAAGCAGTATAATAGGCAAGTAACCTTGCACAATTTTTAACACTGGCTTTTCGGTGAAGGAAAACATCGTGAGGAAACCTGCATGCTTCAATTTCGAGGCATGTCTTGTACCCAAATGAGTCCATCCTCGACGAGTTGAACATCACGACGAGGCTCTCCACCATCTGTATGCAACGAGTCCTTAAATTCTTTGGGCTTGGTCAGGAGATCAGATAGTTTGGAAAAGCTCATAATCACTGGCCGTATGAAGGGAAAGAGAGGTAGAGGCCTACGCGATGGACCGATGTAGTAAAAGAAATTACCGATACAACACTACAGGCCAGCATACACCGGGCCCAAGATCGAGCGGCCTGGAGAGCTGTGGTGGCACAAGCGGCCCACGATGGTCACGTCCCTCAGCCATGAACGACCAAGAAGATTGCACCCACAGTCCAATAAAAAGTGGCGACGGGCTCACTCCCAGTCACACTGGACAGAGTTTCGGTACTACTAGTGAAACATAGATGTCCTGAGTTTTCAGAATATCTCGGACTTACCCCCTCGGGGAATACAGTCGTGAGCATATGCTTATAACTTGTCTTCAGAGTGGGTATTTCGTGAATAAATATAATAATTATGTAGGTGAACAAATTTACCTCTCTCAAATTAATAGGAGATTCGTTTATGTTCTTATGTTTCTCAGGTGGCTCGTCATATTGGTAGTATTTATAGGCACTTTCTACCTCCTCTTCCTCTATATTTTCTGTGCACGATGACTTTTTATCTTCAAGCTGAAAGAAGACATTTATAATAATGGAAAAAAAAAATCTGCTGTTCCATACTAAACTGCAATGACTACTCAACTGAAATGTATGCAACAGCTGATTTATTTGTTGCTCCGATCGGTTATCTCCCATAGTAAAAATTGTTCAGTTTAATGGGAAGACTCTTAGTTTAAAAGGATGCTAATGGTATCAATTTCACCCTGTATTATTACTTACCTCATTATTTTCATCATCACTGAATAATGATCGCAAATGTGAATTATTCTTCTGCGCTAGAAGTTTTAGTTCCGTTGCCTTCACAACAATCTCTAAACACTGTTGACATATCTTTGATGGCAAATTATCTTTTGGTGATACCTGCAATCACGAATTTGCTTATTAAAGTATATAATATTATATTTTGGCCAATTTGTGAATTCCGGGCATTGACTTCTACTGGACGAAAAGGGTCCGCACGCAAGTGTCCGAACCAAAAGAGACTTAAAACGTATAAAGAGACCTAATTACGCGACGGTCTTTGTTTGAACGGTTGACGCGCACGCGAGCGCGCGCGGTGCCTTACCGCGATGAGGTAAAACTACGCAAGCAAAATGAACAAGAATTTCAGCATTTTGAATGATTATATTACTATACACATACTTAGGTTTGTGTAGGTTAGTCTCAGACATTTTTTTCGAGAATTTCGTACTAGACCCAGCGTCCATATTATTCTACGTCAATGACATTCGAACTTTTAACATTTTAAAATATTAGTGAGCAAAATTTAAATTACTGTAATGTAAAAATGAAGAAGAAGCCGTGATGGTCCAGTGGCCTGTAACCTTGCCTGCCGTGCAGGAGGCGAAGGTTCGATGCCCATCCAGGCAGACTCGTACCAATGAGTTATTCGGAATTTATGTACGATTTGTAACACCACTGGCTCTTTTCGGTGAAGGAAAACATCGTGAGGAAACATGCATGCTTCAATTTCGCGTATTGTACCCACTTTCCATTATAAGTGGCGACCAACGGGCTCACCCCCCGTCACACTGGACAGAGTTTCGGTACTACTGGTGAAACGTGGATGTTCTGAGGTTTCAGAATATCTCTGACTACCCTCTCGGGGAATATAGTCGTGAGCATATGTATGCATGTATCACATGTATGTAAAAATGAGTTGTGAGAGTGACAGGTTCGCATTGGATCAGATTAGCATAGGACCATGAAGAGTGGCGCAATAAAAGGGAGGCCTATGCTCAGCAGTGGGTGAGTGAGCTGATGTGATGAACTGATGAATGTAAAAATGGAAGCTAGCCTTAAAACTTTAGCGTCAACCCAAAAAAGGATGGACAGGAGCAATAGGATAATAATGGGTAGATCAACTATTTTTTGTCCTCACGGTACTGTTTAAAAAAACGTTTTTATTCCTTTTTTCTTGACATTCATTAATTTTGAAATATAGATATTGTATCTAATGATATGATTCTTCTACACACATGCGCATTGCACCATCTGTTTTGAACTACTAGAAGTTTTTAGCGGTTGTCCGAAAGACCAAAATGCGTGGGGACAACGAAATAAAGCGTCCATCGGACAACCGCCAAAATTCAAGTAAAATTCAAGTAATTTTGCAAAACCGTGTATGAATTTAATAAATGCAATCCTTAGTTATTCAACAAACATTAAATTTTGGGGCAAGCAAAACCTGAGCTTGAGCCTGAGCCTGAACATTGAGAAAATTTTATGCAGATGACTGGGACTAGGTATGGACAAAAAATAGTTGATCTACCCTAATTCAAATTAAAGTATGGTTGCAGACCATCCTTTTTTCCCAGGACGTTTTTCTCTTTAAATAATGGTTTTCAAAATTTGGGAATGGCAACCATAAATGACGGTAACGATAACATCATTATCATCAGCCTATATACAGCCCACTACAGGGCACAGGCCTACCCTCTAAGGCGTTAGTCCACCACGCGTGTCCAATGCCGATTGGTAGACTTCACCATATGCATCAGAATTTCTTCTTCAGCATATGCAGGTTTCCTCACCATGTTTTTCTTCACCGTTTGAGAGCAGTCGGTACATACATAAGTTAGAAAAACTCCTTAGATTATCAAGATAGACAGTCAAAGCTACGAAAGCGTCGAAAAAAATAGGAACCAGTACTGGTTCCAAAACCCTATACATATACACGCACACATACATATTTTGTATGGCGCCTCACGCACATCAACCTAGAAAAGTTAGCCCCTTTTGTTTTATACGGAACAAGTGTGAGGCTCATTCTAGACATATACTTTTTCTAAGAAAAACTCATTGGTACGTGGCATGCTGTCCATGCGGATTCGAACCCGGACCTCATGATTGAGAGTCCGTACCTCTCCGCAACGCGAGCTCTAAGTAATGATAAAATTTGTGGAAAATAGAATGGGACTAACCTTGATGCCTGTACACGAGTAAATAGCGTGCGGTAGATCCAAACATGCATTTTTGTGATCCTCATTTGTATCCTTTTTGGTAAAAATGTGTTTGATGCCAGGATTGCCCAAACACAATCGACATTTTTCGAAAAACATCACCGTGACGTGCAAAGATGTCTCCATAGCAAATGTTCAAACAATTAACATAATCCAAGTGTTTTTAAGCAGTCAAAGTGTTTGAACTCAGAATAGCAACAGTATTCAGATGACATTCAGGTAGGATAGACTTGTTTCTAATATTTGTATTTCACATATGCCTGTAAAAGGAATAATTCTAATTACAATGTTTTAATGTCTAAGATGTTCTTTATCAATTCCATGAAAATACAAATACATGTCTATCTTATCTTATAAGTTAAAAGTTCAATCAATAAATATAATACAACGTGTTAATGAATTAACGCAAAACCTAAAAACAGTTTGTCCAGACCATCAAACTGAACAACTTTTACTATGGGACCAACTCTGAAATCGCAAAAAAAAACTGCAATGCCTGCTAGACTCAAATGTATGAGATAGCCGATTTTTTTTTACGAATTCAGGTTTGCTTCCATAGTAAAAGTTGTTCAGTTTGATGGTCTGGACAAACGGTTTTCAGGTTTTGCGTTAATTCATTAACACTTTCTATACAAGGTGTTACAAAACTACAAATAAACCTTTAAGGGGGTGGTGTAGACCATCAAACTGAACAACTTTCACTATGGGACCAACATCGAAATCGGGAAAAAAAAAATTATGTTCTATACTCTACAAATCGACTAGAACTAAACATGGGCGTACCCAGCTTTTGGTCTTGGGGGGGGCAAGTCTGGGCGAGCTCCAGTTTTTGACGACCTAAAATCTGGAACGAGCAAAGTAAACTCGAGAATTTACTTCACCATAAAAACATATAGGAACCAAAACCTAGAGCGAGCGAAGCGAGCTCGAAATTTCACTGAATTCTGGAGTGTGCGAAGCTAAGTGAGCTCGAGATTTTACTGCAATGCATCTAGGTCTTTGTGGTTCCAATCGCTCGCGAGCTCGACAATTCACCAAATTCTGGAGCGAGCAAAGTGAGCTCGAGATTTTACTGCAATGTGTCTAGCCAGAAGCGAGCTCGAGATTTTAAGGCAATATAGTGAGATCAGTGTAATAAGTTTTAAATACTGGAGCGAGCGAAGCGAGCTCGAAATTTTACTGCAATATAGTGAGATCAGTGAAATAAGTTTTAAATCCTGGAGCGAGCGAAGCGAGCTCGAGTTTTTTACGACCTAAAAGCTCGAACGAGCAAAGCAAACTCGAGAATTTACTTCACCATAAAAACATATAGGATCCAAAACCTAGAGCGAGCGAAGCGAGTTCGAAATTTCGCTGAATTCTAGAGCGAGCGAAGCTAAGTGAGCTCGAGATTTTACTGCAATGCATCTAGGTCTTTGTGATACAATCGTAGCCAGGAGCGAGCGAAGCGAGCTCGACAATTCAACGAATTCTGGAGTGTCTAGCCAAAAGCGAGCGAAGCGAGCTCGAGATTTTACTGCAATATAGTGAGATCAGTATTATTAGTTTTGAATCCTGGAGCGAGCGAAGCGAGCTCGAGTTTTTTACAACCTAAAAGCATGCTCAAGATTTAACTACACTATGAAAAGTTATACGATCCAAAACCTAGAGCGAGCGAAGCGAGTTCTCACCCAATTCTGGAGCGAGCAAAGTGAGCGAAGAGATCTCAAAATTTCTCATCACAGACTACCATGTCTATAGCAAGCAATGCTGCTATAGTAGAATAGAAAAAAGAGCGAGCGAAATGAGTTCGAAATTTATGAATAATACAACGTAACTGGACCAGAATTTGGCCGACATAACAGTGCCATAATGAACAGAAATCAGAGCGAGCGAAGCGAGCTCGAAATTTTTCAGTGACATGACGTCGCTTTGACCAGAATTCTCACGTACGGAAGGCAGGTTAGGCCGATTCCAGGGGGGGGCAGCTGCCCCCCCCTGCCCCCCCCTGGGTACGCCCATGGAACTAAAATATGTATGGGATATGAAATTATTTTTTTCGCGATTTCGATGTTGGTCCCATAGAGAAAGTTGTTCAGTTTGACGGTCTTAACAACCCCCTTACGAGTTTCAAAAATTTATTGTTACTTATGAAACACCCTGTACAAGGTGTTTCAATTTTTGAAACTCATAAGGGGGTTGTTTAGACCGTCAAACAAAACAATTTCTCTATAGGACCAACATCGAAATCGCAAAAAAAATAATTTTAAATCCCATACATATTTTAGCTCTAGTCGATTTGTAGAGTATAGAACATAAAATTTTTTTTTCGCGATTTCGATATTGGTCCCATAGTGAAAGTTGTTCAGTTTGATGGTCTACACCACCCCCTTAAATGTTTATTTTAGTTTTGTAACACCTTGTATAGGGAGTAATTAACAGCCAGGTGAGCCAGGCAAACACTGAAATGGAGAATTCAGACCATCAAACTGATCAACTTTCACTATGGACCGAACGTCAGGAAACGTGAAATAATGAAATTAAATCAGCTGTTTCAGAAATGTGAGTCGCGTAGGTAAGGCATGGTACAGACGGCGAGACATGAAGCTATAAGGTGATATGGAATGATGATAGCCCAATGCCTCAATTCGGTATGTCAAGTTTTTTTTGGTCTTCATTTTTATTTTTTTTACGGTTAGAAGACATAATTTTAAGACACCTATTTCATTCTTATTGCGATTCATCGAGTTTATCAATATAAATTTAATTTTTAAATTATTTTGATCTGTAATCTCTAAGTGCAAAAATGGTGGAGAGAAAATAATTCGAACTCCATGGAGAAAAACTACCTACTGCTTTATTTAAAAAAAATAAAACCTGCCTCCTCTTTCTAACTCTATGCTGGAAACAGATACGGCATCATCAAATGTCAAATTCTGACATTGTGAATGTATTTTTTTTTTCTTAATGGCCGGTTATTTTAAGTTGATTTTATGTTTACCAAGGAGTTTGCAGGGGCAGCGAGTGACGTCACTCGAGGACTGAAAAACGATGTTATTTTATTAAAAATATCTGTAATCCTTTCATTTTAAAATCTCTGACATAGAAAATATGATTATTCAGACAATTATCTCGAAATGGTTGTCGATTCAGCCCCCCAAAAAAAAACTTGACATACCGAATTATGGTTCGATGTCTGGCCTGACCACCAGGCACGTATCCAGGGGGTGGGCTAGGTGGGGTTTCGATGTTGACTCCATAGTGAAAATAGTTCAGTTTGATGAGTAGAAGGGTCCGTATCAGAAAGACAATCTAGTAAAATGTCTTTGTGGGGTGAAAAACACAAAAGCAAATAGACTTACTAGTAAAACGTCTGAAATAAAAAAACATACTAGTAAAATGTCTGAAATGAGGAATCGTCATTGAAGTTAGTGTGATATAAAATTTACCCTGATATCGACACAATCAGAAGTCGATAAACTTGCAATCCCTTTGACAGTGCTACCAAAATTCAAGACTGTTGATAATTGATGGTGTTTGTTGTCAATTTCGACCACAGCGTGACACGCAAGATACAGGACAGATTATGCACTCTAGTTCTTACCCTTCATAAATCTAATGGTACAAGCTTTGATAAAGTTATAGGTACAATACTTCAAGGAAAATAATGGGCATTGACTAACTTCATATTCCCGATGATGACCGACCAAAATTAGGCAGTATTGTACAGGGTGTAAGGGACAGCCCTCCGCAAACTGAAATGGTGAACTCAGACGATCAAACTGAAACAACTTTCACTAACAAGCCTACCTCAGGTAACGCGAAAAAAAATCAGCTGTCCCATACATTTGAGTCGGGTAGGTATGGCAGTTTTGTATGGGACAGATGATTTTTTATCGTGTTTCCTGAGGTAGGCCCCATAGTGAAAGTTGTTCAGTTTGATGGTCTGAGTTCATCGTTTCAGTTTGCGGAGGGCTGTCCTGTCCCTTACACCCTGTATAATGATATAGAGCTGCTTTTACGATTATTTCCGATGCCCATAATTTTCCTTGAAGTACCTACTGTATAAAATGTCAAGATTGACAGTCGAAGATACGAAAGCAAAAAAAAATTGGAAACAGCTAGCCTCTAACTAAACCCTATCCACATACACGCACACATACATAATTTGTATGACGCCTCACGCACACCAACCTATGAAAGTTGGCCCCTTTTGTTTTATACGGTATTTATCTAAGGGTACAGGGAACCGCCACGATCAGAGCTGGGGTAAGATGCTGGCCACAAGTGCGCATCAGAGATGTTGACGACAGTGTAGGTACCTGATGGAATGCCTTTTACAATACCCGTCTGAGTTTGTGCCATTAGAAGCTGGACACGAAGCTGTACACATAATATTGTTAATGTTGTATTTAATTATTACTTTACCCTTATAGAGATTCTACGCAAAACTTCACGATTTTAAACCAAAACATGAAAAACAATACAATTTTCGCGAGCAAATTGGCATTTGGTTTGGTTGATTCTTTTTTTTTTTTTTTTTTATATATTTACTAGCCTGGTTACTAGACCTTTTGGCTAAATCTTAATTTATTTTTAATTTTCTTCTGTTTTCACATTAAAACGTTGGTATTCGACGTTTTGATGGTTCTTTGGAGTTTTTGGAGGCAATCGAAAGACGCAGGAAAAGCAGAGAAGTCCACAGGAAAGAGGTGAACCGACCGCTTTGCCGCGCTAAAATCACGGAACACTTTTCCTGTTTACGACCCATGCACCATCATATTTCACTGAACTATATATTGTTCACTTGCACGACACTTTGTTACGCAAAACAACACCAATTTTACGAACCAAATCTCACTATAAACAATAAAAATTCGATGAAATATAAGGACTCCAAACGTCAGCTACCAAAGCCCGCCAAAAACCCCCTTGGTTGATTCTCTTTCTACCGTAGGTTGAGTATTCTATAGATTTCCTGACAGCGTATACTCGAAAGGGACAGAGATATGACAAAAATGTATAAGAAATCGTGCCTTTGTTTGCCATAGTTGCAAGATTTTGTATGCAATTTCAACTGTGGCAAACAAAAATATCGCATACGCAGAAAGGGACAAACGATATGGATTTTGTCGCATACACTCTGTGTAATTAGCGTATAAGGCTGTCTCGTTTTCGTGACTATTATTATTTTAATGCCTTTTCTAGTTGATTCTCTTTCTACGCTTTCTACCTACGGGTTTGGCCGAATGAATCAGTGTTGCCAAGTCTTTTTTTTACGATACCCTAGTTGTCTCAGACTCAGTTTTTGCACATTTTTCAAAAATTTCCCTAAAATCTTTCAGTATCAAATCAAACAAAAAAAATCATTTACACCGTTACTAATTTAACTTTTGTTACTAACTAAACAGCAAATAAATTCGTTCAGCAAATTTTTCACGTTTCTACTAAGGAATAAAGTTTCTTATGCTGTGTTTTTGTGGGTGGAATGGTCTGATATGAAATCACTGTCACCACTTGAAACGGCATAGTATAAAGTAGGTACCGTCCAAAATCTTTAAAAAAGGTGAAAATGAACCATGCTAAAAGCCTGACCAGAAATATAAAAAACCTGGTTTGGGGGCGCTGCAGTCGACTATAACCTTTGATGACAGTGTTCCAACTACAAATATTAGTTCCAATGATTTTCCGCAACATGGCGAGGTTTTTTATTTTTCTGGTCGGGCTTTACTAAGATCACTAATATTTGTAACAAGGATTCTGACTACTCTAAAGTAGTACGGTAAAGGAGGACGGTCGTCCGTAAGTTAACCCCAAAAATACCCTAAATTATTCCTTACCCAAAAAAATTCCCTGACTTCGTTTTTACCCTCAATCTAGGGTAAATATCTAAAGCTGGCAACATTGGAATGTTGGCAACTCGTGGGCAATGACATTGACTTTTTATTTTTTCCAGGCTGAATTGCAAGAGAATCAAGCCTATACAGCCATGTTTAATACTCGCTATTTTCGTTAATTTCATAAAACAACAAGTCTGAAAAAAATCCGAATGTCTTCAGTAAAACGATACGGACATCGGCCTCATACAACTTACAGATATAACGAGAGACAGTAGATATGACTATATGGACGAGTTACGCGTGTAATTCTACTATCAAACTTTTCTGTTACTTTTTGCGGGGGGCGAGGTAGTATGAGATCCGCAACTTTGAAATGTATTCCATTACGTTAGATTCTAATTTTGATTGTAAAAAATAGTCTCGTGAGAACCCCGAACGCGACTAGCTTGAAGTTATAGTTCCGCAATTATAGGTTGTCTCGTATAAAATTGTATGCAAATGCACATGATCAATTTGATCTTGTAACGTGGCAGAGGGGAAATGCTGCAGCAAGGCTGGTCCCTGGTTAGATTGTCTAAGGCCGAGATTCAGAGAAGATTTTTTCCGTCTTAGCTCGAGCTAAGTAGGGTCGAAATGTATGGATTTTGACATACGGGAGTTCGAACTATGACTCTTAGGCCGAGATTCAGAGACGATTTTTTCCGTCTTAGCTCGAGCTAAGTAGGGTAGAAATGTATGGATTTTGACATACGGGAGTTCGAACTATGACTTACAAATCGTCTCTGAATCTCAGCCTTAGATTATCAAGATAGACAGTCAAAGCTACGAAAGCGTCGAAAAAAATAGGAACCAGTACTGGTTCCAAAACCCTATACATATACACGCACACATACATATTTTGTATGGCGCCTCACGCACACCAACCTAAGAAAGTTAGCCCCTTTTGTTTTATATGGAACAAGTGTGAGGCTCATTCTAGACATATACTTTTTCTAAGCTATGACTTAAGAATCGTCTCTGAATCTCGGCCTAAGGCTTAAGCACAGAGGACAATATAATCCTCTGTGGCTTAAGCACAGATTATTTAATACTTACCTACCTACAAGTTTGTCTCAAATAAGTCGATGTCTCAAACATTCAACATAACTTTTAGTCTTAAATAATAAGGTGCGTTCTTGGTAAAGATAGTAATAATATTATGTTGGTAAGTACCTACCTAAGAATACCATTTTGGCTAGGTAAGTAAGTATATCGTCAATTTTACAAATAAAAATAAAAATAAGTAAAAATAAAAATTCTTTATTTCAGACATTAAGTAAGTACATACATAATTATGTTGTTAGTATCACACTTAAATGACTATGTTAATACGATCCAGTGCTTTATAAAGCTACTGTCACAGTATCTACTGGAGACCATGTTCAGGATGCTGTTGGTGCTGGCGCGAACCCTCTGCAGCGCGGCGGCACACCGTTGGCGGAGCGTGGTGGGAAACCCATCGACATGAGCGTCCGCAAACATGCCAGACGCACTGCAGAAGCGCGGCAGTCCCAGCAGCATCCTGAAGGCGTTATTATATTGGGTGCGCAGGGCCCTTAGAGATCCCTGGCGATATGCAGTCCACAGACTACAGGTGTACAGAGATGTGCAGTACGCTCTAAACAGTGTTATTTTGACTTGAGCTGAGCAATGCCAGAATCTGTGGACTATCATATTGGCCCTGACCGCAAGCGCCCTGCGCTCCCTTTATATATCTGCATCACCTGTGTCCCAGATATTTAATCTGAGACACTCTTTTTAGAGGGGTTCCATTCAGAGCTAATACAGGTATGCAGTGCCGGATTAACCATAGTGGCAAAGTAGGCTCCAGCCTATGGGCCCAGCGCCGTCAAGGGGCCCCGCGGCTCGGAAGAAAAATAAGTGAAAACTCAAAGATTTAGGACCACCCCAGACTTAAAAGGAATTATGAAAAACACAACTAAAATACAAACGCACTTGTCTCTTATTTTTCAAAATAGCGAAGCGAGCTGGAGATTTCACTGCAATTATTGCAGTAATGGGGTTGAGGTATGGTCAGTAGGTACCTAAAATTTCGAGATCACTTCGCTCGAATCCTGGATTCGGATTTAGGATCGCATTGCGCAACGACTTTATAATATTAAAAGCTCGAGCTCGCTTCGTACGCTCCACATTATAGTGTTTTTTTTATTATGTTGTTTGATTGGTGGTTATTTTTACTGCGACCATAGGAAAAAATCATTGCGACGCCCATGGATATAGGGGCCCCGGGACTTGCATTGCCTAGGGGCCTCTGCATGGCTTAATCCGGCCCTGCAGGTATGTCTGAAGGACACTTTTTACCAGCTTTAAACAGCATGAATTCACTTTTGGTGGTATTATATTTCAGTCCATGTCTAGATGCATACGCCTCACAAACACATCAGTTTTCTGTTTTTAATACAACTATAAGTAGGTACGCGTTTAGATCTCGTTTATCCTACCCGATTATTAATGGGCTAGGTACTTAATATAGAGTCTATTAGGAGATTCATTGCTGTAGAAATATGGGAATATGGAGAGGTATGGTTACGTAGGTAAATTGATTTCTGCTGCACAGTTAAAACGTAGTGATTATATTCTCTTTGAGCACAGTCACAAAATAATAAACACGCGAAGAGATTTTGAAAATAGATTTTTATTTAAGGGTCGGCACTACCCTAATCGGGCCAAACAGGGTTCGGCGTTCCGACTTTTGAGGATAGTAAATAGCTATATTTAGAAACAAAATTAATACCATCGCTTCTTTAAAAGATGAAGTACAAGATGAACAAAAAAAATTTGAGTAAAATTGTGTAGTTACATCAGAAAGTAATCGAGAATTTCATGAAAAACTCTAGAATAGCACTGCCGCGTTCCGAGTCCTGTGATTTAGTGAAACAAAATAAAGCAACAAAATATATTTCTAATCAATGGCAAAACATCAAAGAACACTTTAAACAAATCAGTTTTTCGATACGACATCTAGTTTTTTTGCAATTTGTTACCAAAAATCACATATTTTTTTGGACGTTTTCTTCATACAAATTACTATGGGCCGTCAATCGTTCGAAATCATTGCGAATAGACCGGTGACCGGCAACACCCAACCCTGTCTTAGAAGATTACTTAATGAACAAATCCATTTTTAGCTAAAGTAGGCAAAGTAACTTATAAAAAACCGGGCAAGTGGGTGTCGGGGCACATGCAGTGTAGGGTTCCGTAGTTGCCCGTCATGATATGTGGACTTAGAAGTACATTTTATAAATTGGTCGACTATTACTCGTTAATTTTTGTCCCCATTATTATAACGGAGTTATGTTGGTGTGGTTCTTATGAGTTTCGGTGCTACTGGTGAAACGCGGATGTTCTAAGGTTTCAGAATATCTCCGACTACCCCCTCGGGGAATATAGTCGTGAGCATATGCTATGCTATGCCATTATTATAACAGAATAACTGTAAGTTTATTACTATTGTTACTAGCAAACTAAGGATTGATAATCTGAAATCATCATCATCATCGTCAGATGTTTTAAATAAGAATGGAATAAGAGTGAATTCTGTACCGTAGTAGGTAACTCAAACGATTGACTTCGAAAGTCATTTGCACGACAGAATTTTGCGCGAAAAGACATTGCGCGACACAAGACGACACAAAGGAATTTCACAAAAGTTACTTTCCGTGCACTGTTTGGTAGTTTTTGGATATTTTGGTAATTTATGGTAGTTTTTGAGTCTTTCGGTAGTTTTTGGTAAATTTTCGTACAAAAGTAACCAAAAAGTTTTTTGGAAGATTTTCGTACTTTTCGGTAGGTAGTAAAAACTACCAAAAGGTTATTTTGGTAGTATCTAGTTTTTGTTTGGTAGATTTTCGTACCTTTTGGTAGATTATTTATATTTTGGTAATTTTTCGTACTTTTTGGTAGTTTATGGTTAACTTGGTACTTTTTGGTTCATCTCATTTATTTATCTTAAATTGTAGGTAGGTACATAAGTTACAGATGGTAAGTACAAGTACAGAGTAAGGCATGACACCCTTACTGACTGAATGCCGCTTACGATTCGAATGCACCTCTTTTGTAAACAAATATTTTATTTATGTCAACAGACCCACCCCGTAGCCAAGCCGTCAAGAACTCTTTTGTTTTTTATGGTAGTTTTTGGTAATTTTCATTCTTCTATCGAATATTACCAAAAAATATAAAATCTTTGGTAGATTTTATATTTTTTGGTAATATTTGCCTACTACTAACCAAAAACTACCAAAAAACCAGAAACTACAAAAAATAATTACTAAACTCTACCAAAAACTACCAAAATAACCAAAAACTAAAAAAAAAACTAAACTACCAAAAACTACCAGAACCTACCAAATGAACCAAAAACTACCAAAAGAACCTAAAGAACTATTGACATTGTACTAATTTTTTTTTTCTTTAAAATTACTTCTTGTTAATATTGCTGTGCCCTTTCAGGGTTCATGTACCCACCTACTTTAGCTACTAAGTAACACCTATAATTATGTTCTTGTGTCGCACAATGTCCTTCAGCGTGACCAAAATTACTGCTGAAATCTTCCAAAATCTACCAGTCCTGTTTCAAATTCTACCAAATAATATTTATGTCGTTACAGATGATTAAAATTTAATATAAAACACGTTTTTGTACAAAATATTATCAATTTTATCTAAACGCTCATCATTACACATGTTATTTTCGCATTTTTGTATAATTTTTATTGGTTTTCATCATTTTGTAACATGGATGCTTCAATTTTCAAATAAATATTAAATTAGGTCGTCCCTATGCAAGTTTAAATTTAGTACAGTTTTCTGTGTCTCATAAGCAGAGTCCGAAATTTTGTTACACTTTTAATATGTCAAAGGGATTGCACGTTTATCGACTTCCGATTGTGTCGATATACCTACGGGTAATTATTTATCACTGCGGATAACTCCAGCATGACGTATTCTACTCATCAAACTGAACAACTTTCACTATGAGGCCAACTTCAAAAGAGCGATAAAAAAATCAGCTGTCCTATGCAAAACTGCAGTAGGTACATATTCGACTCAAATGTATGGAACAGCTGATTTATTCTCGCTATTTTGAAGTTCGATACATGCTGAAGTTATCCGCAGTGATATAAAATATACCCGTATATCGACATTATTGGAAGTCGATAAACATGCAATCCCTTTGACATATTAAAAGTGCTAGGTACCAAAATTCCAACTCTGCTCAGAAGCCCTCTTTTGTAAAAAAAACAACATTAGGCGATATGATTCATATTTGCTATACTAGAAGTGAGTTCGGTGGCGCGTTGCGGAGAGGTATGGACTCTCAATCAAGAGGTCCGAGTTCGAATCCGCACGGACAACATGCCACCTACCAATGAGTTTTTCTAACTTATGTACGTATTACCGATTGCTCTCTAATGGTGAACGAAAATATCATGAGGAAACCTGCATATGCAGACGAAGAAATTCTGATGTATATGTGAAGTCTATCAATCCGCATTGGGCACGCGTGGTGGACTAACGCCCAAACACCCTCCTAGAAGGTAGGCCTGTGCCCTGCAGTGGGACGTAATTATAGGCTGTTGATTATGATCATGGTGTACTAGAAGTTCCGGAAAACTTGCAAACCCTGCAATCGTTTTCTCAGCCATTTCTATTGCCAGCTTAGATTTTAGTAGCCTGAATCCTTGCATTTTTATATACATTAAAATTTTCGAATACCTACCCAATTTCTACTAAAATCTACTAAACAATTTTGCCCTAAATCTACCAATAAAGAAGAAATCTACTAAAAGTGGTAACACTGATGTCCTTTTGCGCAAATGATTTTGAAGGCAATCGTTCCAGTTACTGCAAAATTAACTTTGATTCCGTGCTTAAAATATTATATTTGACGATGATTATGATGATAAAAGATTATAAACCCTTAGTTTGCTAATACTATTATATTAATATTATATTAATATTATTAATATTATTATTATTATATTTTATTTTATTAAAATCAAAATCAAAAATCTATACTTTATATACTACTACTACTTTATTTTAAACTTTTTTTTTCTTTTATTATTTTATTATATTATTATTACAATAATATTAAACTTATAATAATGTAATTATTCTGTTATAAGTTTTAATTTGTTCTGCTTCTAAACTTAAAATTATTATAATTTTAAGTTTTTTTTAAGCCTTACTAATACTGTGATCTAATTAGTTGGGACCCATCCTATCCTACCACCAGGGGTGATCTTTGATCAGTCACATTAGAGGTCCATCACGGTACTGTACTGTTGCTGTAAATATCAATTTCGACCTACGGCTCTCAAATCCAGATGCTGCAGGAGCATTGCCACGCACAACCAAACATTCAACAGTAATTTAATGTAGTAAAATCTGCCTTCCGGGTAGTAGGTACCCTAAATTCGTTCGGACCTACGAACCTGCCAGGATAGGGTCGGCCGACCAGACTTTTTAGGCCTTACTAATTGGCCTCTAGACCAACAGACTAGTTACGTCCTTTAATTCAACTAATAAAACTTAATTCAACTAGTAAAATGTTGTGTCACCAGGTAGGGTTCACTTTTTCCTTCACACCAGTAAACGTGCCAGCCAAGCTGCGCCGCGCGCTGCAACCGACCAAGTTTTTTGCAAGAAATTTATTACCAAAAGCTATCAAATTGATTGGTTCATTAATCTTATAAGATAGGGTTGAGTGTTGTCGGCCACCGGTCTTTTTCTTTTGACAGATATGTCAAACGGGCCGTAGGTAGTGCCGACCCTTAAGGGTCGGCACTACCCTAATCGGGTAAAACAGGGTTCGGCGTTCCGACTTTTGAGGATAGTAAATAGCTATATTTAGAAACACAATTAAGACCATCGCTTCTCTAAAAGATGAAGTACAAGATGAACAAAAAAAATTTCAGTAAAATTGTGTAGTTACATCAGAAAGTAATCGAGAATTTCATGAAAAACTCTAGAATAGCACTGCCGCGTTCCGAGTCCTGTGATTTAGTGAAACAAAATAAAACAACAAAATATATTTATAATCAATGGCAAAACATCAAAGAACACTTTAAACAAATCAGATTTTCGATACGACTTCTAGTTTTCTTGCAATTTGTTACCAAAAATCACATATTTTTTTGGACGTTTTCTTCATACAAATTACTATGGGCCGTCAATCGTTCGAAATCATTGCGAATAGACCGGTGACCGGCAACACCCAACCCTGTCTTATTAGATTAATGAACAATTCCATTTTTAGCTAAAGTGGGCAAAGTAACGTATAAAAAACCGGGCAAGTGGGTGTCGGGCCACATGCAGTGTAGGGTTCCGTAGTTGCCCGTCACGTAGTCATAGTCATAGTCATAGTCATAATAGTTTATTGCTTCATGTGGTTACATAAGGTGTTCAAATATAATAAAAATAGAGCGCACATGAACCCTGTAAGGGCACTGCAAACTAAATGTAGTTGTAACTTATTCATTATTAACTTAACTTATTACAATATTTATCTTATCTAATCCATTATTTCTTTACAACTTTATTTTACTGTATTTGTATTATAATATTATATATTTTCTAATCTAACTACACGGCTACCTACTTTACACAATCAAAAAACTCCTGCAGGGAATAAAAGCATCTCTCTATAAGAAATTCCTTTAGTTTTTGTTGGAAACTTGATTGTTTTTCAATATTTCTTATATTTGAAGGTAATTTATTATAAATTTTTATTGACATATGGTATGTACCTGAACTAACGAAATGCATTTTTGTAAATGGTATTGCTAATCCATCTCTTTGTCTAAGGTTGCGGGAATATAGATCTTTTGCCTTTGTGTAAAGGTTTGGGTGTTTTTTGACATAGTTGCAAATTTCTAAGATGTACAGAGAAGTCAAGGTTAGGATCTTTAATTTTATGAAGTATGGTCTACAACTTTCCATCTCTGTAATGTTTACTAAAATCCTAACACACCTCTTTTGTGGACTTATAAGTACATTTTATAAATTGGTCGACTATTACTCGTTATTATAACAGAATAACTGTAAGTTTATTACTATTATTACTAGCAAACTAAGGATTGATAATCTGAAATCATCATCATCATCGTCAGATATGTTTTAAATAAGAATGGAATAAGAGTGAATTCTGTACCGCAGTAGGTAACTCAAACGATTGACTTTGTAAGTCATTTGCACGACAGAATTTTGCGCGAAAAGACATTGCGCGACACAAGACAACACAAAGGAATTTCACAAAAGTTACTTTCCGGGCACTGTTTGGTAGTTTTTTGTTATTTTGGTAATTTATGGTAGTTTTGAGTCTTTCGGTAGTTTTTGGTAAATTTTCGTACAAAAGTAACCAAAAAGTTATTTTGGTAGATTTTCGTACTTTTCGGTAGTAGTTTTTGGTTATTTTGGTAGTTTCTGTTTTTTTTGGTAGATTTTCGTACTTTTTGGTAGATTATTGTTATTTTGGTAATTTTTCGTACTTTTTGGTAGTTTATGGTTAATTTGTTACTTTTTGGTTCATCTCATTTCATTTTATTTATTTACCTTAAATTGTAGGTAGGTACATAAGTTACAGATGGTAAGTACAGAGTACCTATTAGTCACACTACAATATAATTTATAAACATTAAGAAAAAAACAGATTTAAACAATAGGTGCCAGACAATAACTTAACTACCACCTTTCACTTACTACAATTAAATTAGTTAAATGTTATAAAATCAGTTCAATGTGATTAGTTAAAAATTATAATAACCTATTGAGGTACAAATAATCGGTCTGCAACACATTTTTTTCTACTCAGATTGATGCCTGTTTGTTTACTTATACTGAAGAAACTAATTAAAGTCATAGGGACACTGTTCGATTAATAATTCTTTAACCTTCTTCAGAAATTTCTTGTCGGCTTTAATGTCATCTGGTATTTTACTATACACAAGAACAGTATTCGACTTTATTTTGTAGTCCTTAGCATCGATGCTAGTCGGTAATTTGGTACCAGTAGCTCATTTTTGCGAGTTAAATTTAATCTCTTGCTACGGAATACTAAGGGGTATCGTCTCACGATTTCGCACAGATTTCTCAGATCGAGGATATACGAAGCTGTCACAGTGAGTAATTTAAAGTCGGTAAACAAGGATCGGCATGGCACCCTTACTGACTGAATTCCGCTTACGATTCGAATGTAGGTACCTCTTTTGCAAAACATATATTTTATTTATGTCTACAAACCCACCCCGTAGCCAAGCCGTCAAGAACTCTTTTGTTTTTATGGTAGTTTTTGGTAATTTTCATTCTTCTATCAAATATTTCCCAAAAGTATAAAAATCTACCAAAATAACCAAAAACTACGAAAATCTACCAAAATAACCAGAAACAACGAAAAACTACCAAACTAACCAAAAAACCAGAAACAACAAAAAAATAATTACTAAACTGTACCAAAAATTACCAAAACCTACCAAAAGAACCAAAGACTACCAAAAGAACCTAAAGAACTATTGACATTGTACAATTTTCATTAGAAACTGAACAAACTCAAATGCACGCAGAGATTAATCGTCTGAGTTCCCGCCTCGTAACTCTAGAGAAAATATCCCGCGAAAACAACATTGAAATTCAGGCTGTCCCGGAAAATCGCAACGAAAACGTTCTTTCAATCTTAAAAGAAATATGTCAAACTCTGAACACGCCTTTACTGGAAACAGACATCCGAGCATGCCGACGTGTGGCTAAGATCAACACCTCTTCTGGCCGACCCCGGAATATCCTTGCCACACTTACCTCTCCGCGACTCCGGGACGACATCCTCTCTGCTGCACACCGCTACAATAAGGAACACCCGAAAGATTCACTGAACTCTGGACATGCTGGGATTAACGGCGAACCCTGCAGGATTTATTTAGCGGAACACTTATCACCTGAGCTCAAGCAATTGCATGGGGCCGCTAGGCAATTTGCAAGAGATAAAAAATTTAAATTTGTATGGGTAAAATTTGGCAATGTTTATTTAAGAAAGGATGTTGATGCTAATGCGATACGTGTAAAAAATATTGATCATTTGAAAACCCTATCATAGTTTTGTATTATTTTTGTCTTTTATTTTATCATTATTCTTGGCACTCTAATTTTATTTATAATGCTTTTATTGTTTTACCAAAATGTTAATAGGTTTAGATCTAAGCTTACTGAATTTTATCTTAATGTATTAAATAGTGATTACGATATTATTTGTATTACTGAAACGAATATCAATGACGGTATACATGATGGCGAACTACTTGATACTCGGTACAATATCTTCCGCCGCGACCGCTGTAGTACAAATGTAAGTAAAATTGAGGGTGGTGGAGTACTTATAGCTACTAGAAAGAACCTTAATGTTGTGCGCCAATCAACCTGGGAGAGTGGAGTGGAGGATGTATGGATAAGTATTTTACCTGACTGTACAAGTGACCCTATTATCAATATTTGTGTATGCTATTTACCTAATCACCTACTAACACACGATGTTTCTAGTTTTTATGACAACTGTCAAAACATAATCTTGAATTCCAGCGGTAACAGTGAATTTGTACTAATCGGCGATTTCAACACACGCTATATAACATGGACGCACACAACAAATCAGCATGCGCTCACACCCACAAATCCCATTGATAAAAGAGCTCATTTACTTTATAACTTTATAACGCTCTGTAATTTGACAAACTTTAATAACATTCCTAACCACAACAATCGTTATTTGGATCTGATCTTTTCTACCTTCCATAATATTAACGTGTACGGCGCCGACACCCTTAGCCGCTTGGATAACCACCACCCAGCTCTTGCAGTAGATATCTCATACCCTGTAACTGTGAAACCAATGGCACGTAATGACACTGTTGTTAGTCTTAATTTTAACAAATGTCGCTACGATGAGATTAGATCAGAGCTCGGAGGCCTAAACTGGACCGAAATTCTGTCGGATCCAGATATTGACAAACGTATAGGAGCATTCTATGACAAACTTAACGCTATAATAAAACTGCACACACCTCTTACCCAGAAATGCTCGAACAAATTTCCGGTTTGGTACAATTACGCGCTTAGGCGTTGCCTTAAAGAAAAAATTAAATTTCACAAACGTTTTAAGAAGTACGGCAATCCAAGGGACTACGACACATTTTCCTGTTTACGAAGTAGATGTAAAACGTTAATAAATAACTGTTATAAGACATTCGTCAAATCAGTGGAGGACTCGTTAAATAACAATATTAAGATGTTCTGGCGCTTTGTCAAGGATAAGAAGGGCACCAGCGCTATTCCTCAAACAATGACATATAGAAACAGATCATCTTCAGAGGGAAAGGTAGTGTGCGAGCTGTTTTCGCAATATTTCGGGTCTGTTTTCTCTGGATCTTCCACTCAAATGGACTCAGCCACGCAACAAGTCACAAATAACAACAGTATCTTGTCGGGAGTGATTATTAGAGAAGAGGACATCTTAGCAAAAATAAAGAAACTCGATAAGAACAAGGGAGCTGGTCCTGATGGGATACCTGCTTCATTTGTTATCGCATGTGGAAAGGAACTTTGCATCCCCTTATGTATCCTCTTTAATTATTCCCTCCAGATTGGTAGATTCCCTGACTGCTGGAAGACTGCTCATATTATTCCCATCTATAAAACTGGCGATAAGTCATGCTGCGAAAATTATAGGCCTATAAGTATCCTGTCATGTTTGGCAAAGTTGTTTGAGGCTCTGGTCTATAATCATCTCTACAATCATGTCAAACAGTCCCTTTCAGACAAACAACATGGCTTTATTAAAAACAGGTCCACTCTTAGCAATCTCTTGGAGTACAAACACTATTTATGTCAATCGTTCGCTGCGAGGGGTCAAGTTGACTCTATCTATACAGATTTCTCGAAAGCTTTTGATAAGGTTAATCATTTCTTGCTGTGTAACAAAATTTCGTCTTATGGCATTCATGGAAATTTGCTTCGTTGGATTTGCTCTTACCTTAATAATAGAAGCCAGTTGGTTGCAGTCAGGGGCTACACCTCCTCTCCGATTTGTGTGACCTCGGGGGTCCCTCAGGGATCACATCTTGGCCCTCTACTCTTTAATGTATTCATCAACGACTTGATTAATAGTTTATCGTGCCCTTGTCTCCTTTATGCTGATGATCTCAAAGTTTTTGTCAAGATAGAAAGTGACCGAGATTGTAAAGCCTTGCAAAACGATCTTGACAGCATAACAGATTGGTGCGAGCGAAACGAGATGACCCTCAACATTGCAAAATGTTTTGTAATAACGTTCACGCGGAAACACACTAAAATAATGTATAACTACTCTATCTCAAATCAGGTGCTGGAACGTAAAACTGTAGCTAGAGATCTTGGCGTATTCTTTGATGGGGAGCTTTCGTTTCGTTCGCACTTTGAACACATAATAAAGAAAGGCAACCAATTGATGGGCTTCATTACGCGTACCACAAAAGGATTTAAAAACCCCCGTAGTTTTATTACACTCTACTGTAGCCTTGTAAGAAGTGTTCTCGAATACTGCAGTCCGGTATGGTCTCCATACTATTCTGTACATACGAAGAATATCGAACGAGTACAGAAGAAGTGTCTTAAAATCCTGTCTTTCCGCCTCAATCAAGGAAGATCACAGATCAGTTACGCACAACGATGTAGCCAGTACAATCTGAATTCGCTTGAATCACGACGTAAACAACACCTTCTGGTAACTTTACATAAAATACTGCACTCCTTTATTGATTCTCCCACACTACTTAACTCGCTGGACATCAACACTTTCTACAGGACTCGTGTCCCTAGAACTTTTACACTCAACGTATACCTAAATAACACCTCCTTTTTCAACCCAATATCAAGAATGTGCCGTGAATACAACGAGTTAAGTGAAAAGCATTCGGAACTTGATATTTTTAATAACAGATTAAACACTTTTATAAGATGTGTCCATACAATTCTCCTCTCCTCTTCTCAACACGGTACATAATTTGTACCTACATCTATTAAGTATCATTGTACCTATTACTTTTAATACATTTTGCTGTAATAATTTAACTTGTAGCATAATATGCGTTATTATTATTTTCTTTTGTTCGGTTCTAGATGTTTGGTCTTTTAAAATTATTGTATTATTCTTATTTTCTTTTTGTTTGTATGTTTGGTAATCGATTTTTGGTCTTTTTAAAATTGTTAATTTTAAGCATGTCTCACTTTTCTACTCATGTTGTGTACTCATTTAATTGAGTCACAGTCTAGACTTCAAATATTTCACTCATGTTACTATAAGTTTTAAAATTGATTGTGACTTGTTTGAGTACCTAATAAATAAATAAATAAAATAAATAAATAAATTTTTTTTCATTAAAATTACTTGTTAATATTGCTGTGCCCTTTCAGGATTCATGTACCCACTTTAGCTACTAAGTAACACCTACTTATATGTTCTTGTGTCGCACAATGTCCTTCAGCGTGACGAAAATTACTGCTGAAATTTACCAAAATCTACCAGCCCTGTTTCAAATTCTACTTAAATTCTACCAAATAATATTAATGTCGTTACAGATGGTTAAAATTTAATATAAAACACGTTTTTGAACAAAATATTATCAATTTTATCTAAACGCTCATCATTACACATGTTATTTTCGCATTTTTGTATAATTTTTATTGGTTTTCATCACTTTGTAACATGGATGCTTCAATTTTCAAATAAATATTAAATTTGGTCGTCCCTACGCAAGTTTTTTAGTACTGTTTTCTGTGTCTCATAAGCAGAGTCAGAAATTTTGGTAGCACTTTTAATTATGTCAAAGGGATTGCTTGCACGTTTATCGACTTCCGATTGTGTCCATATACGGGTAATTTTTTATCACTGCGGATAACACCAGCATGTATTCTACTCATCAAACTGAACAACTTTCACTATGGAGCCAACTTCAAAAGAGCGAAAAAAAAATCAGCTGTCCTATACAAAACTGCAGTACCTACATATCCGACTAAAATGTATGGAACAGCTGATTTATTTTCGCTATTTTGAAGTTCGATACATGCTGAAGTTATCCGCAGTGATATAAAATATACCCGTATATCGACATTATTGGAAGTCGATAAACATGTAATCTCTTTGACATATTAAAAGTGCTAGGTACCAAAATTCCAACTCTGTTCAGAAGCCCTTTTTTGTAAAAAAAATAACATTAGGCGATATGATTAATATATGCTGTACTAGAAGTGAGTTCGGTGGCGCGTTGCGGAGAGGTATGAACTCTCAATCAAGAGGTCCGCGTTCGAATCCGCACGGACAACATGCCACGAACCAATGAGTTTTTCTAACTTATGTACGTATTACCGACTGCTCTCAAAGGGTGAACGAAAACATCGCGAGGAAACCTGCATAATGCAGACGAAGAAATTCTGATGTATATGTGAAGTCTACCAATCCGCTTTGGGCATGCGTGGTGGACTTACGCCCAAACACCCTTCTAGAAGGTAGGCCTGTGCCCTGCAGTGGGACGTATACAGGGTGTTACAAAAGTAAGAATACATTTTTAAAACTCTTAAGGGGGTTTTTTAGACCGTCAAACTGAACAACTTTCTCTATGGGACCAACATCGAAATCGCGAAAAAAAATCTGATATCCCATACATTTTTAGCTCGAGTCGATTTGTAGAATATAGAACATAAATTATATTTTTCGCGATTTCGATATTGGTCCCATAGTGAAAGTTGTTGAGTTTGATGGTCTTAACCACCCCCTTAAATGTTTATTTGTATTTTTGTAACACCTTGTATAGGCTGATGATTATGATGATGATGTACTAGAAGTTCCGGAAAACTTGCAAACCCTGCAATCGTTTTCTCAGCCATTTGTATTGCCAGCTTAGATTTTATTAGCCTGAATCCTTGCATTTTTAAATACATTAACATTTTCGAATACCCAATTTCTACTAAAATCTACTAAACAATTTTGCTCTAAATATACCAATAAAGAAGAAATCTACTAAAAGTCGTCACACTGATGATGTCCTTTTGCGCAAATGTTTTTGAAGGCAATCGTTCCAGTTACTGCAAAATTAACTTTTATTCGGTGCTTAAAATATTATATCTGACGATGATTATGATGATAAAAGATTACAAACCCTTAGTTTGCTAATACCAATAATATTAAAATTATAATAATTTCATTATTCTGTTAAAAGTTTTAATTTGTTCTGTTAAAATAATTTTAAGTTTTTTTAAGCCTTAGTAATACTGTGATCTAATTAGCTAGAACCCATCCTATCCTACCACCAGGGGTGATCTTTGATCAGTCACATTATAGGTCCATCACGGTACTGTACTGTTGCTGTAAATGTCAATTTCGACCTACGGCTCTCAAATCCAGATGCTGCAGGATGATTGCCACGCACAACCAAACATTCAACATTAATTTAAATTAAATTAAATAGGAGGCCGCCAGGATTGGGTCGGCCGACCAGACTTTTTAGTCCTTACTAATTGGACTCTAGACCAACAGACTAGTTACGTCCTTTAATTCAACGAGGTAAAATGTTGTGTCACCAGGTAGGGTTCACTTTTTCCTTCACACCAGTAAACATGCCAGCCAAGCTGCGCCGCGCGCTGCAGCCGACCAAGTTTTTTGCAAGAAAAGTATTACCAAAAGCTATCAAATTTATTTGTTCATTAATCTTATAAGATAGGGTTGAGTGTTGTCGGCCACCGGTCTTTTTCTTTTGACAGATATGTCAAACGGGCCGTAGGTAGTGCCGACCCTTAAATAATTAGGTGGTTGCAGAATTGTCAACTTCATACAAAACTTTGTCGTAACTAGAACACTCGTAGACGGTAATAATAAAAGTAATGTTTCATGGAAAAATAGCTTAGAAAATCTAGATTTCGCGTATCAAATAATATTTACAATTTATAATTTAAAAGAAATATAAAAAACCTCGCCATGTTGCGGAAAATCATTGGAACTAATTTTTGTACTTGGATCACTGACACTATAAAGGTTATATTCGATTGCAGCGCCCCAAATCCAGGTTTTTTATATTTCTGGTCAGTGGTCAGGCTTTAATTACGAAGATATCAAGCTTTGAAATTGTTCATACAAAATTTCAAAGCCCTATATCTTAACTCTGCAACCACCTTAAGTAAAGTAAACCCCATAATCATTTTGCGTTAGGAGATAGTCAATAACCTGCCTACCACTTGTATCTTGCCGAATGAGCTACTCAAACTTCACCCATTAATCGTCACTATATCGCGGCACGCCACCGCCTAACAAATGACCCGCATCAATAACAAACTCTGCCCCAGTGACACTGCGTGCCTTATCGCTCCCCAAATACGCTATCATTTCCGCCACCTCCTCACACTCAATCATTTTCCTCAAAG
Source organism: Agonopterix heracliana (assembly GCA_963693445.1). NCBI lineage: Eukaryota > Metazoa > Arthropoda > Insecta > Lepidoptera > Depressariidae > Agonopterix > Agonopterix heracliana. The sequence continues at coordinate 4,354,473 of OY856327.1, forward strand.
GCAGCTGCATGGCCCTTCTCTTCTCAAATTCTTCCACATCAGTAACACCAAGCGACCTTACCATCTGGGTTTTAACAGCTGCAGGCGCTATAGAATTTACTCTTACCCCTTTAGGTGCAAATTCTATGGCTATGCTTTTGCTAAACTGCTTCAAAGCTGCTTTAGAAGCATTGTAAATATGCAAATCTGGTAATGGATTTATAGCACCAACACTCGTGATGTTAATAACGTTACCTTTCGAAGCTATAAGATGGGGGATAGCTAAATGAGTTAGTAACATAGGTGCTTTCAAATTTACGTTTAAAGTCCGGTCGTAGTTTTCTAAGAACTTTTCTTCGTGAATGTTATCTTTTGAAGATATACCAGCGTTGTTTATAAGGACATCCAAGCGATTGAATTTTTCCATAGCTTCTTTGAATACTCTTCTGACGTCTTCTTCTTTGCTCAAATCGGCAACGATGCAATATGTTTTTGTTTGGCAACGTTTAGCGATTTCTTCTAATGGTGAACGGTTGATATCAACAAGGATCAGATTGGCTTGTAGTCCAGAGAGATGTTTGGCGGTTGCGGATCCAATGCCACCGCCTGCGCCGGTTATCAGCACGACTTTGTCTTTGAAACTCATCTTTGAGCTCTTGTTGGATAGGAACTGAGTACTGACTGTACAATGCAGTTCTACTTACAAGATGTATTTTATCTATTTGTTATCGGAGAGAAGGTAATTAGTTTGTTTATTATCAGTTTTCAGGACAAGTAGGGTAGTTAAATAGTACATGAGCGGGCTAGGCAGTCAAGTAGGTACTCTATGAGAGTATTTTATGATAAACAAAAAGTACTTTCCTATTTAATTAACATTAGTGCTTAAGGCTAAAAGTGGGTTGAAGAATAGTTTTAAACGAAGCTCCTTATAAAGAACGATGAATTTCTTTTGTAATCTGTGATAGAAAGGTTTCCGTTTTGATCTACCTGTGGACAACCTAAGTCGTACCTGTGGACGTTTAATAAGTGTGCTTCAGGCTCCTATATTGAATAAATGATTTTGAATTGAATTGAATTTGAATTTAATTGAATTGAAATTAAGCCCAAAGTAATGTCGGTCAAACGTTATATCGGCCCAAAGTAATGTCGGTCCTACCTAAGTAATGTCGGCCCAAAGTAATGTCGGTCCTACCTAAGTAATGTCGGTCAAACGTTATGTCGGCCCTAAGTAATGTCGGTCAAACGTTATATCGGCCCAAAGTAATGTCGGTCCTAAGTAATGTCGGTCCTAGTAATGTCGGTCAAACGTTATTCGGCCCAAAGAAATGTCGGTCAAACGTTATGTCGGTCAACTGTTTGTCGGACAAAAGTTCCAGAATCCTTTTTAAGAGATATTATCGAGCGATAATATCGCTGCGATTTTGCGATAATTGTTCTCAGTGCATTTTTTATGGGGATGCGCTCGATCCCACACACTGCCGCGATATTATCGCAACTCTTTCGACTACATTCAGTGGTGGGGCGCATGCGTGAAGCGAATCGCGGAATCGCTGCAGTGTGTAAGGTGTCGCGATATCGCTGTCGATAATATCGCTCGATAATATCGCTGCAATGTGCGGAGGCCTTTATTGTAGGTGGGTGTTATGGGTGTGTGCGTCTTGTGGCACCTGCACATCCTGCATATGTAGGCTTCATGAGATATTGTCTTTTTAGAGATTTCATGTAAAAAATTAACATGTCAATGTCATCCAACCAAATAAAAAGATGCCAATGTTTGTGTTTGGGAATTTCGGGATCTTTGTTTGGGATTCTAAGAATTTATAAGAAATTAATCTAATGGAATCCACTCCGGCTACATCATAAAGCTGTAAGTGTTATTTCTCACATACTTACTTAGTTACCTACCTAAAAGGTAGGTAGGTATCCTAATTTAATATGGGCCCAAACCATTGAGGTACTATGTTAACTAGAGAAGCTACCGAGAAGTAATGTTTTGTAACACGCGTTAGGGTGCACGCGCTCTAACTCACTTAGCCTGTGCCAGGCGCTCGTCGCAGCCTGACGCTCCCAGCACGCGCCCCACACTGCTGATCATGGTGCACAGATTTTGTTCGCGTTGTCTGCTCTATACATAATTACTCAATGGCCCAAACTACCATTTGTAGGTACCTACCCCACGTAGGTACTAGTTCTACCTCCTACCTAACTACGCGAAGTTATTATTATTGACTACCTTATTATAGGTTCTAATTCATTTGGGATACTACCTACTTGAAATAATCTAGCAGTACCTAGCGATGTTACCGTACCTATACATTAAATCTCTTTGACCTATACTTGACTACCAAAAAAAAAGAGAGATGAGCTAAATATCCGCTTTAGGTCACTATTGTGGCTAATGGGAAGACACTCTAGGCTGTCACTAAATAACAAGCTTCTTATCTACAAGGCAGTCTTGAAGCCAGTTTGGTCATACGGGATTGAACTGTGGGGAACAGCCAGCAATTCAAACATTGAAATACTCCAAAGATTCCAAAATAACGTCTTCAGAACAATAACCAATGCCCCTTGGCTAGTCAAAACATCAGAAGTTCATGAATACTTGGAAATGCCAACCATAAAGCAAGAGATATCAAATATCTCGAAACGATATAAGAATAGACTAGCCAATCATGTTAATGAGCTAGCAGTTGCACTAACAGACAACAGTAATGACATAAAAAGGCTAAAGCGACTCAACATACACGATCTAGACATTCCTAGAAGGCAACAATAAGGGAATACCCTCCACTGGGAGCTGGTTAATTCCATAAATCACAATTGGACCTAGTTATGCTTAAACGTTCCAATCCACAGAGACCTCTCTGTGGATTGGAACGTTTAAGCATAACTAGGTCCAATTGTCATTCTCATGATCTGCTTATAGTGTCAGCACTGATTGCAGATAGTATAAAATAACAAAAAAAAAAAAAAAAAATACTTGACTACCTACATACCTATCCATTACCAAGGACTTGAAAGAAATACGAACCGAATATTGCACTAAAAAGATGTGAAGCATGCAAGGTAATACAATCTCGTTTGTTCTACAAGGGACCTACACTCATACAGATGCACTGCTAGCTCTATGCGCAGGTGCTACCCGTCACCATTATGTACCGCGTGACAGCACGCACACAAAAGAAATGGGTGCTTCACTCATGATTAGACGAGATTACGTCTGGTTCTTTGGAGTCGCGTTGTGGATCTGCTATAGGGCAGTCACGTTTGTTGGTTGCCCCCTCCCAGCTCGACAACGGGGCTCCAGTGGTGGCTCAAGATAGTGTTCTTTTAAAAGAACAACCCTTGAAGTCACCAAAATTTCTACAATACCGTACAACGTCAAGCACTTTTTAACCGACTTCAACAAAAGGAGGAGGTTCTCAATTCGACCCGTATGTTTTTTTTTTTGTATGTTTGTTACGCGATTACTCCGCCAATTGGGAATTGATTTTGATGATGATTTTTTTGTTTGGTAGGTCACACTTCCAAGGTGGTCCCACGAAATTGATTCAGCGCTTGTTGAAAAAATCTACAACAATAACAAATATATACACAGTCACGGACTTGAAAAAAAGACGGACGTAATGTTACACTAGATAGATGTGAAGCATGCAAGGTCCTAAAATTTCGTTTGTTCTGGGCCTACACTCACACAGATGCACCAGTTCTAGGCGCAGGTCATGTACCGCGCGACAGTGCGACAGCACGCAAACCATAGACTACGATTTTTTTTTCACTTACGCTGGTAGACGGAACATCAGCGTAACCGCGTATGAGATAGCGATAGTCATGAAATCCTATACTTACAACTTGTATGAAGCTAGATGTGTGCCTCCGGAGTCAGACAGCCGTCGTAGAACAAAAAAGTGGTTACGTAGATAAGGACAGCAATAAGAAGCGATCTCCTTTTTTAACTAGAGCGAATTTGCTATGTGCATCTCTTACTGAGTGAATATGACAAGACACATGCTTCCTTCTAGTACCTTCTCTTTCTACGATGCACACACATAATACATAGGTGCTTCACGTATGATTAAAGGATACTACGTTCGTCTTTTTTCAGGTTCGTGACACAGATGACGTTTATGTTTGTCGATTCTCTTCAGGAGTGCGATTTTTGAACATCACACGTTCAAATCAGCGGTAGAAAATGTCGAAATTACTATGGACTTATGGAGATTATGCATATTTCGTCTTTCTACTGCTAATTCTAACGTGTAATGTTCAAAAATCACACTCCAGCCACAGACCAGAACAACACTAAAAAGATCTGAAGCATGCAAGGTCCTACATTTTCGTTTGTTCTACAAGGGTCCTATACTCACACAGATGCACTAGCTCTATGCGTAGGTCCTACAACCCGCCACCATTATGTACCGCGTGACAGTTCGTCAGCACGCACACAAATATAAATGGGTGCTTCACTCGTGATTAGACCAGATTAGGTCCGTCTTTTTTTCAAGTCCGTGACTCCAGCAAAATAAATGTTTTGATGGGGACTGTCAAACTATGTTTTTTTTAACTGTCATAACCAAGAAGTTTTATATGCCTATATTTAGGTATATGTAAAGCTTCTTGGTCATACTCAAGAAGTTTCGAATCTATAGGCCATACTGTTGTGTTTAAACGTATAAAAACTTCATGGATATACTCGTACCTAGTACCGAAACACATAGATTTAATGATTTTTTCCCCTCCGGCCGCAAAGCGTCAATTTTCGTCCCGCTGCGCTAAACGAAGTTGCCGCTTTCCACCACGGTCGAGGAGAAAAATAGTATACTAACCTCAGACAGTAAATAAGAAAGCCTCAGATCAAATGTTTGTTGACCTCGGCTTCGCCTCGGTCTTCGAATTACATGGGATCTGGGCCCTTTCTTCCTTTCCAGTCCTCGGTGTGTAATCTCCTATAATTGATCATGGCGGCGGTCGGTAATGTTCGTCTTTTTTAGGGTTCCGTAGTCAAACAAAGAACCCTTATCGTCTATTACTTTACTTTCGTCAATTCTGTCTGACTGTCTGTCTGTCTGTCTGTATGAGGGTGTTTGGGCGTTAGTCCACGACGCGTGCCCAATGCGGATTGGTAGACTTCACAATACGCATCAGAATTTCTTCTTCTGCATATGCAGGTTTCCACACGATGTTGTCCTTCACCGTTTGAGAGCAGTCGGTACTACGTACATAAGTTAGAAAAACTCATTAGTACTCATTTATGCATCTATTAAATCGAAATATGGCATAAAGACAGATAACAGTAACCCAAAAACCATGAACCTATATGTTCATAGGTTCATGCCCAAAAACAGAAATGTTGTACGAAAGATGGGTTGGATTGTTTTTAATCGAGTGTGGTGAGAGCGTACACCGTATCCTTTGCATTTACTTATAACTGATATCTAAGTCGAACTGATATATTTCACCTAGATTTCAACACTGAAAATTTTGAAATAAAAAAATTTTAACACAAAATTAAAACCGACTTCAAAACTAAAAAGGTAAAAATAATAATATTGCAGTCGTTGACTTTTACATTCGCATCTAAAAGAACATTAATTTGTTTTATTGGAGTCGGTGTCAAGCCAAGCCAAGCCAAAAAATTACTGCAAGCCCGGTTGCGAATCGTCCGGCTTGACACCGACTCCGATAAAACAAATTAATGTTCTTTTAGATGCGAATGTAAAAGTCAACGACTGCAATATTATTATTTTTACCTTTTTAGTTTTGAAGTCGGTTTTAATTTTGTGTTAAAATTTTTTTTTAAAAATAGAATAGAATAGAATAGTCTGGTTCTTTTAAGTCTGTGCCCATTACGTGATATTACCTAGCTAGGTATTCTAAGATACCTTCAGCTTCCCATTGATATAACCCTAGGTAGGTCCCATTGATATAACCTACCTACTACTATTTTTAAAGGATATGGGAGAGAGCCACCGCCGTGTATAGCCTCTATTGGGCTAAGTAGCTAGTTTCTTTCTATTCTATTCTATATTTAAAAAAAATGGCTGCCATCTTGGGTATGTGATGATTTTGCCAATGTCTAGTTTTTGTAGCAAGAGTGCTTGACGTTGTACGGTAACTTATGTATTTTGGTGACTTCAAGGATTGTTTTTCGAAAAGAAACTATCTTGAGCCACCACTGGAGCTTCGTTGTAGGCCGGGGAGGGGGCAACCAACAATCGACTCGCGATGCGACTACCCTATAGCAGACCTACAACGCGACTCCCTAGTTTCTTTCAGCGTAAATATTTCTTTTAGGCACACCTTATCACAATATAGTTACTTACCTACCCGTTTGTGTCCAATCGTGAGAATAGGTAAGCGTCCGTCCGACACTTTGGCCGTTTCCCCGTTCCAGTTTTAGGAGGTAGGTTCTAGGGACGAGAGAGCTATTAGTGCATATCTATGATTAGTGCACAATCTAGTCCTAGGTACCTGCCTACTATTGAAGGCAGTTGCTGCAGTCGAAATATCAGGTAGTACCTATATTAGCTATCATCCAATGTTTGAAACTTGGTTTCCAAGGTGATTTGGAATGCCAACCTCAGCCAACCTCGTGGAATAATCGATTGCCAACACAGATAGCATATAAAACAATTTGTGTTTTCAACAGGATTTGACTATAGATACATACATAAACTTCCGACCATAACTAATCCCTTTTGGGGTGATCAGAAACTTTAATTTCCTACTTACGAACTACCTTACGAACCTATTTTAAAGTGATGGCCACGTAGCATATTGCAGGTTTCGAGATGGATTGACATCAAGCGGCGATAGGTGGCTTGGCTAGCCTTATCTACACCACTCATTTAATTAATTAGTAACGAACCTTTAAGGATGTATTCAGACCGTGAATCTGAACAACTTTCCCAAAGGAACATGGGTCGAAAAACAAGAAATGTTTTTGGACCTCCCATAGAAAATCTAACTGCCGATCCGCACTTTTGTATCCCATACAAAAGATAAGAAGATCGGTTTAATCCAAAAAAAAATCTCGTTTTTTCGACCCATGTTCCATAGTGGTGTATACAGGGTGTTACAAAAGTAAATATATAGGAATCACGTTGCAGGGTTTGCCCCGAACACTTTGTCTTTCGCGTGGTGTTCTCGCGGTTCTCGTTTCAGCCTGCCACGAGGCTCCGTAATCCTTCTCAGTTGTGTTCTTACACAAAAACAATCCTTGAGATTGGATATAGATACTCACTCAAACCACTTGACACTTGCGGAAATGCGGTGCTAACGCACAAGCAACAAGTCCATTAATTATAAATAAAAAAGTACTCTTTATTACTTGTACTACCTCAAAGTTTGATTTTTGTTTACGTCTTAAGACAGTGCTATCGGGATGGAACGTACATTAAACATTAACGGTTGAAGTAGTAAATTGTCTTAGTTTTAATAATTAAGTAATATACCTACGTTCTTAGTTATTAAATTCCCGTAGCCTTACTACTTATAGTGGATGTTAGATACCTACACGTGCTCCAAATACCTAAAGTATTAATTAATCTTTGCACGAGCTGTATTAATTGCCGTATGGTTAACAGAAAGCCTCCTCTCCTTTCATAGGCACGATAGTACCCAGTTTGCTGGGTGAACTCCCATAGTGTGAGCGGCTTGAAGGCATCGGGAAGTGCGCCTTGCACCGCTAGGGGTGAGCACGGTGGTGACTCTCCTCTCTCCTCAAGGCTTATTAGTGTGGCTTGACGATCTCAAGAAACGCGATAAGGCCCCAACTAGCAAAATACTCTTACAAACAAAAGCTTATAAGATCTATAGTCTTATATAAGGGTTATATGTGTTCTGATTAAGAGTGAAACCCTTATAATGGCATGTTATAAGTCTATTTAGGCTATAAGAGATTTCATACTTGTAACACATTCTTACAGACGTATATAAGAAAACGTAATAAGACATTTATAAGAGTAGTGGTATTATAAGCGCATTTTATAAGCCTTATTGCCCTTGATTCTTTATTAAACTTATACAAGCATTTTGCAAGAGCACTCGATCTTAGAAGATACTTTACTAAGTATTTATTAAGAGTGAATGACTTATTAGAGCATTTCATAAACCTGTTGTAAGACCAGTACTTATAAGTGTGATTCATTTTACCTAAGACATATTAAAGACTAGTAGCACGTTCAAAGAGTCTTAAAAGTGCTTTTTCTGCTTGTGTCAGTTGTTTGGCCAAGATGGCGGAAAATAGAATTATTAAGGATGGATTTACTCAAATGGAAGCGGTTTAAGAGAAGTGGAGCGTTCCGAAGAAATATACGTATCTGCAATATGGCCGTGTAGCCAAATGATTTGGTTTATTTTGACTTCACAAGTGCGATAAAAGCCTTAAATAAGAGTACTGCTCTTATTTAGTTCTGATAAATCACTTATAAATCATAATTGGTGGTAATGGCCACATTTTGATGTATTTCACAAATAAATAAAATAATTTTTAATATTTAAGACACGTTTTTGAAAAGGCCCTTCGATAATATTATTATTTAAATTTAAAAATAATAGAGAAAATCTACTTCGCAACCGCAGTCGCATATATACTCTAATAAACAATTATGCAAATATAGACACACTACGTTTCATAGGAAAGTGAAATATTACTTACGTTTTTGATGCGTCTTAATAATTATAATCCAAAAAACATTTCAGAACACACGCGACTAGACCTCTTCGCCGAATTGTGATTACACTCTTACTAGGGGATCACAAAGAGGACTACAAGCGATATTACACTTAGAGCAGCACTAGTAAGAGGACTGTAAGGGCAATTGCCCTTAAAGCATGCCATTGTAAGTCACTTGTAAGTTTGTTTGTAATTATAAAAGCATCCTTAAGAGTTTTGTAAGATTGAAAATACACTTCACAAGACCATTATAAGGCAACACAAAGGGTGAATAGACTTATAAAGTGCGCCCAATTCCACACTTATAGCAGGCTGTAAGTGTTATATAAGACTGACAAAAATATGCTCTTGGGATATTTATAAGAGTAAATTTTGCCAGTTGGGGCTTCAGCCGGGAAATCCCCCTGAAAGGTTAGGTATTTATGTGGCTTGACGATCTCGGGAAACACGATAAGTCTTCAGCCGGGAAATCCCCCTGAAAGGTTAGGTATTTATGTGGCTTGACGATCTCGAGAAACACGATAAGTCTTCAGCTGGGAAATCCCCCTGAAAGGTTAGGTATTGGTGTGGCTTGACGATCTCGGGAAACACGATAAGTCTTCAGCGGGGAAATCCCCCTGATAGGTTAGGTATTGGTGTGGCTTGACGATCTCGGGAAACACGATAAGTCTTCAGCCGGGAAATCCCCCTGAAAGGTTAGGTATTGGTGTGGCTTGACGATCTCGGGAAACACGATAAGGCTTCAGCCGGGAAATCCCCCTGAAAGGTTAGGTATTGGTGTGGCTTGACGATCTCGCGAAACAAGATAAGGCTTCAGCCGGGAAATCCCCCTGAAAGGTTAGGTATTGGTGTGGCTTGACGATCTCGCGAAACAAGATAAGGCTTCAGCCGGGAAATCCCCCTGAAAGGTTAGGTATTGGTGTGGCTTGACGATCTCGCGAAACAAGATAAGGCTTCAGCCGGGAAATCCCCCTGAAAGGTTAGGTATTGGTGTGGCTTGACGATCTCGGGAAACACGATAAGGGTCGCGTGGCTAAGGGGGTGACAAGTAGACGTGTCGTCGGCTTGCGATTTTGACAGCCACGTGGCTCCGCCGTTTTATGGCGTGTGTGTGTGTGTGTGTTTTTGTTTAAAAACGGGGCTTTGAGATCGCCATATCCTATTACCGTACAATATCTAATAAATATATCCTCAACACTTGGCACTGGCGAAATCTAACAAGGAAACGCCATTTAAATGAAAATAGAATAGAATAGAAACACGATAAGTCTTCAGTGGGGAAATCCCCCTGAAAGGTTAGGTATTGGTGTGGTTTGACAATCTCGGTAAGCACGATGAGCTTTCAGCTCGGGAACTCTTCCTGAAATCCTACACGCTGGGCAGTTCGGTCAGGGTTTCCATAACATGGGTACCTCCTGAAGGATTACCAGCGTGGCTTGGGGAACACCGGGTCGTGCTTAACCTATCAGGCCGAAAGTAACCCTCCACTGGTCCCTACCCTTCAGGTTAGATAAGATATTTACTCCCTTCCAGACGGAAAGCGTCAATTTTCGTCTGCGCTAAACGAAGTTACCGCTTTTCACCTCCGACGAGGAGAAAAATAGTATACTAACCTCGAGCAGTAAATAAGAAAGCCTCAGATCACAATATGTTTGTTGATTGAATTGATGAACAATTACATGTGATCCTGTGACCTTTCTTACTTTACTGCCCTAAATCTACTATAGTATCAGCGTAGAATCAACATACCGCGCGTTAGAGGGTAGCTAGGTGAACGAACGTACCCCGCCTGAGTGTGTGCTCCTGTTCATACGTACGTTCTATAACGCGCGCTAGTGTGAGTACACCGGCAGTGGCCTCTTGAATGAAGCTTTCGTTCTGTAGGGATATTTATTCACGTGGATCTGTGTTCTGTGTTTGACATTGTATTTTAATTAAAGTGTTATCAATATCAACTTATCACTTAATCGGTTATCTTATCAACGATCGATTGATCACTTTATTGGACACTTCAACTGATCTATAGCAAAACAGAAGTATAGGTAGGTACCGCTAGATTAACTTTCAAGGTTTCATCTTCATAGTTATTGTTTTAATTATTAATTAAAATAAAAAAATAAAGATCTTGGACAATGTCACACAAATTATCTAGTCACATTTAAAGTTCCAGAATCTAGCCTGGACTTATATTATGATGACTAGACAACGATATAGAATACATATACCTATAGATACAAACATCCATGACTCGGGTACAAATATAATCGGGTTAATTATTGCTTCAGTTTCATTGTAGAGGCCGGAATGCGGGAATCGTGTTATCATAATAATTAATAAATGCTATAGTAAGCTTTGATTTGGTAGGAAAAATTTCTGACCTCTCCATATAGTCGTGAGCTACGAATAGTTAATGTAAATATAACAATAAACGCAAAACAACATATTAGAAGGCTGGAAATGCTTGCTTAACAATATGACAAACACAAACGACAAAGACGACAAAGGGTTAAAAAAAACATAAATATCTTCATTTATGATTCAAGAGAAAAATTTATATACGTTCATTGCATACGTGCGAAGCCGGGGCGGGTCGCTAGTATTTTATATACGGAAAATAGCTTTGAAAATCTAGATTGTGCGTTTAAAATAACATTTACAATTTATAATATAATTAAGATAAGGCTTTCCCATTTTTTATAAATAATTTCAAAGCCTTATATCTTCGTAATACTTATTAATATTACTTTTATTAATACCGTCTACGAGTGTTCTACGGTAAAGTTTTGTATGAAATCGACAACTCTGCAACTACCATAAGAAAAAGATAAACGTTTAGTTTTTGTAAAGGTGCCGGTGCGGTGCACCCAATTAACCTGTAATGGGTTTGTGTCGGTAGTTCAATACCTCAATATTAAAAAAAATCCAATTTGCTACGCCGCGCCTCTACGAGTGTCTACGAACTGGCTACGACATGGAAAGCGGCCAGTGGCTTTCCGCGAGCGTAGCAAACAACCCGCTTCGATCGCTTTACGGTAATTTATAGTTACGGACCCTGACTCCCTCGGATTCCTGTTTCTTTAGATTTTTTATGAAAAGTGTTTTTAGTTGTTTAAATATACTGAAGATGAAATTGCTGTGTCGCGTTTGATGTGACTCGTGAAAGTGTAAGTTTGTCTGTAATGTTTGTGGTTGGTTGTTTACGAATTGAAAGGGCTGTTTATGTTTTGTTGTTATGGCGTAGAAATCTTAGAATCTTCATGATTTTTTAAATAACAGGCGCGGTTTCTAATAAGAAACGTGATTTGTTTGTAAACTTAATTTATCGTTTAACTTGTTTTTTTTTCTTTTATAAAATAATAATAATTAATAGTAACTAACTATTAGTATTAATAATGACAGTTAGTATATAGTAGGTAGTTAGTTAGTAGTAGCCTAGTTTATTAGTATTATTTTTTAATTTTATTTTTAATTCTTATTTTTTGACACAAACTTATTAATAAGTATATATTATTATACGTATTAATAGTTATTTAGTAATGTAGGTAGTTAATAAGACCTTATGTCTCAATCATTGGATTTGATTAGGTATACTTACACTCAGTAGCAGAAACGCTCCTTAAAGTTAATCCTCCATTAAACCTCTTGCTAGCTTTTACTACGTCAACAAGACAAAAAGTGACGGCAAGAGATTTAATGGAGGATTAACTCTAATGAGCGTTTCTGAAACTGAGTGTTAATTGATTCTTAATTGACTAGACCTAAACAGGTAATACGAGTATGTGTCAATTAAAGATAGGTAGAATGTAGATGGTAAGATAGGTTTAAGAGAATTTTATTCCGAGAGCGAAAATGCGCGCTGCATACAAACGTACTATGGTGATATTTTCAAAACTAACCAATTAAAAATTGATCAGAAACAATCTAGAAACTAATTTCTATGCTTGTATCGAGTCAGATTTTCGTTAAAATTTATAGTTTTCAAGTTACAGTGCCTCAAAGATTTCCATACAAATCTTAAATTAATCTTAGCATTGAAACTGTATATTTTAACGAAAATCTGACTCCATAGAAGCATAGAGATTTGTTTCTAGATTGTTTCTGTAATACGTTTAATTGTATGGAGCGCTTAAATAGCAGTTTACAATTTAATTGATCCACCAAACTCTATCTACGCGTGACGGTATATTGTGAGGGGTGGGATTAATAATTAATGGAAGTTCCGTAATTATTCATGTTCATTTTATATCCAACGATTGCAAGGCATCGCAATTAGTGACTTTTCTTTCTTGCATTGTTCCGACTTTGCCTTTCTTATAACTAATACCATAGTTTTTCTTCGTGTGTCAAGGCTACATTTAATGCCTTTGAATTTATAGAGAACTTGGCAATCAACACCATAGAATAAAAGGAAAAAAAGAATCATTTGTTAACAAAATTATGAGTCTATCAGCGGTTGCAGAAACGCTCATTAAAGTTATTCCTCCATTAAATCTCTTGCTGTCACTTTTTGTCTTGTTGACGTACTTAGTAAAAGCTAGCAAGAGATTTAATGGAGGATTAACTCTAATTAGCTTTTTTTGCAACTGAGTGTAGGTATGTTACATGAAATAAATAAATGATTTATTGATTGATTTGAATGAATTACTGAAATCTCAAATCAGGTTTCGACAACAGCGACCGCTTTTTTAATGCGGTAGGTAATCAACACCAAATAATATAAACAAGAGAAGAATCATTTGAATGAATGATTGCAATCTCAAATCAGGATTTGACAACAGCGACTGCAAGGCTGATTCAGTATTCATAGGGTGTAGAGCTCTGTGGTGGGGATGGAGCAGGTCTGCCTGCACATCAACTCCAGTCGGTTTAGGAGTTACAGCCATTCAAAGGTCTGGTATGGTTGCTAAAAATTTATATGCAGGTTGTTATATGCACTGTAGCTATACGAACAGTACAAAAACTGGCCTAGTCTATCAGTCTGTTTAGGAGATACAACCGTTCAAATGTCGAACCTTTAAATGGCTGTATCTCCTAAACCGACTCAAATTACAATAATACCGGCATATTCATGCAAATTCATTTTAAGCAACCATACCAGACCTTTGAACGGCTGTAACTCCTAAATCGACTGGAGTTATGCAGGCAGACCTGGTGCATCCCCTTCACAGAGATGCTCTACACCCATCAATGTCTTATAAAAGAACGAGGTCAATGTCTACACCCTATACTGAATCAGCCTTACAACTGATGGTTACCAAAAGCGCGCTTATCTCTTATCTAGAATATGAACCCGCGACCCTCGGCGCACAGCAGGCAGGTTCACTACCGACTGAGCTATCGTGACTATCGTGACGTCTAAAGAATAAAAGTTGCCTACTGATTTATGCCCTAGGTATAAATGAGGTGATCCTATGACTAGGTACCTTAGGGAACCATACAATATTATTAAAATGATGTAATTACTTAGCAATAAAGAATTAGATCAAATTCAGGTCAATAAAAGCGCACTGGACGTTCAGACAGACACTCATTATGGTATATTCATGCTGCCCTAGTTTCCACAACTGCCCTTTGTGTGCCTATATTGTATATTCGAGTCACATTAGAGTCATAGCCTTCGAAGTTTTATAAATTACTTGTTATTTTTAGTTTGCGCTTTATTTTATTACCCTATCGACACCAAATAAATTGGAGTTGTTATCCTATGAATAGATTCAAATTGGGTAATTTGTTTAGAGTGATAAAACTAAACGATATAATCAAGCTACAAGCAGCATAGGCATAAGCTCACGACTATATTCCCCGAGGGGGTAGTCAGAGATATTCTGTAACCTCAGAACATCCACGTTTCACCAGTAGTACCGAAACTCTGTCCAGTGTGACGGGTCAAGCTTCAAGGACCTTAGATAATTATTATCTAGGTTCCTTCTTAATATGCTGACACTTTTTTAAGGGGATGATCAGACTGTCGAACTGAACAACTTTCTCTATGGCACCAAAATCAAAATCGCGAAAAAAAATCTGCTGTTCCATACAAAACTGCAAACCTACTCGAGCCAAATGTATGCGATAGCTGATTTTTTTCCGCGATTACGATGTTTGGTCCATAGAGAAAGTTGTTCCGTTTGATGGTCTGATCATGATCTTAGAAAACTGTCAGCATATTAATTTGGACCCTGTATAGCGGACTTTGTTATTGATAAAACCCTTATCAAAAAGAAGAAACATAGTCTTCTGAACCTTAGTAGCTGGTTTCAAAACAGTATTTCCCTTGCAGCTCAAGCCATGAGTGATAGAAGCACCAGGCGCGGCGCGGGCGCACCATTCTACGCGCCTCTACGCCGTAAGACTTCGGCGGAGATCATCAGTGAGGCAAGAGCTGCTATTTATGGAGGTACGTTTAATAATGTGGTGGCTAGAACAGGCTGAAAAAGACGCCGTAGAAGCATCAGAGAAAGAAATCAATCAAACCGCAGAAACCTGAATAGTGTAGTAGCGATACCGTCGCGTTTTCGCACGAGTTTGAGCAATATTACACGACCGGTTGTGGCATTGACGAAGCGATATCGCTGCGATATTTCTGAGATCAATCAGTGTCGCGGCGGAATCGCGGAGATATCGTGACGGAATCACGGCGATATCATGACGGAATCGCGGATAAAAATGATGGCGATATAGTTGCGACGTCTCTGCGGTGCAGTCGCGATATCGCCTATACGCTCGAAAATCGCTTGGTTTCCTTCGCACTAAAAGCTGTCTGACTATGATCAAAAATCTCCAACCACATACCTAATAATTGACGGAACAACACACAAAATGTAGTAACATTGAATGACTTTCGATAAAAATCATATTTTAGTTAATTTTATTTAGACAGTCCAACTCGAATGGAATATGTAGGTTGGTAATCTGTACCATTTTGCCTATTTCCGTTACAAGCCGTTTGTTATTTCTTTACGACGACGCCAATGTCAAACGTCGAACATTATACATATTTATAGGCATACTAACCTACCTATCCTGAGTGTTCGATCGTGTTTTATGATATTGCAAAAACATAAGTTTTCACCTTACAGAGCGTTTAGTAATGTTTGGCATGCGATATTAAACTCTAGCTACGCCAGCATAGGTAGCATGCCGCAGTGATACAGCGTTATCACACCTTCGCTCTCTTTCTATTTGCGTGCGAAAGAACGAGATAAAAGACGTGATACAGCCGTATCACGTGTTGCATGCTACCAGTGCAGAAGCCGCTGAAGCCGTAGTATGCTACACGGGATACGGCTGTATCACGTCTTTTATCTCGTTCGTTCGTGCGCAAATAGAAAGTGAGCGAAGGTGTGATAGCGCTGTATCACGATGGCATGCTACCCATGCAGGTACCTACCAGGTACTATACAACTGGGTGTAAAATGTCATACCTAAGTACCTGTTACATATAACATCATAATCTATTCGGGTGACCAAGGATTCTGGATGGTACGTGTCCTGGTCAAAAGGGGGATTTTGTCCCTCCCTTTGTCGCCTCTCGCGCTCGTTGGTGTAGTGGAGCTTCGGTATTGGAAACGATCACCGAAGAGCAACGTCAGGTCCGGTCAGTCTTTGGATGGGTGACCGTCTAGTGGTGACGCACTGGGCTCGCGTGGTGGAGTATTGCCCGCTCCCTCTCACCCTTATTCGTGAGAGGAGGCCTTTGCCCTGCAGTGGGATTCTACAGGCTAAAACTTACTTTTTCGCCTCTCACGACATCAACGGGTGTGTGGAGAGATGGAATAGTCCCATTGTTTCTACTTCCCAGCTATAATATTGGGTAAAAAAGTGTAAAGCTATTCTCTATCTTCTTTATCCAGGGTGTTAGCCTGGGAATACACATCCGAGTTACCATCCGATTGTCTGACCCGATAGTATAAAAGTCTCTCTCCCTCTCATCACGAAGGCGAGGGATGGAAGCAACAGACAATGGTATAATGTCTGAAGCTTCAGTCCCTCTCCTTCCTGAAGGAAGAGGGACTTATATACTATCGGATCAGACAATTGGATGGTAAATCGGATGTGTATTCCCAGGCTAAGGGTAAACAGGGGTGATTCTGTCCATGATCCGAACAACTTTTCCAAAGTAACCTATAATTTCCTGTAGGTTTCTTAGGGAAAGTTGTCCAGTATAATGGGTACATTAACACCTTAAAGTAATGCAACTGTTTACCCTAACACTGTCCATTATGATCTACAATAAATGCTTTTCATTTCAAGATAGTTTTTCCAGCACCCGAGACAGAGAGTTATCTTGTTTCAACGTTTTTTTTTTAAAGGTAGGTAATTGCGATGTTTAGGCTTATAGCTTATAGCCTACCTAGGAGTTGCTCTGTGGCTCTGCTATTGGGTGGTCACGTGCGCGTCGGTTGCCCCATCCCCGGTCCACGGTGGCACAGAATAATAACTATACTCCATTCAGGAATTAGAGCGACAAAATGTAAACAACAGTGATACCAGTGTAGAAAATACCATCTCGAGACTGTAGAAAACTTATCTCCTTAATGAATAATAGTAAATTATATATTTTACTCGCAAATGATTACGACAAATGATATGTTAATTTTGTATGGAAAATAATTAAAAAATATGCAAGCTATAATTTATTTTAGATTAAAAGTAAGCGTGACTGTAGATATTTTATTTCGTGGTCTGGCAACAATCAGATATTTTAGACCTTTGGTTCGTTTTAACAAAGTGCTTGAAGAAAAAGATTTTTTATTGCATACAATAACGTAAACGCCTCTGTTGATTGTTAAATACCTTCGTCTGAATCCGTACGCTATGCGCGGATGCTACGCATAGCACAAAAAGCCCACACAGACGGTGTAGCAGGCTACATAACATAATTTAAAAATTTCATGCAAATTGTCACGATTGTTTTCATTATTTATAGATAGACGATTCATTTTTAATGTCGACGCAATTTATTAAATGCCGTGCCGACATAATTTAATTCTTAAAAAATGTACCAAAGGTTTCTGACCACGTAATGTCACTTTGACAGTGACGTTTCTTTGTTTACATTTTGTCGCTCTAATTCCTGAACGGAGTATAGTAAACATTGGCAAAATCATCACATACCCAAGATGGCAGCCATTTTTTTAAATATAGAATAGAATATAGCCTACCTCTTTAGTAATGTTATAACTTTTTGGGTGTTATATCTAACCTTTACTTAGCATATTTCGTTATCAAGGCAACATTAACTTTGCGCCACAGAACGCCAAATCACCCGTATTGTGCCGTAAAGCTGAATAAATTAGGCCTTGTCACGCGAAAAATATACCTTTTTGTTTAGGTACCACCATCCGACGTATTCCTTTTATATTATTTACTTTTTCTTTTAAAACTATTCTGTCCAGTGGTTCTGTTTGTTCCATAAAGGTATTATACCTCACAGGAATAGAGCAACAAACATGAGTTGTCAAATGAAACCTTTTTTGGGGGTTTTTTGGAGACTATTCGAATTCGAAAATTCGAATATTGTCTATAATTCTGAGTCTAACGTGAAGTTGTGGATAAATTAATGAAGTAGTTAGTATTATTATTAAGAAGTCAGTATATTTCTTAAAATTATCTACGATTTCACTTTAGATTCGCAATTATTCACGGAAACCGAATTGTAAAAATTAATTAGTGACTAAAAAACGGTCCTATTGCCTCGCGTCACGTATCTCTTTCTATTATACAGTGGTGCCGCTAGGTACATCTCGCGCACTCAGCTGTATGTTCCTCTATTCCTGGTATAATAAATACCTTTATGGTCTGTTCTATTCTGTTTTACAGTGTTCTGTTTTGTCATTTGGGTCGAGCTAGATTTGCAGTTTCGTACCTATGGTACCTACCTACAGCTGATTTATTTTTTGGAGTTTATGTTCGTAACATAAATCTGTGTTTTGGTCCCATAGACTTGAGAGATGTTGAGTTTGATGGTCCGATCATACCCTTAAAATAGTTGCAGCTAATTTTGCTAGACCTTATTTACACGATTACTTTGATATTTAAGTGTACGAACATAATATAATTATTGTGTTCACGATAATCCACAAGGATAATCAAAGATATTCAAAAATAGTAGTCCTATTATTCAGGGTATTCATTCACATAATCCACAGACAGTAAGTAACATAATTATAGTGTCGTTGTTCTTGTTACTACAAACTAAAACTATTGATCCATAACACAGTTTCATAAAGTTCAAAACTCCCTTCTGTTCCTGCTAAGGGTTGTTTCCCTCGGGTGGATGACCTAAGGTTGTCCGGTCAAGTTAAGTTAGGTAGGTACCTTACTTACTTATAAGAAGTTATATCTTGAGTTGCGTGATTCAAGTTGCCAAGGCGTCGCTGCTTTACGAGTTACACGCGATTTACAGATTTAACATGTCTTTGTGTTGGCTGTATTTTTAATAACTTAGGAATAGCTTAATTTACAGGTATAGAAAACACAAATTTCGTGGATTTTTCTTTGGACCTCCCATACACGGACTAGGTCCGTGCTCCCATAGAAAATAGATTGGCTAATCCGCACTTTTGTCTGGGAGGTAAGAAAAATTGTCTCGTTTTTCGACCCATGTTCCTCAGGCCAAGTTGGTCAATATAATTATCTGAATCCTATCCGAATCTGATCTTAACACATCTTGATAAAGAGTACCTACTTAAGAAATAGTGGTGTCATAGCCTTTAGTTAGATCGCTTTCGGCAATTTGTAACACAAACCAACGAAGCTTTGGAAATTTGTACCTACCTGCTTGTACTATATATTTATATCAAAGTAGGTATTAGATTTTTCAATAAAAATGTTTTTTCCTATAAATGTTACGTATTGTATAATTTTATCAGCGAATTAGTCATTTATGATTCACTGTTAGTAATATTGATTTAACAACTAGGTAGTTAGCATGATTAACAGCTTTTTACGGTGACTTTACCTATAGAAAATAGAGGACCTTTCTACCCGACTTCAGGGTGAAACCAAAAGCAAGAATGCTTTTGACGTTTTGTGTGTTTGTTTGTAGGACGCTTGAACCTTAGGCCATATAACTCGGGACCAGCCTCGCGTTAGCATTCCGCTCTGCCAAGCTACACGATCATTTGATCATATGCATTTTCATAGGCACCATTTTATACCCTATCAAGTTATCACTAAACGAGACCTATATTTGCGGAACAATAGCTTAAAACTATCTCGTTTGGGGTTCACACGGGGTTTAGAAAGTAAGGGCCATCCATTAATTACGTGAGGTGTTTATGAGGGGGGATTAACGTATTTTGAAAAATCTCACGTAAGATTAGTGGGGGGAGGGGTTCGAGCAAAATCTCACGACATCACGGGGGTCGAAAAATTGCCTCACGTAATTATTGGACGCCCCCTGTCAGTTATGTATATGACAATGGTTTCCAATCCACAGAGGTGAGCGGAGGGTCGGGCGGGGCGGGCGGGGGCGCGGTCCGGCCGCTGCGCACGCGGCGCCCGTTCACGCCTCGCGAACCACAACGCACGCTGTTCACCGAGCGCGCACGCAAGAAGGACACCCGACCACCCAGCGCTTTTGAGTAAGAGTGTCTCTTGGAACATTTAGGAATTTTGATCATGATTGATGAAATTGCCGCACACGTGTGGCCGGTGGCCGCCACTATAGCAGTGTCCGCGACAGGTGGCTGTGGCTGGTGGCTCGTTTGCATCATCATATATTATTGAAATCAGAGACGCTACTGTGGCTTGCTAATAGTAAAATACTACGGCAGAAATCTTTTTCACTTTTTGTTGATGAACCCACAGAACATTATAAGAGTGCAAAGTAGGCGTGGATCGTGTCGCAACAGGTTATGCAACGATTTGCATAACACCATAGGACGCGCGGCGTGGTGCGAGCGAGAGTATGAGTAATTGTAGCAGCGTGAGCGGGAAGACAAGTGGTGACAGGCTTCCTCGAAGCAAAAGCGCTACTTTGCATTTCCAACCCCTCTTATAATGTTCTGTGCTTTGATAAAGTATATGTCTAGATTGACAGTCGAAGATACGAAAGCGTCGAAAAAAATTGGAACCAGGACTGGTTCCTAAACCCTATACATATATACACGCACACATACTGAATTAGTATGGCGCCTCACGCACACCAACCTATGAAACTTAGCCCCTTTTGTTTTATACGGTAAAACAGTGAGGCTCATTCTAGACATATACTTTTTCTAAGGTTCTGTGGATGAACCCTTGTATTGTCTATATTGTTTTAGAGGATTGCTATAGGACTTGCATATGACTTAATGTCTTCTCAATTGTCAACCTTTCAGTTTGAAGAACTTGAGCCTGGCAGAGAGTGAAGATGCGTTTCTGGAAGGTGCTGCCCTTAACGAGGATATTCTCAATGGGATGCTGCTCGCCGAGTCACAGAACAATGCGAAGAAGAAACCTGTGGTACGTGTTAAGGGCTCGAGCTAGATATTGCCTTATGGTGTCTACACCCCAAAGTCGCCGACACAGCCAGAAGATGCAAATCGTATAGAGACGGCTCTGTCAGTAGCTATCGTCGACATGTTGGGGACTTTTGTGTTAGACACCATAAGGTTTTTGTCGAAACGCTAGCCACCTATAACGGCTTCACTCTTCATTCACCATGAAACCCTAGAATATACATACTAAAGGTGACCTTTCTACAAAATGCACATGGAAAATATCGTCAGAATAATAACATGCATTTTTTCTTTCTATATTCTTTAAATTAGTTACCTACATAATATACTAATCTGATTGGTATATTTAATGTCCTTTAAAAGACCATATCCTATTAGTAATAAGTCTTACTCTATGTCTTCCAGCTACGCAATCAACACAGATCGGTCCAGGACCGATCCGGTGACTGCTGGGGTGGGTTCCCCAAACTGCCCCACCTCAGTGGCCGGAGCAAGCCTCTACATCGACGGAACACCATTGGACAGACTGAAGGTATCAAAGTTTGAAACTAACGGTAGATATATTACTTATTACCTAGACGCTCAGATAATTTGATCTGGCTTGAATATAGTAAAGTGCAATGTAATATAGGTACCTTAGAACCAACATAAAAATCATTAGGGCTCTTACAGACGAGCGACACTTGTTTGCGACAGCTTGCGACAGCGATCGGTCGACGAGGGTCGCAAGGTCACCGGTGGTCGCAAGCTGTCGCCGACGGCCGCAAGCAGTCGCCGACTGTCGACTGTTGCGACTGTCGGTACGACCTGCGACTGCTGTCGCAAACAAAGTGTCGCTCGTCTGTAAGAGCTCTTATGGTGTGGGATATTTTGATCTTTTGACCGCCAACGCCAAAAATTGTCATAACCTAAGTATAATTCTATGTTAGGAACTTCCAGTTTTCAAGGTCCAATGATACTGTGTTTCAGATTCCAAGGATCATGATTTAGCTCATGCGATTTCAATAACTCGGCCCTTGGGAAGTCATGGTGACGAAATTATTTCGGCAGACTGCCACAACAGTAAATGTAAGTTTTAACAAAACGTCACTAATAGACATAGAGAACACAACCATCTTCAGCCTATACACCGCAAGGAACAGTCACATCACGTGAATGGTTGATCTCCTTATGAGACCTTAATAGTGGACCATCATAGTCGAGATCCAACACAGAAAAAAGGGGAAGTTCATGTTCTTCCACAAGACGCCAGTATAGTTGGGCGTCGTCATACGTGGTCATACTACACAAAAAATATGAGCAGTTCAATCTTATGTGGAAAACGCAAACTGCAAATTTAGTAGTGGGACGACCAACACGCCCGCGGCCAACTGGTTGGATCAACGACCTGGGACATGTAGCTGGTAGCAGTTGGATGAGATAAGTATGCTAAGGAAAGAGTTGCGGATTGCGGAAGCGCCTTGGAAGAGGACCTTTTGTAGCAGTGGACGATGTATGATAATTGTTTTTGGATTTAACATGAACTTAACAGAATGGCAATCTGTTTCAGCGCTAGACGTGGACATAAAAAGGAAACAGTTTGCTGGCGTGAAGGCTGTGTCATGCGACAACGGGACCAATGGCGTGTTCGGAGATATCGCAGTCAAACACATCGCTGTTCAGCTCCCTAATGCATCTACTGATTATTATGAAAAGTAAGTTTGTCTGACAACGATGAAGCGATGATAAATCATCAACATCATCATCATAAAACGGACTACCATAAAATTGCACGATATAGAGCGGGGTGAAAGTGGAAGAGCTTGCAACTATGGCCTGAAAATAAGGCGACATCGAGTAAAAACACACAGAAAATTATACGTTCGGTGACCAAATAAGTCATGGAGTCTATCTGTAAAATAACAGCATAGTTTCAGGAAAAGGTGGCCAGCCTTTCTCTTTTCGCCCACATAAGCACTGTAAAGCTTTGTCTTATTCGTGATTAAACGACACATTAGCATTCGCAAAGCTTAGCCGAGGCTGCTTTGTTGACGACCCTCATTCAAATCTGACAAGGAGTATCATATTAATCTACAGGAAACAAGAGAAGTACCTATGTAAGGACCGCCCACAGTCGAGATTTATTCTCTCACCTCTGCTAGAACTAGAAAAGGGCATAAGTTTAATGATGCGGTAAGTTTTAATTAGAATCCGACAGTAAACTGATACCAACCCCTATTACAGCATGGGAATCTTGGAGCTCGCAGAAGAGCTGTCCCTACGCGGCTGCAACGACGACCACACGCTTCTGATGACCGACATCCTGATGAAGATCATCCTCACCAACTGTCCCACCAACAGTCTGCGGGACCTACTACTGAGGGCGCTGTACATGCATATCGACAGTGAAGATGCTAGAGTCCAGGTTGCTATAGCACGCGTCATGCTTACGGTAAGCAATGTTTATGGGGAGAAGTGAAATGCTGCTGTATTGAAAAGGGATAGAGATCTTCCGCCAGGATAGCGCGATTTAAGATTTCGCTTTATAGAGCGCTTTGTGGTATATGTGGTGTCTCTCTACCGTCGGTAACAAGCCCCACGAATTGGAGGTAGCCTAGAATAGTACAGCTACTGGGTGAGGCCACAGGGCCAAACTTCGATCTATTAACGACGTTATTATCTTGGGCAAAACTGAAATATTGTAGTTTGGGTAATGTGTGTTTATTTTATGTACCTACTTTATACCTAAAACCGTTGGATGAGGGTAGCGCAGGACTGGTCGTTATGGCGATCCATGGGAGTGGCCTATGTCCAGCAGTGGACGTCCATCGGCTAAGACGATGATGATGATATCTAAAAAAAAGCCCTAGGCATACATAGAACTCACCTTTTCAGATGCGTGTGACAGGGAGCCACTTAGCCGCTGCGTGTAAACTGGTCTTCAAAATCGCCAGGAATGACAAGAATGATCACTTCTTCAGAAATAGCAATTTACTTGGTAAGAAAAATCTACATTCTTCAGGTTTTGCGTTCAACTTGTGCAAGAATAGACACAGCTCCGATAGAAGTGCCTCATAAAACTGCGAGGTTGTAAGTCCAACCCATAAAGCTACTTAATAGAGAGACTGACAGCTGAGAGAGCGGGATGTACCTAGCGGCATCACTGTATTGTATAATAAAAAGATATCCCTGACGCGAGGCAATAGAACCGTTTTTGAGGATCTTATCTTAGGGTAAAAATTCGGGTTAGACTCGGAATTATAGACAGTGCTCGAATTGTTGCCTACCGGTAGTCTCCTAAAACATCCAAAAAACGGTTTCATTTGACAACACATGTCCTCTACTCCTGTAAGGTGTAATATCTTTATGGTAAAACCGTTGTGAGTCTCAATTCGGAGGACATGGAATGATGACTAATGGTTCCACTTTCAACATTCAAATGCGACCTATTTCCACACAGAGTTGTTAGTGGAAGGGTGCGGGCGCGCAGACCCGCTGACAGAAGGGGAGTGCTGCGTGTACGGCGCGGGCGCGCTCAGGTTCCTGGCGCTGGACCCGCGGCTGTGCGCGCTGGCGCACCGCGCGGGCGCCCTGCATCTCGCCGCCTTGCATCTCAAGATACTTAACAATGCGGTGAGTCATACAGTCAAAACATTTGCCAACCATCGGGTGAAGGTTGTTGCCATCGGAAAAATTATTAAAGTCTACCGTATTAAGGATGCCTGTCCACTGATTTGAGCGACGCTGCGGAGCGGAGAGACTGAGAAATATTAACCAATAAGATTGCAAAAGCCGTGGTGGTCCAGTGGCGAGTAACCTTGCCTTCTGTGCAGGAGGCGATGGTTCGATCCCCGTCCAGGCCGACTCGTACCAATGAGTTTTTCGGAATTTATGTACGATTTGTAACACCACTGGCTTTTCGGTGAAGGAAAACATCGTGAGGAAACCTGCATGCTTCAATTTCGAGGCATGTATTGTACCCACTGTCCATTATAAGTGGCGACGGGCTCACCCCCTGTCACACTGGATAGAGTTTCGGTACTACTGGTGAAACGTGGATGTTCTGAGGTTTCAGAATATCTCTGACTACCCCCTCGGGGAATATAGTCGTGAGCATATGCTATGCTATGCTAAGATTGCATAAAATAAAATTGCGGAGATTTTATGCAATCCTATTGGTTAATATTTCTCCGTTTCTAAGTAACAAAACGTAGACAGATACTCTTCTCTGTCTACGTAACAAAAGGACAATGCTAAAACTCCGATCAACGATCATTGAGCCTGAAAATCGAAGTTGATGTTAAAAGATACAAAAAAATAGTAGATATCCACTTTTCGCTGAATAGTGAAACTTATCTAGTTTTATGTGTCAAATTTTCAGAAAGAAATGCTTATTCTGTAGAAACGGTTTTCACGTTCAGTTACACCTTGTAACTAAGTCAGACTGAAGACATGTATACAATTCTTGTACCACAGAAAGCAGAAAACCCTAGATCAGTATCGGAGCAGTCGACCCACGCGTTGTATCAGCTGACCGGCGCGCTGAGAAACCTGGCAGGCGCTTCGCCTCGGGACGTGCGAGCGTTCGTCGCGAGCGGCGCGCTCGGCGAGCTGCTCGGCACTATGCTGCACTTTACGGACCGCGATGTGCTCACCAACGTCGCTAGGTGTCTCAGGTATTCACGAGAACTTAGGTTGGTATAGCTGATGCCAATATGCTGAAGAACGTATACGGCGCCGCGCCGCGGGATGTCGCTCGCACATCGTCGCGAGATTGGATTCAATTATGGTTTAAAACTGGCGATGAGGGTACTTCTAATTATAGTCTAAGTAATAAAGTAAGAACATCAATGTTTGTTCATTATTAGTATGGATGGATTTATGATTAGTAGTACGGCATCACAAGCTACCAAAGTTTGTGGTGGCGGCTGAAAGATCCCCCACAGCGGTGTGGTAGGCTCCGCAAGGAGCCAGCCGCCTGGGCTCGCGACCACCCTCCTGCCGGAGTCTGGCGCCAAGCAGCTTGCTGCGTCCCGTCGGTGTGCAGGAGTGCCAGTGCACTTCTGGGTAACTAGATTGAGGGCAAGAGCAAACCCATCTACTTATAATAAAAATAAAAAAAATAAGCCATCAAAGAGACTAAGGATCAAACTGGGTTTTGAACAGATTACCTTTGGTAAAGCCTTTGGTAGCCCAAAGAATTGCTAAACTAAAGTGGCAGTGGGCGGGGCACATTGCTCGCAGAACCTATGGCCGATGGGGCCAAAATGTCCGAAACGTTCTCGAGTGGTGACCGCGTACCGGAAAGCGAGCGTGGGTAGGCCCCCCACACGGTGGACCGACGACCTGGTGAAGTCGGTGGGAACCCGTTGGATGAGGACAGCGCAGGACCGATCGTTATGGCGATCCTTGGGGGAGGATTGATGATGATCTTTGATATCCGTCGTCCTACATAGTCCTACGTAGTATATACTTCAAAATAAAGAAGTAGGTGTAGAAGTAAAAAGATATTTGAAATATCCTCGGAAGCTATTAACGAATTCTCCGCTGTTGTCTCCCTTTGATATAAAGAGCACATTGCAGCGTGCTGTCGGCGGAGGAGTCGTGCTGCGCGTGGCTGTGCGCGTCGTCGACGAGCGCGCGCGCGCTGCTCCGCGTGCTCGCCGCGTGCGCCGCGCGCGCCCCGCTCGCCGTGCGCCTCGCCTACACGCTCGGCAACATGGCCGCCGCCGACGAACAGGCCCGCATCAACGTTAGTCTGTTTAACATTGTCTATAGCTAGTCTATAGCCAGGGATCAGGGTCAATACTGATCAAATACTACTCTTGGCTGACTAATAAAGTGTATACATACACCATATCTGGACGAAGATTATTCTACAGTCTCACATACCTAACTACCTCTGTAATCTTATAGTTAAGAGCATTGGGCTCTTGACACGAAGGTCGTGGGTTCGATTCCCACGGGGGACACCTAGTGATATGTCACTTTGTGCGTTTTTCCAGTTGGTTAGGACTGTATCACCTGATTGTCTGAAAAGAAAGATGATTCCGTGCTTCGGATGGCACGTTAAGCCGTTGGTCCCGGCTATTATCTCTGGTGGTAGTAGTCGTTACATAAAAACCACGTAAAAGAGGCCGTAAGGCAGTCTGAAAAAACTCTGACACTAGGGCTTGCTGCCCAAACAATAAGAAAGAATGACATATACCTACCTAACAAATTTCGCAACGATTATTTCGCTTCGATATAGATAGATCCTACTTACGACAGCACTATTTTAAAGTGGTCAGAAAATATTAAGGGGCCATAGGTCCTGACGAATATTTTCTATGAGAAACGCGATTGCCGAGCGCTCCGAAAAGTGTGTGCGTGAGCCGTATTTTCGATTAAAAACAACTAAACAAAGTACTTTTTCTAGATTTTTTTAATGATTGCATTAGTTAAACTAATGGTGAATATGTGAGTATAAATACCAACAATTGGAAACAATTTTAAGTTCTTCTAAAACGAGAAAAATGTTTAAAAATGCTGAAAATACGTCATCTTTGTGACGATTTTCTATCGAGTGAAGTAATTCCAATCGTGTATTCAGTTGATGATTTCACTAGATGAACTATCCAAAAATACTGAGGTATGACTTTAGTTTCGGTAAATGGTATACCTAAATCTAGTCGTAAAATGAAAAATAAAAGATGCCTCCGAGGCATTTCCACCTACTATTACGTCTTAAGGAAGATTTACAGTTCTTTAACTTCTTCACCAGATTTACAATGAGGACGGCAGTATCGACGTCCTCCTCACAATATTGGAGTCGTACACAAACCGTCATGATAACGAACCGAAGGATCTTGAGTCTGACCCCGATCTTCATTTAGTTGGTAAGTCATCGTTTCATTCGGTGGAGATACCAGTCAAAAGATATTGCCCAATCCCGTTTCGCATACAAAACTTGTAAATATGAATTTGAATTTTATAAGAAATCCCAATGCAGAAAAGGATAATTTCCATTCCATTGGGAAGTATGATATTCCTCCTGTTTTGTGCATAATTTTTGCTATCATACTACTCTTTGTATTTGTTCTTTCCGTCCGTTTGTTGCGAAACAATTTGAAATGAATACGTACGTGGGCAATGTCTTTTGTGAAGTCAAGTAGCCTATGGGTTTCTGTAGGTGCATAAAGGATACCAATAAAAGTCGCCTATTCAATCAGGTGATCATCATTATTATGCCTACCCTCATGGAATGTGTATATGGGTGTTAGTCCACAACGTATGCCCAATTGATAGACTTCACATCCGCATCACAATTTCTTCTTCAGTGTAATGCAGGTTGCATACATCCTGGGAAATCCTCACGATGGAATCAGGTGATAAAGTTCTCCAAATGTCGATATTCAATAAGCAACTTTTTTCATCTGATTTTTTCAGGTTCTGACTTGGGAGGATCAGACGGATCAAACGAAAATGTTCTTATAAAGGTAACTTCCACAGTTTTTTACGGAAAGTGCGGTGCGAGCTGGGCGGTTGGGCTGAAATTATATTCTTTGATTGTGTCTACAGACAGTGCGGGTAGTAGCCAACTTATGCCTGGCAGAGCGTGCAGGGAGAGGCCTGGCATCTGACCACGCAGAAAGGACCGTCAAAGCATTACTCGCTTGTCTCGATCTCGCTGAGAAGTCTGCACATCATTTGGTAAGTCTGAAACCCAGTCCATCCATCCATCACAGCCCTTGATCAGTCAGCCTTCGGACTTTAGGCCTCCTCCATATTTCTCCTTGACGTCCTCTCGCCCTCGTCTCTTTCGCCCTCTGCATCCATATGGGAACCGCTTGAAACTCAGTCAAGAGTAGAAAAATTTTACTTCAAAAGGCAACTCCTTTGTCTTCTTCTTTGAACACACAATGTTAGATGAAGCACATATTATTCGTGTAGAAAAATAAAAAACCTCGCCATGTTGCGGAAATTAATTGGAACTTATTTTTGTACTTGGAACACTGACATTAAAGGTTATAGTCGATTGCAGCGCCTCCAAACCAGGTTTTTTATATTTCTGGTCAGGCTTTAGATATCTAGAAATTCCTTCAATCTGTGTGTGCCCAACAGCACACGTAAACTTGGGCGGGGCACGTTGCTCGCAGAACCGATGGCCTCTAGGATCGAGGAATTCTCGAGTGACGACCGCGTACTGGAAAGCGCAGCGTACGTGGGTAGGTAGACCGACGACCTGATGAAGGCGGCGGTGGGAACCCGTTGGATGAGAGCAGCGCAGGACCGTTCGTGGCGATCCTTGAGAGGCTTATGTCCAGCAGTGGATGTCTATCGGCTGATATGATGACAAGTGAACTAACACCCATAAACCCTCATGAGGCCCAGCAGTGAGGACGTCTAAAGGCTAATGATAAACGTTTCAGTCATCAGACCTTGTAGTGGAAGACTACGCGAGCTGGACGGAGAGGCGCGAGGAGCTCGCGACTGCTGCTTTAGCCACCCTCAACAACATCACCTTCTACAGGGATCCTTCCGACCCTCCGGAGACTTTGGATGATACCCTTGACTTATTGTGTAAAGGTTGGTCATATGTCGCTATTTTAAAATAGAACAGAAATCGATTTGCAAGTCAATTGAAATGGCAACAGTCGGGATACATAGCTCGAAGAACTGATGTCCGATGGGGAATAAAGGTTTTGGAGTGGAGATCTCGAATCGGAAGTCACTCTCTGACGGCCACTAGAAGGACTGACGACAATTTTTTTTGTAATGGAGATCATTCCAGGACACTTAGGGTACAAATTAGGTCCCAGAAGGGCTCCACGGAACCAGTGAAAAAGGCGCACAAGACTCACACGTATGGACACAAAATGAATAGATAGATACTTGCGTTTGACTGACTTGATGCGAGATCGGCTTACGTGCGGTTCTATGTGTGCGATCGCATGTTTCGCTCTTCTCTTTTTTCAGCTATCCTATGGTAAAATGATGATGGTGATGACTTGATAAGTAATACATCTCTCGTCTCGGTTTCCTTGTGAATCTTATGATTGTGTTTCTCTTCGTTGCTTGACTAGGTACAACGTATTTAAATTAAAGACTTCGGCAGTGACGTGTAGATGGCTGAACGGAAATGGTGCGGCGGCGTGCGAGGCGGTGCGCGCCCTCGGCAACCTGACGCGGACGACCAGGGCCGCACAGCTGATTGTCTTGCAGGGGGCTCTGGACCACATGGTGCCTTTCCTGCAACACGGTGAGCATGATTTCTTTATCGGTTCTGACCTCAACAGACCTGTTACGAATACATAAATAAAAGTACCTACCTACACAAAAAAATTACCAAAAGGACAGTTTTGTGGCACATCTTGGCCACCCACACCCCGTGCACGCCATAGAACGATCAAAAGATAATTGCCCATTAATTACCTACTACATCAACAAGATAGGCACACGCCCTCACCGCTCGGATGCGCGCTCCTATCACAGATCATTATGAATTCCAAGGGCTCCTATCTGTGTAGGCCTGCGCGTAGTACACCGAGTGTAGGGAAATAAATAAATAAAATAAATAACGCTCACAGGCACATGCATTGTAATGATCCCAAGTAAACCTTAGGCACAACGGCACACACATATAACATCCATGACTGAACCGGGATTCAAAGCCAGGCCCCTGGTTTGGCAGTCCGGTGTGGTAACCATTACACTAACCGGGTCGTCCGTATCATACCCATGCTCGGTACCACTCAAATCTTTCTTTAAGTGCGGGGTGAGGTGTGGTACGGAGAGAAGGGAAGGGAATAGCCATGGGTGATGAATAGCCTGATGTCGGTATTGCACTTCACAGAGGAGCCGTCAGTGCGTTGCGCGGCGGCGGGGGTGCTGGTGAACGTGTGCGGGGCGGGGGTGGAGAGCGCGGCGGCGGCGCGGCTCGGTGCGCGCGCGCTGGTCGCCGCGGCGGGGGCGGGGGACGCGCCGGCCGCAGCGCTGCTCGCGCGCGCGCTCTGGAACGCGCACGCGCACGTGCCGCTCAGCGCGGGCGACGCACACGTGGCCGCACAGGCGCTCACCACGTTCATTGGTTAGTATACAGGGTCCTTCCGTTCTTCTTTCAATGCTGACGGTTTTTCAACTTTTACTATTTATTATATTTAAAAAAGACCGAGCGAACATTGAGGTACTATGTTAACTAGAGAAGCTACCGAGAAGTAATGTTTTGTAACACGCGTTAGGGTGCACGCGCTCTAACCCACTTAGCCTGCGCCAGGCGCTCGTCGCAGCCTGACGCTCCCAGCACGCGCCCCACACTGCTGATCATGGTGCACAGATTTTGTTCGCGTTGTCTGCTCTATACATAATTACTCAATGCGAGCGAATCGAAGCGATTTCCCCCCTCCCTGCAGCACTGCCTATTGTGTAGATAGATAGAGTGCAGTGTCTCCTCTAGAAGCATAGCATTATGATCAAGACTATATTCCCGGGGTATAGTGGGTACTCTAATGTCCTCAATTAGATAGGTACTACACAGTAGGTTAGGTACATAATAGCTCAATATTCAGCGATTGCCCAGCTAAGATTACGTCATGAATGAACTAAATAAGTACAATCAATATATTTGAGCACTCACAATTTTTTTTTTTCACTATTTCGATGTTGGTCCCATAGTAAAAGTTAATGGTCCCAACAACCTCCTTAAAAGTTTTAAATGTTTATTTTACTTTTGTAACACTCTGTATAAAATTCAAGACCGTAACCGTTTTCGGGGTGGCGCAGTTGTAGTTAGGCACTTAGGTAAGTTCAAAAGATTCACTTTTACAAAATAGGTGCCTACAAAAAACAGCAAATCGTGAAAAAATACCTTATCCCTTGTCACACTCATACGATACCCGCGGCAACTTAATTAACTGGTATTTTCTATGCCAAAACCATAAAGCGCGGTTTTTATAAAAATTTTGCTTTTTGATTCGAAGTTCATTTGAATTTGTATTCAGGTATAGTAAACAACCTAATTATAAATGTTTTATCTTACGAATAGCAAAAGATTAGCAAAACGAAAGATTACCAGAAGATAACTAGGTAAATAACGATAGGTATTAAAATAATGATTTATATTTTATGTGTAAGTACTTATAGTACTTATAGTAAATTATTATTAATAAATAACACCCGCTAACAATGATGTCATCATTAATAACGTAATGTGTTCGTATATTTCGCCGCTTTCGACAAGTGACTCCGTGGCGCAACGGTAGCGCGTCTGACTCCAGATCAGAAGGTTGCGTGTTCAAATCACGTCGGGGTCAAATTAAAAATAACTTTTTGTATTTTTGTAACGGCTAAATATTAATAGTTATCATTCATGAAAACGAAAATCATGAAAACGAATTAAGTACATGGAATAATATATCTAAAAAGAAATTCTATAAATTGTTAATCAAGTCGCAAAATCGAATAACTAATTAGGTAAGTACTCATCTAATGCAGACGTGCTAGTGCTACATTATGGAACACAATTTTATTAACATACTTTAAAAATCGAATCAGCTGTCCCATACATTTAGCTCGAGTAGATTTGTATTTTAGCATGGAACATCCGTTTTTTTTTCATGATTTCGATGTTGGTCCCATAGTGAAAGTTGTTCAGTTTGATGGTCTAGACGACCCCCAATAAATGTTTATTTGTATTTTTGTAACACCTTGTATAAAGCGACTGTGGAGGGTATCATCATCAGCCTTGGATATAGGTACGTCTCACTACAGGCATAGCTGCAGGGCAGAGACCTATCCTCAAGTAAGGGAGTTACTACACCACGCGTGCCAAATACGAATTGATAGACTTCACATAACCTTGAATCTTTTTTCGTATATTTTCTTAGCTAGTAAAATAGCCAATTATCCGTATGATTGCAGACGACGACACGGTTTTCGCGGCCTGCGAGGCCACGAGGTGCGGGGAGCGGCGAGCGAGCGACCCGGATCTTTACAAACACCATGTATGTCCTTTACTTCCTGTCGATGACAAATTATACATCCCGGGTTACATTGTTTCTAAATAAATACCTTCGATTGAGTTCATTATATGCATTGATCAAGCAGTACGGGCTTCTTGTTACAATCGCATAGTAGAGACTAGAGACACCCATTATTTTTAATAGTTACTACGTAAGTAGACAGGAGAGTTAAGACTTAGGTATGATGTTCCTTACATACCGAACTAGTCAGTATTTTTATACGAATAGCAAACTTTTTCATCATCTCTGAGCTTCTACTCCAGTAAAGTTACGGGTCGCTTGTATGGCGAATTTAATGTAAATAATTTATAATAGCCGGTTTTATTCTTTTATATTTTAGTTTAGATTATAATTCTAGTTATGATTTAGATTGAAAATCCCCCTAAAAAATTTCTTTAATAAGTAATTAAACAAAGGAAAAAAAATCATGTAAAATTGGCAAAAAATAATAAGTAAGTACCTATATAATTTTTTTTTTATGTGAATTGTTAAATACATTTGTATTCTTTTATATTATAAGTAAATCCAACGAAAAATCACCACGGAACCTTTGTTTTTAAATAAATAGAAATTACGAAAAACTCAATTGTAGTAGGTACAAAATTTACACAGTGTATGTAAACTCATGACCTAAAACAAACAATAAAAATTAAAAAAGAAAGAAATCTGACACCATAAATAAAAAATTTACATTTAAGTACCTACTAAAAACTAAAAATACGAAATTTAGTGGGATTAGTTAATAAAGTAACTATCTTAATATCATTTGTATAAACGATCTAGAAAAAAAAATGTTTATTATAAAATTATTTCCTTTCGACCCGTACTTTTACTGGACTATTCCGGAGGGGTCTGAATTGTGCATTGTTGGCTATGTCCAAAAGGGCATTTTGTGGTCAGTAGGTACTTAGATACTTTAATTACCCACCCATTTGCTACTGCTTGTTTAGTGCATTGGGCTTTTAGTTAGAATTTTACTATAGATCTATAATTTGTCTATTTCCGGAACTCGTGACTCGTGACATCGTTGATGATTGGACTCAATCGAGTGGAATAATTGAGGGATATACTGACTTGACAGGACTTATGGTGCATTTCCACGGAAGCGGAGCGGAGAGCAGTGTAAAATAAACCAATCGAATTGCCCAATTTTCGTCGCTTATCAGAATCAAGCTATTTTATTGGTTCATCATCATCTCAGCCGATGGACGTCCATTGCTGGACATAGGCCTCCCCCAAGGATTGCCATAACGATCGTTCTGCGCTGCCCTCATCCAACGGGTTCCCGCGCCCCGCCTACACCAGGTCCACCTTGTGGGGAACCTACCCACGCTGCGCTTTTTATTGGTTGGTTTTAACAATATCTCCGCTTCAGTCGAAACGCACTCTTAGGCGCATTACATCAAAGAAAGCGGAGCGGAGATATATAAAAAAATAGATAATGTAAAAAAATGCTTTATTTATAACACTTTATTGCACACAAAGACATAAAAATATACAAAGTTGAGAAAACGTGTACAAAACATGCTTGATTCTGATAAGCGAGTAAAATTTGACGGCCCGACAGCACAGTCTGTAGTGAACCTGCCTGCTGTGCCGAGAGTCGCGGGTTCGAATCCCGTAAGGGACAAACATTTGTACGATGTATATGAATATTTGTACCCGAGTCATGGATGTTTGTATCTATATATATGTATTCTATATCGTTGTCTAGTTATCATAATACAAGTCAAGGCTAGATTCTGGAACTTCAAATGTGACTAGATAATTTGTGTGACAATGTCCAAGATATTTATTTATTTATTCTGTAATTAGATTGATTTTACACCGCTCCTCCATAGAGAATCATTGGCTCCGCTTCGAAATCGGTCTAGCAGTTTTGGATATAAATGGGAGTATTCGTTTTGCACACACAAACCTCTCACCTTAAACGCATACACCTTCTCCGCTCCGTTATCCGTCGTGGGTAAAAATTCATTAAAAGAACTCTACCCATTCGACTGCATTACCTAATTGTAATTTGTATAAAATAATAGCCCAAGTAATAGCCCAAGTAATAGCCCAAGTAATAGCCCATTTCAAACCCGCAGGTAAAATTCGACCTTGATAACAACAATAGTACCGACAAGGAATTCAAGCCCAAGTTCGTGAAAGCGTTCAGCGTAGACCAGAATCTCCACCTGGACGCTGAGGAGACTAGGCAGGGGGACGAAGACGCGGGCTGGTCCGGCGAGGACCTTGGCTTCGAGGAGGGCGAGGTAGAAGACGAGTGCGACTGCGGTCCTTGCAGGTGATGCCACTTGAAATACTAGGTACACGTTGTGACGCGTTCATCATAACCTATCCACCTGGACGCTGAGGAGACTAGGCAGGGGAAGGACGCGGGCTGGTCCGGCGAGGACCTGGGCTTCGAGGAGGGGAAAGTCGAGGATGAGTGCAACTGCGGTCCTTGCAGGTGATTGTCAGTCCTACTACGTCGCCGAACATGTTGAGCGTCACGTATTGCGCGTCAATTTTTGCGCCTAGTGGATACGCGGCTTAAGAGTCGACCCATCAAACTAAACAACTTTTACTATGGGAGCAAACCGATCGAAAAAATCTGCTGTTCCAAACTAAACTGCAATGCCTACTCGACTCAAATGTATGCAACAGCAGATTTTTTTTTTGCTCCGATCGGTTTGCTCCCATAGTAAAAGTTGATCAGTATGGGTGCGTTCAGAACCTACGCCCAGAGTGCGCCCAGAGTGCACCCCGAGTGCAACTTTTCGCACTAACCCGTTCCGAGGCTCAGTGAAAAGCGTTCTACCCATAAGAGTGAGCGAGAAAAACAACCACACCCAAAGGTTCTGAACGCAGCCCAGGATGTGTATAGACTCTAAGTTAAAAGGATGCTATAATTTCAATTTCACCCTGTATATTTTGATGTCGCTTTTACATAGTCCCCAGAGTGTAAGCAGTAGCAGTTAAAAGGATGCCAAATGATTTAAATTTCACTCTGTCGAGCTCCTAAGAAGTCGTGAGATAGTTTTAATCCTGAAAGCTCGTTTTTAAATTACTTCGCCGACTTGGAAAATCAGTTGTAAAGTGTAGCGACACACCGTACGGCGCCGAACGTTCGTTTGAATACGCGTGCAATGCTTTTCCCTATACCGGCGACACACCATTATTTCCTAATAGACGTGAATTCAACCGAACGTTCGGCGTCGTACGTTCCGCAGGTATGTCGCTACACTAACTCCTAATTTGCTCATGGAACTACAGTGCGACATAAAAGAGTAGAAAACGGTGACAGCAGGAACTAAATTGCCAGCCTGCATAGCTAGCATGCCGCAGTGATACAGCGCTATCACACCTTAGCTCTCTTTCTATTTGCGTGCGAACGAACCAGATAAAAGACGTGATACAGCCGTATCACGTGCAGCATACTACGAGCGCTGGGGTGGTTTCCGTCCATACAAAACTTTGTCGTAGAAGTAGAACACTCGTAGACGGTATTAATAAAAGTAATTTTTTATATATGGAAAAATAGCTTAAAAACTCTAGATTGCGCGTATCAAATAATATTAACAATTTATAATATTATTGCGAAGATATCAAGCTTTGAAATTATTCATACAAAATTTCAAAGCCTTTATATCTTCGTAATTATTCTCACAATAAACAGTTTATAACAATAAACTCTGACACCAGGGCTTTGCAGCCCACTCGATAAGAAGAAGAAGAATACCGTCTACGAGTGTTCTACAACAAAGTTTTGTATGAAATTGACAACTCTGCAACCACCTTAAGCGTGATTTTGACGTTCTTGCGTGGAGGCAGCGCCCTCATTTATTTTCTACTGTTTTATGTCGCACTGTAACGGCCTACAATTTAACAATTGAATTGACAGGAGATTGGCTGCTTGGGAGGAGTTGGTTGGTGTCGCTATACCACTACTAGAGAAGCTGACTCCACTGAGAGCAGACGCGTCTGTGGGCACTGATTAACTCCGGGAGACAACAGGTTGCCTATCATATCCAGTTAGATATGCCCGAAAGAGATATTTTGTACGTATGTGAAGTATAATAATTGACATTGAGCACGCGTTTTGGAATAACGTCCGTTTTACACGTTCACCACCGTAAGGGCAAGGCCATAGTGTAGTAGGGAAGATATGGAGCTGATGATGATGGCAAATGCGTACCTACTTCACACACTAGAGCATGCCGGGTTGCAACGCATTGACAGATTTTTAGTTTGACGTAATACTGCAGACGCAGTATTACGTCAAACTAAAAGTTTTGTATGGAACACCTAAATCATCCGGACGCCGCATTATGCCGCATGCCGCATCGCACGGACGAAAATCGGTTCTGCGAAAATGCGACCCGCTCCGCGCTCCAGCCCGGCGCGTCGTAGTATGCGATAGTTCGTATAAATTGTTATAGAAGCGATTTGGGCGAATATATGCGCTGCGTGGACCAACCAGATGCGGACCGTCGTCGTAATATGTGTTTACCTTTAGGGCACATTTTTTTGTCTGTAGTGCTAGGTACCTACGAGTATTTCACTGCATTCTGATATTTTTAGGATCGCAGTGTGTGGTGGGTGACTGACTAACAGTAGTCTCTGCCTACCCCAGTGGGACAGTGGCGTGAGTATAAGTATGTATGTGGCAGGAAAAGGTCATTTGGTTTGGTTTCTGCCTATCCTAATGGGATATAATGCGTAGGTATATGTATATCGTATACAAAATTGTTAAGTAATTTAGTATAATATTTTGTAAATAAAATGATCACGTTTAATCTTACTATTGTCTTATGATTATGAATGAATGGAAATATTAATTGTATTATGACGCATTTTATAACATTAAGTATGTATGTATTATGTAAAATGATTCTGTAGATGAAATTAAATACATATTATAGTTATTGCAACGTAACAGTTTTATTTACCTATCTTTTATGATCCTTGATCCTTTCTTAAAACAAATAAGTGTTATCGATCAAAGGCTCAGATAAATTAACAGGAATGGATTGGAAATGATCTCTCATTTCTACGTAAAAAAGTCTGTCAATTTTGCGGGGGTGAGGGGGGAGGTTTATATACTGGCGCGGGACGCGCGTCAACTATTTTTATATGACGGGTATGCTCACTGAGCATGCGTCTTTGGCAGAGGGGTACGCGCGTAATATCGCATCCATTCCTGTTAATTTATCTGAGATCAAAGGTGACTCATTGGTGTACGACCACAAAATTTTTTGGTATCCCAAAATCTGCAAAAAATTCTAGGTCATAAAAGGACCGAAGGTCCCATCCTTGTTCTTGCATTAATAAGTACCTTATTGTTGTTAAACGTCTAATAGTAACAACAGAATCGAGGAGGCCTCGCAGGAAGCAAGAAGGATGTCCGAAGTTTAACAAACTGGAAGTACAGACGGTATTGCGTGGTGAGGCAACGTGTAGTGACTAGTGACCAAGTACGTCACACGTGCAGTGTGGTGTGTGGTGCAACCCGGCCGGTGTCAACCTCCGTAATGTCGATATTTTGCCGAACCTTCACTGCGACACCACGCCTACGTGCACAGGGTGATCCGAAAACATGGGTTTACATTTTTTTCATATGATTTAAATTCATGGTACAGTTTTTTAATTCAGCTATTGTATTCTGCGTGCTTCGCTACGTAATCTCTCTCCTCCTTTTTTTTAAAGATATGAATTTCATGATCATGATTTCTCCGCAAACACCTAAAAGCCAAGATAAACATTATTGAAGTTTGTAAGGTTTAGTCACGACGAGTGCATGAGTGAATTTCCCTTTGAATCTATTTAGAAAGGTATATTTTATATCTGTTTTATACAGTTTATTACTGTTTATTACTACGAATAAGAGAATGTATAGAAGCGTAAATGAAGCTCAAAAAGTGGCACCAAAAAAATTGTAACGCGTTCTAAATTTGTTCTTTAAAAAAAAAACATACGGGTCGAATTGAGAACCTCCTCCTTTTGTTGAAGTCGGTTAAAAATTGTAAGTAGCCGCCAAAACTCATACAAAATGTCATTTTTCATTGGGTGCCAAAAATAATTTCGATTTTGTTTAGAGTTACTCTTCCATATTTATTCTTATTCGTAGGTTTATTAATAGGTTTCCACACCGTTTGACCGATTGCGATGAAACTTTACATCCAATGTTGTGTACATGGGTGTGGCAAAAAAAACAGACAACGAAAAAATGCATGCCGAGCACTGGGGTTTTATTTTAATTTAACACTTCATTAAACATACGAATACAGAAAAGATAAGAATACAGAAATATGAACAAAAAAGCTAGTTTATTTTTGTAGTTTCATCCAGGAATCATCCATCACACTAATTTGTTTCATTTTGCTTTTTGGATCAATCGCTTTTGTTACGTCATGCATGATTAATTCTAATTATGTGATGCTCCCGTTAATGTCTTTTCTTTGACCAACTTGTTGTCGCTAACAAAAGACATCAACTTGTCATACAAATATAAGTATTATTAAATGATACACATAATTATCATCAAATCATTCTCTGATGTTATTCTTACTCCTATGCATTATATTCCGATGATTCCTATATTAAATCAATTAATGCTCATAATTAAGACATTCTTTAACAAAGGTATAAAGTACCTACCTACACAAATTAATCTTCTCTATTAAGTTGATAATATGTTTTCTAGGCAGGTACGCAATTATTTAAACTAGCTGTGCCGTTTTTTTTTAAGTATGTTTGTGTCATAAATCTTCCCCCTTTTTGTTTCATCGCAATCGGTCAACAGGTGTCGAAGTCTATACAATCTCAGATATAACGTCCATTAT
The DNA here is from genome assembly GCA_963693445.1 of Agonopterix heracliana. Lineage (NCBI taxonomy): Eukaryota > Metazoa > Arthropoda > Insecta > Lepidoptera > Depressariidae > Agonopterix > Agonopterix heracliana. The sequence goes on from OY856327.1 coordinate 4,394,380, forward strand.
ACATGACACTTAAAATGCTGACACTTTTTAAAGGGATGATCAGACCATCAAACTGAACAACTTTCTCTATAGGACCAACATCGCAATCGCGAAAAAAAAATCTGCTGTCCCATACATTTGGCTTGAGTAGGTTTGAAGTTTTCTATGGAGAGGCAGATTTTTTTTTCGCTGTTTCGATGTTGGTGCCATAGAAGATCTTCCCCTTAAAAAAGTGTCAGCATATTTAGAAGGACCCTATAGGTATGTTTAGATAGATGTACCTACGTGATGTAACATATCTTGGTATGTGAACATATGTGGTGTGTAGCTACCAGTCACAATAACAATATTTATGAGTTTAACGATTACTTTCCGAGACACCCTGTGCTCTCGGCAGGAACTTAGTTGTGTATAAGGTATTTCTTTCGGAGTTTGTCTACCAATCAGCGCACGTTTACTGACCGAATAACATCTAGTCATACAGGTTAGTACCTAAATGTTTGTTTTTATTTGTTTTGGTGCCTAGATTTACTTACTTATTTATAAGTAGAACGTCTAAAAAACGATCTCTCTCTCAAAAACTAAAAACTATTTGTATGTAGGTACAGTAACTATAGCTGACCGGATGTAAGAAGTTAATGTACTAGCTGTCACCTTATTCGGGTAGCGCCCTTATCACAATATTAATGATCTCCGAATAAAGAAATCCTAAATTAAAAAATTGCTACTCGAATATAAAGCCATTTTTATAGAATAATAGGTTCTAAACTTTCTATTTTTAATGATATTGAAATAAATTCAAAATTTGCAGTTTTTATTCTTTTTTCTAATGTGTATCTAAACCATTGACCTCCTTGTCTATGATCTAAACCTACAATAACCTATGCAAGAATGCTTTTGTAGTAATAAGTACTATACCTGAGGCTACCCTCAGGAAGGGTGTAATATGGGCGTGAGTCCCACGCGTGCCCAATGCGGCTGTTATGTGCCCTACAGTGGGACGTATTATAAGCTGATGATGATGATGACTTAGAATAGATTGTATAAATTAAGCACATTAGATACCTACTTATTAGCTACCTAATTATAGTTTTGAAATTAGGTAGCTCTCGTTTGCGGAATGTAGGTAAATGAAAGATAATGGTGGTAAAATTATGTCATAAAGAAAACCAGTTTTTCATTAGTATAAAAACCCCGAAAGTAATTGCATTGAGCTATGTAATAATTTTTAAAAGAATGTTCTCTATTCTACTGGATTTTTAACATTATACTTACACTAGGTACGGATGTAATCCGGCGCTACCTATCCGAAAACACTTCTAAAGTTCATTAACATTTTAACATTTGCTATGCGTAATGCGTAAGCGTAAGCGAAATAAAAGTAACAAAGCAAATGAGGTCAACTAGTCGATCAAGTAGAGAAAGGAAAAATTCACGAATTCTGTTAATGCTTCCTACATTTCGCACCTTTAACTTATTATTAACCATTAACACTCATTTGTTTTACTTTGTCGCTTCAAATTAATCATTAATAAACTCAATTAGTACCAAAATTAATCTAACAAATAATAAATCGCATTCTTTTCATACCATTACTTGTTTAAATAATTAATGCACTTTATATAATTGTGTTCATTCGTCGATGTATGCAGCCATTTGTGTGGTATCGATAATGGCGCGAGGACGTCTGTCGGTCGTGTTGGTGCTGGCGCTCTTGGGGCAGGCGTTGGCGGTGCCTTCTGGAGTCGTGAGGCTGAGGAGAGGATACTTTGATAATGAACTGGACTCCGGAGATGTTGGGCCAGCTGGACTGGTTTATAGAGATTTGGTAAGTGGACTTATATCTTAATTTTTGTGTGATTACTGGTTTTGGATTAGGATAGACAAAAACTAAAATGAAAACAAAATATCTGGAATTCAAAGATATTATTAAACTTAAACGCGATTGCAACCCGTTAGAAATTTTTGATTCGATTTTAGTTTAAATAATTAAGTACCACTTAATTCTTAACTCTCAGAAACTGCACTCCCGTCTAAGATCAAAGTAAAATTAATGGATCGGCCTAAAGCGCGTTAAGTTGAAGCACACAACTAGGGCAATCGGTCCATACAAACTAGTACAATAATGTCTGTCACATCTAGGGCAATTGGGTACAAATTTGGAGTATACCATTCATTTGTTTTGCCTCCTTTTTCTGTTTTGAAATGTTTGCGTACGGCCTATCTATTAATTTTTCTTTGATCTAAGACTCCCGTGGCTGTCGTTTGAGGCGACTAAGGGCTATTAGTTTTTTAAAATTTATTAATGATAGTAGGATTGAATGTAGTAAGTAGTAGTAGTAATGTAGGCTTGCGAAACTACACTTGACACGCTATTGAATAATTTTACTTTGGATTTACTAAGGACTTTTACCTTGAGGCTATGCCAGACCTTGAAACCTTGTGGGTACGCTGGTTTGCCCTTGGAAGATGCCTAGGTTCAGTATAAGCTGACGACGGTGATGATATGGTACCTATTGTATAACTTGACTATTACCGATCGTTATTGCTCTGCTCTAATCCGTTGCCTGTCCATCCATACCCAATGGGTGACCCAATTCACCATTGATTGGTTCCTAAGCTTTTGTCCCCACTTCGGTTGATTCGTAGCACTGGCACCTACCAAATGACTACAACAACAAAAAATAGATGCTCGTTAGCGAAGTGTAGCTTCGGTAATGGAAAATTGGAAACTATCACCGAAGTTAAGCAAAGTCAGACCGAGTCAGACTTTGGATCGGTGACCGCGTTTAGTGTTATTTCACATCGAGCGTCTCCGTGCTGCGGAAGGCACGTAAAGCAGTTGGTCCTGGATAGTTCCGTCAGATGACGATGTACCTAATCATTCGTTAAGCCAGGTCAGCGAGGTTTATTAAGGCGGCCTTTGATAAGAAGTTACAGTCGAAGCTACGAACACGTCCAAAAAAATGTCACCTAGCTCTGGGTGATACCTAAACCGTGTCGGTATACACGCACACATAGATAATTTGTATGACGCCTACCAACCTATGAAAGTTGGTCACATTTGTGTTATACGGTAATAGAAGCGTGAGGCTCAATCTAGACAAATACTTTATCTAAGAAGGCGGCTTAAAAATTACCCCTAACTTGAGTCCACGAATCCGCACTGGACCCGCGTGGTGGAGTATGGCCCACTCCCTCTCACCCGTATTCGTAAGAGGAGCCCTATGCCCTGCAGTAGGATCTTACAGGCTGTAATTTATCTTAACTTTTAGATGCTCCGCACTGTGATGTCCCTTGCTTTGACTAAAGGTTGAACTACACATGGCCGCACGCGATCGTCTTTTTCCGTCGCTCCATCCTTTTCTGTCACTCAGGAACGCCATTTGCTAGAGCATATAAGATAGACGGAACGCGATCGCGTGCGATCGCACGCCGCAGGCGATCGCGTTCCGTCTATCTTATATGCTCCTGAGTGACAGAAAAGGATGGAGCGACGGAAAAAGGCGATCGCGTGCGGCGTGATGTGTAGTTCAACCCTTACAATTCACGGTTTTCGTTTTTGCAACAAAAAAGTACCTTGAAGTAATTACGCAGCTGAGAATTGAGGAAATATGGTACACTTACTATACTGTTTACTTCGAATAATATTACATTAAAACTAACCAGTTTTAAACTAGTCTCGCTAATTTAACTGCCAGTTTTCAACACAGGTTAAAACTAGTTAGGTACACGAATGTGGTGTACCAACTGCGAATCTTTGATGCATTTTATATAAATTGATATTTACGTCTTAAAATTATATTGGACCACAAGACTTATACGTTACGTTCTCAGATAAATTAACAGGAATGGATGCGATATTACGCGCGTACCCCTCTGCCAAAGACGCATGCTCAGTGAGCATACCCGTCATATAAAAATAGTTGACGCGCGTCCCGCGCCAGTATATAAACCTCCCCCCTCACCCCCGCAAAATTGACAGACTTTTTTGCGTAGAAATGAGAGATCATTTCCAATCCATTCCTGTTAATTTATCTGAGGTTACGTTACCTTACCTACCTATACTAGAGTTTACCCGCGACTTAGTCCACACGGGTTCCCGTCATTGTAGCGAGATAAATCAGTGTTAATACAAAAGTCCTGTACAGTTGTTTAATTGTGTTTTCTTAAATTACAGGTAGCAGCAGAGTCAGGGATCAGACAAACAAGACAAAACGCACCAAGTGATTCGGTAAATGTTAGTATTAAGCGCCATACCAAAATCACGTGAAAGAGCTTTACTTATCTTAAACTATAAGATAAGCTCTTAAACTATCTTAGCTTAAACTAGCTTTTAACTTTATAAGATAAGTTTCACTTGATTTTAGTTCTTATTTACCTTTATCTAAACAGTTAAAAAGATTAGCAAGTGTTTGAGATGCTACTGAACTGAAGAGGCATTATGCCCAGCAGTGGAATTTATCGAGCTGGTGATTATGAAACAAGCTATTACTCGTCATTTCATCTGAGTATCGCGGGGCTATGCAAATTTTTAATCGAAACCTAGATCACAACATAATTTTTCCGTACCCGAAGGGCAAAAACGGGACCCTATCCATAAGCCTATCTGCATAGCTAGCATGCCGCAGTGATACAGCGCTATCACAATTTCGCTCTCTTTCTATTTGCGTGCGAACGAACGAGATAAAAGACGTGATACAGCCGTATCACGTGCTGCATGCTACCAGTGCTGATAGTCGTCCTAGCTTCAGAGCAGTGCTGCCAAGTTAGGCGATTTATCGCCTTTTAGGCTACATCAGGGGGTCTATCGGCGACCAAAAAATACGATTGGCGACCGGTCGCCATTTAGGCTATATCCAAAATTAAAATAGGCGATTTTAGGCTATATTAAGAAAAATAGGCTATTTTGGGTTATTTTAGGCTATTTTAAGAAAAATATGAAATATATAATACATATTATAAGTAAAATGATATGATTTTTTATCGCAGACTGTATAAACGGTATAAAATAACACCACATAATGTACATGTATGTTATGCGGTAGAGCAATTTTAAGTTGTGAGTAGAGATTGCAGTTGTAAAAAAATATATTTTTCTGCGACGAGCAGCCAATATAGCATTTATTTTGGCGAACTTGCGGTATTTTTAGGCGAATTTAGGCTATATTACACGGGGATAAAATTAGGCGACTTTAGGCTACTTGGCCCGAGATTTTAGGCGATTCAGACTGGCTGGGACTTGGCAACACTGCTTCAGAGGGCTGTATCTTTTGAACCGTACTAGGTAGCAAGTTGACATTTTCACAGAATATGTATTGTTGTATTAGATTTGATGACAAATAATTAAAAAAAAAGTAAAAAATTTAGTGGGGTCCCCACTTCCCTATACAAAAAATTTGTTTTTATAAACGGTTTTCTTTTCGCTCTATCGTTAAAACGGTAATAATAGTTTGGGAAATGAATGCTCAAAAGGGGGGTGTGGATGGAAAAGTCGAAAACAGGAAGTTTTTCTTTTTAGTATATTTGTCTCCTAACTAACTAGTCCAAACAAAGTTTCGTAGTCAAACTTCCTGCTTTTCACTTTTCCATCCACAATGATTCGTTGTCCGTATTAATACGGACAAGCGTCAAATTTGGTATGATTGATTATGTAGATTACACACCGAGGACAGGAAAGTAAGAAAGGTCTCAGATCTCATGTAGGTAATTGTTGACCGAGGCGAAGCCAAGGTCAACAAACATGTGATCTGAGGCTTTCTTATTTACTGTCCGAGGTTAGTATACTATTTTTCTTCTCAACGGAGGTGGAAAGCGACAACTTCGTTTAGCGCAGCGGGACGAGAATTGACGCTTTCCGTCCCGAGGGAAGAAATAGTGCATATTATAAAGATCCTAAGACAATAACTAATAATCATAATTCTAATACAACAAACAAATCATCAAATCATAAATCTAAGACAACAAATAATAAAAACTGGTCAAGTGTGTGTCTGGCTCGCGCTAAGTATCCGGTAGTTTTTTTTTGTAATATTGTATGTTGGTACGGAACCCTCCACGCGTGAATACGACTCGTACTTGGCAGGTTGTTTGTATCCATGATTCTACTATAGCTTTCTTGTGAGCAATTTTCCTCTAAGTCTTTTAAAATGCATTCCGTGCCTGCTAATAAAATGTTTATATATTTACAAGGAAAACTGTATAGGTAGGTATTTCAAGAGTTAGTAGAGGGATTGCTATCTAGCACTTAGCTTAATTTTCATATGATTAACGAATACGAATAGTTTTACCCGACAGCTGAATACTAGTTATTCTAATAAATAAAATAAATAAATATCTTGGGCATTGTCACACAAATTATCTAGTCACATTTAAAGTTCCAGAATCTAGCCTGGACTTGTATTATGATAACTAGACAACGATATATGATACATATATAAACACAAACATCCATGACTCGGGTACAAATATTAACATTCAACATAATTGGTCCCTTATGGGATTCGAACCCGCGACCCTTGGCACAGCAGGCAGGTTCACTACCGACTGAGCCACCGGGCCGTCATTCACTGACTATACCTAGTTGTTAGGTACATAGACCGAATCTGATTTTGGGCTTTTATATGCCTAAATGTAGTCAACCTAGTGTATGAAAAGTGTTGATGAAACGTGAATCTACATTAATGTAATCTCTCAACTAACAAATGTCATTAAATCTCATCTACAGAAAGATACAACAACTGCCAAGCCATCATCATTCGACGATGATGATGATGATGACGATGATTTCGCCGAGCCCATGATCACAGCGCCATCTATCGGCGGCAGTGGCGGCAGTGGCGGCAGCGGCAGTAACATATTCAGCCTCCTCAACCTGGCCAATGCTTTTTTCCCTGGATCTAGTGCTTCTGCTGTAAGTACCTAGCTATTAGGGCCTACCGTGATGCACGCCGCGCGACAAAATTATCCCGCGCCTTGTCTCTTGCTCTATTACGTGCAAAGTGAAAGAGAGATAAGGTGCGACTTTGCGTTATGTCGCGATCGATGCTATAGCCCTCAGTATGCAGGTATACATTATGCTGACGACTATATTCCCCTAGGTCAGTGGTGGTCAAGACGTTGACCGTGGTCTACCCGGTCGCCCGCGGGCGACCGACCGGCGACGTCCAGCAGAGAGTTAATAACTAAATTAAAGACGAAAAGAAACTACAGAATGTCTATCAAAATCAGGCTATTCATTATACATTCATTGCTAAACCTGTTGTGGTTGAAGGTAAACTGCCAGGTAGGTATATCTACAATTTTAATGTAGACCGCGCAATGTATGAAATTTGGCCACCACTGCCCTAGGTAGTAAGAGATATTCTGAAGACACAGAAGATCCACGCTTCACCCAAAACTCTGTCCAGTGCGACGAGTAGCCAGTAAGCCCGTTGCCACTTTTAATAGACAGTGGGTAAATACATGGCTCGAAACTGAAGCACGCAGGTTTCTTCGCGATATTTTCCTTCACGGAAAGCCAGCAGTATTATAAACACTAACCTTGAAGGCCTAGTATCCACCACACGATACATAGCTGTTATCTTTTCCAGGTAACTAGCCCTTATTGAAAACTTTTAATCAATATAAGTACACCATCATGGTTGGCCACCAAAAACAGAAGCAGCTGGGAAAATGCTTTCTAAACGATCTTTTAAGCTTTTCTGCACGTTTGAATTTGCACAATGATAACAAAATTTGAGTGATTCTGCATTGGGATTTCTAAAACTTAGTTAAGTAGGTCCCTAAATCAATGAGGCAATTATTAGCCGTTGTTTTGCACAACTTTTAAATCGCCCAAATTGCACATAAATGCCTATATATAATTACTAATACTTAACTAAAATACCCGTACAGTGAAAATCCGGCAATGACGTGTTTAAATTACCTATACGACGAAGTAGCGAAGTGCACCACCCGTAAATTCAATGTCATGGCGATCGGCAAGTTACACAATATACTTACTTACTTACCTACTTATCTACCTATGTAGCTCTTCCGATCGTCTTATGTATGACGGCCAATAGATCGGTAGAGCTACTAAGTAGGTAGGCACAAAGTACTATACGTAATGTGCCAATAATTATTAGATTGATTTGTGTTTATATTCTAGGCTATTTTTTACACAACGTTGTCTTTCCAAATTATCATTTTGCCAATCATTTATCGGTATTAGATCGATTTGTGTTTATATTCTAGGCTATTCTTACATAACGTTGTCTTTAAAAATTATCATGTTGCCAATCATTAATCGGTATTAGATCGATTTGTGCTTATATTCTTACATAACGAGTTGTCTTTCCAAATTATCATGAACAATCAACCAATGTAGGCCTCCTTAGAACCTTGGCACAATAATAATGTATTTGTGAAACATAATCTAACTACAAATAGTTTGTTGTGACAATAAGGAGGCCTACATTTCAAATTGATGGGCAATACACTGTCTAAAATTGCCAACAAAATATTAAAAACCGAATCACAAGAACTGTCTAAGAACATCGTCATTTTACACCTCAGATAAATTAACAGGAATGGATGCGATATTACGCGCGTACCCCTCTGCCAAAGACGCATGCTCAGTGAGCATACCCGTCATATAAAAATAGTTGACGCGCGTCCCGCGCCAGTATATAAACCTCCCCCCTCACCCCCGCAAAATTGACAGACTTTTTTGCGTAGAAATGAGAGATCATTTCCAATCCATTCCTGTTAATTTATCTGAGTTTTACACCAAAGCAGGCTTTAATTCTGTGTATTATTTACTAACGTTTTTTTTGTGTTCACGGATTTATTTCTTTATTTCATTTAACTACTTACTTACTCTTCTAAAGTACCTACCTACTACTAATATGAGTGACTATAACTAACTACCTAACTCTAACTATAAGTGAGTGACTCTTGCACATAACTGTGGTGAAGAAATACTTAAACATCACCTTTTTACTACAATCGGAAAAAGGTAAGCACTTTTAATTATTTTTTGTGTGAATTTCTAACTTTACTTTGGTTTTAGCGCGGCTTAGTCGGCATAGAATTCGATAAAATCATAATGTCCGTCTCATTGCTATAGGTTTACATACCTACAAAATTCCAGGTTTTTAACGCCGGTTGAGACGTGAAAGTATAAAAAGTCACTATTAATAAAAACGAAAATTAATTATCACCTTAATTTTCAGATACTATTAAGAAAACTGATACGCGAATACTTATTAGCTTACCAAGCACGTCAACCAATACGTCGCAGTGATATAAAATACAACGAAATACAACTCGATGACGTATTAAAACCACCTCCATTACGAAAAGATAAACTTGAGATCGAAGAAGATGAAAGTGACAATTCTGAATCTGACTCATCACGTGAAACTGAGGAAGACGGTGATAATGATGAGGATAATGATAATGATGAGGATAATGATGATGGTGATAATGATGATGAGAATAAAGATGATGATGACGATGATAGTGGAGCTGAAGAAAACGTAGAAAATGATGATAAAAGAAATAATGAAAACGGTGATTCTAAACAAGATGATGAAGATGATTCTGATTATGATGATGATGAGCCGCCTGGCGGTGGTGATGGGCAGGGGGGCGGCGTTTTAGGTCTACTGGCCGGATTGAGTGGTGGAGTAAGTATAACTTTTTATAAGCGGGTATTTTGATATCGGTTGAGTAGAATAGATATTCTTGAGATACATTGCAACTGAGAACAGACTCTAAGAACAGATACAAACAGCATAAGCATAGCATAGCATAGCATATACTCACGACTATATTCCCCAAGGGAGTCGAGATATTCTGAAACCTCAGAACATCCACGTTTCACTAGTGTACCGAAACTGTGTTCAGTGTGACGAGGAGCAAACCCGTCGCCACTTGTAATGGACAGTAGGTACAATACATGCCTCATGCAGCAAGGCCCGTACAAACAGTTAATTCATTTTTAAATCGAATACATATCATATTACATTATGCAGAGTGTAACAAGTGCTTAGACTATCAATATTCACTACCTACTAAGATATACCGTTCAAAAAACAAATGCCATTATTTGAGTCGAGCCGGTAGGTACTGCAATTTTGTGTGAAACAGCTTATTTCTTTATTTTTTCTCCTTAGTAAGTTGTTCTGTTTGCTGGCCTTAAGGCGTATCTGCCCTGGACCATAAGAATAGTTAATAACAATTTGATTATTTTTTATTAATTTCTAAAAAGTAAGAAAACCACATCATTCTAAATTGTATTGTGAACAATATTGTAAATTTTTATTTTCTTCCGATTCAAAATGTAAGAGTAAAATGGTTACAACTGGAAAAAAAGGGGTGACTTTAGTCCCTCTTCTTCGGTTTTATTCATTAAAATCGATTTCTAGAAAAACCACATCACTTCTCATATCCTGTAGATGGTTCAGTTTTTTTTCAGCTCAAAAAGTTCCATAGTTAATGAATAAAATGGTTACAAAGTTACTCAAAACCGGCAGGTAGCCCCTTAACCACCCTTAAATATTATACTAGGCTGGTTTGTTACACCTTGGGCATGCACACCAGACTAAATGTAGCAGTGCCCAAATACTTCTTTTGTCCTGTAATACCTACCTGGGTACCTACATAGGCAGTAGATTGAACGTTAACAGTAATTTTCTAATATTTTTTTAGGAAAACGGTGAATCCGATTTAGGATCGCTACTGGCAGCGGTAAGCGGCATCGTAGTGAGCCTCAGCGTAAGTTTATTTAATCAAGAACAGTGATAATGATAATGATTGGTCGCTAACCATCGATGATTGATTGATGTTGATTAATTTCAGGGTGATGGAGTCGATATTAACGCGATCATTGCAGCTGGTCTTGGACTCTTCGTCGGTTTACTGGTATGTTTCAAATCGTGTTTCATTCAAGAACTCTTATAGATTAGGTACTTTAATTTAGTATTTCTACTACTCCATAGACGATTGTTAAGTAGATCTGGCTCTGTACCCGGACTTTCGATTGTCGATATATTATCGCGACCGTTTCAGTCTGAAATTCATCGTAATATAGTTGAAATTGGAACCAAAACCTTCACGCAATAGCGAAGTTCGAATGTCCGGGTAGACGGCCTGTAAAAGCACGGTGCGTTTAGTTTTTTACATATTCCTTATATCCTACTTTACAGTTTAGAAGCCTTGTGTGCGTGCACCCACGCGATCTGATGCAATATCCATCTTCCAGCTTACATCGGATGGATTTTCATATCCATAATGAATTCCAGCTTACAGCTTGTGGGGCCTCCCCCGCCTCCCCTAATAGCCTTGCCCTTTCCATCTCATAATAAGTGCATAACGGCACATTTCCTATGTTTTTAACTCACCCGGAACTCCTTTTGGTCTAGTGACCATCTTACCATATCCCTAATAGGTATATTTATCTACAGCAATCCGTTCTACATTTCCTTTCCACCCATTCACTCCCGTAACCGGGCGCGAACCTCTTCGGATTCTTAGGATTCCTTTACGTCCTTTTTATTCTGTTTTGTTGCTGTTTTTTTTTTGTGTGCAAATAAAGAATAGGTACTTATGTAATTTGTTATCTCGCAATTTGCGACAACCTTAGGGCGGGTCTCCTGCTACAAAGAAAACAAAACATAGCTTCACTTTTTGTTCCCGCCCCATCTTGTTTTAAAAAAAAAATATGTGAGACAATGTTTGAGACGACGCCATTTTTGTGTAATGTTTGCTAAAAAAACATGAACAGGAGTCACGGCTTAACTAAGTACTTCAGTACCTAATTGCGAGGAAGCTTTTGCCCTGGGATATATCATACAGGCTTTAACTAAGTACCTAATTAATTCCTTGCAGTCTGAAGGCGAACAAAACCCAGGGGAGATAATTGCGAGCTATCTTCTGACGTCACTGGACACTATTACTGGCGGTGGATCTGTACGTACACATACAGGGTCCTTCTTAATATGCTGACACTTTTTTAAGGGGATGATCAGACCGCCAAACTGAACAACTTTCGATCGAATCGATTCTTCGATTTCTTCGAAACGATTGCCATCGCGAAAGAAAATCAGCTGTCCCTTACAAAACTGCAAACCTACTCGAGCCAAAAAATGTATGGGACAGACAGCTGATTTCTTCACGATTTCAATGTTGCTGTCATAGAGAAAGTTGTTCAGTTTAACGGTCTGATCATCCCCTTAAAAAAGTGTCAGCAAATTAAGAAGGAGCATATTACCTCGACATTGTGAGATTGTGCTTATTATTGTATGCACTTGTTTATTAACTGCTGCTTTGTGTTCTTTCAGAAAAATAATGGAAAATTCTTTGGGAAATTCTTATCGAAGTTGATTACAGGAACCAGTGCGGTTAGTATCTATGATATAGATCATTCACACATCGAAATATTGAACTTCCAAGTACTAAGGCGGATGGAGTATAAAAATTTAAGCATATTACTTTTTGAATTACTCAAATCTATCAAAAAATAACAAAGTTAGAGAAGTTTAAACTTAAAGCTGATTTAAAACGCGCGCGGCGCTATTGTGACGTCACGCGATCGGACTGGGCGGTCAGTTGGCCGGGGCGGCTAGCGGCTCTCGCGTATATTTACTTTGTTTCGTTGCGATAAGTTTGTTTATAGACTGAATTTTAGTGTATTTCATTTATTTTAAAATGGGCACTGAGGTTCATTATTAATTTTGGGGCACAGGAGTGCGATTTTTGAATCTCATTCGGTGAGCTCAGCAGTTAGAAATGTCAAAATTATTGTGGAGATATCATATATTTCTACTGCAAATTTGACTCTCAAAAATCATACTTCAGGAGTGCTATTTTTGAAAGTCAAATCAGCAGTAGAAAGATGCGTATCTCCGTAGTAATTTTGACATTTTCAACTGCTGAGCTCACCGAATGAGATTCAAAAATCGCACTCCAGTAATATCTTAAAGTATGGAAATCTGTTATCAATTAGATAATTTATTTTTTACTCTTTTATGGTGGCTGACAATACAATATTTGTATGACGACATCATCACCTACCAAAATAACGTTAAGTAGCCCATTCACAGTAGTCCTACATGTAGGACTACAACACCATTCACTGTCCTGAAAGTAGGACTACTCATACATAATGCTCAAGGTCGTCGGACGCCCTGTAGGACTACAACACCATTCACTATCCAATATTGGTGTAGGACTGCAAGACGGACTACTGTGAATGGGCTCCTTTAAATTGAAACGATACGCGCAGTCGCGCAAACATCAATTCGCAGAAAGACTGCGGCGACCATACACGCGCGCGGGGTCATCGGATCGCGTGACGTATCAAGCGTATGGGCGCCAACTCGCGCCCGTTTTTAAAACATGAGCACTAAAATGGTTGTAACTTCGTCATTTTTTATCCGATTTAGATATTTTTTTCATAAAATATATTGTTTTTGATGTTTCTATAAAACTGCATACTTGGTTCAAAAAGTGAATGATCCTCATTACCTAAATTTAATTACGTTTACTTAACTAAAATTTAATATGGTGTTCAACTTTTGGTATAATACGCTAACTTGATAAATGGCCAACAGAATACCTGTTGGCCATCTATCGAATGATTTTGACCTAATTTTCTCATTGTATACGTTCAAACCGCTTCCTCAAGATCTCAGTGATAAAGCTTCGTTTAGAATGAACTTAGAATACCTTCCTATATTTCCAGGGTGGTGACCCAGAAGCTGATGATGCAGGCGAAGGCATGCAAACAAAGGATTCAGCCGGGTTCTTCTTCAGTCTCCTCATGGGATTGCTTGGGGAAATGTCCAAGGGTAGCTCAGGGGGCAGTGGCCATCCTTGGTAGAAGAACGGGCATACTTTTTATTATCCTGGTAGAATAATGTCCGCGAACGAATATCGTGGAACATTATGTTGTTGTCGACCATACGTAATTTTCGCAATCCTAATTTGCGTTACGTATTCGAACACTTTTATATCTTATTGTTATATGAATAAGGGGACAATATGTTGATCTACCTACTTTAGTACCCACGGAAAGACTATGGGGATCAAGTGATTAGTTGAATGTTAAAATAATGTATTTATTTTGTACAAAATACGTTGTAAATAAGTTATATACCAATATGTGCCTACAGGTTTTGTTAATACTCTTATACTAAGAATTATTTGTATGTAAGTTCAAATCTAATTAAAATTACAACCCTGGTTCTTAGAGCCGGCGCACACCTGGCGAAGCGCAGCGCAGAGCATTTCACTGCCAAACCGTTATAGACTTTGCTTGCGTTGAAATAACATCGAAAAAATCAATGACTTACATTTCGTCTCAAGTCGCTTCGATGCTCTCGGAAACTATAGTAGGTAGTTGATTTTTGATGTTATTTCAACGCTAGCAAAATCGATAGCAGTGAAAATGCTCTGCACTGCGTTGCGGCAGGTGTGCGCCGGCCCTAAGGCATCATCTGAGACCATGAATATTAATAAAAATGAAAATAAAGACAAGATTGTAATAACAAAATATGTTTTTAATTTAGATGTTTATTGATTTATTATCTGTGACAATGAAAAAAGATCAGTGTTTTTTTTTCTGTAAAAATCTTTTTAGAAACATTGTATTGTGAATCTTATACAGACAGCAATAGGATGTAAAATTTGCAACATTTGCTAATTGAAGTAATCTATTCCGCAGGGTCAAAGGGATTCAGATCAGCAGAACGGACCGTTCTGGACCCTCAAGATGAGCGTCCTCAGAGCTCTCCTCCAGTTCGGCACCAGCCTCCTTGGCACCGCCTCCTCGTCTTCATCGAACGCCTCCACTACTTAATGTATTAGTCAATAGGGTGCCATATTTTGTAGACAATAAAGTTTATTTTATTTACGATCGTATTTTTTATTTTTACAACCTTTTTTCCGCTACTGGTCTGATTGTTAGTTCGGTGATCTGGAAAAAAAATGTTTTTGGCTGTGTACAGTTGGCTAGAACAATCATCATAAATCAATCATCATCCTAATATACAAGATGGTCACTGACCAAGCCCTTACAACCAAATAATAATAATATACAAGACTAGTGTTTACCCGCGACTTCGTCCGCACAAATAATATACCAGATTTTAAGTCAGATCATAAGCTATCAAACAAAAAAAGTTTCATCAAAATCGGTTCAGTAGTTTTTGCGTGATGCGCGAACAAAATCCCACTTTCCTAATCCCAATTTCCTATAGATTCCTTGGGGAAAGTTGTTCAGTATCATGAAATGCAACTGTCTGTCTCTGCACTTACACCCTGTCTTATTTCCCACTGCAGGGCACAGACCTTCCCTTAATATGCCTTAGAAATAAGTCGAAGGAATCTAGTGGAGACTTGTATTGTTATAACTTATGACTAGATAACGATATAGACCAGATAATGTATTTATACTTACATTATGTATGAATACTAAAAACATTCATGACTCGACGGAATGATACAAACACTTATACCTATTACTTATTCATCATACAAATAGGTATTTGCCTCTTGCGGTTTGCGGCTTACACAAAGTTCGAATCCGCTTGGCATACGCGCTCGGTACGTTCAAATATAGGGCATATCCACATTGTAAGAGGTAATATATATTATTGCAGAATCGATAATAGATAATAGCGATCCATCCGATGCAGTAATAGAGTCAAAAGACTAGGTACCCAGACGGGCTACTAAAGCCAGATATTTTTTCGTGAAATCGATGATTTCCACAATTTACAGTCTAGTCTGTCAGATACAGTTTATTTCGTTCAAATCTAAAAACCGACACCGCACTTTCAGCGCTCCCTCGATGACGTCATAGACCGTGGAGGGGGTCCAATAATTAATTTTGTGTAGCCATCAAATGGATCTCCAAAACTATGGTTTTTGTAAGTTATAAACTTTAGGAGAATGAGGCTTTTAAAAGTGCATGATTTTAAATTATGCTGGTTGGCAAATCTCTTGATATGCCATCTACTCGAAGAAGAAGCTTACGGTAAAACCTGGGGCCTAAACCCCAAGGTTATATATTGGATCTACACAACTATGGTTAGACCAATACTTTCTTACGGCAGCATAGTTTGGTGGACGAGAACCAAAATGCAAACATGTGTGAAAGAACTTGGGAAACTACAACGCATGGCCTGTATGGCTATGACAGGTGCATTCAGGTCGACACCCACTGCGGCGCTAGACATAATGCTGGACCTTAAACCGCTTCATATATTTATACAGGCTGAATCTACGAAGGCTCTTTACAGAATGAAGGTGACCCAAACCTGGCACAGCGATATGCCTAAGATGAGACACACTGCACTAAGACTGGACAGTGAGCTCGGAAGGAGGTTCAATATGATCGGTGACACAATGCCGAGCATACGAATCTTCAAGAGGAACTACAAAATACATGTCCCAACAAGGGATGAATGGAAGCGTGGACTGCGTACCCCGGACGCGAACACACTTGTTTGGTACACTGATGGCTCAAGAACCGAGTCAGGTACGGGTGCAGGCATACACTCCAAAGACTACAACGAAAGTATCAGTCTAGGAGAATTTGCAACCCGTCCGCCGTCATCTCAGTGTTCACCAGGCCGGGCGATACACTCTGACAAGAGAAGTACCTTACATTGACACTGGGTGGAGTGGAGACGACGTACAGCACCGCGTCGGCCACGTCCTGGGCCCGCAGCGGCGTGAAGTCTACGTTATCCGTCGTCATCTCAGTGTTCACCAGGCCATACGATATACTCTGACAAGAGTAGTACTCACATTGACACTGGGTGGAGTGGAGACAACGTACAGCACAGCGTCGGCCACGTCCTGCGCCCGCAGCGGCGTAAAGTCGACCTTATCCGCCGCGTCCGCCGTCATCTCAGTGTTCACCAGGCCCGGCGATATACTCTGACACCAAATATGACTGTTATTATAAAGAACGTAGCCTTAGCCAAAGTGAGCACAAATTCACCAGATGTAACATTATAAAATCTCTATTTTGACCACCTCTGGAGCACATATTATGCTCACGACTATATTCCCCGAAGGGGTAGTCAGAGATATTCTGAAACCTCAGAACTGTCCAGTGTGATGAGGAGTGAGCCCGTCGCCACTTGGAATGGACGGTAGTTACAAAATACATGCCTCGAAATTGAGGCTTCCTCACGATGTTTTCCTTCACCGAAAAGGCGATGGTGTTACAAATCATAGGTACAGTCAGCAGCAAAAAGATGTATGCACTTTTACTACGTCGTAGTATAAAGATGTATACACTTTACGCGTAGTACTAAAGTGTATACATCTTTATACTACGACGTAGTAAAAGTGTGTTCATCTTTTTGCTGGTGACTGTACATAAATTACGAAAAACTCTTTGGTACAAGTAGGCCTGGACGGGGATCGAACCATCGCCTCCGGCACGGCAGGTAAGGTTACTCGCCACTGGACCACCACGGCTTCTTCTTCTGAACTTCACATAAAGATCAGAATTTCTTCTTCAGCGTATGCCTGTTTCCTCACGATATTTTACTTCACACGGACATCAATGCGTTCGTGCACGTTCGTAAGTGCGGTTTCTAACCTGGATACTCAAGATTGAAAATACCTCTCCGCAACGCGCGACTGACTCGCGACTCTCAATTGCATATCTTATTACTTACCTATTATATTCCCATCTAAAACCCTGAATGCTAAAAAAAAAACCTTGCTACAAAAGTAGGCGTTCATAAAAATATAGGAAGTTGATATTTTTTGACAAACTTCCTAACCATATTCATGGATTAAGCATAATATGTTCCAGCAGACACAGGGTAAGGACGAGAGAGTGCCATCTGTGTTTAGCGCGTACACTCATGCTTAGATCAAAATAAATCATGCACTTTGAAATATCCTGCTGACTGTTTTTATACAGATTAGCAGTCGCCGTAGTCGAAATCGACTAGCAATCCATCAATTTCAACGTTCTACGCAACTTACCGTAACTTTAATCTTATTACTGAACATAGCAAGCTCGTTGAGGAGGGATCCCGTGAACCCAGTCACTCCGTGCTTGCTGCTCGGGTATATGTTGAACTCGGACGAGAAGGGCACGTAGTGGCCTGCAATGCTGGAAGAGAAACACTTAATTTAAGTCATTGTAATTTCAAGCAGCACACCCACGGCGTGTGTCTGCCGCCGGCCAGCCACACACATATGGAATTATTCCACGCTGAATCAGGATGGATCTGTATGTGTGTGGCGGACCAAGTTACTACATCTAATCTCTTCTCTGATCGTAGCGGTTTATTCCACCAGACTCCAGGAATTTAAGGAAGTTTAGTGCAGTTTAGTTCATTTCTGAATTTTAAAAGATCCTGTGTAGGTACTTTTACTGCGTTTGTCATCAAACAGTCACTGCTGTGCAGTCAAAATCGACTATGAGTAATCATTATCATCATCAGCCTATACAGGGTGAAATTGATATCATTAGCATCCTTTTAAACGAAGAGTTTATACCCATCAAACTGAACAACTTTTACTATAGGAGCAAACCAATCGGAGCAATAAAAAAATATGCTGTCTCATACTAAACTGCCCCCGCCGTCGCTGCCTACACGACTCAAATGTATGGGACAAAAGATTTTTTTTTTGCTCCGATTGGTTTGCTCCCATAGTAAAAGTTGTTCAGTTTGATGTGTAGGCTCTTAGTTTAAAAGGATGCTAATGATATCATTTTAACCCTGTACACGTCTCACTGCAGGGCACAGGCCTCAAGAAAGGTATATGGGCGTCAACCGCGAATGCTCAATACGGACTAATGGACATGCATCAGAAATTCTTTCTTCAGTATTACGGTATCAATAAAAGTAACTAGACCAAATAGAAAAGTTGATTTTTAAAAATGAATCAGCATTCACACACTTTTATATTTTCTATGTATAACATCTACCAGTATAATTCACCTATGATCCACAATACATACATTTCTATTTCTATTCAGTTCCTGCCAAGTTGCCTTTGGCAGATCTACTCTATCCAATAATTTCATAAGAACAGCAATAGCATGCACTGCATCGATGCAAATTAAAATAAAACTAAACACGAGACCGTAAATAATCGATAATTGAACAAGTGAAGAGAACAGTTAATAAGGAACTGACCTATTAACGTTAATGACATGCCCATCGAAGCCGCGTCTCTTCATCGACGCCACGGCGTGACGAGTGCAGAAGATAGGCCCTTTCAGGTTCACGTCTATGGTTGATGTTATCTCATCGTCCTTCAGCGGGTTGTTGCCGACGTCTGGGTTACAATACAAATTACTAAAATTAACACTCGTAAGTAGGTATACATAATAATAAACATCTTGGACACTGTCACACAGATTATCTAGTCCCATTGAAAGTACCAGAATCTAGCTCGGACTTGTATAATGAATCAAACATCCTTAAATCTGGTACAATCATATATATTGTATTGCTCCTGACCGATTTCGGCCACGGCGACTGCTTCAACTCCGTTGTTGGCGTTGATGGGCCCTCATGTGGCTAATATAGCCAATCTTCTTGGAGAAGATCCTTGCACAATTCATATTCATCCTACAAATATTTGCCCCTTACGGGATTCAAACCCGCGACCCTCTGATCAACAGTCAGGTGCACTACCAACTGGGCTATAGAGCCATGTAAGTATGTAATAATCGATAGGACTCCACGGCAGGCCGAAGATCTCTCTGCAGAAGGAGAGAGTTTACCAAATGAGTCTGGTCCAAAGGAAAGTCGTGGTGCTAAAAATTTCGAGCTAGTTTCGCCTATTTACATTACAGTTCTTCAACAAACATTTTCAAATATTGTTAATTTGTACCTATTCTCTTGTAGGGTTCACAGTTGGGTATAGCCATTCTCATTCTCATTTTCACGCCATTTAAAATGGTCTCAAGCTAGTCTCATCCGATGAAAAATGTATAGCTGTAACTACTGTTCCATACAAATATTCGGATTTATGGATACGTGCTTGGATGTCGTCCGACCATCTGGCTGCTGGTCTGCCTGCTGACCTCTTTCCTCTGCCATTCTGTCACTACTTTCTTCCATCTGCTATCATTCCGTCTAGCCGAGTGTCCCGCCCACTTTACTAGTACAATACACGACACGACATACAACTTGACCAAAGGGGAGGGGGTGAGGGGTGTGCACAGTAGCGCTTTCGTCTACAGATTTTGTCCTACACAGTTAAAATGTTTGCCAAGTTACTGGCTGTTATAGTTGCTGGCTAATAAATAAAAAATAATACGCACCAGTAATATTTCCCTGCACGAACAGGCCGGCATTATTGACGAGGACGTCAACCCCTCCCAGGGTCTCCTCGATCCACCTGAACGTCGTCCTCACGCTGTCCAGGTCGCCGACGTCGCACTGCCGCGCGTGTATCTTGCCTTTACCCCTCACTGAAGAGTTCAGTTTCTGTAGCAATTGTTTTCAAACAAATTAATGCTTTTGAAGCATAGACAAATTACTCTAGCGATAGACTTGCCCTTGCATAGAAGCAACATGTTCCACTTGAATGAGGTGTACGCACCTGATTGATGTTCCCGAGTTCACTTCGTCACTATGGCAATGACAGACCGCAATGTGTCATTTTGTGTTGTTTTGTGTGGCATGTTGTTTGTTTGAACGAGCGTGTCTATCGCTAGAGTAATTTGTCTATGTTTTGAAGACTGGTCTATTATCTCACGTTCTGTTTCGCGAATGGCAGAATTAATGCGAGGCGATGCGAGGCAATATGCCTCGCATTCATTCTGCCATTCGCGAACCAGAACGTGAGATAATAGACCAGCTGCAGTCTGCCGGATAAATTGCGCCGGGACATATTGCATTGCATGCACGATGCCACAGACAGACAGACCGACAGACAGACAGACCGACATAGGCGTCAAACTTATAACACCCCTCTTTTTGCGTCGGGGGTTAAAAAATAGTATAGGTATACTAACCTCGGGCAGTAAATAAGAAAGCCTCAGATCACATGTTTCACATCACATCACACATCACATTACGATGAAATCTGAGACCTTTCTTACTTTCCTGCCCTCGGTGTGTAATCTACTATAACTACCGTTTTTCATGATAGAGCAAGAAGAAAATAAAAAAAAATACTAGTTTATTGTATGAGCGGACACTCCAACACTTTTAACTTTTTGTTTTTTTATTATAATTGTCATCAAATCCAATAATTATAAAGATACCTATTCTGTGAAAATTTTCACCGGCTACCTAATTACGGTTCAGGAGTGCGATTTTTGAATCTCATTCGGTGAGCTCAGCCGTTAAAAATGTCAACATTACTATGAAGATACGCATCTTTCTACTGCTGATTTGCCTTTCAAAAATCATACTCAAGAAGAGCGATTTTTGAAAGTCAAAACAGCAGCAGAAAGATGCGTATCTCCATAGTAATTTTGACATTTTAAACTGCTAAGCTCACCGAATGAGATTCAAAAATCGCACTCCTGATGATACAGCCCTCTGAAGCTAGTACGGACGGACGGACAGCTTAAAATTTATCCAGGAATAAGAATAAGGTCCTGTTTTCACCTTTTGGGTACGGAACCCTAAAAACAGAGTTGCGGGCAAGAGAAGAAATCATACTGTATTCAAGCTGGACGTGTGAAATGTGAAAAACACTTGCGTAGGTGTTAATGAGCTGTAGACATTCCGATAAATATTATATTCAGAATATGTAGAGGACTTTACCACAATGAGGTAGGTAGGTATATCCTACAGAATACCTATGGAAATATTATAGTCGTGAGCATGTTATGCTTATAATTATATTTACAATTCTATTTATCACGATCAAATTGAATATTTCGCTGTGATTACACTACAAACAATTTAACAATTAAAATTCCCCTTAGTCCCTAGCGCACGCAATATTCCCCTGTGATTTTAATTGTTTATAATAGTTTGTTGTGTAACCACAGCGAAATATCGAATGCAAACAAAGATTTGTGATATTCAACGTAGTATTCTAAAATGAAATGAGCAAAGAATCATTAATTTTGAATCGTAAATTGCGTAACTATATCAACTAGATATGTCGCAGTTAAACACATAGGAAACATATTTTTTCAACACACTTGCTCGTAAATTGGCTCTGATAACGTGGGTGAAAGGTACCCCGAAGATGAGTTTATATTTCATTCTTCACCAAGATGTAGGTAGGTACCATAGACAATACCTATGCCAGCTCCCAGCTTCCTGAAGGCTGAAGGTGAGATGAACTAGAGAAGACGAAAGACTTCGATTACAATCTTAAACCTTTTTCTTTGGCTGCGATAGTCCAAAAGGCGACCTAGGCGACAATGTGCATGAGAGATTGTTAACTTTCACCGTCTGTGCCTTCGCGGTTCACAAGGCATTATGCATGCGGAACTTGGCTGGAAAAAGATTGCCGTAACAACTAACGTTCTTAAATAACAGTTTAATATTCTCAGTACCTAATTAGTAGTCACACTACATAAAACAGGCTTTGATCATGAACATTACTTTGATAAATTACAATTTCATTTTCATTTCAAGTTTCAAGATGAGACGTGAGACCGACTCACACTTGGCCGGTTTTTTTATTTGTTGTCATACTGTACAGTTTGCTCTATAATCACACCAAGCTTGACGCTTGTATGGATTACCGTTTTTACGATAGAGCGAGAAGAAAAAACGTCAATAAAAAAACTAGTTTCTTGTATGAGGACCCCCCTTAATTTATAACTTTTGTCATTTTTATTATTTGTTAGCTAATCCGCCATAATAACGCACATTCTCTGAAAATTTCAACAGACTAGCTATTACGCGGTTCAAAAGTTACAGCCCTCGAACGTAAGCGTAGGCTTAAGGAATAGGGTCCCGTGTTCACCCTTTGGAAATAGAAATAGAAATCATTTATTTGCCTTGGAACAGGTGTACGGAAACCTAAAAGCATCGTTCAAAAGAAGTCTATGATGGGTTGGTGATGATGTTACCTCGACCAGCGGCGCCCTCCTGGCGAGGCCCACGACCTGCAACCCTGCGTCCGCCAGAGTGACGCACACCGCAGCCCCGATGCCGGCGCTGGCGCCCGTCACCACTGCAGTCTTCCCTTCCCAGCGCTCCATCTACGGAAGTTTTGAAGTATTTAGAACGTATATTACGTTGATATGTCCTGTCCATTACGCAGAAGGGATTGCAGCATGTTAGCCGGTATGCGTACATTCTTCTGTGTTATGGACCGGAGTAAACGTAATATCATAATTGATTAATTAAGCGGAGATATTGCGGTCTATGTAGAATTAGTGAAGACATTAGTCAAGCTGTGAATTTAAAAATACCGTAAGAAATACCGTGTGAATCTGCGGATTGGATGATAGGAAAATGAAGTTAAGTACTTCTACAGGCTAAAAACTTAAATGCATAAGGTAACTAGCTTCGCGGAACTTTCGCTATGAGACTAGGATCAACAAATCGCGACTCGGTGACTAATTCTTTTAGGTACAATTTATTGAGAATTGCCATTAATTCTAAAAGAAAATTACTTACCTTTTTCAGCAAAATTTCAATTAAACACTTCAAACAAAATATTAATCCTTAAGAACTTTCTAAATTCTTTCTAGTAATAAATAACCTTTGCAATGCCGTTGTCCTTGCGCAAATTGCTATAGGTACCTACACTTGGTAAGCGAATTGCAAACGCTCGACAGAACCGGTCAGAACGCTTGCGCCGCTCTGAATATCACCATTACCACCACTAAGTACAGTCATGTAACAGTACAGTACAGTACACAGTGCGACACATCAAGCTATACATAACCAGCTTAAGGGGAAAGGCGGTCTGCAAATTTGAAGATTAAGTTTTAACAGATCTATTGCTGTCGCGCTGTTCCCGAGCAACTGAGCTACCAGTGAGCAACAACTGCAGCTCGGACTGATTTTACCTACAGAAAATTGACGAAATCACGATTTCGTATATCCCAGCTTCTTCCTCAAAAACTAAACCGATTTCAATAATAATTTTAAGACTAATATGAGAAAGACATTGGCTATGTCTCTATGTCTGTCTGTATGTTTTGCTTTTATTTTTCATATTCGTCAAATTTGTTTGCTGAAAAAAAAACAGTATGTAAGTCGGATAGCTTATTATGCTGGTTATGTAAAGCCTAGTGTAAAGCTTAATATGCCGCCATGTTAACGTAACTAACCAATAGTTGGTATTCAATAAATACCACCTTCTTCATCATTTACATGTCAATTCCTGCAAGAAAAAAATAATTTTATTTTTTTGACCTCGTTGTTCACTGTAAATAATTGATCTATTTTGAATAATTATAATAAAACTGAGCAATTAATTATATCACAAGGGCAAGAAAGAAAAAACAGGCAATAAATTACATTACAAACGGTTTTATGTACTTACCATTAAAAGCGCGTCTAAAATTTACTTATTGTTTTATCATTTATTTTTACGTTTTTTTTAATTTAAGTAGGTATTTAATTTTATGTAATACTAGCGGCGCCCGCGACTTCGTACCCGCAGACAACTGACTTTTAATACTCATAACATAACTTTTGATTGAATTAATCGTTTGCGGTGGAATTAACCCTTAAATTTTCAAACTAAGCCCTATGCTTTTGTAATATCTCCATCCAAATCGATTTAGTAGCTTTTAAGTGATGCGTGCACAAACAAACAAATAGACACACAACAATTTTAACTATTGTTTCAAATCACTGACATATACTCTAGCGATAGACAAGCTGGTTCAAACAAACAACATGTCACACAAAACAACACAAAATGACACATTGTGGTCTGTCATTGACATACTGACGGAGTGAACTCGGAAACATCAAAGCAGTACCGCATTCAAGTGGAACATATTCCTTCTATGGAATGGCCTATATATCGCTAGAGTGTAGGTCAATGTTTCAAATGCATTAAATTATGTACTATTCTAAACAACCCCCAATTAATATTTATGCAAATATCTTTTTATGTACCTACCACAAAACCATGTAGGTACCTACCATGTTTTGTGTGTGTATCTTTTCATGTTTTTTGTTTATCCACGACCAATTTGCAATTTTATTATTTGTTATTTATTAAATTCTAACTCTATTCTAACATGTTTATTTAAAAAACAACAGTAAACTTAAAAAAAATGTACAAAAAACTACAATTAGGTAATTTAAAATTGTATATTTTAAGATAAATGTATGTTAATAGAAAATCTGAGACACTCACTTAACAAGGCTATAGTTATGAAATAATCGACTGTACAACTTACACTAAACATTAGTTATTTATTATACTACATAATATAACATATCCGATTCTATTCCGACACATTCATAGGAACATTTTCACCTTATTACTAAATGATGATTCAAAAGCAACTGTACTTCAACCTTAAACAAGTTAAGTAAACCACATGTATACGTGAATTGGTACCTTAGGGTGCGTCCACATTGACGAATATGCCGCGAATATGCCTGTTTGTAAAAGGTGTCAGAGCTGCACCATTCCAAATAGAAACGAAATTTTAAGACTATTTTTAATTACAGAAACAGAGATTTGAAACACTTACTCTCACTTATTCTTAGAACAGCTTTAGTAACGTCCAAGATATGTCGGACAATAAATTTTTATAATAAATAAATTATATTTGCCAATCAAAATTGGCCAGAAAGCTAAATAGGAATCGGAAAATCTCGTCGTCCTTATTTGGAATGAAGTATAGGTATCTATTCATTTTGTGTCTGTGTGCGCCTGTTTCGCTCGTTGGATAGAGTCGCGGGGTATTTTAAGGAGAGCGGACTGAAATAATAGCGCGCACGCGCGCTTCGCGAGTTGCTCTAAAAAGGCATACCGATCTTACTGCGCGTGCAGGGAATTCGCGGCATATTCGCCAATGTGGACGTAGCCTTAGGTATGATTCCGACATCTGCGTCTGTGGGCGGCACCGCAAGCGTCGCTATTGGTTCTATTCATTTTCTATAAACTTGTAACTATTAACTTTTTAGAAGAATTTAATTTACAATTACAATTTAATTTGCATGTACCATTTATTGAGTTTAATATTTAGTGAAATTGTAATTCCGGCGGACTATTTAAGAGGCCTGTTACCGCTTAGTGGTCATCACAAAATTTTAGATTTCTTATCAAGAAAACCTAAAATCAAAATGCAACATTCAACTATTATAAAAAGTATAAAATGCCTCTTTAAAGAATTGCCTAAAAATCGTGATTTTCCTGAAAGTGGTATATTGTTAAACCAATAAAAATATTACGTCAAAATTGCTTTTCGGCTTTTGCAGTAGATAGGATTCTAATCAGGTTTTTTTATTCTTCTTCTTGTGGTGCCATCTCCTATCGGAGGTTGGCTATCATTAGGGCTATTCGGACCCTGGAGACTGCAGCCCTGAACAGTGAGGTGGAGTTCATATCGAACCATTCACACAGGTTTTTAAGCCAGGTCGTCCTTCTTCTACCAGGCATTCGTCTTCCCAAAATTTTCCCCTGCAGAATAATCTGGAGAAGTTGGTATTTATCACTTCTCATAATGTGACCGAGGTACTGTTTTTTTATTACGAAATCTTAAATTTTGTGTTGAGCGCACCACTGAACGGTAAAAGGTTTCTTAAGTAATCTTTTACTTGCATATATTGTGAAATTTAGTGCAATGTGTTGAAACAATAATAAATACCAAGAATACTCTCCTTAAATGTTAAATGCATTAAGTACAGGCAATATGGCTATCCCGCACGGCAATTTATTTACCTAAAATTATTATAAGTTAGACCTAATATACACGGTGTAACAAAACACCCTAGTAATTTTTAAAGGGGCGGTTTTGACCATAAAACTTAATAACTTTCACTATGAAGCCAAATTCGAAATCGCGACAAAATTATCAGCTGTTTCATACAAAACTCCAGTACCTATCTACCTAATAGACTCAAATGTATGGGACAGCAGATTTTTGTATTCTGATCGGTATTGGTCTAAACCACCCCTTCAAATATTACGAGGGTGTTTTGTCCATTTTTCCAAAAAAAATTTATTATAAATTAATTTTTTTTAGTATAAATTAATAGAATATTTATTCTTTCTCCTATATTGAGTCTTTCTTAATATTCTGACGCTTTTTTTAAGAGGATGATCAGACCATAAAACTGAGCAACTTTTTTATGCGACTAAAATCTGTACCGCGGCGTACCACACTAGCCGAGAACAACCCGCGTGTCATCGGTCCCACGTACTATGAACACCTACCCACTGACCTACGAAATGAAACTAACGACGAAACATTTGATCGCCGATTGAAAAACTTTTTATTGGATAATGAATTCTATTCCGTTGACGAATTCTTGACAAAAAGTTTTGAAGTACCTACTTCATTATTTTATATTTTGTTTTTCATTTGTTTATTGTTGTTGACATTCTATTTATTATTCTAGAAGTAGTCATTAGACTATTTTTAACTTTAACGTTTTATTATTTTATAATTATTCTTATTTGACATTGCTAATTTTATTTTATTATACAATTTGACGATCATGTTATGAATGGACATTTTATATAAAATATTTATGTAAGAATGTGACATGTTATAATATGAAATAAATTAATCTAATCTATGGGACCAACAACGACATTGCGAAAAAAGTCATCTGTCCCATAAAAAATTGCAAACCTACTCGAACTAAGGGACCCCTGATTTTTATTCGCGATTTCGATTTTGTTTTCTCAGAGAAAGTTGTTCAGTTTGATGGTCTAATCATCCTCTCAAAAACTGTCAGCAAATTAAGAAAAGCCATTGATTTCGCGTGGACATGTGATTAACATTCTATAGATCTTGAACAATCTCCATGCAAAGTTTTGTCGATTTCAAATCAACCGTTTTAGCATGATGATGACACAGCATAATAGGAGTTTCCCAGGGAATCTTTTAAAATATTATTAAACATTATTGCTGATTCACATTTACTTATATCGCTGTACAAATGGAAAACTCATAACATCGCCTGACTCCTAAAACAGATCATGGTTTAGAGTAGATAAATACATTATATAATTGTTAACAAATGTACACAAAGGAAAGCCGTACAGTAGAACAGTCAGCATCAAAAGTATCCAAGCATCTCCGGTGTTCAAAAACATCTGAACAATTACACGAAAATAAACCCTATTTCCTACTAGATACCATTTGTTTTTAACTTAACAAATAATAACATGACAGATAAATTAATTTGATTTCTTTGTGAGTTGAAATAAGGTTTGCTATCGTAAAGTTGTCCAGATATTTATGAACACTTAACATGCCTAGATACTTTTGATGTTGACTGTAACAGGTTTATAAGGCTTACCGATGTACCTGCGCAGTAGACAAATTTTAATAGCGCTCGTAATTATATTGACCAATCAGTAGGGCTATTGTGTAAGCTTCCGATTATATCGTTTACGAAATCGATAACGTTTTATGACTGTCCTAGCCAATTTTTAAATAATATTTTGTTTCTGTGATCATCGTGTTCATTATCTGAGATAAATTAACTAAATATTAAGAAGCAAAATCACCAAGAACTGCTAAAACACCGTGTCGATTTGATACCGATTGAATCGGGTATAGTTACACAATAACCCCCCAGGATGTGCCACCTTCAATACGTTTACGCTATTGGCTAATTTGTTTTCGCTCTCTTTTCGGTGCTATCCGACTTTGCACTCTTTGATTACTAAATAACTTCGGGTTCTGTCGGGGACTCGGGCCTGCTCTGCGCAAACGAAGATTAACGAACGGCCATATTTTCCTGGTCGTACTGTACATACCTACCGCGGCCGCGCCATCAGCCAGGTTTGGGCGAGGACAGTGGCGGATACAGATGGGGGGCGCGCGCCCCCCACTTGCGGGGCCGGACGTTGTGCCGCCCGCGCTGCCCCCCATAGGTATGTATGCACACGGCATAGAACAATGGCTGCCAAAACCAACATTCTCCTTCGAGCTCTCTCTAATTGCGAGTTTATTATCACGCTACTTCTGTGACTTGATAAAATCAAGATCTAGATATCTTTAGCGCCCCCCCTTGAGTTTTTTCTGTATCCGCCACTGGGCGAGGAACGGTCATGAAACCGGTGCCCGTCATTTTTTTTATGTCCGTATCGCTTTTGAATTCCTGCCTGAGCTTACGTGTAACGGAAAGCGCTGCCTTTCCTTAAAATATAAATATAGATTCTGTACAAACTTTTATAAGATTTCGAGTTCATTTCTTAAGGGGTCCGAGCCACCATCAATAGTATTTTTTATTTTCTTAATAATTTTAAAGCCAAATTTTAATCCGCCAAAAGTGGCCACTAATTGGCGTTTTTAAAGAGTAAGTATACCTTCAAAAATCAAATCGTAATAACCCGATAAATTGAAAACTAACAATAACCACGATGTGGAATTTTTTTGTAGAAATATTTTTAAAGTTTGTAAGTTATAAAAATACGATTGAGGGCAGCATTGGCGGCTCGGTACCCTCTTTACATATTGAAGATTTCAGCATTTGCTCTTATATCTTATTACTATTATACTGTTAACAGAATGTTAAATTGCACTTATGTATTATCACTTATTAGTTTATCTATTATACAGCAATATTTTATGTCACTGCAAGAATTTTTCAGGGGTGTAGCGTATATTCAACTGAAAAAATTATGCTGATTTATGTTTTGTACATTTAGATCGAGTTGGTAGGTAAAACCACAAAAAAAGAAGACAAAAAACATAAAAATCAAATAAAAAAGGAAAACTATTTCTTCCATACTGTTATAAAATGAAATATAAATAAAGGGATAAGCCCGACCAGAAAAATAAAAACCTCGCCATTTGCGGAAAATCATTGGAACAAATTTTTGTACTTGAAACACTGACTTTAAAGGTTATAATCGATTGCAGCGCCCTCAAACCAGGTTTTTTATATTTCTGGTCCGGCTTTATAATAATTATAATAATAAAAGATCGGGTCGATGGTTTGAACCCATAGAGAAATTACACGCCCCCTTTTGAACCACTAAAAAAATATGCAGTGATTAAAAATATCTCAAATAACTGTATTAAAATTTCATTGAACATGTTTCAAACAAAAAATAGGGATGAATAAATTCATAGCGCAACATAATTTTGCTTGAAAATCACCAATGTGATAAAAATAAGGCTCTAACCACAAAATAAATCTTACAGAAGTACAGCTTCATACAACGAGTGAAAACAGGCCCACGCACACATAGATCTACGGCGATCTCAGGTCAAATCTGTCGATCGCCAGTACCACAGAATAGTTATCCAACCAGAAAAAACAGCTTCATACAAGGCCATTACACCCCTGCATGCGGAGCGATGCCAAACTGCCGCACGGCGCACATTCTCGTACGCTACGTGAACGTTCACGTATTGCCGCACGCTGCGCATGTAGGGATCATGGGATGTACCGGCTGCCGCGAGCTTGCATGAAGCTTTTTTTTCTGGTTGGATATCTATTCGGTGTCAGTACTATCTACTATCAGTTTAAAATAACAATGTGCATGACCTTAAAGGCCCGTTGGTTAACTTCACTCGGTTGTAAAAGAAAATAGACTCTATGTAAAGGAAACTAGAACGATTTAACTTACATATTTATTTTAATGACTCGAGTGAAGTTCGTGTGATTGAGTGACGTCACATTTGCGAGCGAGGTCATGCTTTGTTATTTTAAACTGATAGTATTCATTTTGTTGCCTTACCTGACCTGCGCGTCTATGTGTCGCGAGTACCTGTTTCGCGCGTTTGTTATTATTTTATTGTGCCCAAACTGATCAAATGAGTGAAACACTGGCTATCGCTCATTAGTACCTTTTCTTTCAAATAAACCAAGCACACTTTAAGTTTTAAGGTAAAACTAATCTGCTAGGTGCATGGCGGTTATCTATAAATATATCAGGCACTACAATATTTACAATTTGATTATTTTCGCATTTGATTCCATTGAGTTAATGTGTACTTTGTACTAGAAAACACGGAACAAAGAAACGTCATGCGCCACATGAGGGTGGGTGAAAGAGATCACAATAGAGTTTTACTAAGGCCTGTCACATACATACGGAATTGCGATTCGGAATTCCGAATGAAAACAGTTTTTCGTTTTTAGGTTCCCCCTCCAGATTTGCGAACGGGATTTCAAATCTATACGAAAAACCGGTTTGCATTCGGAATTCCGAATCGCAATTCCGTATGTATGTGACAGGCCTTAGTGAGGTGTTGTGACATCGGCACATTGAATGGGACAGCGTAATAAAGTACAAAGTCCCTTCTAGTACGCACTACATATTAACCCAATGTTTGATTCCGACTTTTACGAAGAATATTCTAGAATCATTAATAAAAATTCATTAAGTACTTATGTAAACTTAAGGACAGCAAATAAAAAAGATAAAAGCTGGTGTTAAGGCGCCACCTATAGCCTACATTTACGCCAGCGTCAACGATCGAATTTCAAGAAAATTCTAATTTGAAGTCATCGGCTATAGAGGTCTCCTAAAAAGCGTTTCTTACAGATAAAATCTTAAAACAGTAAATACTCTTCACTTATTAGTGTTTTTATAACAATTCTGTCACTCACTGAGTCGCTAACTTCACTGGAACAAACTCTGTATTTTTAGTTTCGGGACGAACCGAAGTTGATGTTGGTTCACAATTTTGACCTGAAAATAAAATAGTGCGTTTAAATAAATCAGAAGCTTGGTGGATAATGAAAACATAGCGAGGGAGCGAAATGAGCGATTTTCTTTTCTTTTTTAAATGTAGTTCCTAAAAAACTCGACAGATGGCATGTTTATCGCTCCATAGAGCCGTTCGCGAGATCCTGTCAAAATCTTGTCAAGACTGTGCCTGCCTTTTGTTTTGTAACGCCAAGGGATCGAGCCCATACAGCCAAGTCAGGCGTAAAAGTTTCGAATTTTCGATTAAAATTATTAGTAAATAATGAAATATGCCATCAAAAGATGCGTTGGCATCTCTTGATCATCTTTTCCCTCTTTATTATTAAAAAGAAACACTTTTTTGACATTTTGACGTTTATTCGCACAGACCGTAGCGCCCTCTATCGATCCCTTAAAAAACCAAAAGAAAAACGCTCATTAACAACGAACGAAAGAACAAACCGGAATTACCTACTTATTTAAGTGAAAAATAAAGAAACAGTAAAATAAATAAATACACCATTAGTTTTTTAGGTAACGAAACTTTTAGGGTGTATTCAAACCGTGAATTCACTCAGTTTGAATCGACCATGTGAAGCATCGCCTTAAGATGAATCATTAATTATGCTTACCTCGTGGAACTCTGGTTGCTCCTTTATTTCAAGTGGATCTTCCAGTGGATCTTTCGCCTAGAACATAAAATGAGAACATTTAGCATAGCATAGCATATGCTCACGACTATGTTCTCCGAGGAGGTCAGAGATATTCAAGAACATTTAATTCGTGGTAGTTAACAATCAAAAGGAGCAAAGTGCGCTTTGTAGCACGGAGCGCGCGGGAGGTGCTCTGTGTATCTGTGTGTGCGTGTGTGTGTGTGTGTGGGGGGGGGGGGTGTATGTGTGTGTGTGTGTGTGTGTGTGTGTGTGTGTGTGTGGGGATTATTATTATTTTGGTTGTAAGGGCTTGGTCAGTGACCAATAGCTACTGCGACCTTTATAGATCTATTGTAGCTGTCACCCTTGACCTAGAGGTCATTTCCTAGCCCCACGGCCTTTATGAACCGTGTTATGCTTTTGGAGGGGAGGTCCCTAATGTCAGTAGGTGTTATCACGTATCCACCCAGATGGCGACTCCTGCTGTGAATAAGCACTTGGCATTCGCAGAGGAGGTGTATGGGCGTTTCCTCTGCTTCACCGCAGAATCTGCAAGCGGGTGACTCTGTTGTGTGCGGGTGTGTGGGGATGTGTGTGTGTGTGTGTGTACCTTGGGCAGGGTTCGAAATTATCAAGATAATAACGAGCCGTGATAATTATCACCATTATTAAAATATCATTTGTTAAATTGTTTCATAAGAAATATCGATGGTTTATTGTCTCAAAACAAACAAAAAATATATGTTTAATTTTTTTTATATAACATAATACAATACAAATCAACATTAATGTCATTAATTAAAGGTGAAATCGGTGTTCGTCAGATTTGACAGATTAACGTAGAAAGAGAAGGAACTAGAACGAAGCACATGTCTTGTCATATCACTCAGTAAGAGATGCACATAGCAAATTCGCTCTAGTTAAAAAAGGAGATCGCTACTTATTGCTGTCCTTATCGACGTAGCCACTTTTTTGTTCTACGACGGCTGTCTGACTCCGGAGTCAGACATCTATTTTCATACAAATTGTACAGGATTTTATGACTATCGCTGTCTCATACGCGGTTACACTGATGTTCCGTCTATCAGCGTAAGCGAAATACTTGGCCTATGCAGATTAACATTCGAGTTCACTTGGCTTTACGTAACACCAACTGACATTTTTTGTGAATTGGGGGAATTCCCGTGTCGCGGCTAGACGTGCGTTCGGATACACGCAACAAGTGCGGAAATACACGTTTGGATACTTAGAATATAGTTCTATTTCACGGGCGCAATTTTTTGTTATTATCAATTGATAATTATCAACCTGTTATTATCATGATAATTATCGTGATAATTATCATTGATAATTATCCTTTCGAACCCTGACCTTGGGAGGGCGGCCGCGGCGAGGCGGCAGGGCGGCGCGGGCGGCCAATACGCGCAGTTGGTGCGCGCGCAGGAGGTGCTCCGTATGTTCGCGCGGGGAGCTCAGGCGCTGGCCGCACGCGCGGAAAACACACACGTACTCCCCTTCTGCAACGAACATACAAAACTTTGCTTAGTTTATCGCCGAATTTGGGTAAGTAAATACCCTACAGCTACGAATAAGAATGTATAGAAGTGTAAATGAAGCTCAAAAAGTGGCACCAAAAAAACTGTACCGTGTTCAAAATTTGTTCTGTAAAAACTGTACCTAGCCGCCAAAACTCATACAACATGTCATTTTTCATTGGGTGTCAAAAATTATTTCGATTTTAATTAGAGTTACTCTTCTATATTATTCTTATTCGTAGCCATACAGAGCCAAAGCTTCTAAGGGGACGTTCACATCTGGCGAATGCGCCTATTTGCGAAAGGCTCGCGAGCTTCACGCGTGCATTACGTTGTGCGATCTGTTCGCGAGTCGCGCGTAAACTGCACTAGCGCTACCTGTATGCAAGCAATGCTAACGTGGTGTGGGGTAATTACTCGTGTGCTTACGATGATGACAAAAACAGTTCTGTCTTGGTGAGACAAATCTGTCTTAAGACTGTCGTGACTTTAATCTGCGCTCTGCCATATAGTATTATTGCCAATTTGAATTTTTCCGTTTCCTCGCTTTTTGTGTGCAGTATGCTAGCCCTACAGGTTGGTATCTATCGTCGACTCTGTCTATACATACTGTCCTCCCTGTCGCTCTGCTGGTCGGCTATGTGCTGGGTCAGGTGGTCCTGCAGGAGCCTGTCGTTGGGCAGGCTGAGGTCGCACAGTTTACACACGTGTGAAGCTATGCAGTCTATCGTCGACTCTGTCTATACATACTGTCCTCCCTGTCGCTCTGCTGGTCGGCTATGTGCTGGGTCAGGTGGTCCTGCAGGAGCCTGTCGTTGGGCAGGCTCAGGTCGCACAGTTTACACACGTGTGAAGCTATGCAGTCTATCGTCGACTCTGTCTATACATACTGTCCTCCCTGTCGCTCTGCTGGTCGGCTATGTGCTGGGTCAGGTGGTCCTGCAGGAGCCTGTCGTTGGGCAGGCTCAGGTCGCACAGTTTACACACGTGCCGTCGCGGTGAGGTCTTTAGAGTGCTCTTATGCAGCTCCGTATGTGCGTCTCGCCTGTAAAGATATAAGGTGTAAATGTTACGAAATGAAGATTATAATATGGATTTAAAATGAAGATTATTATAATTACTAGAAGATTTTTTTATCCGGAACGATTTATCCTCGGATGAAATTTTGCAAGTTTGTTGTCAATGTAGACAAATTTTTAATTCGGTTTTGGAATTTTTTTGGTCTGTAATATTTTGTGGTAACTAGTAAGTAAGACACTCGCAAATAAAGGGATATAATCCTATCCAGATAAAAATACAAGGCATTTAAAAAAAATCTCAGAAAGTACGCAATATATTGGTTTGACGTGATTAATCTATTGGTTGGGACCACGACTTTCTTAGAAATTTTAAATGTTTTGTTTTCTACCTGGATAAGACAATCACATTTTTCTGGAAGCCCCTTTTTTTAAAACTTGATTTAAAAAAAAGGAATATCATCATCGTCTTGATTATAATCAATAGTCTGTCTGTCTCATTACATTCTGCACAATAAAAAATGTAGTTGTCTTTTTTTTTATAATGGTATTATTTTCGCGGACATACATGGACGTCGTACGGTTACCCCACGGGGGCCCATCGTTGATTTTCATTCGGAGCATATAATATACCTGTGGTTGTACATGTGGTTGCGCTGCTGGAACTGCTGGCCGCAGACCGTGCAGTCGTACGTGCTCTCCACGGGCCGCCCGCTCACGTGACGCTTGCGGTGCTGGTTCAGTAACATGTTACCTGTGGTTGTACATGTGGTTGCGCTGCTGGAACTGCTGGCCGCAGACCGTGCAGTCGTACGTGCTCTCCACGGGCCGCCCGCTCACGTGACGCTTGAGGTGCTGGTTCAGTAACATGTTACCTGTGGTTGTACATGTGGTTGCGCTGCTGGAACTGCTGGCCGCAGACCGTGCAGTCGTACGTGCTCTCCACGGGCCGACCGCTCACGTGACGCTTGCGGTGCTGGTTCAGTAACATGTTACCTGTGGTTGTACATGTGGTTGCGCTGCTGGAACTGCTGGCCGCAGACCGTGCAGTCGTACGTGCTCTCCACGGGCCGCCCGCTCACGTGACGCTTGCGGTGCTGGTTCAGGTTCGTCACCTGCAACACACGGACATACACTCCTTTATATAAGTACATTGGAAACATGAATGTCCAATGCGGATTGGTGGTTCACGTTTCAATACAATTCTGACCCAAAACATAGTGTAGATTGCTTAAAAAGATAACCGCGTTAAAAATTGAAGTCATATTTTAGAGTATTATGGTAAAAACAACAAAAAAAAAACGGTCAAGTGCGAGTCGGGCCACTCGCGCACCGAGGGTTCTGTACCACACAACCACACAACACAACATGTTAACATACAAAAAAACTTTTTTCTCCGGGACCATTAGCACAAGACCGACTCACACTTGGCCAGTTTTTATTATTTGTTGTTATACTGTAGAGTTTGCTCTATAATCACACCAAGTTGGACGCTTTTATGTATTATCGTTTTTTACAATAGAGCGAGAAGAAAAAACGTCGATAAAAAATGTTTCTTGTGGAGAACCCCCCTTAATTTTTAACTTTTTGACATTTTTTAACAAATCCGCCGTAATTAGTAAATAACCGCAAAAAGTGTTGGCTTTATCGAGCATAATGCTAGTTCGGAAATCTCTTCATGAACTCAGTCAAAACAGAAGAAGCATAAGCATATGCTCACGACTATATTCCCCGAGGGGGTAGTCAGATATCTTCTGAAACCTCAGAACATCCACGTTTCACCAGTAGTACCGAAACTCTGTCCAGTGGGAAATTGAAGCATGCAGGTTTCCTCACGATGTTTTCCTTCACCGAAAAGCTAATGGTGTTACAATTCCGAAAAACTCATTGGTACGACGGACTAAAACAGAAGAAGTTTGTAATAATTAGAGATAATGTTAGAAGTACCTGTGCATAGGCCTTGTTACATCCGGGCTCGGGACACACGAACGGCCTCTCTCCGGTGTGCAATCTCACGTGGTTGTTCAGGTTCGTCACCTGACAAAATTGTAACATATCATTGATATGATAATTTAGTTGCACAACTAAACACCCTACAAAAATAAAAGAATCGATAAATCATACAACATACATGTGTCTACCATAGAGGCATAGTATAAGAAAGAGTATGGTACTACATGAACACTTTCCACGTGAAAGTTGTCCTGAGGGCCTACCGTGAGTTTTCCCTGTACTTTACTACTGTAGTTACGTCGCCAATTCGTATGACAGAAATTAGTTCTCAACGTAACCACTAGGAGCGCTGTACGAAATTCAATACAAAATTGGTGACATAACTACAGTAGTAAAGTACGGTGTAAACTCATGGTAGACCTACAGTTTGAGAGTCTGAAACTGCCTAAAATATGTAACGCAGCTATATTAACTCTCTGTATTTGTTTGTTTATTACGTTACCTGTGTAAAAGCCTTCCCGCACTCGCTGCACTTGTAAGGCCTTTCATTCGTGTGTATACGGAGATGAGCGCGCAGGTTGTTCGACTGGGAGAATGCTGCAAATAACACCCCAATATATATTAGTTAGTTAGAAGAGAGCGCCGGAAACTCAATCGTGAGGTCCGGGTTCGAATCCGAACGGACCACATGTACCAATGAGTTTTTCTAACTTATGTACGTAATACCGACTGCTCTCAAACGGTGAAGGAAAACAGCGTGAGGAAACCTGCATACGCTGAAGAAGAAATTCCGATGCGTATGTGAAGTCTACCAATCCGCATTGGGGACGCGTGGTTGACTAACGCCCAAACACCCTCCTAGAGGGTAGGCCTGTGCCCTGCAGTGGGACGCATATAGGCTGAGATAATGATGATGATAAGATTTATTTAGATGTGCGAGTGCCCACAGGTTTACCTCTTGGCATGGGCCTACCAGCTTTTGGCCTATCGAGGGCAAATCAGGATTTCATACAGGTACAGGCAATAAGGCACAAAGGGAGAGTCGCCATTTAATCTGTTTTCAAAGTGGTTCTTCTGTACGGGTAGTACTAGTATTTATTCTGTGGTAAAACCTCGTATCTGAGAGAGAGATTGAGCTCAAGAGATGTACCTTTATTGCAGTAAGTGCACACGAAGCGTCTCTCGGCGCGATGGTTGCGGAGATGGTTCTGCAGCTGCATGTTCTTCTGGAACGTCTTGTGACATATCCCACAGTACAACGTCGCGTTTGGACCTTCCTACAGCACAATACAACATGCTATGTTTCATTGATCATTGTATAATGTTAACTAGTTAATAAAATAAAGATATTGTTTACTATCACTGGAATTCGACATCTGTAACGGGTTCTTACCGCATTTTTAGATAACCGCAAACTGTATTTCTACCACCGAAGTGGGTGGTAAGTAAGTAAGTAGGTAAGTTCTAAAGGGTTTCGTATGATACAACTTAGGTATAATTGGCTAACCTTTTGTAAGCAAAAACACTGAATAAGCAACCTTATCCTTGAGATTTATTGATTCCATTGTCTGCACATATTATGCTTATGATTATGGCTTGCTTTGCACCTATTAATATATTTATATTTATAACTGTAATTAGTTTTAAGCTTAGATCAAAATAAAATTAATGGATAGGCCTAAAGCGCGGTAAGTTGAAGCAAACTACTGGTGCACTTGGTCCATACAAACTAGCGCCATTATCTGTCAAATCTAGGGCACTTGCATACAAATTTGAAGTAAACCTTTCATTTGTTTTGCCTCATTTTTCTGGTTTGAAATGTTCGCGTTAGGCCTATCCATTCATTTTATTTTGATCAAAGGTTTTAAGTGCATAATCAATAAAATACTTGTTTTATACATACATACATACATATGCTCACGCCTATGTCCCACTACTGAGGTAGGCAGAAACAATAGATCGCCACATGCTACGATTCTGATACACATCTTTCGCCTCCTCAACATTCATAAGTCTCTTCATACAAGCTCGTCGGTTCCGGGTACATTCTATTTGGCCCTTCTTCAGTACGCATCCGATTTGGTAAGTTTTTTTTATTTTATTTAATTAGGTAAGTACGTAAATTATATTTCCTAGTTATTAAAAAGTAAAGTAATAAAATCCTTGGACGACATCCAAGATGGTCCAGTCTATTCTAAACGAACAACCCAAAATTCAAACAATACAGCAATAAATAAAAAGGTAGCAAAGACACTGTCAATCTGAAAGGGATCTAAACTCAAATAAAACCTTAAAAATTTTAACGAGAAGAAGAATTCCACATGGACGAAGTCACAGGCAAAAGCTAGTATAAATACGTAAAAAATAATAGCATACCTCAATGATAATCTCAACGCTCTCCGCAGACTGGTCCGTGTGAGACTGTTCCACGTTGTCGTCAAGAGTCACCTCCGGCACAAGCGGCTGGCATTTGAAGCACGCGTACACACCGTCCTTGCCCGTCTCAAATAGTTGCTGAACAAATATTGTATTTTATTTTTTATTATCTTGTATACCCCTGCATGAATAAACCATAAATAATTTCAGGTATGTTATTCAATATTCAAACTTATTACAAATACTGAAGAATTAATATTGTACCAAAATGTTGTACATGTACAAGTCAAATTTTTTAGTTTGTTTGGTGTTGCAAAAGAAAGTAAATAAAATTTTTTGTTGACATCAATACCAAAAGAAAGCTGTGCCCCACTTAAATATGATTTATAATATTATAGGCAACCCTTTACTGAAGATAGTTTTATGATAATGATAACACAGAAAATATGTTAAAGTGTATAATTAATTACTGCTATGATAATTATAACAGACCTGACACCAAGATATTTGATAGTAAATTGATGGTAAGCGCACATGGAACAATTGATAGACCGAAATGTACTGAATTAACTGCAGTAAATTAAATAGTGGAACCAAGAGGGAATAAGAAAGAGACCATGTGGTATGGTGATATTAGGGGGATAGCAGAAGGAGAATGGATGTTGAAAGAGAGAGATAGATGGGTATGGAAGGAAGAGGCCTATGTCCTAAATTACCTAGGTCAGCAAGGTAAAGAGGTTGTCGAAGGGAAATTTAACGAAAGTACATAACAGAAACGTTAAATTAATATGTATTGTAACAGAAATGTAACCCTTCAAGAATGTATTGTAATAATGAAGTAATATTAATAATGAAATATTGAAGTGTGATAAAACAATGACAATTTCATTTTTATTTAGTTGAAACTAATGATATTCTATAGACAAGGATTTTGCATCAGCTCGCTGTTAACGGGATGGCTAAAGTGTATTTGATTATGTTACATTACTGCTAAGTGACCGAGGAGATTTGAAAGGACTGGAATGTCAGCGGCAATGTATGGCAGCGGAGCACAACTGAAGCATACTAAGGTGACATTAGAGACATGTGCCATTTTTGGGGTTTGTTATAGTATGATGTGGTGAGTCCATGCGAATAAAATGTCATTGATTGAAACTATAGTTTTATTATATCAATGGAATAAAGATCTGAGATGGCACAGAAAAGAGATGAATGGCGTGTTTTGTTGTCGGAGGCCAAGACCCACTTCGGGTCCCTGAGCCGGCATAGTAAGTAAGTAATGGAATAAAGCCAGAACACCAGAAGATCATCAACCTTATTGAAGTGTGCTAACAATGTAGACTGTAGGTCTGGTAGGTGTTACATGCTTTTACAATGTGTTTGATTCTAGGTCACGGTAAT
Organism: Agonopterix heracliana; assembly: GCA_963693445.1. Lineage (NCBI taxonomy): Eukaryota > Metazoa > Arthropoda > Insecta > Lepidoptera > Depressariidae > Agonopterix > Agonopterix heracliana. The sequence goes on from OY856327.1 coordinate 4,435,048, forward strand.
AATTATGTGGGTCTAACTTTTTATATGTATTTGTATATAACGTGTTAATGAATTAACGCAAAACCTGAAAACCGTTTGTCCAGACCATCAAACTGAACAACTTTTACTATGGGACCAACTCTGAAACATGCTAAAAAAAATCAGCTGTTTCATACTAAACTGCAATGCCTGCTAGACTCAAATGTATGAGATAGCCGATTTTTTTTTTACAAATTCAGGTTTGCTTCCATAGTAAAAGTTGTTCAGTTTGATGGTCTGGACAAACGGTTTTCAGGTTTTGCGTTAATTCATTTACACGTTGTATACATTCATAAACTCATGTCTATTATGGCTCCAGGGTGGATAGAAAGTTTCCTACAACTATGGACTACCTTATAAGAGTGTTATTGTAAGTATATATGGTTCATTTGGTTCTACAGTAACTGATGCCGTACTGTAAAGATTGGCCAGTCAGCAATAGTACAGTACTTGAATAGGTATACATACCTAAACTATGAAATACATAAGAAAGATATTGTGTCTACAAAGTATAGATACATCTGGCTATAGCCAACCTATTCAAGCACAGAAACCAAAAAAATAAACCCGAAGTTTTTTACACAGTCCAAGCCAGACGTAAAAAAAACAGGCCGACCGACGGCCACAGCGGGAGTAAAAAAAATACGCGGGCAGGTTTCGAATGCAAGGGAAAGTTTTTTTTGTTTTACAGCACTGTAGCATTTCGCACAATAGATGGTAGAACGGGTCAAGGAAGGCTATAAAACTGAAATGTAAATCGATAGAAGACCGTTGCCGTTGCAGACGCGTTATTTTTATAACATTCTCGTAAAGAAAACAAAAAATATAATGATGGAAAAATACGAAAGAAAGCCCATAAAATGAACGCAGGTACTCACAACCGCTGGTTTTAGGCAGATACCACACTTGTCCATGTTTGCGGTCCACAATTTTGCACCAATTCAATAAAAAACACATAAAATTCCGTAAATATTGATATTTTTTCTCATTATCTGACGGTTCTTCACAAAACGTAAAGACAGGAAAGCGGGGTGCGGGGGAGTGAAGGGGAGAAGAGGAGGAGGGCGCGGCATCCATAGACAATTTTATTGGAAAAAAATAAAACTTGAGAACGTAACGCATCGCAACCGTAGAAGTGTCGAGCTAGCATGCCACACACGACAAAGCGACAAAACAAAAAAACCGTCGTGGGCGCTTGCTTTCGCAACAGGCTTTCGCATACTACGCAAAGTAACAAAGAAGCCCGTCACTCGTCTCGATTTTTTTCGTTTTCTCCGGGGTGTCATCTAGGCTTCAAGGATGACAAAAAAGGGTTCTAAAGGTATGAAACATCGTGCCTTTGTTTGCCAACTTAAAGTTGAATAGGCATTCACTTCACTGCAGTTCAACGTGTAGGACTGCGGACGCAGTTTCGGGCTTTGTTTCTTAATTTTACTAAATTATTTTTCGTGGCTATTATTGTGTCAATATAACGTCCAATTAATGGAGAGCAATACAGCAAAAGAGAGAAATGAAATAGGCGCTCTCGTTTGATTGGGATTGATCGGCGTAAAGCTCCCTTAAACATTGGAATGTGTGAAAATACAACTGAAGACAACGGCTGTAAAGGCTAGTTCTCATTGCCTTTCCGAAAGGACTTAAATTTAAAAAAAAGATTTTTGTTTTTGACTTTGACATTGACAGTTTAGTTTCGGAAAATTTTGTCTTGTTCCAGCAGAATCTCGTGTTTTGCGTATAATTTTGTACTCAACCTTGTTTGTTCTGTACTTTGCGTAATGTAATCTAGGACTCGTTTTGTGCTAAACTGCAACAGTTCCAAATCTATGTGAAGTTTTCTTGCTTCTAAAAGTCTTACAATGATGTCAGAGAAACCTGGCCCGAGCGGCGCTCAGCCGATCGTGAAGATTGGCCACTACACCTTGGGTGCAACCCTCGGCGTCGGCACCTTCGGCAAGGTGAAGATCGGCGAGCACCAGCTAACCAAACATAAGGTGGCCGTGAAGATCCTAAACAGGCAGAAGATCAAGTCTCTTGATGTCGTCGGCAAAATTCGCCGGGAAATACAGAATCTGAAGCTTTTTAGGCATCCGCATATCATCAAATTGTATCAGGTGACGTTTTTTTCGAATGACCTTGGATTTGTTTACTATAATTTTTGTTACTGCAGGGGTGCGTTCAGAACCTACACCCAGAGTGCGCCCAGAGTGCACTCCAAGTGCAACTTTTCGCCCTAACGCCGTTCCGAGGCTCGGTGAAAAGCGTGTTACCCATAAGAGCGAGCGAGAAGAACAACCGCACCCAAAGGTTCTGAACGCAGCCAAGCTTATGCAGAATAGAATGAATTTTGCATTTAAACTGATACACAAACAAAAATTTGTGTCTCGACATCGAACACCAGGGTCTGATCCTGCTAGAAAAGAATTCACCTTTGCAAAGTCATCAATGTCTCTATTCTATTCTATTCTATTTTTAAAAAAATGGCTGCCATCTTTGGTTAATGATGATTTTGCCAATGTCGAGTTTTTATAGCAAAAGTGCTTGACGTTGTACGGTTATATTTGATATTTTGGTGACTTCAAGGGTTGTTCTTATAAAAGAACACTATCTTGAGCCACCACTGGAGCCCTGCTGTCGAGCTGGGAGGGGGCAACCAACAAACGTGACTGCCCTATAGCAGATCGACAACGCGACTCCCATCAATGTCTCATTAAGTAAATTAGAATAACTAATAAGTTTGTGGAGGTATAATCTAGACTTAACACCATCACGGCTCATGAACTACGTCATAGGGCCGGAATAACCAGTCCAGTGTTATGCACAACTCGCCTGGCGAGTCTGGATTGTATTGTTTTCCGCACTGTAAGCATGCACATCGCCTCATTGTTTTGAACTTGGCAGCATATGTGTTAACAATGGGACTGACTTTTGTATAAAAATGAACACTTGCATCATCATTATCAGCCTATATACGTCCCACTGCAGGGCAAAGGCCTACCCACTAGGAGGGTGTTTGGGGGTCAGTCCACCACGCATGCCCAATACGGAATGGTAGACTTCACAAACGCATCAGAATTTCTTCTTTTGCATATGCAGGTTTCCTCACAATGTTTCCCTTCACATTTCAGTCGCAGTCGGTAATACGTACATAAGTTAGAAAACTCATTGGTACGTGGCATGTTGTCCGTGCAGATTCGAACCCGGACCTCATGATTGAGAGTCCTTACCTCTCCGCAACGTGCCACCGAGCTCCTACGAACACTTGTATATAAGAAACATTTTTTTTTTTAATTCTTATTTAATGTAGGGACTTTCGAAAAAACCTTATTTTGAAAATGTTGTTTAAATATTGCAGGTTATCTCTACCCCTACAGACATATTCATGATAATGGAATATGTATCAGGCGGAGAACTCTTTGATTACATCGTAAAACGAGGAAAGCTCCAAGAGCATGAAGCTCGTAGGTTCTTTCAGCAGATCATATCGGGCGTGGACTACTGTCACCGACATATGATCGTACACAGAGATTTGAAGCCGGAGAATTTGTTGTTAGACCACAATATGCACGTCAAGATCGCAGACTTTGGATTATCTAACATGATGATGGACGGAGAGTTCTTGAGGACATCGTGCGGGTCACCAAATTATGCTGCGCCTGAGGTATTCGGACTTGAATTAATACTAAAATAATAATAAAAACAATTTTTTCCACCAGCATACAGTTTGTCTTTTTAACAGTTAAAATTTTTTTCAGCCTATTTTATTTTGTATCCCACTGCACAGTGGTCCGCGCGCCTTTGTAAGGCGGTCATAATTATTTCTTTACTAAAAATAAATGTTTTTCCAATTGGAAATGTTTTTAAGTTTATTATTTATTATATAATTTTTAAATGAAAACACGACTTTAGGTAGGTATGCATCATGAAAAATTTATTAATGAAACCTAAATCAAAACAAATCAAAACTAAACAAAGTATAATAAAATCATATTGTATTCTATGCTAGTTATACTATCCAATAAACTTAAAACGCTACTAGACCAATAGAGACGACCCGGTTGGTGTAATGGTTACCACGCCAGACTGCCAAACCAGGGTCCTGGGTTCGAATCCCGGTTCGGTCATGGATGTTATATGTTCGTGCCGTTGTTGTATGGTTTCCATAATAAAAGCCATTAGTGCTTGTTTGGGATCATTACAATGTATGTGCCTGTGAGCGTAATTAAAATTAAGAGATTTTTTTTTCGGGGCAAATTTCTGTGATCAAAGGATCTGAGTTCAGCAGAAGTCTGTTCATAAGGTTTGTGTTTGTAGAGACTTGAGACATTTTTCTTGTGTGGTTGAGCCTAAACGCCTTGATATTTTTATTCGATGACTCTGCGGCTTCTTCTGCAAGTGGTCCGTCGAAACCAATCTAAGCGGCACATACGAAGTCACGAATAAGCGTCCATCTTCAGTGACACCTTCGGAGATAGCAAAGTTTTGTTTTTATTCACTATGGCCAGTGCTGCCATCAAAGCCAGTGGGGCTTTTAAAAATGCAATTAAAAGTGCATGTCAGACAACACTTCTTTTTGAGATTCGATTATACGAGCCGCAGCATGATCCAGCAAGCTTTGCAATTCCATGGTGTTTTGTCAGTTTAGCTTCTGTTATGAGAGATATCATAGCATCGCCAGGGATCACCTTATCTGTACCGGAGTCTGAGGTTTCCATTAGATTGCCGACTGCTGACTCATCCAACTGAGATATGTCCTCCTCTTTCTATATCTGAACCACTCTTAGACAGCCACAGTTCAAATATAAAACCCCTTGAAAAGGTTCCGATGTAAGTACTTAACATCAGAAAAAACATATAGTACTTAAATAACTTTTGCAATATTTTCGTAGCTTTCATCTACGGAGGCGTAGCAAGCTTATAACTAGCGAATCCGCAAATTTCCGCAGACAATGGCTTATGGCCGTTATTTTCGACACATTTGACTTCCTAATTAAGAAAAAGTTATTGTTAAATATGATTAAGAACATAGTTAAAAGTCTAAGTAAATAATAATTCTAGAGATTTTTTTAATGAAATTTTGTAGTCGCGTAGACACATTGTTATTACAATAGTATTCAGAAAAATTACAAAACGAGTATAAATAGCAAAACAACATATCTGATTCTTGAAGCTCCATTATAAAAAAATATCACTTTATCAAGCCACTGATAGGGGTGCACGTACAATGAGAGTTGTGTTCACTTTCGAGTTGCATTAGAGAATGAAAGTGACTAGATATCGGGGATCTATTTTTACTATAATATAGTACATTAATCTGCCAATGACATGACAGCATTCGATATTTTAAAATACTACTTGCATTTTTTGTAATTTTGACCTTTAAGGAGACCACTGTGCACTGCTGGGCAAAGGTCTCCCCTCTTTTCTTCCTATCCTCCCTATGCAACGCGAAATCGGGACGATTGCATAGCTTATCGATGACTAATATTGAATCGGGACGATTAAATAAACTAACTGTATAAGTAATAGGTACTAATAACAAAAATTTAAGAAAAAAATGTTTTTGTGTCAAAATGGTGGTCAAGCTTTGTGCCGCGTCTCAGAGTCTTCCAAGTCAATCTATATAGGTTTCATTCCTGACAATCCATTTTGACATGAAATAGAAGCCAATAAAATGTTATCTAGATACAAAATTTCATCCAAATCATTAGAACCATTTTCTAGAAGAGATTACAGATACATTTGGATCTCTGTTAAGGGTTGAACTACACATCGCGTGCGGTTGCACGCCGCAGGCGATCGCGTTCCGTCTATCTTATATGCTCTAGCAAATGACGTTCCTGAGTGACAGAAAAGGATGGAGCGACGGAAAAGTGCGATCGCGTGCGGCCATGTGTAGTTCAACCCTAAATTGTGCAGGGTTCACCAAGAAGTCTGTATAATTTCATACTAAAATTAAACATGTTCACAGGTAATATCAGGCAAACTCTACGCCGGCCCAGAAGTAGACGTCTGGTCATGCGGAGTGATCCTCTACGCCCTACTCTGTGGCACCCTCCCCTTCGACGACGAACACGTACCCACACTCTTCCGTAAGATCAAATCTGGAATATTCCCCATACCGGAATACTTGAACAAAAGCGTAGTGAGTCTACTATGCAACATGCTTCAAGTGGACCCGATGAAGCGGGCGACCATCGAGGATGTGAAGAAACACGAGTGGTTCCAGAAGGAACTGCCAGGATATCTGTTTCCCTCACCGGTGGAACAGGTAAATTTGGTAATTCGGCACTTTTTTTTTTATGTTGTTCGTATTGTTTTAATGGCATTTTTGTTTGTTGCCTGTGCATTGTGCGTATGTGAGAGTCGGCATTAGAATATAAGAAGTTACAAATGATTGCACAACTTGAATCCTGTTTGCATTTATTCATCATCTTTAGAACATACTTAATTCATGAATTCATAACTGAACAACATATTATTACTTTGTGTTTTCAACTTGTTGTAATGCGGCCAATTTGTATGACAAGTAAAACTGTTTTCATGTTTTACATTAATTTGTTAACGCCTTTTAGGTAGGTATATTATTCTAATAGGATAATCTTAGATAAAGTTTAGTATAAATATGTCTAGATTGAGTCTCACGCATCTATCGTATAAAACAAAAGTGGCCGAATTTCTTAGGTCGGTGTGCGTGAGGCGTCATACAAATTATCTCTGTGTGCGTGTATACTGACACAGTTTATCACCCAGGATGATATTTTTTTCGACGCGTTCGAAGCATCGACTGTCTATCTAGACATAAAACTTATCAAAGAGGATAATCGTAAGATGTTATAAGTACCAAAATTTAGATTCTAGCACGCAAACAGGGTCAATATTTAAAATTGACTGCAAAAAGTCAGAAAATGAATCGCAAAACCAATTCAATATTGGCAGAAATACCGTGCTAACTCACAGCGAGAAGACATTAATTTATAAATAATGTATTAAGACTTGAGATACAAACAATAAAATTAACAAAATATGCACATATTCTGTAAATTTTACCGCTTCTGAATAAGTTCTTGATCGATTTCACAGATCTTTTGACATATTTTTCAGTCAGAGATGGTTGTGTGAGCTTTCAGATAAGCTAACAATAACTTATCCAAAACAGGACCAAAATATCGAGCCTTTCCTATTGAGTACAATGTATGTGAAGATTGTGAAGTGATGATTGCTTGTTTGTTTGTTTTATATTGCTTGTTTAATGTTTAACATCAAATATACCTACATAACTTTTAATAGCATGAAAAATAACATAATGGTCTAACAAAATTAGCAGAAACTATTTAAGGGGATGATCAGACCATCAAACTGAACCACTTTCTCTGTGGGACCAACATCGAAATCGCAAAAAAACAATCCGCGGTCCCATATGAAACTGCAAATGTAACTCGAGTGAAATGTCCATACATTTGATTTTTTTCGTGATCTTATTGTAGGTGCCATAGAGAAAGTTCCGTTTTATTCTCTGATCATTCCCTTAAAATAGTTTCGGCTAATTTTGTTAGACCTTATTATAATTCATATACAAAACCTTAAGGGGCAATTCCCTTCAATGAGTGGGGAAGGAGGCAGTAGTAACCGCTATTCGGCGCCCCCACCGCAAGTGCTATTTAATTTTAAAATAATTAAAATGGATTCAACACATAGACCTGTGATTTTCGCTTAGCTAGTGGATGTAACTAGGTACTTAGGGTTGAACATCATCTGGCCGCACCGCACGGAATCGCGTTTTTTGACGCTCCATCCTTTTCTGTCGCACAGGAACGTCATTTGCTAAAGCAAGAAAGACAGCGGGAAAAAGACCGCGCGCGGCAGCACCGGCAGTGTTGCGACCTTTCTCGCTCTAGCCGATGACGTTCCTGAGCGACAGAAAAGGATAGAGCGTGAAAAAATTCGATTCCATTGAGATATGGAGTTGAAGACGATTTAAACTTTGACCCATAATGACAGCGATGTCCTTTTTAACCAGAGCAAATTTGCTATGAGTTTATAGGACAAAAAAGTAATTCCATCTAGTGCCCTCTCTATCTATGATTCAAAACAACAAGTGCTTGATATAAGCACTTATGGATTGTCTATGTCAAAGATATTGGCATCAAGAGTGTTTTAATAGATGGAACATATGAAGCAACATCTCAAAGATATATCTGAGCTCTTCACATTTCAAGGAATAGTCAGCCTTGCGGCCCGCCGCGTTTTAACAACAACGCACGTTCGTCTCCTTTCGTTGCATTGGACGTTTTTTTCTTTAGTGAACTTTAATTGTATTTTTGGTAATCAATAAAAAAAATAAAAAATACTTTTTTTTTATCTTTAAATGGCACATGCAGTGGAGGCGCCATCTGTAAAGAATTTTAAGCCTTCTTTCCCACTGAACAGCTGTGACAATCTGTCTTGACCATATCAATAAACGTTTCCAGGACAGCAGCGTTATAGACACGGAAGCGATAACAGAAGTATGCGACAAGTTCTGCGTTAAGGAACACGAGGTCCACAACGCGCTGCTGAGTGGAGACCCTCATGACCAGCTCGCCATCGCCTACCACCTCGTTATAGACAACAAGCGAATCGCTGACGAGGCGGCCAAGGCTGAGATCAAGGACTTCTATGTGGCCAGTGAGTTTACCTACACTATTATAAATCTGAAATGTGTCTCGTCATCATCTCAGCCGATGGATGTCCACGTGCTGGATATAGGCCTCCTCAAGGATTGTCACAACGACCGGTCCTGCGCTGCTGTCATCCAACGGGTTCCCGCCGCCTTCACCAGGTCGTCGGTCCACCTTGTGGGGGGCCTACCAACGCTGCGCTTTCCGGTGCGCGTTCGGCACTCTAGTACTCTTCGGGCCCCATCGGCCATCGGTTCTGCGAGGTCGCCCACTGCCACTTTAGATTAGCAAGTGTGTCTGTACTTGAATATATTTGCAAAAAAACATTTTGTGTTTTTAAGCGACCCAAAACTGCTATAAATTTTATCTCGCTACGATGCAATGACGGAAGCCGGACATCGGACGAAGTCGCGGGATAAAACTAGTTGGTCGACGTCCAGTGGGGGCGGCATGACGGCGCCTACGGAAAGTAAGATAAAAGGCGCGATAAAACGTTTGTCGCAGATGCCACCTCGTGCAGGTATCGGTAGAACGACGTAGTGGAGGCTGACCTACGTGAGCTTCAAAGCGGCGCTCTCTCGTTTCGAAGGCCGAGGCCTACTTTGGGTTGCTGAGCCAGCGAAGTTTAAGTTTACATTTCACGTCAAGTTGAGATAGGTATAGTCTGTCTATAAAGTCGTGGCATGAATGTTTGAGGGACTAATCATTTTAGTATGGTGGTGTTGCCAGGTTATGCTTGATTTTGACGTTCTTGCGTGGAGACAGCGCCCTCATTTTTTGCCAAGACTTTATAGACAGACTGTAGCTAGCTTTTCGCTCCCAAAACTGCAAAATAATACTTATCTCTTATTCGCCTCGGAAAGAGCCGGAACCGCAAGATTAAAAAAATATGTGTATTGTTTTGATAACAGGCAGTTCGCCGCCGGCCGTCGCGGAGAGCAGTCGCCAGCACCCGGAGCGCATCGCGCCGCTCCGCGACAAGACCTCGCCGGCCGCCCAGCCCGCGCTCGACAAGCAGCGCGGCACGCCCGTCAAGAGGTAAGCTCGAACACCTTAAAATAGAAGCCTAACGCAGACGATCGTCTACGAACCGACGACTATTGTTGAATTGATAAAACTAGAAGGACTACAGGCTCTCACTCTTTTCTTATTCGGGAGGGGAGACTTTTGCCCATCTACCCAGTAACCTTAGACTATATAGACAGAGCAACAAGCGGGCGAAATGGTCCCAAAAAAAGTAGGTAAAAACCGTACTCCTTTCAAAAACCTTCCAATAGTCTCAATCATGACGCGAAACGGTACAGACCTCCTGTATCCAAGATAAAAAAATTCCGAAAAAATGACTTACGTGATCAAATTGTAACAAATTCACAAAAATATGCACTACAAAAAAAAAGGTTTACATGTTTCACACTTGTAAATTAATTTTTCACCATGATTTGAGATACAATAAGCTGATTGAAAATTTAAAAAACTTTTCTTTGTTTACATAGGCCATTTTTAAAGTGTGGTCAGATTATTCTTTCTAAATTTCCCGCCATTATGCCTCGATCAATAGTCGTTTAATTTTTTTTCATTACTATTTTTATCAACGAATAGACAAAGGTTTTCTCTTCATACAACCTATAAATAAATAAAAAAATAAAATAAATAAAAAAAAAAATCAATTTATTTCAGACAAATGTCCATAGTTTTGTTAGTAGATACATTAATGACTTAAACACTATGTTAGTTAAAATTATTTCACTTTATTAAGTCTTTATTTTGTGGTGAGAGTGGTGAGAAGGAACATAATTATTAGAGATCGGATACATATTTACTATATCCTCACCATTATGATATTCCGACAACATGAACAACTCTGACAACTTTGTCAACCTGACCAACTGAATTAATTTGATAAGGTTGTCCAATTTATCCATGTTGTCCAATTAAGTACTTTCGACAACAAAACAATTATTCTGATAACATGAACAATTTGGTCAACTCGGACAACTCTGTCAACTCAGACAATATTGTATAAGTTGACTAAATTTAGAGTTGTTCATGTTGTCCGAGTTGTTCGTGCTGTCCGAATTGTTCAAATGTTCGAGTTCTACGATATTTTTTATATAGATCAATCTTTTAGCAATCCCGGGACTTCGGAATGATTCTGGGATTGCTTCATAAAATAAAAGACGCGTCCATATTATTCTTGTGAAAAATGAAGTTTAGGTAAATTATGCATCTGAATATCCGATGTCTAATAAACAATGTTGAGATAATAATTCGCGTGCATGATAGTCTTTGAACAACTTTCTCTATGGGACCAAGGTCGATATAGCGAAAAAATCAGCTGTTTCATACATTTTGGTCGATTAACTATTTTTCTATTAGCCCCTTTCATCCCATTGCTGGGCAAGGGCCTCCCCTTTCGAGTAACTATGGAACAGCAAATTTATTTCGTGCTTTCGATGTTGGCTCCATAGTGAAAGTTGTTCAGTTTGATGGTCTGGAGCACTCTGTTCGATATGCAACGTTTTTAATTTTACACCCTGTATAGTGTAGTTGACTCCCAAAGATGAAAAAAAAATTCCCAGATTCTAAGGGAGATGGAATTCTGCTGGTAACCCAAACACTCACACACTGAAAGGTTTAAACATGCGTAGAACGCAGCTGTCACGCACACATCTGTCAAAAAATGGAACAATTTTTGTTTTCCATTTGTGAGGCGACGTTCCATCTAGATAATCTAAGCCAGTAACATTGTAATTGATAACATTGTAATATTTGTATTTGGTAACATTGTGATTGGCAACACTGTAATTGGTTAAAATAAAACCCGTAGAAATCACATGAGGACTTCATGTGATTTCTACGGGTTTTATTTTCTGTGGATTAGACTATGCCACCAATTCAATGTTGCCATTTAAAATGTTAAATCGGTCGAAAAATAGTGTAAATAAAACTAATCAAATGAAATTCAACCTTATCTGCATAAGTCTTATGACAGAATTTTCTTAAAATTTTCATAGTGACCATTACCTTCTCGTCGTTTATATAAACGAAATGTGTGAAAAGATATATTATGGTATATCGACCATATTATCAGTGGCAAGTAACCCACTTCTGTTAAGGCAGTCGGGCTCTTCCTTCTGTGGTCTAATCGGTCGGCTATTTATTTTGTGGTCGATCGCCGATCGTAAAAGTGAGCATCCCTGCTTAATAATAAACGTATGACATCAAATGTTTGCAGAGCTAAATGGCACCTCGGCATCAGATCGCAGAGCAAGCCGAACGACATAATGCTCGAAGTGTTCAGAGCAATGAAGGCGCTGGACTACGAGTGGAAGGTCATCAACCCATACCACGTCAGGTATGTTGTCATTAATATTTGAATTCATGAGCGTATTCCCATTTCGGGGTGATTAGTTAGTAACCTTGCTACGATTACAGAAATCTTAATACGGGATAGGTGGGTTTTTTACCCCTTGCTTTTGATGGCACCAACATCGAAATACGGAATTCTAAAAAAAACGGTTAGCATTATCAAGAAAGATCCTATAGTTGAGCGTATGCTTATTATCTTTATTATTTTCCTCCACAGAGTCCGAACACTAAACAAGATGACAGAGAAATACGTGAAAATGTCTCTACAACTTTACCAAGTGGACTACAAATCGTACCTCCTGGACTTCAAGTCCCTGTCAGGAGAGAAGGAGGACTCTGACGAGGAAGCCGCCTCCCCCCTCGCTCCACCCCCTCCCATGGCGGCCCCCTCCACTATTCCCACACAGCCTCAAGGACACCACACTATGGAGTTTTTCGAAATGTGCGCGGCATTGATTATCCAGCTGGCACGGTAAGGTAAGCTGTCTTCGAAGATGGACGCTGGTTACTGGTTTGAAATTTTTCCAAAATGTTCGCCCAAGATTAGCTAACTTCGGTTTTGTATAGCGTTTTCTTTGTCGCACGACTGCTAAGGATCGGAATGAAGTCACGAAAAAGTTGTAATGGAGACTATTTACGTCTGACAAGGCTGTATGGTATCCATACCTTTGCCCATAGTCTGGTTTGACATTGACAGTTATTCGCGCCAATCATAGAAAAAGAAGAAAATAGAACTGAAGGTGCGACTCCTGCCTGCTAAAGTTTTTCAGCTCACATTACACAATAACATGAAACAAAATGGCGTCGCCCCATACAATTTAATTTAAAAACAAGATGGCGGACGACAATGTTTTGTTTTCTTAATAAAAAACATTTGCAAGAGACACGCTTTGGCATGGGGGGTTTTGCGCGGGAACCATGACGAAAAGGACGCGCTTTGTTTCGTAATTTTATAAATTCGTTTTTCATGGCTATTATTGTGTTAATATGGTGGAAAGGTTAGGTTAGGTTAAAAGAAAAATATAACTAAAGACAACGGCTGTAAGGGCTAGTTCCCATTGCCTTTACGAAAGGATAAATATATTATATTATATTGCTTGCAATATCTTGCAACTTATTCAAACAAAGGCACAATTTTTATACATTTTTGTCATATCTTTCCAGTATGCGCGCTCTGGTAGTATAATATTGTATAATATTCAGCTTACGGCGCCAATGAATATTTTCTATGGAGAGATGAACAATGCCATCTGTTGAGTTAGTAGAGAAGTAACTAAATAAAAAAACTCATTGAAAAAAAAATGTGTTTCTTCCAGGAAGATGGCATAGGTAATAGGTACTGTCTAGTTTCTTCTTTCGTCGCTCGAGCCGCTTCAGCGATAAACAAAGAAAGCGCTTTATAAAGCCGAATTTAACCGAATCTATTTCTTGTTCCTGATGTCCTTTAACAATGGGCAAGTTTATCATGAAGTTTGTTTCAAGTGACTTCTTAAAATGATTCATCTGTAGTTAGAGCAATAAGAAAGATATTCAATACCTACTCTATTGCAATGAAATAATGTTTTAATTTAAAAAACTATAAATACGCTTCCTATCAAATAACATACGATAGCTTGTTTAGTAATATTAGCTCTTATTTAGATTGAAATAAAAGTGTATTTTAATCTGTTAAATATCAATCAATTAAATATAAAAACAGTATTAATTTAGATCGATGGAAATAGCAACTATTTTGTATACTTACACTATGAATTGTAAAATGTATGATTCAGCTAAATCAATGCATGTCTACATTGGATAAAACCTAAAGAGGAAGAAGCGATTTCCGTGTTCCCGCTAAATTGTGTCCACTTGACTTGGCTATTCACGTCAGCAAATAAACTAGTCTCATAATGAATACATTATTAGTATTCATATTATTTATTTACAAAAAACACCGACCAAGTGCGAGTCGAAATCGCGCAATGGTATGAATGAACAAAAAATAATTTAATGATGTATTTGATTAAAGTGTATGATGTGATTGATGTGTTCTGCAGTTTCGAAATGGCGCATATTCCTCTTTTTAGTTTTAACCAAGTTGTTTACCAAAGATATTTACGCAGTCAAGTGCCTTTTGTATAAAATGTGACAGAAGCAATGTTAATTAAATTCATTTCGGTTTGTATGTTTAGGTGAAGGTTGATTTAACGCCATTTGTAGAATTTATATTGATGATATTGACCCCGTTATGTTGAATGCGACAAGATAGCGGGGTCTATTTGATGATCAACACATAGGTGTTTCGATTTACGCTGACAACACCTGGGTTGATTTGGACCACTGCTGGCGAAATTTTCAGTGGTACCTAGTTCACAAACTGACAACTTTTCCTATGGGAGCAACTATGAAATAGCGTAAAAATTGAGAGGAAAATCACGATTTTATGATCCAAATATTGTGCAGAATACCACGAAAACACCATCATCATCTTACTACAAAATAGTGATGTCTGCGCCTTAACTCTTTCTTATGGCCATTATTTGTATGACCAGCTGTTTAGATGAATTCTATTTTTGTAGGTTCGATTTAGACAGAATTCGTCTAAACAGCTGTTGGTAAAAATATTACCTGTGCTTTGCCCCAGAAAGGGTTACGACCCATTCTGGCTTGGTCTCATCTTGTGGTTATTTTGAATATCTCTAACCCCTTTTGAGCGAAGTACCTAAAATGTGTGAATCGAAACAGCGTATGTGATCGAAAAAAATGTGTAGATATTGATTTGTTGATAATTATTAAATAAAATGTTATACATTATGTACAAAACTGTACAGCTTTAACCGAGTGTGTTTAGTGCAATTATATAAATTTTAACTTTCATTAAATGCCGCATTGTCTCTTGGAGATGGCAGAAATACCTACATTGTGTTTTATTCAATTAGCCTCATTGACCTCTATGGTCAATGATTAGCCTGCTTCAATTGTTTTTTTTTTTCAACGTAAATAAGGGTTGAACTACACATGGCCGCACGCGATCGCCTTTTTCCATCGCTCCATCCTTTTCTGTCACTCAGGAACGTCAGTTGCTAGAGCATATAAGATAGACGAAGGAACGCGATCGCCTGCCGCGTGCGATCGCACGCGATCGCGTTCCGTCTGTCTTATACATACATACATACATATACTCACGCCTGTGTCCCATTGGGGTAGGCAGAGACAATTGATCGCCATCGGCTACGATCCTGACAAACCTCTTTTGCCTCTTCCACAGTCATAAGTCGTTTCATACACGCTCGTCGGTTTCGGGTACATTTGATCTGGCCCTTCTTAAGTATGCTGCCAATTTGGTCTGCATACGTAGGTACGTCTAGGGCGACCCCTTTCGATTTGTCCATTCACACTTGCTTTATATATTTCATACGTCATTCTACTATCACTCATCCTTTCCACATGACCAAACCATCTCAGCATTCCGTTTTCAATCCTTGTCACTATATCCTCTTTCAGTCCACATTTTTCTCTAATTACACTGTTTCGTATTCTATCATTCAAAGTCAAACCACACATACTGCGCAATGAACGCATTTCGACAGCATTTATCCTCGATTCATTCCTCTTCTGCCATACCCAACATTCGCTGCCATCTGTCTTATATGCTCTCGCAAATGACGTTCCTGAGTGACAGAAAAGGATGGAGCGACGAAAAAGGGCGATCGCGTGCGGCTATGTGTAGTTCAACCCTAAAACACCGCGCTATGTTGCGGAAATCTTAGGAACTAATTTTCGTAATGGCAACATTGATATTAAGAGATCCCCACACTGAGTTTTTGGCGGGCTTTGGTAGCTGACGTTTGGAGTCCTCATATTTCATCGAATTTTTATTGTTTATAGTGAGTTTTGGTTCGTAAAATTGGTGTTGTTTTGCGTAACAAAGTGTCGTGCAAGTGAACAATATATTGTTCAGTGAAATATGATGGTGCATGGGTCGTAAACAGAAAAAGTGTTCCGTTATTTTAGCGCGGCAAAGCGGTCGGTTCACCTCTTTCCTGTGGACTTCTCTGCTTTTCCTGCGTCTTTCGATTGTCTCCAAAAACTCCAAAGAACCATCAAAACGTCGAATACCAACGTTTTAATGTGAAAACAGAAGAAAATTAAAGATAAATTAAGATTTAGCCAAAAGGTCTAGTAACCAGGCTAGTAAATACATTTGAAAAAAAAAAAAATCCCCACACTGGCACAACGACGACGCTCGAAAGACGCTAGTGTGTGTGTCTCTAAAGGTTATAGTCGATTGTAGCGCCCCAAAAGCAGGGGTTACTTCATAAAATAAAACCAGGAACTCGTTTTTCAGAATACTGTAATTTATTCATTTACAGATCTAGGAATTAATGTTTAAAATAAAATGAGTGACTAAAGATTTTCAATTGAATGTATGTAATGAACATTGCATTCTAATATCAAACATTATTATTTATAATAAATAAATCTTTAACACGCTATTCTCACTTCTATCAAATTATTATCTAAAATAATCAAAAGTCCAGCGAGATAATCAACCACTATTGCAAGTATTCTATTCGCCTTTTATCTCGCAGGAGAGAAATAGAGATATGATGGAAAAGATAGAATACTTGAAATAGGTAGTCACGCTGTTCTTCAACATATTCATCACATCCTATAGATAGCTTCATAGATAGCGCACATGTGAAGTCCCGCAAACATGCTATTTTCATTCCTATGACGTAGGCTGAAGGATTCTCAGAAGACTTCTAACCGCTAAATTGCCCGGACGGGCTCTTGACGAACACCCCACATTGCCCCGTCATTTGTTTTACCTGCCACCGCGCCGCGCCGCGGCTCGGTTTTGGTGATTGTGCCTCCATGTCAAGTGGTACTTGACACGTGCAATTTGGAGTAAATTTTACAGAGAAGCGAAATAGATAATACAAATAGACCTTAAAAAAACAGAGACAGGCATATTTAAATAACATTGAGGATGGGAGCGAAGGCCCCATGTCAAGTGGTACTTGACACGGGCAATTTGGAGTATAAAATCCATGTCAAGTGGTAGTTGACGGGGCAGGCCAGCGGCTAAGGGTCTCTTTCAGCAAACTTTTGTTACTGCAACGTCAATTTGAATAAAAAAAACGTATGTTCTAGTAGAAGAGATTAAAATTTCATGTTGGTTCGTCGTCAAAAAGTGCCATATTAAAATGTAAAGGCCATTTGAATATGACCGTCCCTTATTTTTAAAATACACGTAGCTGGATCATTGTCTCATGGAGATCACCGTAAGCTAAACTTAAATGTTATTACATTAGTGACCAGTGTAAAATGAACTCCGTGGATACATTTTGAAAAGGGCATGCTTGATTCAAGTTTCTGTACTACTGGTGAAACGTGTATGTTCTGAGGTTTCAGAATATCTCTGACTATCCACTGGGAATATCGTTGTGTGCTGATTCCACGATTTGGCGAGACCCTTATAAGAATATTCAAGAAATACAGTGAGCTTTTCTGACGTCATGTTTTCTCTTCTATAGCTTTGTTTGTTCAGATATTTACTACATATTTAATATTTATAAAAGGGGCCATTCAAATCAGCATAAAAAGTCATTGCCCTTCCTGTACCATGTTATCCATTGATCGGAAACGACTATCGTTTTAACTCTATAACTTACAAGTCAGTCCGCTATAAGTACAATATTTTCAAAGTGACATAACCGTACCGTTAACATTTCTTGTTATTATCTTGTGTCAAAATGACGGGGTCAATTACTTTCTACGCACATTTATATGGAACCCACATAATACAAGTCTGATAATGAGCAAAAAGCAATCCTTCTGGTCATGGATTTTCGATTTATTACGAAGAATATTTTTTTATTGTTATTCAGTTTAAAAAAATAAATAAAATAACAATGCTATTTCTCTACCAACATACTATTGCTATTAACACTTTAATTTTCGTGTTTGATTGAATCGTTGCGCATAATAGGTACCCCATACAATTGCTAGAAAAAAAATGTATATGGCGCACGATGCGTGACGATTCACCTTAACAATTGTCTACCACACTGGCCTTGAGAACATCCTATATTGAGAAATATGTTGAAAGAATCAACTACGTATCGTAGACGATACCAATTACCAATGAGCAGTCGACTACAGCGGGTTGTAGCAACGCGTAGTTGACTAAAACAGGTTGTAGCAGCGTGTAGCAATGTGCAGCCAACTACCTATACAGCGGTGTGTATGACGCGTAGTTGATTACAGCGCGCTGTAGCAACGCGTTGTTGACTACAATCTGTAGCAGCATGTAGCAATGAGCAGCGAACTACTACAGACAGCGTCCTGTAGCCACTGACATATACTCAAGCGATAGACAAGCTCGTTCAAACAAACAACATGTCGCACAAAATGACACATTGCGATCTGTCATTTCCATAGTGACAAGTGAACTCGGGAACATCAATGCGGTGCGCCCACCTCATTCAAGTGGAACATGTTGCTTCTATGACAGGGCCTGTCTATCGCTAGAGTATATGTCACTGCCTGTAGCAAATGCGTAGTTCACTACAGCGGTGTTGCTTCTATGACAGGGCCTGTCTATCGCTAGAGTATATGCCACTGCCTGTAGCAATGCGCAGTTCACTACAGCGGGCTGAAGCAATGTGCAGTTGACTACAACGGGCTGAAGCAAAGTGCAGTTCACTACAGCGGGCTGTAGCAATGCGCAGTTGACTACAGCGGGCTGAAGCAATGTGCAGTTGACTACAACAGGGCTGAAGCAATGTGCAGTTCACTACAGCGGGCTGTAGCAATGCGCAGTTGACTACAGCGGGCTGAAGCAATGTGCAGTTGACTACAGCGAGCTGTAGCAATGTGCAGTTGACTAAAGCGACCTGTAGCAATGCATAGTTGATTATTTCATATTTTTTTTTC
The DNA here is from genome assembly GCA_963693445.1 of Agonopterix heracliana. Lineage (NCBI taxonomy): Eukaryota > Metazoa > Arthropoda > Insecta > Lepidoptera > Depressariidae > Agonopterix > Agonopterix heracliana. The sequence goes on from OY856327.1 coordinate 4,454,016, forward strand.
TGTTTATGATTTCCTTCTTTTTTGAGAACTCTAAGCGCAAAGAAATGTCATAAAATGTCTTTTTATCGATGAAAATTTAAACAGCGCACTATTAATTTGGCTATTCGTAAACTTACATACAAAATAAAAATTAAACAATGTATTTTAAGTAGTCAACGGTCAGTGTGTCTATTTATCGTAAAGCCTTGTGTAAAGCTACAGAGGTCAGGGGGAGGGCGTCGGGGCGACGGGCGCGCCCTCATCCGGTTTACTTTCTAACGAGAACGGCGGGATGCGGCAGTCGAACGTGTAGCCGTCTTCACGCTCCATTCTGAACGTTCCCCTGTTGACAGAAAGTTCAGTTTAGATAAACAGTTATTAGAAAGGTAAGTTGGGATTTCTATTGCAGTGTTTTTGCTGGCGAAAGGTTGGACTGATAGGTTCTTGAGACATCAATTCATACTGAAACCTAAACCTAAATTATACAGGGTGTAAGGAAAAGTAACCTTTAAACAACAGACTATAGCTACCCATCAAACTGAACAACTTTTACTATGGGAACAAAACGATCAGAGCAAAAAAAAGTCAGCTGTCCTATACTAAACTGCAATACCTACTCGACGCAATCGTATAGGACAGTAGATTTTTTTTTGTTCTGATCGTTTTGCTCCCATAGTAAAAGTTGTTCAGTTTGATGGGTAGGTAGAGTATGTGGTTTTTTCCTAACGCCCTGTATAGAATACATTTTTAGGGGGGTATTACAGAACGACACTCAAGTGGATATCTCTTCTTGAGTATAGATAGAAAATGATGCAAATACATACAACGTATACATGCATCCTTGTCTATCTTTACGAGAAGAGATCTCCACTTGAGTGTCGTTCTGTAATACCCCCCTTAGTCAGAGCGGAAACTTTAACTAGGCATCAAACAAAACAAAGGCATCATCTCTTCAAACTGAACAAATTCCACTAGAGAGCCAAATTCGAAACCGTGAAAAAAACGAACTCAAGAAGAGCTGATTTTTAGCAACAGCGGGCTAGCACGGGCTCAGTTAGGTACCGACAGTGTGACATACCACATGTGTCCGCTGGGCGCCTGCAGGCTGACGTGGCTGCTGTACTGGAAGGCGGGCGATTGCCGGGCTAGCACGGGTTCCTGACCGACCACGCCGCGGCCTCGCACCGTCTCCAGCGTGCCGCTCAGCGAGAAGATGCGCCAGTGCCGCTCTCGCAGCTGTACCGCTTGCGCGCCCAGGTTCTCCAGCCTAATGCAGTACCGCCACTGTAACATTTGACGTCATTTTTAGGAAATTTATAAGGTATTTCTTTTACTACGTGTGGATGATTCAGGGCCTTTCATGAGAAAGAGTTTTAAGTCGTACCCTGGAGTGCGATTTTTGAATCTCATACGGTGAGCTCAGCAGTTAAAAATCTCATAATTACTATGGAGATACGCATCTTTCTACTGCTGAGTTGACTTTCAAAAGTCATACTACAGGAGAGCTATTTTTGAAAGTCAAATCAGCAGTAAAAAGATGCGTATCACCGTAGTAATTTTGTCATTTTCAACAGCTGAGCTCACCGAATGTGATTCAAAAATCGCACTCCAAGAAGAGGTTTAGCATAAGACATTGATGGGCCGGCTGGTGAGATTGGTTTATTGTTGAATGATAATTTTTGTGTCACACTCAATCAATCAATCATACCGAAAACATAGTAAACAGAGAGTAAACAAACAGGAAATAAAGAAGGTACAAAAATAGGTGGTCTGCGGCGGCGGCGGTCACACTCCTAATAGACAGCAGAGTTCTGCGACTCCCGGCTGCCCATATATAATGGTATCAGTATGACAGTTAATCCGATGCCTTCTGTCTTCTCTCAGTGCACGTCGCTCAGTTCAAGCCACGGGTGATTCCTCTCTTACTTGACATTGACACTCACCCAGTAGACAGCTGATTTCTGCGACTCCCGGCTGCCCATATAGAACGGTATGACAGTGACTCGGACGCCTTCGGTCGTTTCTCGGTGGACGTCGCTCAGTTCAAGCCACGTGTGATTCCTCTCTTACTTGACATTGACACTCACCCAGTAGACAGCTGATTTCTGTGACTCCCGGCTGCCCATATAGAACGGTATGACGGTGACTCGGACGCCTTCGGTCGTTTCTCGGTGGACATCGCTCAGTTCAAGCCACGTGTGATTCCTCTCTTACTTGACATTGACACTCACCCAGTAGACAGCTGAGTTCTGTGACTCCCGGCTGCCCATATAGAACAGTATGACGGTGACTCGGACGCCTTCGGTCGTTTCTCGGTGGACGTCGCTCAGTTCAAGCCACGGGTGATTCTTCTCATACTATATTAACTGACACTCACCCAGTAGACAGCTGAGTTCTGTGACTCCCGGCTGCCCATATAGAACGGTATGACGGTGACTCGGACGCCTTCCGTCGTCTCTCGGTGGACGTCGCTCAGTTCAAGCCACGGGTCATTCCTCTCTTACTTGACATTGACACTCACCCAATAGACAGCCGAGTTCTGTGACTCCCGGCTGCCCATATAGAACGGTATGACGGTGACTCGGACGCCTTCGGTGGTTTCTCGGTGGACGTCGCTCAGTTCAAGCCACGGGTGATTCTTCTCATACTATATTAACTGACACTCACCCAGTAGACAGCGGAGTTCAGTGACTCCCGGCTGCCCATATAGAACAGTATGACAGTGACTCTGGCGCCTTCAGTCGTCTCTCGGTGGACGTCGCTCAGTTCAAGCCACGGGTGATTCTTCTCATACTATATTAACTGACACTCACCCAGTAGACAGCTGAGTTCTGTGACTCCCGGCTGCCCATATAGAACGGTATGACGGTGACTCGGACGCCTTCGGTCGTTTCTCGGTGGACGTCGCTCAGTTCAAGCCACGGGTGGTTCTTCTTCTGCCACGCTCGTAATGTCTCTTGCGCTATGAAAGGAGGGTCTGTAACAATATGTTTTGATGCTTATAATTTTTTGTATACCTACCCAGTAGGATCAAAATTGTAGGATAGTTGAGATATCAAAGGCAAACAGAAATTCACTGTTGCTGGTTTAATGGAACAAATGATATCTTAAAAGATTACGTTTTTAATGTCATACTTTTAAAAGAAAAGCTATTATTAGCCAAGAGTTTCAAAATAAAATGTTGCTACTTTCTTCAGAGAAGTTACATTTTTAGGAAACTCCTTGATTATGCGCCAATTCTGCCGACCATTTTGCAGCCGTCACTACCATCGTGGTATTTTGATGGAGACGAAGATGGGGCCATAATTAAACAGTCATATGTTTTAAGAGTTGTAATAAACATCTGAGATATTAAATTAAAGATTGAAAAATTTGTCTCGATCGGGACTTGAACCCACGCTCTTCCAAACCGGGGAAACGTGCTAACCAATTACACCACCGAGTCCACAACCCAGAGAACGAAATTTTCAATCTGTTGCGTCTTAAGGGGACGTACAACAACAACAACAACAAAACAGAGGGGGGGGGGGCAACAGATTGAAAATTTCGTTCTCTGGGTTGTGGACTCGGTGGTGTAATTGGTTAGCACGTTTCCCCGGTTTGGAAGAGCGTGGGTTCAAGTCCCGCCCGAGACAAATTTTTCAATCTTTAATTTGATTCGAAATAGCACAACATGGCTGTAACATGTTTATAATCAATAATATCTGAGATATTAATGAAACTTCATAATATAGCCCTGAAGTTGAAATCAAATTAGTACACACAAGGTCGAGATTTAATTGAGCTATTACCCGTCTATTAATATCAATTTTTCCTTGGCTAGCTACCAACTTAACAACAAAGTTCTTAGCAAATATAGTATTGGCCTCATTCACTAACAACTTGGAATGCTGAATCGAAATATGTATGTGTATGCATACCATTGTATGTATTCATACCAATAATTTTCCTAATAACACAAAACCGGCCAAGTACGAGTCGAACTCGCGCACCGTTCCTTATCACGATATACCCCTAGTTTTCAATTAGTAAAAAAATTTGAAGAGTGTGTTCAGACCATTGAAACTAAACAAGTTTCCCTGAGGAACATGGATCGAAAAACGGAAAAAAAAATTGTTGGACCTCCCATTGAAAATCGATTGGCTGAGAGAAAGGTGTTTAGTTGCATTATCTGAAGACACCCTTAAAGGTATATTACCGTTGGCGCGCTCCATACAAACGTAGTCTCGAAACGAAAATCTGAGTTCATACGAACATAGAGAGATGTACATTCATACGAACAAGATTAGTTTCTTCATTGTTTCTGAAAAATTTCATTGACTTTAATTGGATAGTATTGAAAATATCACCATAGTACGTTTGTATGCAGCGCGCATTTGCGCTCTCGGAATAAACTTCACTTAACATTTTTGTAGTTATTGAAAACTGCGTATAATAAAAAAAATATTCTCCGGTATCCTTAGCGCGAGCCCGACACACACTTGGCCGGTTTTAATTTAGACTATGCTCTATAATCACACAAAGTTTTCGCTTGCATGTATTTCTGTGCGTGCTCCCGATAGATCGAAAACAAAAACCTTGAAAAAAACATGTTTCTTATCAGGTTGTCGTCGTTGACGTTAAGTTTCGGGACACCCTGTATAGAATGGGAGGGTGTAAATCGAGTACCTTTATCGGGATTATGCATAAGGAACTTGTCGAACAGTTCATGCTGCAGCGGCACTCGTTCGACGGAGGTGTAAGGGAGGATGTCGTCGTGGGCCACGTAGTCCAACCCTGGGATCGCGTAGAGGCTTCGACTGGACTCCTGGTTGCCGAGGAAGGTCACCGCCTCTGTTTGCGCTCGCTGGAATAATGAACCAAATAGTATTTATTTATGTACATAATAAAAAACATGTATGCGAGTGTGTGTGTGTGTGTGTGTGTGTGTGTGCGTGTTTGTGGGTGAAGAGAAGAAGACAAGGCAAGATACTACACTTTCTCTAAGGAAAATGGGTCGAAAAACAAAACAAAATAATGGACCTCCCATACAAAATCGATCCGCACTTTTGTATGGAAGGTAAAAAAGTTATTGTTTTCGACCATAGGCAAAGCTGTTCAGTTTCACTTTAAATCGTTCTAGGTTTCACTGTCTGAATACACACTTAAATTTTTTGTTGTCAGTTAAAACTTAGGTACCACAATATGCAACCTAGCAATGGAAAAGGGAATATTCCCTAAGGCCTTCAAGCGTGCATTGGTCCACCCTATTCATAAGGCCGGAGACAGGCGTACCGTAAGCAACTACAGGCCGATATCTGTGCTCCCTGCCCTCTCTAAGGTATTGGAAAAGATTCTGAATAAGAGATTAACATATTTCCTAAAAGTGAACAACATTTTATCAGAGTCCCAATTTGGCTTTAGGGCCGGCAAATCAACAGAGGATGCAGTCGTGAGGCTGTCAGATCTTGTTGCAACAAACCTAGACGGTAAACGTAAGTGCCTTGGTGTATTTTTGGACCTTGCCAAGGCCTTTGATACCGTTTCCGTCCCTCTCTTGCTAAAAAAGATGGAACGCATGGGAATACGTGGAGCCGTTCTTACACTGTTTGCTGACTATCTGTGCAACAGGGTACAGCGAGTTAAGATAGGTGATATTAACAGTACTGATGTACCTATCAACTACGGAGTTCCCCAAGGTAGTATACTGGGGCCTACCCTTTTTCTATTGTACATTAATGACTTGTGCCAACTTGACCTCGTGAATAGTCACATATTTGCGTACGCTGATGATACGGCTCTCGTTTTTCACGGAAAATCATGGGATGAAACATTTAAAATGGCGTCGGAGGGACTTGAGACGGTGTCGGTATGGCTAAGAGCTAATCTTCTGACACTAAACATGCAAAAAACCAAATATGTTCCCTTCTCAATCACTCGTAGCTTGCAGCCACCCCCAAATCTGTCTATCACTGTCCACTCTTGTGACAAGGGATTGAGTTCTTGCTCGTGTGCAGCCCTTGAGAGAACCGAAACCATTAAATATCTTGGCGTAACATTAGACTCCTTACTGAACTGGAAGGCACAAATTGTTGCGCTTACATCGCGCACTAGAAAACTGATCAGGATTTTTAAAAACCTGCGTCAAGCCGCCAGTTCACAGCTCGTTAGGACCGTGTATTTATGTCTTTGTCAATCGGTTCTGACTTACTGTATAACAGTCTGGGGGGGCACGTATAGGACCCACCTGAAAGTGTTAGAAAGAGCCCAGAGATCTGTTCTTAAGGTCATGAACTTTAAGCCGTATCGATACCCCACAACGGCACGGTACTCCGAGTGCAGTCTGCTGACAGTCCGTCAACTGTTTGTGCTCACTACGATAGTGCGACACCATACTACTATGACCTATGACCATAAAGCATACACTTCCACGCGAAGAGGCCACGCCATTTCTCCGTCTAATACGTACAGAACTACTTTTGCAACCCAACAACACTGCTACCTCGCCCCCTTTCTTTATAATAAAATAAATAAAACTTTGAACATATATCCAATGACTCGATGGAGCTGTAAATCTGCTGTTAAGAATTGGTTACAAACAAACAATTTCGATTATGACTATACAGAATCGTTGCTGTGTACCGGTCTATAGGGTTTTTCACTAATATAATTGATGATTTTCAATTTCGATTTAGTTTTATAATTTTTCTCTTAATTGTTTTTAATTATTTTATATTGATTATTGATTTTAATTATTGATTCTAATTTAACTTTAATTAAAGTAAGTTTTAATTTAATTTTAATTTCGGTACTTATAAATTATCTTTTAAGTGTTAATTTCAATGCATTCCATTTCAAAATTGTTGTTGTTGTTAATATACCTACTATCGAACTTACTATATTGTTCATGCAATTAAGATTATTATTTATTGTATTAATTTATTATACTTAGTTAACCGTTGTGTGTCGCTGCAACCAATATAAATTGTAATTACGATAATGTAAATAAAAGTCAAGAGGAGAGTGTTTGGTATCAGTATGACGGACACAACCTGCGTGTTGTGCCTAGAGCTGTGCCCAACACTATTACTCATACCGCATGTATCCGAACCGAATTTATTGAATAAATATATTTGTATTTGTAAAACTAGTTAGTGGTGTAGGTATAAGGCACCCATTACACGGTAGGTTTTGCTGTCAGTTTTACCACAGTCACGGCTGTGCCGGCTGTAACCTACCGTGTAACCGGGGTGACTGATGGTTGCATGACGAAAATCTAGATATTTTGATTTTTCATCATGCAACCATCAGTCATGTCATGACTGTTGAGTGAATGTGTAATGGCATTTCGTCAATCACCGTCAGTCAGCGCGCGGACAGCGATGGAGTCGGACACGATAGATGCTCCCCGTAGTGGGTAGGGGGTGCGCCCCCTAGCTCGTGGGGGTGATAAAGTGATGCACCCCTACTGTGTAGGGGGTGCGTAGGGGTGATTAAGGGGTTGTGTAGGGGTGATTAGAGGGTGTATCACCTAGGGCGTAAGGCTTATTAGGGGGTGCACCCTCTAGGACGTAGGGGTTATTAGGGGGTGCAACATCTAACTCGTAGGGGTTATTAAGGGTTGCACGGGTTGCACCCCCAACTTACACCTTATCTTATTAGTATGTTGTATGTAGGATGGAGCTTTCTTTTAACACGTTTTTTACTCAATATCGCAATAAAAATTCCAATACAGGTTTTTCTTTTATGAATATCTGTCTGTCTGTTTAGGTTGTCGGGAAGAAATCGCTTTTTAGCGATAAGACCGCCTTATGCTTGTTTCCTTTTCTATGCTGTATTTGTGTTTTGGTGTAAATAAAAGTATATTTCATTCATTCATATCCATACTGTCTTGCGTGAACACGTGTATCCTTTGTGAAATTTTGAGCATGACTAACGGTCAGTCAGAATGACTGTGTAATGTGGCTACTAATTCCATCAGTCACCATCAGTTAAACGTCATTCATGACTGATGGAATTGACTGACGCAAAACCTACCGTGTAATGGGTGCCTATGCATCTGCTCACGACTATATTCCCCGACAGTCAGAGATATTCCGAAACCTCAGAACATCAGCGTTTCCCTAGTAGTACCGAAACTCTGTCCAGTGTGACAGACTTATAATGGACAGTGGGTACAAATACTACATGCCCCGAAATTAAAGCATGCAAGTTTCCTCCGGATGTTTTCCTTCACCGAAAAGCCAGTGGTGTTACAAATCGTACATAAATTCCGAAAAACTCATTGGTACGAGTCGGTCTGGACGGGGATCGAACCATCGCACGGCAGGCAAGGCCGTCCGTCCGTTTTTCCGTGCTACCTTTATAGGGCTGTCTCTTGAAATTTTCACTGAATTCATAATATAGCAGATTTCCTAACAAATTTAAAAAAAGTAAAGTTTTGGTATTTTTGATTTTTGCCTGTTTATCAGATTTTATCGAGCGATAATATCGCTGCGATTTTGCGATAATTTTCCCAGTACATTTTGTATGGGGACGCGCGCGATCCTACACACTGCCGCGATATTATCGAGCGATAATATCGCTGCGATTTTGCGATAATTGTTCTCAGTACATTTTGTATGGGGACGCGCTCGATCCCACACACTGCCGCGATATTATCGCAACTCTTTCGACTACATTCAGCGGTGGGGCGCATGCGTGACGCGAATCGCGGAACCGCTGCAGTGTGTAAGGTGTCGCGATATTGCTGTCGATAATATCGCTCGATAATATCGCTGCAATGAGCGGAGACCTTAATTGTCATATAACAATTTGTTTTACTTTATTTAATTAGAGTTTAATTAGATATCTCAATTTCTACAGTACGTTAGCAAATGCAGGATAACAGAGAGTTATAAACACATTATATCAATCACTCTAGATAAACTAAGTATACAAGTTGTTGGGGTAAACAGTTGCATTTGGTTGCATTAAATTACATTAGTGTAGAAGTACATTACATACTCATACCTTGTGATACTGACCAACTTTGTAAAGGGAATCTAAGGGAAATTCGCTAGAAAAATAATCATTTTATACAAACGTTCGACCGTGGGATTGCATTTAGTATGGAAAGTAAAAATTTTGTTTGCTGGTCTAACGACCAATTAACTACTTTCCTATAGGTTCCAAATCATCTTTTCATACAAACGTTCTATCGTGTGATTGCATTTAGTATGGAAAGTAAACATGTTTGTTTGCTGCACTAACACTCTGTGCTATGAATTTATGTTAGTAATTTTTTACACTCATACTACTACATCAATATAATTAAATTAAAGATTGAAAATAACAACATGGCTGTAACATGTTTATAAACAACTAGTGTTTACCCGCGCCTTCGTCCGCACAAATTATATACCATATATTATATACCATACCAGATTTTAAGTCAGATCATAAGCTGTCAAACAAAAAAAGTTTCATCAAAATCGGTTGAGTCGTTTTTGCGTGATGCGCGAACAAACAAACAAACAAACAAACAAATAAACAAACAAACACACAAACAAACAGACAGACAAAATTTCTAAAAAAGGTTGATTTCGAGTCAAGGATACCTAAAAACCATATCGTAATCTTTTTTTTGTAAATATCTTCAATGTACAGACACACTTCAGTTACAGTTTTATAATAGTTTAGATTAGATAATATTCAATAAGTATATCATTTGAATGACAAAAATTTTTTAAAAGATATTTGAAACTCTTTTAATAATTCAACTGAAATAAATATCTTTGACATGAAATAACGCACATGATTCTAATTTGTAGGCCTTCGCCCAACTAAAGGATTTTTCTTATGATGATAATAATTAATTAATATAATTATAAACATAATTTTATTTATTTATATTTTCAATCTTATTTTTCGTTATTTCTTTAACTATTATTTATTCTATTTAAAAAAAACTGTACTAGTTAGTAAAGTTCAGAAAAATGTTATGTTTTCTAAAACACCCATACATTTTTGTTAAACATTCAAATTCCACACTATGCAATCAAACACAACATTTAACAGTACTTAAACAGACAGAGTTATCTAGCCCAAGTGAAGGAAAAGGTTGATGTCGTGTCGTACCAGGAACTCAAGACACTAGCGGAAAACAAACAAGAGTGGCGAATACTCCACCGACAAGAGCGTAGCTCTTAAATAAGATGATGATGAAACAAAATAATAAATGCATTTGAAAATTTCTTTTATTATTGGTAATAACATGCTTTCTTTTCATTTGGCAAATATCATTAGATACAACATTTGTTAGTTTCCACAAGACACATTATAACATTGGTAACAAAAACCCAAGATGCACAAATCCCACATTAAAACTATATTCAAATAAGATAATAAGTTCTGATTGTTCAAACAAAAATTCGAATTTCATAAACATGACAATTGTAATTTACTATTTAAGATACATTACAGAAAGTCAGGACACATGTTGTTTAACGTCATAAGTAACCAGCAATGTATCCTGAATTGTCATTGTAAATAACAATTGTCATGTTTATGAAATAGGCCTCTGGGGCCTTTACAATGACAATTTACGATGCAAATTTTAGGACACATGTTTAATGGCATAAGTAACCAGCAATGTGCCCTGAATTATCATTGTAAATTATTATTATCATGTTTACGAAATATGCCCCCGATAGTTAGTCATGTATTAATAAAGGATACCAATCAAAACAAGCTTTTAGTTTTAAATGTTTTTGAGGCACTGAATGTGTATTTTGGGTCTTTTGTATCTCAATGTATTTAGTACCTTCTTCTTCCATTCAGGTCTCATGTCGATGTTTGATTGCACATTCGAAAATAAAAAGTAACAATTTTACCACATCAATTAAGGTTATATAGGGTTATTTTAAATTAGTTGGCGAAACTGAACCAGGGCACTTGTTAAAGATAACAGATTAACAAAATTATTATTTTCGTACGTATCGTACGCAGTACGCGGCCGGCGGGCCCTCGGAATCATATGACTCTGCGGCGGGTGATTACCACGCAATTGTACTTGGTAACAAATACCAAATGCGTTTATTAAGTTTCACCAACTAATTAAATTAAACCTTATATTTCATGCTTTACGTGTGAGACGCAATTTCATTCAAACAATAATTTTGTCTTGAAAAGACGAGGGTCAAGACCTGTGACTACAGTCACAACAGAATTTTTAATGTTATTTTATTTAGTTATTATTATTTTTAATCATTGTTGTGAAATCAAAATGAGAACAGATGAGAAAAGTCGAAAGCTAGTCTGGATGCCCTTCATTGTTCTTGCGGCGTCGTGAGCCATAGTAATTATCCTTGGAAGTTCTTGCCGAGAAATGCTCACAAGAGTGAAGGGCCTGCTTGGTAAAAGTCTAGTAGCCTGCGACAGGAATTTAGGAGGGGATGATCCCCCTACCTCTCCCTTAAAGTTTAGGAGTGAAGAATTTTTTAATTTTTGAGAGAACTTTTGGCTGGCTTTCTTACAAAAAGGGGGATTTTCAGTACCCTAATTTAGGGGCAGGATGTTAGGTTAGGGGATCCGCCCTCCCATGCCCTTAGGGGGGAGGGCAGAATAACAAAACAGTGGGGTTTTTAGACAATCTAACAAAACATTTCAGGGCACTTATGAAAAGAAATGCCTAGCCTTCTAACCTTTGTGCACTTCAACTTGATTGTGATCTACCCGCCCCACTCTCCCCCTTCCCTTCTCGAAAACGGAGGGTTTCCTCACTCCGTCCTTTGGGTGATGGGATGGGGGGGATCACCCTAGCCCATCCCCTCTTTAAATTCGTGCCACAGGATACTAAACCTGACCCGCCTGATTAACTAAATGCGAAAGAAGAATATAAAATAATAAAACACTTACTATGTAAGGTGCATCTCTTGTGTCTATGAGGACCTGGTAGAACGTGTGGGTCTTGCCTTTCACCTCCTTGCCTACGTTAGACAAGGAGTCCCCAGTCCCCTCGGATTCGCTGTCCTTCTTGTTCGTAGCATCACGGTCGTATACACGAGCGAGCCAGGGAAACAATATCACTCCTCGATAACCAAACACTTTGTGCAACACTAGCTGACCGGTATCATATTTCCCTGCTGTTTTAGGCGACTCTAGCTTCCCAACCTCTGCTAATCTAACAAAGAAATTTTTAAAATTTATAGGTTATGTACGCAATTGATAAATTCAAATTACATAAAATTGATACTTACCTGGTGTAATGGGCTACTTGGCTTAGCAGGATTCTAGAAGCGGTTAATCGTAGAGGATTTGTTGGTACAAATCTTAACAATATCTCCATTTTATCATTGTAATTCTGTTTTTTTTTTATTATCGAAATGTTTTTGTTTGAATGACAGTGACTGACAGTGACAGACAGACAGCAGCAAACCCATCGATTTCCTGCCTGTACTGTAGATGGCGTAGCTGAAGTGTATGACGTCACAAAATACTGCTATCTCTTTAAACTCTAATGCTTGTGTAGAAGACAGCAAATATCTCTTACGTCTTTTGAAGCGTTCTGATTGGTGGATTTTGATTGTTCTTCCAGCTGCATCTGACAGTGACACTGACAGTTGTTGTTCAGTTTAGAAATGGTTTACATAATATTCGCTTACATTGGCAGAAACAAAATATTGTGTTGCTTTGCTTTGTAGCAAAAATCAATGTTCTTGCTTTGTAGACTGATTCTCTAGAAAATCGAAGACAGGCTGCCGTCGATAACACACCGATTGACTGTAAACATTTGAATAATAGAATTCGGAGATTCGGCTCTCCGAATCCTAAATCTAAATCTCTCCTAAATCTCCTAAATCTCTCCTAAATCTCTCCCTACGAACAAATAATATTATTTGTTCGTAGGGAGAGACGGAGGCCGCGTCGTCGGCCTTCCGCCGCGCTACATCGTTTTTTTTGCAGAAATCTGTTTGATAATTTCTGAACGAAACCCAGGGCAAAGTACTCGTGTTTGTTGTCATTTCATTTAAATTTATTATTTATTTTATCAGTTTACCTCGAACTTTAACAACGGTATCAACATGTTAGGTGCATTCTCTAAAACAATTCAAATATTTGGTAAGTTAATAATTCAAACAGTTCTTCCACAAAACACTTAAAATAACTACGTAAACTTGAACCCTTAGCCAAGGTCTAAATCAGAGAATTCTTTAAAAACTTGCAGCTCCTGCAGCTGTGAAGCAATCGCGATGCATCGCATCACTATCCTCCTTACCAGACACCTACCAGATGCTGTACAAGACCTGCCGAGACTTCGCAGAGGGAGAATTGAAGCCGAACGCTGCAAAGTATGATCGCGAGCATTTATACCCTGGAGACGCGATTAAAAAGATGGGAGACCTTGGTCTGATGTCTATAGCTGTGCCGGAGGAGCTTGGGGGAGCTGGGTTGGACTACCTGGCCTACGCGATAGCTCTTGAGGAGATATCGAGGGGATGCGCGTCGGCCGGCGTGATCATGTCCGTCAATAACTCGCTGTACCTTGGACCGGTGCTGCATTGGGGCACGGATAAGCAGAAGGAACAGTTTGTGACCCCGTTCTGTGTTGGTAAGTATTTTTTCAGTACCTTTAATCGGCCGTTCCAAAATAAATAGCTGAATAGGCCATTTTGATACTTTTTTTGTTCAAATGTAGCAAAATTGAGGTGTGGTGCTCCGTCGTGGTACCACAGCACCGAAAAGGTGTCTAACCTATATTTAAAAAATTGTACAAGATAGGTACGCAATTGTATGTTAAAAAATAAAATTGTTTGTTGCGGTTTTTCACTCCAAAAATTATGTCTACCTCTGCCGCAGTATGTTTTTCTCAATAAAGTCTTTCGTTTAAAAGTTTTTCGCATAAAGTATGTTTTTCTCAAAAAGCGGACATAATTTACAACACTTTTTAGTCGTGAAAAATTGTACATTAATTGTATGTTCATTTAACATACAGGAAATAGGTTGAATGCAAGTCGGCTTGCATTGTAATACTTATATTAAATATAATATAAATATAATATGCAGAAACATTGATCTATACTATGCAACCAAACCTCAAATTCATTACTTTTCCATCCTTATGACCCATGTTTCGGACCGCATACTAGGGGCTTATCAAGCAGTCAAGTGATGATAAATTATATCATATTACAGACAATATTAAAAGTATTAATATTATGAATTGATGACAAAAAGAACAAACTTACAATTATTGTGATATTTGTTCTGATGATAACTTAATTGTAATGTGTATTAATATTGAGTAAGTAAGTTAAAAGCAATTTCGTTGGATTAAATTTTATTATGATACAGGCAGGTTGTGGTTTCCACCATTTATGAAGATATAATTTTTAATTTATTTCGTTTTTTCCAGAACCATGTTGATTTTAAAAATGTTCTAACTGCTGGGCGATTTTGATTTTTTTTTACGCTATAGAATAATCATAAATCAATGCCTACATTGATTTATGATCAGTTTTCACCAGTTCCAAAGTTTTATTTATTCTCAGAAAAATGAATTTTTATTATAATTATTTTTCAATTCAATTCAAAATCATTTATTCAATATGCCTGAAGAGCCTGAAGCACACTTATTAAACGTCAATTCTTTTTTAAGCTACCACCGCGTCGGAACGTGTTGTCGCTGTAGAGAAGATGCGGCCAGAAACTCTATAGCATCTCATTAGCTGAAACGTTGCTAACGTTATGCTTTTATCTTTACCGGATCCATATTGTTAGTCCTTAATTTATTAAATGTTGTCTATGAAGCTGATGAGACACTATTAGTTAATTAGCAGAGGTTATTTCACATTGTCGCTTATCGATTTTTTATGTGAAGTCTATGATTATTTCGTATGTGAAGTCCACCAATCCGCATTGGACATGCGTGGTGGACTAACGCCCATACACATCCCTGAGTTGCATATGCCCTGCAGTGATACGTAGGTTTATAGGCTGATGATGATGATTATAATGAATAGATAATAAAAACATTTACATAACACCTATTATTGTGACTCCAATGACCTAAATAAGTTTTAATTTCCATAACTTACTTCGAAACAATTAATAAATGCAAATTTTTATGGTTGCATACCTAAAGGTTGCAAAAGGGTTCCTATTACTAAGCATAAACCGCCATCCGTCTGTATGTCTGTCCGAACTAGGTCTGTATTTTTTAAACCATAAGATAGCCGGTTTACATTTTCATTTGAATTAGGGTTGAATATATAGTGTTATCTATATACTAATATTATAAGTAAAGAGGAAAGATTAGATTTTTGTTCCGAAACTACTGGACCGATCTGAATAATTATTTCACCATTAAAATGCTACATTATCCGTGATGAACATAGGCTAAAAAAACAGCCAAGTGTGTGTCGGGTAGATTCTAAGGAGGTACGAAGTTCGCCCCGGTCATCTTTTTACCTATATTTTTGATTGGCTAACAATAAGTTAAAAGTTTAGGGGGGTTCCCATTCAAGAAACGGTAATACGTACAAGCGTCAAACTTGGTGTGATAAATAGTGCATACTCCACGCTAAAATAACTACTTAAGGGTATATTATTCGGAGTGCGCTCCATACAAACGTACTATGGTGATATTTTCAATACTAACCAATTAATGTCAATGAAATTTTGCAGAAACAATCTAGAATCAAATTTCTATGCTTGTATGGAGTCAGATTTTCGTTAAAATGTATAGTTTTCAAGTTACAGTGCCTCAAAGATTTCCATACAAATCTTAAATTAATCCTAGCATTGAAACTGTATATTTTAACGAAAATCTGACTCTATAGAAGCATAGAAATTTGTTTCTAGATTGTTTCTGCAAAATTTCATTGACTTTAATTGGTTAGTATTGAAAATATCACCATAGTACGTTTGTATGCAGCGCGCATTTTCGCTCTCGGAATAATATTCTCTTAATAATAAAAACCTGCCAAGTGTGAGTCAAGCTCGCGCTAAGAATCCTCGAGAGAGAGTTTGATGGTCTGATCATTCCCTCGTGTGTGGTACGGAACCCTCGATGCGCTAATTCGACTCGCGTTTGGTCGGTTTTTTATATTTCGTTCAACGCAATGGTGACGTCTTAATAGAAAAAGTATAGTACATATAACTTTATCAAAGGGTGACGTTATTGAATATTTTGCATGATTTACCTTTGAATTTGAATAAAGATTCTACATACATATATACATACATAAGCTCACGCCATTGTCCCATGGGGGTAGGCAGAGACCACGGACCGCCACACGCTACGACTCTGACACACCTCTTTAGCCTCATTCACATTCATACATGTCTTCATGCACTTCCGTCGATTGAGGGTGCTACGCACTTGTCCTTTTCGGAAAAGATCATTGATTTGATCATGGTATGTTTTCCTCGGACGGCCTCTCCCAACACTTCCGCTCACCTTTGCTTGATAAATTTCATTCGTTAGTCTTCTTTCATTCATTCTCTCTACGTGACCGAACCATCTAAGCATACCCCTTTCAATCCTTGTTACTATATCATCCTTCAACTTACACCAATCCCTTATCACACAGTTCTTGATTCGATCAACCAAAGTAATACCACACATACTTCGTAAGGAGCGTAATGTCTGTTATCGAATATTTTAATTAAATTAACTGTTTGAAAAAACCTAACATTCCATTTGGTTCCAGTCGTAGAAAATGCCATTCCTTTTCTTCTAAGATGGAATCGCAGTGTTTTCGTCGGTAAAGACGAAGTGTTTTAGTAATAAGACCGCCTTATGTTCACGTAGTTCTAGGTCGATGTTCACGTTATTCTGTTTTTGCCATACCATACCTATGTCATGTTCCATTCCTTAAAAGGGAAAAACAGAACCCTTATAGGATTTCCGTGTGTCTGTCCGCCTGTAAGGACCCTTAAACTAAGGTCTACGGTCACCTGGAGGCTTAGGTCTAGAAAAATCTAATTTTTAAGTCAACGCAATCAAAATCACCTGGAGGCTTAGGTCTAGAAAAATCTAATTTTTAAGTCAACGCAATCAAAATATACTGCCATTTATGTCACATATTTCGATACTCGTAAACTCATTCATCAAAACGTTTATGGTTTTTTGGCGATTACAAACTTACTTTTGCAGTCCTTACATTGCTCGCAGAACCGATGGCCGATGGGGCCGGAAGGTTCTCGAGTGGGGGCCGCGTACCGGAAAGCGCAGCGTGGGTAGGCCCCCCACACGGTGGACCGACGACCTGGTGAAGGCGGTGGGAAACCGCTGGATGAGGGCAGTGCAGGACCGATCGTTATGGCAATCCTTGGGGGAGGCCTATGTCCAGCAGTGAACGTCCATCGGCTGAGATGATGATGATGATGATATACATAATTAAGTTTATACGGAACCCTACAGGTTCGACTCGCACCTGTCTAGTTTTTTAGAATATCTTAACTTAGACTAAGGGATAAGAGTTTCTCTTTGTAGGCTAGCAAACTCAAGTATGGATTGTAAATTCCAATGTAATTGCTCTTCCAGGAGACCCGATAGGCTGTTTCGCGCTATCAGAACCAGGCAACGGATCCGACGCCGGCGCAGCCTCGACTACAGCCAAAGATGGCGGCGACAAATGGATCATAAACGGCACAAAATGCTGGATCACCAACGGCTATGAAAGCAAAGCCAGCGTCCTCTTCGCTACCACAGACAAAAGTCTTAAACACAAAGGAATTTCTGCCTTTATAGTTCCAAAGCCTACTAAAGGTTTAGAATTAGGTAAGAAGGAAGATAAGTTGGGTATAAGAGCATCGTCGACTTGTTCTTTGATATTTGAAGACTGTGAGATACCGAAGGAGAATATTCTCGGGCAGCCAGGCCTTGGGTTCAAGATAGCTATGATGACGTTGGATGCCGGTAGAATTGGTATCGCTTCACAGGCTTTGGGGATTGCACAGGTAATTTTAATACTTTCTTTTACCAAAGTGCATGTTTAGTTTGGTAGTCTAAAGCACCCTCTTAATATTTACACCCTATAGTGAAACCCTCCCTGAGAGCAGGCCTGCGCCCTGCAGTGGGACGTATATGGGCTGTGATGATGATGATAGTGTGGAAGCTCCAAAGACGATAACGAGCGAACGATAACGAGGCGTCGAGGCATGGGGGGGAATAGGTGGGAATTATGAGGTAAACGACATAGACAAACGAGGTGTAAATAAGGGTTGAACTACACATGGCCGCACGCGATCGCACTTTTCCGGCGCTCCCTCCTTTTCTGTCACTCAGGAACGTCATTTGCTAGAGCATATAAAATAGACGGAACGCGATCGCACGCCGCAGGTGAGCTCTTTCCTGAGTGACAGAAAAGGATGGAGCGACGGAAAAGTGCGATCGCGTGTGGCCATGTGTAGTTCAACCCTATGGCAGAAAATGGTTAAAAAATTAAATTAAAAAGTCATTTATTGCCTCAATTTTTCTTACTAGTACGGTCCCCAATAGACATCAAGACAACTTCCGTGGGACTCAGCTCCGCCATACAGACTACTGGTATGTACTTGTTGGGTATGTTTTCCTGAACACAAAAAGTGCGGTAGTCACTTCCTAAGGGTATGGAGGGGGGAGCTGTGACGTAGTAAAGATGGCGGCCGACCCATTCTATTAACGGTAATTTCTAGATAACTACTAAACCGATTTACTTAAATAAGGTGTCAAATGAAAGGCCATGTAATGTACATTATTTGATTTTTGATTGCTAATATCCAATGAAATAACTTAAAAAAACATCTTTTTTTTTAAAATCCAAATTTTATTATGTAAATAGCTCGGTAACCGTTAGGATTGTTCAAATTTAACTAATTATAAAACGTTTTGCTACTTTTATCTGGTTTTTAATAAACTTTAAATCATTACAATCGAGTAATAAATGACGAAGTTACAGTCGTTTTAGTGAGCGGAGTCCTGGTACGAAGAATCTCAAATTGATGTAACTGGACTGGTTTTCTATTAAATTACTAGTAAAAAGTATGATAATTATACGTACACGAATATGAAATTGTAATAGTAATGTTTTATAAGAATTTAGGTAAGTACTAGGGTATCATCATCATCATCATTTCAGCCTTTTTATACGTCCATGATGAACATGGGCCCTAGTGGGGGACTAGGGCATGCTCCCGGGAAATCCTGGTACCGAAAATACCGGATAATAATTAATTAAATTGCTTTCTAAAATCTTCAGTAAGTAGAATTAATTATACTTTAAATGGTTTAAAATAATCCAATGTAATGATAATTCTCCCTTATAATTTTTATAATTTTCATATCATGTCGATCTTGTGAGGGACTGCGCTTTCCGGTACGCGGTCGCCATTCAAGAAGTGTTAGGCCCCATCGGCCACCTGTTTTGCTTGCCATCTGCCCAGTCCATTCCCACTTGAGTTTAGCAATTTTTCTAGTTATATCGGCTACCTTGGTTCTTCTGCGAAGCTCATTTCTGATTTGGTCTCGCAGGGAAACTGTGAGCATAGCCGTCATAATTGCCCTTTGAGTGAATTTTTGCCTTTTCATGAAGCCTTTAGTGAGCGATCACGTCTTAGTTTCATATGTCATCACAGGCAGTAAGTACTGGTCAAAAACTTTCTTTTTGAGACAGAGAATGCGGTATTTGGGACTACAAGATATTAAGTATCTTCCCGAACGCTGCCCAGTCGTGTTCAATTTGAGGCTTAGACCTGCGGACCTACTAACTGGACAGTTTATCCCAGTTATACATAATCGTTAACAACCTTGAGCACTAAGTTTCCAATCTTCACAGGAGTGGGTATAACTCAATGTTCTACCTTTTACGTTCTACATTAGACATGATTTTCGTCTTGTCCATGTTCATTTTTAAACCAACTAGTTTGGACGCTCTGCTTAGGTCATCGAGCATTCTACTGAGGTCTTCCACAGTCTCAGCATTGGGCAATGACAACTAAATTTGCGGCAAACCAAAGGTTAGTTATGTTCTAGCCGTTTGTTGATGTCCAGCGCTTTCCAGAACATAATCTAGAAAACGTCTCTTAGTGCAACGATGAGTGAACCGTATTGGAGAAATTGCATCTCCCTGTCCTACATCTGGCTGCGGAAGGATAGGTTTCGAGTTCTGGTCTTATATTTAAACTGACATAGAGGCGCACTTCAATGAACCGGTCAACTGAGCGTCACTGGAGAGGCTGCAGTACAGCCCAGGTCTCCTTTGAATCAAAGGATTTCTACGAGAAAGTTTTCGATTCCATCGAGTCCACAAACGCTAAGAAAAGAGGTAAATTATACTCTTCGGTCTTTTGTATAATATGCTAGAGCGTGTGTATGTGGTCTACGGTGCTGAAGCCTTTTTGGAAGTCGTCGAACCTGCGCGCTAGACAGTTCGCAACGACTGTCGACAGCTCATGGCTTAAAAGCGAAATCAACAGCATAGTGCTTCAGGAGGGCATTCTTGCCTTGTTTAAACCGTGGAACAGTCACGGAATAGAACATAACTAACCTTTGGTTGCCAAAAATTTTGTTGTCATGGCCCAATGCTGAGACCGTAGGACCTCAGTAGAATGCCTTGACCTTGCAGAGCGTCCAAACTAGTCGGTTTAAAAATGAACATGGAAAAGACGAAAATCATGTCTTATGTAGAACGTATAAGGAAAACATTGAGTTCTACCCACTCCTGTGAAGATTAGAGACTCTGTGCTCAAAGTTGTTGACGATTATGTATAACTGGGATAAACTGTCCAGTTATTAGATCCGTAGGTCTAACCTTCAAATTCACCACGACTGGGCAGCGTTCGAGAAGATACGTAATATCTTGTAGTCCCAAATACCGCATGCTTACTGCCAATGATGCCATACCGGACTTAGACGTGATGAAAAGGGTGACTCTTGAAAAGGGTGAAATTCGTTCCAAGGGCAATTATGACGGCTATGGTCATAGTTTCCCTGCGAGACCAAATCAGAAATGAGCTTCGCAGAAGAACCAAGGTAGCCGATATAGCAAGAACAATTGCTAAACTCAAGTGGTAATGGACTGGGCACTTCTTCATTCATTCTTGAATGGCAACCGCGTACCGCACAGTCCCTCACAAGATCAACCGACGACCAGGTGAAGGTGGCGGGATCCCATTATTGGATAAGGGCAGTGCTGGACCGGTCGTTGTGGCGATCCTTGGGGGAGGCCTTTGTCCAGCAATCGACATCTTTTGGTTGTGATGATGATGATCAATATGAAAATTGTAAAAGTTACAAGAGATAATCATTATTTCATTAGATTAATTAAAAATTTCCATAGTATAATTAAATCTACTTACTGAGGATTTTAGAAAGCATTTTAATTATTTATTAATTAAATTGTTGAGTACCGAAAGTATCGAAAGAACCGGGATTTATTTCCTGAAGTACCGGTGCTAGATAGCCTCAGAAATCCCGGGAATTCTCGTTATTTTTGGTACCAGGATTTCCCGGGAGCATGCCCTAGTCCCCCACTAGGGCCCATGTTCATCATTGGACGTATAAAAAGGCTGAAATGATGATGATGATGATACCCTAGTACTTACCTAAATTCTTATAAAACATTATTATTAAAATTTCATATTCGTGTACGTATAATTATCATACTTTTTACTAGTAATTTAATCGAAAACCAGTCCAGTTACATCAATTTGAGAATCTTCGTACCAGGACTCCGCTCACTAAAACGACTGTAACATCATCATTTATTGCCCGATTGTAATTATTTAAGGCTTATTAAAAAGTTAATAAAAGTGGCAAAACGTTTTATAATTAGCTAAATTTCCACAATCCTAACGGTTACCGAGCTATTTACATAATAAAATTTGGATTTAAAAAAAAATATGTTTTTTTAAGTTATTTCATTTGATATTAGCTTAACATGAACGCATGTATGAAATCAAATAATTAACATTACATGGCCTTTCATTTGACACCTTATTTAAGTAAATCGGTTTAGTAGTTATCTAGAAATACCGCTTAATAGAATGGGTCGGCCGCCATCTTTACTACGTCACAGCTCCCCCCTCCATACCCTTAGGAAGTGACTACCGCACTTTTTGTGTTCAGGAAAACATACGCAACAACTACATACCAGTTGTCTGTATGGCGGAGCTGAGTCCCACCAAAATCGTTATTTGAAGACTTTTGGACAAATGGGGACTGTACTATACAGTCTAAGTACACAAAAAAGTATTATTACACAATTGAGACAAAACATCGTATGGAAACCAGCCGCCGTAGCCTGTACAGAGATACACTTTGTACCATAGCATCAAGCACGTATCCAGACTTTTGTTTCGGGGGGGACATTTAACTTTCGGGGGGGGGGGGGGGGGGATATTCATAGAAAAACAATGAAAAAGTAAGAAATGTTCGGATTTCGGGGGGGATAAATCCCCCCCCCCCCCCCCCTGGATACGTGCCTGCATAGCATAGCGTAAATACAATAAAGTACAAAGTGAGCGCGCGCGCTCGGCGATCGCGACAGGCCAAATCGTGGGCGGGGTGCGGTGCGGGTGGCGGGGGGGCTTGTCCCAGTACCAATTTACCTGCGCGCTGTATCAATACGGTGCCTCACCCATCCGCACACCGCGCGAGCGCCTCTGCACTCCGCGCGAGCAAAGACCCGCCGACTTTATTTTATTTACGCTATGACCATAGTAAGCAATGCGCTTGCTTGATCTCTGCCACTCGCGCCTGTCGAATACCTACGTCACGCGCTCTACGAAGTAATAACAACGCTTAGTCAACCTTCTTTAGATACATTTTTGCGCGTACCATCTGGCAGTAGGTAATTAAAAGCGATGGAATTTATAGTATTCTAAGGTATTGATGTATCTATTACGTAAGTAACTAGCAATCAGTGCTTTCGTACTGTAGGGTTATTCATGTGGTTTTTAGACGAAGCCATTATAAGTGGCGACGGGCTCACCCTCGTCACACTGGACAGAGTTTCGGTACTACTGGTGAAACGTGGATGTTCTGAGGTTTCAGAATATCTCTGACTACCCCCTCGGGGAATATAGTCATGAGCATATGCATGCATGCATTTTAGACGAATGATGATGATAATTCTCAATTCCAGGCATCTCTCGACGTAGCAATAGAGTACGCGTCTAAACGCATAGCGTTCGGCAAGCCGATCACCAAGCTGCAATCTATCCAGAACAAGCTGGCGGACATGGCGATGCAGCTGGACGCCGCCAGGCTGCTGACCTGGCGCGCCGCCTGGCTGAAGGACAACAAGCAGCCTTACACCAAGGAGGCTGCCATGGGGAAGTTAGCCGCTTCCGAGGCAGCCACTTTCTGTTCCCATCAGTGCATACAGGTATTCATTTATATTTCTTTTTATCTGACAAATACAGCATAGCTCAAGTGACTGCTTATTACTGCGGACTATGGAGGGACCACACCAGTGACGGCGAAGCGCCCTCGTAAGTTAACCAGTGAATGAACTTAAGCAACCTGCCCAATGACAACCCTAAGGGCAAGGGGTACGGCCCTCGGCAATGGGCGTTACTGGGACTATGCGGCGGGTTGGGTAGTGGGGTATGTGAGAACCGGCCAGCGACGTGCAGAGATCGCGACTGTCCACCTCGGCGACGACGGGGACCTATATTATTACGGCGACGCAACACGGAGATGATTGTTATCGGTCGTTTTGGCTTCGACTATATAGCCAGTTGGATCCGACTGCTGCAGTCGATCCAGAACAAGCTGGCGGACATGCAAAGCGTTTCCGGCTCGAGATGAAATACCTACCACTAAACGGTCACCCATTCAGAGACTGACTGACCGGTCCTGACGTTGCTTAACTTAGGTGATAGCTTCCAATACTTACGAAGTAACTATACTCCATTCCAAATAGCAACGAAAAGGTCATATTTAATTACAGAAACAGAGATTTGGAACATTTACTCTCACTTATTCTTAGAACAGCTTTAGTAACGTCCAAGATATGTCGGATAATACATCTTTCTGATAAATTTTAATTTGCTTATCAGAATTGGCCAAAAAGCTAAATAGGAATCGGAAAATCTCGTCGTCCTTATTTGTAATGCAGTATAGTAATATGTGTCAATATTGAAGCTCCATACGTCATCGAGCATAAAAAATGGATAAAGCTACAATAAAGTAACGTTTCCAACATCCCTATTCCAGATTCTGGGCGGAATGGGCTACGTGACGGATATGCCGGCGGAGAGGCACTACCGCGACGCGAGGATCACCGAGATATACGAGGGCACCTCGGAGATACAGCGGCTCGTCATCGCCGGGCAGCTCATCAAGGAATATGGCCTCTAAACTGTAGATACTACCAGAATTAACCGTTTCAAGTTTGTTTTTACAAGACAATTTATAGGAGATAGTTTGTGATGAATTAACATCTCCGATCTTAGCCCGTGTCGTTAAAATTATCAGTTTAGGGTTAGCAATACGATATTTCTCGCGCGCTCTTATGATATTTTTTAAGCAGGATTTTGACCTGCAATAATTGATCGTAGATTTTTTTCCCAAGGCCTTTGAGATTTGGCCTTGACAGTAAGCTTGCGATAAATTGCAGCTCTAAAGTGTACTCTCGGAGTGCTGAAAAAAATCTGCTGTTCAATTGAGTCGTGTATAGTCTATCTATAAAGTCGTGGCATGAATGTTTGAGGACAGTGCCGGACTGGGACCTGAAATCGGCCCGGGCATTTTAGAGACAGTCGGCCCTCCCAACGGTACAGTAGTTTTGTATGGCACAGCTGTTTTTTTTCGCGATTTCGATGTTGGCTCCATAGTTAAAGTTGTTTAGTTTCATGGTCTGAAGCACCCATGTGATGACAGTTGAGGAACTAATCATTGTAGTATGGTGGTGTTGCCAGGTTATGCTTGATTTTGAAGTTCTTGCGTGGAGACAGCGCCCTCATTTTTTGCCAAGACTTTATAGACAGACTGTAGGTACTGCAGTTTTGTATGGAACAGCGGATTATTTTTGCGATCTCGAATTTGGCTCCATACCTCCATACCTAGTGACAGTTGTTCAGTTTGATGATCTGACCCCTTTAAATTACACTACCCCATTCTGTTACACCCCGTATTACTTTTGATAAATATCGTAATATAATACCATTAATACTACCTCAATAAAATAATGCAGCTTTAGTCCAATCTATGTTAATTTGTAAATGTAATTCATTCAAACTTGAAACGGTTATAATTATGTTCAACTGTCTCTGTACAAGAATGAGTGATTGTGTTCAATATGTGCAAAGGAAACATCTAAGCAGTACCCAACATGTTAACTAAGTATAAGAAAAGTATAAGAAATATCTAGTACGGACAGCATCAGAGAAATCGGACCCCCCTACGCTTATACACATTAAGATAGAGGGTCAGGTTTCTCTGATGCTGACTGTACGTATACATGTTGTTACCATAGTGCTCTACCACGCCTTCATCGTAAGTAAACTATACTACGATTTTGTAGTAGTCTCTCAATTTTCCTAAGTTCCAAAAAAAATTATTCTGGCTACAAAGAAATGACACGCCATGGTGGTTAAATCGTTCTAGTTAATGGCCTATTGCGAGTAGGCGACGGACTTTGCCCTCGCATGAAAATTTGCTAATGTCATAGGGCCCTATGTAGAAAATATTTAATTGTAAGTGTATAAAGTTTAGTATAAAGATCAATTGTATTTTGATATTTATTGGGTTTTTATTAGCTCGAAAAAATTTTGATAAACAACAAAAAATACGAAATAGTTTTGATTAGTAATTTATTAGAACTAGGTTTTTATAGAAATTTTACAAGTGAAATGACAATTTTTAATGAAGATTTTAACTTGCAACGTGATTTTGTATGAAATGTCTTAAATAAAACGTAATACAAATATGTACAGAAAAAGTAAAAAATCTCAAAAGAATGTAAATAAAATAAATGCTTATACAAGTACATAGACTTTGGCTATTATTAATTAATACTTATTACTGGCCGGGGCCTGAAAGGGATTTGTCCATGAATTTCCTCTTAGCAAAGCACAGCCACCATTTGCTGGGCTTCCCATCTTCTGTGGCGAAAACCTGGAAAAGAAGACATGTTACAGTAAAAACTTATAACAGGGCAAAACCACTTTTGACTGCAAATATCTTATCTGGCTAAAAGCTTAGATTAATATAAAATGAATGGATAGGCCTTACGCGAACATTTCAAACCAGAAAAATTAGGCAAAACAAATGAAAGGTTTACTTCAAATTTGTATGCAAGTGCCCTAGATTTGACAGATAATGGCGCTAGTTTGTATGGACCAAGTGCACCAGTAGTTTGCTTCAACTTACCGCGCTTTAGGCCTATCCATTAATTTTGTTTTGATCTAAGGCTAAAAGACGAAAATATTGCTAGGGGTTTTACACCTAGTACAACATAGAGGTACGACAAAGTGACAATCTTGTTTTCTCAAAGATAGCATACTAGATCCTCTGGACTAAAAAACAAGAGTGAAATACTATAGTGTGTTAGGGGTATTAAAAGCGATTGGACTAACCTTTTCGCACACCCGAGTACCAGTTTCATGTCTCAATTGAAGCAAGTACTGTCTCATCAAATCTGAAACAATAGCAAATAGTTTTTTTTACTCCCACAAAACATAACACTACATAACAATTTAAAATGCTACAAAAATACACCAATAGAACACCATGTAAGTAATATGTTTTATTTTATAATTAATGGTCTTTTGTGCGTTAGCAGTGCACTTCCGCCAGTGTCAATGAGTTTGTGGGAGTGTCTATCCCAATCTCAGGGAATGTATTTGTTCAAGAACAGGAAAAGATTGCGGAGCCTCGTGGCAGGCAAAAACGTGACGCGCGAACACCACACGAGACTAGTGTTCGTGTCAGAACCTGCAACGTAACTCCCTATATTTTATTCTATAGCAGAAATATAGCATTAAATAATATAATACAGCCATCCTGGCTGGCAGAACAGGGTATTGATTTTCAGATGAATGTTTTCCCCTCTTCTCCCTTCTGTTACCGCGCCTGATATTGGACTGGACTTCAGCCCACAACCTGTCAATCCAGGGCTTTGAAGCAGGGTATATTAATCAAGAATACTAACCTGACTCTTGAGGACTGGCAGGCTTGGCGTAAACAGAGTTCAGCGGGAACCCAAACTCTCCGGGAATGTCAAACTTGGATATAGCAAGCATGTACATCTCCTGTTGGCCCTGGTTCTTGTTGGAGCACTTCTGGAGGCGCTTGAGGCACTCAGAGATGTAGAGGGTCAGGTAGATCAGCACTCTGTCTGCGTCCGACTGAAATTTAGTACATTTTTATTATTATTAAATTATTTAATTCAACTTTGAAGCTATCTGACTATCGAAGCCCCAATTGCGCTCTCCTGAGTTAGAATTAAATTCATTAGACTCCAGGTAAAGTTGGTAACCCATGATTTGTATAAATAAACAACAGCTATTTTACCTGGAGTTAATTGCTAACCCAGGAGTGCAAAAGATTCAAGTCTCGTAATCAAATTATCACACGCTTCTTGTCTACCTATCAACACATTCACTGCTAAGCTCAAAACGAGTTATGTGTGCAACGGGCGAGTTGAGCACACCATGGTTCGAGCATTGCCGTTCCTCTACGTAGGTCATCAGAGTGGAATTGTTAAGTTGAAATTTTACACACATGTATGGTCTGATGAAAATACAATATTCAACAACAGGCGATGGAGGGAGGGTGGTAGAGGGATCTCTTTAATTTATTGTAGGAAAACACATGTATTTAATCTCATTTAGGACTTTATAGTCTCACTGCCATCGTAACTAATAAGTTTACGCCAGGCAGCCACATTATAGTAGGTAATTCATCAGCAGCAAATGTGTTTCCGTGTAATTTTTGCGAGTAGGAGCGAAGCTCCGAAGCGGCTCCCCCTGGAACCTGGTGGACCTGGTCTCCGGGTCAATCTGCCTGCCAAACGAGGCCGCAGGCCGAGCGTGAACACTTTCACTGCCGACGACCTACAGCGTAGGTCAGCGACAAATGGGCCGCAGTGCTAAAGAACCAACGTAACGAGTCAGTTATATTGCATTTCGGCTGTGCTTATGACTTACCGCGCGAGTCACCGACAACTTGACGCCTGCGCGGGTGACCCACGAGATGAGCCAGTTTATCGTTTCACGGTTACGACTGTCTGCACAACCTTCAAGGGTCAAGCTTCGCCTGTGCTCATGACCTACAGCGTGAGTCATCCAAACCTTACGCTGTGCGGGCCGACCCACAAGGTGAGCCGCTTTGGTCGTTTTACGTTACAACATTTTTAGCACTGCACGAGGATCATGATTTTGAGCTTAGCAGCGAAAGTGTTAACGTACCTAATAAAGTTGTGAATACTAGTAGCTGAATCAATTAGTACTGTACAAATTATTGATATACAGGGTTCGAAATTATCAAGATAATTATTTTCTTTGATAATTATCATGATAATTATCGGATAATTATCAGATAATTATCGGATAATTATCCAAGCAGATTCTTAGTTTTGAGAGAAATTTCTTACTAAAAGTTCTAAAACTGCTTTTTGTGCTTTAATACACTCTTATCTGTACCAAACAGCACCTAGTCTTTGGCATAATAGTTTCTCATCACAATGAATAAAAAATAATTTTGAAAAAAACTACAGAAAACAGTGAGAAAAATGATTTCGTGTTTGGGAGCACCTCTTCGCGAATCGTGGTCGGAAATACATGGCGTGACATTGCTAGCGCAAGCTTTTTGTGTTTCCAATCAATTTTATAATTATCAAGATAATTATCAAAGTATAATTATCAAGATAATTATCATGATAATTATTTCGAACCCTGTTGATATAACATTCAGTTTGTAATTAATTACACTTTTGGTCATACCATAAATGAGTTATCTATCTACCTGAAAATTAATAACAAGTTTATACAAACCTTGATCTCATAAAACCTAAAAAACACATTAGCCTTGAAGTAGTTGAGGGCTTCATCTATAATGTCGAGCTCGAGCTTGGCCTCGTTCGGGGCGGGGCCTCGGAATGTAGTCCGCAGAGGCACTATAGCCAGGTTCCCCACGGACTGCGTGTAGTCCGTCAACGTAGAGTGATACGCCTTTAAAATCAATATTATTCCATCAATAAAGAGTTGTAATGTAAGAATATGCATTTATTCTAGTTCCAAAGGACTTACCGGCATCGCAGTGATAAATAAGCAGTTATCTCGATGAATTTTCTGAGAGGTTTTTCGTCGCGAGTTTATTGATGATTTTCGTATTTATCTGTAGGATAGAATAGGTTTATCAATGTAAAAGATTTTATGTTTATTGTAACACAGGTTGTTTTAAAAGAAACTTGGTTTTAGATTGAATTTTTGCTATAATTAATAAAATTACCAACTCAATGATTCACCATCCGTTT
Source organism: Agonopterix heracliana (assembly GCA_963693445.1). Classification (NCBI taxonomy): domain Eukaryota; kingdom Metazoa; phylum Arthropoda; class Insecta; order Lepidoptera; family Depressariidae; genus Agonopterix; species Agonopterix heracliana. The sequence continues at coordinate 4,483,424 of OY856327.1, forward strand.
TTTCTGACACCACTTGTCTGTCAATCAAATTGTCAATCTGTCGTCATTAGTCATCAACACAAGCAATCCTATTCGTATGTACTTGTATCCGAACGTAAAACATGTAAAAAAGTTAGATACCAATATAGTTCTATGGAACTCACTAGATGGCGGTCTTTTATTGTCAATCTGTGTGACTGTAAATCTGAACAACTTTCCCTATGGAATATGGGTTTTTGGACTTTCCTTAAAAAAGTGCGGAACGGCCGATCGATTTTCTATGGGAGGTCCAAAACATTCTCGTTTTTCGACCCATGTTCCTTAGGGACAGTAGTTCCGATTCATGGTCTGAATACACCCTTAATGTTTCGTTACTCTCTAAAAACTAGTGGTGTATAATTTGTTAAGGGAAAATGTTTAATAAATAAATACAATTTTAAGGCTTTTAAGTTACGATTTGTGCTCGACAGATCTTACATAGGTACTACTTGCGCCATCTTTTAAATGTTTTTCGTACCTACTTTGGAAACGCTTTGAATTTGACGTTTGTTTGACATTGAATCTTTCATTCATAGAAAAAAATAATACCCTTTCACAATAGTAGCTTATCTATGAATAGTAGCTTATCTATGGCTTGTCTATGGCCTTTCATTTGTCAAACACACGTGTCCCGTGTGATTTTTTCCGTTTTCCAACAAAATTTATTGCTGAATGTAACCGTGAAAATGTCTAAATCATCAGAAGACAACGTTCTTTCAATACTAACAAGTATTAAGAATAGTCAGAAGAGTAGTGGAGAGCCTAAGGAAGATCAAGAGGAGGTTACTTCTTCACCTTCAAAGAGTGGTGATAAAAAGGAGACGGTAGACGTTAGAGGCAAACCGAAGTCTGGCAGATTCTGGAAAACTAAAAAAGAAAGGTAATACCTTCATTCTCTGGACGATTCTCTGGATCAGTCTACAAACACCATGTCACGGACTTGAAAAAAAGACGGACGTAATCTAGCCTAATCACGAGTGAAGCACCCATTTCTTTGGTGTGCGTGCTGTCACGCGGTACATAATGGTGACGGGTTGTAGGACCTGCGCCTACAGCTAGTGCATCTGTGTGAGTGTAGGTCCCTTGTAGAACAAACGAAAATGTAGGACCTTGCATGCTTCACATCTTTTTAGTGTCACATTACATTACGTTCATCTTTTTTTCATGTCTGTGCACCATGTGTTGATTTTTGATAACAACCTGTGTATAACAAATATGTGTCCCTCCCAACTCCATTTGTGCCGCCGTCTGAGAGCCTTCCGCCTGGACATGACTTGCCTTGGGCGACCTGGAAGTCCTTAAACCGACTTTGAACCCAGGGTGGTCACAGTAACATGGTCAGGTGAGGTTTCTTGGATGCGGAAAATGTGAGTTGCTTGTGTGGAGCTCCACAAACGATGGCCCATCTCGCATCGTGCCCTAACACCTGCACGCAGGAGGAGCTCATGACCGCTAGCGACGGTGCAGTATCGGTTGCCCAATTCTGGCAAGGTACTATTTAGTGACTTTGTTCTAGAGGTGGGCGCCGCGCCGGTTGACCCGTGCCGCCGCCGCCGCCGAGTTAGGCGCCGGCGGCGCCGGTGTCCGTCCGTGGTTGCTGTGTGCGTGCCTACTGCCGGCGCTAGTTGGCGTGCTAAACTGTACTTTTAGATGGGCTCTCCGCTGACGGCGCCAGTCGCTCATTTGTTTGCCGGCGCTGGTTATCCATATCTGGTTGCCAAGCTAGCTGCCAGCAGCGCCCCGGTTGCCGAGGTAGCTGCCGGCGCTAGTTACAGGCCTAAACTATACTTTACAAAGGCTACTCTCCGCTGACGGCGCCTGTCGCTCATTTGGTTCAGGGCGTTATCCATATCGGTGCCGGTCTGGTTGCCAAGCTAGCTGCCGGCAGCGCCCTGGTTGCCGAGGTAGATGCCGGTCGCGCCTGTTGCCGAGATAGCTGCCGGCTCTGACAGCCGATTTGGCTGCCGGCGCTAGTTACAGGCCTAAACTATACTTTACAATGGCTACTCTCCGCTGACGGCTCCAGCAGCTCATTTGGTTGCCGGCGCTGGTTATCCATATCAGTGCCGGCGCTGCTTGCCAAGCTAGTTGCTGGCAGCACCCCGGTTACCGAGTTAAGTGCCGGCGGCGCGGGCTGCCGACCTAGCTGCCAGCGCCGACAGCAAAGTTGGCTGCCGGCGCTTGTTACCGGGTTAAACTGTACTTTACATGGGCTCCCCGCTGACGGCGCCATCCGCTCATTTGGCTGCCGGCGCTGGTTATTTATATCAGTGGTTGCCAAGCTAGCTGCCGGCAGCTCCCCGTTTTTCACGTTAGATGCCGGCGCCGATTGCCGTACTAGTTGCTGGTGCCGATAGCCAAGTTGGCGGCCAGCACTAGTTACTGGGCTAAACTGTACTTTACATGGGCTCTCTGTTGAAGGCGCCAGTTGCTCATTTGGATGCCAGCGCTGGTTATCCATATCTGTGCCGGCGCTGGCTACCGACAGTGCCCTGGTTGCCGAGTTCAGTTCCGGTGGCGCTGGTTGCCGAGCTTGCTGCTGGCGCTGACAGCCAAGTTGGCTGCCAGCACTAGTTACTGGGCTAAACGGTACATTATATGGGCTCTCTGTTGACGATGCCAATCGTTCATTTGGTTGCCGGCGTTGGTTATCCATATCAATGCCGCCGGGTCCCAATGACGTTATTTTTGGTTGCCAGCGCCGGCAGCAGTCTCCAGAATCAGATTTCTCGAAATAATGCTGGAGATAACAAGCTTAAGTTCGATGTCAAGGAGTTGACATTTTGAGATAAGAAGAATGTGTTCTCAGGACTTTCTACACTTGCCGCGATTAGTCTAGCGATTCCTGCTAATACGAAATACGAACCCCGTTGTTTTTTCTACACCTGGATTGGTTTTGAATGCTGAGAAATCGCGTTTGTAGTTGTAAAAACATTTAACATCAGCACATTTTTCTTTTCATTTCTTATTGTGCATCTGGAGCTTCTAGATAATACATTTAACACCTAAAGTGTGGATTTAAAAAAAAAAACACCCGCGCCGCGGCGCGGCGCCGCCGCGCCGACCAATTTCACCCGGCGCGCCGCCGCCGGCAAATTTCGGTCCGGGCCCACCTCTACTTTGTTCAGAATTTGAAGTCGACATGCACACCAACCTAAGAATGTTGGCCACCATTGATTTATACAGCAGAGAAGCGTGAGGCTCTAAAGGTGCGTTCATACGCGTGCCGCGCAGCCCGGCAAGCTTAGGCAATTCGCTGTACATTGAGGCTTCTATAAAGTTAAGTAGTAACAATCACTTTACAGACGAGTTGATGTACAGCGAATTGCCTAAGCTTGCCGGGCTGCACGGCGTGCATGTAAACCCAGCATACTTAATCTAAGATATAAATGTAGAATTATCTACTCACCACACAGCCACAGCAGTAGAAAGAAAATTTTCATGTGCATGAAGCATATTGACTAATATTTCCTTTGCATAAAGCACTATAAAATCCTTAGATGAATAACAAAAGCTTCTTTCTTTTAGATTCTCAACGATAAACAAGACAAAAGGCCTTAGAAATGACTTCAAAAAGAAAACTGCTCTTCGTATAGACTTGAAACGTACAAAGGAACTATCTAAACAAGTCCAGGAAGAACTAAAGCAGAAAGAACTTGATCGCAAAGAACGAAGACGAGAAAACATAAAGAGGTCTCAGGAAAATAAGCAGAAGTCTGAAATCGTACAAGTAATAACGAATACGGCTAAACTGAAGCGATTGAGGAAGAAACAGTTGAGGTTCATTCAGAAAAGGGACACTAATAAAGAGGTGGAGGCTAGTAAATAAAGAATTGTTTCCTATTTTGTGGTTTTTTTGGTTTGGCGATGGGTCCACCAATAAAATAAACTCACGACCATAATCCCTTTCGGGGTTGACAGAACTGTTACAAGTGCATACTATCTTTCAAAGCATTCTACATTCCTATCCATACACAGAAAATAGAAAATGCATGAGGAATTTGACGAGGACTAATAATTAGTCTTAGGTCTAGAACTGTTGTGACCAAAAAAATAAATCATTCAAAATTTTCAGTGATTTATGACCTTTTTCTTAAAATTTTCGCTTCAGCGTAAGCGAAAAGTTTTTAATCTAAGCTTTCGCTGCTAAGCTCAAAATCATGATCCTCGCGCAGTGCTAAAACTGACGCCCCTCGTAGGTCGTGCGCACAGTCGTAACGCAAAACGACCAAAGCGGCTCACCTCGAGGGTCGGCTCGCACAGGCATGAGCACAGGAAAAGCTTGACCCCCCTCGTAGGTCGTGCGCGCACAGTCGTAAACATGAAACGATAAACTATAGGTCGTCAGCAGCGAAAGTGTCGCATTGTCACTAGTGTTGCAAATTAGAGACGATCGACGTAAAGGGAATGATTCCTTTTATTAAGGGGCCGTACATCCGAGAATTACTTATTTTTCGTTTTTTTCAAAATTTTTTAACGAAATAATACAAGTGAATACTGTGTAATCTAGTGAAATAATGATTAAAATGACTTCACTATATAGAATTTCTTTTCGAAAAGTTAAGAATATAAAGCATTTTTCATTTTTAGCATTAATTTAAGATATTATAAAAAAAATGTTTGAACCGTTTAGAATGGAACCATCATTCATAGGTGCTTTCATACTTCCGTTCCGCCCATGCCCCTGTTTGATTTGATACAGACTTCCAGGGACTCGTTATAGTAAGTACATTTCCCCCCACACTAGAGTCTTTCGAGCGTCGCCATACAAATTATGTATGTGTGCGTGTATATGTATAGGGTTTAGGAACCAGTACTGGTTCCAATTTTTTTCGACGCTTTCGTATCTTCGACAGTCAATATTATAACTTTATCAAAGAGTCAAGCATATATGTCGGACCACCGATAGTGTAGGTATAGTTAAATTAAAAGATAAATAAAATCCAAAAATAGTATCATCTAATATTTTTATTAAGTATCGCTAGCAAATACTCCCATATACATATAAAAATATTAAATGCTTTTTCCCAGTTAAGTGGATACATAATGATGTCATGTATGGGCATTATTTACAAACTATTAGATGGGTGACTCAATGATATAACATCAATCTTATCATAATTATGTAGGTATGTACAGTTATAGAAAATCTGATGAATTTTTTATTCAAACCGTTGGATTAGCTTAAACACCAAACTCTATTTTATAGATTACACTTTACACAAAATTATATTGTTCCACCGAGAAATTACATTTAAAAAAACTGAGACGTATCTGTTATTTGAACAGATTTTAAGATTCCAATTCAAGCCTCAATAAAATTATATCACTTTTGTCAATACAATGAAATACTGCTCTTAATATTTTATTCGCACACATTGAAACAATTGAGATATTATGTATTACATACTAGACATGACACAGCACCTCACAACGCTTTCCACCTGCGCTCCTTCTACCCGCGTGTGGCACATGACGTTTGATGGTCGTATTGGTCGTGTCACCTCTAGTATGTAGTACAATAGCTCAACGATTGAAACTTATTTTAATAGCTATTTAATACAAAATAAAGATACTTAAAAAAAATTAATCAAAAATTATTTTTATAAAAAATGTAGCTAAAAAAATCACACATACTTTTATCCTAAGAAATATACCTTATCTCTTATCTGATGTCTTACGTAAAATCTTTCATTAAATTCAAATAATTTACAACAACATTAGAGTTGTTATAATAATAACAACAATAATTAGTTAACTTACATTCTACGGTAATTTTTAGCACTGTACACATTTTCAGGGATTCCTTACACTATTAAACTGAACAACTTTCTATACCTCAGTTCACACTAACTGCTGACGACCTACGTCGTAGGTCTGTGACAAATGGGCGGCAGTGCGCACGACTCACACCTTGAGTCAGCATTCCAGTGTTAAAACTGCGCGAATGTATTGTTTTAAGCTTAGCAGCGAAAATGTTAAGTGACACTTACTGAAAATTTTGAAACATCCGATCATTTTTGTAACCAACATTTCTATTTTCTATATTAATTGAAGTTGTTCAGTTTGTTGATGTGTATTACCTGAAGATTTGTACAGTGATAAAAAATTACCCAGTATATTACACTAACATACTATAATACTCATTTTATTTTAAACATAGAAAACATAATGATTGAAAACATCAGTCTAAGGCAGTGACAACAAAGGTTGATCGTGAAACATAAGGTAATAATTACAAAACTGGAGTATTCGTGTTTCGAAGTTTTATATGTTTTCACTAAATGGAGAGAGAGGACTCGAACCAATGGTGGTAGTGACCTGTACATTAAAAAACTAGAAGAACCTAAGTTTATGCCGAAATTACTATAAAAATTGTGACTGATATAAAAAACACTTCTATCCCTCTTTCGCAAATATACTGGCATTACACACACACGTTAGTAGTGCCATCGTCTCTTGCATATTAACATTCGTAGTACCTATCTACTATTGTTAAGACTTGAAATGTTTGTCAAATACGAAATACTATAAGATGTTTTCTTGAACGAACACATTTATGCAAATTCTTTTTTAAATCACATGAGAGATAATAATATAATTGTATTGAGATGATACTTCGAAATGAGATTCATAGATAGATCTAACTTGAAATTGTTCTGATTTAACTATAGAAGTAATGAGTAAGAACACAAAACATTATCTTTTCCCAGATAATGTCACAAATAATCAAAACACAATAATGTTCACTGGTATATTTGGCACCCCTGAGTTGTTCAATGATTTCTATTAGTTTGATTACACCCAAAGGTACGTAAGTGAGTTAAAAAATGTATCATATTTCGATAGCTGCCACGCCAAGGTATGAAAGTATAAAAGTAAGAAAAGATCGTAGTTGGACATCTCACATAATGAGACTTTGCATTTGGCGAAAACAATAACAAATTTCTTCAATCACGAAAATGTACACACGGCATTAGCACGGCTTGTTTGTTTTGAATTATTTTTCTCGTTTGAAATGTTCGCGTAAGGTCGCGGTTGTGTTCATCTATTAGGATGAACATTTCAAACGAGAAAAATAATTCAAAACAAACAAGTATACTTCAAATTCGTACCGAGATGACAGCCCAAGTGTGCTACTTTGTAAGAACCAAGTGTACTACTTGTATGCTTCAACTAAACGCGCTTTGGGCCTATCCATTAATTTTGCTTACTTCCCTCTAAGCACACGGCGACAGATCAACCTGCCCATAGTTGAACTCAGTGTCCATGAACACAAGAGTAAATATGCTAGTAGTTTGATATGTCGCCGTGTGTACCTGCTCAAATACATTGTAAACCGCTATAAACCGTTGATGGTTGAGTCCTGAATGCCTGCCGTGTGTACTTTGATGTTTCTTTATAGATTTCTCAAAACTGTCCAGCGATAGTCGACCAAATGCCAAGTTACACTGCGCTTGATCAAAACGTTCGCGCAAACGTCGTAACGAAGATGGGTAAACATAAATGTTCATAGAGATATCGTGCAATTTACTTTGTTCTCAAGTTTTATGCGATATATTTTATACCATTATAATTTTCATTTTTTGTCATTTACATACATTTTTATACCTTGTTGTTTATTTAGGCCTATCATTCTTTATTATCCTAATGAGTTAAAAACTGTTCGCGCGAACGTCTGCATCGATGAAGATGAGTATCTTTGACGCCCGTTTGTGAAATATTTGTTTTACACCGAGTGAGTTTGTTAGGCACATTCCGTAATTAGAGAAAACCGAAATAAAAGAAGATGCTCCGAACTGCCGAACTTAAGGAAAGCTGTACATTATGTCAAGCAGCAGCAGATCTTATTGGGAAGCAAAAATCCTGGCAAATTGCTTGTGTATATTCTCAATAAGTTCATCGCATTATTGATGATGATCGCATTATTGATGATCGGCGAATACGCCGATAACCTTTTTTTTAATGTGTTGAACGCGTATTTCATGTTCCCTTTTTGTCTATAGGACTTTGATTTGCAGTTACATGCGCAGTACAAGAGTTCGCATCCTCCTCTTTAAGTTTTATCTAAGTTTCCGTACCCAACCAAAATCGTAAACTCGCCGTGTTCTAACCGCATTTGTTATTTGAGATATCAATATTTTGACAGTACCACAACTAATCAACTGATAAAAATATCCTAACAAGAACTGTAAATTATAAATTAATATTCAAGTAAATTAAGATATAGGTGTCATGTGTATGGTGTAAAAGTTATGGAATTATTAATATTTCAGACTGACTGTTTGTTCTTAGTTTAAGAATAAAGAGCTATCGCAAATCTATAGAGTGGCGGCGAAACTATAGTACAGCTAAATAACTGAAATAACGCGCTTTTCTGACCCTCGCTGTTCAACACCAGAATATTGTATTGACACCAGAGAGCCTAGCATGAGAAGTTATATAAAGGTAAATAGATATAAAGCGCAACATAGGAAATTTTCAACCATTTTGCATTAGCTATTTTTTTTTTAAACAATCCTTGAGATTATAAGATTACCATACGTCCAAATCTCACTTAACATTGGCAGGAATGCAGTGCTTAGTCATGGCAAAAAGCCTACAATTAATAAATAAAATAAAACAATAGTTTCGCCGCAACTGAATAGTTTGACAAGTAAAATATTCGAGTTGATTCTGCACTGGTCATTTCCTATGATACTTTACAAGAGGTTAAAGTTACCCTGTGCTGTAACTTCCCAATGATATTGTTCCAACTAAACAGAAAGCGTATTTATATAACCTACAGCCGGCGTCCACTAGGCAAAATTTTCTGCCAGAACGTACGCGCAATAATGTATCTTATTTTTTTTTATTTTTTTTTATATATATTTACTAGCCTGGTTACTAGACCTTTTGGCTAAATCTTATTTTATTTTTAACTTTCTTCTGTTTTCACATTAAAACGTTGGTATTCGACGTTTTGATGGTTCTTTGGAGTTTTTGGAGGCAATCGAAAGACGCAGGAAAAGCAGAGAAGTCCACAGGAAAGAGGTGAACCGACCGCTTTGCCGCGCTAAAATCACGGAACACTTTTCCTGTTTACGACCCATGCACCATCATATTTCACTGAACTATATATTGTTCACTTGCACGACACTTTGTTACGCAAAACAACACCAATTTTACGAACCAAAACTGCCTATAAACAATAAAAATTCGATGAAATATGAGGACTCCAAACGTCAGCTACCAAAGCCCGCCAAAAACTCCATGTATCTTATACAGCTTGACTCAGTGTTGTTATTGCTTCGTACAGCGCGCGACGTTGCGGTCTATAGCGAGTGTAAGAAATCAAGCCAGCACATCGCTTACGATGCGCTAAAGTCGTGCTTATCTCGGTATCTACAGTAGAGTGACGGGGTACTGGGGCGATATCTGGAGATACAGTATCATATATTCTACACGAGATAAAAATGGACTGAATGTGGCTACACTTCGAGTGGTGCGACTTGTGCAACTTTGCACAAACACGCAAACATTTCACCTTGACCTTTGTTATGTGCAACTTTGCACAAACACGCAAACATTTTGCCTTGACCTTTGTTATGTGCAACTTTGCACAAATACGCAAACACTTTACCTTGACCTTCCTTTGTTATTTGCAACTTTGCACAAACACTCAAACCATATTCCTTGACCTTTGTTCTGTGTAACTTTGCAAAAAAAACTAACATTTTGCCTAGATCTTGACGCGTCAATTGTTGCCTAATGGATACTCGGTTAACATACATCTATAACTCTATAGTAGACACATCAATTCACATGTTTTTCCTTCGCGTGTTCACTGTTAGTTATATCACTAGCTGGTGCCCGTGCGACGCTACGATGTTGCCATTCTTCCATCCCCATTTTCACACGGTTAGGGGTTTCATTTTGAAAAATCCTTAGCGAGCACCTAGAAGCCAAGAGAAATATACGTTCCAAGTGTGAAAAAGTTTGGGGCACCCACAACAAAGCTACGAAACGAGGACAACGTCATGCGCTCTCTGTTTAGCTTAGGTACGTAAAGAAGCAAAGATGGCGGTACATCTCGATTTGTATCTTTTTCTCGGGGGTGGCATGTAGTGTGAAAGGTAGATGATACGATTGTATCGAGACCTCCGCTACTAAATACTTAGTAGACAAAGTTGTATTACGTTAGGAGTTACTCCTGAGGATGCTCGTTGGTGGAGCGAAACACGTGTAGAGTAGATATTATTTGGTGGGCAGGTTGTATTGCATAACGTAATACAGCTTTGTCTACTAAGTATTTAGAAGCGGAGGTCTCGATACAATCGTGTCATCTACCTATTAGGGTGCCTGGTCCACTGATGCGGAGCTAGCTGGCGGAGCGGGGAAACAGAGTTTTATCAACCAATAAGATTGCATAAAATTTCAGCTCCGAGATTTCATGCAACCTTATTGGTTGATAAAACTCCGTTTCTCCGCTCCGGCAGCTAGATCTGCATCAGTGGGTAGGCACCCTTAGTCATGGATTTCCAAAAAGTAACGCCTGATTCAATTAATGTTGTTTCATGTTTTTGTATGTTTGCTAAAAACATGATCAGGAGTCAGGGTTTAGAGTAGTAGTATAATACAAGGTGTAGTATAACTAACGGTGTAGGCGGGGTGCGGGAGGCGTGCGCGGGCGCAGTCACACGTCGAAGTCCGCTCCGCCCTTGTTGGGCGGCGCTATGAACGGCTCGCTCCACATTCTTCTGAGATCACCCTGCAAACAGATATAAACAATTTAATTTTTAAAATTATCATAGAAAATTTCAGCCTATAGTGTACACTTAAGCATAAGCATATGCTCACGTCACGACTATATTCTCGGAGGGGGTAGTCAGAGATATTCTGAAACCCCAGAACATCCACGTTTCACTAGTAGTATCGAAACTCTGTCCAGTGTGACGGGAAATGAGTCCCTTGTCACTCGTAATGGACAGTGGGTACAATACATGACTCGAAATTGAAGCATGCAGGTTTCGTCACGATGTTACACAAAATCATAGAGAAAACGAGAAAGATCGAGATGTTCCTTATTTTGTTACTTTGCGTATGCCAAAATGAGCACGCATACAGTTTTGTCCCTTTGTCGTGCGTGGCATGCTAGCCGTGCTTGTCTATTGTGTTCAGTGAGCACATGATCATATCTTGACGTAGGCCATGCTAGAGACCGTGGCCGCCAGCAGGCTCAGCGAATAGCCCAGCAGTGAGAGTCCTCCGTGGTCTAATGGTTAGAGCATTGGGCTCTTGACACGGAGGTCGTGGGTTCGATTCCCACGGGGGGCACCTAGTGAAAAGTCACTTTGTGCGTTTTTCCCCAGTTGGTTAGGACATTGCAGACTGAGTCACCTGATTGTCTGAAAAGATGATTCCGTGCTTTTGATGGCACGTTAAGCTGTTGGTCCCGGCTACTATCACTGGTGGTAGTAGTCGTTACATAAAAACCACGTCAGAGGCCGTAAGGCGGTTTGAATAAACTCTGACACCAGGGCTTTGCAGCCCACTCGATAAGAAGAAGCAGTGGGAGTACTCTACGGTGACATGGTCTTACCTTGACGTAGGCCATGGTGAGGAGGGGCAGCAGCGTGAAGGGCACGAGGTAGAGCAGCGCGGGCTGGGCCGCCTTGAACACCTCCGCGGAGACCGTGGCCGTCAGCAGGCCGAGGAAGTAGCCCAGCAGAGAGCAGTGGAAGTACGTCAGCCGAGAACCCTGCAATAACACGTTTATGTTTGTTACTGCGATAAATTCTTTCAGACGTTTTGTACACACGGCGACACATCAGGTTACGCACCCTATGTACCCATAACCACGCTACGTACAAAACACAAAATAGTGCGGTCGAGAGCCTGCCATAGACGCGGCTGCCGGCGCGGCAGCAGTGATCCTTGTAAGGCCCAGCGACATATGTTAAACACATAAGTTAGAGTGACTACAGACCCTCTAGCATGATTTCTCTACTTACGCGCGACTCGGCCTCTCTCCATACTTGTACTTTGTCACGGCAAGCGCGAGTGAAAAGCGAGGTAAGGGGTAATTTTCTATGCGCGCGTTTAGAGAAGTCATACTAGGGCTGCAGGTCTAGCTTTCAACTGAGTAGGTTCCTTAGGACAAAACAAAGACAAAAGAGTCTCACCATAGAGCGAGGGCCGGGCACCTGACCCATCTGGCACACGAGCGTCGCCTTCTTGTACGCGTCGTAACGCAGCACGAAGCAGAGCAGCAACCCTGGCATCACTATGTCGCCCAGCCCTGCAAACAATTGGTAACACATGTTGATAACCCTATAGATAACCGTCGCTTGAAAGCAGACAGCTTACAGATTCATATCCTTACAGGATGTAAAACTTGGTGGGTTCCACTTTTGCACAGAAGAAGGAACTGATAAACAAGTAAAGAATTCCTTTCCACTGTAAAGAGATTGTTGTCATTAAAATGCGTGTTATTCCTGTGTATCTATGTGTACTTGTATTTAACAATTTTTGGAGAAAATATATAAATTTATTATTATATGTCTAACGTTCCGTCATCACGGGCAATTAAGTCCCGGACCTTTGGAAGGCGTGCATGGAGCCGAAGCCAACATGTAGAGGCCCGTTCAAAAGACAAGTTAATCTAAATGTAAGGGATACACATGGCGGATACCATCTCCGAGCGCACATCATGATACACACGGGGATGGTCCCCGCCAGGTGCCAAGACTATTGGAGTCCGGCGCTATGGCCGTGATGGAAAAATAAGGTCTTGGGCTATGGAGGTGAAAGTTGGATGGATGGATACTGGGCTATGGGAGGAGACTAACGGACGCCTGCCATGACAACTAGTCTCAAAATAGTAAATAGGGCAGGCGGTGACTCGCCGACTCGTCGAGTGGGCCCCATAAAACGGCCGCACGCACAAAGTGCGACAATGGGGCAACATCCCATTGAGCGGCTAAAGGTTGTCGAGAGGTGCGGCACCGGATTCACCATCGCGGGGTTTACCCCCGTGAGCAGGTTTCCCCGTTACGCCATTACGTGCAATACACTTGCAACCTGGAGCATAGGTTCTGCTCTTGCGATTCCACTCTGGCCGGCCAATGAAGGCAAGCCAGAGGTAGTGGGGTGTTATTATTATTATAATGCGCCTTTTGCGAGAAAAAAAATACTCCTTACAAAGATTGGCGAAACTGGCTCGCAAGCGGCACGCGAACGGCTCGCGAGCTGCGCATTCATGGCACGTTCGTCAGATGTGGACGCATCCTAAGACTTTGGTTTAATGGAACTGACACTGACAACACTCATTTAGTTTTCTTCAATTCTCATTCACACTTAAAGCAACAGGTATAAGGAGAAAACCTTTCCTCTAACTTTTCCAGATCACAATGAATTTTTTCTTTGTTCGTTTATTTTACTCTATACATATTGCTAAGTTTCATAGAACACACGGCGACACATCAAGCTGCGCAAACCAAAATAAGCTGACCGTGCGTGGTAGTTACGTATAACGTCGCGTGGCCAGCTTACATTGGGTTTTGCGTAGCTTGATGTGTCGCCGTGTGCACTTCTAAGACTGGGTCAAAAACAACAGGCCATTCTACCATTCTTTTTTATTTAAAGATAGTTCTATAATCATAATCAAGTAAATCGGAATGGGTGGGATATAGTAAAGATAGTTAAGTATCACTCACCGAGCATAGAGAAGTGTCCCTGGTGGTGCATGGAGGGGAAGACTAGCTTGGCTGGTAACGAGAGCTTGGGCGCGTCCCGCATCGCGCCGCCGAGCTGCAGGCGCCGCGCCACCACGTTCATTGGGTTTTCCGCCGGCCTGCCGACCAACGACCATGGGTTATAATCATGTTATCACGATACAAGTGCGCTAGCATGATCATTTTGTACGAACTTGATATCCAAAGTAAATGGGACCGTACTCTGCTCTGATCATTATCATAGGTCTTACTATCTATTGCAGACGTAGAAAGAGAATGACTAGAAAAGGCATTCCAATAATAATAGTCGCGAAAACGAGACAGGCTTATACGCTTATCGCATTGAGTGAGCAAGAGAACATCTATGTTGTTTGTCCCTTTCTGCGTATGCGGTATTTTTGGTGTCCAAGTTAGAATTGCTTACAAAATCATTGAGATTCGCATATCTTACAGATGTGCGAACCCAAAGGACAGAGACTTGAGTTAAAGCCTATATACTACACACAAAATTCAATTTTTTTCCTTTTTGTATAACATTGCATACTCTTATTGCTGTATAAATACCTGTCTCTTGAGCATCAGGCTATGACAGAATAACAGCGGTTGCTGGCGATTTCGTCAACTTCCATTATGCTGAGTCAAAGACCTTTCTGTCTCTAAACTTAAATTAATATTCTGCTGTTTCTTGTGTCATTTTGTGTATTATTGTTTTGAGACAAATAAAAAACTTTTATTTATTTATTTATTTAGACGCATAAGCGTACCATCACCAAAAACATTTTCATCCCATCTATTCAAAAAGTGTCACTTTAGTCCTCTTTAAGTGCGCCTAAAGTTGCACTTTTTGTTAAGAGACTTTTACAGCGGGCAATGATGAGTTTTGAATTTGGAACATGTATTTTTGCTACATAGGTCCGCGACCAAAGAGACCGAACGCAAATATTAAACTAGAAGCGCCTTTTATTTATTTTCCTCATAGAGGGGGATGAAAAGTAGAGTGTATCACTCGGCCGCAAAATTATTTTTTCCTCGGGCGGCATACTTTGAATCCCTCGCTGCGCTCAGGATTCTACTTTAGAATCCCTCGCTGCGCTCGGGATTCTACTCAAGAATCCTTCGCTATGCTCTGGATTCAAAATAGCGCCCTCGCCTTAAAAATATTATTTTACGCCCTTGTGATACAATCTACTATTGTAATCGATCGACGAACCTGGTGGCAACTTTGACCATAACATTGGTGGTGAAGATGTAGGAGGAGAAGAAGACCCAGAACACGTCGTAGAGCAGTAGCCCGGTCAGCAGCAGCGTGGAGACCTTCAGCGACGGCAGCCGGATCAGCGCGATGAACGTCACGCAGAGACCCATGCCCATCGCTGCAATATACACAGTTATACGTTGAGAAACCGATCAGGGACGCTATTTATGAAGATTACATTCTAATAACGCATAAGAAGTGGAATTCAACAAACAGCACATTCAGGATTAAAAAAATAATATACAGGGTCCGACTTAATATGAAGACGGTTTTTTAAGAGGATTATCAGACCATCAAACTAAACAACTTTCCCCATGGGACCAACATGGAAATTGCGAAAAAAATTGCATCTGTTCCATACAAAACTGCAAGCCTACTCAAACCAAAATGTATGAGACGGGAGATTTTTTCGCGATTTCGTTGTATGGTAATACAAAAAAGCTTTTCAGTGTGATGGTGTGATATATGTGGGATTTTTCTTTATCACAATGTGTTAATTTTTATTCATTATGAGCGGAACGTACAATGTAGCAAATAGCATTTAAAGTACGTGGATTCCTGTCCATTAGAAGCCTAGTAAATATGCTCACCGTCCATCAGCAGCCAGTGGCCAGTAAGCACCCACACGGCTACAATAGCGGCTGCTAGTAGCGCCGCGGCGAGCTCTGGCACCGAGTATCTCCCGCAGACCGGCGACCGCGCGCCATTCTATACTAGACGACGTATGGCTTGCAGTCCATTAGAAGTCTTGTAAATATGCTCACCGTCCATAAGCAGCCAGTGGCCAGTAAGCACCCACACGGCTACAATAGCGGCTGCTAACAGCGCCGCGGCGAGCTCTGGCGCCGAGTATCTCCCGCAGACCGGCGACCGCGAGCCCAGCCCGGCTGATCCCGCCACGTATTGGCACAGTGGCGTTAGGAGGAAGGCGAGAGCTGCGCATGCTATTACTGCAATTTGAACGTCATTTATTGTTAATGAGTTGAAATTCTATAAATTTAGACATCAGTCTCGTGCAGGAATCTATGATAGTGAATAGTAGGCGTCGACTGTCGCACAAATATACTGTCCCTCATTTAAGGAAACCAACCTACTGAGATTTCCGTGCTAACATGAGATTTTGAAAAAAAATACAATCAAAGTGTGCACTTAAACCACAGAGGATTATATTGTACAGAGTGACAGCTACGTACAAGCTCGCAAAAGCGGCGCATCACTACATGCGCAGCGCGTTTGTGTGCGCGCATTCACCTACGCGGTTCACCAACGAGACCGAGGGTGACTTCGGGCGAAACGAAGGTGTGACTGTGAGGGGTGACACATCGTTGATTTTACCCGCGCGCCCGTCACCGCTCCGTGTAGTACGCTCGATATTTTTATTTTATTAGTTTATAGGTAGTAGAAGTCGAATAAAAAAATGGTTAATTATTTTGCACTGTGTGCATGAACTATTGGAAGAGTAATGTAAACAAAAACATTAATAAAGAAATACTACATTGAAATAAAACTTGGCATCATTTTAACAATGTTTTCATTATTTTTTATTTTAATGAACTACATAGTTTTAACTAAAACTAAATATGTACAAATACAAAAGATAAGTAAATTGTTTTAATATTTTCATGCCTAAAATGAATTAATCACAAATAATAACTAACAAAATAATCAAAAAACAATATACAATTGAGTCATAAAACATTTACCTACGCTTCATACTTACTCCAATTAAATTTATTTCCTTTAAGGCAGCCCTACAAGAATAGGCTAATAAAATTGACGCTCCTTAGTAGCTGTTACTCTGTACAATCCTCTGTGCTTAAACTTCGATCAAAATAAAATGAATGGATGATAGGCCTTTACGCGAACATTTCAAACCAGAAAAATGAGGCAAAACAAATGAAAGGTTTACTTCAAATTTGTATGCAAGTGCCCTAGATTTGACAGATAATGGCGCTAGTTTGTATGGACCAAGTGCACCAGTAGTTTGCTTCAACTTACCGCGCTTTAGGCCTATCCATTAATTTTATTTTGATCTAAGCACTTAAATAAGTAAAATTATGAACATACTAGATTTAAAAGATTTTATGGTGCATTATTGTAGATGTCTATTTTTTTAACACGTCATCATCATCATCATCGTCCACAGCACCAAGAACACGTGAAATAGACAGTAACACAATAAATAGATTTTGTTATTAATAAATCAAAAGATATAACACCTTTTTATATAGGAGGAAAATAGTTAAAGCAAGTGACTAAATATTATTTTATGGCATAGATCTTTAATAAAATGAGTAATGTAATGACAATGAACAACAAAACAGTATGTGGTCAAAACATGAAGTATTTGAAATGTTAATGGATTTCCTCAACACTCAGCTTAGATAATGAGTAACACATTACTTACAAAAACATACTACTCATAGCTTAAAATACTACCTCCATTTGACAATAACATAAATGACCACTTCCCAAGAACTGGGATGTGTTTTTTAAACACTTACTGAAATTAGTTTGCGCAGTTCATAAAAACAATTGAAGCAAAATTTTTGTAAACTACAAGAGATATGAGTCTGTGATGTCTGGAAGAAATAGCCGTTAGTGATAAGACCGAAATTTTTGCCCCTTTTGTTCGATTCATATTTAGTATGTTTTCGGTATGCAAATAAAGAAGATCGGATACATAGTAAACCGTCGGTGGCGCGTTGCAGAGAGGTATGGACACTCTATCGTGAGATTCGTGAGGGTCCGGGTTCGAATCCGCACGGACCACATGCCATGCACCAATGAGTATTTCTAACTTATATACGTAATACCGACTGCTCTCAAACGGTGAAGGAAAACATCGTACGGAAACCTGCATACGCTGAAGATAAATTTCCCATGTGAAGTCCACCAATCCGCATTGGGCTCGCCTGGTGGACTAACACCATAGACTGAGGGTAGTCCTGTGCCCTGCAGTAGGACGTATACAGGGTGTAAGGAATAGTATCATTAACCTTTAACCCACATACTCTACCCATCAAACTGAACAACTTTTACTATGGGAGCAAACCTGTCAGAACAAAAAAAATCTGCTGTCCCATATCAATAATAAATAACGCTCACAGGCACATGCGTTGTAATGATCCCAAACTAGCACTAAAGGCTTTTATTATGGAAACCATACAACAACGGCACGAACATATAACATCCATGACCGAACCGGGATTCGAACCCAGGACCCTATGTATATATTTGAATCGAGTAGGTATTGCAGTTTAGTATCGGACAGCAGATTTTTTTTTGTTCTGACAGGTTTGTTCTCATAGTAAAAGTTGTTTAGTTTGATGGATAGAGTATGTGGTTTAAAGGTTAATAATACTTTTCCTTTCACCCTGTATAGTCTGATGATGATGATGATGACTAGCTGTGCAGATGGCGACGAGCGTCTGCATGGAGTCGAAGAAGAAGAACATGACGAGCAGAGCCACCGAGGAGCCGAGCGGGAAACACAACGCCTGCATCGTGTTTATGTTTACATACTGTATTGTTTGCATTAGTGAGTAAACTTACTGGCAGTGCAGATGGCGACGAGCGTCTGCATGTAGTCGAAGAAGAAGAACATGACGAGCAGAGCCACCGAGGAGCCGAGCGGGAAACACATCGCCTGCATCGTGTTTATGTTTACATACTGTATTGTTTGCATTAGTGAGTAAACTTACTGGCAGTGCAGATGGCAACGAGCGTCTGCATGGAGTCGAAGAAGAAGAACATGACGAGCAGAGCCACCGAGGAGCCGAGCGTGAAACACAACGCCTGCATCGTGTTTATGTTTACATACTGTATTGTGTGCATTAGTGAGTAAACTTACTGGCAGTGCAGATGGCGACGAGCGTCTGCATGGAGTCGAAGAAGAAGAACATGACGAGCAGAGCCACCGAGGAGCCGAGCGGGAAACACAACGCCTGCATCGTGTTCAGCGTCTGGATGTCTAGAACAGAAGTACGACACATTTGTTTGGTTAATTACCATTTAGTACATTATCACTCGCTACTTATCACACTGGAAACAGTTTTGGAGCTGCCATGGGTGTAGCTAGGGGGTATAGAAAGCTTATTTTCTTAGGAAAATCGATTAAATGTCACATTTTTCCGTCGCTCCATCCTTTTCTGAACGCGACCGCACGCGGCGATGCTGTCCCGTGCGGTCGCGTGCCGTCTACCTTATTTGAGGTTCAACACTTAGGCTACATTTTATACATGTGCGGTCAACATCAGATAAATCTAGCCACATAGCGCTTATGAAGCTTTAGATAGAGGGGACAGGTTTATCTAATGCTGAGTGTACATTCTGGATTAGGTTTGTGTACGTACGTCTAGGGCGTGAGCACAGTGAGCACGTTCCATATTCAGGGGCCAAGTAACTAGCTATATTAAACTTACTATTAGAGGAGCAGGTGGACGCGGGCTTGCCGCCGAGCAGTGAGGCCTCGTGCTCGCGCTCCGCTCGCTCCATGTTCAGATAGTCAAGTATCTAGCTATATTAAACTTACTATTAGAGGAGCAGGTGGACGCGGGCTTGCCGCCGAGCAGTGAGGCTTCGTGCTCTCGCTCCGCTCGCTCCCGCGCTTCCCGCTCCATGTTTAGGGAGCGGAAGCTGCCGTACACTATGAGGAGCATTGAGATCAGGCATGCGGAGACCCTGCGAAAATAATAATGTTACGTTACAATTTTATTAAGTTATAGTAGGTAGGGCAGGAAAGTAAGAAAGGGCCTCAGATCACATTATACAATTTTTCTCCTCGACGGAGGTGGAAAGCGGCAACTTCGTTTAGCGCAGTGGGACGAAAATTGAAGCTTTCCGTCCGGAGGGGAGGAATACCTATGAAGGCGGGTTGCAAATTATCTGGTAGCAAGTTGACCACTATCTTGCTTCAACCAATCCACACTGGGCCTGTGTGGCGAAATATGGTCCACTGCCTATCACAATTATTCGTCAGAGGAGGCCTTTGCTCTGATGTAGAATCTTACAGGCAACTTACTCGTATCAATCTTTTTTTATGTTACAAAACAGGGAAGAAACTTGGCTGAGACTACCAATTGCTCCACCCCATCATAAAAGAATTTGCTATAAATTATATTGAATAGTGAACTACAGTAGTGCTAGAACCCTTAAAACGTCGAAATATTTAGGTCATTGTGGCATTCGCTGTACAACTAGTACCTATTAACAGTATTGACTATCGGGGAGGGCAGCACCGCTGCAGAGTATAGATTTGCTTAGCGTTTTTAATTCTTAAAAATACAGTTATCGCGTTGTCCACGTTACTGACGTCTAATTATCAAAGCAATTACCAAAACGCTCAACTACAAATGTTATCTCAGAAGAACTCAGTGTGCAAACAGCAAAAATAAGTGCAAAAATAAACAACGGAAATTTTCAAACAACTGAACTGTAAGTCATACTTTGTTGTGCCTTGAACCTTTGAGTGACAATAAAAACTGCCCTAAAGTGATTAGAAGTAAATACATGATATAAAATAACAAGAAAATTGTATAACCTAACAAAAATAACACAAAAACGATCCTCATCAAACAACAGTTTTGTTTCTAATTAATATCAGAGCCATCTATGAACATTGCCTAGAGCTATAATAAAAAAAACTTTTATCCGTCGTAATCCGATTTTCTGCATAGAAGTTCGCTAAAAATATCGCAAGATGTCGCTGTGTGAAGGATGTAAACAAGAATTGCCAAAAAAAATGTTCCTTACTTGTTCACTCTGTGTAAGTCAGTACGATCTCGACTGTGCAGGTGTGTCAGAAAAACGCTTTTATAATACCATGACTGTTGATCATAAAAATAACTGGAAATGCCCGGCTTGTACATGTAAGACGCGTAAACAAATAAATTTGAATACCTCAGCAAAGCCACCCCTACCGGGAACTTCTCACGAAGATGTAGACAGGATGAATGTCACGCTTAGACATAAACCTAATTCAAAGATACCTATAAAAAATAATTTCAACGATCTCGATGTGGATGATATTACCGGAAATACCCAAGAACATCGATCGCCCCCAAAAACAAACTCGAGTTTTTCTTTATCAAAAACTACGCATGAAAACTCTATTACAGATATGATAACGTTGGAAAAATTCAGTCAACTATTAGATTCGAAGTTGGAAAGAATTAAAACAACTATTCTAGCTGATATTAAAGAAACAATCATATCAGAAATGAATAATGCTGTAAAAAAACTGAAACAAGATACAGAGCAAACACAAATAGCATTACAAAATGAACAAAAGGATATAAAGGAACAAATAATAGTGATGGACAAAAAAATTCTGAACATTAAAAACCAACTAGAGAATCTCGAAAGCTCAAAGAAAATTGTACTCTATGGACTGAATGAAACCAATAACGAAGACAACTACGACCTCCATGACCGAGTGAGCCGAATTTTTGGGAATATCATGGATATAGATATCAACCCCTATATTGAGGAGATAAAACGTATAGGCAAGAGAGGGAATCGCAGACCATTAGAAATTGAATTTATAAGCAAGAGAGTAACCAGACACATCATTCAGAATTCCAAATATTTTCAAAACACTGGACTAGCTGTGGGACCATTCATAACAGGAGAAAAACTACAAGAACAAAATTTACTGAAACAAAAGCTACAAGAAGCACGTCGCAATGGTCAACACGCTGTCATCAGGAACAATAAACTATTTATAAACGGGAAAGAGTTTATAATACTGGACCATACCCCTGAGAAGCTGCAACAGTCTGAAAAGAAAAGTAACACAGAAAAGCTGCAACAAGCTAGAAGAAATAGTAATGCTGAAGAAAATGAAAGCCAAGTTCAACAAACACACACTACATTTCGAGACTAAATTTACTATAACATTCCAAAACATTCAAAGTATAGGAAATAAGCTTCATTTAATTGAGGATTTATTGTCAAACTCCAAAATTGATATTCTTGCCTTGTCAGAATTAGTAAAGGATAAAGACTTTTGTGATTCTATAGTTTTACCTGGATATAAAATAGCTTCAATTTTTTGTAGAGAAAAACGTAAGTGGGGAGGTGTATGCATAATAGTTAAAGAAAATTAGGATTATATTGTTAGACAAGATATTGTTGATTTTTCTAAAGAGTGTATTATAGAGTTTAGTGCAATAGAAATACCTGAATTAAATACTATTATAATAGGATTATATAGAGCCGATCGTCATATTAATATTTTTTACGAACAACTAACCAAACTTCTTGAAAAATTAATTCGTAAAGATAAAAACAAGTACGTTATAATAGGTGGTGATTTCAATATAGATGTATTAAATAATAAAGATAAAAGAATATTAAAAGAGACACTCCTAAATTTTATGAGCACGTTCAACTTTAAACAATTAATCTCAAATCCTACTAGAGTAACCAAAAAAAGTGAAACGATGATAGATTTAATTTTTACAAACTACATATCTCTCATAAATCAAACTTATGTCAAAGATTACGGCCTTTCTGACCACAAGGCTACCAACATAATACTACAACTAAACAATAAACTAAACAAGAATAATAATAAACCTTGGAAGATACAAAAAAGGATGTTTACTAAGGAAAACATTTTTAATTTTAAAAACGCACTTATGGAAACTGATTGGAGCAAAATATTAGACAATTCTAAAACTGTGAATGAAAACTACAATTCATTCCATAACGTAATACAAAATCATTTAAATAAATACATACCTATAAAAACATTGAAGATGAGAAATAAACCTATAAAAGGATGGTTAACAAAGGGATTAAGGAAATCTTGTCAACATAAGAGAGTATTGAGAACGATATTGAATGAAACAAACAGCAACACTATTAAAAATCATTATAAAACATACAGTAGGATTTTAAAAAGAAGCGTGATATTATCAAAAAAGCTTAATTATATAAGTCAAATGAAAAGGTCAGATAATAAATACAGAACTATGTGGAAAATAATTAATACTAAAACGGGAAAATGGAAAAGAATAACACGTAAAAATATAACATTAAAAATTAATAATAAAGTTGTAGATTGTCCAAAAACTATATGTGATGAATTTAATAGTTTCTTTGCAAATGTTGGTGTGACTCAGAATCCAATAACATCTACCCCTGTTGTAAACTCACCAACTCATTCTATGTACCTGCAACCAGTAGATCAACAAGAGGTTTATAAAATTATTAAATCATTAAAAAACAAACATAGCTACGGCATCGATGACATTCCACCAATTCTTATAAAAGAATGTGTTGAAGAACTCTTCGAACCGCTAACATACCTTATAAACCAAAGTTTCCAAAAAGGCGAGTTTCCAGAACTATTAAAAATGTCAATAATTAAACCCATTCACAAGAAAGATGATAAAACCTCAACAAATAACTACAGGCCGATAGCATTACTACCAAGTTTTTCTAAAATCTACGAAAAAGCCATGTGCAATCGCTTATATACATTCCTTGAAAAATTTAAAATTCTTGACGATAGCCAAAATGGATTTAGAAAATCAAAGTCAACAACTTTAGCCGTGTATAAGTATATCCAAATGGCTCTGCAACATGTAAATGATAAAAAGTATGCGTTAGGTATATTGTTAGACATGACTAAAGCGTACGACAGAGTTGATTTCAGTATACTTTTACAAAAACTGTATGGTTCAGGAATACGTGGTCAAGCTTATTACTGGTTTAAATCATATTTACATAATAGAAAACAAATAGTTCAAATCGAAAGCTACAATCACAACAAAAATATTGTAACATCAGTCAGATCCGAAGAAAAAGATTTAACGTGCTCCATCCCCCAAGGAAGTGTATTAGGCTGTGTACTATTCTTAATTTACATAAATGATTTACCCAAAATATTAGACAAACAAATATTACTGCCCGTTCTTTTTGCTGATGATGTTTCTATTTTAATAAAATGTGAAGAACCCAAAAATGCAAATGCATTACTGCACAATACTTTAAATACTATAACTGATTGGCTAAATAAACACAACCTTGAGATAAATTATACCAAAACTAAGATAATACAATTCAGACCATATAGTAAATTACCCTTAAACTTAAACTTAAATTTTCATAACATCAATATAGAAAAAGTCAATACATTCAAATTACTGGGCATAATCATAGATACGCATTTAAATTGGAAATCACACATAGAACAAATTAAATCTAAACTATCAAGATTCTCCTACGCCCTCTTTGAATTAAGACACAGCACAAATTTAGAAGCCGCTCTATCAGCCTACTATGCTTATACATATTCCCAACTCAAGTACGGAATAATGCTATGGGGCAATAGCACAAACATACAGGATTTATTTATGATGCAAAAGAAATGCGTACGAATACTAGCTCAAATTAAAAATACAGACTCATGTAAACCTTTTTTTATAAAATATAACTTACTAACACTTCCGGCAATATATATTTATGACGTATGCATGTTCACTTTTAAAAATATAAATACATTCACAAAGGTACAGGACACTCACAACCGTAACACCCGACACAAAGATAGATTATACCTACCACCATCTCGGATCAAAATGTTAAACTGCAGCCCCTATTATATGGCGGTAAAAATATTTAATAAGCTGCCTAGAGATATAAAAAACGAACACAATGTTAACACTTTTTCAAAAAATTTAAAAAAATATTTAATTTCTAAATGTTTCTACTGTCTACAAGAGTACCTTAACCCATGAAATAAAAATGTAAACTTTATCTTATCACTAAGAATATTTAAATAAGTATGTTGTATAAATCAACAAGAATGTTGGAAACAAGTAGTTATAAGTTAAAGTTAATTTGATTAACTCCCTTGACTCTTTTGCAATACCTTAAAAGGTGGCTAAGTTATAAGTGCACTGTAACATAATTTAAGAACATATTGTACACTTAGTACGCAAATAAACATTTGATTTGATTTGATTTGATTTGGTTTGGAAAGAGCGTGATAAGACGGACTTCGAACAGATAGGTCGAGACAGCCTTTATAAAATAAGTGTAGATTAACAATACGTATTTCAAAACAGTACAGAGCAGTGCGTGGTGGGAACGATGGGCAACTCTATCACTGTCCACGTATACTCCACGCCACTAGTTTCAGCCGGTCATACCTAAATAAGCATCTAATAACACTATGTATTCCAGCAGCTGGTTTATGCTGGATGTAGCAGTGCCACACGATTTCATTGAATTAATATATTTGCAATATAAACGGGATGAAAACAGTTTAAGAATAATTTTATTTAAATGTGTCTTAGGGCATTTCTCGTATAAGGCTGGCTATATTCGTTGTGTCAAAAGGTAACATTATACTAAGCACACGGACCTGAAAAAAGGACGGACGTAATGTTACTCTAAAAAGATGTGAAGCATGCAAGGTCCTACAATTTCGTTTGTTCTACAAGGGACCTACACTCACTCAGATGCACCAGTTCTATTTCAATTTCAATTTCTAGGAGCAGGTCCGACAACCCGCCGCCATTATGCAGCGCGCGACAGTGCGACAGCACGCACACACAGATAAATGGGTGCTTCTCTTATAATTAGACGAGATTACGTCCGTCTTTTATTTCCCTGACTATGCATCCAATGTATGCTGAAAAAAATCTCGCACACATGCGCGCTCGCATGACTGGGGAAAGGGCGTCAAAACCTTCCAAAATAGTTGATGATTAAAAAACCTTTGGTTTTTTTCTCAGAGCAAGAGTAATTTTTTCTGAAATTATTTTTTATATTTTCGTACAAGATTACTCTACGAATATCTAGAAATCGTTCTAGACGAATATAGATCAGTTTATCGGTTTTGGAATAACTGTTTTTATGTTTTATTACTTTATTACACATTTACAACTTTTATTACAAATCACTTATTCTCGCAACAACAAAAAACAGCTTACGACAAATTGGGGTCACTCTCTAAAGCCACTACAATTGGTCATTTCTGACCGATTTCTAAACTAGATTACGTGCATTTATCTCTTAGACGAAATAGCTTGAAATCGAAAGTTTTATGTAACTTTAGCAATACACTTAATTGCACGACGGTCGAACAACGTTTAATATACTGTTGTGTTCTATATCTCCATATCGCACGAGATTTTAATCTATACACGGTAATTTTAGATCACTGGGAAAAATTTCAGGAGTTACAATGAGGAATTTTCACTATAGGAGTTGAGGAGAGCCTGTATCAAACTATACAGAATGTAAAATTTAATTGATTTACCTATTAAACGGAATGCTCCAGACAATCAAATTGAACAACTTTCACTATGGGACCAATATTGAAAACGCGAACAAAAATTGGTTGTTCCATGAAAAACGACAATGACTTTGGCATCTTCTTGTGGTACCATCTCCTATAGGAGGACTATTTGGACCCTGGAGACTTCAGCCCTGAATCGTGGGATGTTCATATCGAACCATTCACACAGGTTCCTAAGTTAGGAAAGCCCTTTTTCTACCAGGCATTTTTCCCCGTAAAAAATTCCTATGTAGAATAATCTGGAGGGTGTAAAAATACCATAAAGTAATGTTTACAGGTACTGTAGTTCCGAATTTTGATGGTTTTTAGGATTTCTACTCTCTTACTCATTAAATGTCCAAGATATTTATTTATGTTTATTTATTCATGGCTTTGGCTATGCGGTCCAAATTTATGGAATCGATTTCTTTCGCGATTTCCGTATTGGCTCTATAGTGAACGAACGTTGTTCCGTTTGATGGTCTGGAATGCCCCCTTTAATATGTAATACATTTTTATTTTACACCCTGTTTAAAGACACAAAACACATTCTGAATCGCGTCGTCGTCCGATGAAATTCTACTAAAACAGGAATCTGTTATTTTTTACATGTTATTCTTGTTTGATGTTAGTTTTTTTTCAGACAGCCCTATGCAATAGTACATAGAAGACAAAACTTCAAATTTAATAAATAAATAGAGACCCAATCGACTTCAGTTACCTACTGTACTATAATAATTGATTAATTGATTGTTATTTAGACATACATATTTGTATGTTTACTATTGATGAAAAGGTAAATGTTTACTTGTTTACGAGAAGATATTTATAAAACGAATTTTAATTCCGTATCGATTGTTGCAGCAGTCTCATAGTATGACCAACAACCTATTCTCTCCCTGGGCTTAGCGTAAGTTGATACGTATTGTACAGTTTTTAATTTATTGGTGGTATGTAAGAGTTTGAATCCATTCTTTGGCAGTTATTTTACAAGAAACCCTAGGAAGAGGATATATTGTCAATTTTGTATTTAGTTGCTTGTAGAAGAGTTACGAACGATCCCAGAAAACAGAAACATCTATGAGCGAATGTGGTGGTTAACAGCTCTGATAGTGTCATACACTTCCTTTCCTGCGTTTATTACTTATGGAAGATGGGTCATATTTAAGTTGTTTATCTTTCCTCATTATTGTGCCCAGAATAAACAGTTGACTACTGGTTATAGTTACTCAATAAAGGGTTTGCATTCACATAACCGCAATAAATATTGTTGTTTAGGTTCTAGCCATATTTTCTTCGTCTCAGCCTGTTACCCCTAACGTGCGGTATAGGGCTCGGATAATAGCTCTCCAACGGTTGCGATTTTAGCCACCCAACAGTCCAGAGCGCGCGAGTGATTCTAGTCTCGCCTGTTCAGCCCTTTTTATAGGGTTCCGTAGTAAAGTGAATTTCTTTAAGGGGCCATAAGTCCCGACGAATATTTTGTATGAGAAACGCTTCGATCAACAATATACAACTAGATAACGGGTCGCATACAAAATCAAAGAGAAATTCTGTCCTCGTGAATATACAACATTTTTTGTTAACGAACCGAGAAAACAGTCCGAATACATTATAATTTCGACCTCAAAGCAACCATAATTCCTAGTAATTTTTGAAGGAACACTGCGGCATTGCGAGACGTGCTTACGTTGGCTTTGTTCGAACGCAACTAATTCAGAATAAGACCTCACTCCAATAGTGAGGCGTTATTTGCCGGGACATGTTTTGAGCGCTGACGCGTTATCTAGTTGGATATTGTTGATCGAAGGAGAAACGCGATTGCCGAGCGCTCCGAAAAGTGTGTGCGTGAGCCGTATTTTCGAAACTAATGGTGAATTTGTGAGTATAAATACCAACAATCGGAAACTATTTTAAGTTCTACTAAACCGAGAAAAATGTTTAAAAATGCATGAAAATACGTCATCTTTGTGACGATTTTCTATCGAGTGAAGTAGTTCCAATCGTGTATTCAGTTGATGATTTCACTAGATGAACTATCCAAAAATACTGAGGTATGACTTTAGTTTCGGTAAATGGTATAAATCTAGTCGTAAAATGAAAAATAAAAGATGCCTTCGAGGTATTTCCACCTACTATTACGTCTTAAACATCGAAGTCTTAGGGTAGATATGACTATTATTTTCCGCTTCAATGATCATCCCTCCCATTAGGGTAATAGCGGACTACTGTTGCTTGATTAGAAAAAGATAAATTATGTTTTATTTATCAAGTTTTATCCAGAGAGCGCGGTCTTCGATTCTACCTACAATGGACTTAAAAGCTGTGATCTCTGATGATATTCCGTAACATGCCCAATTGCCCATGATAGATCGATAAAATGGTTCACCCTGTTGTCGCATAACTTTTTTTTGCATAATTTTGTAATACATCATCACTATAGGCATACATGACTAATAGCATAACTTCACTTGGCACACTTTGTTTAGCAATAAACCTTAGTGTATGCATTTTATTTATTTATCACATTGACGATAACTCTGTTTCACACATGCCTATATTTTCAGCTTACTGTTGTGTTGATATTTATTTAAAGGGACATATTTTTCCTAGTAATATTATCATCTTATAGAAATATCGAATAATGAATCTGTGATTTTGGTCACGTTTAACGAAAACTATATTTTTTAAATTTATTTATGTGACGAATGCTTACTATAAATAGGAGTGATACTGTGTAAGTTTCCAATTATATCGATAGCAATTTTTAAGTAATATTTTGTTTCTATGATCATCATATCCACCGTCTGAAATTAATTAACTAAAGCAGAATCGCTAAGAACTGTCAAAAAAACACCATGAAGATTGAATCGGGTAGTTCCACAATAAGACCGATGATTGATTTCCTTTCCTAACGATGTCATTATAAACTTGTAACAATATTTTTCAGTTTTCATCATTACCACCAGCCCACGCGACAAGTGTTAGCCTATCGACCCCGCACCTAATTAAATGAAGCGTCCGCGTCCGCGGCTTGGCGCCCTAATGAAACTTAATAGCCCCGTGCAGTCCCCTCCAATTAACGGCGCTAAGTCAGCGGACCAGACAAACAATGCGGGTACTTGATTACATGTGGTTTGGTGCACTTTGGCTGCTTATTATCTAGATTCTAGCCCTAGGACGGCGAACCAATAGCGGAAACTTGTGGACATGGTAGTAACTGAGATCACAGATTACGAGTAGCATATAAAATGGCTTTCAATTGCCAATTTCAATAGAATTGTTCTATTTAGAACATTTATTGCGGTTAAATTGACTTACGTTGCATTGATGGTCTGGAAACATGGAAGAGTTTTGTTGGAACTCAATTTTTAGGTTTAAAATTGGTCTAAATAAGATCATAAATAATCATACCGTACTTTGAGAAGATTTTCACCATGGAACATATCCTTTGTGACTGCAATGTCTTGGCGGCTAAACGCATGTGTGTGCCTCCTGGGAGATGGTTTCCCATAACCAGGAGATTACAGGTTTCTTCCCCTGAACGGTATTGTCATTATTATATTTACCACGTTTTTGAAGGGTAAAGAAATAAATATGTAGGGGTCAACAAAAAAGATCCTATTGGGTGGAAGTGTTGCTGGCTTGCCAGCCCCCATAATAATAGGATAAGATAAGAAGGTTTGTATTTCATTTCAATTACAGCTCTCCAGCGAAGGAAATCGTCATAAGGTACAGCATATACCTACGCTAAATAAGAAATTATGCTGCCCTTACTCCTTCCTCCTTGAGCCTCAAGGAAGGTGTAGGGTGTCCTTCACTGCAGTTGGGACGCTAGAGGGGTCGGCAAGTAATTTTGTGTGGGGTAGAAAATTTTTATCAAGGTCCAGAAAAAAGTTTAGTCGTTCCATATAAAAGTGCGGATCAGCCGATTGACATTCTACGAGAGAAATTTTCCCGTTTTATGACTCATGTTCTAGGTATAACATTTTTGGCAGTCCAGGTTTCGCCAGTTGACGACCGCTGC
Organism: Agonopterix heracliana; assembly: GCA_963693445.1. Classification (NCBI taxonomy): domain Eukaryota; kingdom Metazoa; phylum Arthropoda; class Insecta; order Lepidoptera; family Depressariidae; genus Agonopterix; species Agonopterix heracliana. The sequence continues at coordinate 4,513,735 of OY856327.1, forward strand.
GCTAGAGGATGAGGTATAAACTAACTTGGAAGAGTCCATGATTGAGTACGCCCACTTGTACTCTTGGTACTCCATGTTGGCTGCGACTTGCGGCATGTTGGCCTCTGTTGTCACACAGACTCGAGGCTCGTAGGATCACGGGGGCTTGGGCGCACTGCAACAAGAAATACCATATAATACACTGATAAATGAGGAGTTTTCTGTCAGCTACTCAAACGTAGTTCATCATACCGGCGATAGATGGGGTTGACCAGAGAGGGGACCGAAGACGAAAAATTTTGGCTAAAAAGTAAACTTAAATGCATTTCATAGAGTCAGAGTCAGACACATCCGCTGACGAAATATATGCTCATATTTTGCTGCTTACTTAAAAACACAAATTATTACTATTTTATTTGTATTTTATTATCTGCAAGGTCCCTCGCCCCTGTCTCGTCAACGCCATCTATCGAGCCATTAGGAACTACTTTTTCTTTTTTAATAACTTTCTGAAAATCTCTCATTGACTTATCGCAAAATCTCTAGAACTATAATATGCGTAAACATTGTAAACATTGTATCGTAAGCAAAGCTAGTTGGAAACACTAACCAAAAAGTTGTGAAAATTTATGATCGTTTTGACTGAGTCTTCCCTAACGCGGGTCAACAACTTTGGGTCATAGATAAGATAAAAGGAAAGCCCCTTATTTGAGTAGGCCAATCCTCTGTTTTATCCAAACATCCATGGTAGATAGTAGAAAAAAACTGCATTAAATAAATACCTATTCAAAAATAAACTGATGATAAGAAATGGTTGAAGAATGGGTGTCGGTGTCCAAGGCAAAAGGGTCCAGTGGGCAGATTCTTAATAGTTTTGGAGATATTTATGTTTTTGTTAAGACAGGAGAATGAAATTAGTATGGAATTGCAAACTGTAATTTTTTTTTAATACAGGTGTTAGGGTAAACTGTTGCATAACTTTAAGGGGTAATTATACCCATGATACTGAACAACTTTCCCTAAGATAGCTATAGGAAATTCGTATTTTTTTTGGACTTTCCAACTAAATGCAATCAGCTGGTCGAACGTCAATAAGAATAAGACATAGAATAAATAAGGCCAAGATCCAGAGACGGGTTTAAAGAGTTCAAATTATCGTATGACAAAATCCATACATTTTCGACACTCAACTCATGTTTAAAAGAAGTCTCTGAGGGGGGTATTACAGAACGACACTCAAGTGGAGATCCCTTCTTAAGTAAAGATAGAGGATGCATGTATACGTTGTATGTATTTGCATCCTTTTCTATCTATACTCAAGAAGAGATCTCCACTTGAGTGTCGTTCTGTAATACCACCCTCAATCTCGACCGTGTTTGGGTATTTGACATTCAATATTAATTATTACATGACCCGAATTCGAGGGAAAACAGCCTGTAATTTATAAAAAGTACTAGGCCTTCGCACGGGTGCAATGCACATAATTATAAACCTTCCTCTTGAATCACTCTATCTATTTTTAAAAAACGCATCAAAATCCGTAGTCTTAAAGATCTAACTAAGCATACGTAGGGACAGACAGACAGCGGAAAGCGACTTTGTTTTATACTATGTAGTGACTATTCATGTTTTGGGTATACAAAATGTCCCATCCCCTTTCTCACGTTTATAAATCTTGAATTAAAATCGCATACAAATTAGTTCATTTATTTGCGCGTGATACTTTAAAGCGTAATCCAACAGAACATACCTACATCAAAAGTTTTAACGATCCGGTTAATATTAATGTACTCAACACTAGTTCCGCGACGGAACTACCAACACGGAACCACTGGGAATAAACGCATATTTCACAACAGTTTACACAATAAAATGGTAAAACCAGGAACTGTCACATTAGGCACACAACAAAATTGTAACGGCAGTGAACATCAAAACATAAAGGTAAGAATGATATTGGACGGGCGATATTTGAACTGACAACAAACTGCCTCATCTCAAAACACGCTCGGAACCTGATATTTAATACAACAATCGATTTAAACATATTATTGTGAGATCGCTACTGGGTAGGTCATTCTTAAAACATATTATTTTGAGAAGATTTTTGTTGAAATGTGTGTGGTCAAGTCAATTGCCTCTTGCAAGAGGCAAGTGAAACAGTTTCTGTCCGTGGACTTTATTTTGGATTTTTTATCTATTTTTAATGCACCTATGGTAATATATTATTAAATTTTTAAATCTCAATACTTTTTTTGGATTTTTTTATCTATTTTTAATGCACCTATGGTAATAGTTTATTAAATTTTTAAATCTCAATACTTTCCATGAGGTAAGTGACATATTGTCACTGTTATAAGACTAACAGTTTAGTCAGGCCAATCGATTTTCCTTAGAAAAAACTAAAGTATGTTTCACTTACCCAACCTGACCTTACTTTAAACAAATTATTTGAAGAAAAGTCAGAGGCCTGTTAAGGCGTATCTGCCCTGGACCACGACTCTCCATACTAATCGATGCGAACGAGCGCGTGGCTCCGGTCAGAATTTAACTGTTTTCTTTGAAAAATTTGATTATTTTTTATTAATTTCTAAAAAGTAAGAAAACCACATCATTCTAAATTGTATTGTGAACAATATTGTAAATTTTCATTTTCTTCAGATTCAAAATGTAAGAGTAAAATGGTTACAACTGGGAAAAAAAGGGTGACTTTAGAGTCCCTTTTCTTCGGTTTTATTCATTAAAATCGATTTCTAGAAAAAACACATCACTTCTCATATCCTGTAGATGCTTCCGTTTATTTTTCAGCTCAAAAAGTGCCATAGATAATGAATAAAATGGTTACAAAGTTACCCAAAATCGGCAGGTAGCCCCTTAAGGGGCAAAATGACACTCTGATTGCAAGATCAAACCAACCTCTAACCGACACTATTATAAAATCTTTAATTACTTTTAAATTATTATTATGAAAACATTTTGACTATCCTTTGTCACTTCAGTATAAATATGTGTCTTCTTTCAGACAATACCATACTCTAATGAATGATACAATTGAAAAACTAAGGGCCTGTTTCACCACTTCTGAATAAGTTCTTGTTAGCTTATCCGACAGATATTTTGACATATAGCATAAGAACTTACTCAGAAGTGTTGATACAGGCCCTAAGTCAGTCAGTCAGTTTGTTATTTTTATCTTTTTTCTTTTATCTATAATTATTGGCGTTTGCCCGCGACAACGTCCGCATGGAAAGTAGTCTTTGATCGTAAAAACATACATAATATGGATTATTGCATCGGGATGAAAGAGAAAATAAAAAGTTTTTAATTATGGGGATCTGACTGAATTGGACCAAACGGGAATTACACTAAATGGTAATAAGATTATGGGGATTTGACTATCTGGGAATTTAACCAAACGGTAATTACAATAAACGGTAATTAGACCAATGGGTATTTTTCTATCTGGGAATTGGACCAAACGGTAATCAGCCCTATGGGGATTTTACTATCTTGGAATCGGACTGTAATTTAGAGACCTAAGGGGATTTAACTAAACGGTAATTAGACATGCCGGGATTTGACAATCCGGGAATTGACTAAACGGTAATTAGACATATGGGGATTTGACTATCTAGGAATTGGACGACTAGTAACTGAACCGAACGCACCGGATGGATCTCCGTCATTAGTTTATGTCTAATAATATTCTTTTGAAAACAAAATTTTCATCAAATTAGGTTCAGCAGTTTAAAGTTTTTGCGTAATACTTCGAACAAACAAAAAGACAGACAGAAAAATTTAATACATCGGTAATTTGAAGTCAGGGTCACCTAAACACCATTATAGTAACCATTTTGTTTGCCACTAGTATTTCATACAAACCAATTTACAGCAAATAATATAACTTACTGCACGCTCAGTAATTTTTTAATTACAATAAGGAAAAGGATAAAACGTAACAAGCTAATAAATAATTCAATACAATTGAATTAAGCCTGCTGTAAATCTAGTACTAAGCTTAGATTATACTTTGCTTTATTTAGGCCCGATTCGACCAAACGCGAGTAAATTTTATTCTTAGATTAAGTCGCCGGTTACCATAGAGTAAACTGATTTTGCGTTTTACCAACCCTAATCGAATGTCAATGTAACATAATTAAAAAAATTATAATAAAAAGAAACATAACAAATTAAAACTGTATAACCTCACATTGCAATAAGTACGGATACAACGACCTCTTTCTTTAGGTGAATTATACAGAGGGTGTGTAAACACCAAAAGTAAAATTGTTCCTTGTATAGTTACTCTTCTATAAATCAAAGTTTGGTCGAATTCGGCCTTAAAGTAATAAACGCAATTAAAATATTAGGGGCATTGACTTGGTCAACTATTTAATTTTTAAGCATACTTGTGGTTCTAAGTGGGGTATTACAGAACGACACTCACGTGGAGATCTCTTCTTAAGTAAAGATAGACAAAGATGCATGTATACGTTGTATGTATTTGCATCCTTTTCTATCTTTACTCAAGAAGAGATCTCCACTTGACTGTCGTTCTGTAATACCCCCCTAAGTCAGGTAACAAGGCGCGGATTCACCGTTGCGTTGTGGGCACGATGGGCATGCCCACAACACTAATTGAGGTCGATAGACTCTCACTCTGTAACAGTTTCATCAAAATAGGTTCAGTAGCTTAGAGTCTAGATGTGATATTGTGACGTGTAAACAAACACACATTTACTTTAGTAATTTTCGTGAGCAAACGGACTAACATTTAACAGGTTTATTAATTTACTAGTGTTTGCTCCGCGGCTTTGCAAGCGTGGGCTATACACAAGGTCTTGGCCGAGGGGACACACGTTTTGTAATCGTCTCCTTTGTAGAATGCAATGTATCGATCGTGAGCGAGTCCGCAGTCCGACTTGCACTTTGCCGATTTTCTGGTGGCCGTGACCACAACCTTTTTTGAGTGCTGGGTCCACCCCTGAAGGTAACCTCCAGATGTTCCCACCTGCTTCTGGTCCATTTGGATGAGTCCGAAGGGAACAGCAGTGGTATGCCCCTGGGCTTTTGTCAGTGACTCCTCCATGTGGGATCTTACTGGTTTACGACAAAAAAACCTGAGATAAGACGCGGGCGTTTCTCTAAGTGATCCTCTGATTAGCAGAGGCAGGCCATCGACCTTAGTTTGGTCGAAGAGGTAGGGCTTCAAACTTAGTTTGGTCGAAGAGGCAGGCCTTCAACCTTAGTTTGGTCGAAGAGGCAGGCCTTCAACCTTAGTTTGGTCGAAGAGGCAGGCCTTCGACCTTAGTTTGGTCGAAGAGGCAGGCCTTCGACCTTAGTTTGGTCGAAGAGGCAGGCGCCCGACGTTGCTAGCATAAGCATATGCTCACGACTATATTCCCCGAGGGGGTAGTCAGAGATATTCTGAAACCTCAGAACATCCACGTTTCACCAGTAGTACCGAAACTCTGTCCAGTGTGACGGGGGGTGAGCCCGTCGCCACTTATAATGGACAGTGGGTACAATGCACGCCTCGAAATTGAAGCATGCAGGTTTCCTCAAGACGTTTTCCTTCACTGAAAAGCCAGTGGTGTAAAAAATCGTACATAAATTCCGAAAAACTCATTGGTACGAGTCGGCTTGGACGGGGATCGAACCATCGCCTCCTGCACGGCAGGCCAGGTTACTCGCCACTGGACATTGCTTGTCCGACGTTGCTTCTTTTGCAAAAAGAAGAAACTTTGAAAGAAGCAACGTCGCGCGTTGTTTTACAACATTGCCGAACATGTTGAGCGTCACGTGTTGCGCGTCAATTGTTGCCTAGTGGATACGAGGCATCACTGTAGACTGTAAGTAAGTAAGTAAGTTATAGCCTGTAGAATCCCACTGCAGGGCAAAGGCCTCCTCTCACGAATAAGGGTGAGAGGGAGTGGGCCATACTCCACCACGCGGGCCCAGTGCGTGTTGGTGGAGGCAAGTTAGTGGTCACCTTGCTGTCAGAGAATTTTCAAGCCGCCAATAGGCCTCTGACTAGGCTTAACGAATAATTACAACGCCATCTGACGGAACTATCCGAGACCAACTGCTTAACGTGCCTTCCGAAGCACGGAAACGCTCGAGATGAAATACCACTAAACGGTCACCCATCCAAAGACTGACCGGACCTGACGTTGCTTAACTTCGGTGATCGTTTCCAATACCGAAGCTCCACTACGCCAACGAGCGCTTCCTGTAGACTGTACCATAGACGAAATTGTTTTCGCTTCAATAGATACTCTTGTTTATACTGTGACCGTGACTGAATGGCAAGCACGTATGCTGTTATATTAGGGTTGAACCTCATTTAATAGCACCGCATCGCATTTTTCCGTCTCTCCATCTTTTTCTGTCACTCAGGAAAGTCATTTGCAAAAGCATATAAGATAGACGGAAAGCGATCGCACGCGGCCGTGCTATCGCGCGCGATCGCGTTCCGTCTATCTTATATGCTCTAGCAAATGACGTTCCTGAGTGACAGAAAAGTATGGAGCGACGGAAAAATGCGATGCGGTGCTGTGTGATGTAGTTCAACCCTTACTCGATATTGGCAAAATCATCGTTAAGTTAAACCAACGTAGCCACAATTTTAAAAATTGAATTTATTTGGTTGGACTTTTAGTAAACATTTTTTAGTCATTAAAAAACAGCGAATTTACAAGAGAGCTATTGTATGGATGTGAATAGAAGTGCGTGTAGGTGGAGTGCCCTCATAGGACAACAACTGAAAATCTCTTCATATAAGCCCGCTGGTTTCGAGTTCTCCACACTTCACCTTTCTGTAGGACGTAACCGATTTGATCAGGGTACGTCCTCTAACGACACTTCCAAAAAACAGATCTCTTTTCACAGATATAATCGGTTATGTCCTACAGAACGGTGAGATGCAGAATACATGAAACCGGCGGAGCGTAACGTTGAACTTATTAGTACGAGATGTATTGACATTGACTTACAAACTAATGGACGCCTAGTACAAAATTCTCGAAAAAAGTGACCTAGACTAAATTATGTAAACGTAAGTACGTTTTAGTAATATTTAAACAAACTAAAAAAATAAAATAAGTAACGCTCACAGGCACATACATTGTAATGATCCCAAGTAAGCCTCAGGCTTTTTGTTATGGGAACCATACAACAACGGCACACACATATAACATCCATGACCGAACTGGGATTCGAACCCAGGACCCTGGTTGAAATGAACAATGAATAGGTTGAAATTATTTTTTCATTTTGCTTGCGTAGAGTGTTTACGAATTCTTACAGCACAGCGGCACGGCACTATAGACGTGCGCGGACACGGTCGTACGAAGACTGGCGCGTAATTGTTACTCTTTATACGTTTTATTACTTTTTTTGATTCAGACACTTTTCAGCGAGGCCTGACGTCCAGGTAGTTGGTAAGTCAATATGTATTGACATGAATGAGCCGAAAGAGACTATCATAATAATTTCGCGCTTTAGATAGATAACTCATTTATTTATTTCATCGGAACAACACATGGAAAACAGTGATAGACAATAGGTATGATCTACCAGGCCGATCGTCTAACCCACTGACTGATGGACAGAAGCCCCCCAGACTGTAGGATTTTAAAATATTTTAATAATTTTCGTCAGTCTGACATGACGGACGAGACTGACGCGAGACTCGAGTCTACACTGTAACACCCTTCATAGGTGGCTACCCTTTCGCCCACAAATACAATGCATATGACACCCTTATCCCTTACCCTTAGTCGCCTCATACGATACCCACGGGAAGAAATGGCGTGGTCCATTCTAAGCCTGAACCACATGGTTAGGTACCTATTTATCATAATCATTGACTTACCAACTACTGGACGGAGGGTCCGCGCTCAAAAGTATCCGAACAAAAAGAAAACCAAAACGTTAAAAGAGAATCAACGCCATAGTCTTCGTTTCATCGGCCGAATACGCGGAAGCGCGGGCGCGCGGCGCACAGTGTCCCGATGGGGGAGTGGGACGGAAAAGAATTTCAGCATTTTCAATGTTTTTAGTTGGTTTATATTACTACATGTACTTAGGTTTGTGTAGTTTAGTCTCGGACACTTTTTCCGAGAATTTTGTACTAGACCCAGCGTCTAGAGTATTCTAAGTCAATGATCATAATGTATAAATTAAAGCAAACTTGCATATTTCATTTAGAAACGTTGAGAATACTTGAAACTACTTCAACTTCAATTAGTCTCACTTACAAATATTTACCAACTTATTGCAATTACTTATTTACTTTAGTGAATGAGGCCAACATTTGTCTTGTGTCCTCTTCGTAAGTATTTTGTAATTTTTATGTCTTGGGTGAATATTTTACTTTACGATATTTACATAAGTAAACAATTTCTGTAAGATATTTAGTTATAAATGAAGGCATCCTGACAGTGGGGAGGCATGAAGTACATCCAATCCAAAGTACATACAATCCAAAGAAAAAATTTAAGATAATAAGTAACTAGGTATACTGATTAATTAGTCAGCCAAACGTAAGGAACATCGCCCTCGGCGTCAATTTGATAGATCAAATCAATGGTGAAAGAAGTGACATGAACTTATATCTACATTTCGACGTTTTTGAGATTATTGCTACACAGGGTGTAAGGAAAAGTATCATTAGTCTTTAAACCACATAATCTACCCATCAAACTGAACAACTTTTACGGTGGGGTTTAACCTGTCAGAACATCAAAAAATCTCATGTCCCATACGTTTGAATCGAGTAGGTATTGCAGTTTTGTATAGGACGGCAGATTATTTTTTTGTTCTAACAGGTTTGTTTAGTTTAAAATTTATTTCAAAGTCAAAGTCAAAGTCAATATAATTTATTCAATATAGGAGCTTGAAGCACACTTATTAAACGTCAAATCTTTTTTAAGCTACCACCGCGTCGGAACGTGTTGTCGCTGTAGAGAAGATGCGGCCAGAAACTCTACAACATAACACGACTTAAAACTATTACAATATAAATTCTTAAGCTACTGTTATGTATACAATAATACATAGTCTATCTAATAAAATAGTTGATACTTTACAGTAATGTAAATAAACTATAAGTTAGTGACCTCAGACCCAAGCATTTTGATCATTTAAATAATCATCCAGTTTATAGTACGCTTTCTTACAGATAACATTTTTGATCTTAGTTTTAAACATGTTTTCGGAAAGATTCAAAATGGTCTCGGGGATTTTATTATAACAACGTATACAGTGACCCATGAAAGACGTGTTGACCCTACTAAGCCGAAAGTGCGGAGATATCAGTTTATTTTTGTTTCGAGTGTTGTAATTATGGACATCACAATTTTTTGGAAACAAAGACAAATTTTTTCTTACATATAAAATGTTTTCATAAATAAACTGTCCATAAACTGTTAAAATATTAATTTCCTTAAAAAGGTCGCGAAGCGAATCACGACAGCGCAAACCATATATTGCTCGAATTGCCCGTTTCTGTAGGATAAAGATTGTCTCAATGTCTGCAGCACGACCCCACAATAAAATACCATAGGACATGATACTATGAAAGTAACTGAAATATACGAGTCTGGCAGTTTTAATATCAGCATATTTTAATCTTTGTTTTTTTTTATTTAGAAAATAATAATTTTTATTTGGTAACATTTGTTCAGTATCATGTTTATATGTTATCGAAATATACATAGCCTAACATAGTGCTTAAATACAGGGCCCTTCTTAATATGCAGACACTTTTTTTTAGGGGTATGATCAGGCCATCAAACTGAACAACTTTCTCTATGGGACCAAATTAATTTATAGCTCTCCCATACATTTGGCTTGAAAAGGTTTGCAGTTTTGTATGGAACAACAGATTTTTATTTTGTGATTTCGATGTTGGTGTCATAGAGAATGTTGCTCAGTTTGACGGTCTGATCATCCCCTTAAAAAAGTGAGAGCATATTTAGAAAGACCCTATAACGAATAGAACACTGACAAAAGTTAATACGACCCGGTTGGTGTAATGGTTACCACGCCATTGTCCTGGGTTCGAATCCCGGTTCAGTCATGGATGTTATACAGGGTGTTTGGTAGGGAGGTGTACATACGCCTAGGGTAGAAACTAGGGAGGGTCTGCTACCTACCCCCGCCCATTATATTGACCTTGGCCTCAAGGTATTATTTTAATGATTTTTTTTTATTTTTAGAAAAAAAAACGATTTTTAAACTAAAACTACCTCTAGCTCAAAATCTATCCATAGGACAGGTCTGCTAATGGTCTTGTTTTAATTGTTAGAGTCTTAGTGTACGGTAAAAATTGATTTTACACCCGAAAATTGTAGAGAAGAAAAGTTATGGGGCCTGAAGTACCGTAGTAAGGTAAAAAAATAATTTTAAGGGCAACTTTCTAAGGGGTTTAAAAAAAAAAAACAGGGTTGGAGTTCTTCTGATTTTTTAAAAACATCCCCAGTCCATACCCTTTCTAACGATATGCTTAAAGTGTTATTATCACTTGTAGTTTCGAAGTTATTAATTAATATCCGCAACTAGGGCACTTTAATCAAAAATTTCAACTAATGAAAATTAAATGTGTCCGATCGTAAAAGGATAGCAAATGAAACGCAAATTGGTTTAATGACTAATTTCCCCTTCCCCAGACGTAGAAGTCAAGCGGGGTAAGGTCAGGCGACCTTGGAGGCCAGGGAATTGGCCTGCCCCGACCAATAGTCTTTCAGCACGACGGCTGTCCTGCCCATTGGAGCCTAGCAGTGAGGGAGTTTTTAAACAACTCCTTCCCTGATGCTTGGATTGGTCGGGGCGGGCCAATTCCCTGGCCTCCAAGGTCGCCTGACCTTACCCCGCTTGACTTCTACGTCTGGGGAAGGGGAAATTAGTCATTAAACCAATTTGCGTTTCATTTGCTATCCTTTTACGATCGGACACTTCTGGGTAAGCTCGCTACATCTTCGGCCCCATCTTTGTCCTGAGGACTAGATTGGGGTCAAGAGCAAACCCATCAATAATAAAAAAAAAAAAAAAAAAAAAAAAAACACATTAAATTTTCATTAGTTGAAATTTTTGATTAAAGTTCCCTAGTTGCGGATATTAATTAATAACTTCGAAACTACAAGTGATAATAACACTTTAAGCATATCGTTAGAAAGGGTATGGACTGGGGATGTTTTTAAAAAATCAGAAGAACTCCAACCCTGTTTTTTTTTTTTTAAACCCCTTAGAAAGTTGCCCTTAAAATTATTTTTTTACCTTACTACGGTACTTCAGGCCCCATAACTTTTCTTCTCTACAATTTTCGGGTGTGAAATCAATTTTTACAGTACACTAAGACTCTAACAATTAAAACAAGACCATTAGCAGACCTGTCCTATGGATAGATTTTGAGCTAGAGGTAGTTTTAGTTTAAAAATCGTTTTTTTTTTCTAAAAATAAAAAAAAAATCATTAAAATAATACCTTGAGGCCAAGGTCAATATAATGGGCGGGGGTAGGTAGCAGACCCTCCCTAGTTTCTACCCTAGGCGTATGTACACCTCCCTACCAAACACCCTGTATGTTCGTGCCGTTGTTGTATGGTTTCCATAATAAAAGCCTTTAGTGCTAGTTTGGGATCATTACAATGTATGTGCCTGTGAGCGTTATTTATTTATTTAATACCACCAATGCTATTATAGTATTTGATAATGATTGTTTATTTTTTATCTTAAGGCATTGATGAATGTGTCTGGATCATTAGCAGAAAAGACTAGGTTGAGATTAAAAACCGAAATGTGAGTTTGAGTTGCAACTCCCATACCTATATTATACATAATACATAATCTATATTTTCGACCCTGCTTATAAACAACACACGCTCAAAAGATGTCTCTGATTCTCTGCTTTAAATTATTGAGTAGTCGTCAGTTTGAGCACAGTTTGGCTTCAGGAAGACAGTTTAATATAACACCAAACCTAAAGACTGATTCATAATTTAAAATAATCTTTAAATAAATGAACATGTTAACGAGCCATGGTGGTCGAGTGGCGAGTAACCATGCCTACAGGAGGCGATGGTTCAATCCCGTCCAGGTTGACTCATACTAAGAAGTTTTTTTGGAATTCATGTAAGATTTATAACACCACTGCCTTTTAGGAAAACATTGTGAGGAAACTTGGATGCTTTAATTTCAAGTTATGTACGACTACTAGTCAAATGAGGATGTTCTGAGGTTTCAGAATATCTCTGTCTACCCACTCGGGGAATATAGTTGTGAGCTTATTTATACACATATTAGGTACATGTTTTCTATACTAATATTATAAAGAAGAAAGATTAGATTTTTTGTTTGTTTGTTTATATGGAATATGCTCCGAAACTACTGGACCAATCTGAATAATTCATTCTCCATTAGAATGCTACATTATCAGTGGTTAACATAGGCTAAAAAAGCGGCCAAGTGTGTGTCGGGCAGATTCTAAGGCGGTACGAAATTCGCCTCGGTCATCTAGTAAAAATGTTCTTTATAATTATTTAGGGATATATATTTATAGGAGCCGTGGTGGTCCAGTGGCGAGTTACCTTGCCTGCCGTGCAGGAGGTGATATGGTTCGATCCCCGTCCAGGCCAACTTGTACCAATGAATTTTTCGGAATTTATGTACGATTTGTAACATCACTGGCTTTTCGGTGAAGGAAAACATCGTGAGGAAACCTGCATGCTTGAATTTCGAGGCATGTATTGTACCCACTGTCCATTATAAGTGGTGACAGGCTCACCCCCGGTCACACTGGACAGAGTTTCGGTACTACTGGTGAAACGTGGATGTTCTGAGGTTTCAGAATATCCCTGACTGCCCCATGGGGAATATAGTCGTGAGCATATGCTTATGCTTATAATTATTTTTCAAAGCAAATTATATTGTTCCACATTATATAAACAGATTTAAAAAATTGTTATCTTCAAGAAAAGGCGCTGTTAAGTAGGTCAATAATAACTTCTTCAAGTTATAATGATAATAATTATCTTTTGGAATTATCTATTCAGAGCACTTGTTGAAACAATGTATGTTTTACCGAAACGGTATTTCGACACAGGACACAACAATAGAATCGAAAATACGGCATTGCAAGAAGTAGAGCACGAAAATAATGTACTACAATAAAGTGAAAGGGTACAGAAACGAGAACCTCATTATGTGACGAATAAAACAATGCTCGCAGAACACGAGTGTCACTGACCGACATGTTGCATTGTAATTAGCTTGTTTTGATAATTACAACTGAATTAGTAATTAGGGAAAGATCACAAACACAAAATTAACCACCGAAGCAAGATAATTATGGACCGACAAGAATAAAACACTTACCAATCGCAATGACTGTTCCGTTAAATGCACTTTTATCAGCCCCGTGATCCCATATTTAACTAATTGTAATAACTACAGTATATTCACATTAGAATAAATTGATTTTCTACGAATTTATTTACGAAAAGTACCCTACGCTCGCTCGATCGACAGCCATAATCAATCATAGACAAAATAAACCAACGAAGAAAAAGTTTAATAACAATAAAATTCGGATACATGTAAAAAACACTTGCACTTCTCTGGTTTCGTCAAGTGCGTGAATGAATCCGAACCGAATTCAAAACAAATTTCTCTATGGATAACCTATAAAATACGACTGTCAACGTCAAAATTGAGCGATTCTGTTTTGGTGTATTATTTGATAAATTTCGTTTTTAAATACCTATCTAAAATGAAATTAACACAAATATTATTCCGCCGCAATCGCTTGCCGAACGGACACCTTTTTAGGGGCAAAGATAGATTGGTGAAACAAGTGGAACCAAAACACTTGCGAACTCTTCGACAAGAATTCGAAGTTGAGGAGAAAAACATGTTTTATTTGAGATTCCCGTATCTCACTGAGGTTTGTTATGATTTATGCTATTCTTACGTCCACTAGGAAGTTAGGAACTCGACTTTTGGATCTGTTATAAGACCATTTACATAGTTCTACGTTTCTAAGGTTAGAAAATACCTATTACAAACAAATTACAAATATAAACTCAAGACCGCAATCTCTTTTGGGGTGTTCAAAAACCCCGTAACAACAAGACTACTACTACTCAGAGATATATAATCTAAAGAGTTGCGTTGTGGGTCTGCTATTGGGCAGTCACGTGCGTGTGTCGCTTGTCGGTTGCCCCATCCCCGGCCTACAGTGGGACTCCAGTGGTGGCTCAGGATATTGTTCTTTTATAAGAACAACCCTTGAAGTCACCAAAATATCAATATAACCGAACAACGTCAAGCACTTTTGCTATAAAAACTCGACATTGGCAAAATCATCATTAACCAAAGAATTTTTTCGCGATTTCGATGTTGGTCCCATAGAGAAAGTTGTTCAGTTTGACGGTCTAAACAACCCAAGAGTTTCAAAAATTTATTCTTACTTATGTAATTACCATTGTTATTTTATTTACAGGCAGAAAGTTTCGGACACGCTAAAGCCTTAGGAAAGCCCGAGAAAAGGATGCAAAAGATTGAAGAGAAGTATAGGAGAATCTTCAACAGACCCGACGTGACGATACTTGAGAGGCTCAAGCATCTACGTGTCAGTGAATCATGGGATTGAAGAGCCAATTTATGAGATACTTTAGAATAATATTTAGTTAATAGTTATGTAAAATAAAAATCTTAGTTTTACCTACACTTTTATTTTATTTAAAAAATAATATCCAATTTCAATGTACTTACACATACATACATAAACTCACGACCTTGATCCATTTAGGGGTTGGTCAGAAGCCTTTCTACAACTACAAATAAGGGTCAGCGCACACCTAGCAGAGAACTGTTTGAGCAGTTCCATTTAATCAATTGATAATGAACTAAATAGGAATTGAAATAGTGTTGAATAAAGCGCAATAAATAATGTGAACACGTCACAGGGACAGGGATCTCTTGCACGCTATTTTTATCTCTATTCCAATTGGCATTGAGTTAATTATCAAATGTTTAATGAGAACTGCTCGAACAGTCCTCCTCTAGGTGTTCTGAGCAAGGCTTACTTTTAGCTTAACCCTTAAACAGGCATAGTACGATTTATCGACCACATAAAAGTAACTGACAATGTACCTACTAAAAACTTACAATAAGGTTCATTATTGAATTTAAATATGGTGGCCAAGGCCTGTTTAAGGGTTAATGAACCTTTCACAACAGAATATTGGTTTATTTTAATATAAACACATGTAATATCTCACTACATTGGATATTTTCCACTTTAGTTATACAATTCTTTGGGCTACTCAGCTACTTGGTTCTTCTACGGATCTCTTCATTTCTGATTCGATCTCGCAGGGTAACTCCAAGCATAGAGCTCTCATAGCAATGGGCAGAGCACATTCCCCCCAGAATTGATGGCTGACGGGGCGAAGAGTTCTTGAGCAGCGTGGGTAGGCCCCCACAAGGTGGATCGACTTCGTGATGGCGTCGGGAACCCGTTGAATGGGGGCAGCGCAGGACAGGTCGTTGTGGCGATACCTTGGGAGAGGAGTATGTCCAGCAGTGGACGTCTGTCGGCTGACATGATGATGGTTAGATATTTAACAACATTACTCGTAATGAAAGTGAGAAAAGATTTACAGTATTAACCTGACAGGTTTTGTTATTTTTTAGATTTATTTATATTTTTATTTATTCGTATGCCATGGCGCATGGGCCTGCCCAAGGTCTAGCCGTCATCAATTTCCTTTATAGGTAACTGTAATGTTTTATGCTTGGGGAGTGTGTAATTTCTCTGTGGTTTTATCTACCTAAATCTTGGTAGACTGAGTATAACCAGTCTGTGTTGGTTACCCATTTTAATGATGCCCGGCCCACCCCAGAATCCTTCTGGCCCACCCCAGAAATCAAATGAATCACTTACTGAAAATAAGAGATATCAATAGGTAATCTTAACTATTATAAAACTGTAACTGAACTGTGTCTGTACATTGAAGATATTTACAAAAAAAAGATTACGATATGGTTTTTAAATATCCCCGACTCGAAATCAACCTTTTTTAGAAATTTTGTCTGTCTGTTTGTCTGTTTGTTTGTGTGTTTGTTTGTGTGTTTGTTTGTTTGTTTGTTTGATCGCGCATCACGCAAAAACTACTGAACCGATTTTGATGAAACTTTTTTTGTTTGATAGCTTATGATCTGACTTAAAATCTGGTATATAATTTGTGCGGACGAAGTCGCGGGAAAACACTAGTAATAAATAAACATATTATTTTCTTGTGTTTCGTTTCTCATGCCCACTTTCTTGAAATGTCAATGTGGTCAGAGCGTATTTTTGCAAAATCTTGCAAATCTTGAAGCAAAATCTCGAGCTCGCTTCGCTCGTTCCTGTTTTTAGAACGTACTGCAATGATCTTATTTATATTGCTGTAAAATCTCAAGCTCTCGCTTCGCTCGCTACTTTGCAGTAAAATCTTGACCTCACTTCGCTCATTCCAGAATTGGGTGAAATGTCGAGCTCGCTTCGCTCGCTCTAGGTTTTGGATCGTATAGTGTAGTTAAAGCATGAGCTTGCTTTGCTCGTTCCAGCTGTTAGGTCGTAAAAAACTCGAGCTCACTTCGCTCGCACCAGGATTTAAATCTATTACACTGATCTCACTATATTGCAGTTAAACCTCGAGCTCGCTTCGCTCGCTTCTGGCTAGACACATTGCAGTAAAATCTCGACCTAACTTCGCTCTCTCCAGAATTCGGTGAAATGTCGAGCTCGCTTCGCTCGCTCCTGGCTACGGTTGTATCACAAAGAACTAGATGCATTGCAGTAAAATCTCGAGCTCACTTAGCTTCGCTCCCTCCAGAATTCAGTGAAATCTCGAGCTTGCTTCGCTCGCTTCTGGCTAGACAC
The DNA here is from genome assembly GCA_963693445.1 of Agonopterix heracliana. Taxonomy (NCBI): domain Eukaryota; kingdom Metazoa; phylum Arthropoda; class Insecta; order Lepidoptera; family Depressariidae; genus Agonopterix; species Agonopterix heracliana. The sequence goes on from OY856327.1 coordinate 4,530,642, forward strand.
ATTGCAGTAAAATCTCGAGCTAACTTCACTCTCTCCAGAATTCGGTGAAATGTCGAGCTCGCTTCGCTCGCTCCTGGCTACGATTGTATCACAAAGACCTAGATGAATTACAGTATGATCTCGAGCTCACGTAGCTTCGCTTCCTCCAGGATTCGGTGAAATCTCGAGCTCGCTTCGCTCGCTCTAGGTTTTGGATCCTATGTTTTTTTATTAGTGAGTGAAGTAAATTCTCAAGCTTGAATTGCTCGTTTCAGATTTTAGGTCGTCAATAACTGAACTAATGTCAGGTTTTAGTTTTTCTTACTTCGACCTCGCCTGGGCCTGGCCCCCCCTGGGAAAAAATCATTGCTACGCCCATGGGCCTTACGCGAACATTTCAAACCAGAAAAATGAGACAAAACAAATGAAAGGTTTACTTCATATTTGTATGCAAGTGCCCTAGATTTGACAGATAATGGCGCTAGTTTGTATGGACCAAGTGCACCAGTAGTTTGCTTCAACTTACCGCGCTTTAGGCCTATCCATTAATTTTATTTTGATCTAAGAGATAGCCCATCGCCAATATTAAATTAGATTTTAAAGATTGTTTGTATTGAATATTTTCATAAGGGTTACCACACACCACTTCTTGATTTAAGGGTCACCAGTAACACCAACACCAGCAACAAAAAAAAATGTTTTACTGGTGATCCAGATTTTTGAAAAATTGCATTGTTTTATTTACTTACAACTTATTTATATGGCTTTGTTTACCCTGTATTTTATTTGTAAAGTATGGGTTTCTATTTTGTCATGGCCTGAAAAACATGGCAACCCAAATTTTCATACAAAGCCAGCAAGAAATATCAAACAAAATCAAGATATTGTACAATGAAATGCAATAAATCAATTAGCTTCATACAATAAACAAGCCATTAAAAGATATTAAGTGCCTGTTTCACCACTTCTGGATTAGTTTTAGAAAAGTTTATCTGACAGATCGTTTGACCTATTTCAAATATGTCAAACGATCTGTCATATCATATAAGCTATCAAGAACAGAAGTGGTAGAACAAACTCTTTATCTGTTTTCCTTTAACAATAAAAATGCATCCTGAACATTTTAAATTAATGGACACATAAATCACAGATGTACATTACTACAGTGAGCTATGCTTACACACGTTTGACTATCACATTTGTGGATACAAAATATATCCAAGGCAATCACACAATTTTAAAATAAAGACTTTAGGATAAATATTGGTCTCCTTAAATAGAAATTCTATAGATCTTGTGTGAGAGGACGTTAGTTGACGTTTCGTTAACTTTACGTAAGTGCATTTTTCGTTAATTTCCAGAGCGTGTTTTATGAGGCTACAATGACCTACTATGCTTATAAAAATTTAATTATTACCTACGCATTAAGTACGAACAATTCGAGCTCTCAGTTATACAATACAAAAATAATAACACCTAACTCAACTGTAAATACACATTATAATACTTATGACATTTTAGTGCTAAAGTGCACAAATAAATACAGCTATTACTGGGGTCTTGAATGATCAGCTGGTCTAGATAGACAATATTATTTAAGCTAGCGTGCTACTTGAAAGAAATCGCCAAAATAACTATTATATATTTTCGGATGGGGGGATATATATCCCACCTATTCCCCCCCTGAATACCTGTTTTGGCCTAGCATGCTGCCGCTTTGGAGAAAACGAGAAAGATCGAGATGTGTCTTTGTTACATTGCGAATGCCAAATTGAGCGCTCAATACTGTTTTCTCGCCTTGTCTTGTCGTGGGTGGCATGCTTGCCCTACTGCTTGCTGGTAAATTGTCTATCTAGAACAGTAGGCTCATTTTTATAGACACCGTGTACAAAATGCCAATTCAAAAACTTTAGTTAATATTCTTCGTCCAAGCGAAAGGATCATCTTTAAGATCGTTCTTGTGAAGAGACTTCCCTTGGTGCAAGAGTTCAGCGAACTGAGAAACAACCGGGTCTCTCATACAAGACGCTACTGCGATCACCTTATCCGACGCATCAAAGAAGAAAATGACGAATTTCAACTCTTCGACGTTACCTTCGACTTGTGTGCTTGCTGCCTTACCACAGCCCGCGTATCGGATAGACTTGCCAAATAACATAGTCCAGAAGTAGGGGACTGTTTTCAAAGGAGTTTCTTTCTTCAAGATGTTTAGAGCGGCTACTCTACCGTGGTACTGTGACAGACCTACGTGACCTATACTCATTTGTTTATTACCCGCTGCGAAAACAGGCGCATAAGCAATGTCGCCTCCAGCGTAAATATTCTCTACGCTCGTTTCTAACTTTTCGTTCACATTAACTGCACCATTAGGCTCGAGCGCGATGCCGCTCTCTTTTAGGAAATCAGTGTAAAATGTCGTTCCCACGCCCAAAATGAGCATATCAGCCGGTATTGTGGTTCCATTATCGAGTTCAACCGATGTTATCGCGCCGTTCTCACCATTGCACTTAGTGATAGTGGTTCCGAATTGGAAATTGACACCTTTAGATTCGAAAAGCGTCCGTAGGATGTTGCCGATTTCGCTTCCGAAAATTTGGCCGAGCGGCGCAGAGTCTTTGCCGATCACAGTCATTGATTTAGCTTTGTCGTTGCAAGACGCAGCTGTCTCTAATCCGATGAAACTTAAGCCGAGGACGACGACGTCCTTATCTTCGGCTTCTCCTAATGTGTGGAGAATTCTGACGGCATCATCGTAATCTCTGACAGTGAAGACATTGTTAAGTCCGATGCCGGGAACGTCAGGGACGCGGGGTTTAGATCCTGTAGCCAAGTACAAATGACTGTAGCGCAGTTTAGATTTGTCGCTCAGGAAGACCAGCCTCTCCTTGGGATCAATTTTAGTGGCCTCAACTCCTTTTTTGACTTCAATATTGGCTTCTTTATAGTACTCGGCGTTTCTAGCTTGAAGTTTTTCTATTTCTGGAACCATGCCGATCTTGGAGACTTTGATTCTGTCGTAGGGTAGATAATTTTCTTTTGCGACGACGGTGATGTTGCCCTTGTAGCCTTCGGCGCGGAGTGTCTCGGCGCAGGTGGCCCCGGACGGGCCCCCGCCCACGATGACGACGGTCGTACAGTCGCATGGTCCCGCCATGACCATGTCTTTGGTGCGTTTGTTCGATTGCAGATCGCTGATTTTTGCTCGCACCTGGAATTAGAAATGACTAACATTTTATACAAATGTCTAGATAAGTTCAGGTTTCTTGCGGTGGAGGAGAGCTACTTCTACTACTTGACACGTCATTCCAATATGATACCCAAAACATTAAAACTGCATATTATAACTTGCAAGCTGCAGTAAATTGTACCGCGCCAAGGGCGTCGCCAGCCCTTGGCCCAGGGGGAGGGGGAAGGGGCAAGTTAATATTATGGAAAATGAGAAAAATATAAATTGTCGCCACCGATCCTCCGCAGAAAATCACATTGTTGGTGTTCGATTTACCGAAACATGACGGACTTGTTCGCTAATCGTGTCGACTTCTTTGTTCAAATTCTGAACAAAGTCGCTAAATAGTACCTTGCCAGAATTGGGCAACCGATACTGAACCGTCGCTAGCGGTCATGAGCTCCTCCTGCGGACTGTCATATTCCGTACTAGAAAAATTATAAAACCAAATCTCGAAACAAAACCAGACTCGCCTACACTGTGACATTCATGTTTTTTGGAAATTATGCGTTAGTAATTAAAAAGAAATTTAAAAATAGACGATTGTGGGCAGTAGGTACGTACTGTAGGCTCGGCGCCCCCTTAATGGTTCCAGAAATGGAGTAACAACACTAACAACATTTCACCAAACTAATCTTACTAAAAGTATTTAAACGGAACCCTTATCATGTTATTCACTTTAATAGAACGGCGATAAAGTGCTAAATTAGCATAGCATACCAAATTGTATCGACCTTGGATGTGACATTGTGAATATGTAACAGAAATGATTGATATCAGTCGGTCAAGGCGCCTGAAGGCCGTGCACAGGTGCTTTGTAAACCTGTCCATCTAAGTATCTTGTACACAGGTAATACCGAGGTCATTTGAGTGTAACTAGGCTATTAGCATGCAATTACCTAGAAGTAATAGGTACGTACATAGTAAAGTCTAGTACTTAATTCTACAGGGTGTTGGGGTGAACAGTTGCATTGCTTTAAAGAATGTACTCATGATACTGAACAACTTTCCCTAAGAAACCTATAGGAAATTAGCAACAAAAATGTTGGACTTTCCCTTTGACTACTTATATGAGGATTGGTAATAAGGCGTGTAATTCTACTAAGAAACATTTCTGCCACTTTTTGCGGGGGGCGAGGTAATATGCAATCCGCAACTTTGGATTTTATTCCCCATAACTTTAGATTCTAATTTTGAATGTTAAAAATCATGAAAAGTAGTCTCGTGTGAACCCCTAACCTTCTAAGTTAGAAATTATTGTTTCGCAATTATAGGCTGTCTCGTTTAGTGATACGGTATAAAATTTAATGTAAATGCACATGATCAATTGATCTTATACCGTGGCAGAGGGGAAATGCTACCGCAAGGCGAGTCCTTATTATAAATAGTCAAAGGACTTTCCATACTAAATGCAATTAGCCATCAGCTGATCGAACGTTTGTATGAAAAGTTTATTTTTTTTTAAGCCAAATTCCCTTTTATCCTTTGTGAAAGTTGTTCAGTATCATGCATGAGGACAAACACCCCAATCACCCATTTAAGAATTGCAACTTTCTACCCTAACCCCCTGTACACAGGTTCCTTCTTAATATGCTGCATACATATACAAGGTGTTACAAAACTACAAATAAACCTTTAAGGGGGTGGTGTAGACCATCAAACTGAACAACTTTCACTATGGGACCAATATCGAAATCGGGGAAAAAAATTTTTATGTTCTATACTCTACAAATCGACTAGAGCTAAAATATGTATGGGATATGAAATTATTTTTTTCGCGATTTCGATGTTGGTCCCATAGAGAAAGTTGTTCAGTTTGATGGTCTGAACGTCCCCTTAAAAAAGTGTCAGCATATTAAGAAGGACCCTATACTGGGTGTTTCATAAGTAAGAATAAATTTTTAAAACTCTTAAGCTCAGGCCACACAGAGGCGGTCCTGCGGGAAAGCGGGCCGGCGGCGGTTCTGCGGAAAGCGAATATCTGCGGACCAGCGTAGATTTTTGTGTGTTTTGTAGTGTATGGTGTTGTGGAAAGGTCATGTCCGAGTTTGTATGTCCCCTGTAACAGAGAAATAAGCGCTGGTCCGGAGATATTCGCTTTCCGCAGGTCCGCCCCCGGCCCGCTTTCCCGCAGGACCGCCTCTGTGTGGCCTGAGCTTTAAGGGGATTGTTTAGACCGTCAAACTGAACAACTTTCTCTATGGGACCAACATCGAAATCGCGAAAAAAAAAATTTGATATCCCATACATATTTTAGCTGTTGTCGATTTGTAGAGTATGGGACATCCATTTTTTTTTTTCACGATTTCGATATTGGTCCCATAGTGAAAGTTGTTCAGTTTGATGGTCTACACCACCCCCTTAAAGGTTTATTTGAATTTTTGTAACACCTTGTATACATAAACTCACGACCGTAATCGCTTTCGGGGTGGTCAGAAACACTGCTACAAATCTGATGTGGCATTTGGCTCGAGTAAGTGTGTAGTTTTGTATGAAACAGTAATTTTTTTTTCGTTTCGTTTTCGATGTTGGTTTTATAGACTGTAAAATGCTTAGTTTGATAGTCTGATAATCCCCTTAAAAACTATCAGCATAATAAGAAGGACCCCCATATACTAATTTTGTAAATCCGTATCATGAGGAGAGGTTGAATCTAAAAAACATCTGACATCTATTCTGTTTTTTATTAATTCATATCTCACGTTTATGTGGCTACACGATTTATACCGAAGTGTTTGGTGCATAATTTGTATTTTTATTGTTTATTCCGGTTTATACGATAGCACGATAAGTACGGTGGTAGCTACTATAAATAGGTTTATATACTATACAATATTATATACCTACTTATAGCTACAGTACTGTACAACCATCTAACTATACTTTATAACCATAATACATGCATTAATTTATTGAAACAGGCGTTACTTTGCGGAAATCCATGATTAACAGGTAGATGACACGATTGTGTCGAGACCTCCGCTTTTAAATACCTAGTAGACAAAGCTGTATTACGTTATGCAATACAACCTGCCAACCAAATAATTTCTGCTCTATACACGTGTTTCGCTCCACCAAGGAGCATCCTCAGGAGTTAGACCGACGAACGTTCGAAACAGAGTTGTTACCCCGCCGAGCGTGCGACAACGAACACACACATGCATTAATACAAATTAAATACTATACTTTCCCCCTCGGGGAATATATTCGTGAGCATATGCTTATGCTTAAATACTATACAGGGTGTAAGGAAAAGTATCATTAACCTTTAAACCACATACTCTACCCATCAAACTGAACAACCAACTTTAACTATGGGAGCAAACTTGACAGAACAAAAAAAAGTCCGCTGTTCCATGCTAAATTGCAATACCTACTCTCAAATGTATGCAACAGCAGTTTATTTTTGTTCCGATCGGTTTGCTTCCATAATAAAAGTTAAGGGACCGCAAGTGATTGTTGAATAAAAAATCTATGGTCATTTCATAGAGGTAAATATCTTAAAGATGGTTAAAAGGTAAAACATACATACAAAATAATAGGTGACTGAATTATTTTTCACTTTTTAAATGTTTGTTTTTAGCGTAGGGGGTTTTTAATGTCTTGTTTTGTACACCTACATTATGCTAACGCTTTTAAGCTCGGGTTTTTATGACCTTCGAATTTCGACGGACTAAAATTAGATGAAGATAATTTTGCGACGCCAATTTGCCGCCGCCAGAGCGCTAGCGTGAAAAAATCACGGGAGCCGTTTTATACGGTGCTAGTTTTCAGCGCAAGCAACTTAGGTTTTATTTACTTGTGCAATAGCACGAAAATATAGTCGGGTTATAGTCGTGAGCATATGCTATGCTTATGCTTACGCTTATGGCACGAAAAGAATTTTAATGGTAATTAAACAAAAAATATCCATCACATATTTTGTTATTGATACCTATCAGACTTTTTTATCTATCAAACAAAACTTATAAAACAATTAAAATTGAACAGTTAAGAAACTACTCATGAATATCAAACAAATACGCCGACACTTTATCTATAATCATTGAAATTTCCGTTTAAATAAGATATAGACATCGAACTTCTTATCATGTATGCCTACCTATCTAGGATTTCAAGAAACCATTGTGCCCGATGAACTAATATACCTACATCCACCCACACTGCCTATAATCCATACATTTTAGGGTTGCGTCGAAACAGTCGAATGATCTGCTATTTGAAGTAGTATACGAGTAAGTTTTAAAAGTAGAATATATATTTTTTTGATGGTGAGTGGGAAATAACTATATTATAGTACTATCGTCATCATCCTATACAGTAATCGTTTAAAAGAAGCAGAGCGAGCGAAGCGAGCTCGACATTTTTTACACCATGACTTATAACTTTCACCATTTCTAAAAGACAGCATGCTCGCGGGCCGCGACAAAAAGCTACCCTTAAGACGCTGTTATACCGTCGAGGCCGTTTTTTGAACAAGAACGAAAGTGTTTTAAACTGTGTTTTAAAGTCTGAAATTAAATTATGTGTTATTTAAGGATCGGGCGGATGGGCGACTGTTCTCAATTACACGATTAGATTAAGTTTACTAGATAGAAAAACATCCCAAAGTTACCCCTTTTTGTTATGTTTTTTCAATACTATGATTAAACTGCTGATATTTAACTTTTTATTCTTGTACTTAACTAAATACATTAAATATTTCTAGTGAACTCAGGAGAAGTTTTAGCTTAGAAACTCCCATGAGCAAAGATATTGACGAAAAACACGTTTTTTGCGATCCTGCTTTCAATTGGAGCGTGATGGCTAATTGTAAACTTATGCTTGCAAGAAAGAGACGCTTGCACTGGGATAACCTAGCCTTAAAATTGAATCGGGCCGCATGAAAATGCAGGGGCCGCATGAAAATGCAGGAGCCGCATGTTTGACATGCCTGTATTAGAATATACCATACCTATTCAGATTATTCCACTAGCAGTTCTCAAACTCCGTGCAATGTCATGTAAGGTGCCTACTGATATGCGATACTAAGAAGTTAGTGCGAGTGAGAGACTACACTATTGCCCAGTTGTCTTTCTCCTGTCATCCATGAGGAGGTGAGTTAAATTGGTGGGGTGCAGGGAGTGCCCGTCTCCGTAGTGTATGTTTACCATACTCTTTCTTAAACTGTGTTACTGAGCCCGTCACTTCACCACTTCTAGTGTCAAAATTGAGATATCTACCGGGTACGGAATCCGTAAATCGTTAATTAAGGTCGCACGTCCCCTGTCTACACTCTACTCTACACAATCAGTCAAAGTAAAACAGAATGAGGTAATAGCATTACTCACAACCTGTGTGTTAGTCACTTTAGTTAAATATATTCGTGAGACATTTTGTACACATCAACTTGTAGGTATGTTTCAAAACGTATTGTTTCTAAAAGATTGATGCAATATATTAAATTGTTAGTTTCGTATCAAAATTGAAAAAACCAATTTTGAATGAAAACGAAATGATTTTTTTCTTTTCATACGATACCTTTGGGAGAAAATGTTGTTCTTTTGTCAACCAGAACCAACAGCTTTCATCTCACTAATGTCATAGTTTGGCTGTTTAGATGTTTGTCACTCATTCACGCATAAACGACTCAACGGATTTGGATGAAACTTGGAACGTAGATTGAATATGTTTTGGATTAACACATAGGATACTTTTTTAAGGTTTACGCAGACAGACAACAGCTATACTCCATTCCAAATAGCAGCGAAAATTTAAGGCTTTTTTTGAATTACAGAAACAGAGATTTGAAACACTTAGGGCCTGTTTCACCACTTCTGAGTAAGTCCTTGTTAGCTTATCCGACAGATAGTTTGACATATTTTGTATGAAATTATGTCAAAATATCTGTCGGATAAGCTAACAAGAACTTACCCAGAAGTGGTGAAACAGGCCCTTACTCTCACTTATTCTTAGAACAGGTTTAGTAACGTCCAAGATATGTCAGATAGTACATCTTTCAGATAAATAAATTATATTTGCTTATCACAATTGGCCAGAAATATAGGAATCGGAAAATCTCGTCGTCCTTATTTGGATTCGTGGATGTTCTGAGGTTTCAGAATATCTCTGACTACCCCCTCGGGGAATATAGTCGTGAGCATATGCTTATGCCTTATTTGGAATGCAGTATAGTCTAAACTACTATAAAACTGTAACTGAAGTGTGTCTGTACATTGAAGATATTTACAAAAAAAAGATTACGATATGGTTTTTAGGTATCTCTGACTCGAAATCAAACTTTTTTAGAATTTTTGTCCGTCCGTCTGTTTATTTGTTCGCGCATCACGCAACAACTACTAAACCGATTTTGATGGAACTTTTTTTGTTTGATAACTTATAGTTATGATCTGATTTAAAATCTGGTATATAATTTGTGCGGACGAAGTCGCGGGTAAACACTAGTATACTATAAATGTGAATGTTTGTGACGGTCGATGTTTGGGTGTTTATGTCTCGATCACGCAACCTTCAACCTTTGCTGCATTATAATCGGATTAAAATAGCTTGATGCAAGTTATATCTCATTTGGAACGGAGTATAATCCCTTAGACATTTTCAAAGATTTCAGTCTTGATAACGACCGAGCTTCTGATAAACAAGGCTCTTTATCTCCTTAATGTGTCTGGAAATTCACTTTTTTGTTTATCTGATTACTCGTTAAAATCGAATTCACATAATCCGATGTATCCGTTGATTTGCGATAAGAAATTTGTGGAGATCATCTGAATTCAAATCATTTCATCATCATTCAAATCATTCATCATAGAACCGGTACAGTTGCTCTATCCACTGGCTGGCATAGCGCCCCCAGATGTCCGCAGGGCTGTGGCAGGTTCCTCCGAGAGAGCCAAAATGATGGACGACACACGACATCCCATGCACGGCTTCATTCCTGCGCCGCAAAGGCTGCCAAGCCGACGCAGCTTTATGAAGTGTGTCGACCCACTGAATAATGGCCCAACGCAAGCGAGGTGTACTCTTTGGCGACAAAAAGTGTCCCTCCCAACTCCATTTGTGCCGCCGTCTGAGAGCCTCCCGCCTGGACATGACTTGCCTTGGGCGACCTGGAAGTCGTTAAACCGACTTCGAACCCAGGTCGGTCGCAGTAAGGACAACATGTTCAGGGGGGATTCTCGGATGCGCAAAATGTGAGTTGCTTGTGTGGAGCTCCACAAACGATGGCCCATCTCACATCGTGCCCTGCGTGCCCTAACACCTGTACGCAGGAGGAGCTCATGACCGCTAGCGACGGTGCAGTATCGGTTGCCCACTTCTGGCAAGGTACTATTTAGCAACTTTGTTCAAAATTTGAAGTCGACACGATAAGAAGAAGAAGATTCATCATTGATTGATTTCATGGAGGGGTGCAGTGCAAGGAAAGAATGCTACGAAACGTGAGTTAGTGGGTTAGTACTAGTGATGCAACGAATACCACTTTTACGAATACGAATATTGATTCTGCTATTCGGCGAATACGAATACGAATACGAATAGTGAAAAATAATTTTAAAATGTTTAAAAAACACGTTAATTATCTTAAATGATTATTTTACAATCAAAAGAAAAGATGGTAATTATGGTCATTTAAAAACCGACCGAGAGCTTGTCGCACAAGCACTTAAATTTTGTCTTGAACTATTTTTTTTTAATTTTAAAAGACCTATTAAACAACACCTTTATGGGGTAGAATCTATTCCGATAGATAAAAGAAAAGCCTCATTTTTGACCGCCTTCGTTGCACGTCAAAAAATCGTTTTCTTCTTTATTATCGATTTTGGGTTATGGTTCAGTAAGTATAATGTTTCTCAATTTTGCATCCATTGAAACAAAATTTGGCATTTGTTTCCACGGGAGGTAAAATGATAAAGTAATTGAGATGGGACACAAAGACAGACCGGGAGACAAACTAAATGGACAAAACTATATTCTTTGTTTAACTACGAAATCTTAAGAGGATAGTCCTCCTTGCAGAGCAACTGAACTCGATACTTACTAACGAAGTTAGATCCTGTTAATAAAAAACCAATCAAAGATAATGAACTTTTTTAAACACGATCTTGATATTAATCTTGTTCCTATGGTTTGTCAGATTTTCGTAATAATGGACTATAGTTTTCAAAGATACAGTTGCTTAAATATTTCCATACACAATACATCTTAAATTAATCTTAGCATTGAAACTGTAGGTACTTGTAAACGGAAATATGACAAACCACAAGTACGCAGATTAGTTTCTGGATTGTATTAAAAAAATCATTGGCTTTAATTGGTTAGTATTGAAAATAGAATCAAACTTCGTTAGTATACAGCGCACGCGGGCGCTGAAGGACTATCCTCTTATAACAGCAACGGCATTTGATTTTTTTTGGATCATAGGGCGATTCCTTTTATCTTGTTTTCTCTGTTTTAATTCTGTTGAAAATAGGCTTTTTGAAGACAGTGGATTATTTCAAAGGATACTATTTCGGGAAAATTTCTTCAGCATAGGAAAATATATGTCTTCATGACAGAAATTAAGTGGGTATTGCGAAAATACTTTAATTACGAATGTCTTCTTGATATTCGGCGAATACGAATATTCGGTAATAGGCTGCTATTCGGCGAATACGAATATTCGTATTCGTATTCGTTGCATCACTAGTTAGTACCCTGGGCAGTCAGCCTCGTTACGACCATTGATGTGTTACTACCTAATGTGTACTAACATCCAGAAAACATATGTTAACAAATGGATCAGGTCAGTTACGTCCTTTTCCCCGAACGTCCACTTTAGACCCGAACGTCCATTTCCCGGTTTCGTCCTTTTCCCCGAACGGCCATTTCCCCGAACGGGCATTTACCCGAACGGCCATTTCCCCGAACGGACATTTACCCGAACGGCCATTTCCCCGAACGGGCATTATTCCGAACTTCCGTGTCCTTAAAATAAAAAACTCTTTTTTTTATTTTTGACGTTGGATTAGAAAAGGACAAAGCTGGGACAAAGTTAACGTCACTAAAAACAACTACGGAGAAGAACGATCATTACCGACCTCCAAGGAGTATTATCATGTTTCATGTCTTGTTAGGCAGTCTGCACTCCACAAGAAGTTTTGAATCCTCTATAGTATATTATCTACCAAATTCTCTAAATCTACCAAAAGAACCAATACTACCAAAAGAACCAAAACTACCAAATTCTACCAAAAGAACCAAAAACTTTCAAAATCTACCAAATTCTTTTAAAAAACTACCAAAAAAACCAAACACTACCAAAAAAAACAAAAACTACAAAAAAAAACAAAAACTACCAAAAGAACCAAACACTACCAAAAGAACCAAAAAACCTTCAAAATCTATCAAAAACTACCAAAAAAACCAAAAACTACCAAAATTATATCAAATAACAACAATTTTTTGAAAGTGGGCAAGGCTTCTCCACTCCCCGAAAGGGATTTTGCTCGTGAGTTTATGTAAGTACATAATATTTTACTGCCGTTTTTACCGCCATTGAGAAGTACCAGGAGAGTAGAGTGTACAAGAGGTCATTCGTCACCTTATTAAATGACACCCTGAAAACAATCTGTTTGGGGAGGGAATAAATTTGGGACACGGAAGTTCGGAATAATGCCCGTTCGGGGAAATGGCCGTTCGGGTATTGTCCGTTCGGGGAAATGGCCGTTCGGGTAAATGCCCGTTCGGGGAAATGTCCGTTCAGGGAAGTGGTCATACAAGGAATTCCAGCGATGGACGTTCGGGGAAAAGGACGTAACTGACCTGATCCTAACAAATCTGTAGGCTGACATGTGTGCTGACTTATGTGCGTTTTTTAAACATTGTTAACCATTTGTTTTTTCTCGACTATTCCTGTATCTATCAGTGAAAACCTGTTATTGGCTTTATGTTTTATACTCTTGTGACTACTGTATTGTATTGCTGTTGGTTTTCCAATAAAATAAATAAAATAAGGTCACGCCTCTTTCCCAGTGGGGAAGGCAGAGAACAGGGGTCGCTAACTACTACGATCCTTGCATACTTACCTCTTTTGCGTCATTCACATCCATACATCTCTTCATACATGTTAGGCACCATTTTTTATTTACATTAAAAATAAATTTTCGTTTCTTGTTCGGATGCCAAGATCCACTTTGAGTCGCTGATCCAGTAGAGTTAAAGTAAGTATTCGCTTGGGAAATATTCGGTAAAAACAATAAATTTATTTGCGGTTTGCATTTATAAATATCAGGAAGACAACAAAAAAATAGGGGCCTGCCACTCTATAATATTCCATCGATATTGATTGACCTTCGATTCGAACCCTGCATTCACGACATCTAATAGCATTCCATTAATGCAGTGGTCCTCAACCTTTTTGGTGAGATTAACCACGGAACATGGCATTAGATCTTCACAAATTATTTTATGCTATACTCCATTCCAAATAGCAACGAAAATTTAAGGCCATTTCGAATTATAGAAACAAAGATTTGAAACACTTCCTCTCACTTATTCTTAGAACAGATTTAGTAACGTCCAAGATACGTTGGATAGTATATCTTTCTCATAAATAAATCATATTTGCTAATCAGAATTGGCCAGAAAGCTATACAGGAATCGGAATATCTTTTCGTCCTTATTTGGAATGCAGTATAGTAATTTCAAGAAACTATAGAACGAGGTTTCATCGGTTAATGTACGTATAGGTAAGTATTAAAATCCGAAAAAAAAATACGTTATGCTTTTTTTCGTAATAGTAAAATCAGTACTCTGCTTTATTCGTGTAAGCGCACGTTTGATTAGTATCGTCTTGGACAAAAATATCTATACAAATTTTACCTACTTATAAGTCTGTTACGTTTTCACCGTTAAATCCGATTTTGATGAAATTACTTATTCCACGCAGACCAAGTTGCGGGGAAACAGCTAGTAGCTAAATAACATTATTATAATCGAAGAAACAATATCTTAATTTTTAATAAGCGTTCGAAATCAGGAAAAAATAGCTGTCGTATCGCATCTTTTCTGTTCTGGCTGTTTGGGTCGAGTTGGCTTGCAAGTTGCAGTGGAACAGCTGATTTCGATGTTAGTCCCATAGAGAAAGGTGTTCAGTTTTACGGTCTGATCCTGTTCTAAACCGTCATCATATTAACAAGGACGCGCGGTATACGAAACGTAACGCGATACAGGTATATGCAGAGCTGACTGCCAACTTTCAGTAATGGGCTGCGTTCCGAACCTTTGGGTGTGGTTGTTTTTCTCGCTCGCTCTTATGGGTAACACGCTTTTCACCGAGCCTCGGAACGGCGTTAGTGCGAAAAGTTGCACTCGGAGTGCACTCTGGGCGCACTCTGGGCGTAGGTTCTGAACGCACCCCTGGAGAGGAACCCGCAGAAGAAGATACATAACTACGTAACTGCCCAGGTTAAGAACCACTGGCTTAGATCATGCCATTCCCTCACGCCTCACATTTACGTGTCCTAATACTATGGCGTTGTCTGCGTCATCGTCATAGAGCGCAGAGCTAAAAATAATCCTCACCAAACATTTAATGCACCATCAACATTCTAATATGATGAGCCACGAATGTAAATGGTTTTATCTCTTAAGCATCTACCTACAATATAGGGTCTTTCTTAATATGCTGACACTTTTTTAAGGGGATGATCAGACCGTCAAACTGAACAACTTTCTCTATGGCACTAACATCGAAATCGCGAAAAAAATTCACTGTTCCATACAAAACTGCAAACCTACTCGAGCCGAATATACGGGACAGCAGATTTTTTTTCGCGATTTCTATATTGGTCCGATAGATAAAGTTGTTCAATTTGGTGGTCTGATCATCCTCTTAAAAAACTGTCAGCATATTAAGTTGGACCGTTTCGATTTTCCCAGCCATACATACCTACTTGGGCAGCAAATAAAAATAGCTTTACTATATTTTGTTATTTATCTATTTATGTGTATGTAATTTATTTTCAATTTATGTGTTTACCTGTTAGTTATATTCATTTTTATTTAAGTTGTTATTTTCAATTTAAGACGTAATAGTAGGTGGAAATACCTCGGAGGCATCTTTTATTTTTCATTTTACGACTAGATTTATACCATTTACCGAAACTAAAGTCATACCTCAGTATTTTTGGATATTTCATCTAGTGCAATCATCAACTGAATACACGATTGGAATTACTTCACTCGATAGAAAATCGTCACAAAGATGACGTATTTTCATGCATTTTTAAACATTTTTCTCGGTTTAGAAGAACTTAAAATAGTTTCCGATTGTTGGTATTTATACTCACATATTCACGATTAGTTTAACTAGTGCAATCATAAATAAAATCTAGAAAAAGTACTTTGGTTAGTTGTTTTTAATCGAAAATACGGCTCACGCACACACTTTTCGGAGCGCTCGGCAATCGCGTTTCTCATAGAAAATATTCGTCTGGACCTATGGCCCCTTAAGTTATGTTATAGTCTTTGTTATTTTCCTTACTTATTTTTCTTTTTCAACTAATTTGTGATATACTTAGCATAGCATAGCATATACTCACGACTATATTCCCCGAGGGGATAGTCAGACGTTTCACCACAGTAGTACCGAAATTCTTTCCAGTGTGACGGCGAGTGAGCCCGTCACCACCTATAATGGACAGTGGGTACAATACGAGTACATGCCTCGAAATTGAAGCTGCAGGTTTTATGTTGATGTCAATTTTTGATATGCCTAGACATATCATGATCGTCAAGTAATTAGGTACCTGGAAATATCGACAAATAGGTCCGTCTGATTTTGTATTAATAATCAAATGGCGGCGCCAAATAATCAAATGGCGGCGACGTATCATGGGGCAGATCACGATCTAACTGCGCTGCGACATTATATCAAGGTTTTATAGCCCCTATACATTTAAAAGGTCACCTTTTACGTTCCTTTAAAGTTAAAACTCTATAGTAAGGTGTTATTGATGACATTTCTATGTAAATATTGATTTTGTTAACTTCTTTACTTATAGTCTCTAGGATCCCACTGTTGGGCAAAGGCCTTCTCATACGAATAACAACAATTTGAAATAAAAGCACGTCAATAGATATAATTTCTCTAGAATCGGTAACTGAACAATATGTTATGTATTTGAAATGCAACTTTTAGCTTTCCTATGAATTTTGTATGCAGACGATAAAAAAAGCTAAGTATTAATAAATGTGTTGTTCAGTAATCAATTTTGTACAAATGATTCCTAGTTATTGCATTTGTTAATACTTTGTATAACAAAAGAATGGTCTAAGTATGAAACAAAGACTATTGCCTATCCACACCTACGAATAAAGATTCAAAGATTCACAAACATTGTTCTAAAATGCTCTAAGGTTCTAAACATGAGTGTCTGACAGCCATAAAATATTATTAAAATTTATAGTTTAAGCTATTTATAAATTGTTTACGATTTCAGGAAATAAATTATTTAGAAAGATAAGTCAACTGAGGCGACAAGGTTGACCTAAATAGTAAACTGAAGTAAAGAGACGGCCTAGATTTTGACGAGTTTAACTGCTTTGAATAAATAATTCAGGGACTTATTAAGAGTGCGTACAAAGCTAACAAAATTGATTGCATGCAAAATTATTTTAATTTAACGCTAAATGAATTTTAATTCAATAAGTCGTAAAATATAATTCATATTCTAAAAACGCACTGTATAATATGTAGACATCGCATATGCATTAACTTAATTTGGTTTTGCGTAGCTAGGTGTGTGTCGCCGTATGTACTATAATTATACTGACATAGATTTTTACGTGTTAAATTAATTTACATCTAAGACACAGAACATATCTTACCTTAACTTCGCCTTTCTCCGAGACCGTAACCTGATAGCACGGCAGCGAATCAAAACCAGGAAAGTCTTCAATATCACCCGTCTTCAGATTGAAGCACGCTCCATGCCACGGGCACCTCACCCTGCCGTCTCCCAAGGCTCCAGACACCAACGGTGCTCCGTAATGAGTACATCTAGTTCCAACGGCGTTAAATTCTCCTTTTTGTTTCACTAGTAATACTTTGCCATCTTCACCGATGTCAACGACTTTCATTTCATTGTCTTTTAGGTCATTTTCGTTGCAGACAACGGCTTCTATGTAGTTGCTGCTTGATTCCATACGGGATATTGTTCCACCTGGAATAAAATTAGTTATTGAAATTTGTGTTAAGTACTTGTTGTAGATAACTGAAGGTCAAGCTCTACTAGATTTATTAAATGGTAATTTTGTTTAGAAATGACTTTTTTTTTTAATCTCTCCATATAGGACGAACATTGTACGTCACTAGGAAAAAAATTTGAATTGAGCTTTAGGTATCAATTTAGGTTTAAAAGTACTCAAGGAATCCACTTAATAATAAGTTCATGTTCATAATTTCTTTTTAATTAACACTATCGGATAGTGTTTTTATTTTTGGTTACGTTATCCGATAGTGTAAATAAAAAAAATATTGATTAAAAGAACATTGATAGATTTCTGTTTTTTGTCTTCAGATTACATAAAAAAAAGATTTAAAAAAATATGTATTGGGCAGGCTGTCTTGTACCAAGTAATGGCTTTTAACACTAGTTTTCTATTCTATTAGAGGGAGTGTGCCATACTTCACAACGTAGCATATTTTTACTACAATTTAAACCTGTGTCCGGTCAGAGTGTAATCTTAGGTCTCCTCATAAATAAACCTTTACAGACACTTTTACAGACAAACCGAGCAATTGGTTTTGTGGGATTCATTGTCATTGTTTTCATTGTTACCTATTCTATTCTATATTTTAAAAAAAATGGCTGCCATCTTGGGTATGTGATGATTTTGCCAATGTCGAGTTTTTATAGCAAAAGTGCTTGACGTTGTACGGTTATATTGATATTTTGGTGACTTCAAGGGTTGTTTTTATAAAAGAACAATATCCTGAGCCACCACTGGAGTTCCACTGTGGACCGGGGATGGGGCAACCGACGCGCACGTGCGACCACCCAATAGCAGAGCCACAGAGCAACTCATTGTAACCTATGTAATAATAATAAATAAAAAAAAAAAAAAAAACATGAAATGTGATTAAGGGGTCATACGTCCCGGAATTGCCAGGGTAGGGGTCTCTTATTTTTCGATTTTCTGGTTCTTGGATAGTTTATCTAGTGAAATCATAAATTGAATACACAATTGAAATTACTTCACATGCTAGAATTGGTTGCATGCATCTTAAAGTTAAGAAAATAATGCATTTTTAACATGAATTTTGCAAACTAGAATAACTAGCAACCATTTGTAATTACTGGAATTTTACTCACTTAGTCACCATTATTCTATTCTATTTTTAAAAAAATGGCTGCCATCTTGGGTATTTGATGATTTTGCCAATGTCTAGTTTATGTAGCAAAAGTGCTTGACGTTGTACGGTAATTTATGTATTTGGTGACTTCAAGGATTGTTTTTCGAAAAGAACACTATCTTGAGCCACCACTGGAGCCCCGTTGTAGACCTGGGAGGGGGCAACCAACGATCGACAGGCGACGCGACCGCCCAATAGCAGATCAACAACGTGACTCCTAGTCACCATTACTTTATCTATTGAAATCATAAAAAAAAAACTATAGAAGTAGGTACTTTTTTAATTCTTTTTAATCGAAAATACTTTTCAGGGGGTTGGGCCAGGATCATGCAACTCTTACAATAAAACGTTATATGTAGCGTGCACTGCCGCCATTCAAAATCCTTTGAATTCCTTTGGATACCTGCCTCGACCAGTTTTTAGTATGGTAGTCCCGACTCATATAACATAGTGAGCTACATTCTCTTTGGGCTGGGCAAACGCGTTTCTCATAGAAAATATTAACTTGAACCTAAGGCCCCTAAATATGGTAAGATCAGCATGGGTAGCATGACACCGTGATAAAGCACTATCACACCTTCGCTCTCTTTCTATTTGCGTCCAAACAAACGAGATAAAAGACGTGATACAGCCGTATCACGTGTCGCATGCTACCAGTCCTACTCTTCAAATAAATTTGATGTGGGTAGATCTATCAGAACATTTTTTTTTCTAATAAGACAAAATTAATAACTAAAAAAAGTGGTGTAAAATTCCCCAAAAAGAATACCACTAATTCCCACAATAAGAGCGGTATTGATGACTACATCAGTACAATATTTCTAGGAAGTGGGAAGTGCATCAAAAATACACACAATCAATAAATTGAAATACAAACTAAGATTGGAAAACTTACGCCTTTCAGAATTGCTAGGACTGGTGTTTTGCCCACTGTTCGGAGAGTAAGACCTCGAATATGAAGTTCCCATCTTCGTATTTAAATTCACTGTACCTATAAAAACACAAAACTAATTTCAAAATTGCCTCTTCTCTTATCCGACTTGTCCCACTGATTTCTTATCTTGAACAATAAGGTTATAAGTGGTAAAACAATCCACTTAACACTTGCACTTGCTCAAATTAAAGGAATTTTGAAAGAGAAAGGATTTACCTTGAATAATACGATTAACAACCTTGTGTAATACACCGCTTCTACTCAAAACTAGAACCATAATAACGAAAAAATTGAGCGGTGACACCGTGACAGTGACAGTGACAGAACAAACAAAACTAAGGCTCGTTTACATAACTCTATGGTTGACACTCGTGTCATGGCATTAGATTACTTTTTGGAGTCACGTTGCAGAGTTTGCCCATGTTTGCCCCATAGGCGAAGTATTTTTCGCTTACGCTGATAGACGGAACATCAGTGTAACCGCGTATGAGACAGCGATAGTCATAAAATCCTATACAATTTGTATGAAAATAGATGTCTGACTCCGGAGTCAGACAGTCGTCGTAGAACAATAAAGTGGCTACGTCGATAAGGACAGCAATAAATAGCGATCTCCTTTTTTAACTAGAGCGAGTTAACTATGTGCATCTCTTACTGATATTGACTTATATGACAAGACACGTGCTTCGTTCTAGTTCCTTCTCTTTCTACGGTTTGCCCCGACCGAACACTTGTCTCTTGTTCGCGTTTCAGCCTGGCACGAGCACGGACGTAATCTAGTCTAATCACGAGTGAAGCACCCATTTATATTTGTGTGCGTGCTGATCAACTGTCGCGCGGTACAAAATGGTGGCGGGTTGTAGGACCTACGCCTAGAACTGGTGCATCTGTGTGAGTGTAGGTCCCTTGTAGAACAAACGAATATGTAGGACCTTGCGTGCTTCACATCTTTTTAGTGTCACATTACGTCCGTCTTTTTTTCAAGTCCGTGGCCACGAGGTCCAAAATCCTTCTCAGTTGTTCTTACTCAAAACAATCCTCGACATTGGATAGACACTCCCTCAAACCACTTGACATTGGCGGAAATGCGGTGCTAACGCACAAACAAGAAGTCCATTAATTATAAATAATAATAAATAATACTTTATATTATTTTCTCAAATACACTGTTCCGTCGAAATTAGGTAAGTATCCCCACGAAGTTAAATACCTACAGGGATGGAGATTGCATTACAAATATCTTTTTGAGATGCCAGAACCAGAATCTATGAACTTTATGATGTCCCTGATGTTTCCCATCTCATTTCCTCTTTAGGCTGGCCATAACATAAACATACCGTTTTCACCCGTTCCGGTAAGAACATAATTGAAAACGGAAGGTCCAACGGCCATGCAAACGTCATAAATCGCCGTACACTCCCGTTTTCACCCGGTCCGTTCCGTTAAGGAGCACATTCACAGTAGTCCGTCTTGCAGTCCTACACCAATATTGGATAGTGAATGGTGTTGTAGTCCTACAAGGCGTCCGACGGCCTTGAGCAAAATGTATGAGTAGTCCTACTTGCAGGATAGTGAATGGTGTTGTAGTCCTACATGTAGGACTACTGTGAATGGGCTAAAAACGGGCAATGACATTTTGCCCAACACTCTTATATGACAGTAATAATTTCTCCGCCTTCCTTTTCTAACTTCATGGTTGCAACAGCCTGCGTGACAAAATGCCACAGTGAAAACGAGGCTTTCAAAATTATAATGTCAAAATTCCAGTTGCCATATTTCACTGTAGCTTATCTCCTATATTCATATATTTTCAGAACTATCCTTTGGTTAGTTTCAAAAAACGGTTATAAATTATAACATATCAAACGATCCCTTTAATTGTGCTATGCTTAGAAAAAAGGAATCCCCAAGAAGAAAAGAAAAAAGCTTTAAAAAAAGAAAACAGATCTTAATAAATTCTACTATTATAGCAAACTTTTTCGATTATGGCTTCCCTTCGTGTCTGATTTTGACGTTTTCTGATTATGGTGGACGACGGACGTGGCTGACGGAAGTGTTTGTGATGTTTTTTCTATAGTAAATCAAATAATAGTTGAAAATGTCGGACGCTATCGTACCCAAAGGACAGCCAATACCCGGCGATCCAGAAAAAAAGGGATGGCTATTCAAGTGGACAAATTACCTCAAGGGTTATCAGCGGAGATGGTTCGTTCTTTCGAACGGGCTCTTATCGTATTACAGGTAAAATGATAATGAATTACTGGTTCGCCTTGTTAAAAATATGACCTCCTATGATATAATTCGCCTCCTACATCAAAAACTACATTCATTTACTCTAGTTTTTTTATCATAATGACGTCGCAAAGTTTTCCCTATTTTTAGCAAATTTTTTCTTTACTGTGGAAGTTTTTCAGGCTTGTTCTTATTCAACACATTCTAATAAGATATCTAATGCGTTGTTCGTTATAACTTTGAATAGTATGTATGTCTGTTGAAAGTCTAGTTTCCTATTCAGGTTTTACTACTACTATATTTATGTACTTTTATGGTCTATCATTAATATCAATTAGTCATCGTATACAAATAACTTAATCTATGCAGTAGTTATAGTTAAAGTGTTGGTAAGTTTAACTGTCTTTAACTGTCTGTGCCGGTGGTATAAAACAGTTGTCTTTACCATAGCTCAAATTTTTCATCACAATAATGTTACTTTCTGATACGCACTCAATGTCATAGTGTCGTTCGCTGTCGGTCAATGTGTCTCAACCCTTAAAAATAGCTGTAAGTCAATAAACATGGTCTTAAAAAATAGAAGCGAAGAATGTAATAGTAGTTTATTAGTTTATTTATTGATTAATATACTACAATAGTATAACTATTGCAGTTTATTGACTTACAGCTATTTTTAAGTGTTGAGACACATTGATTAACGGCGAACGACAGTGAGTTCATATAAAAGCATGTTTAGTATGGGACACCGTCTGCATCCTCCGCCGTCGACGCGATCGTCGTTGAATGCGCTCCATACTAATTTTGGTTAAACTGACCAGAAATAAAGAAAAAAAAAGAAAGAAATTTATGAAATATCCAAATTAATTCTACTTAACAAGATGACAATGTTTTTACAACAGAAAATTTTTTTTTGCACATTCTATATTTTCATAAAATACAGAAACAGTATAAGTAGGCAAGGAACTGTCTATCTTATGTTATGAAAACACATACCTTAGGTATAAGAACCTGTTCTGTTCACTGCCAAGAATCAGGGTTGATAAAAAAACATAATTTTTATAAAAAATTAAAAAAAATCGGATTTATTTGACTTAAATCGGATTTATTTGAGAGATTTTTTTATTTTATTACATTCTTCGCTTTTTTAATTTGGAAGTCAATTATTCGGTATGTCATGTTTTTTGGGAGGGCTAAATCGAAAACCATTTACTTAGATTCTTTATTATACACAAAACAATATAGGTATGTCAGAGATTTTAAAATGAAAGGATTACAGATATTTTTAATCAAATAACGTCGTTTTTCGGTCCGTCCAGTGATGTCACTGGAATACCTGTAAACTCCTTGGAAAACTAAAAATGAGCTCTAACTTAATTTTTTTAAATCTTCATACGTGGCCCGAGTCGGCCGATGGGCCCCCCCTTAATATGAAATCCTGGATCCGCCCTTGCTTCCAGGTTGGACAGATGGCCATTTGCAGGTCTCGTAGACACTCTTTGGGGTATGGTACGCTAAAAACCTTGCCTTGTAGGCTTCTCCCTATCCGGGATTGATCTTCTTTTTTCTTGTGATGTATCCTATTGCTCGAATTTTTTTCTAATAAAAAGATTTTCTTTTTCGTTTATGACAGTTTATTTTCCAGCATACCTAATAAGAATTTAGTTTCTTTGAGCACATGCCGACAAATTGTTTTAATAATGCTAATTGTATGTTAATTAGTCTTCCATTACATACATGCATACATAAACAATGTTCTATTTAGAGTACAGTTGTATGTAAAACTGTACAGTCACCAATAAAAGTTTATGAATGTATCAATTGAGAAATTGTGTGATGCATGTAATTGTTTATTGCAGTGCTGTAAATTTTATGTGATATGAAATACTCTTCAAAAATTGATCATGAATAATAAAATCACATTTATTATTTTTATATATCACTAGTGTTTACCCGCGACTTCGTCCGCACAAATTATATACCAGATTTTAAGTCAGATCATAAGCTATCAAACAAAAAAAAGTTTTATCAAAATCGGTTCAGTAGTTTTTGCGTGATGCGCGAACAAACAAACAAATAAAATTGTCAATAGATGGCGCCACACGTCATTTAAATGGCGCTATCGAGTGTTATTTGAGTTAACTTCTACTTTTTTATTCCTCACGATTTTTACGATTTTATAATAGTTAAGATAAGATAATATCACATTTATTTATTATCATTGAACACCAATTTCTATATTTCAAGCAAATAAATATTATTATAAATCTTCTGCTTATCTCATTTTCCCACAGGCTTGAGGTACAACATTAAAACATTGACTTGTGATAAGAATTTATTAGGAAAAATTGGGATAACATTTTATTGAACTTTTGATGCTGACTGTACCTATTGTCTATGGTACATAAATCACATAATATTTATCTAATGAGATTTAAGTTGTTTTGCATATTAGTGTGTCTGACAGTCGATTTTAATGATGTTTAGGTAATTTTTTTTCCTATTAAAGCCCATTAATAATCTAGACCGCACCGCGCTCATAAACTATTATTTTAGGGTTGAACTACACATGGCCGCACGCGATCGCATTTTTCCGTCACTCCATCCTTTTCTGTCACTCAGGAACGTCATTTGCTAGAGCATATAAGATAGACGGAACGGAACAGCACGGAACAGCACGCCGCGTGCGATCGCGATGTGTAGTTCAACCCTTAGTATGCATAAGAAGGCATAAGAACGCGCGAGCGCTTTAGTTTGGGTTAATAATGGCTCATTTCCATTGGTCGATAGGACCCGCATGCGGGGTGCGGGAGATTGCTGTAACGCATACCATAAGGTCCTTTATAAGTCACCGCATGCTGGATATAGACTGATGAATCATCAGTCGTAACCCCACCTACGGGGACTCCCCGCCTCGCATGCTGGATATAGACTGATGAATCATCAGTCGTAACCCCACCTACGGGGACTCCCCGCCTCGCATGCTGGATATAGACTGATGAATCATCAGTCGTAACTCCACCTACGGGGTCTCCCCGCATGCTGCGTATCGACAGGGTAATTCCACTTCACTATACCGCCTGAGTGCGCCTGCTAGTCGTTATACCGCCTGCGAAGTCCCCACATCCTATGCATCTCAATAGAGTTATGGACCAATGAAAATGAGCCTTTAAACACGTGTGTTCGGTTAGGACTAGGGATTGCAATCCGGTTTTCCGGATCCGGTAATCCGGCGGATCCGGCACCATTTACGGCCTACCGGATCCGGCACTAGCTAGCCGGATCCGGTCCGGATCCGGTAAATGTCTTGAAAATCGAATAAAACCGCTTTTTTAATAAAAATTCTCGCGGTGGACGTCGCTTACGACGTTATTGAGTCACCTGCTACGACAATCCGCGCCTTTGGAGCCTTTTTCTTCCCTACCATATTAATATGTCATTATAGAAGCATTATAGAAACGACAGCAGAAAAGTTTTATTTTGCTATCCTGTTAAAAGTATACAAATTAACAGTAGGTAGAGTAGTACATACTTGTCTCAGTCTGTGAAAAGTGTGGATGTTAGGCGGTCTCTCTTTATGTTAGTCAATGCTTTGAGGCCTGACTTAAGTTTCTTTTCACATGAAGTTAAATGAAATTACCTAAGTAGGTAACAACGCTTAATTTCAAATCAAAGATTGTTTTTTTTTTAATAAAGCTACTGGTAACATAGTATACTGATAGGTCCTAAAATAGATCTACTTTTTAATTTTGTTTCTTTTTAAACAATGTTCTCTATATAATGAAAAGAAAATGTGTTTTTCGCATTATTAATACGATAGAAACCATCACTTCGTAACAATAATTATTTTTTCACAGTTGCTAGAAACACCTTTATTGTTTTATAGTTGATTTTCAAATGAAAACACAAATGATTATGGATATTACCAATCCGGTCGGATCCGGCGGATCCGGCCGGATCGGTGAAAATCCGGTCGGATCCGGCCGGATTGAAAATTGCACCGGATTGCAATCCCTAGTTAGGACCCTTATGCGATTATGCGACTTGCCTAACCACCGAAATGTCGATAGTTTTCTTCTAAAAAAACAGCCACACTATCGATGACGATAGGCCTTTCCGCCGATAGGAATTTCTGAAAAACAATACGATTGTTTTCCAAAAAAAATCGTTATTAGTATCGTTAGCTATTGATAGAAAATCAGTACACTATCGATTTTTGCCTATCAATCAATGTGCAAATTAGAACTCTATTTCACAGTCATCAGATTGTATAATGTGTCGTCTTCCTGATGAGATTAATTTTATATAACACTGAAGTTATTCTATTCTATATTTTAAAAAATGGCTGCCATCTTGGGTATGTGATGATTTTGCCAATGTCGAGTTTTTATAGCAAAAGTGCTTGACGTTGTACGGTTATATTGATATTTTGGTGACTTCAAGGGTTGTTCTTATAAAAGGACAATATCCTGAGCCACCACTGGAGTTCCACTGTGGACCGGGGATGGGGCAACCGACACGACCACCCAATAGCAGAGCCACAGAGCAACTCCCTGAAGTTATGAATTTGGGTGAAATGATAAAGAAACTTAGTGACAATAGTAATTTTCCTTCCAAATGGTATAAAGTTGGTGACATTGAAATCATACCGTTGAAGCCTTCTGGTAATACGTAAGCTATTTAGTTTTTACATATAGTCATTAGTCATATAGTATTTCTACTATATAATGAGGACTTTTCTGACAGCTAGTAAAACGTACAAAAAAGTGGTTACGTCGATAAGGACAGCAATAAGTAGCGGTCTCCTTTTTTAAGCGAATTTGCTATGTGCATCTCTTATAGAGTGAATGTTACAAGACACGTGCTTCCCTTTTTTTTACCTTCAAATTGACAGGTATTTTTGTCAAATTTACTAACGCCATCTGCTGATTTTAAATTTTCACTGTCCCCGAAAAACGTGTCATTGAACTATGTGTATGTATTGTTTCAGAAATCAAGCAGAGATGGCGCACACATGCCGCGGCACGATATCACTGCTCGGCGCTCTGATCCACACGGCGGACTCGTGCACGTTCGTCATCAGCAACGGAGGCACGCAGACCTTCCACATCAGGGCCCACGACGAGGTGGAGCGACAGAGCTGGGTCACCGCCCTCGAGCTCGCCAAGGCTAAAGCTATGTTAGTATAACACTGTGTTGATTAAACCACCGGATTACTGCTGTTGCACAGCAATACTATAGATAGTATCTAACACCAGAAGGCGTAGCATAATGCGCGTGATAAGGCCATCAGGCTTTTTATCTCGTTCTTTCGCGCACAAATAGAAAGAGAGTACAGATGTGATAGCGCTATATCATGCTGCCATACTACTGCAGCAGTACCAGTTCTGCTATCGATATTACTTATTATGTCTACTTTTGAATACGAACTTTTAGAGATGTGGAAGTTTTTAAAATATTTCCTTTATTTTTCTGTTCAAAACACTAATGACCCAGCACTAGCACGATTTTTATTAGTTTAAAAAAAAGTACTGGCCCAAATTTGACACCCGTCTTTGTATATTTTTCCATGAAAATACTTGTTATGCAATCCTGAACAATCCTGCCAGTGTGCCAGTAAGCCCGATTCAAAAGTGTCATCATTAGTGTCAAACTTTTTAAAGAAACACTCACTTTTGTCAGAATTCTGTGGTAACATATTTTTCTCTGATCTTTTGAAACTAAGTACACCCTGTATAAAAAACTGGCGCTAACCTGGCATATTATTTCAAAAGTTGACCCATTTAAAGCCTGACCAGGAATATAAAAAACCTGGTTTGGGGGCGCTGCAATCGACTATAACCTTTAATGACTGAGTTCCAAGTACAAAAATTAGTTCCGATGATTTTCCGCAACATGGCGAGGTTTTTTATTTTCCTGGTCGGGCTTTAATCAAGTTTTCAGAGTGTTACCAACATGGTAGTACCATAGAGTAAATAGAGAATAGATTTTTATCTTTCAGTGGACGTTATATTAAAAATATTGAAGACGCCTATCGTCCACAGTAGAGCTCAGGAGTCAGACGACGACGAGGATCAGATGTCGTCGGGGGCGACGGCGCAGGGCGGCGGGGAGGGCGAGGGGGAGGACGCGGGGGGGATCGCGCGGGAGCTCGCCGCCAGGTTCCACGACCTGAGGACCTGCTCCGAGCTCGTCGCGAGGCACGGCGCGGCGCTGCAGAGGTACGGTATTGTGTTGATGGTCGCAAGCACGTATCTAGACTTTGGGGGGGATAAAACCCACCTATCCCCCCCTCTGGATACGTGCTTGGATGGTCGTTGCTCAGTAAGGGTCCATAAGTAATTAAAGTTTTATTCAGTTATAAAGATCACAAAATCGAGCTCGTTCCGACTTGAAGTGTTAGTTTAAAAACTGTATGAAGAAGTTTGATATTACCACAGACTAAAAAGAAGAACCAGACGGAATGTCATCTAATCATGAGTGAAGCACCCATTTCTTCTGTGTGCGCGCTGTCACGCGGTACATAAGGTGACGGGTTGTCGGACCTGCGCCTAGAGCTAGTGCATCTGTGTGAGTGTAGGTCACTTGTAGAACAAACGAGATTGTATTACCTTGCATGCTTCACATCTTTTTAGTGCAATACTCGGTCCGTATTTCTTTCAGGTCCGTGGATATTACATTGTCATTTGTCACTGTTCAAGTCTGTGTGGTTGTCACTTGAATTCACGAATCAACATATTTCTTGAGATATATTTAAGAGCATGGTTAAATACCGTTGTTGACGCGATTTTTTAAACTTGTGAAATGGGTACTTTAAAAAGAAACGCAAAATGTTCAAATCCACCAAATGTCATCAAAATCAGTCCGGCCGGCCGGGTACTTAAGGGTGACATTGACCGACGGCGAACGACGGCGGGCCCATACAAAAATCCCGAATTAGTGTGGAAACGCGGATGGCTTCCCATACTAAACGTGCTTTTAGTATGAGCCCGCCGTCTTTCGCCGTCGGTCAATGTGTCTCAACCCTAAAAGCGATGTTTCTTGAACGCAGGTCCCTGGTAGACTTGGAGATACCGCCCACAGACAGCACGAAGCAAGTGTCGGAGAGAGCCACCCTCTTCAGGATATCCTGCAATGCTATGATGAATGTTAGTATACAAGTCACATACATAGACCTCGAAATTTAAACCTCCCTGGATCCAAGCAGGAAAAAAAAAACCCTTACGATATGATGATGAGTATAGTAGTTAAGTCTAGTATTGGCTCTAGCAGGCCTCTGTAAACATATACATTTCGCGTTAACCTTCTGGTCCTTATATGGAGATTACCAGTTCAGTGTCAATATGAACCTTTATCGCAGAATGATAATAGTTTAAAGTTCTACATACAGAATGGACACACATTCTGGAGAAAACCGAAAAAACGCTGGAAAATTAAGCTTAATCACATTTTCAGTAATACCTTATGTCTCAAAAATAAAACAGAAGGGGGAGAAATAGGGGATGAAAGTTTGTATGGGGAACCCATCATTTCTAAAGTTAGAGATATGACAACTTATATTTAGGCTTTTATTAATACAGAACAACGCAGACGAAGTCGCGTGCAATGCTAGTAAATGATAAATGAATTGTCCCACCAGGCGTGTTCAGAGTTCATGAGCGCAGCAGCGGCATCGAGCACCCGCATGTCCCGAGCGCTCCAACACGAGCGCGAACAGAAGCTGCGTCTGCAGGAGGTCGTCGAACAACTCGCGAGGCAGCACGACAACCTGGAGAAGACCGTCACCGCCCGCAGCAGTAGTACACACACCGGTGAGTGCTAGTACTGTACTGTACTGTACTACACACGACGCTATGAACACACCCGCAGCCGCAGCGCATGTGCAAGTACAACACGAGCGCGAACAGAAGCTGCGCCTGCAGGAGGTCGTCGAACAACAGCACGACAACCTGGAGAAGACCGTCACCGCCCGCAGCAGTAGTACACACACCGGTGAGTGCTAGTACTCCCATAAGAATAGATAATAATAGTACAATATAGAAACGAAACTGGCGTGAGAGGCGCGTTCAAGGTCACGTCAATGTCATGTTGGTTTAACCATCTAGTCATCTAGTCAGTCAGGGCTTGCGTCTGCGATGTACATACCGTACCTGTAAAATAAATGACAGCAAGGATAAATACTTCATATACCAGCCCTAGAGATACCCGTGACAGCGGGACGTTGCGGGTGGAGGGGAAAGGGATGTTCAAATGAACCAAGTGGATGTAGCTGCCGTAAATTGACTCCGCAGTGATGGAAGGCTCCTAGTACGAGCCACTGCAAGCTAAATAAGTACAGAATGGGGCTTGTAAATTCACTTACTTGCAGAATTTGCTATGATGCAGAGGAAACGCTAAAAAGTAAAATAATTCTGTCCTAGAAAATGACCTGTAGGGATCGATTCACACTATAAGAGCAGCCGCGCGGCAGCTTGCGGCGCTGCGCTACTCTCCTATATCGCTTCAAATCAATTTGAATTTTATTCTCTAGTAGTAAGATTTGTTATTTGTATTGCATTATTTATAGGTACATTGCATTGTAACTCTTCGAATTTTGATCTAAGGTTGGTTGTTGATGTTCCTGACTATCCCGAAAGGGGTGTCGGTCGTGAGTTTATGTGCGTGTCAATACCTCATCGTTTCAACTATAAAGGCCTCCGCACATTGCAGAGCGATTTCGAGCGATTTTATCAAGCGATATTATCGACAGCGATATCGCGACACCTTACACACTGCAGCGATTCCGCGATTCGCGACACGCATGCGCCCCACCACTGAATGTAGTCGAAAGAGATTGCGTCAGGTTGCGATAATATCGCGGCAGTGCGTAGGATCGCGCGCGTCCCCATACAAAATGTACTGGAAACAATTATCGCAAAAACGCAGCGATATTATCGCTCGAAAAAATCGCTGCAATGTGCGGAAGCCTTAAGGGTCGGCACTACCTACGGCCCGTTTGACATATCTGTCAAAAGAAAAAGACCGGTGGCCGACAACACTCAACCCTATCTTATAAGATTAATGAACAAATCAATTTGATAGCTTTTGGTAATAAATTTCTTGCAAAAAACTTGGTCGGCTGCAGCGCGCGGCGCAGCTTGGCTGGCATGTTTACTGATGTGAAGGAAAAAGTGAACCCTACCTGGTGACACAACATTTTACCTCGTTGAATTAAAGGACGTAACTAGTCTGTTGGTCTAGAGTCCAATTAGTAAGGACTAAAAAGTCTGGTCGGCCGACCCTATCCTGGCAGGTTCGTAGGTCCGACCGAATTTAGGGTACCTACTACTCGGAAGGCAGATTTTACCACATTAAATTAATGTTGAATGTTTGGTTGTGCGTGGCAATCATCCTGCAGCATCTGGATTTGAGAGCCGTAGGTCGAAATTGACATTTACAGCAACAGTACAGTACCGTGATGGACCTATAATGTGACTGATCAAAGATCACCCCTGGTGGTAGGATAGGATGGGTTCCAGCTAATTACCCTAATAGCATTTAGTGTAGGCCACAATTGGCCAACGGTGGGGAAATAGTTGGAAAGTTGTTAGTTAGATCGCCTACATGAAACTTGTATTGGCCCAACGAAGGCAAATATTATGATTATAACCAACCGATTGCCAACGATGGGCCTTTACGTCTATTACTACCGTTGGCTACATAGCGTTGGCCTTACTGTAATGTGTCAAAGTTGGCCCAATAGAAACATTGTCATCAATGGGCCTTTACGTCTATTACTACCGTTGGCTACATAGCGTTGGCCTTACTGTAATGTGTCAAAGTTGGCCCAATAGAAACATTGTCATCAATGGGCCTTTACTTCTTATGCTACCGTTGGCTATACGTTGGTTAATACAAAAGGACTTAGAAAATCCCCATCTTTGTCCTCAGGACAGGATTGAGGTCAAGAGCAAACCCATTTTTAAATAAAAAAAAAAATAAAAAAAAAAAAAAAATTTTCAACAAAAAACAATCAATTTTTTTTTAGTTGGCTAGACTAGCTAAACAGTAGCAATTCAGTTCTGGGGTTGCCGGCCGCTGCCGCGGCAGTGCAAAAAGAAACCTAACATGCTCGTCGCCAGTCCTCGCTAACCTATCCAACTGAGTTAGGTTGCGCCCTCTTCCCTTTATAAAAACATAGTTACTTAATTTATAAAATATCTAGATAACGATGAATCCTAGCGAAAAAAATAGCGAATTTTTCGAACCCCTGGGGTAACCATAAACCCAACCTTACGCATTCAAAAATAAAAAAAAATCATTTTGAAAAATTTTACAAGTCCCGCCCCCATACAAATTTCACCCGAAAATTCGACTAAGTCGATGGTTCATATAATTTCGATCAAAATTTTTCTAAGTCCCAGCTCCATATAAAATTAGAATAAAATTGTTCTTAGTGAGGCTACCCTCTTTGCGACACCCTAACCGAAAATTTTGTCAATTTTACGGTGCGAATTCTGCATCCAGACTTTTGTTCGGGGGGGACATTTGAATTTCGGGGGGAGATATTCATAGAAAAACAATGAAAAAGTAAGTGCTGTCATCACTTTTCCATACAAATTGGGATTTCGGGGGGGAACAAATCCCACCTATCCCTCCCCCCCTGGATACGTGCCTGGTAAAGGGGGTGCGGGGGTGGGTGCGTGGACTGCGCGGGTGGCGTTGAGTTAGAGGGGGAGGAAAACCCTAGTTCCAGTCATTCCACGCTAGATGGCGCTGTACCCGTTTCTACATCGCGCTGTTAAGATTCGCCCGGTTTGAGTGACCTCCCCGACGATCGCCACGTTTGTCAAGTAATCTTACCTACCTAGCTGTAATATGTACGCAGACGCGGACCTATACAACTAGTCATAGCATAGATATAGAAGGATCAGGGAAGTTAGCCATAGTTGTCGTGTATGTTACCACGGACCGCCTTTTACTTTGTAAATTGTAAAAGTTGTAACAAATACACTTTGTCCAATCGCCACCAGCGTTTCAATATTCTACGAGTCTCTGCCTACCCCGTGCTACAACAGTGACAGTTTCCCTACGATATACTTACCTAAATATAATTCCGAAGGCTTATATCCAGTGGTTAAACCTGCCATTTGCCAACCGTTGGGAAACTGTAGGAATTATATACATAGGCCCTACATGGTTGGCCCATAACGAAAATAGCCGGCCAAAACTAACCGTTGCCCAACGAACGATACATGTGTGGGCCAACCAACTGCCAACAATAAATGCTATTAGATCACAGTATTACTAAGGCTTAAAAAAACTTAAATTTATTATAACAGAACAAATTAAAACTTAACAGAATAATGAAATTATTATAAGTTTAATATTATTGGTATTAGCAAACTAAGGGTTTGTAATCTTTTATCATAATAATCATCGTCAGATATAATATTTTAAGCACGGAATAAAAGTTAATTTTGCAGTAACTGGAACGATTGCCTTCAAAAACATTTGCGCAAAAGGACATCAGTGTGACGACTTTTAGTAGATTTCTTCTTTATTGGTAGATTTAGGACAACATTGTTTAGTAGATTTTAGTAGAAATTGGGTATTCGAAAATGTTAATGTATCTAAAAATGTATAACATTTAACTTATTTAATTGTAGTAAGTGAAAGGTGGTAGTTAAATTATTGTCTGGCACCTATTGTTTAAATCTGTTTTTTCTTAATGTTTATAAATTATATTGTAGTGTGACTAATAGGCAGGGACCGAAACCGGTATCGATAATACCGGTATTTTTTGGTTACAACCAAAATTTTTTATACAGGTATTTTTAAAGGTAACCTTAATATCATTCTACTAATGGTCCGCGTACACAGATCTGATACTTGTTTAAATTAAAAATGAAATGTTCATATATAATCTAAGTATTCAGTTTTTTGAGCAAGTAGGTACCTCGATTAATTATAATAACAAACTTAAAATCAAACTCAAACGTGAACATAAACTTAACCATTTTATGATTTTAGTTTCAATAAAATGTAAATAACCATCTCCTTTATTATCTCAACCTGTCCAATGCTATAGCAACACCAAAAATAGTGCGCGCGTCGCTCGGCGGATGCTCCAACATATTTGCGTCACCCGCTACACCAATGACGTTGTTTAATCAATTTCGTACTTTTGATTAGCAGAAATTAAAGTAAATTTTTAGGTGTTATTAAAAACACGCGCGTTTTTTGCCACTCCTTCTGCGCCGACCCTTATCCACACTCACTCTCTTTCTATTGAAGGTCATATTTAGGTTACCGGTATTCAAATCGGTTGTTACCTCGATAAAGGTAACATTTAAATAAAGGTTACCGAAAATTTTCGGTCCCTGCTAATAGGTACTCTGTACTTACCATCTGTAACTTATGTACCTACCTACAATATAAGGTAAATAAATAAAATGAAATGAGATGAACCAAAAAGTAACAAATTAACCATAAACTACCAAAAAGTACGAAAAATTACCAAAATAACAATAATCTACCAAAAAGTACGAAAATCTACCAAAAAAACCCAGAAACTACCAAAATAACCACAAACTACCTACCGAAAAGTACGAAAATCTAACAAAATAACTTTTTGGTTACTTTTGTACGAAAATTTACCAAAAACTACCGAAAGTCTCAAAAACTACCATAAATTACCAAAATAACCAAAAACTACCAAACAGTGCCCGGAAAGTAACTTTTGTGAAATTCCTTTGTGTTGTCTTGTGTCGCGCAATGTATTTTCGCGCAAAATTCTGTCGTGCAAATGACTTACAAAGTCAATCGTTTGCGTTACCTACTGCGGTACAGAATTCAGTCTTATTCCATTCTTATTTAAAACATATCTGACGATGATGATGATGATTTCAGATTATCAATCCTTAGTTTGCTAGTAACAATAGTAATAAACTTACAGTTATTCTGTTATAATTATGGGGACAAAAATTAACGAGTAATAGTCGACCAATTTATAAAATGTACTTCTAAGTCCACATATCGTGACAGGCAACTACGGAACCATACACTGCGTGTGGCCCGACACCCACTTGCCCGGTTTTTTATAAGTTACTTTGCCTACTTTAGCTAAAAATGGATTTGTTCATTAATCTTCTAAGACAGGGTTGGGTGTTGCCGGTCACCAGTCTATTCGCAATGATTTCGAACGATTGACGGCCCATACTAATTTGTATGAAGAAAACGTCCAAAAAAATATGTGATTTTTGGTAACAAATTGCAAAAAAACTAGAAGTCGTATCGAAAAACTGATTTGTTTAAAGTGTTCTTTGATGTTTTGCCATTGATTAGAAATATATTTTGTTGTTTTATTTTGTTTCACTAAATCACAGGACTCGGAACGCGGCAGTGCTATTCTGGAGTTTTTCATGAAATTCTCGATTACTTTCTGATGTAACTATACAATTTTACTGAAATTTTTTTTGTTCATATTGTACTTCATCTTTTAAAGAAGCTATGGTATTAATTTTGTTTCTAAATATAGCTATTTACTATCCTCAAAAGTCGGAACGCCGAACCCTGTTTGGCCCGATTAGGGTAGTGCCGACCCTTAAATCTGTCTTCTTCCGCATTGCTGCAGAATTTTGATCAGGCCAGCTCAGACAAACCTTGCGCATATTTTGGCGACATCTAGTGACGTTAGAATGTATTAGATTTTAAGTTATATTTTGATAGATGACGCTAGTAGAGATGCAATTTTACGTTCCGTTCCTCTAGAAACCTGTTAAAATTAAAGTTTTTAATCAATTTTATTTCGTTTGCATACAAGTACAAAACGTTAATAATTATTCGAAGATAAATGAATGATTTATTAAAGTTTCTCAGCCTTAATTAGTTGAATATTTGTTTGATTTGATCTGAAGTCTGAAAACTTTATTTTTACTACCGATCGCCGCAGTTCACAAATTAATTCGAGAAATGGAACGTTGTTGCTTGGTTGGTGACAGACAGAAAATCGGAAATAATTGAGAGAAAAACTCAAAAATTCTACTTTTTGGCTATAAATCAAGTGAAATCATATTGTTTAAAGTGTTTAAGAACTAAAAACTTAAATCTAAAATAATAACAAAAGTTTTCCTTGTGAATTCGGTACGTAAATCTACTTGAGATGTCTAACGTCTTGACGTATTTTCAATGTCGTAAATTTTCAGGTTTTTTGATGATTTCAAGGTTGTTTCACTATTCTAAAGCAAGACAATAGTGATAGGTACCGTGTATTACGTGTTCGTTTATTTAATTATCGTCAGCCGCGTTCAGATTCTCGCCTTTTGGCAGTGTTTGCAAGTGATACGTATTTGTCGATATTGACGGCGAATTTGTATTATTACCGCTTTATATCGTGCTCTTGGCCTTGATTACAGTAATTGTTATGTACTATAGGCTTATTTACAATGACAAATGGTTTATTGAAATGATACATTGGATTCTATGTTAGAAACCGTGATGGGTGGTAAGTTAAAGTCGAATCAGTGGCAAATGTTCAAATAGCACTAAATTGTTGATGGATTGAGTCATCACCATTTAGTTGCCAATGGGAGAGGAATGCGTCACACTCACTATACGTTAACAAGCCTTACATCTAACAGATATTGTTTTTAAAGTCCTCGTCAGGCGAAGCTAGAAATTTATGTAAACAAGCCAACATTTACTACATAACATAATCGAGAACTTTTTTCTTCTTGTGGTTCCATCTCCTATCGGAGATTGGCTATCAAGGCAGTCAAGAACCAGCTTGCTTCAATTTCGAAGCATTTATCAACCACTGTCTATTATAAGTTGTGACAGGCTCACTCCCTGCCACATTGGACAGTTTCGGTACCACTAGTGAAACATGGTTGTTCTGAGTCTTCTGAATATCTCTGTCCTGTCTTTTTGTGCTCCCTCTCGGGGAATATAGTCTTGAGTATATGCTTTGCATAGAATATAATAATCTCGACAACCTTTAGCCGCTCAATGGGATGTTGCCCCATTGTTGCACTTTGTGCGTGCGGCCGTTTTATGGTGCCCACTCGACGAGTCGGCGAGTCACCACCTGCCCTATTTACAATTTTGAGACTAGTTGTCATGGCAGGCGTCCGTTAGTCTCCTCCCATAGCCCAGTATCTATCCATCCAACTTTCACCTCCATAGCCCAAGACCTTATTTTTCCATCACGGCCATAGCGCTGGACTCCAATAGTCTTTGCACCTGGCGGGGACCATCCTGTGTGTAGTGCCCGTGATTTAACTCTGAATTTTTCCTGAGGTTGATCTTGACTGGACTAATGTTCTTTTTCTAAAAAAAAATATGTACAAAGTTTCTAGCTTCTCAGGGTGGCTTAAGTTACAACATAAGTGTAAATGAGCTACATTAGTTCAGCAAACATTTTGCTTGGCATTTTCCTTCTAGTATCCGAAGCGGTGCACTTAACAATTGTATTATGTTGTTTAAACCTTTGATCAAAGTAAAATGATTGGATTACATAAACATTTCAAATAAGAAAAATAAGTTGAAACAATTACTAGTCAAAATTGGGTTTACTTTGATGAAACTTCCAGTATACTTCAAAAATACCAACATACCAAGATGACACACCAACTGTATTACTTTGTTTAGAACCTACTTTGTGTGCTTCAACTAAAGGTCAGGCCACACAGAGATGGGACTGTGGGAAAGCAGTCCAGCGTGCTGTTAAATCATGCTCAGCATTGCGGGGTAAATGACAGGTGTGGGTATAGTTTTCGAACCCGCAGGCTCGCGTCACGCGGGTAATCATGCTAGTACTGCAGGGGTGGACCTATGGGAAACGAATGCTTCCGGTTTTGCTTACACATACAAACTCGAACATTACAAAACATTATGTGCCCGGTCTGTATGACCTTTAATTGTGCTTTGGGCGATTTTACTTTGATCAAAGGTTTCAACTATGTTTCAAGCTTAGGACAATTGAGGAAATGGTTCATAATATCATTACTTAACATTATTTATGTTTTGATTTACCACTGCATCGGTTTGGTTTAGTGAACTTATTTCAAATAGGATTCATTTATGAATTTAAATTTTATTTTATAAATAATAAATAATAATAAAATAAAATTTAAATTCATGTATTATCATGAGAAAGTGATATTACTGCCCAAGCTGTTAGGGTTGCATGTGCCTTGCTATAATTTTGTTTCTCGTTGTAGGTGTGCATAATGTTTGGCATGTTCAAGAATTAGCAGGAAATGTTCAGCGCTATATCATGGTGCATTAATTACATATTTAGCATAGGTAAGGTACATGAGAAGGTCTGGATATTTTACTGGATGGAGTTCCAAGCAGAAGATGCTTTCAGAACAAAAAGGTTACATCCATCAAGTAAAAACGACTTCTAATAAGACATGAGAAGGCAGTTTAAATATAGAAACTCTTAACATATTACGTATTTATAATGTGTTTTTGGATTTGTAAATAATGGATCATTCTTAATATAGTGACGGATTTTTAAGGAGATGATCAGGCCATCAAACTAAACAACTTTAACTATGGGACTAAAATCAATATCGCAAAAGAAAGATCAGCTTTTCCACACATTTGGGTCAAGTAGGATGGAGTTTTGTATGAAACAGCTGGTATTTTCGCTATTTCGATGTTAGAGAAAGAAGCCGTGGTGGTCTAGTGGCGAGTAATCTTGCCTGCCGTGCAGGAGCCGATAGTTCGATCCCCTTCCAAGCCGACTCGTACCAATGAGTTTTTCGGAATTTATGTACGATTTGTTACACCACTGGCTTTTCGGTGAAGGAAAACATCGTGAGGAAACCTGCATGCTTCAATTTCGAGGCGTGTATTGTACCCACTGTCCATTATAAGTGGCGACGGGCTAACCCCCCGTCACACTGGACAGAGTTTCGGTACTAATGATACGTTTCACACGTAGATGTTCTGAGGTTTCAGAATATCTCTGACTACCCCCTCGGGGAATATAGTCGTGAGCATATGCTTGCATGCATTCGATGTTAGATCCCATAGAGAATGTTGTTTAGTTTGATAGTCTGATCATCCCCTTTTAAACAGTCTGCGTATTCAGAAAGACCTTGTACACTACGAATTTTTAATTAGTAAAGACACTTTAAGGGTGTATTCAGACCGTTAATTTGAACAACTTTCCCTAAGGAACATGGGTCGAAAAACGACAAAAAAATTTGAAACTGAAAAATGCAGATCAGCTGTTCGATTTTGCTATGGGACCTGGAGGTACAAACATTTTTCTCGTCTTTTTACCCATGTTCCTCAGGGAAAGTTGTTCAGATTCACGGTCTGAAAACACCCTTAATGTTTCGTTACTTATAAAAAATTAATATCTGAAATTCAAGACAAATTTTATATTTATAAAATTATTTGTTTAGGAGATTTGTAAAGATAATTTCTTGAATCTCATGCATACACTCATACTACACTATCTAGAACTGCTTGTAAACAGTAGATAAGTTTTGTTGTCAAACAACTATTACTCACATTATGATAAAGGCTTGATCATTAGTAAATTCACAAATTGTTATAATATTCGTTTGGAAGATACATTTGACCATAGCACATTCATTTTGAATTTAGTTTTTAAAGTGATTTGTTTTGTCTGCTTGACTTTGTTTGTATTGATTTTTCGATTTGAATCTAACTGAATAATGGCATTGAGTGTTAAAAACATATTAGCAACATTTATAACAGGTTTGCAATTTGCTCTTATTGTAGTTTGAAATAGTAGAACGATAATTGTTATTATTTTAGTTAAAAAAATGTTGGTATCCTCCTGACATGAGTCAACATATGAATGTCTCACTGCCTAAATAAAGCTATGATATAATAGATTACACACCGAGGGCAGGAAACTAAGAAAGGTCTCAGATGTCATGTAATTGTTGACCGAGGCGAAGCCGCGGCAACTTCGTTTAGCGCAGCGGGATGAAAATTAACGCTTTCCGTCCGGAGGGGAGAAAAAATTTTTTAAATAAGTACATCATTATTGTGATCTGATCACAGAATAATGTGATTTTGTTTTTTTATGTTAGCTATAACATAAAAATCATGTTTCTCCAATTTTAGGATGACCTTATTACAAAATGGTGTAGTTTGTGTCTATATTAGACTTTAAACATGTTACAGACTTACAGGGTGTAAGGAAAAGTATAATTAACCTTTAAACCACATACTCTACCCATCAAAACTTTTCTCCCCTCCGGACGGAAAGCGTCAATTTTCGTCCCGCTGCGTTAAACGAAGTTGCCGCTTTCCACCTCCGTCGAGGAAAAAAATATTATACTAACCTCGGACAGTAAATAAGAAAATATTATTGATTATAAACATGTTACAGCCATGTTGTGCTATTTCGAATCAAATTAAAGATTGAAAAATTCC
This sequence comes from Agonopterix heracliana, assembly GCA_963693445.1. NCBI lineage: Eukaryota > Metazoa > Arthropoda > Insecta > Lepidoptera > Depressariidae > Agonopterix > Agonopterix heracliana. The sequence continues at coordinate 4,570,812 of OY856327.1, forward strand.
CACGTCCCCTTAAGACGCAACAGATTGAAAATTCCGTTCTCTGGGTTGTGGACTCGGTGGTGTAATTGGTTAGCACGTTTTTCCGGTTTGGAAGAGCGTGGGTTCAAGTCCCGCCCGAGACAAATTTTTCAATCTTTAATTTGATTAGTAAATAAGAAAGCCCCAGATCACGTTTGTTGACCTCGGCTTCGCCTGACACAATTACATGAGGTCTGAGACCTTTCTTACTTTCCTGTCCTCGGTGTGTAATCTACTATTTCCTTACACCTGTATTTTGTCAACCAAATCGACTGCACAGCTTTCCCCATACATTTTGTGTGGGATTATTTTATGGAAGCGAACACTCAATATGTATTTAGTTTAGGTGTAGCCATAGAGGTGATTTGTGATTGTACCCATGATACTGAACAACTTTCCCACAGAAACCTATGACTCTCGGCCTTCCCTATTGGGAAAGAGGCGTGCGTGACGTTAATCGATATCGCAGTGTAATGAGATTTTTCCTTCATTGTACACACGGCGACACATTAAGGTACGCAAAACTAAAATAAGCTGGCCGCGCATAGGTAGAGTAATGTATAACGTCGCGCCGCCAGCTTCTGTTTGTTTTGCGTAGCTTGATGTGTCGCCGTGTGAACCCAAGACAAGACTACTAATAAGAATACGTGTAACATATTTTTTCTTACCAGTTCATAAAATGCAGTAATAACAATAGTTATTTGTTATGCAAGGCTACAAAGTATTTTTTTGGCGCGAGTACTTGTATTGAAACCTGAGCAAGCGAAGGATTCTAAGATTGAACCACGAGCGAAGCGTGTGGGTACAAATATAGAATCCTGAGCGCAGCAAAGGTTTCAAGGGTACAAGACGCAGAATAAGTTTGCTGCCGAGCGCAACACACAACTTTTCATCTCACAACGGTGAGGAAAATGCTGGCTGGATGCAAGAAAAAAATAATTAAAAAAACATTTTGTCGATGTTTTGGCGCAATAAGGCGGCATAGAAAAATATTGAATATAGAGATTCGAATTTAAAAAACTCTTTCCACGCTAGCGGATAAAATGAACTTTTGCCCTCAGATTTCGAATGATAAACAGATTCTTTCCGAGCTTGTGAGGTGAAAAATAAATGTTTAACACCACGAATGTCAACAGGGGGCACCGGCGCGGGCACGGCGCAAGGCAACGAAACGGAAGATGAGGACCACGAGTTTTTCGACGCCGTTGAGGAAGGCGCACCCACCACTGAAGACAAGAACTCCTTTGTAATGAAAGTCCCTGTAAGTTTTAATATTATGTTTTTACTCTCACGACGAGATCGTGTCAAGATGCGGCCAAAAACGTTATCGTTTCGAATGATTCTCCATACAAATGCAAGGTACCAATGTGAAGAAGAAACATGCAATTTATTTATTTGTAGCCTCCATATTGTCGAGAGCCATTCTTTTTTTCGTGTTTATGACTATTCTTTATCAGTGTTAGTTCCTATACCATTGTGAGTCATTTGACATGAGGTAGATTCCCGTTGATTACATACAATAACTAATATAAGGTTAACTTTAATTAGTTGGCGAAACTTAGAAACTCATTTGGTATCTGTTACCGAGTACAATTGCGTGGTAATGACCCCCCGCTCGATCATATGATTCTGAGGTCAATGTCCGCCCGCGCCCGCGTACTGCACGCACTGCGCGTACCTTACGTATAATAATTATAATTTTTTGATACCAATTAGGTATAAACATTGATAATGCAATCTGTTATCATTAACATATGGTTCAGTTTCGCCAACTAATTTAAAATAACCCTGTATAAAAATAAAGAAACATTAACTAATCTATTTGTACACAAAAACATATAAAACAAACTAACACTTAGTTTCAAAAGTTCGTTTCGCAGTGTGCATCACTCATTGACCATACCACGTGTGTGCATCTTTACAGGTAAATAGGAAGAACAAAAATAAAAGCGGCGAGAGCTCCGACGACTCCGAGAGCGAGACCGTCACTGAAACTCAACAGGTTAGTGCGACTTTGTGATGACCTTCGTATCATAACCTATTACGTACACACGGCGACAGGTCAGGTTACCCTGTTTGGACTTTGAACTATTAGAAGTTGAACTCTGTGAATCGTGCGAGAGAGTGCGGTATGTTGTTGTTGTTTTGACTTACGGCACGCTGCGCCCGCGCGCGCCGGCAGCCGCGTCTATGCAGGCTCTACCGCACTATTTTGTGTTTTGTACGTGTAGTTATGGGTATATAGGGTGCGTAACATGATTTGTCGCCGTGTGTACGTGACAAACTGCATATGTGACGTGCAACTTGTAAATTTTATAACGGTTGAAAGGCTGGCTACTGTCCAACTTGAAAAAGAAATGTTCTGCATTTTGAAAACTGCGGTACGTTTTATCCTGGAATCAGACATGATGAAATTCACGCAGACGAAATCTAAAATTGAAGCTAGGCTGTAACTCAAATGTAAATAAATACTTATCTTAGACATTATTACACAGATTTTCTTCAAAACTGTCACCAATGGAAGGAATGTAGTTAGTTCAATATGTATTTAAATAAACTAATATATTTATAAATCGTGTGCGTCAGAACCGCGGGTGTACTCGAGCTATTGCGAAGTAATCTATATAAATAAAAGGTACCTGCTGTGTACCTCTGTGTACCTTTCTTAAAATTCTGTGTACCTAACCATGAAAGAAGCTATTCATAAAATAAGGTACACCCGCCATCTTGACGTCAGGATGGCGGGTGTACCGATAAACGATAAACTAACGTCAACAATCTATTTACTACCATTTGGTACCTATTGTGTACCTGTAGAAAAATGCATCTGTCAGAAAAAAATTTTAACCTGACCGAGTATATTAATAAAAAAAAAACTGATACTTTAATAAGGCTTAAATGACTACTTTTAACGTTCTTTCTGGTTTCAAACGACAATTAATTATATTATAACATACATTCATAACATGCCCTGCGGACCCACTATATTATACCCCTGGCCATACCCCTGGTGGTAGGGTGGGACTCAACCATATACAATCCTAAAGTGATGTGACCTAGGGTACGGTAGGTACATTAACCGGTTCTCTCACATGGTCGCATCTGGCTGGTCCACCGTGTTGAAACATGGGCAATATCTTTTTTTCCGTAGCTCACCTAGGTCCATGGTACATCCGTCCGTGTCCACTTGGACAACTCTGACAACTTGGTCAACTCGGTCAACATGAACAAATCTGGCAGCTTGGACAACTTTGACAACATAGTCAACGCATTAATTAAATACAATGTTTATTTTAAAAAATACACACACACACACACATACATACACGCACGCCCAGATACTCACAAAACACACCCGCACTCACACGCACGAAAACATTCACTCGCTCACATATTTTCATATACACTTACACGCACACACACACATACTATTAGGGCACTGCTAGTGAACTATGTATATTTCGGAACTTATGTGTGCGTGTATGCGGGTGCGCATGTATTGTGTGAGTATGTGCGCCTGTGTGAGTGTATATGAAAATATGTGAGTGAGTGTATGTGTGCGTGTGTGTGATTGCCCGTGTGTTATTACCGTAAATAACACACAAACAAGCACGCTCTCATTTTAATACATTTCTATTTATTTTTTATTTATACATACCTATTTACCTACTACCAATTTAAAATATTCAGATGTACCAGAAGAGAGACGTGTACAAGAGGTCGAACTCCCATAAAAGATCGTTCGTTAGCATTAGTTCGATAAGGTCGGTACCTAAATGACCTCTTGTACACTAATGCTCCCTTCGGTCCCAGGGGTATGGCCAGGGGTATGGTGGGTCCGTCACGATAAATAGGTCTCTCCAATAATAATAAATCAAAAATAAAACAATACTTAAAAATTAACAAAAAATAAGGTTTAATGGAAAATAAAAAAAATACTTCTATAACTCATAACATAAAATTTCATTTCTGACCATATACAATGCAATGAGCGATCATTTGTTTTGGGCTTCGTGTTATACGATTTCTGAGGTCATCATAGCATTCCCATTTAATACCTCTAAAACAGTGGGCTCTGTAATGTCCCAAGCTCATCAGATTATTTGTTCCTGATGGCAAAAATTCGATGACTCCTAAAATATTATACATAATATGATTTAGGGTAATGGTTAGAGGCACATCTTCCAAACTTATGATTTCACTCTGACTTATCTCAAAGGATATAGTTTTGTGTAAAACGTATGTGAATGTTCTAATTCCCTTGCAATCGTTCCGTCGGCATTGTACCATATCATTCTCTGTGCACAACATTGCTTCTGCAGATTGCTGCAATGACGATATTTGCCTTTTATTAGTATCCAATGGCAAAAAAGCAATCTTCCTGGTAACTCTGCTTACTGCGCAAATTTCGTTGGTGCACTTTTCTAATACATCAGCACTATAAATGACATCTATCAGTATTCTTTCAAAGACATATGTCACGCTACATTCACAATGTATGGACGTTAAATTATTAAGATTTTTTTTTTCAAAAAACCTTTCAAGCATCTCAACGCGAAGTTTGTACAAGTCTTGCTTAGTGTTCTTTGGATCGATCATAGCTGTGATAAATTGACAAAACATATTATCGCTGTTTACTACCGAAGTATTTAAATCAAATCCATCGATACATCCTACCGCTATAGTCTGCGAAACTGCATCAAAAGCACAGGTATTTGTCAATAATACATTTTCAACACTATTAAATAAAATACGACCGTCACCTTAGACGTTTATTGAAGGCTAATCATAAACAACAATGTCAACTACGAACTCAAAGAAGATCCAAACACTACAGTCCTCCCTCCTAAACCACAATAATACTACAATATCAAATACACTTAAAATCTATAATTTGGAGGGTTTAAAATGCGGCACTGCCGTATCGGTCGAGCGGGCCGGGGCGGTGACGGGGTTGGCAGAAGTCCTGTTGGTGATGGCGGAAGCCCTGTTGGTGATGGCGGAAGCCTTGTTGGTGATGGCGGAGAATTCGGAACTCCTCCTCCGTCCGTACCTACCAAAGGAGCCCTCAAGCCGATGGGATCCCCTCCTGCCACGGAACGCAAGGTTCCTCTCTCCCCAACTACTTGAGGATCCGGGCAGACTGAGGAACTTCTATGTCGCCGTCTCAACTGGTCAATATGCCTATGCGATTCTCTACCCACGGAATCCCTAACCTCATAATCAGTTTCACCAACCCGTCGTGTAACGTGCCCAGGCAACCACTTATCAGAACCCTGATATTGGCGCAACCATACCTCTTCTCCGGGCATCAAAACGCGGGAACCTTTGGGTCCACTATCTTTCTGCTTATTTTGTATCTCCTTGACCTTATTCTCCCGGTCAGGTTTCAAGAGATCTAATTTAGTTCGTAATCTTCTACCAAGCATCAGGGCCGCCGGACTCTCGCCTGTTGTGCCGTGCTCCGTGTTACGATAGTGCAACAAAAAGGTATTTAAGAACAAATTTATATCCTGGCCTTCCCGAACACCCTTTTTAATCGCCTTTTTAATCGTGCGCACCGCATTTTCCGCTGCCCCGTTAGATGCGGGGTGATATGGAGCCGAAAAAGTATGATTGATTCCCAACCCTGACACGAACCCTAAAAACTCTTTACTAGTGAATGGCGGTCCATTATCAGAGACCAACTGCTTAGGAATCCCCCACCTGGCAAAAAGTTCACTTAATCGGTTAATACTATAGCTAGCGGCCGTACTAGGTACTTGAAAAACCTCCAACCACTTCGTTCTGGCATCGACAACCACAAGGAATAGTTTATTAAAAATGGGACCCAGGAAATCAACATGGATCCGTGACCAGGGGCGGCCTGGCCACGGCCACGGGTTGACCGCATGCCGGTGAGGCGCGTCCGCCTCCACTGCGCACACCGCACACTCGCGACACATCGTCTCCACCGCCTCGTCCACGCCAGGCCACCACACATAACTGCGAGCGATTGCTTTGGTTTTCACTATGCCCATATGCGGCTCGTGGAGCACCTCCAGAACCTTCCTCCTACAAGCATCAGGAATAACCACCCGATGTCCCCACATTATGCACCCCAACTCTTCATACAATTCATTGCGTCGGTTAAAAAACGGTTGCAGAGATTTAATCTCATTATCAAGCGGCCAACCATCCCTAATGTATAATAAAACTCGTCCCAAAATGGGATCTTTCATAGTTTGTTTTTTGACTTCTTGATAATCTATTAGCAAATCATCCTGTGCAAAATGCAAGTACGTCTGCTCGGGCACCTTTACCTGCGATGTAGGAGCGCCTGGTACCGGTAAACGTGATAAGGCGTCTGCGCCATTCAGTTTCGTGTTTATGTACTCAATATCATATGAATACGCCGACAGTATAACAGCCCAGCGCTGCAGGCGGCTCGCTGCCATCGCCGGTATGCCGAGTTTCGGACCAAAAATGCTCACTAGAGGTTTGTGATCCGTGCGCAGTGTGAAACGTCTGCCATACAGATACTGATGCAGTTTCCGTAAACAGAACACAATCGCCAGTGCCTCCCGATCAATCTGAGAATAATGCCTCTCCGCCTCACTAAGTGCGCGCGATACATATACCACAGGCCGCTCCCGACCTCCCGCGCCCGTCTGTGTGAGCACCCCACCAATGCCGCGCGAGCTCGCATCGCATGTCAGTGTCAGAGGCTTGTTCTGATCGTAGTGCGTTAACACTTCCGTACTCGTTAGCACTGATTTCACCTTTTTAAAAGCCGCCTCGCAACCTTGGTCCCACTTCCAAGTCACCTTTTTTTTTAGTAAATCATAAAGCGGAGCTAGAATAGTACTCAGACCCTTCACAAATTTTGCGTAAAAGTTGACTAGACCTATAAAAGATCGCAGCTCTGATACGTCTTTGGGCCGTGGGATTTTTGAAATGGCTTCGATTTTATCAGGATCGGCTTTGACCCCTCCCTTGGAAATGATAAAGCCTAAATACTTTACTTCCTCCATCATAAAGGAACATTTGCATCTCTTTAGTTTCATTCCGTTAGCCTGCACGCGATTGAAAACTTTTTCTAATGTGGCTAAATGCTCCTTCTTATCCAAAGACCCAATAATTATGTCGTCCAAAAAGACTTCCACATTCGGAATATCATTAAATAAATTGGACATGATCCTCTGGAAAATACCCGGACTCGATGCCAGACCGAACACTAGCCTGTTGTACTTAAACAACCCCCTATGGGTATTAATGACCGTCAAACCATTCGAATCATCTAGTTCAATTTGATTATAAGCCTGCGTTAAATCAATTTTCGAAAATATTTTTGCACCATTCAGGTTTACCAAAATGTCGTCAATCCGCGGCAGAGGAAACCTATCGACCAGTAAGACGGGATTCAAAGTAACCTTATAATCTGCACAGAGCCTCAGCCCTCCGTCCGCCTTACGCACCGGTACCAGCGGGGTAGCCCAGTCCGAGGACTCCACCGGCTCGATGACTCCGTCTCGTAGCATGTTGTCGAGCTCCTGGTCCACGCGCTCGCGCAGCGCGTACGGCAGCGGCCGTGCGCGACAGAATACGGGCGCCGCACCCTCCCGCACCCGTAGCGTCGCCTTGCCCCCCGTGAACCGACCCAGCCCGCTCGAGAACAATTCTTTATATCTGTCCAACAAAACATCCAACTCATTATCAACTGCCTTATTACTAGAGCAATTCATGTCCAAGCTATTTACAAATGTTGGAATCCTTATCTTTAATTCCGATAACCACTGTCGTCCGAGCAGTGATGTCGTTCCCCCGTCGATAACATACAGTTCCAGCTTTTTAACCATATCCCCGTATCTCACTACCGGTCTTAAAACACCCACCGGTTTAACCCGGCTACCGTCATAGAATTTCAAAACCAAATCGGTATCCTCAAGCCGTCTATTCTTACAAAACTTATCGTAAGTTCCCTTGCTGATGCAAGATACCGCTGACCCAGTATCCACCTCCATCTTTATCTTACTACTATCAATATTTAATGATAAGCTTACCGGCTTATAGCCATTAAAACAAAGGTGGTTTATCTCCTCCGATTCCAGTTCGCTTACATCGGAGCGCGAGTCGTCCGCACTCTCCGACTCCGGCGCCTCCGCATGATGTACAGGCCGGCCGTGGCCACTGCGCCCGGCTCCGCCGCCACTACCTCGTTGCTTAGGGCACACCCGGCGTAGATGCCCCCTTTGACCACACTTGCTACAAGTGAATCTCTTGTAACGGCACGCATCGCGTCCGTGATCCCGGCCTCCACACCCGCTGCAGCACTGCGCACCCTCGCGGCGCTGCTCCGAGCCGCCCCGCTGCAGGCCGCGCCGGGCCGTCTCCGCTCGTGCTGACACCGCATGCACCGCGCCTGGCTCGCCGCCCGCGCTGGCGCCGGCACCGTCCGGCTGCTCCACCGCGGCCGCGTCCCGCTCAGCCGCCTCTAGCGCACATGCGATTTTAATCGCACTCGCGTACTTAAGCTCCTCCTCGGCGAATAAACGCTGCCTGATGACGTCACTCTGTAACCCGCAGACCATCTGATCGCGTAAATTGTCTTCTAACACCGAACCAAACTCACAATGCTTAGCGAGCTTCTTGAGTTCCGTCAAATACTGAGATATTGTCTCGCCCGTTAGTTGACGCCTCTGCCGAAACTGGTACCTCTCCGCCATGAACGAAGGCTTAGGCTGAAGATGTTCCCGCAGTATATTTACAACCTCCGCATACGTCTTCTCCGAGGGTTTGATGGGGCTGGTCAGATTACTCAATAGTTCGTAAGCGCTGTCACCCATACCGGCAATTAACATCGGCAAACGCATTTGATCCGTAACGGCATTTACTTTAAAAAGCATTTCTAACCGCTCAACGTATAGCGTCCAGTCCCCCGATTTCACATCGAACTCACCCATCTTCCCGACCGACATCTCGCCGACCAAATCAAAATTATCCTTTATTATTTAGCTTTGCACGCACCAGATAGCAATAATTTCCGTTATATTTCCATTATTTCTTTATTATTTTTATCCTCGTTCGCTATTTATTAAATAAAATACGACCGTCACCTTAGACGTTTATTGAAGGCTAATCATAAACAACAATGTCAACTACGAACTCAAAGAAGATCCAAACACTACAAACACCACTTCGTGACCTGGACCCATTCAGTAGTAAAGGAATTTTACGTACTTGAATAACGCGAGGCTTTTTTGTCTTCTGTTGGTTTTTACCAAGTCCTTTCCAATTTTCTACGAGAGAAGGAAATTCTAGGAAAATTGATTCGTCCTTAAACACTTTCTTTTCTCTTTTTGATATTCTTTTAGTCTTTGTTTCTGTTTTTGTTTTGATTTCTTTACGTTTCTCTTTACCAATAGCAGATTTTAACTCTCCAGCCAAATATTCTTCGTGTTTTTTCAAAAAATCGTCAACTCTTAGTCTTTGACTTTTTGTAGCAATATCACATAGATACCTCTTTATGGTTTTGAAATAACTCTCAACATTGGAGGAAGAAGGTACATTACATTCTGAGTTATAAATCGGCATCATAATATTGGACCACAGTGGGAGTTGGGTAATTAGCCGTGTCATAGTTTCCAAGAATATTGGCATGTAATATAAATTTTCATGCGAATCCGGCTCTTCGTCGTCAGTTAAAGAAATGAATAAGTTTTCTTTGTCTATTTGGTCACTGTACCATTTAGGCACGTTTGACGATTCAATTAAAACAGGTGTGTCGTCTTTAGTCGCTTGTTCCTTTGAATTTGATGTGCAGTGTTCACTTATGACTTGTCTAAAAACAGAATCGCCGATCATCTGTGTTTCTTCTATAGTTTTTTTGTCCGACTCATTATGTGCTTGTGCATCGTTTTTAAGAATTTGTTTGAGTCTTAATAATGCTGTTTCACACCTTGTCTCGGGATTAACAAACTTGTTCAAACAAAGTGTTATCAAATCAGATATGATTTCTTTAGCGCAATCATAGTTATTCAGTGATTTAATGCACAGGAGACATTTGCAATAAAATGATTTGACTCGTGAATCCACATTTTTAAAGCATGCTAAATTATATAAAATTTTAACGAAGTGGCTGGTATCTATACGTATGTATGTCTCTTCAGGAGTTTTTTCTTTGTTATTTAACTTGTTGAATGATGACATTATGTAATCTTTTGTCGATTTATGGGCAGAAAACGCCTGAACTACTGCTCCGATTAAGGCAGCACAGTCATCGACAATAACTTCGTTGGGAGGACATTTTTTTGCAACCCAAGTTGATAACCATATATGTATTGTGTCCATACTTTGATTTTCCGAAACCATCTGAGTAATTGGCACACTTCTCCCGTTGTTATCATCATACATTACTGCTGAGTATAAAAATATATGTTTCGTCAATGACGTGTCATTTGTTGGGCATAACTCTTTAAAAATACTCCCAGTAGCGTCCACACTCATAATAACTCTATTTGATCGCATATATCTTTCATAATGACTCTCTTGACTGGATGACCAATAAAGCATATAAAAAGGATACAATGCAATGAATCTAATTAAGTCATCGTATGGATTTATTTGCGTCATAGCCCTCAGTGCTAAAATGGGATTATCGTGATAATGTTGACTTTTGTTATGCTCGTGTTTCAGTTGACGCAAACATCCGGCCGTGGGCAAATGTGATGGTTCAGGGTCTTCATCAGAAATTATTTCATTTGCTAATCTATTACGAACTACGATCGCAGCTTCATGTTTTAAATCATCACACAGTTCTTTACGTTTCAATGGAGACATTTTAATCTTTTTTGTCGGTATATGATGAAAATTTGGATCATAATTCGTCAAAAAACCTTCGCAGAGAATAATTTTATCCGTTGGCCAATTGATAAATATTTTAATGACAGCCTTACACTGAGGACAAGATCCATGGCACGTAACTCTGTCGCCGTATTTAACGGAATGTGTTTGGAAGGTCCAACTACAAGGCATTTTCGTCTTCTTCCAAACTTCCTCTCGTAATATATGTGCCCACTGATGTTTTGGCAGTATTATTTTCTTCTGACTGCACTTCGATTTCGATTGCGGCTTATTTCTTGTGGTATATCTAGTAATTGGTTGTATTTTTTCCCAGTGATATATATCAAGAGTAAATGTAAATACCTTATGATTCAATAAGTCGTCTTCATCTTTTTGATCAATTTTTTCATAAAAATATTCGGATTCTGAAGTATGTTCTGCGATTTTCTCCTCTAAAGAACTGTTATCTGAAATTTCACTTTCCTCAAATAACTCGTCTTCCGCTTTATCACAATGGAAAAAATAGTCGTAATTCCTTTTTAACGATATGTAAAGCGCCTTCGCAGATATATTACAATTCAATTCCTTTGAAATGTCACTAAATATTTTATCACAAGGTGAAGGTAGTTTATTTTCATGTTGAAAGTATTGTCCATATTTTGTAAACACTGCCTTTTGATCGACTAACGACACCAAACTTTTATTACCACGTTTCATCTCTATTTAAATATTTTACAATTATTTACATTGAATCCGCACTTAGGACAAGTTATATTACCCGTATCAAGCTTAAGTAATAAAAATTAGTTTAAAACTCACTTGCTCGTTATTGCAGTTAGCGCGGCAATGTTACTTTTTTTCTATTGTTTTTTTAAATCTCATCTCAGTTCGGTAATGTTTTTTTTCGTACTGTTTTTTTTAAATCTTAGCAAAGAGTTTTTATGTATAAAACCAACCTTTTTTCCTAATAATATGAATTAAAATAAGTATGACAAATAAACGTTTAATTTAATCAAACAATTTTAGTTAACAATCATCATCGTCACCTTCAGCATCGTCGTATTAGCATGATCATCATCATCATCATCGTCGTTGTCGTCGTCATCATCATCATCATTAGCATGATCATCATCATGGTCGTCGTCGTTGTCGTCGTCAATATTATCACCATCATCATCATCATCATCATCATTAGCCTGATAATCATCGTAATTGTCGTCGTCATCATCATATCAGCATAGTCACCGTTATCATCATATCATCATCGTCATCATCATCATCATCAGTATTGTCATCATCATCGTCGGCGTCATTATCATTATCGTCATCATTAGCATGATCATTATTAGTATTGTCATCATCATCGTCGTCTGATGATGACATCAGCATCATCATCATCATCGTTGGCATTATCATCATCATCATCAGCCATGGGAATGCTATGATGACCTCAGTAATCGTGTAAGGTACGATTCAGACCTACTGGCTGGCCCGGACGGCATGTTTTAAAGGATATTGAAATGTGTAAACAGGAATACAGTTCATATTTGCCTGCAACTTATGCATATTTTCTCCGTTCGCATTCCACGACGCGTCGCGACTGCCGTACGTAGCGGAGCCGTACCGTACGTTCAGACCTACGTCTGAATCGTCCCTAATAATACTGTAGCCACGGGACATTTTAATTACCATAAAGATTACTGATTGCCGTTTAGATATTATTTTAAGGTGCAAAATTACTAATGACTAATATAAATAAAGCTGAAACCCCACTGATGATCTACCAATGACAGAGTAGATTACAGAGAAGTTCTCCAGGCCCCCCCCCCCCCCCCCCCCCCCGAGGAAAAGCATTAGCAGTTCGTAGTTGGGACACCCTGGAGAACCAGGGAAAACTTCGACTTCCACCGAAGATCGACTCCTCCTCGATGTGGTCAATGGCCAGCGGAAAGTATGACAGATAGGGGTATGGGCCCCAAACAAATGTCATACAGCTCCATGGGCAGATTCTACAGCCGATGAAAAAATGTCAAAAAAGGGGATTTTCTGAGGAACGCCATTCAAATTTCAAACGCCTGTAACTTTTTAATGGCGCGAGATAGATACAGGGTGATTGAACAAATGTCATAGCGACCGAGGTCAGCTATGTGGATGACGTAAAAAAAATTTTAAAAAATAAAAAATTGTTTATGGTCATTTGTCAACTTTCTCCGAATCGACTGAAAATTTGTATCTGGGGGTTTTTGGGGTCCCGTATTCCAAATATGAAATCCATTTTTTTTTATCTTCAACTTTCGATGGGGTCGCCATACGAATGTTCATATTGGGCGAGCCCGAAGGCCGAGCTCCGCGTAGGCGCGTGCGCCGAAGCGTCCAAGGGTTAGTTATACTGCCTGGACACCGCCGCCGTAACGATCCGTCTTCCTTCTCCCGTGTAATTTTTGCGAGGCCGAAGGCCGAGCTACGCGTAGGAGCGAAGCGTGCCGCTCGTCCTGCGGCTCGCTTGGCGGCAGATTGACCCCGGAGACCAGGTCCACCAGGCTTCCAGGCGGTACGGCCCGCCCCACCCCCTACTTATTGAGGGGTGGCGCTTCCACCCCCCCAACGTCAGCGTCTTCAGTCACTTTCTCTCCCTTCCCTTCCCCTTTTTTCAGCAAAATTTTAAACTCCAAATCCCTACGCCATGAGCAAACTGCAACACCTCTCCCCTCCCCCTCTTTTCCTTTTCCCGACCGAAAGGTAAAATCAGACACGAAACTATAGCCTGAACACACCCCCCATTTGCGGTGACTCAGACCTCCGCGGGCTGCAAGCCCGCGGCACCGAGCAAAAGACTAGTTACTAATATAAAAACCTAAGTAAGTCTTACAGATGACAACCCGCCGTAACAAAAACAATATGTGTGACATTTTTAAATTTCGAGGTTACCATTTTTTTTCTATACTGTCATGTTCTTCACCTTAGTTCAATACCCATATGTAATAGTAAGACAGTCTTAAGTTCCCATACAAAACTATAAGACCGATCAAAGTTGACTTTTTCATCTGGTCTTATAGCTTTGCATGGCAACTTTAGACAGTCTTACTATTACGTATGGGTATTGAACTAAGGTGAAAAACATGACAGTATAGAAAAAAATTGTAACCTAGAAATTAAAAAAAATTATACAATTTTTTTTTGTTGCTGCGGATTGTGTTGTGATCTGTAAGACTTCGGTTTTTATATTAGTAATTTTGCACCTAATACGGTAATCGGTAATCTTTTTGGTAATTCAAATGTCCCGTGGCTACAGTACTATAACACGAAGCCCGACAAATGATCGCTCATTGCGTTGTATTGAAATGTTATGTTATGAGTTAAAGAATTGTATTTTCAATTATACCTTATTTTTTGTTGATTTCTAAGTATTGTTTTATTTTGGGTTTATTATTATGTTATGAATGTATGTTATAATATAATTAATAGTCGTTTGAAACCAGAAAGAACGTAAAAAGTAGTCATTTAAGCCTTATTAAAGTATCAGTTTTTTTTTTATTAATATACTCGGTCAGGTTAAAATTTTTTTCTGACAGATGCATTTTTCTACAGGTACACAATAGGTACCAAATGGTAGTAAATAGATTGTTGACGTTAGTTTATCGTTTATCGGTACACCCGCCATCCTGACGTCAAGATGGCGGGTGTACCTTATTTTATGAATAGCTTCTTTCATGGTTAGGTACACAGAATTTTAAGAAAGGTACACAGAGGTACACAGCAGGTACCTTTTATTTATATAGATTACTTCGCAATAGCTCGAGTACACCCGCGGTTCTGACGCACACTATAAATCTTCAAATAAATAGTAGATTACACACCGAGGGCAGGAAAGTAGCTCGGCTTAGCCTCGGCCAACAATTGCATGAGAACTGAGGCTTTCCTATTTACTGCCCGACGTTAGTATACTATTTTTCTCCTCGACGGAAGTGGAAAGCGACAACTTCGTTTAGCGCAGCGGGACGAAAATTGACGCTTTTCGTTCGGAGGGGAGAAAAATCCATTAACTACGATAAGATTGGCGTGAAGTCATCTATTGTATCATAGCTAGATATATAGGTAGCTATTATAAAGTTTGTCTTGCGTGATAACAATTAGACACCGAGACTGTCATAAATATTTGGACCGTGACTATTTCGTCAACACTGCATACTTCTCGGTGAAAAATTTGCGAAACTGTTAACATTTACGTTATAATATACAGGGTGAAATTGAATCATTAGCATCCTTTTAAACTCTACCCATCAAACTGAACAACTTTTACTATGGGTGCAAAACGATCGAAGCAAAAAAAAATCTGCTGTTCCATACTAAACTGCAATGCCCACTCGACTCAAATGTATGCAACCGCAGAATTTTTTCTCCGATCAGTTTGCTCCCATAATGAAAGTTGATCAGTTAGATGGTTAGAAACTTAGTTTAAAAGGATGCTAATGATATCAATTTTACCCTGTATAGTTGGGAAATCAATAAAGAAAAGCTTCCTCATCTTACCTTATTAAAAAGACCATCGGCCGTAGTTTGCTAGCGTGATATAGCGCTATCGCGCCTTCGCTCTCTTTCTATTTGCTCGCGAATGAACGAGAATAAAAGGCGTGATGTACCCTTACCGCGAATCATACTAAGGCCGCATACAGACGTAGCTTTAGACGCAATGATACATGCCAACGTCAGCAAGTGTTAGCACTATCCCAAGCAACCTTAGCACTTTTAGTATAATTAATATTGTATAAAAAATTCTAGAGGGAAGGACGACATAACGCAGGATGTACTACTTATATCTTGCCTCCGTCGACCCAAATTCGACCAACGTCAAGGAGGAATTAAAAGTAAACATAAAATTTGCAGGTAGTATTCGTAGAGGATAAGGAGCGGGCAGAGAGCAGTATGGGGGGAGCCGAGGCGCTATCCGAGGCGGCGTCGAGCAAGCTGCCCGACAAGGAGGACAGCAAAGTGTGGGTGAGTGGACTCCACTGTTAAGATCCTGATCGAAGAGCGATAATAAGCTTGTGGTAAAGATTACTACTCGACAATATCGAGATTTGGCGAACTACCAAGACCGCGGTAAAGTGGATGAAAGGGTATCTCGCACTACATATTTATACAGGGTGTAAGTGACAGCCTAGCAAATACTGAAACGGTGAACTCAGACCATCAAACTAATCAACTTTCACTATGGAGCCTACCTCAAGAAACGCTAAAAAAAACAGCATTCCCATACAAAACTGCTGTACCTACCCGACTCAAATGTATGGGACAGCTGATTTTTTTTCGCGTTTCCTGAGGAAAGCCCATAGTGAAAGTTGTTCAGTTGGATGGTCTGAGTTCACCGTTTCAGTATTTGCTAGGCTGTCGCTTACACCCTGTATATATTTTTTTCAATGAATGGACATAGCTCCTAGCATAGGATACAATCCTAAAGATCGCCTCAACGATCGATTCTGAGCCAAAGGGTTCCCGCCGCCTTCAACAAGTCGTCGTTCCACCTTGTGGGGGGCTCACTGCCAACCCACGCTGCGCCTTCCGGCACTTCGGTCACCAATCAAGAACTCTTCGGCCCTATCGACTTTACTCAATCATGCTGTGTAATATTCTTGTCACTGCCCTTACAAGTGTACATAACTCCCTGTTAACAAGGACCCATGTTGTCGTTCCAGCCGCACGTATCACAAACCGTCGGCGTGTTGAACGGCAAGGCGAGGCGGATACGAGTTCCAGACAAGCCTAACTACCCGCTAAGTCTATGGTCCATCATGAAAAATTGTATAGGTATGTGCGACATACTTGTATTTATTATTGTGGCATTTCTTACCGGTGTCCGCAATCATTCGGGCTTTGCAGTCCTGAATAGTGAGGCAATCTTTATATACAGTGAACCTAGCATGCCACGCCCGAGAAAACGACCAAAATCGAGACGTGCTGTCTTTCTTACTTTGCGCCATTTTGTCGCTTCGTCGTGCGTGGCTTGCTAGCCCTACTTGGCCTATTGTTAGTTTATATTCAACAAAAAAACTCAGTTTTGTTTCTGTAAAAAAATTCTTTCACGGCTTTTCCACGACTAGAATTTTCGTTTAAAATGTTTCTCGACTTTATAAGAGCGGCCTAGATTCCAAGGTCCCGACATAAACTGTTGCGCGACCACTTGTTAAAGCGTCATAGGCTTCTCCGATCAGACTATATCCTTAGATCAAAATAAATTTTATTTTGATCTAAGACTATATCCCATTCTGATAAGATTATCTCAGAAAACTAAACCTTTGGAAAATCATCTATGTAATCATAATATGTCTGTCACCTGGTGTGGCTACACTCAGCGGGACCAACAAATTTTAATTCAAATTGGATTCTATAGAACAAATTCGGAACTAAATCCCAGACATACTCGCATCGTTCTAGGACATACGTAGACATAGGGTCCCGCTGAGTGTAGCCACACTGTCACCTGTTATGAAAATAACAGACAAACGTAATTGAATTCGATGTAAGTAAATCGTTGTAAACGTTGCAGGTAAGGAGCTATCGAAGATCCCGATCCCCGTGAACTTCAGTGAGCCGCTGTCGATGCTGCAGCGGCTGACTGAGGACTTCGAGTACTCGGCGATCCTCGATCAGGCCGCCAAGTTCAGCGACCCTGCGCAGCAGCTGGCCTACGTCGCCGCCTTCACAGTCTCAGCATACGCCACTACGGCTTGCAGGTTTCTATATAATAGCCGTAGCCACTGTAAGCTAGGAGAACTTTCTATCCGGGCCAACGGCCTAGCTAAATAAAATCTACTGCACGTCTAGTTTGACTTCTCTACACGATCGCGACGCGCCTTCGCTGCATTCAAAATAACCTGTTCGCGCGCTTTTCGGAGAGCGAAAGCCGCGCTTGTCGCGTCATGTAGTATGGAAAATAGGAGAGTCGCGCGCGTGTAGAGAAATCATGCTAGAGGGTCTGTTCCGCACAAAACTTTCGCGATTCGTTAAACGCGATTTCGATGTTGGTCCCATAGAGAAAGTTGTTCAGTTTGACGGTCGAATCGTCCCCTTAAAAAAGTGTCAGCATATTAGGAAGGACCCTATATGTAAAAGCATTGCACGCGTAACTTCGGCAGGTGTTCCTATACTAAGGCCTCAGTAAGGGATTTCGGACGAGCATTTTTCTGCCTGCAGTGGCGACGGGCTCACCCCCCGTCACACTGGACAGAGTTTCGATACTACTGGTGAAACGTGGATGTTCTGAGGTTTCAGAATATCTCTGACTACCCCCTCGGGGAATATAGTCGTGAGCATATGCTTATGCTATTTTTCTGCCGTTTGTGTTACATCCTCGATCTCTGAGCTGACACTGTTATAATGGTTTCAGAACGAACAAGCCGTTCAACCCTCTGCTCGGCGAGACGTTCGAGTGCGACCGGATGGCGGATCTCGGCTGGCGGTCTATATCTGAACAGGTGACTTTTACATATTAGTACTTATTGGTGATTGTTTTGCTAACTGAATGGACACAAAACAACTTTGTTGCTATTCGATAATTTCGCTAAATTCTTCGGTTTGCGACTTTGTACTAGTAATATTTCACATAATCCTATGGAGTTATTTTTCTAAAGAACCGAAAAAAAAACAATTTGCCGTAATTTTCGAACAACCTTGAACTTATTTCTACAGGATTATTTTGCTTATTATTATTTAATTCATCGTTTTCCGAATCAAGTAGGTAGGATAAAAAAGAATAACAATATTTTTATGTAAAGCCCGACCAGATCTATAAAAAACCTCGCCATGTTGCGGAAAATCATTGGAACTAATTTTTGTACTCGGAACACTGACATTAAAGGTTATAGTCGATTGCAGCGCCCCCAAACCAGGTTTTTCTATATTTCTGGTCAGGCTTTACAAAACATATTTCATAAACTTTTATTATATATTATGCAATTTACAACCTATCATTCTTCCCTAGCTGCTCCTTACCCATTTTCCTTCCAATGTGTTCCTTATAACTGTAAAGTATTAGGGAGCAAATCAAACACGTCTCACTGTTAACACGTATATTGGCAGACAAAGCGGAAGGATTACCCTACAGAACCACTAATGCACAATTATTCATATACCTACATTACACCTCCGACATTAATTTAGGCGTCACGATCCTACTCACTACATAACACAGAACATACTTATTTCTAAAACTTAATTTCTACCTTAATATAAACACATCAATAATAAACTAGGTAACTATTCCATAACAACCCATTTGCAAACAATCTTTAAATATATCCTTTGGTTACAACATTATCTAAACTTAAACTACTTACATGGTTACTTACTTATACCTATAATTTTAATCAAATTCAAAACCGTATCTCTGAACCGGTTTACGATCTCGCTTGGGGCATTGGGACGCGGTTGCCAGTTGTGGTGCATGGGGTGATAGAGGGGTACTGACTACACTCTCACCATGATCAGAGTGGGAAAGACGTTCATCGACTTGCCCATAACTACCACTCCCATCCACCACCGTCTCTACTGCGGCCGGGGGAACGACATCCTCTGTATCGCGGTGTGATGAGGTCGCGGCCTCTCTTGGCTCTGCGTCGTCAGGACACGTAACATCCGAAAGCCGAGATCGGCGCCGTACTTGATCTACGTGCCTCTTTAATAATTGACCATTACCACTATCCAGAATACTATATCTGCGAGAACCCTCTTTATTTTGGACCGTACCTTTAACCCACTTGTCCTGCTTACCGTAACCTCTGGCCCAAACCGTTTCGCCTTGTACAAAATCACGTTGTGATCCTCCTGCGTATTTAGTCTGATTATCCTGAGCAGTTCGTACCCTTTCTTCTATCGCTCGGCCTCCACGTAATAAGTCCAATCGGGTGCGCAAAGAACGTTTTTGTAATATCATCGCGGGTGTTTCGCCGGTCGTGCTGTGAATTGTGTTTCTGTACGTTAGTAAAAATGTTTGTATGGCCGCGTCAATATCTACATTATCTCTAAAAGCCTTCTTTATTGCTCGTTTACACAGTTTCACAGCATTTTCAGCAGCACCATTGGATGAAGGATGATATGCTGGGGTTAATGTTTGTTTAATACCGTTATTTTTTAAGAAATTGCTATATTCTAAACTTGTGAAGGGTGGCCCTTGGTCGGATACGATTTCAACTGGTAGACCAAATCTAGCAAAAATAGCTCGAAGCACTTTAATAACACTTGCTGCGCATGTCGTTTTCATTTCTTGTACTTCTAACCATTTCGAACTTGAGTCAACTAGCACCAAAAAAGTACTACCCCTGTAAGGTGTAAGGAAATCTACATGAAGTCGGACCCAAGGCTGTTCGTGGTAAAACCAAGCCTGTGGAGCAGCTTTCGGTGGTGCTGCTGCCTCCAAAGCGCAGGTCTCGCACTCCCGGCACATGGTCTCCACATTCTGGTCGATTTGCGGCCACCATACGTAGCTCCGCGCCCAACACTTTGTCTTAACTATCCCCATGTGACTACTATGTAACTGTTTTAGTACTAGCTGTCTCAATGACGACGGTATTATCATCCTGTGCCCCCACATGATGCAGCCACTTTCTACATACAACTCATTCTGTCGATTAAAAAATGGTTTTATCTCATCATTGGGACAGGTCGGCGGCCAGCCTGATTCTACGTACATTTTTACTCTACTCAAATGTGTATCCTTGGCTGTCGCTTGTCTCACCTCACTGTTCGTTATAGGTAAAAACTTCTCTACGAAGTTAACATATGTGACCTCAACACGTGCCTTAGGCTCAACCTTGCGGGCCGGCGGTAGTCGTGACAGGGCATCGGCACAATTTTTTTTTGACGTTACATACTGTATATCGTAGCTATAACCCGATAACAGTACTGCCCAACGCTGTAAACGCGACGCTGCCATCACCGGTATACCAACTTTATCTCCAAATATATATGTTAGCGGTTTATGGTCAGTCCTAAGAGTAAATTTTCTACCGTATAAGAATTGATGGAATTTACGAATGCCATAAGTAATGGCTAGTGCCTCCCTATCTATCTGCGAGTAGTGGCGCTCGGCGGGCGAGAGAGCCCGCGAGGCGTACGCGACAGGCCGCTCGCCGTCGGCCGTCAGCTGTGACAGCACGGCGCCCACGCCCACGCTGCTCGCGTCCGCCGTCAACACCACCGGCGCCTTCCCGTCATAGTGCACCAGTACCTCACTGCTGGTCAGCTTCCCCTTCACTACTTCAAACGCGTTCTGGCACCTCTCATCCCATTTGAAACTAGATCCGACTTTCAACAATTCATAAAGTGGTGCTAATATGGTGCTTACATTCTGTATAAATTTCGAATAATACATAATCATACCTATGAACGACCTAAGCTCGGATACATTCGATGGTGCAGGCGTATCGCGGATCGCCTTAATCTTATTCGGACACGTATGGACGCCGTTCGTACTTATCACGTGGCCCAGGTAACTGATTGATTCGGCGAAAAATTCACACTTTTCTTTCTTCACACGCAACCCGTTTCTTTCTAAGCGCTGAAATACCTTGTGCAAATTCTCCACATGCTCCTTTGACGATTTTCCAGTTATAATGACATCATCGAGGAAGACCCCTACGAGGGGTAAGTCTGAGAACAGTTCCTCCAAACGGCGTTGAAAAATTCCTGGGCTTGAAGCCAAACCATATACTAAACGATTATACCTAAACAACCCCTTGTGCGTATTTATGACAGTGTATTTCTTTGAATCGTCTAAAACGAGTTGAGCGTAAGCCTGCGATAGGTCAATTTTGCTAAAGCGCTGTCCCCCGTGTAAACGCACTAATAAATCTTCTACTCTGGGTAGTGGATAACGGTCAATTTCTAAAACTTTATTTAAAGTTAATTTAAAATCGGCACAGATTCGAATGTTACCGTCCTTCTTGACGACAGGCACGATGGGGGTGGCCCAGTCGGAGCGGTCGACGGGGGTGAGGATGCCGTCCCTCACGTGCTCGCGCAGGGTGCGCTCCACCGGCTCGCGTAGGGCGTACGGCAGGGGCCGCGCGCGCAGGAACACGGGCCGCGCGCCCTGCCGCACGTGCACGCTCACCGGCGGCCCAGTGCACCGGCCCAATCCCGCAGCGAACACCTCACAGTATCTGGAACTAAATTCCTCTAAATTAAACTCCTCATTAACGTTCTATACATTTACACTGTCATAGTCAAATTTTGGCAACTGTACATCAAGTTCTGCGATCCATTGTCTACCCAATAACGAATTTTTCGCATTCTCCATTACGTATAAATCTAATTCCTTATTCGTATCCTTATACGATACACGGGGCTTAACGACACCTATAGGGTGAACGACCTCACCCGTATAATATCTCAATGCCAATTTACTCTTTTTTATTTGTAAGCTACTAAACCATTGTTTATACAATTCAAAACTAATGCATGAAACAGCACTGCCGGTATCGCATTCCATTGCCACTGTTTTGTTTTGAATATTTACTGATATCATAATTGGTTTACACTGACCTAAAGTTAACTGATTAAAATCAATGCAAATTACCTCTTCACTGTCCTCACTTTCGCTTTCTTCCCCCTCACCCACGTAGTGTTGATCCGTTACATTCGGGCACATGCGTCGTAAATGACCCTCCCGATTACATACTCGACACACATAGCGTGAAAATTTGCACGTCGAACTCGCGTGTGAGCCACCGCAGGCGCGGCACGGCTGAAAGTTTCTCGCCTGCCCACCCCGCTCCGTTGGCGTGGTCGTAGGGGGCGCCTGCGACCGGTTTCCGCGCGAGCTGCGCGAGCCGACCGTCTGTCCGACTCGGCCTACGTCACGCGTTCCCGCTGCCGTAGCTGCCCCGCCTCTCCGCGGCCGCCATCTTTCCCCCGTTATCGCCTGACATTCTGTCGTTGGTGCATCGCTTGTTGACCTTCCGTGTCCTTCAACAAGTGCTGCATCTTTTTCTGCTGCTTCCATGCTTATGGCTAAACTGTAAGCCCTTGTGTATGCCAATACACTCTCGGCGAACAGTCGCTGTCGGATTGTCTCGCTCCTTAGACCGCAAACTAATTGATCACGCAGACTTTCTTCCAACCAACTGCCAAACTCACAGGTTTTTGACATTTTCTTGAGAACCGCGATGTACTCCGAAATAGACTCATTATCTTTCTGCGTTCTGTGACGAAATTTATACCTTTCCGCTAGAATACTTGGTTTCGGCTGCAAATGTTTTTCTAAAGTGTCGACAATTTGCTTAAATGTTTTTTCTTTAGGTTTCACCGGTGTACACAGGTCCACTAGAAGCTCGTAACACTCTGCACCCATTAAAGTTATTAATGTCGATACTTGGAGCGCATCCGTTACCTTGTTTACGATAAAATATTCCTCCAGTCTGTCGACGTACAACCGCCAATTGTCTTTATGGATATTAAATTCCGACATTTTTCCGACCGACATGATTAAATTGTGATTTTACTTATTTTAACTGCACGCGCACTGTTCTTTTGTCTCGTAGCCACTGTAAAGTATTAGGGAGCAAATCAAACACGTCTCACTGTTAACACGTATATTGGCAGACAAAGCGGAAGGATTACCCTACAGAACCACTAATGCACAATTATTCATATACCTACATTACAATAACCTCCATCATTCCGAAAAAATTACTAATCCTGATCGACAGATCTCTAATCATCTGATCTTCTTTTCTTATATCCTTTCTTTTTTCCTTTTCTTTGAATCTCCATGCTTCAATCTGCTTGTATTATGTCCTCTGTCCATATAAAATACCGAGGGATTCACTACCTGTCATACAAGACAGAGTTCGGGTACTGCTAGTAAAATGTAGACCTTTAGCAGATTATCCATTTTTATTATGGAATATCGTCGTATGAAAATGCTTTTATTTTACGAGCTTTGTCCCAACACTAACTCCTGATCAACAGCTGCCACACTAACTGTAATATTTAAAACTGTCTTTCAAATTGTTACGTCTATTCCCAAGCCCCCCTTCAGCCGGCAGGCTCTAATCTGAGTGATGTTGTAGGTGTCCCACCACCCGCCCATGCTGGCGCAGTTCTGCGAGGGCCAGGCCGGCTGGCAGTGCTGGCAGGAGTTCACTATGACCAGCAAGTTCCGGGGCAAATACCTCCAGGTCATACCGCTCGGCAGCGCGTACGCCATGTTCCCAGAGTCCGGCAATAAGTACACTTGGAGGAAGGTGGGTTGGAGTGGGCAGGGTTAGGGCCAAAACACATCACCGCAATACGTCGGCGTCGTGATCCGATGCGACGTCGCGTTGTTAAAGTTTCCATGTAATCGCATGTACTGACTGACGGTGCGCCGGACGCGAACACAGTTGTGGTACAATTTTTTTCCTTTTGCGTACAATTAGTACTATTATGGTACAAATTAATGACCTAACTCTGACCTCCTGAGGTTAAAGTGGCCGCGCCACAACGCAACACACGAACCATTGCGGTCATCCGATGTGTTCTTTCCGAATAATCTGGATTGTCGTTGTACAGTTAACATCAAAAGTATATGATGTCGAAAGTTACTTTCAAAATTATTATCTAATGAATGTTAATTCTAGTAATTTTATTTTAGTTACGGTGAAGTTAATTTAATGCTTTTCCACGTACCATCTTTAACATAGTAAATTATAGATGTCACAGATTAATTTAATTACGAATTTCGCTAAAGATAATTGACTTTTGGTGTTGACTGTACTAGAATGGCAGAAAGTATAGATGTAAATTTTTTATATCACATCACGGATGTAAAGGTGCATACACGCATCACAGATACAAACTGTTACCATTTAAAAAATTACACCAGCAATGCCAGCTGCAAAGCGAACGGATCGAACTTTTCCACGAGGCGATGTCGGCTCAGACGCCGGAACGATATGCTTGCATCGATCGGTTCACGACGTCGACGTAGTGACGGATTTATGTGCGTTGGCCCTTAGACTTTGATTATAAACTTTAAATTTTTTTTTGTCACGGATGCGTTTTACTCAAGAGGATCGTAGACGAGACATGGTCTGATTGGGTATGTCTAACCAAAACAATCTGATAAGTTTATCCGACATGTCTTGTATTTGGCCCGCTTCAGTGGAAATGCATCCGTAGTACGCAACGTTTATTAAATAAAAATACATAATACATTCTCGATTTACTCATCACTCCGAGGCATTAGAGATAAGGGCCGGTGTCGCCAATTTCTGATAAGATGGAATTGTACGAATGTGTCAGCTTAACAGGTTTATTATGAGGATAGATGGTCTGCAAGAAATTTGAAGAATAGGTATTTAACAGATATATCGCTGTCGCGCTGTTTCCGAGCAACCGAGGTACCAGTGTGAGAGTGACAACTGCAGCGAGGACTGATTTTACCTACATAAAATGGACGAATTTACGGTTTCGTATTCCCCTGGTTCCTCCTCCAAAACTAAACCGATTTTAATAATTATTTCAAGAAATATGAGTAAGACTGGCTATGGCTGTGTGTGTATGTTTTCCTTTTTTTGTTTATGCTCGACAAAGCTTGCTGGATGTCTGAACTCAGCGGTAAAATTGAGAAATGTTTCGTAATTTTTGGAGGCTTCTAGTTCTTATAGTAATTAATTTATCGAAAGAAACAAAACATAGGGACATGGCACAGGCGATATACAGGGTGAAATTGAAATAATTCGACAAATTTTTAGGGGTGGTTCAGATCAGAGCAAAAAAAAATCTGCTATTCCATACTAAACTGCAATGCCTACTCGACTCAAATCAAATGTATGGGACAGCTGTTTTTTTTTTGCTCCGATCGGTTTGCTCCCATAGTAAAAGTTCTTCAGTTTCATGGTCTGAACCACCCCTAAAAATTTGTCGAATCATTTTAATTTCACCCTGTAGATTGTGTGGTAAAAAATTGTTTGCTCTAGTGTAATTATCCAGGGAGGAAACAGGAGAATACGTTTGTATGGACTAAACAGTACCCGCCTATCCTCTTATAACTGGGTTATGTATCAGATCTATACCTAACTGATGATGTAAAATTGATTGTTGCAATATGTAACCTGTTGGTGAGCCTAATAAATAAATAAATAAATAACCAAACGCAAGAGCCGAACAATCGGCTTCGGCCCAAAACTGACCTTCGGTCGTACACTACCGGCAACAAGTATAGCACTAAACAGCCAGAGGCCGGTAGATCCTCCACCACCCGCCGACGACGGCCATGCACTGTGAGGGACGCGGCGGCTGGGTGGCCTGCCAACAGTTCTCTGTGACCAGCGACTTCCGCGGCCAGTTCATCACCGTCAACCCCGACGCGCACTGCTACGTCATCTTCAATACCTCCACGAACTCTTACCATTGGAAGAAGGTGTGCGTTGTGTAGATGGGCACGGTATTGATTGTCGATGCTCGTTGAGAGAGTAGAGGTTGAATTTGACGTGTATTTTTTGTTTAGTTTTTTTGCGGATTCATAAATCTCATTACAAGGTATGTCGTGAAATCTATCAAATTACAGTTTATAATCTGTGATTGCTGATTTTATTTTCTGTTGTCTTTTTTGCGATTTAATGTAAAAAAAAAACATTAAATTATGTTCAGATTCAGCTATGGATTTAAATCATGATTCAGCGAAGCAATTATTTTTTTGGTTTTGTTTTAAGATTTGAGAGTCTTTTGAACGGGATATTGTAGATTTCGTAGCCATAGTAAATGAGGTAAAGATGTAATTTTTCAAGTATAAGTATTTTTGTTTCATTCGTACTTTGAGATATCATTTAATTTGATTTAGAATAGTCCTAGAGCCCACAACGGATTTGGGCCTAAACGTATAGGACAGCTGGATTCATTCTAGGTCGAAAGAACACTCCAAAGTACATCATTTAGCCTCGGTCTTACGACTCAAACCGGTCACTGAAATTTTTTACAGCGGTCAGACAATCGCGAAAAAATGGGGTCTGGGCCTAAACATATAGGAATCAAACTGAATGCATTTTAAGAAAGGGACTACTTAGGACAACACCTCTGCATATTTACTTTTTCTCAAATCGGTCACCGTTCAAAATCAGACCGGGGTTGAAAATCGAAAAAATTGGGTCCTGGGCCTAAACCTATAGGAATTGTGAAATCAACTGGGATCGATAGAACGCACTTTCCCCGTCACGGAAAACCCGGTCTTACAAGGCGGATAGGTCACCTTTCCAGAATCAGACCACTTTTATAAGATACCAAAAATGTATTGTAACATTTTTCATGAACAATTTGGCGAACTGTTGGTTAAGCAATAGTTGTAAAGTTTACGAAATCTGGTTCAAAGAGAAATTTATGATAAATAATGAACTATTAAGACCATTAAAATTACAATTATTAGTGGAATTAAAATATAAACAAACAGATATCTCGACAAGTGTTAGTGATAGAAAAAATTTGTAAACTACCTATAAAATTGTATGCTCTACAAGTTTGTGATAGATTTTATCATGATTTGATGCATTGGAAACGTGATATTAGCAAAAACTGAATAATTAAAATAATAACAGACAAATATCTCAACAACGGTAGACGATAGAAAAAAATTGTTCGAATTAAAATTGTAGATAATATTATGTTCTACGAGTTTTGTTATAGTTATGTTCACGATTTGATGTATAGGAAACGAGATATTTGCAAAAACTAATTAATTAAATAAAAACAAACAGATATCTCGACAATGGCTGATGATAGAGCAAATTTATGTAGAATAAAATTGTAGCAAATAAAATTATCTACAAATTGTATAATGACTTTTTTCGCCATTTGATACGTAGGAAACGAAATATTTGCAAAAAATATTTATTTAAAATTATAATAAATTGATTTCTCGACAACGGTTAGTGATAGAAAAAATATGTAAAAACAGAATTGTAGAAAATTAAATGTTCTACATATTTGTAATAGATTTTATTACGATTTGATGCATTGGTAAGGAGATATTCGCAAAAACTAAATAATAAAAATAACAACAGACAATTATCTTGACAACGGCTGACGATAGAAAAAAATTGTTCATACCAAAATTGTAGATGACGTTATGTTCTACGAGTTTTGTAAAACTATGTTCACGATTAGATGTATGGGAAACGAGATAGTTGCAAAAACAAATTAATTCAATAAAACAAATGGATATCTCGACAAAGGCTGATGATAGTGCAAAGAGAGTAAAATTGTAGAAAATAATATAGTATACCTACAATATGTGTATTGACTTTGTTCGCCATTTGATACATAGTAAATAGTTTTTGTAAATATCTCATTTCTTATACATCTAATCGTGAACATAGTTTAACAAAACTCGTAGAATATAACGTCATCTACAATTTTGGTATGAACAATTTTTTTCTAGCGTCAGCCCTTGTCAAGATATTTGTCTATTGTTATTTTAACTATTTAGTTTTGGCGAATATCTCCTACCAATGCATCAAATCGTAATAAAATCTATTACAAATATGTAGAACATTTAATTTTCTACAATTTTGATTTTACATATTTTTTCTATCACTAACCGTTGTAGAGAAATCAATTTATTATAATTTTAAATAAATATTTTTTGCAAATATTTCGTTTCCTACGTATCAAATGGCGAAAAAAGTCATTATACAATTTGTAGACAATTTTATTTGCTACAATTTTGTTCTACACAAATTTGCTCTATCTTCAGCCATTGTCGAGATATCTGTTTGTTTTTATTTAATTAATTAGGTTTTGCAAATATCTCGTTTCCTATACATCAAATCGTGAACAAAACTATAACAAAACTCGTAGAACATAATATTATCTACAATTTTAATTCGAACAATTTTTTTCTATCGTCTACCGTTGTTGAGATATTTGTCTGTTATTATTTTAATTATTCAGTTTTTGCTAATATCACGTTTCCAATGCATCAAATCATGATAAAATCTATCACAAACTTGTAGAACATACAATTTTCTACAATTTTATAGTTTACAAATTTTTTCTACCACTAACATTTGTCGAGATATCTGTTTGTTTATATTTAAATTCCACTAATAATTGTAATTTTAATGGTCTTAATAGTTCATAATTTATCATAAATTTCTCTTTGAACCAGATTTCATAAACTTTACAACTATTGCTTAACCAACAGTTCGCCAAATTGTTCATGAAAAATGTTACAATACATTTTTGGTATCTTATAAAAGTGGTCTGATTCTGGAAAGGTGACCTATCCGCCTTGTAAGACCGGGTTTTCCGTGACGGGGAAAGTGCGTTCTATCGATCCCAGTTGATTTCACAATTCCTATAGGTTTAGGCCCAGGACCCAATTTTTTCGATTTTCAACCCCGGTCTGATTTTGAACGGTGACCGATTTGAGAAAAAGTAAATATGCAGAGGTGTTGTCCTAAGTAGTCCCTTTCTTAAAATGCATTCAGTTTGATTCCTATATGTTTAGGCCCAGACCCCATTTTTTCGCGATTGTCTGACCGCTGTAAAAAATTTCAGTGACCGGTTTGAGTCGTAAGACCGAGGCTAAATGATGTACTTTGGAGTGTTCTTTCGACCTAGAATGAATCCAGCTGTCCTATACGTTTAGGCCCAAATCCGTTGTGGGCTCTATGACTAGAAGAAACGTGCCCCACATCTTAGATGACAGATTTATTGCAGCAAACATAAAACAGTATAGAAAATATTATACAAGGTGTTATAATTTTAAAAATTAACGAAAAACTTAAAAACCAGAATCGAACCTAGAACACCATTACTTGTCACTAAAATCACTTTAAAATTAGCATTGAACGTTTTTATCCGCGTTCGTTCCTCTTAGTTTGTATAAACAATTTGATACCGTATATATTTGATACCCTGCATACAGCAGGGTATTCAGATTTCTTGTACATTTGCTTCGATTACCATACTATGTTTAATGTGCGCCGCACACCCGATCGTAAGTATTTTGTAAAGAAGATTTGGCAATGGGATACTTTAAGTACACACGACGCGGCGACACATCAAACTACGCGAAACCAATATAACCCGCGCGTATTTATACATTATTCTACCTACGCGCGGCCAGGATACTTTGGTTTTGCGTAGTTTGTTGTGTCGCCGTGTGTACGTAAAAAGCTTATCATGTTAATTAGACAATATATAATTTAAGGATTTTAAAATGTAATATAACGTAGTACTTCGATATCTGCCCTGGTCCGGGAGAATTCGCCTCAGTTCTTGCTTTAACGCCAGACCACACAGAGGCCTATCTAGATTTTTATCGTTTTTTAACATTGATTGCAGGTGACGACAACAGTCCACAACATAATAGTGGGCAAGCTGTGGGTGGACAACCACGGGGACATGGACATAGTGGGCGAGGCCGGCCCGGCGGCCGGGTACGTGGCCCACCTGAAGTACCTGCCCTACGGGTACTTCAGCAAGGACACGCAGCGGAAGGTCACCGGCGTCATCAAGGACCCTCAGGGCGTGGTGAGTGAGGACGACTTTTTTTTTCGGTTTTTACGAATAAATGGAAAACTTGGGAGCAGGCTTTTTAAGAATGAGTGGAATGAATCCTTGGGAGGGGTTTTTACGAATGAATGAAAAACCTGCAAGCCTAGAAACAATTTGAATAGAATCGATAATAGATTAACATTTGATATTTATTTTCTAATAGATTTACATAAATGTGCCACTACCTCCAAATTTTTATATGATTTTTAATTCACTATAGCATATTATGATGCCATTACTTAGGATTATTTTATACTTTATTGCACATCACAACAAAAAATACATTTATATTGTCGTTGTTGATGGTATCCAATTGTACCTACCATATATTATGTACAGGCATATAATTACATGTACATACAGCATATTATTTGTCAAAAACCAAAAAGCTCCGAACCAAAAGTGAATAGATAATTGATTACGTATGCTGTTGATCCTTGTTAACAAGTGGTGAGAATGTGTGGTAATCAAACAATATTCTAAGACAATATAAAAATGAAAGCATCCTAAAAGCGAGCTAACCGTCTCCGCAGCCGCGCTACGTGCTGCAGGGTCACTGGGACTCCAGGGTGGAGGTGGCGCCCGTGACCAGCGCCTCGCACGACAACACGCAGTGCAAGACCGGCAAGTTCTGCGTCGCCTGGGAGCTGATACCCGCGCCCAAGGACTCCGACAAGTAAACACTGTTTTACATATACACCTACTTGCTAAGCAACATACATGTATACGTTCCACTGCACAACACTGTAATTGGTGTAATCTTCACCTTCAGAATTTTCAAGGTATCAGGATTCTGATCAGATCAGGACCAGGATTAAGACGTGTCAAGCACAGGTAGCGAGCACAAAATTATCAAACAGAAGGGAGGCTTCACTTAAGGGGGTTGCAGAGGGCAAGACACTAAACTAGCAAACTAGTTTAGTGTCTTGCCCTCTGCAACCCCCTTAACGCACGCATACATAGAGGAGACGCGTAGCGTACGTACGGCGATCTATGATTATTTCAGTCGAATACGCCCCATTCTATTTATACAATTTGTGGCGGTATGTGCGTGTCTATGTGTACGTACGTGCGTGTGCCCGTTTCGTGCGTTGCGTGAAGCAGCCTTGTTGTTTTTTGTTTAGCGAGTCTGTATAAAACATAAAGCGAGGAATCTTCTTGCAGCCACGTTTATACGGGGTGAAATTGATATCATTAGCATCCTTTTAAACTAAGAGTCTACCCATCAAACTGAACAACTTTCACTATGGCAGCAAATCAATTGGAGCAATAAAAAAATCTGCTGTCCCATACTAAACTGCACCCGCCGCCGCTGTCTACGCGACTCAAATGTATGAATGAGACAGCAGATTTTTTTTTGCACCGATTGGTTTTCTCCCATAGTAAAAGCTGTTCAGTTTGATGGGTAAAGTCTTAGTTTAAAAGGATGCTAATTATATCAATTTCACCCTGTAAACATGTAGTACGGTAAACAAATATAAATGTGAAATATCTTACAGATGGTACAACTTCACACTGCTGGCCGCGCAACTGAATGAACCTGAGGACGGAGTCCCTCCCACTGACTCTAGACTACGGCCGGACCAGCGTCTCATGGAGGAGGGTCTCTGGGACGAGGCCAACCGAGAGAAGCTTCGCCTCGAGGAGAAGCAGCGCGCCGCGCGCCGCCAGCTCGAGGCCGAGGCCGAGCAAGCCGCCGCGCGCGGCCTGCCCGCCCCCGCGCCCCCCGCGCCGCTCTGGTTCACGAGGGAGTCCGCGCCCGCCCCCGGACACCCGCACCTCCGGCATCTCTACAACGACCGCTACTGGCAGTGCAAGCAGCGCCGCGACTGGGACGCCTGCCCGGACATTTTCTAGCCGAGCGAGCTGACCTCGCCCCGGGACGACTAAATTAGTGTGTGCTTTGTCAGAGTGTTACGTGCGCGGTCGGAGTTCGTCTGCCGTCCGGTTGTGTCGTGTCGCGGTCGTGTTAGTCTTGTAATTTTATTATCGCTTCGGTAAATTTTCACCATTAATATTACTGATACTGCGGCCGAAGCATGGCAGCGTGATATAGCGCTATCGCGCCTTTTATCACGTTCGTTCGCGCGCAAATAGAGAGCTAAGTGTGATGACACATCTGCCGAATTTATGCGATGTAATTTACGCGTCTTAGCACGCATATTTTACGTGGCTTATATTCGACACATGTGTCATCTCATCACACTAAGGCCTTGTCCAGGGGCAATGTGTCGCGCGGGCAACAAATCTATGACGATTTGACGCGTGTGACGCTTCTGCATAAACGCTCTCATATCTGCATATGTGGCTAATGCGAAGGCAAAGCAAAAAAAAAAAATCTGCATATGCTTCATTTAGCCGGCCAAAGCACCGCGTCTCCCTGAAGTACGCATCTACTCGCGGCCACCACACCTGAGACGCCTCTACAACGACCGCTACTGGCAGTGCAAGCAGGACCGCCAGCAGCGAGCAAGCCTCGCCCCGGGACGACTAAATTGTAGTGTGTACTTTGTCAGTGTTACGTGCCGTCGGGGATTGTGCGGGTTCGGTGGATCGGCTGATCGTGTCGCGGTCGCTGCGGTGTTCGTCTTAGCGTTAACACTGATCGACTGCAATCGGCGGTTTGTCCATTCGAAAAGCGGGATTAGTATTGGATGCCGTTCGCATCCTTTCGCATTGACGTTGCGAACGGCGTCCAATACTAATCGTAATCGTGCTTTTTGTATGAACAAACCGTCGATCTATGTGTCTTGGTAAATCTTACTTGTAATTTAATAATTATCGCTTCGGTAAGTTTTTACCATTAGCATTACAAATACTGCAGCCGCAGCATGATGCGCGCTATAAGGATATATCGCGCCTTTTATCTCGTTCGTTCGCACGCAAATAGAAAGAGAGCTAACTTGCGATAGCGCTATATTACGCTGCCATGCTGCGCCGGCAGGTTGAGCTTCTTTTAAAGATCTTATACGATATAGTACAAAAATATTCAATCATCCAACACGATAACAGTGCTTAGATATTATCTTAATTCGAAGACAACGCGGCAGTTTATCTATCTCGCTAACGACGCGACGCGCACACGGTGACGGCAGACCACGTTACTTAGTTGTATATGTATTATAATTATATCAGAGTCTCAGTTCCTGTGAACAACATTTGAACTAACCTCATCATTAAAAAGTTTATTACTAATATATAACGTTCAATTAATTTGATATTCATTCCATAGTATTGTGGTTGTTTGGTTATTTATTGTTATACTTCGAAATCACATAGATTGTTTATTTTTTCAACTAGTGTGTACATAATAGTTAATTTATAAAAAAAATATATACATAATTCTGTAATTTCCACTGACTTGTGGCCTAAAGTTTTTAGCACTTAGACATTTTTAAACAGCTGGTTACCGCAGTCCATGAATAACGTATAAAGATTTAGGACAACGAAGTTTCTTGCGCTAATCACTCGCATTTGTATTTTGACGCATCTCTATGAAAAATCTAAAGTGCTTTGTAGACTTAATGAAAAGTGAGTGAACACTGTTTGCTACACCCTGAAGACTGGCTATAATCATCGTAGTAACTCGGTGCTGTAACCACGGCTACTCTTTGAATCAAATACTAGTATATAATTAGAAGACACGATAAATTTTAATATAAAGTGAGGTGCTTCTGTCATTTTTGTTATAAAAGCTTCGTAATATAATTCATCTAATAGACCAGGAATGTCTAATGGCATTAAATGTAGGTATTTACGTCCAAATAGCTTGGATCATATAACTATGGACGTGTTACGCGTGTAAGGCTGCGTGCGGTGAGCGAGGAAAAAATCGGCCAATGGGAGTGCTTCAATTTCCCAATGACGTGATCGAGCGAGCGCGCTATTGGCGGATTGTTTCCTCGCTCACCGCCTCGCTACCTCGCACATCTTTGGTAGAAACGCAGCCTAATTCTATTAACAAACTTTTCTGTCACTTGCGAGCGACTAGGTAGCATGAAATCCGCTACTTTGGATTTTATTCCATTACTTTAGGTTCTAATTTTGATTGTTAAAAATAGTCTCGTGTGAACCCCAAACGAGACTTGGGAGTTATTGTTCCGCAATTATAGGCTGTCTCGTTTAGTGATAAGGTATAAAATTCTATGCAAATGCCCATGGTCAATTGATCGTGTAACTTGGTACAGGGAAATGCTAACGCAACTGTTCCCTAGTTATATCGTCTCAGCCAAAACAGAGAACTGGTAAAACTATATTTAATGCCTAATTGTAGGAGCAAAGAGCATTATCATGTAAGTGTTAAAGTGAACGCTAGTTGATAGACGGAATCGGCATCGACCCCCGGTATCAACAGTTAGTGCTCTAGGATATTTTGTAAGATCTATTACAAATTGTACATTTTCAAGTGGATGTAAGATAATTTGTTAATATTTTTATTATTAATAGAATATTTGAATACAAAGCCATAACATCTGTATCGTTTTGATTATGAGAATAAAATATAATGTCGCAGATACATTTTTTCATTAAATAACTGTCCTATCCAAAACCAGCCACCTGAACTTGTTTTTCCATTCAAAATAGTGTCATAAGTTTCCAGTAGAGTAAAGCTGCTAAACTGGAAGACCTAGTACAGTCAAGAGCAAGTGGAACTTGACATCACCAGAATAAGCCGAGCTCTGATTTGTATAAACGAGTCGTACAGTACGCGGCCGGTCCAAAGTGTAAAGCTTGATGTGCTCTTGACTGTACAACCGTCAGTCATGGTACTTCTGGTCCGGCGGGGATTATAAGTGTATCATCGCAAACAAGGTGGTCAAAATATTTCTAATAAGTTCTAATTTTCAAAAATATCTGAACGCCTAGAATTTTTGATCATAAACATCTAGCAGTTTAGAAAAAAAGACAAATTCTCGTCCCTCTGCGCTAGACGAAGTTGCCGCTTTCCACCTCAGTCGAGGAGAAAAACAAGAAAAAGCCTCATCACAATTACATGAGATCTGAGACCTTTCTCTTACTTTCCTGCCCTCGGTGTGTAATATACAATTTCTATTGATGATTTCTATCTGTATGCTTATCTGTATGATATTTTCTCCCTCTGTCCTGTAGGCTCTCTAATTGTTCCGTCAACGCACAAGGTCAAAAATCGCTTGTGTGATACGGCCTTAACTCAATGGTCAGAGGGTCAGACATTTGTGTAATCTATAATCCGTTGTTATACATTTCAATTTTAAATAACATTGCAAAGAAATTATTGAAAATTAGCACTGCTCACAAACATTTGAACACCTTGTATGCTACGATAAGTTTGCAACTGCGAGGCTCCGCTTACGGTACACTAAAATTTACAAGAGACAAAAAACTTGCGTCACCAAAAATTTTATAAGAAAAATTTTTTTTTATATCACTGCGGATAACTTCAGCATGTAGACGTCGCAGTTATGTGCGGGGAGCTGGGGAGCCATAGTGAGTTTTAGAAAGGTAATCGAATATTATAAAACAAGAGAAACAATAGAGTTATATTTTCAACATTTTTATTAAGAAAACGGAAACAGTGAAAAAGTACATAACTGTAAATTGTAGTTGGTTACAATATTTTTATAAACAAATCTTTTACAGTTAAAATAGTTACACAATTTTTACTCTGTTTTTAGTTTCTATGAATGAGAAACAGATCATAAAATAAGTAAACTAACTTCAAATAATATTAAAATAAATGTAAGTGACCATTTAAAAGATATCCTCGGTTTTAATTATGTTCATAATAGAAACGTAACAAAACCCCGCTTTTCTAATTATATTCTTTCTATTGTAAATTAATCATTATTATGTTTTGAGTTGTATGTAGTACTTAACATTTCTTCGGTCGTAGATCATTTAAGAACAGAGTAAAAATCACAACTAAAAAGTTAGAAGTAAGCAGATAAATAATTCCTCATTTTGATACATAATAATATTATGATACAGAACAATCGTCTCATTTTCTGAATAAACATTTAAACTGCAACTAAATTTCTGCTATAGGATAGGCTGGCTATGCTTCAGCTACTTAGAAAATGTATGTTACGTTTTTATTCTATTTAGATTAAGATTGCGCTCGACGAAATGTAATTAATTAACTTAATCAGATAATGAGACAATTGTAAAAACTTATATTTTCAGCATTAATTTATTTATACATTTACACTTCGCCGAATAGCTTTCCTAAGCAGTATCACTCCAGGTTCTAAACGAAATAATTACACTTTATTATAAGCTGAAAAATAACAAAATTTTAGCTCATCCATACTTTATATTTTCATAAGTAAATAGTTTAGATCTCGAGGCATTTTTGCGTAAATCATTTAAATAGGCTTTTAAAAATATAGTAAAATTAATAGTTAGCTCGTCAGTTTCCTGCGCAAGTACATAGATA
Source organism: Agonopterix heracliana (assembly GCA_963693445.1). NCBI lineage: Eukaryota > Metazoa > Arthropoda > Insecta > Lepidoptera > Depressariidae > Agonopterix > Agonopterix heracliana. The sequence continues at coordinate 4,607,599 of OY856327.1, forward strand.
GTAGTATAATAGGGACACGCGCCCGCGGCCGGTCCGACAGTGATCACCCCCACTACCAGCAGTAGTCAAGGGAAGCTACTTCCTCATACAAAAATTGACGAAAATATAATATACCTACTATCTCCCTTGAATGTACTCCCGACTACGATCAACATTACTTTGACTATTAAACGTAGTGGTCACTGCCAGATGGTCGCAGGCATTAGCATCGCACGGGCGGGGACGTACCGCCGCGCCGCGCCGACCGATTGTCACAACATCCAAACCGAGAGATCTTTCATCTACAACGTCTAATATGCACTAAGAGAGATAAAAACCTGCAATAATTTTCTGCACAACTATTTACATATTTTACAAGGAAAAGAAATAATAAATAATATTTCTATACCTTTGATATGAGCATCCTCCCAGTACAAACCTTTATATCGATCATTTTATCTCTTTCAAATTAAAATGACACGAATTTACATTTATTTACAATATGACTTTTCTTTTTCAACACGGTGAAGACGCTACTTAATTCGCGAATCAAATAAGAAAAAAAAAGTGAAATTACTTTCGAAACTTAAAAGACATTCTCTGAATCTGTTTCAACAAAATCTTGATACTTTCCGCTAACAAAATAAAAAAAAGAAATGCAATAGACAGACAGCCTGCACGCAGTTTAATGCAGAGTTGATATAGTTTACCTTACAACATACATAACGCAATATTTTGAATCTTACTCGTATCATTATCGTTACAAATAAAACATTTCAAAGTTTATCATTATACCTACCTATGTTCGAACAAAACATTATTTTAATGGTTTCGATGAATTGTTTTTTAAACTTTTCTCTCGACTAGGTTCCATGACATGAGTGACGTTTACAAGATGATAAGGACAACATTGAGACGACAGTTCTTTGATTGAATGTATGGACAATGTTGCGAAGGGCAAACTACTAACATTCTTTACGTAAATGCGGCAATGCGCGAAATTGCGTATCTATAAACGATATACAAGTTATGACTTGTTAATTATGTACAATACATAGATATTATAAGTATACATATAGTTTGGTCAAACCTTTTGGATCACACACATATTTTTCGCTTCAATCCGTGATTCGCTCGAGTGTCGTAAATATTAACAAATTGAGTTTATAATACATACTTTACTTATTTGCAGATCTGGAGGGCTATTTTTATGTTTCTTACATCCTAAATTCGTATACGAAAGTGGCATAAACTCTATGAAATTATGCATTATTCAGATACAATTAAGATGAGCGAAATTAAAAAATAGCACACCTGCTCTTTAGTATGGATTATATCATGATCATGCTTCACTCATACCCAACAGACTCCGATTAGAATACATATACTTTTGTGACCTTAACTTTACAGTTTGGTGATCTGTAGACATGGTTTTTTGAATATTTGTTCAAAATCCAAAACACTCGAAACAAGAACACAGATTGAAAAAAGGTTTTTGTTAGATGACATTTATATTTTATTTATTATTATATAATTTTTTTTATGTATTAATTAATTTCTCACATCTCAGCTCACACGTACTATTTCACATGACAATGACCTCATAAGACTCATAACATAAAGTTTGGTATAAATCAAATAAACTAAAGATTTTTTTTTAAAGAAAACCTATTTCGTGGTGCCATAATGTGCTTAGTCTTGAATCTCACACAAAGTAATTCATATACAGAAATCTGTTTAAATAAACATTTAATGTTGCTTGTTGTGTGATGTTTAGCAATTTTTGTTATTGCATTTGTTCGTAAATAGTCCGAATAACGTTTTTAGGAAATGAAAAATTTTAGAAGTTAGCCGGAAAATTTGGGAAAAACCGAATATGTTTATTTTCTATGGGATTTTTGCTACTACCTGATTGGATATGACAACGTCTGTCGGGTCAGCTAGTGGCAAAATAACTATGGGCGTTTATGTATCATTCGTATATGAATGTGTGAGGTTCAAAAATAGCACTTCATGACAGGGGCGGGCCCAGCTTTTAGTTTAGGGGTGTCGCAAGACTTGATATAGATTTACATTTGGCACGCCATCTATATCAATAAACAGTCGCACGAAGCCAAGACATATTTAGGTAGAGATTGAGTAGAATGTTTGGCTTTAATAACCCCCTTTAATCACCACTGGGCTTGACATTCACATTCTCGTGAACACATTTCCTTTTTAATTAAACAATCTAAATTAGAATCGTGAACAAAACGTTTTCAACTAAAAGACCATTGTCAAATTAAATAGATCCATTATAATATGGCCAGTTACACCTTAAAAGATCTTCATTTTATTTACAGTTTTAAAACGGTAAAACTTAAAAATACATAACAAAATTAGACATGAGTGGCTAATAAGAGAAAAATCTACCAAATATTTGTGATTAAATAACATAACTCAAGCACATTAAACATCAACAGAAACAAAATATTACATGTCCCTCACAATTCAAATCAAAACACTTAAAACCTGGCGCATTGGAAGGTATTATGATGTTAAAAATACTGCATCAACAAAATACGAAACTTATCTTTTATACTTAGATACACTCAAGATCCGACTTACCAACATAAAGAAGAACCATTTAATGTTTATGAGAAGAACATAACATTAATAATTAGAAACCAAAAATGATAGCTTATTCAAATAAAAAGTATTTAATAGACTATTTAATACATTACTTTAAATTAATAAAACTTCTTAGTTTTAATTTGTTTTACTCATTTAAATACATAAATTGAAAATGCGTCAATTCAACCGCAGAAAAAAAATTGACAATAAACATAATTTCTCACAGATATACATTTTAATGTGTTAAAGTGACATGATTAACACATTAATAATATATACCAGCGGGGCTAGTACGCCAACCACATTTAACACATCCATCTAAGCATCCATCTGTCAAATTTAGTCTTCTGTCTCGTTCTGTCGCGTGCAAATAGAAAGAGAGCGGAAGCATGACAGCGCTATATCACGCTATCGCGGGTTGGCGTACTAGCCCCGCAGAAGGCGTAGCATGTTCCACGTGATACAGCTATATCACGTTCGTTATTTTTATCGCGTTCTTTTGCGCGCAAATAGATAAAGAGCGAAGGTGTGATAGCGCTATATCACGATGCCATGCTATTGCTGCATGGCTGCAGAAACGCTTCTCATAAATTTTTTTGTGACACGATACGATAGCAAAGTAAAATTTAAAAAATATATATATTTTTAGCCTTTTTGGTGGATTTTTTTAAAACAACCAAATATTTTATAAATATGTACCTAGTATTAAATAGTCTAGAATACTTTTAATTTGAATAAGCTATCATTATCAGTTTCATAGATAATTATCAAGGTTTATGTTGGTGACCCGGATTCATTGCTCTCGAGTGTACATCTCAGTTGCTAGCATCAAACAACGGAATCACTGACCTTTTTTAAATTAGCAACACATTATTTTATTTCGAATCACTAAAATTCGAGACAGTTAAAGCGCCAGGCGTAAAGAATGAGAACAAAACAAATCGCCGACTCGACAACAAAATGCCAGACTAACCGATAACATTTTTAAGTTTTTTTTTACATTTTTTACGAGTGCACAATAATTAAATGCTCAAATAGCTCGTTCATGTCGTATTTACAAAGCGAAAACAAAAAAAAATAACTTTTTAATCACAGCGAGACCGCTAAGAGCTATATCACAAGCTATTTCAGAGCGTAGGCGTTGACGGAACGTCATCGCTGCGAGACCAACGGAGGCTTATACCCAGCAGTGGGCGGATTCAGGCTGTGGATGATGTTGGCCGCCACGTTATCGCCGCGATATTTCTGAGGTCAATCAGTATCGCGGCGATATCACGGCGGAATCGTGGCGATGCATTGACGTACAAACTAATGGAAGCCGGGTATAATACAAATTTCTCGAAAAAAGTGTCCCAGACTAACCTACTCATACATAAACGTAATTACGTGTCAGTAATTTCAAAGCATTGAAACTGTTGAAATTCTTTTTATTTTTTTTTGCGTCATATGTTTACAGCACCCGTACGGCTAGAAGTGCGCGTAGTTGGTCGATCAAACAAAGACTGGCGCATAATAGATTACCTACTCTTTATGCATTTTAGTACTCCTTTCGTTCGGACACTCTTGAGCGCGGACCCTACGTCCAGTTAGTTGGTAAGTCAATGTGGCGATAACATCAATGATCTGCAATTCCATCTCTCCAGTTGCGACGTCATTGCGGTACGGTTGCGACGTCGCCTACGCTCAGAAATAGCTAGTGTGCTCGCTCTAAGATACATGTGAAGTGTCATGATCTCCCATGAGCAGAGAGACCGAGATTCACTCAAAGCTTCGTTTAGCAGGCGAAAGCCGCGTCCAAGCCTCTCGAGACCGAATAGCGACGTCCCAACGACTCCATACAACGGACGGTCACATCGCGAATAACAACTTTTATTAGTTCACTTAGTTCAGGCGTTGAAGCCAAATTTCCGGCACATTTACAATCACTTTCACATAACCACTGACGGGTAACGATAGTGGAAGAATCATAAATATTAAAACTAAAGCGAGCGGTCCCGCACAGTCAGGGCAGTCTCGTTAACGCGCGAGTTAATAAGGTTCTTTCACAGAGGCGCTCGCCGGTCGCTCGCGGCGCGAGGGGGGGCGAGCGGGCGTGGGGGGTTACTCGCTGTAGTAGCGCACCTTGCCGCTGCCGCATCGCACCACGTCCTCCCACGCTGTAATGTGCACAACTATTTATTATACATTCTTCATCAGCCTATATGTCCACTGCAGGACACAGGCCTACCCTCAGGGAGGGTTATGGTATGGGCTACTACGGCATATGCAGGTTTTCTCACGATGTTTTGCTTCACCGTTTGAGTGCAGTCGGTATTACGTACATCTAATCTAAACTATTATAAAACTGTAACTGAAGTGTGTCTGTACATTGAAGATATTTACAAAAAAAGATTACGATATGGTTTTTAGGTATCCCTGACTCGAAATCAACCTTTTTTATTTAGACATTTTGTCTGTCTGTTTGTCTGTTTGTTTGTTTGTTCGTTCGCGCATCACGCAAAAACTACTGAACCGATTTTGATGAAACTTTTTTTGTTTGATAGCTTATGATTTGACTTAAAATCTGGTATATAATTTGTGCGGACGAAGTCGCGGGAAAACACTAGTATGTTATAAAAACGTGGTAGTACGAATCATGTAGCTCGAAAAAAACTGAAACAAACTTTCTGTTTGCTCTAATAGTAGTTCTTCAGTTTTATCTGAACCACCCTTGAAAATTAGGCACATGCATTTTTTTTCCCCTATCTGTTGTGGTGTAAAATTGTGGACTATTTTTGATACAACCCTGAGAAAGGTGACAATCAGTCGGGTTTATTAAAGTTTTCGGCGCTTGCTCACTTGCGAACTGGTAAAGCAACTTTTGCAATTAAAATTATCATGTCAAGGAACGACATCCCACCCATTCTGTGCGTGTTGCGTCTACACACACACAGAGGCACAGAAGGTCGGTGAAGACACACGCAACACACAGATGGTGTGTGTGTTGCGTGCGTGTGTATACAGGGTCCTTTTTAATATGCTGATACTTTTTTAAGAGGATGTTCAGACCATCAAACTGAACAACTTTCTCTATGGGACCAAAATCGAAATCGCGAAAAAAAAATCAGCTGTCCCATACATTTGGCTCGAGTAGGTTTGCAATTTTGTATGGAAGAGCTGATTTTTTTTTTGCGATTTCGACATTGGTCCCATAGAGAAAGTTGTTCAGTTTGACGGTCTGATCATCCTCTTAAAAAAGTGTCAGCATATTAAGTTGGACTCTATAGTATGTGCGTTGTGTGAGCGCGTGTGTGTCTGTATGTAGATACAATACGTACCGGCGGTGACGTAGTCGACGATGAGATGCAGGTGGTGGGGGTCGGGCGGGGCGCAGGGCGGCACGTAGCGCAGGCCGCACCCCGCCGCCACGGCTCCGCCTCCCCCTCCTCCCCCTCCCCCCGCTCCCGCCCCCACCCCCACGCCGTCGCCCCCCGCGCTGCCCTCCAGAGCGGACCGCACCAGGTCGCAACGCGGCCTTCGCGACGTACCTCCTGACGGAAAACAGTTACTGTATTTTGAAACGAGCTTTAAAACAAAAGCAGCGAATTCAATAAAACTATTCGACGTGTTGCTATTTTACGGCCTACTAATGATTTTCCTTTCTGAATTTTGATAATCGGTCCAGTAAAAGTTATTGCATTTTGAACATAGCATAGCATGAAATTAATTGTAATTTGTGACATATACTTTATGTTCTGAAATAAATGATTTGTTTGTTTGTTTTGTCCTATTCGCAAAATCATTACGTGCTGCGGACACGCACGACGTTACAGCACGGCTAGCATGCCACCCACGACAAAGCGTTTAAACGAGAAAAACGTCATGCGCGCTCTTTTTGGCGTATGTAAAATAATAAAGATGGAGGCACGTCTCGATTTTTGTCGTTTTCTCGGCGGTGGCATGCTAGAGGGGCAGGACCCTAGATGATTGCAGTAATAACGTAGTTGTGTAAGTGTTTTGAAAACAATTGCGTCGAGATGTGTCCGCATGTCTAGCGCCCCTGTAATATAATGTAATAGTAATACACACCTAGCAGCTGCTCGTTGATGTCGAAGCCGAAGGTGATGCCGTCCATGTCTCTGGGCTGCGTGGAGTCTAGCAGGATGACCGGCGGCCGGCGGTCCGCCACCACGTCCGGCGCCGGACCTTCTGCCGCTACGGAGCTCTCCGGCCGCTCCTGATATGTCAACAACGGTGTAATCAAATTAACGTAAAACCAAAGAACGGTGTTTTAGATCATAATGTTATCGATTGAGTTTGAAATGTAAATATGAAACTCGACCTCATAAAGGTATGAACTGATGGTAGAGTGACGAAAGATTGTTTGGGAATTTTGTAGCGAAGCATTCTATCCGATTGATCAATCGATAAGCACTAAAACAGGCAAGTATAAGTCGCATCAGTCTGGTCACGTAGGTATATTAGATTTGATGGGAAACTGACGCGATACTGAGCGTGTTAACATGGTGGTACTAACTGGTCTATCAGTTTAATCCTTAGACTATTTATATATGGACAAGTTACGCGTTCTAATTACGAATTCTACTAACAAACTTTTCTGCCACTTTTTGCAGGGGCGAGGTGGCATGAAATCCGCAACTTTGGACTTTATTACATTACTTTACATTCTAATTTTGAATGTTAAAAATCGCAAAAAACAGTGTCGTGTCATAAGTCACATACGTGATAAGTTTTACATTATTGTTCCGCAATTATAGGCTGTCGCGTTTTGTGATCTTAACTATTATTAAACCGTATAATCATGAGGAATAAAAAAGTAGCGGTTCTCTTCATATAAATTCAAATAACATTCGATAGCGCGATTTAAAAAAGTGCAGCGCCATCTATTGACAAAATTGTTAGTTTGTTTGTTTGTTCGCGCATCACGCAAAAACTACTGAACCGATTTTGATGAAACTTTTTTTGTTTGATAGCTTATGATCCGACTTAAAATCTGGTATATAATTTGTGCGGACGAAGTCGCGGGAAAACACTAGTAAGGTATAAAATTTTATGTAAATGCGTAAGATTCTTTGGTTTTGCACGTTGGCAGAGGGTAAATGATATGGCGAGGCGGGTCCCTATATAAATCGTTTAAGGTTTAGTGTTACCTTGTGGTGGTGCGTGATGCAGAGCGCGGGGTCGGGGGGCGGCGCGGGCTTGTCTCTCGCGATGCGGCGCGGCGCGGCGCGCGGCTCCAGCGCCGGGTACCCGTCCGCGTCCGCGTCGGCGCGCGGCGCCGCCGGCGGCTCCGCCCCCTCCGGGTAGTAGTTGCACGACTCGATCAGGTCCGGTATGTTGTGCCTCGTGCGCGCTATGTCCGCGTAGGAGGCGGGCGCGGGCGCGGGGGCGGACGGGGCGAGGGTGACGGGCGGGGGGGCGGCCGGCAGCGAGTGCACGGAGTCCAGGTCGTCGTTGGAGTCGTTGGAGCGGTCGGAGGGGGGCGCGGAGACGCGGCGCGCGCGGGGGGAGGGCGCGCGCGCGGGGGGCGGGTCGGGCGGCTCGTCGGCGCGGCGGCGCGGCTTGCGCTTCTTGGTGACGGTCTGAAAGTCCGCGTCGGCGGGCATGTCGCCGGTCTCGTAGTAGAAGGACTCGCGGGCGTCGTCGCCCCAGGAGCGGCGCTCCGCCTTGCCGGCGTCCCCGCGCTCCTTCTTCGCGGGCTTGTCGGTGAGGTCCTCTAGTTTCGTGCGGGAGAGTTCCTCCATGGATGTGGCGCGCTTTATCTTGCTCTCCTTGTCTTTGCGCCGCTCGGTGGACCGTTTCTTGCCCTTGTCGTCGCTATCGTCTTTGTGTTTGGCTCGGCCAAGTTTCTGCGCGCGTCCGTTATCGGCGTTCGACTCTATGAAGCGCAGCACCTCGTTGAGATCCTTGTTGCCCTGGTAGCCGTCGATCTGGTGCGATTTGATGATCGTCTCGTTCTTGGTCTTTTTCCTCCTTGGTTTCTTGTGTTGACTAGAGCCCGAGAGGGGCGAGCTGAATCCTTGTACTGAATTGCCGTTTTCGTCGAGAGATTTCTGAAAATGATAATGTTGCAGTGAATAAAGGTAGGTACATCTTTTCTTCACTCTTCGTTGAGATGAATACTTTTTCCCTGAAATCACTTTAATTCTGAGTTCAGCGATAATGAAAAAACGTTTCTAGAAAATGATTCTACCTGAACAGAAAGTTATAAGATAACATTTCTATGTAACTAATCAAAACAAAAACAAATTGACCAAATTGTTCTTCCCCAGTGACTTGACGTGGTGCCATACTGCGCAAGACAGATCAAAAACGTGGGTACCCTTAGATTATCAAGATAGACAGTCAAAGCTACGAAAGCGTCGAAAAAAATAGGAACCAGTACTGGTTCCAAAACCCTATACATATACACGCACACATACATAATTAGTATGGCGCCTCACGCACACCAACCTAAGAAAGTTAGCCCCTTTTGTTTTATACGGAACAAGTGTGAGGCTCATTCTAGACATATACTTTTTCTAAGTGGGTACCTTATATTCTTCGGGTGCTGAACAAGCCGTGGAGCCGTAGTTAGGTCGGGAGAGAGGCAGCCCGTTGAAACTGCTCGAGATCACGCTGCGAGGCTGTCGCCAAAATAATACATTTATAATCAAACAAATCGTTTCAGTATCTGGCAAATGTTGTTGACGATCAATACTAGCAACAATCACGAATCTGCTGCGTAAGTTATTGTTAGTATCAGATAGAAGTGCAGCACGAAATATGATTGCGCTTTATTTCTTATACTGAACAATATTTGTTACAATTCTTGGAAAATCTCGTAATTGATAAAACTGTGTCTCTTTATGCAATATTCCAGATTTCACATCAGCCTATGAAGTCTCCTGTACGGCAGAGGCATCTCACCAACAGCTTAACATGCTTTCCGAAGGACAGAGGCATTCGAGACGGAATACCAACAAAACGGTCAGATCCAAAAACGTTCACCAGTCCACGTCGCTTAGCCTCGGATGATCATTGGAAACAAAATTTTTGACATTCCAAAATATACATACACCACTGGCTTTTCGGTGAAGAAAAACATCGTGAGGAAACCTGCATGCTTCAATTTCGAGGCATGTATTGTACCCACTGTCCATTATAAGTGGCGACACGCTCTCATATCCCGTCACACTGGACAGAGTTTCGGTATATTATAAGAGATAAGTGTACTTTTTGCAACCATCAGCAGCAAGGCTGATTCAGTGTTTATGTGGTGTAGAGCATCTCTGTGATGGGGATGGACCAGATCTGCCTGCATAACTTCAGTCGGTTTAGGAGTTACAGACGTTTAAAGGTCTGGAAAAAAATTACGAACAGCTGCAGGGCTGATCGTATGATATTATTGTAGTATGCACTGTAGCCATGTGAACACTACAAAAACTGACATGGTTCATCAGTCGGTTTCGGAGTTACTGACGTTCAAAGAACGGCTGTATCTCCTAAACCGACTGGCAGTTCATGTCAGTTTTTGTACTTTTCGCATAGCTACAGTGCATACTACAATAATATCATACGATCAGCCTTGCTGTGGATCGTAATTTTTTTCCAGACCTTTAAACGTCTGTAACTCCTAAACCGACTGAAGTTATGCAGGCAGACCTGGTCCATCCCCATCACACAGATGCTCTACACCACATAAATAAATATCTTGGACAGTGTACATAAACACTGAATCAGCCTTGCTGCTGATGGTTGCAAAAAGTACACTTATCTCTTAGTCTAGTACTACTAGTGACAAGTGGATGTTCTGAGATTTCAGAATCGGGAAATATAGTCGTGAGCATATGCATATGCCAAAATATACATTTGTTATTTTCCGTACTTATGGGGTAGGCACAGACTCCCCACAACATGAACCATACAATTAAAGCTCATTTTCATTCATTTGGACACCATTTACACACTTATCGATTTCAAAACATCAAACAAAAGATACTGAAAAAGCATACACTAGTCTACAAAGCTTTAGAGAATATGATTACCATTATAAACGTCAATAGATGGCGTAACTGGATCACATTGTTACTTAATACAGGGTGTTACAGAAGAGAAAATATGTGGAAAAAAATCACCTGCTTCATACATTTTGAGTCTAGTATGTACTGCAGTTTTGTATGGGACGACTGATTACTTTTCGCGATTTTAAAGTTGATTCTAAAGTAAAGTTGTTCAGTTTGATGGTCTAAATACTACCCAGTTCTCTTATAGACTGTTTATATAAAAAGCAACGAATAAGAATGTATAGAAGTGTAAATGAAGCTCAAGAAGTGGCACCAAAAAAAGTGTACCGTGTTCTAAATTTGTTCTTTAATAAAAACTGTACCTAGCCGCCAAAACTCATACAAAATGTCATTTTTCATTGGGTGTCAAAAAAAAATTCGATTCTGTTTAGAGTTACTCTTCTATAGTTATTCTTATTCGTAGATAAAAAGTTATTAAACCAATAACAATATTATCGAATAATCTATGGTTACTCCAGTTGCGACGCTTATAATGGTAGCCTCATTAGGTACATACCTGGGATGAACGTATATTGATGAATACATACAAATTGATTTCAACAGTAGCTTACGTGGCCCCAAACTCTACATTTCAATGTAAACTTTATCACAAAGAAGTAATATCATTAATAGATCCAGAACCCAGCATACTAGTTAACTCTTAGAGCCTTTTTACTGCCAAACTATTATTGACTTTGCTTGCGTTGAAATAATATCGAAAATCAATTAACACCACTTTCTCCTCAATTCGTTTCGATGTACTCGGGAAGTAGTTAAAAAAAGCGGGGTACGGGGTGGTTTTAATTTAAATCATGAATAGATCCATTGATAAGTTAAGTCAAAATTGATCGCCGAATTATGAATCCAAGTTTGGTGACCAGATTAGTTCGCCAAGTGACGTTTCCACCTTCAAAAGTTGGTCGTCTAATTAAGAGACAGACTTAAAGGCCTCCGCACATTGCAGCGATTTTATCGAGCGATATTATCGCTGCGATTTTATAGAGCGATATTATCGCATCGATTTTGCGATATTTATTTCTAGTACATTTTGCATGGGGACGCGCTCGATCCCACACACTGCCGCGATATTATCGCAACCTGACGCAATCTCTTTCGACTACATTTAGTGGTGGGGCGCATGCGTGACGCGAATCGCGGAATCGCTGCAGTGTGTAAGATGTCGCGATATCGCTGTCGATAATATCGCTGCAATGTGCGGAGGCCTTAAAACAATCTCACTCCGAAATTCCGAATTGTTGGGAGTCCGGTAATCCGGTTTTATCGTTACCTGTTCGTGGTCGAGGCGGGGCGGGGTGACGTCGGGCTCGCACGGCGCGCCGACGAGGTTCGCCACGGCGCGGTAGCTCGACACCAGCTGCAGCGGCTGCACACCCACAGTATGAACCCCATCGCACACTACACCAGCGGGCCTGGCCTAGCCTAGCCTAGCCTAGCATGCCGCCACACAGATAACGAGTAACAAAAACTCGATGAAGAACTAAATTCTCCTTTATGATGCTTTTTATGTTGATTGGATATCGAGTTATTGATGTAGCGAGACTCAAAATAAATAAAAAAACAGAATTATTTTATTTATTTATTTATTATTATTACACGCATATTGACTTTTTGCTTTTTTTACGGTCATAGGCCCATCACACATTCCCACCGCTGTAACTACAACACTAGACAATGAAGTCCAGCGAGCCCGGGGGATGATTGATTATTTGATTGACACATTCACATAATGACACCATGATTACAATTGTTTAGGTTATGTGTCTGGTATACAAGGTCTTGACGGGATAAACGCGAAATGATATATTCGCGAAATCACCTCGGACCTGCCCCTCTAGCATGCCAACGCCGAGAAAACGACAAAAATCGAGAAGTGCCTCCATCTTTATTATTTTACGTACGCCAAAAAGAGCGCGCATTACATTATTCTCGTTTAAACGCTTTGTCGTGGGTGGCATGCTAGCCGTGCTGGAAATGTACCGAATTATAAAAAATACCAGTGTGTTTTATCGGCATTCTGACAGAGTTATTAATCTCTGGAAATAGCTCCTAAGATGAACACGCAAAAGCAAATAATTATTTTTCATCTCCTATTAAATTAGCTTTGTGTAAGGAGAATGTAGTTCTTCGTCATCGCCTGTCTTTATCATTTCACGGACGGATGACGGATTTCTCGTTTTATCGTGTGTGGCATGCTTGCCTTTCCGACACCGATTCAATCTCAATTGAAAGCTCACATTTGCTTCACTCTGAGTGGAATCGGTGTTCAGTCGTTATAGTGTGCGATGGCTTTCAATTACACCGAGGTCAACTCAGCGGTAACGTAATACATTTGTCCCCTTTCACAGTTACTCTCAAGGGAATCTTACTTGATCTTTTACTAACGCTCATACATTTTAAAGGACACTTAAGGCGTTGAATTCTATACATGTGTGAAAAGGGACAAACGAGATTGAAAGGTTAAATGTTGCCATCGTTTAGACTTTTAGATGAATGCTTAGAGTTGACCTACCGGACTTCGTTATACTGTGGGCCCGCGATTTTGTTAAGCGTGTTTAAAAGCGCATTTGAAAACGTAACTAAAACTACAATTAATAAAAAAATTAAGAAAATGCTAAATTAATTTGGTGCCAATTAAAAAAAAAGACGGTAAAAAATTTAAAAACAATCTAATCTAAATGCAACTTGCAAAAGTGACAAAAAATATGCAAATGGTGTAAAATTTCAAACCTTAAAAGTCATCGGCAGGTCATAGGTTGGACACAATGTAAACATATTTCTACTTGTAAACTCTAAGACATACATTTCTACAACAATTCATTCATAGTTAAATATAAATTATATCATTCACCAATCGGTACAATTTGTCACAGAAGAGAGAACCCGGCTTCGCCTTAAAAGAAGTAGCAAGCATGTGTCATTGATATGGTCGATATGTCACATCTGGGCCCCTAGACAAAGTATCTTTCGACAGCAGAAAACTTAAAATTGTATGGACTTGACATATTTGGTGACGAAAGCAAACGTCAAAATGTTTCGATCGCTAATGTCAAATCCATACATTTTCTACTAGCGTCAACGCCAATAGAATGTCTTTTTGCCTAGGGTCATATTGTTCATAAAGCCCGACCAGGAAAATAAAACACCTCGCCATGTTGCAGAAAATCAATGGTACTAATTTTGTACTTGGAACACTGACATTAAAGGTTATATTCGATTGCAGCGCCCCCAATCCAGGTTTTTTATATTTCTGGTCAGGCTTTACATTACGTTCAGAAAAAGGTCATAAACTATAGGTTTTTAAGGTTTTAGAAATTTATTTCCCATAAGAATATTACATATTCACTTAAAATGAGACAATATTAAATTTAAAGTAAAATGCTACGTCTACATCCGATGACGTTCCGATAAAACTTAAAATTATTGTTACGATAAATAACATTACCAATCAATCACTTGAGTTAAGTAGGTACTAAAACTATAAGTTAAATTATTATTAGGTTAGGATCATACCCCAGTGCATTCCACATAGGATGGGTTCTGACAAGATTATTATGTCAACACAGTAAGTGCGAAAATTGCTTATTTCACGTACCTTCCCATGTGAAATGGATAATAGTGGGTACCCTTGCAAAAAAAAAAAAAGATCATTACAAAAAAGGTGTCAACAGTATCATTGACACAGACTAGGTAGAATATGCAGTATTACAGATGTCTAACATTATTCATAACATATGTTTTTAAACGATTTTTAAAGATATTTAAAGTGTCCGATTCTTTAATAATTTTAGGTAGCCTATTAAAAAGTTGTGCTCCCTCGTATACAATATTTCTCTTCCCATACTCTGTTCTTGGTGCCCTCAAAACTAGATTATTTTATTGTCTTGTGTTATGTTTGTGTTGTTTTTTCGTAAAAGTTATTTTAGTCTTTATTTTTTTGTTAATGATTTTGTATACTAGTACGCAGGTCATGTATGTATATAGTTGTTTGATATGTAATATTTTTGTTTCTGAGTATATTTTTTCAGTGGAAGTTAAAAAATCGTATCCGAATAGAACCTTAACCAGTTTATTTTGGGCTCTTTGTATAGTTTTTAGGTGAGTGTTAGTGGCACAGCCCCAGATTTCGATAAGGTATTCCAAATGGGGTTTAACAAGCGTATTATAAATGGTGTATCTAATTTCCCAAGGCAGACATCCTACAATGCGGCGGATAGAACCAGTGAGAGAACTAATTTTGCCTTTAATTTTTTCAATGTGGCCTTTCCAGGTAAGATGAGGGTCCAGTACTAATCCCAGATACTTTTCCTGTGTCGATTGATGTATAACGTCACCATTAATAGTAAGGGGACTATGGTCATGTATTGGTTTGTTTTTGGCGGAGAAAATGATAAACGATGTTTTTGCTGTATTAATGGTAAGCAAGTTGTATTGGAACCATGAGTTTATTTTATTTAGGTCTGCTTGAGCTTCTTCGATCAGGTTATCAATAGAGTTTCCGTAATAAAAAAGACAAGTGTCGTCAGCATACAGTGTGACGTTGCCGTGTAATCCGATCTCGTGAATGTTATTTACGTAAATAAGAAAAAGTAATGGGCCTAGAATGGATCCTTGTGGCACCCCACACTGTATTGGCTGGCAATCACTTTCAAACAATCCTATTTTTGTTTTCTGATTTCTGTCGCTCAGATAAGATTCGAATATTTTGTAAGCTTTCCCTGTGATACGTATATTTTTTAACTTGTTAAGTAAAATTTTATGGCTGACAGTATCAAAAGCTTTTTTCAGGTCAATGAATACCCCCAAGGCAATCTTTTTGCTATCTATATTAACTTTTATTTCTGTAACGATATCAATTACCGCTGACAATGTGTTTGATTTGGGTCTAAATCCGTATTGGTTTTCACATAAGAAATTTATGGACGTTAAATAAGAACTAAGACGATCATGTAATATTTTTTCAAATATCTTAGATGTAACAGGTAAGACAGAGACAGGACGATAATTGCCTGGATCATCCCTTTTCCCTGATTTAAATATTGGAGTAACTTTAGCGATTTTCATACTATCAGGGAATGTTCCCTCCACAAGACATCTATTTAAACATGTTACCAAATCTGGCGTTATTAAATTTTTGATGCATTTAATGCTTTTAGTGCTTATACCGTCTAATCCTGTACTACTATTGGAGTCAAGTTGTTCTATAATTTTGTTAATTTCTATTTCTGTGCATAGTGTAAATTGAGTAATTTCGTTATGAGGTTGTTGGTTTGATATGGTGCTAATTGTATTGTTGTGGTATCTTTGAGGTATTGTGCTAGCTAAGAGTGGACCAATTGTTGCAAAATATGTATTAAAGTAGTTGCATACTTGCTTACCATCACTTATTATTACACCTGTTCGAGTTGACAACTTTGGGGGAGCACCACTTTTCTTTATTTTATTGTTAGTTAACACATTAATTAGCTTCCACATGTTTTTTGGTTTACTTGAACAGCCTTTAAACTTATTTTGAAAATATGTGTGCTTACTTTTCCTAATGTATGCTGTTACCCAGTTTCTCTTTTTAACTAGTTCATTTCTGAGTGAGATGTTCTCTGGATGTCGTTTTAAAAGACGATAAAGTTTATTCCTGTCGTTTATTCCATTTAATATTTTTCTATTTATCCAGTCATCTTGTGGTGGGTTCTGAACTTTAGTTTTTGTGATCTTATTTTCTTTAATTCTAGATTGTAAGTATTTCTCCAGGTTTGCGTAGTCTTTCTCCTCATTTTGAAATGTTCTGGCCTCTACATTTTGGTACAACTTATCATAGTCAATGGTTTCATAATTAACTCGTTCCCGTGGTGTGTGTTTAAACTTGTGCAGTTGTAGGTAAATTTGCTTATGATCTGATAAAGCTGAATCTATAATGGATATTGTATAATTATTTCCTTTCAAATTGGTGGAGATGTGATCTAATATTGTTTGTGTTGTAGAGGTTTCTCGTGTACAGTATTTAGTCCTAATTCTGTTTAAAATTGTAAAACCAGCTTCACCCAAACATTCCTTGTACCGCATAATATTTCGTTCTCGTTTCAGTAGATCAAGGTTGAAATCACCAAGCACTATTCCTCTTTTTGTTAACTCTAGTTGTTCTTCAAAGGTCTCTAAGAATGAATTTATATTTGTTTCTTGTGGTTTATATATAGTTCCTACGTCCAGGGAAAACTTCCTGAGGTGAATCCATAAGTAATTGTTACCATTTTTATAGTCATTGCTTACCAGATTGTGCTCCAGACTGTCATGTACGTATATTGAGACGCCTCCTCCCACAGTATCGTTCCTAAATCCATAATAGTGTGTATATCCAGGTATTTCTAATAATTTGGCATCGTTTTCCGACTTTATCCATGTTTCAGTTAGTGATATTATATGTGTTGTGTTTTCAATTGATTTAAGTATACATTTAAGTTCATCTAGTTTACCTTTTTTAACTATACTCCGGGTGTTTGCATATAAGAAATTTAGTGATGGTCCTTTTTTTTGTATGTCTTGATAGTTGCTTAAAATTTGGAATGTTGTATCTTGAGTAGCATTGTTCATTAGGGGGGGTTTGGTTGCAAGGTCTTGTTTTTTGGGGCGTTTTCGATTATTGTAGGGATCCCTTTAATGAATTTTATTGACAGATTTTCCTCTCCATTTTCTTCCCTGCTTTTTATTTCTTTTTTAAGATCGTTAAGGTATTTCTGCTGCTTAGGCGTTCGATCAGAGAATATCTTGATTCCTTCTTCTGCCTTATGGTTATCCCGCAGTATTTTTTTAGTAATCGAATTGGATTCAAAGAACACTTTTATTGGACGAACTTTTGCTACATCATATTTCCCAAGGCGTATGGTCTTTTTTGGTTCAGGACAATCATTATAAAAATGTCTTATTATACTCAAGACTTCGTTCTTATCCTGTATTTGTCGTTCCTTGCCATCAGAGCCTTTTGGTTCCGGAATGCCTATAATAATGACATTCTTTTCTCTTTGCTGTCGTTCTTGAATCTCCGTCATCATTTCCTCATAATTAGTGTTCGGAAAGGATGGTATTTCAGATGTGGACTGTTTAATCTCCAGATTTTTAACATCTTTCTCAAGGGTTGTTATCTTCTCTTCAGTATTTTGGTGTTTTTGCTTCAGGTCAGTTATATCGACTTGTATTTTATTCTGATCTTGAATTAATTTGTCATTCGAGTTTTTTATATCCGTAAGTTCTTTTTTTATGTCACGTATATCTTCACGTAGAGCTGTAGCATTTTCATTTTGGGATTTTATGAAATCCTTGAAGCATGACATCATCTCCCGGCGAAAGTCTGATAGTGTATCGCTGATTTCACTCTCCGGATGTTTTCTCTTTCTAAATGTAATGTGATCATCTTCCATATTCTTCAATGTCGATAAATCTGGTTGCGATCCTGTGCCACTGCTTTTTGGTGGTGTTCTATGTATATTCATTTTTGTTTCTGTTGAGTTGATACTTTCGAGCGATAGCACTGTTGATTATTATAGACTGTGGTAAATTGATTTGCACCGAGCGTTGCTAGAGAGAGCGAAAAATAGCAACTGTTTCTTTTACCCGAGGGGGTGAAGAGCAGCCTCTCTGCAGCCGCCTTGGATGTTGAGGACTAATACCGTTAAAGAATAATAGTTCTAAATCACTTATCACTTCGGGTGGAACTTGCTTCCAATATGTTTTTACTCGTAAAATATTTTGTTAAATTAATGTTCGACACACGTCTGTTCAAGAAGACGTTCATCGGACGATGACAATTTTATGAAGATTCAGTAGGACTTATGAAGATAAAGTTGAATTTTTTTTGTTTTTTGATCACGCTATTCCTACAACTAAAAAGTTCTCATGCTACTGGTTCTCTTTTTTGTGGTAAAAGTCAATGACATTCTATACACAAGGACTTTGCATCAGCGCGCTGTTAACGTGACAGCAAAAGTATGCTTGATTGTTTTACATTACTGATTCGTGACTGAGGAAATTAGAAAGGCCTGGAATGTCAGCGGCAAAGTATGACAGCAGAGCACAATTGAAACACACATTGGACACTTAGCTGTCATTTCAAATGGGAAACATTGAAAAGAAGAGGGAAGCATGTGCGATATTGAAAGTGCGAGCGAGACAGGAATACGCATTTGCTTACATTTTACGCCAGGATCCTGCCCCTCTGGCGAGGTGAGTCTGGTAGGTGAGGAAAGAAATTGGTGGGAGGCAGGGATTGTCCGTACTTTATGTAGTACTAGATACTCTTATACTGTGACTAAAGCATACTAAGGTGACATTAGTTTAGAGACATGTGCCCCTGGGTTGGGTTTATTGTATGACGTGGTGAGTCCATGTGTATAGAATGTCATTGGGTAAAATTAAACAAACTCATTCCTCAGTGTATTTTAACATGTAAAATTAAGCCTTATTGTGCTTACCTTAGGGTCGACGGCGACCGCAGCCTGTGATGTGGACGACGTCGTGTTGCAACTGGCCACAACCTCCGGTGTTGTGATGCAACTGAACGGTATCGCCGAGTCCACCTGCAAATGTTACACGTATTGTATTTACTTCGAGATTAATACTTGATAATGTATCAAATGAGAAGGACACTGGGTGATTTATTCTTTCATTTTATGTTATTTACTGTTTTGGTGTTAGATACGACCAAAGCGGCGAATTCACGTACAAACATACAATGGAAAATAGAAAAATAGAAAATACAGAATTTTCTCCCCTCCTGACAAAAAACGTAAATTTTCGTCCCGCTGCGCTAAACGAAGTTGCCACTTTCCACCTCCGTCGAGGAGAAAAATAGTATACTAACCTCGGACAGTAAATAAGAAAGCCTCAGATCACATGTTGGTTGATCAACAATTACATGAGATCTGAGACTTTTCGTACTTTCCTGCCCTGTGTGTAATCTACTATTATTCACGATGTAAACTTAAATGCGTTACAAAGCCGCTTGAGGCCATTAAACTGAAACTAATTAAAAAAATATATATTTGGGAACCATTAACATTTTCATCATTAGATTTCATTATTGGTTCCATAGTAAAAGTTAATCAATTTGATAGTTTGTTGCACCCCCCCAAAATATGTAACACTTTTAAGTTTATATCCTGTTTAATCCAATAATACATCCATGTAAGCTTGTAATTAGCTTTTTATTGAAAATAACAGAATAAAATTAAACTGTTTCCGTTCATTAACAGGGAAATAAGACTAAACGATGTTTGCACGGAATTCAGCCGCTTGGAGCGGTTCTAATGAAGCCACAAAATTATATAAACCATGAAAATCATACTCAACAGAGATTTAAAAAGTCTCTTTTCTATCTTCACGCGCAGTAAAATTTCTCAATAAATCATTTCATTTCGCGTAACTACTATAAACTACTATTAAATATTAGTTCCACATCCCGAATTCAACAGCTGTTGAAAGTCAGGCGTGAAGACACCGGTTCCGGACATTTTAACTGCATATTCTACTCGTCATTCTGAACACCAAGCAGCTAAACTAATCGATTACTATAATCAGACAAAGTTTACTTCACGACCAAGTAATAAGGACTTTATGTCCTACTGTATAGGCCAGATTTTACCATAAAATCTAGATGCTAGTTAACAAATGGAAAAACTACCGAGAGTCCTTTCTTCGAGGTTTTAGCATTACTTTGTTGTCGTCTCCGTTTGTCCAATTATACTAATCAACGTGCACATACACCGAAAACTATACGAGATACTTATAATATAAAATGCGTTACATATGGAGGTGCTACAGACTAGACCATCAAACTGAACAACTTTCACTATTGAGCCAGCATCGAATCCCGAAAAAGAATCAGTTGGTTCATTCATTTTGGATCGAGAGGCAGTGCATTAGGGTTGAACTACACATGGCCGCATGCGATCGCATTTTTCCGTCGCTCCATCCTTTTCTGTCACTCAGGAACGTCATTTGCTAGAGCATATAAGATAGACGGAACGGAACAGCACGGAACAGCACGCCGCGGGCGATCGCGTTCCGTCTATCTTATATGCTCTAGCAAATGACGTTCCTAAGTGACAGAAAAGGATGGAGCGACGGAAAAATGCGATCACGTGCGGCCATGTGTAGTTCAACCCTTAGTGACGTTTTCTATGGATCAACAGAATTTCGCGATTTCTATGTTGGCTCCGTAGCGGAAAGTTGTTCTGTTTGATGTGTAGTGTGTGCCTAACCCCCCACACACTACAGATGGTCTGAAACAACCTGTTTAATATGTAACGCATTAAATGACCTAGTATTGTGCTTGTGGGCTTATAATGTTCAAAATGGCTAGTAACGCATCGTCTGAATGTCCGGAAACGGTGTGGTCACACCAACACCCCCCAGTGTCCTTAATAATATTATTTATAATCTCCTACCTCTTTGACGTCGGTTTTGACTACAGACTTCTCGCTATCACTTCTAAACAAACTTCTAAACAGCAACGTTTTAAAAGCATTTTTGTTCAATGTTTCTACTTCGTTACGCTTCTTTGCGCTATCTTCTGAAGCGGCAGTTTGTGATAAAACATGATTGGAATGTGGATTGATGAAGCTTTTTGGATATGTTAGGAACATGTAAGCGTTATTGGGAAGCTCTGCTAGAATTATTTGACTATTCTGCTCTTTCACTATCTCCTTTAATTTGAGAACTATTTGAGTTTCTGATGATATGGTCTCTATTATTGTTGTCTCTGTATCTTTGTTGCAATTCAGATTTTGTATGTCGTCGTAAGATTTCAATCCAGGATTATCAGATTTGTCTTCAGATATGTAAATAGCCTTGTCTTTATCAGATGTATCTTCATCAGATTTGCGAAAGGCCTTATTTTTATTGATGCCTAGTTCCGGGTTATCCATTGATATCTTAGTATCATTGTATTCTTCTGTACTGCGTTTAGGTTGATCTTGATGATAATTTTGCTCTGGGTCGACTTCATTTGGGCTGCGTCGAGTTAGTTCATCTTCCGAGTTGCCGTTATACTTCTCTTCGACAGAGCTTCTAATGTAATCAGTTGTTACTTTAGATTTGTCCGAATCTGAATTGAGATCAGACTGAAACAATTCCTTGTGTTGTACTAATTCATGGAGAAATGTGTCTTCGCTTTGGTTGGAATTAGATTGGTCTTCATAAAGCTTTTCAACAGAATTGGAATTATATGTATTATTACACTTTAAATAAGGTAGAGATACAGAGATGTTATTAGTTTTAACAACAGCTAGGTTACCATGACAACTATCTTCATTAAATTTGTCTTCATCAGGGTTGAGATTACATTTGTCTTTGTCTATGTAAAGACGACACACGTTTAGAGCTTGGTTGCTATAAGACACGCCGTCTTTGATGTTACATTTGGATTTGTCTTCAGCCGAGTTGTAATCACACTTGTCTTTATCTGAGATTTGCACAGATTTGTCTTCATTGCAGTTACTGATATCTTCTTTTGTTATGACGCTTATAGAACCTTTAGTGTTGACCTTATCTTTGTTCGAATTCGATGTTTGTTCAGATTGATCTTCTTGATTAGACTTGTCCTCATCTGGTATTTTACCAGATTTGTTGTCATCACTACTCCTATCCGGTTTATCTTCATCAGAATTTCGATTAAATTTATAATCGTGATATTTTTGGTTAGACCCGTCTTCATCAGATATTTTATCAGAATTCCGATAAGATTTATCATAATTCGATTTTGAATTAGACCCATCTCCATCAGGTTTATCGGGCTTATCGTTATCAGAATTTTGATCAGATTTATCATCATCCGATTTTGGACTAGACCCGTTTCCATCAGGTTTATCAGGCTTATTGTTATCAGAATTGCCATCAGATTTATCATCATTCGATTTTGGATTAGACCCATCTCCATCAGGTTTATTAGGCTTATCGTCATCAGAATTTTTATCAGATTTATCATCATTCGATTTTGGACTAGACCCATCTCCATCAGGTTTATCAGGCTTATTGTTATCAGATTCATTATCATTCGATTTTGGATTAGACCCAACTCCATCAGGTTTATTAGGCTTATCATCAGAGTCTCCATCAGATTTATCATCATTCGATTTTGGACTAGACCCATCTCCATCAGGTTTATTCGGCTTATCGTCATCAGAATTATCATTAGATTTTGAATTAGACTCGTCTTTATCCGATTTATCGTCGTCAGAATTTCGATCGGATTTATCATTAGATTTTGGATTAAACCCCGCATCAGACTTATCGTTATTTTTTCGATCAGGTTTATTGTCATCAGACTTCCTATCAGATTTCGAATCATCGGAATTCCGATTAGGTTTAGCTTTATAATCCCTTTTAGGGTTTTCGAATTTTTGGGTGTTTAGTGGCTTACCGATCGTCATCTTTCGGATGTTCGTCGGATTGTTGGAAGACAAAGAGGGTGTATTAAAACTCCCTACACGCTCTCTATATTCTTTCCTTAAACTATACAAATCACTATCGTTCATATCATAACTATTATCACAGAAGTCTAGTGTATATTCTTGTACTTCGTTTTGTCTAAATCTACTATAGGTATAGTTATCATGTAAATATGGAATTTTAGTCTTATTCTCTATATTATTATTGTACTTTCGTTGCATAAGACTAGAGCTAACAAAAGGGAATGGTTTTGAGGATGATGTAGAAGGCACTACTTCGTTGTAAACAATTTGATCTGAAGCAATATTTCTATTCGAAATATTGACAGATGAATCTTCATTCATGTTATTCCCTTCATTTGCCTGTGAGTATTTTAGCTGTTGAGAAAATGGACACGAATTAAGACTGTCGTACCAACTGTTTACATTCTTCATCCATATTTGCGATTGTGCACTTAAATTCGGATTATCACACTCTACTTTTTCAACAACAACTTCATCCTTTGGCACTTTTTCCTGGATTACTTTCTTGCTGGGTTCTTCCCTCGGGCCGCGCGGTATTACACTGTCCTTACAAGTCTGATTCGTTTTACAATCATCAGATACGCCACCACCAGTTATTTCATCATCATTATCACAGATCATTAAGGCACGTAATAATTTCAGCTGATTTGGATCAGTTTTCTTTTCTTGGACATCAGGAAGCTTCTCTTTGACTGTTGAATTCGTTGACACCGGGACATCTTTCTTTTGTGGTTCAGGTTTTTTAATCTTATTATTTTTCTTGACTGCAGTTTTACCTTTTTTAGAATTATCTTTCGATTTTTGGCCTGCATTATCTTTTACACCAGTTCCAGATTTCTGAGTGGGCTTTTTAGACATATCCTTGAACTGTCGAGTTGGATCTTTAGCTATAAACTTTCCAGGCTTCCAAACAGATTTCCAACCAAACAACTTAGATTTACCATACAATCTCTCTGGCGGTCCGATGGTCACTGGAGCGTAACGAGAATCATCATCATAATAATCATATTCCATCATTGGATGGTATGTACCATCGAAAGTGTGGTGTTGCCTATAACTAGTATATTTATCGGAATCGGTTGTTCCATCACTGCGTCTATCAAATTCAGTGCTAAAACTATCTCTGTATCGACTATCGAGCGAGTGATGAGCGATATCGTCTCTAGCGCTTTCACCACTACTATCATCGCCACCAAACATCGAATGTCGAGTGTAATAAACTCGATCAGTCATCTGAGCTTTACGTCTGACGCCAGTTCTGTTAGTATAGGCCCCGTCATCGAGGGGTTTCAAACCTCTGGACTGGCCGTGACCGTATCTAGGTATGTTGGATGCGTGGGAGGTGTGATCATCAAGCCGGTGCGGGTACGCTCCGGGGCGGGTACGGGTACGCACCTGGTTGGAGGAGGTGGTGGTCGTGAGGGCGCGGCCCGAGCACACTGACCCGGAGCCGATCTCGAGCGTCGCGCGCGCCGTGTACGTCATCGGGAACACCGGCTTGCTCCGCCTGCGGGTCACACGGGTCATTATCAACGTCATTATATGGACGTATACAGGGTCCAACTTTATATGCTGACGATTCTTTAACGGGATGATCAGACCAATGAACTGAACAACTTTGTCTTTTGGCACCAACATCGAAAAGTTTGCTGTCCCATAGATTTAGGTCAAGTAGGATTGCAGTTTTGTATTCTGCGATTCTGTTGTTGATCCCATAGAGAAAGTTGTTCAGTTTAATGGTCTAATCATCCTCTTAAAAACAGTCATAATTAAGTTGGACCCTATACATACAAAAACTCACGACCGTAATCCTATTCGGGGTCGTCAGAAACATTTGACCGCGGGCCTATCGTACATCTTTACCTCATGATGTTTTCCTTTACCAAAAAGCGTGTTACAAATCGTACATAAGTTCGTAAAAAGTCGGGGATCGAACCATCGTCACCGGCGCGGAAAACGGGGCTTCTCGCCACTAGACCACCATGACGCGGATGTCATCATAATAATACAAATATTTATTTCAGACCGCAATGAATAAATGCGGTCAATATTTCCTCGAAACGAGTTTTCCTTCACATTATAATATGCACACAACATTTATTAAACATTTTGAAAGATCTCCAATAAATAGGGAAAGTGTTTTGTTTAAGCCGAAAATTAGAATTTACTCAAAGATAGAATTTATACATTATCTTCGTGACGAATTTTTAAGCTACGGCATTGGTAGCTACTTATAATAAATTGTAATTAATGTTTTAAGGAATGCCTTTAATTGCTTAATGCCTTTGCTCTTTTTTTTGGAATATTCGGCGAGTGTCGCAGTAAAAAGCTTTTAGAACCTTGTTATTCAGACATTTATGTGTCAAACGAAATTTCGTGTTATCTGTTTATGACTCGATAAAATTCAAACAATTTTGATGATAATTTTAGTGTTGCTTACAGAAAGTAAAATTTCTTATATCATTAATTTTAATTAGAAACCTTAAGTGTCAAGTGAAGATAGGTGACTAGCTAAAAGCTAACCTTTCACCCACAACACTGCATAAGAAGCCTCAGCCCTTAATCGCCTCGTACGACACCCACGGGACGACGCAAACGCACCTGAGGCGCCCATGACGACTATATGCGTCATAATATGTGCGGCGCTGATCGGTGAATGGGTAAACCACAACCTGGACACTTCGCTGTCACTTCATTCAAAAGGCTACTTTTCTACTCACAGTCGGTCTACAATATCAAATAACAAATTTTCTTCATGGTTTTCTTCGTGCGTGTGAGACAGGACGACACCATTGCCTACTATCGTCGTCAAAATAGGTGGTGGGACAGGGAGAGTCCGTGCTATATTATGTAGTATGCTGTGTGAGTACACCGACAGCGCCCGTTGTAGGAAGCTTCCGATATGCAGGGATATTTAATCATGTGTGTGTAGCGTGTGCGCCGGTATAGCTGGAGCGACGTAGTGGAGTCTAACCTACGTGAGCTTCAAGCCAGCTACTGGGGAGAATTCGAAAAGTGGCGCTCCCTCGTTTCGGAGGCCCAGTTTAGGTCATAGAGCTAGTAGTCGGTTGTACCTGTTGAGTAGTTCCACTTCGGCGGGGCAGTTGGCGTCGCTGGCGGACACGCGGCGCTCGGCGAGCGGCGGCGGGTTCACGCAGCGCACCGTCGCCAGGTAGCCGGCGCGCGGCGGCTCCTCGCCCAGCAGGAACGCTGGCAAATTAACAAGTCTGTGTTAGGCTTAATACTGAGGAACTATGGTCCCCACACACCAGTGACGCAGGTCAACTGAAGCAGTGAAAGAACTAAAACAACCTGCACAAAGGCACCCCGATGGGGCACGGACCTCGGTATAACGCGTTGCTGGGACTACGCGGCGGATTGGTTACCACATTAGCTGCTCGTCTTCAAATATAAAAGCGACGGTGTGCTAACACCGAGGGAATTCGATATAAACTGTCCCGTTAAGCGGGTTCTGGAGCATGCCACGACATTGTGTAAATAAAATATATTTGATTCATTCATTCACACACCTAGACCACCAGCAACACGAGGCGGGAAGAGGTGATAACGATGCGATGCCGAAGCGGCTCCGCAACCGTTTGTGCGTCAGAAGGACTTGACTGACAGTAAATCATAGAAATTAAGAGCGTATTTGCAGCGTGTAAAAAACACAAAAATTTTCTCTAGTTTGAGTGGCCCCGAAATATCGAAGCTAAGGTTATCTTAGGTTGGCACGGGGCAAAGTGTGGAAGGTATTACTCTATTCCACACAACAAGAAAGCATTAGGCTGGTTTCAGAGTCACGCTTACGCCGGCGCGAGTGGTAAGCGACGCTGGCCATAAGCTAGGTGTTGCCTTGTATCGTTACATAGTGAAACGCTGTCGGTAAGCGTGACTCTGAAACCAGCCTTAGTAACTCGATAAACACTCACAGGTATCTACGCCGGAAGGCAGACTACCGCCATGTATAGCCCTCGCGGAGACGGGCGCGTGCGACTGCTGGTGCTGATGCCGGACGCGGCGCGGCGCCGGCTCGGCCGCCAGGGCCGCCACCAGGTCCTGCAGCGAGTTGGAGTGCGGCAGGGCGCGCCTGCCCCGGCCCTGTCTCCGCGTCCGGGAGGTAGACCCTCGCGCCGCGGCCTCGCACGCCTGCTCGTCTTGCTCCACCTCTTCTAGAAGCTCCTGTAAATGAAACATGCTTTGATTAGTTACATGCCAAAATAGAACTTCACGCTTCTCACGTACTGAAACAAATGTGCCAAGTTTCTTAATTTGGTGGGTGTGAGGGGTCATAATCGAGGGGTCGTTATGGCGATCCTTGGGGGAGGCCTATGTCCAGCAGTGGACGTCCATCGGCTGAGATGATGATGATGATGATGATGAGGGGTCATAAACATATCTCTGTGTACGTGTAAGATAGGGTACGGCCTTCCCTGGTTGCAATTTTTTCGACGCGTTCGTAGTTTCGACTGTCTTATCTTGACATATAATATAACTTATCAAAGGTTTTACTTAGTAAACTCTTTCTGTCAGAAAACTTGCTAGAACTAAAGTGCACAGACTAAAGCTTGTGAAACTAGGCTCCAATTCATCGTTAAAAAATATATATAGGGTCCTTCTTAATATGCTGACACTTTTTTAAGGGGATGATCAGACCATCAAACTGAACAACTTTCTCTATGGGACCAACATTGAAATCGCGAAAAAATAATCAGCTCTTCCATACAAAACTGCAAAGCTACTCGAGCCTAATGTATGGGACAGCAAATTTTTTTTCGCGCTTTCGATGTTGGTCCCATAGAGAAAGTTGTTCAGTTTGATAGTCTGATCATCGCCTTAAAAAAGTGTCAGCATATTAAAAAGGACCCTGTATAATAATTTATTTCTTTATTTTGCATCATAATAAACGATAGTTAAAAACTATACAGCGATACAGGGCCGTTTTTTTGAGAAAAATCTTATTATTTAAAAATATATTACAAATTTGCTGTATATTTTTTTCAATTCATTTTCTTTGCACGTTCTTAAAGATCACTGTTGTGTTTATTCCGACTCAATAACCTTGATAGTTTTAAAGCTATTACCATTTATTTACAGCTCACGCAAAAGGAGAAACAAAAATACACCCAACACCAACAACAACAAAGTAAACACTTGCAGTATACAAATCCGAGCTTGCATATCTGCAACATGCTTCGTCAGTTAATATTACAAAAATCCGCAACACGATTCCTTGATAACCCACACCTATTGTAGTACCTAACCTAGTTTACTCTTTATTGTCTTACACTCAGTTGCAGAAACGCTCATTAAAATTAATCTCCCATTAAATCTCTTGCTAGGTTTTACTACGTCAACTCGCGTCAACAAGACAAAAAGTGACAGCAAGAGATTTAATGGAGGATTAACTTCTTACTTAACTGCAACTGACTGACTACTTGAGTGCCTTCTTTAGTAGTCATGATTAAGAGAAGCCTAATTAATAATTTTACGTTTCTATAAATGGTCTTCAGTATATAAAATTATTATGTGAAGTCTATCAACTAACAACTACTTAGTAAGTCGAGCATTCATAATATTAAACCGTTTACAAGTTCTAGCAAAATTTGTCTTTTATTTAGGTTCTTTTATACCGACCGTAGTTCAAACAATAAGCTAAAGTGCTAGCCTAGCAAACCACGTATTGCGTCGAAACTTAAGCATAATCATACCATTGCTTGTTATCGATTTGAGAGTCAAGTTTGACTTTACAACTGTAAACAGAACGAAGACGAAGAGCATTCTAAACCGTCGGCGATGAATAGACATTTAAAATTAATGTTGTAAGTATCAAAATGTGTTTCAATTATTATCGGCAACATAGCGAGGTGTTTTATTTTGCTGCCATACTGCGGCCGCTGCGGCTTTAGAACAAATAAAAATATTACTGGCAGAAAACTCAGTAAAAAATGTTGTAGCTGCGATATGGATAAAATTGATTTGTTACCTGCGACCCTCGATAACCTACATTTATTAAAGATTTCAGTCATTACTCGTAGTGGTAAGGTGGAATTATGCCACGATACAATCTCCACTAATTACACATAAAACCAAGATTAATGTGTGGATAGTGTGGCAGTCAAATCCAGTGTGCCATGGTAAACATTATGCATAATTTATAATTAAAATTACACACAAATAACCCTCCCACTAAATGTCTGATGGAGACATATGGCAGTGAAACTAGCGCCATATCGAATTTTCGTAATTACTTTCTATTTAGTTTAATGCTGGTTGACAAAGATCTTCACCGCTATGACATAACTAGTCAAACTTAATGGACATGCCATCGACCCGATAGAAGAATAATATATAAAAAAATTAATAGAAATTAATCAATATTATTAATCAGAAGATTGGCACTATTTTCACGTCTCCTGGAGAAGGCGAATGAACATCCCACACATACAAAACTTGTCAATAAGCGTTTTTCAAAAATGAATTCTAGCTGGTCGTTAATTGGCGCCAGTAGTCGCGAGTAAAGGTCAATAAGGTTATAAGTGAACCGAAGTGTTTAAGGAACTGAAAACGGTATTCAATAGTTCGGTTTCGGGATACTTTTCACCAGTTACAAGATCTTTTTAACATGATATTTATATTTATAATAACATAATTTAATTTAACTTCAAAGGTTTTAAATATCTCTTTCTCCTCTACAACACTTCTTCAAACAGCTACATCGCGTCACGATTCGAATAATAGTAACAGTTATTTGATAGATTGCAACTTGTAAACTTGCAATTTGCAGTACCTACCTACCTTAAGCGCTGACATAATAATTATAATATGTATTTACAACGAATCCTATCAGCGACATTTTGCTTCGTCAGCTTTGCTGCAAAGCTTGAATTCTCACGCCTGCCTTTCTTGGAATCGTAGTTTTCCGGTCACATAGCATAGCGGAGAGGACTCTTTTTTTTTAGGATCTTGAGACAATAATTAGAGTTCTCCTGACCAGAGGACGTACCTTGAAGAGACTACTCTTGCCCTCGCGGTCCTTGGGACACTTGTACGTGATGGCCTCGTCCAGCAGCGCCCGCAGCTGACCGTCGTGCAGCGTCTCCGCGTGCTTCTGTAATTAGAGTCTTGCTCACAAGAGGACGTACCTTGAAGAGACTACTCTTGCCCTCGCGGTCCTTGGGGCACTTGTAGGTGATGGCCTCGTCCAGCAGCGCCCGCAGCTGGCCGTCGTCTAGCGCCTCCACGTGCTTCTGCAATAACAGATAACCTATATTAATTTCTTTGTAGATGGAGATTTGTTATTAGCTTACAGTTATTGTAACACATTCGTGACCTTATCCCATCATTTTCACTCAGTGCCCTGTCAATTCGTTCGCCGATACATGAATGGACGCCTATTATGCGTTCTGGGTACAGCAGAAAACGCGCACAAATTGTTGCTTCATCCGTAAATAGTTAATTTGAAAAAAGACAGTTTAGTTAAGGTTTTTGTCTTTCTTATTCGTAGAAGAAAGTGGTGACTTAAAATACTAAAACAATGATTAGTTAACTCTTTTCTATTCTATTCTATTTTTAAAAATATGGCTGCCATCTTTGGTTAATGATGATTTTGCCAATGTCGAGTTTTTATAGCAAAAGTGCTTGACGTTGTACGGTTATATTGATATTTTGGTGACTTCAAGGGTTGTTCTTATAAAAGAACAATATCCTGAGCCACCACTGGAGTTCCGCTGTAGGCCGGGGATGGGGCAACCGACTAGCGACACGCGCACGTGACCGCCCAATAGCAGACCCACAACGCAACTCCGTTAACTCTTTAAAGAAACTTTTGTAGTTTGCTATAACTATCAAACAACATACAAAAATAATATAGCACATACAATGCTTGTGTACAAAGCTGCAGGCGCCCAAATAAAACGGCTTGGATTACATCAAGTTTCCGAACAAAGAACCTGCAAACACTTTAAATTTATTACCCGCATTTGGGGGAAGTAAAATCAAGGAAACTGTGCTTAGTTATGATAAACGGCGTTTGCTCACCAGTAAATCGAGTTTTAACCCGAACTTAAGAAAACTTTGCTCTTCATCTTTGATATGGTTTATTTTGTTGCATTTAACAGATAACGTTATAAATTGATAGCTTAGATTGAAAATATTCTTAAGACCGCCTTATTTTGTGACTCTTGTTTTTTTCCGTATTTTACCGTTTATGTTTTTGGTGTAAAATAAAGTATATCTGATTGATTGAAAATATTCTTAAATAAAAATACAGGTAGGTAGGTAGTAAGTTTGGCGACAAGCGTGCATGGAACAAGGTATAACCTACCTACTAGAAATGTATGTGTGTTTGCACTGAGAGATCACTTCGCGAAATCGTAAATAAAATATTGTAGGTTTTAAAATAGTAGTTGTCAAACAATTGTAGAATTGCATTGCATTTATTTTGTCTGTCGCTGAGATTTTGTTTCGTCAAAGCGATTTTTGAACGTAGATATACAATATATAGGGCCTTATTTTGTTAGGGATGATCAGACCATCATACTGAACCACTTACTCTATGGGACCAATATCGAAATCGCGAAACAAATATGAGCTGTTCCATACAAACCTACTCGACGTAAATGTATGGAACAGCAGTTTTTTTTCGCGATTTCGACATTGGTCCCATAGAGAAAGTTGTTCAGTTTGATGGTCTGATCATCCCCTTAAAATAGTTTCGCCTAATTTTGTTAGACCTTACACTATTACCTATGCTTAAAAAATGTTGTGTGATATGGTTCTCAAAGTGTTGCTAGCCAGCGGCCGCTGCTCGCTACGAGAAGAAACAATAGTTATCAGTAATCGGCGCATTATGTCAAGGTTAGAAAGTACCGACGACTCTTATCAACTGACCGTCATCGTCATGGACACGGTCCGGCGCTCTCGATCAGGCGAGGACAAAACATTCGCACTAGATTCTCACTGAGATTGAATTTTGAAGCATTTGGAGTAGGTTTGTTTCGAAATTAAACGTTCGCAAGTGCGACACAGATAAATTTTTTAGAGACGTAAAATTTTTGATTCATTCTGTCTGTCTGTATGTATGTATGTATGTATGCCCTGCCTCAATTACTCCTCATTTTTGAACCTATTGAATCGAAATTTGGCATTATAGTAGATTATTCGCCGAGGACAGGAAAATAAGAAAGGTCTCAGATCTCATGTAAACAAACATGTGATCTGTCTGAGGCTTTCTTATTTACTGCCCGAGGTTAGTATACTATTTTTCTCTTCGTCGGAGGAGGAAAGCGGCAATTTCGTTTAGCGCAGCGGGACGACAATTGACTCTTTCCGTCCGGAAGCGAGCAAAAACAGATAACAGTAACCGAAAACAAAAATAGGGCAATTAAGAAACAAATATTAGTAGAAAAAAATTGTTTTCATTAAGTCCCCTTTTCATTAAGTTACCTTATAAATTAATTGACCATCAAAAATCATTCTAGAGTAAATTATGTAACTATTGGCCCGTGCTATGGCTAACAGAATAAAAAAAAGAAGAAATAGAGTAGAAAATTTTCTACTCAATCGAATAAGAGCTATATAATGCGATAAAATTCAAAAACATAAACACCAAACCATACACAGAAAGACATAAATAAATGTTTGTCTTGCTCCCATAGTAAAATTATTCCAGTTCGACGGTCGACCTAAACAGTTCTATTATCTCGTGTGGAGATCATCAAAGCGTTGTCATCTTGCTGTCTCAACATTAGAAAACTCCACAGCGATGTCCTCACATGTTAATAATAGAAATATTCCAGGTAAATCATTCAACGTTGTCTTATTCCAAGACATTTGAAAATGCATGCGAAAATAGCACAGATTTGTTGGTAAACAATTAGTTGTTCCTTGAGGTTATTATCTTTTTCTCCCCTCCGGACGGAAAGCGTCAATTCTCGTCCCGCTGCGCTAAACGAAGTTGTCGCTTTTCACCTCCGTCGAGGAGAAAAATATCATACTAACCTCGGGCATTAAAGTAAGAAAGCCTCATGATGCCTCAAAGATCACATGTTTGTTGACCGAGGCCAATCCGAGACGTTTCTTACTTTCCTGCCTTCGGTGTGTAATTTACTAGGTATTATGCGACGCCCTCCGGCCTGGTCCGGGCCTGCCTGGACTGGCCTGCTCCAGCGTGTCAACTCATGTAT
The DNA here is from genome assembly GCA_963693445.1 of Agonopterix heracliana. NCBI lineage: Eukaryota > Metazoa > Arthropoda > Insecta > Lepidoptera > Depressariidae > Agonopterix > Agonopterix heracliana. Next base: position 4,640,899 of record OY856327.1, read on the forward strand.
CTGGTAAATAAATAAATTCAAATACAAATAGTGCCCTGTCTTTGGTACTTTACGGATGCCAAAATAAGCGCTCATGACGTGGGTGGCATGCTAGCTCTAAGAAAAGTATCTGAGAGTGAGTGAATGAGGAACGCCGAGGATAGAGTTTTGTGGCGCACCTTGGGAGATGCCTATGTCCAGCATTGGACGATGTCAAGCTGATGAAGATGATCAGATCAGATCAGGTACAAATCGACCTGGACGGGGATCGAACCATCGCCTCCTGCACGGCAGGCAAGGTTACTCGCCACTGGACCACCACGGCGGATCTTTCTAGCTAGGTCCTCTGATAAAACCATTAAAACTGTGTGTAGGAATTTAAAAAAGTATTACAGGTAAACACTAACACATTACGTCATATGACTTTGGTTTCACAATTGCCAAATACCAAGCTTTCATCGACTCTCCAGCGACTTGCATCGAATACAACATCTATTTTTGGAACTTCAACAAATTGAATGAAAGGTGGGATGATCTGCTTGAGACAAGCCAGAGAGATGTCAAGTCAACTTAATACGTCTTAATTATTTAGGTATTTAAGAATGCACCGATAAAACTTAGTATCTGGGTAAATAAAAGCTCAGGCAGATAATGCATAAACAGAACATAAGCTATCAAACAAAAAAGTTTCATCAAAATCGGTTCCGTAGTTTTTGCGTGATGCGAGAACAAACAAAAAACAAACAAACAGACAGACAAAATTTCTAAAAAAGGTGGATTTCGAGTCGGGGATACCTAAAAACCATATCGTAATCTTTTTTTGTAAATATCTTCAATGTACACGTACAGACACACTTCAGTTACAGTTTTATATTGGTTTAGATACACATAATTTCAATAAATACATAATTTTAACTTGCATTCGCTATTTAAGGTAGGTATGCAAAAAATTTCACTATTTTTGGACTGATTTGTCTCCACAAAAATAATGGATCAAAAAGCTGATCGTACAAACACTACACTTTATCCAAATTATAGTAGGTATGTGATGTATAAGGTTAATTCTTAAGGCGTATCAGCCGTGGACCACTGTCCTCTCACTCACACTCCATACTAATCGATGAGAAAGAGCGCGTGGCTCCGGTCAGAATTTTGCTGTTTTCTTTGAAAAATTCGATGATTTTTTATTAATTTCGAAAAAGTAAAAAAACCACATCATTCTAAATTGTATTGTGAACAATATAGTAAATTTTCATTTTGTTCCGATTAAAAATGTAAGAGTAAAATGGTTACAACTGGAAAAAAAGGGGTGACTTTAGAGTCCCTTTTCTTCGGTTTTATTCATTAAAATCGATTTCTAGAAAAACTACATCACTTCTCATATCCTGTAGATGGTTCAGTTCAAATTTCAGCTCAAAAAGTGCCATAGTTAATGAATAAAATGGTTACAAAATTACCCAAAACCGGCAGGTAGCCCCTTAAGTACCGTGAACCCTTGCGTGTCTAATTCATTAAGGGAGGGTCTAATACATATTACATTATGTAATTGTACTATAACCAGATAACAGATTATGAAATTATTCCTCTCGACTTGTCCCTTTGTCTCCTAGCTTAATAAGATACTAACAACAATGTTAGAAGGATAATTTTACTGTCCAAATAATTTAGGTCAAATTTTAGAAATTTACAAATTCAACGATCACAAAAATAATATTTATTCTCTTTTGGATGTTGTGCACTAAGTATTTATACAATACTAGTGTTTTCCCGCGACTTCGTCCGCACAAATTATATACCAGTTTTTTTTTTTTTTATTCATTTTTAATTATATGGGGGCTTTTTTTAAGTCAGATCATAAGCTATCAAACAAAAAAAGTTTCATCGAAATCGGTTCAGCAGTTTTTGCGTGATGCGCGAACAAATAAACAAACAAACAAACAAACAGACAGACAAAATTTCTAAAAAAGGATGATTTCGAGTCAGGGATACCTAAAAACCATATCGTAATCTTTTTTTTGTAAATATCTTCAATGTACAGACACGCTTCAGTTACAGTTTTATAATAGTTAAGATACAGGGTGAAATTGATATCATTAGCATCCTTTTAAACTTAGAGTCTACCCATCAAACTGAACAACTTTCGATATGGAAGCAAACCAATCGGAGCAAAAAAAATCTGCTGTCCCATACATTTGAGTCGTGCAGGCAGCGGCGGCGGGTGCAGTTTAGTATGGGACAGCAGATTCTTTTTTTTGTTCCCATAGTAAAAGTTGTTCAGTTTGATGGGTAGACTCTTAGTTTAAAAGGATGCTAATGATATCAATTTCACCCTGCAGTTGTTTCCCATGACTTCGTCTGCGTGGATTTTTTATGCCTATTTCCTTCCTCAGCGTTCAAGCTAAGTAGTTTACAAAATTTCATCAAAATCGTAAACGTAAACAATGTCCTATAAAGCACCTACGCGGGGCAGAGTGCCTAGGAGGCTGGTATCGTTGCCTCTTTGGATCCCTGGACTGATCCTTTGCGCAAAATAGCTGCCAACCCTCCTGTCGCCTGTAGCCTCGAATAGGCGCCTATAGATTATATTGGATGTATTAAACTGCATTGCAGACCCAAAAAAGTAGACTCATTGCAAAACGACCTTCGCAACGCGCTTGCTAGCCGAATTACATTATTGTCATCATTCAATACATTACACTAAATTGCGGGTATATGGTTAATGTTCGATGCCAACTTTTTCTCTCCTAAAGGTCAGTAAAATACACTGTATGAAGTGTATATAGTTTGGTAAGTTTGGCAGATAGTCGAGCTAAAAGCTATGAAAAAAAATAGTAATCACCTGGGTTCTCAGAACTTCATCGTATAAAGTTGTGAATATAATAATCGTCGCTTCTCGTTCGATCTTAGTTTTTACAGGAGTTTCAGCGGTGGACCAAAGCCAGACAAAAAAGTTTCTAATCAGGAGTTTGGTCGCTCACTCAAGGCTGAAAGTCACCCAACGGGCAATATAGAGGGTTAAGCTCGGGGTTTCCCTGCGAGATCAGAAATGAAGAGATCCACAGAAGAACCAGAGTACCTGATATAGCCCAAAAGAATTGCTTAACTAAAGTGGCAGTGGGCGGGGCACAATGCCCGCAGAACCGATGGCCGATAGGGCCGAAGAGTTTTCGAGTCGCGACCGCGAACCGGAAAGCGCAGCGTGGATAGCGCCCACAAGGTGGACCGACGACCTGGTGAAGACGGCGAGAACCCGTTGGGTGAGGACAGGAGCGCAGGACCCGGTCGTTTTGGCGATCCTTGGGGGAGGCCCATGTCCACTATTTTAAAAATCGCACTCCTGCACGCCTTGTACGATTCCTCTACACGTACGCGACGCGCCTTCGCTGCATAGAAAATGACCTGAGAATGATCATCCCGCGCTTTTTGGAGAGCGAAAGCGGCGCTTGCCGCCACATGAAGTATGGAAAAAAGCCTCTGCTTCTCTGCTGGAGACTCTGTCTCGCGCAAGTAAAGAAATCATACTAGACGTGCAGAACGCAGCTGAAGGTCGCGTCATGGATCTGGAAGACGAGCGAAGCTCACCTTGTGCACGTAGGTCATGAGTACAGCCAGCCAGTCACGCTACCCGCAAAAAAGGTGCACTTCGCTCATTCCCACGATATTAAGTCACACGCACAACATAATCTCGTGATTTAAAGTTGCAGTAGCAGATAGTCTAGCATGGCGGCGGCGCGACATAGCACTATCGCGCCTTAACTCTCTTTCTTTTTACGCACATGCGAGCGAGATAACAGGCGCGTCAGAGCTTTTTCGCGAGCGTAATGCTAAGCCCTCAGGAGGTTTTTGGCTAGAACACTGCCAGGAATGAGCCTAACAGAAAATAACATAAGTTCGAAAGAATGTGTAATAAGCATGGGACGTTATGACGAACACAATAGACCAGTAATGGTTGCAGTTATAAGCCTCGGCTTAATTGACCGCCTAAATAATAAAAGTTCCAGCAAACATACCCACCAATTTAACTCCTGTAAACCAGGATCGACAGCGCTGCGGCGATCACTTTAAACACTAGACAATCAGCAATAGGACTTCTATTATTTTCACATAAAAAATCGTTCCATTTACAACAATAATGTATAAATAACTAAACTATTCCGTACAACAGTTTATCATAAATTCATAACATTGATAACGACGCGATGCTACGTGAGTGTTACATCATTTATCAGACACACATCACAATATACCTACTAGTAGCCGTCTAATTAATATCTTTCGAGCGACGAGCGCCCAAATCAATTAGTTGGCAAAGCTTTGAATTTACAAAATAGACAAACAAAATGTTCGGAATTTTAAAATTTTCAAAGAAACATAACATAGTGTTGTGATAATAATCGCTGGCACAAATTTGTGGATGCGACACTTTTCGGTCTTGATGCGTTTTTTTCAATAGCTCAATGTGCAGTTGGTAAATTAAAATGTCACCATGTAAAATTAAAAATACAGGATCCAACTTAATATGCTGACACTTTTTTAAGAGGATGATCAGTCCATCAAACTGAACAACATCTATCCAACATCGAAATCGCGAGAAAAAAAAAAATTGGCTCCAGGTAGGTTTGCTGCTTAGTATGGAACAATAGATTTCTTTGTCGCGATTTTGATGTTGGTCCCATAGAGAAAGTTGTTCAGTTTGACGGTCTGATTATCCCCTTAAAAAGTGTCATTATATTAAAGGACCCTATATAAACAATACAGTTAACATTGTTCCTATGTGGTTTAATTGAATACTCAAAGTTAATATTTTTTTAGCAATAGAGTTTTCGACGGTGGTTCCGTCGATCGCAGTTGACATAGTATTGTACTAAATGTTCATACCATAAAATTGACCCAATACACTAATCAAACAGTAGTGGCAATACATACTCATACTGATCCACATGTGCCTATGTAAACATACGCCCACTGACGCAGTATCACATCCACCATCTCAGCCGATAGAAGACCACTACTTCAACTACTTGGCATAGGCTTCCCCAAGGACCGCCACATCGATTGGACCTGCGCTGCCCTCATCCAACTGGTTCCCGCCACCTTCACCAGATCATCGGTGCATCTTGTGCCAACCCACGCTGCGCTTTCCTTTACGTCGTCGCCACTATCAAATCTTTGGAGTTAATCAGAGAGCGTATCTGCGTGTATTCCATCGCCTTACATCGGGCGGCGTAGTAGCTAACCACGTGTGGACTCATTGTCAATACTGCTTGATTAGGATATTGTGACATATAGGCACGTCGTGATGTCATTCGCGTGCGACGAGCTATAAATTATTACTACTGCCAAATAAAATATATGGATAACTAACATCACAGCAATGATGACTGGGTACGAGTTATTAATTCAGATTGTTGTTTGTATTTCCAGTTAGTAAAGAACTTTTGATGAGATAAAAACACCTTTAGGAACCTAATTTTATCAAGCAGATTACCTACACAATTAAGATTTAGATAGGTAGAGGACTGGAGTGGTCAAAGAAATTATCAAGGCAACACTACAGGCCAGGTCCCTGTTTAATAAACGCGACAAGTGACAATTGACAATGAAAATTCAGAGTAGGTACATTGCTGAGAACATGCTAAGACACATGAAGCACTGCAATGCAAGTTTAGCGTCATTAGTAACCAGCAATGTACTCTGAATTGTCAGTTGTCACGATTATTAAACGGTCCAGCATACACCGGGCCCAAGATCGAACGGCCTGGAGAGCTGTGGCGACACAAGCGGCCAAAGATGGGCATGTCTGCTTTGTTTTTTTCTGTAAGTTCTGTTTCTATCAGCGGAGACCTGTCATTGGCTTTCTGTTAGCCATCCATACTTGTATTGTGTCAACAGCTGTTGGTCTTCCAAATAAAATAAAATAAAATAAATATAAAATAAAATGTCCCTTAACCATTTAAGGTTCCCACTGCGGCGCAAAGACCTCTGCGATTAAGGGTGAGAGATTGGGTCATAATCAACCACGCGAGTCAGAGTGGTGAATTGGTGTAGCAATCCGCACTGAGCTCGCTCGCTCTGCAAGTTAGTGGTCAACTTGCTATCAGAGATATAATAGAGTTTCTGGAGACACATTAGGATGAATCTGAACTCTAGCAAAGAATAGGTATAAGCACTGTAATTACTGAAGAGACTGAAGATTGGTTTCTTTTTGTTTATGGATTGATCAATGGATACATTGAAAAGATTACTATTAATTTTTGCCGTTACGTTAAACATTTATATTCTCATATCAGAAGGTAAAGCGGTGGTGGGTAGGTTTATGTTTACATGTAATTATAAATCTTTAAGATTATGATGCGCTACATTTCACAAGATTCCTAAAAGTCAATTAAAAATCTCGTATCGTCGTGTCACGGTCACCCGTAAGTTGACCGAAATGCTTCCGCATTCAACAATTTTTTAAATTTATTTTCACCAAAATAACCAGACGACAGCCCCGATTCCTCGGCGCTTGATTATCGAACAGTCGTCAAATGATCTTGGCAGATAATTCGGCAGCTACCTCAGTTACGCCTTTCAGATAACGGGGTATTAGTTCGCTAGTTTCCGGGGCACGATGTAATGCGGCGAGACATTCTGTCTCGTAAATTTCGTCAGTGTTTTGGCATGTGTCCACTACTCTCGTGTCGCCGACACTCGGCCGTGCAAATTGACATGCCGTACACAATCGGTCACATAGCCGTTATCTTTCTTAATTACTGGTGGATGGTGTCAGATCAGCTGATTGTCTCGCGATGTTATTTACTCGTCGCTTCTCGTTTTTCACTCTGGGTTGCGTATCTTCTAATCAGATGTACTCTTTTCACGCAGTGCAGACATACGCTAACTAACGGGCATAATCCCTTTCGGTAAGGCCAGAAACATTGCTACAATTACCAACTACCTGTTGAAGCGTGCAAGTTGTAGCAAGACCCAGGCACGTATCCAGGGAGGGGCTGGCCTTTCGCCCATAGAAACCCTATCCCATAGTCGCCTTCTACAACGCCCACGGGAAGACATTAGCTGGTCCGGGTGGTCCATTCTAAACTGGAACACAGTTGACTCATAAAGGAGATCAAAAATTAAAATTAAAATTAAATACTCATTTATTTCAGATAAAAATCCATGATTTTGTTAGTAGGTTGATTAATGGTTGGTTATGGTGGTAGGTAGGTTGGTTGTTGTTTTTGGTTGGTTGGTTGGTTGATTAAGCATGTTTTAATTCTAAATTACATAATTAAGGCAACTAGATTATAAATCACAATAGATCTATACCAAAATCTTTGGATAAGAAATCATAAAATGTACGTAATTAATTGCACATTAACGTAATACATACTGAACGAAATTGTCTTAATTCTCGATGGAGATACCAGATGTTATCAGGTGTTCACGGTTGGGAGTCAGCAACTGCTGAGGCACCGAATAGATATCCTACAGAAAAACAGCTTGATACAAGCTCAAGGTACACCCCTACATGCGCAGCGATGTTTGTACACAAACTGCCGCACATTCTGGCACGAGAGAACGTTCACTTACGGCCGGACTGTGCGCCTGTTGGGGTGTACCAGCCGCCGTGAGCTTGAATATAGAAATTTCTCTGTAGGATATCTACTCGGTGGTTGGGGTACAGTTATTAAGATGATCTTATAGTCGAAAAGGTACATACAAACTGTAAAGATAGCATGTGACTATCATCGGGGATAAAATGAAAAACCCTTTTTATTTTCCATTATGAGGATATTAATGAGAATTATGGTGGTACCCAAAGATTTGGCTTAAGGGTGTGGGGGATAGGAATTTCCTGTAGGCATACATAATTTAACCAGCTAGTGTACGGGAGGCAGGGTGCTTCAGGGAAGGGTATGCCAGTTCCAGGGGACGGGGGGGCTACTAGACCTCCCCTGCCCCCTTCCCCTTGGTTATACCCTTCCTTGAGGATATCTGAGCATTATTGTATTGTGTGAAATGAGGAAACAATTGCAAACTAATTCGTGTAACTTGTAATAATTATTATATAGGGCCCTTCTTTATATGCTGACGAACTGAAGAATTTTCTCTATGGCTCTCTATATTTCTCTTTCAACATCAAAAACGCGAAAAAAAAATCAGCCTCTCCATACAAAACTACAAACCTACTCAGGCCAAATGAAATGGGACAGCAGATTTTCTTTTCGCGTTTTCGATGTTGGTCCCGTAGAAAAAGTTGTTCAGTTTGATGGTCTGATCATCCCCTTAAAACAGTAATCCCTTTAAAACCTATTACTCAACAACATTTTATTGGGAAAGAACAAAGTTTAAGGGACGAGGGTAGTAAAAGCAAGAAGGGTAGAAATACAAAAGTTATCAGATTGACATAAGTTAGACTTGGACGAAGTCCAAAGGTGTTGCCAAACAAGCTTTATGACATCACAAAGTAGCACAGAATGGTGGTAAATGTTTCATAATTATACAGGGTCTATCTATCTATCTATAACGTCACGCCTCTTTCCCAACGGGGTAGGCAGAGACCAGAGCGCGCCATCTACTACGATCCTTACAAATCTCTTTTGCTTCATTCACATCCATACATCTCTTCATACATGCCCGTCGGTTTCGAGTACTCCGCACCTCCCCTTTTTGTAGGACGCAACTGATTTGATCAGAATACGTCCTACGAGGGCGCCCTCTGCCGACACTTCCACTCACTTTGGCTCCATATATCTCTTTCGTACATCTGCTATCACTCATCCTCTCCACATGACCAAACCAACGAAGCATACCCTTCTCTATTCTTGTCACAACATCTTCTTTCAATTTACATCGATCTCTAATCACACAATTTCTCACTCTATCTCTCAGCGTAACTCCACACATACAGGGTGTAAACTTAAATGTGTTACATACGTTATGGGGCGCTTCAGAATACCAAACCATCAAACTGAACAACTTTTACTATGGGACCAACTTCAAAATCGCGAAAGAAATATCAGCTGTTTCATACATTTGGCTATTGACATATTCTTATGGAACAGCCGCTTATATTTTCGCGATTTCGATGTTGGCTCCATAGTAAAAGTTGTTCAGTTTGATGGTCTGAAGCACCCTGTTCGATACGTAACGCATTTAATTTGTTTAATAACATCTTCATTTTTATATCTCATTCATTACTGAGGATCGTTCCCTGATCCCACCAAGTATGATATGGAACCAATATAAAAAGGCCGTCAAAGAAATGCGATTCTATGAAGCAGTTTTCTTCTAAGGGCTGCCATCGCCAAAATCACCGTCGCCGGACAAGTCATAAAAATCCCCAGACATTTAAGTAAATTCGGAAATTTTCCCCGGACAACCACGAAAATTTAAATTCAAATTTAGCTTAGGTTATTGCTGTAGAATCAAAATTTTCTCAAACTAGAGATTTCACTACAATAATAGGTATATGACCCTATAGGTCATTGCCAATCTGCAAAATGATCTGAGACCTGGACAAGCACAACAAGAGCAGATAATATATTTTACTGCAATATAATGTGGGCATTGTAATATGATCTAAAACCAGAAGCGAGCTCGAAATTTGGCCACATTATAGCGCATTTCCAGCTCAAGCCGAAATAGAAGCCTTTCTATTTATGAAATAAAAGCTAGATAACCTTACCTATGTGTATTATATAATCTGTGCCTATGTATAAAATAATCGGGGTTTCCCCCGGACACTTTTGTGACGACTCCCCGCCCGGACGCCCTTCAAACTAGGACAAATCCGGGGAAACCCGGACGGATGGCAGCCCTATCTATCACTAATGTGTAGGTTTCCTTTCCGTTTGATAAAGATCAAAGTGAGACAAACTCAGAGATAATATAGCATGTCTTGCTTCCGGAATAAGGGTATGTACACTACAGGAATACAACCGTAATCAAATTACCTACCTATTACGCTGAATAGCAGAACGTTATCATTTCCACGAATTACTGTGTCAACAATTTCTGTACAGCCTATATTCCTTTCCAATAACACTGCCTTGAAACATTTCCTCGAAAGTGCAGATTTGACAGTTTTCTGATACGTTATAGTCCTAGAGCCCACAACGGATTTGGGCCTAAACGTATAGGACAGCTGGATTCATTCTAGCTCTAAAGAACACTCCAAAGTACATCATTTAGCCTCGGTCTTACGACTCAAACCGGTCACTGAAATTTTTTACAGCGGTCAGACAATCGCGTAAAAATGGGGTCTGGGCCTAAACATATAGGAATCAAACTGAATGCATTTTAAGAAAGGGACTACTTAGGACAACACATCTGCATATTTACTTTTTCTCAAATCGGTCACCGTTCGAAATCAGACCGGGGTTGAAAATCGAAAAAATTGGGTCCTGGGCCTAAACATATAGGAATTGTGAAATCAACTTGGATCGATAGAACACACTTTCCCCGTCACGGAAAACCCGGTCTTACAAGGCGGATAGGTCACCTTTCCAGAATCAGACCACTTTTATAAGATACCAAAAATGTATTGTAACATTTTTCATGAACAATTTGGCGAACTGTTGGTTAAGCGATACTTGTAAAGTTTGTAAAATCTAGTTCAAAGACATATTTATGATAAATTATGAACTAGGAAGACCATTAAAATTACAATAATTATTGCAATTAAAATAGAAACAAACAGATATCTCGACAACTGTTAGCGATAGAAAAAATTTGTCGACGGTAAAATTGTAGAGAATTTTATGTTCTACAAGTTTGTGCTCGATTTTATCACGATTTGATGCATTGGAAACGTGATATTTGTAAACACTAAATAATTAAAATAATAACAGACAAATATCTCAACAACGGTTGACGATAGAAAAAAAATGTTCAACTTAAAATGGTAGATTATGTTATTTTCTACGAGTTTTGTTTAAGCTATGTTCACGATTTGATGCATTGGAAACGAGATATTTGCAAAAACTAATTAATTAAATAAAAACAAACAGATATCTCGACAAAGGCTGATGATAGAGCAAATTTGTCCAGAATAAAATTCTAGCAAATAAAATTATCTACAAATTGTGTAATGACTTGGTTCGCCATTTGATCCATAGGAAAAGAAATATTAGCAAAAACTATTTAATTAAAATAATAATAAATTGATATCTCTACAACGGTTAGTGACATAAAAAAATTGTCAAAAACAAAATTGTAGAAAATTTAATGTTCTACATATTTGTAATAGATTTTATTACGATTTGATGTATTCGTAACAAGATATTCGCAAAAACTAGATAATTAAAATAATAACAGACAAATATCTCAACAACCGTTGACGATAGAAAAAAAAATGTTCAAACTAAAATTGTAGATAACGTTATGTTCTACGAGTTTTGTTTTACCATGTTTACAATTAGAAGCATAGGAAACGAGATATTCGCAAAAACTAATTTATTAAATAAAAACCAACATTTATCTCAATAAAGGCTAAAGATTGAGCAAATAATTTTATAGAGAGATAAGAGAGATAATTTTATTTGCTACAACAACAATTTTAAGTGAACAACCTCTTTCAAAAAGACTTTTTGCGATTTAAGTCGTCAAAATAAGTTTTTGCAAATATCTCGATTCCTACGTACCAAATGGCGAACAAAGTCATTATACAAATTGTAGATAATTTTATTTGCTACAATTTTACTCTTGACAAATTTGCACTATCATCTTCCTTTGTCGAGATAACCGTTTTTTTTATTTAATTAATTAGTTTTTGCGAATATCTCGTTTCCTATGCATCTAATTGTAAACATGGTAAAACAAAACTCGTAGAACATAACGTTATCTACAATTTTAGTTTGAACATTTTTTTTTCTATCGTCAACGGTTGTTGAGATATTTGTCTGTTATTATTTTAATTATCCAGTTTTCGTGAATATCTTGTTACCAATACATCAAATCGTAATAAAATCTATTACAAATATGTAGAACATTAAATTTTCTACAATTTTGTTTATGACAATTTTTTTATGTCACTAACCGTTGTAGAGATATCAATTTATTATTATTTTAATTAAATAGTTTTTGCTAATATTTCTTTTCCTATGGATCAAATGGCGAACCAAGTCATTACACAATTTGTAGATAATTTTATTTGCTAGAATTTTATTCTGGACAAATTTGCTCTATCATCAGCCTTTGTCGAGATATCTGTTTGTTTTTATTTAATTAATTAGTTTTTGCAAATATCTCGTTTCCAATGCATCAAATCGTGAACATAGCTTAAACAAAACTCGTAGAAAATAACATAATCTACCATTTTAAGTTGAACATTTTTTTTCTATCGTCAACCGTTGTTGAGATATTTGTCTGTTATTATTTTAATTATTTAGTGTTTACAAATATCACGTTTCCAATGCATCAAATCGTGATAAAATCGAGCACAAACTTGTAGAACATAAAATTCTCTACAATTTTACCGTCGACAAATTTTTTCTATCGCTAACAGTTGTCGAGATATCTGTTTGTTTCTATTTTAATTGCAATAATTATTGTAATTTTAATGGTCTTCCTAGTTCATAATTTATCATAAATATGTCTTTGAACTAGATTTTACAAACTTTACAAGTATCGCTTAACCAACAGTTCGCCAAATTGTTCATGAAAAATGTTACAATACATTTTTGGTATCTTATAAAAGTGGTCTGATTCTGGAAAGGTGACCTATCCGCCTTGTAAGACCGGGTTTTCCGTGACGGGGAAAGTGTGTTCTATCGATCCAAGTTGATTTCACAATTCCTATATGTTTAGGCCCAGGACCCAATTTTTTCGATTTTCAACCCCGGTCTGATTTCGAACGGTGACCGATTTGAGAAAAAGTAAATATGCAGATGTGTTGTCCTAAGTAGTCCCTTTCTTAAAATGCATTCAGTTTGATTCCTATATGTTTAGGCCCAGACCCCATTTTTTCGCGATTGTCTGACCGCTGTAAAAAATTTCCGTGACCGGTTTGAGTCGTAAGACCGAGGCTAAATGATGTACTTTGGAGTGTTCTTTAGAGCTAGAATGAATCCAGCTGTCCTATACGTTTAGGCCCAAATCCGTTGTGGGCTCTATGACTATTACACACATTAGCAAACTGTCGAACTTACACAGCACATTACTGATTTGTGAAGTAATTAAGATTTTATGTCTATGAGGATTTTGTAAGTACATTCTTAAGTGTTATTTAGTTAGCAGCCAACTAGCGCCACTCCGAATTTTAATTGATTTTCTTTCAATTAAGTTGCTTTTTAAAAATGCAAGTTGCTCTCGTCAAAACTCTTATTCCCATGTCTTTGATATGAAAATGGCTTGCTACATGGGACTTCATGCTTTGAATGACTATTGCTCAATCTGTTAATTGCACTAATTAAATTCGTATTAAGGCCTTGAATCGATTTCTAACGTTTTCTTCAGATAACGGATCGGCCTACTGCCATCCGTAAATACTGTGAACCATGGAACATTGAAAACAAGAGTACAGATTTCATTCCAAAGTCCCTTCACAATATTCTTAAGGACACGTTATATGTTTGAAAATAAACCGTAGTTCGTGAGACTTTGTATGTTGATAACATTATCTAAACTTAATTCTCCTTGACACAACTCTCTTTTCTTTGTTATAAGTACGAAACTGACCTGATTCATGCGTAATATAAGGGTCATAAACACAAAAGGAAAGGGAAGAGAAGAGAGCGGACCAAAGTTTGCAAACATTTACAAAATTATTAAATATATCAATATAATTATACGAATATCTCGTGAAACACGTTTCTTACATACCATATGACAGGCTAAAAGAATATTTTGAAGGGACAACGAAATTAACTGTATCAATTAGGTAATATAAACAAAACATTGAGTGCGCATTAATTTTCGTTATACTTATAGGTAATCTTGCTGCATTTACTTCATATCTGGAAATTCCGAAATTGTTATACTTACCTAGTACAAGTACACCTATTATGTCATATCCTACTAATTTTGTAATTGTAATAACTAATTTTTAATTTCTTTCTTTCAATGTTTGCGACGGACGATGTTTGGATATTTGTGGCTCAATCACCGCTTATAAATGGATAAAATGTTCTGAATTAACACATAGAACAACTCAACGCAGACGAAGCTAGTAAGTTATATAATATAATTAGCTTTGAAATCAAACTTATAACAGACTACCTGTCTTGCGTGGGTCGAGGATCAATCTTAATTAACACGAAATTATCAGTAAATGGTTACCATTGGTTACATCAATATTTAATTTATGCCAGCAGTTCCGATCGCTTAGATTGCAAAGTACTTCTTACTATTATGTATCTCTTAGTCGGTACGCCACGCCACGGGCCATAGCCCGTTTTGAAGACTTCCATGGGTACAGATCCACAACACGTCCAAAATGTTGATTAAGATGCACCGAACATTATTAGGCAATGCAATCAAAGGTCAAACAAAGGGAAACCAAAATTAGTATTGCTTTACCTTTGGAGTGGAAAATTTGGGTTTATAAAAATGTTTATAAACAAAACTCCAACACTGGCAACATATGACGTTTTAGCAGGCGTTTGACGTTACAGAGGGCCTACCATGAGTTTTCCCTGTACTTTACTACTGTAGTTACGTCGCCAATTCGTATGACAGAAATTAGTTCTCAACGTAACCACTAGGAGCGCTGTACGAAATTCAATACAAAATTGGTGACGTTACTACAGTAGTAAGTACGGTGAAAACTCATGGTAGACCTACTATGATCAGAGTTGAGTTTCATTTATTAATACGGACTCAAGTTAACGATCACCTGCCGTTTCAAAACCTCACGCTTCACCAATCAACGTCCAAGCAGAGTAACAGAATCTGACCAAGGAGAGGAAGAGCAAAGAAAAGATGGTTTGGATTGTGTGCAATCTTGCATGTGTGCGAAAGGGGTGAGCACTGAAATGGAGGCAAATTACAGACATGAATGTAAGATGATATCATACGCCGACCCCAAATAAAGGGATAAGGGCAGGAGAATCAAGATCTTAGACGTTATCCCCCTCATTGCAGGTCATAGGAGATTGATTGTTTTCTCCGCGATCTTAAAGCAGCACTTTACAGCCAATATAAAGTGAAGATAAAGAGAGTAATAAAACCTTGACAACATTGTAATGCGTAATACTTGGTGCCGCAAGGGGCTTGTTACAAAGTCTGCTGCATTTTTTATTACTTTTGCAGCATGATGATGATTAAATACTACGCGATTTATTAATAACTTTCAAAATTTTCATGGGAAGGTAAGGTAGTTCAGATAATCAAACTGAACAACTTTTATTCTACGGTTTAATACATTTGAATCGAGTTAACTGCTGATTCTTTTTCGATATCTGATTTACTCCCATAGTAAAAATTCACCAGTTTGATGGATTGAAACACTTGGAAACATACACACACATATGTGTAATTAATATTGAACATTAGCCCCTTACTGCATAGCATGCCATATCGGGCATCAACGGTTTTTGATACATCATTTAAAATGAGAGGCAAATTTGCTATGCAGTAAGGGGTTAAGAAAAGGATTAAAAAGTGAAAAAATCACCCAGCATAAGAACGAGTAGTAGGCAGTTATGGTGTAAGAACGGACACGCAAAACATTTTACTTTAAAGAACTGGATTCTACACGAGCGAAGCCGCGCCCAAAAACTAGAATGCATGAGAACTGCGACTGTACCATTATTATAAACTAGTGTTTTCCCGCGACTTCGTCCGCACAAATTATATACCAGATTTTAAGTCAGATCAAAAGCTATCATACAAAAAAAGTTTCATCAAAATCGGTTCAGTAGTTTTTGCGTGATGCGCGAACAAACAAACAAACTAACAATTTTGTCAATAGATGGCGCTGCACGTTTTTAAATCGCGCTTTCGAATGTTATTTGAATTTACATGAAGAGAACCGCTACTTTTTTATTCCTCATGATTTTACGGTTTTATAATAGTTAAGATTAATAATTAATAATAATACAGGGTCCAACTTAATATGCTGACACTTTTTTAAGAGGATGATCAGACCATCAAACTGAACAACTTTCACTATGGCACCAAAATCTGCTGTCCCATACATTTGGCTCGAGTAGGTTTGCAGTTTAGTATGGAGCAGCAGATTTTTTTCGCGATTTCGATGTTGGTGCCATAGAGAAAGTTGTTCAGTTTGACGGTCTAATCATCCCCTTAAAAAAGTGTCAGCATATTAAGAAGGACCCTACATGAGGTCATTAATAAAGTTTATAGTAAAGAAGGTACTACTAGCGTAAATAAACTAAATTATTTAGAAAAACAAAAAACCCGACTGCATAAAAAACTATTAACTGAAAAGATAAAAACAAGCTCCTTAAATCAGCTATAATAACTTTGCTTGAGCAAATTAATACAATTTGAATGTTATTCCTTATTAGGTAGGTATCGCAAACGGGGACAAAGAAAAATGACCTATTTGTTGGTTATTGGTTTGTCTGCAATACCTACCTAATAAGTAATAACATTCAAATTGTATTAATTTGCTCAAGCAAAGTTATTATAGCTGATTTAAGGAGCTTGTTTTTATCTTTTCAGTTAATAGTTTTTTATGCAGTCGGGTTTTTTGTTTTTCTAAATAATTTAGTTTATTTCATACTTTTTAGTCTTGTGTCAAAATGGTTGCATAAAAATACTATAAAATATATATAATTGGAATCTGCTCTTCACCAGCTTTCATTTGATACCCATATTGTATTTTTTTACGAAAAAAATTTTATTCTCCCCCCTCTCTTTTTTAATTCGCATACGCCACATTAAAATAATGTACCCTATGACACTCTCACGATTTTTACGAATCTAACGACACCTCCTATGTTAAAATCCATCAAGCCGTTTAGGCTGTAGGGCGTGCCAAAGAAATAAACATACATACATACATACGCTCGAAAAACATAACCCTCCTTCTGTCGCAGTCGGGTAAAAAAAAAGAAATTCCATTCTAACTATCCAACAGTTATTTTACTAGGTATCCTAGCATTGTCTACTAGCCTTGCGCGGCTGCGGCGGCGATACAACGCGTGTATGGCGTACATTGTAGTATTCAGTACTTCAATCTGAAAGCGATAAGCAAGGACATTTCAATCTGAATGGCTTTTGTTTGTGTCCATTAAGCGTATGTTACTTTTAATGTTTCTCCTGACAGATTTCTGTTTCTTTTTTCTGTTTTTTCGTTTTTTTTTTTTTTTTTTTTTAATTTTAACGCTTGCATACATATCATATATGCTCACGACTATATTCCCCGAGGGGGTAGTCAGAGATATTCTGAAACCTCAGAACATCCACGTTTCACCAGAAGTACCGAAACTGTGTCTAGTGTGACGGGGGGTGAGCCCGTCGCCACCTATAATGGACAGTGGGTACAATACACGCCTCGAAATTGAAACATGCAGGTTTCCTCACGATGTTTTCCTTCACCGAAAAGCCAGTTGTGTAACAAATCGTGCATAAATATTGGTACGAGTCGGCTTGGACGGGGATCGAACAATCGCCTCCTGCAAGGTTACTCGACACTGGACCACCACGGCATTTGTTGCCACGCTTGCCCGCGATTTTGTTATTAAGGCACCCTAATATTATTTAGGGGGAATAGCCCCAATAACATAGCCCTGGGCTATTGCAAGCCGAAGCTGTGGCGGAGGCTTAGAACACTGCGGCCATTACTGGTTTATTGTGTTCGCCCCATGCTCGCCAATATTTTTACATGTACCTCCGAACTTGTTTTTTTTTAGTTCTCGGGTATGCTGGTTCCTCACTTAGTGGTACAGGCCGGGAATCGAACTGCCGTATCGTGATTGAGTCGCAAGCTGTCTTCCGAATGGGCTATCACCCATCTCATACATAATATTATAAATGTGTTTGTTTGTCTACTGCAAAACCGGTTTAAGTTTGTAACGTCAGTTTGCTGTATGAATTGATAGACTAGGTACTTTTCATCCCGTAAACGCGAAAATTTTTACGAGAACGAATCAGAGAACAAATGTATTTTTTAAATGATTAGATATAATCCCTTTCGAAATTTTCCTTGAGGAAATCGTTTGAAGCATCAGCCGAATTACAAAAAGTAAGAAAAACGTCACGTCATCAAAATGTTCCGCGAATATGAAGCACAACGACTGCGATATTCTTAAATGAGGAAGATCTAATGGAATCTAAACGATGAAATACTACCCCTAAAGACTTAAGACAATATGGAAAGCCTCATCTCGCATTACGCAGCGGGAGGTCGTTCTCCAATCCAAACTAAAAGGAAACAATTTGAACCTTTTTTAGACTAAGGTAAAGCGGTTGAGTTGTTCGACTAAAGTCGGACATTTGGAAATCACTAAAACTTTGCAAATGTACTTGATAAGTGGATGATCCACATTAGCTTATTAGGTGAAGTTATAGCAGAATCCTACCCAGAAACAAGTGAATATAGTAGAAAGTATAGCTCTCGCATAACGCAGCAGGAGGTAATTGTATTGACGTCACAGTCGGGACGGGACGGGAGCAGCGCCAGGGCATCTCCCGTGGCCCGGGGTCAGGGTCGGGCCATCGGGATCGATGCGCCCTTGGCCCTTTTCCACGCTTCCGCCTCTCAATATCTGCTCGACCTGGACTTGTTGAAATATACGCGTGGATTTGAAAACGTGTGTCTGCTTTGTATTTAGTAGTAAAAAAGTAAGCCTCATGAAAAAGTATTTGAATTTGACGTTGGTGGTTTAAAATAGAAAACGGACAGGCCTAGTAAATGTGTCCAAACATGACATATAGTATTAAATACTATAATTCTTCAAAACTACGAAGGATCACTAAATCATTTTGACAACAAAATCTGCTCCCTTTCCATTGAAACGTAACTGAACTTTTATTTTAGACTAGTGTTTTCCCGCGACTTCGTTCGCACAAATTATATACCAGATTTTATGTCAGATCATAAGCTATTAAACAAAAAAAAGTTTCATCAAAATCGGTTCAGTAGTTTTTGCGTGATGCGCGAACAAATTGTCAATAGATGGCGCTACACGTCATTTAAATCGCGCTATCGAGTGTTATTTAAGTTTATATGAAGTGAACCGATACATTTTTATTCCTCACGGATACATTTTTTCGTTACGGACTATTTATGAAAATGTGAGTTATCGACACTTCCATGAATTTCACATTTCTTCCAACATTCTGCTATGTCCTCTCAATAATTTATAAAAGATTCATGTTATGCAAAAAACATAGAAGAGAAAAGTAAAATGTACGAATTATTCAAACAGTTTCCCAACTGTTGCGCGACTAAGTGGATTGAACCGATTTGTACCAGTTTCCACAACCTCCCGTAACTGAAACTTATCAATTTACTAACTAGTTCTTGGCAAAGAATGAAGCCAAAACAACAACTCGTAACTTACCCTACCCTAGCTCATTAACTAAAAAGGAATTTCTTCCAAATTTAAACAAAATGTCAGAGTTGCGCCAGATTTTGGAGTTCACAATAACCTGCAGCGTTGGACATTTGCCAGCCAGACGACGATTAGGGTTCCTTATTGTCTACAACCTACAAATTTCGCATTGACGTCTAGGTATACAAGACAACGAGGTCTCTATTTCCTGGAAGAAGCAATACCTACGTTAAAGTATTAACATTTTAAAACCCTATTGCTATGAATATTACAATCTCATGAAGCAATAAAAGCTTAGCTCTATGGGACCAACGTCGAAATCACGAAAAGAAATTCATCTGTCCCATACATTTGGGTCGAGTTTTGTATCGAACAGCTGAGTTTTGTTCGCAATTTCGACGTTGGTCCCATAGAGAAAAAGGTTCAGTGTTATGGTCCCTTAAAAACCATCGGCATATTAAGAAGGATCCCATATATGGTATTTGATAAGTTATAGACTTGTATAATCAAAAGTTTGTTTTTAATTTGGTTGGCAAACCTTCCAGATGTCAGGATAAAGTTGACAAAGATAGAAAAGAAAGCCTTATTTCTATTTAAGGAAGCTTTACTGAGCGTTAGCCTACTGTTGCTTCTGTGTACCCGGGATCAACAACAAAGTCCATTTGATACACTAGAATCCTAGCGAACCCGGGGGATTACTGTATACTGCCTTGGAACTCGGTACGAATTTAATCAAAAGAATATAAAGGGTAAGGAAGAATAAGTGCCCGGCTTCCCACTTGCCAGTACAAAGGATAGGAGAGTGCGCATCAAACATCTTGCTCGCTTTGAAGTTGCCTGAATGCACACTCCACCAACAGTACCACCCGCACTGCCTCTCGGTGTTCATCACCGCGTACTTTATAGCATCCGACAAGTTACTTGCTATATTCAGTAAATAAATCCAGCAATATTAGCGTAATGGACATACAAATCGATCGCTATAATATGATCGGAATTAAGCATAAGCATATGCTCACGACTATATTTCCCGAGGGGGTAGTCGGAGATATTCTGAAACTTCAGAACATACACGTTTCACTATTAGTTCCGAAACTCTGTCCAGTGGGACAGGGACTGAGGCACTCGCCACTTATAATGGAGTGGGTGGGTACAATACATGCCATGAAATTGAAGCATGCAGGTTTCCTCCCGATGTTTTCCTTCTGATCCTCACGATGATCGGAATTCATGCATTGCAAACAACTTTAAACCTTCTTGGATTGAACTTTCGAGCCAAATGTGGCAAGGGACACGTAAGTCTGCAAAAAGTTGTTTGTGTCATAAAAGACTGTCACCTCGCTCGCTCATTGCATCCGTCTATTACGAGTACAACGGGATAAACTAAGTAACAAATCGTATCCCAAATTAGCAAAATGAGTGCAGTGAAGCGCATGCAATGACGCCCCGCTGAAAAGAATGACTCGCGCTAAATATTCAGCTATTTACAACCCACAACTTGAGCGTAACGATGCTGCTAGACGAAAATAGCGCGGACGTGATTCATTGATAAATTGAAGTAAGACATTATTTTAGCGATATGATCCATGAAAATAAGTGGAAATAGGTGGACGAATTACGTGTTTATTGCAATGCATTGCAGTGAAGAATGCGATTTGGCTCCCTTTTCATGAATCGAAAGTTTTAAATAACTGACAACCAGACCAGACATGGGCCCAGTTTGAAGCCATGCGTACCTCCGGTGAAAAACCTTGTCGAGAACAAGCAGACTTATACCTGTCCACCAAATCTAAGTGAGGAAGAAACTGATCGTCTACCAAAAGGATGACTTAAGTTTCCTTGCTCGTGGACAGTCAGCCTTATTATTAAAGTCGAATTCACGTCGCCAGTGGTAACAGCTGTTGCAAGTTATAACTTTGTTAATTCTACCTTCATCAACCCAACCCTTGGAAGGATAGGACCAGTGGAATATTACGTAGTATGACGCAAGAAAATTGGGACCTGCATAATCCTATACCCTTCTCGGCTTTCTCATATCTCCTCTCATTCATTTATCTGTATGTTTTAGTTTACTACAATTTTTACAAGTAAATTATTTCTTCTTCTGTCGAATCGATTGTATACTCGTATCATTTAGCTCGACTTGCCGTCGCGGTGAGATTTGCCAATCAATATGAGAGGTTTGCCGTATGCCCAGATTGCGCCGGACATATCGGGAGTTCAGCACTCTTTAGTTTTATTAAGCGTCGTCGTATCACACAAGCTTTTTTTGAGCGATATCATAGCGACATTTACTTTCGCTTTGGGCGCCGAAACCACTTGTTAGTTATCAATTATCTTCAAGCTAGCTAACAGTAGCTGTGACTACAAGCTAGATAACAGTCATGATGATGATGATATTATGAGGACGATAAGGACTGCCCTTTGTACCCCTTTAAGATTTTTGTGTGTGCATAAAATAATGTTTATGATATGTATAACATATTACCGATGTATTGTATTGTATGTATTTTATTTCTGAGGCACGACCAAGTTATTGCATAAGACTGTGCTTTTGCAGTTGACTGTAAAACCAAAACAGGTTTTTAAATAAACAAACAAATTAGCCGGACTGCAAGTCGTTTCGTAACTTAATGTACCTTGAACATAGCCATTTGTAACTTTATCCGCTTTTTGGTTCCATTAGGTTGAATTTACTTGAACTATCATCGAGGTAATAAATTGATATTAGGTGCAAAGTTTACAGGTCTATAATTCTTTATGCCACTGCGGTAGGTGGCCTACAAAAATACTGCAGTGACCTTATCTATCTTATTCTATGTTGGGACCACATAATAGGAGGAGACCACATTACCTGGAGCGTAATTCATGGAATAGAATTTATTTGTTCCTAAATTCACCAAGGGGTTGCTTTTGGCATAATCCCACGAAAACGCCTGTTTACTCTTCCCTTGAAGATATCAGTTTGGGATATTTCAATTTGACCTTCCTTAGCGGTTCATGCAATTACTTTCTCAACTATAAACCTTTAAAAGGTTATGTTGACTTAGGACTTGAGGGTAAAATAGAAAATCGTTAAATGTAACTCCCACACCGCGTAAAGGTCACATCTCTTAGTATTAACCAATAATACAGACACGCAAAATAAAATACGTCTTTCTTGTACAAATATTGTGCCTCACGAAGTCGGGTTAGCCAAAGTAAAGTGAATCATATAGCCATTAGCGTAGTGACGTGTACACCCGCCTTCGTGAGACGTAATATTTGAACCGACAGGCTTTCAGTCGACTAAATTATTCTAAGGGGCGGTCTGGCGTCAATAGGGTAGTTGGCTTCACTGAATATTGCGATAATACACTTAATATTCCACATATTTTTTCTAGAATTATTAGAAATGAAAACCGATGTGGCCTGCTTTCTGGACCGACGAAATATAGGGTCCTTCTTAATATGCTGACACTTTTTTAAGAGGATGATCAGACCATCAAACTGAACCACTTTCTCTATGGCACCAACATCGAAATCGTGAAAAAAAAATCCACTGCTCCATACAAAACTGCAAACCTACTCGAGCCAAAATGTATGGGACAGCTGATTTTTTTTTTCGCGATTTCGATGTTGGTCCCATAGAGAACGTTGTTCAGTTTGACGGTCTGATCATCCCCTTAAAAAAGTGTCAGCATATTAAGTTGGACCCTGTATATGAATTCAAAGGCAACACGAAACAAGAGCTGCTCTAAAAGTACTATAACTATCTATCAAACTCACGCTGAAAGCAACTAACTCTACTTCTCTATCTCTGGTGATAGTAGTCGTTACATAAAAACCACATCAGAGGCCGTAAGGCAGTTTGAATAAACTCTGACACCAGGGATTGCTACCCACACGATAAGAAGAACTCTATTTCTGGCCTTGTGTTTCTGAGATTTCGCATTTCTGGCATTTGCATATTCGATATTTTACGAAATAGTCCAGCGATCTGGAATTTGGTGAGCAAAAATTGTGATAGAACTCAATTATATGAAGTCGGTGCAATTTCCCTCCAAATCTATTAGCCGTCATATCAGTGAGTTAGTCATTCTTTTCTTCTATAACATCGTCTTTCACACAATCCCTCCATCTTTTTTGGTCAGTCTCTGTTTTCCTTCTAAAGTTGCGGCTGCACTATATCAACGCATTTTTAAGTTCCTGTCCTGTCTTGTCCTTCGCTTCTTGGCGATAAGACCTATTTATTTCGTACCTGTTGTTTTTTTCTGTATTTTACTGTTTATATTTTGGTGTAAAATAAAGTATATTTGATTGATTGATTGATTCTTCCTCGTTCACTTATGGACCAATCGCGTTTATCTGTCTGCCGGTAATCGTAACCGATTTCAATTAAATTAGCTAGAAACGAAGTTTACTTTTTAACACTTTCGCTGCTGACGACCTACGGCGTAGGTCGGCGACAAATGGGCCGCAGTGCTAAAGAACCCACGTAACGAGTCAGTTATATCACATTTCGGCTATGCTTATGACTTACCCCGCGAGTCACCGACAACCTTACGCCGGTGCGGGTGACCCACGAGACGAGCCAGTTTATCGTTTCACGGTTACGACTGTGCGCACGACATACGAGGGGGGACAAGCTTCGCCTGTGCTCATGACCTACAGCGTGAGTCACTCAAATGCTTATGACTTACCCCGCGAGTCACCGACAACCTGACGCCTGTGCGGGCCGACCCACGAGGTGGGCCATTTTGGTCGCTTTATGTTACTACTGTGCGCACGTCCTACGAGGGGCGTCAGTTTTAGCTAGCACTGCGCGAGAATCATGATTTTGAGCTTAGCAGCGAAGTTTTTTGAAACCGATACTTACGCCGCTGATGAAACGAGAACTGTATTGCTTCAGAGTGGATTATTTTTTATCTTTCTAGATTATTTTCATTATATAGGGTCCAACTTAATATGCTGACACTTTTTTAAGAGGATGATCAGACCGACAAACTGAACAACTTTTTCTATGGGACCAACGTCGAAAACGCGAAAAAAAAACAGGCCCTCCATACAAAACTGGAAACCTACTCGAGCCAAATGTATGGGACAGCTGATTTTTTTTTCGCGATTTCGATGTTGGTCCCATAGAGAAAGTTGTTCAGTTTGATGGTCTGATCATCCTCTTAAAAAAGTGTCAGCATATTAAGTTGGACCCTGTATAAAACATAGGTTTTAAAAACTCAAGTTGATTCCCAACTACCCTATTCAATTCCACGCTGCGAACAAAGTAGGTACACTAATTACGTAATTGATAGACATGGCGTCATTGTAGTCTGTTTTTAGAGTACCTACATTCCAGTTTTATGTGTTAGCTGTTGCCCGTGACTTCGTCTGGATTAATAGACTAGTAATGTTTCCTGCGTGTTTACGGTTGTCGGTGTGATCGGAAGATTTGTGTAGGGAAGCACGCGCTTCACACTTGAAACAGTGCACGTCTTTTTATTAAGCCTGTATCAGGCTACGGCCTACTAAAGGTCAAGGGTATATTACCGTTTGCGCTCTCCATACAAACGAAGTCTGGTGATATTTTCAATACTATCCAATTAAAGTCAATGAAAATTTTCAGAAACAATCTAGTAACTAATTTCTAAATAATTATTTTCTAGATTTTAATGTTTGTATGAAGTCAGATTTTCGTTAAAATGTATAGTTTTAATGTTACAATGCCTCAAAGATTTCCATACAAATCTTAAATTAATCCTACCATTAAAACTGTATATTTTATCGAAAATCTGACTTCATACAAACATAGATATTGGTAGAATTTCATTGAGTTTAATTTGATAGTATTGAAAATATCACCAGACTTCGTTTGTACGCAGCGCGCATTTGGGCTCTCGGAATAAACTTCTCTTTAACTTATAGAAAGGGACACAGCAATGAAACGGGTGCCTTTACTGTTTTCTTAAATCTTCTTGTATAGCGAGCGTAACCGAATTAGACAATTTAATCAGCATTTTTAGTGTTATCTCCGCATACAACTGGACAGATTTTTATTAAACTGAGCGGAAAGATCTAAAGAAGCCGTCTTTTCAAAATCTGCCTTATAAATTAAATATTTGAAGAAGCTGATAGTTTTAAATTTCTACTTTTTAAATCTATCAGACCTACTTATGGACATAGTATTTAATTATGATATTTTATAACTGCCTTCTAATTCTAAATAATTATGCTGACGGTTTTTAAATGGATGATTAGACCATCAAACTGAACAACTTTTTCTATGGGACTAACATCGAAATCGGGAAAAAATCTGCTGCTATCGAGTTTCATATGGAACAGCATTTTTTTTGCGGTTTCGATGTAAGTTTTAGAAATACAGTTGTTCAGTTTGACGGTCTTCTATCTAATCTAAACTATTATAAAACGGTAACTGAAGTGTTTCTGTACATTGAAGATATTTACAAAAAAAATATTACGATATGGTTTTTAGGTATCCCTGACTCGAAATCAACCTTTTTTAGAAATTTTGTCTGTCTGTTTGTTTGTGTATTTGTTTGTTTGTTTGTTCGAGCATCACGCAAAATCTACTGAAATGATTTTGATGAAACTTTTTTTGTTTGATAGCTTATTATCTGACTTAAAATCTGGTTTATAATTTGTGCGGACGAAGTCGCGGGAAAACACTAGAAGAAGCTATATCATATTTATAAAACCGTTCGCATGTTAAAAAACATTTGCGTTGCACAAAATATACTCCAGTTTCATTTTATTAGCGTAAGACATAATTATTATATTCACTCAACCGAGTGTTAAGTCAATTACACGAAAATATACCCTATTTCTTACTAGATACCATTTGTTTTTACTGCCTCCGTGGTCTAATGGTTAGAGCATTGGGCTCTTGACACGGAGGTCGTGGGTTCGATTCCCACGGGGGGCACCTAGTGAAATGTCACTTTGTGCGTTTTTCCCCAGTTGGTTAGGACATTGCAGGCTGAATCACCTGATTGTCTGAAAAGAAAGTAGATTCCGTGCTTCGGATGGCACGTTAAGCTGTTGGTCCCGGCTACTATCACTGGTGGTAGTAGTCGTTACATAAAAACCACGTCAGAGGCCGTAAGGCGGTTTGAATAAACTCTGACACCAGGGCTTTGCAGCCCCCTCGATAAGAAGATTTGTTTTTAACTTAACAAATAATAACATGACAGATAAATTAATTTGATTTCTTTGTGAGTTGAAATAAGGTTTGCTATCGTAAAGTTGTCCAGATATTTATGAACACTTAACATGCCTAGATACTTTTGATGCTGACTGTACTTCTCTAATATTATAATAATATTTGACTGTGTTAATGAGACTGTTAATGTTACATTATTACAACTCCTCGGTCGGATCTCACGAAACTAAACGAGTAGTAACGGGTAAAACAGTTTGATTCTTCCGGATAAAACTGCATTTTGAACGTAACTGTAACGAACGAAGTTTGTTTTAACGTTTATTTATAATAACAGTTTTATGCCACGAAATTGTAGCCTTCGGAGCTTGAAAAAAACTACAATGCTTTGTACAATTTGACTTGGTCATATTGAATTCGCGGTTTAGTTGGGCACTGGCTTGTTAAGAGGATATACCCGCTAGCGCGCTCCATACAAACTAAGTTTAATTTCATTTTGGATATTAACCAATTACAGTCAATGGAATTTTTTTAACAATCTAGAAACCAATATCTTTGTCCGTACCAATTTAGAAACCAATACCTTATCAGATTTCCGTTAAACTATTTAATTTCAATGGTAGGATTAATTTATGATTTGTATGGAGATCATTGAGTCACTGTTACTTTTAACGAAAAACATATACTTAAATTTTAACGAAAATCTATCAAACTATAGACACAGGTATTAGTAGTAGTAGGTATTAGTTTCTAGTCTAAAATTAAACATTGTTACAGGTTGCTATGTTTTGGTTTCAATTTCAATTTATTTATTTGTGAATCACAGGTTATAAAGATGTTACAAAATTTTTGGTTCCTTTGTGTTCCACCAGAAGGCATACAAAAGTTTTACAAGTAGAGACATTTACAATAAACAAGTATCATAATCAAACTTAACGAAATATAGATTGGCATTAGTATCTCACATAATAAATTAGAAGTAAAATACAATTAAAACTTTAAGATTTCACCAAATAATACACTACAAATTGATTAAAAACTAAATTGAACGATGTCATATTATTAAATTAAATTCCAAAATATAAATAACAATCTAGATTAAGTATCAAAATAAATATTAATCAAATAATACACAACTATATAAAGCTTGAGATCACGTAATACATTATAGATTTAGATACATAATTACATTGGTTTGGTTTATAATTACCGCGTAACTCTCAAAAACTGTATTAGTTCCTAGATCGTGTGCAAACCATTACATTGTTAATATTCCAAATAAATTAAACTTATGGAACGCGCTAGCGGGTATAGCCTCTTAATAAACGAGTTGCTAGACGCTTACCCGTACTAAGGGCGCTTGAATAGCTCTCTACGGAAGACTTGAAGGCCACAAAGTGCTTTACAGACATAATTTATTAAGAAGCAACTGTTTGACACTCTTGCCCCTTCCTGTGTATCTATGGCCGTTTTACCCTTCTACCCGAGTCAGCAGTCATCCTCATTCACGAGTAGGCTTGTAGTCAACTGTGACACAGACTTTATAGTACAAGAGATAAGCGTACTTTTGGTAACCATCAGCTGCAAGGCTGATTCAGTGTTCATAGGATGTAAGCGAACAGTACAAGTTAAGCACAGTATAATAAATAGTATCTACAGGTTGATATCGACATGATTCGAAAAAAATATTTAGGGGTGACAGACCATCAAACTGAAAAAATGTTACAATTAAAGAAAACCTAAAATTGAATAAAATCTGATTTTCATACATCAGAGTCGAGCAGGCAGTTTAGTATGGAACAGCAGATTTTATTTGCTATCAACTTTCCTACAGAAAAAGTTGTTCAGTTTGACGGTTTGAACCACCCGTAAAAATTTGTCGAATAATTTTAATTACACCCTGTAGTACTTACTTACATACGGTACGGATATTCCCTGGCCCCACCAATTTTAACCTCACCCCCGCTTGGGAAGAAGCGTGGCGGAAAATGTAGGCAATGGCTACTTTGATCTAAAGGCAATGACTTATTTCTGTCTCGCTCGCACTCACTCTGAATCCCACAAGGCTGCAAGGTTGCGTTTCCACCAGAGATGTGCGAGATAGCGAGGCGGTGAGCGAGGGAAAAATCAGCCAATGGGAGTGCTTCAATTTCCCAATGACGTGATCGAGCGAGCTCGCTATTGGCGGATTGTTTCCTCGCTAACCGCCTCGCTACCTCGCACATCTCTGGTGGAAACGCCGCCTTACCTCTTGAAAATGTTTTCCATTTTTATGAAATGACAGCTAAGTGACAGATTAATGAGATTAATAATAAGATAAGTTACTACCACAGATTATCCTGTGGTTGCTACATGGAGTAAGAGGAGATGGCATATCGGCTTGTTTCTATAGAAAATTATGTCGCCGACAAAGGGGGTGAGGGACGGGCGAGGGGAGACAAAAAGCTTAGGGGAGCGTGTCATTTCTCTATGGTCGCAGTACAAACTAGTGCACAATTGGTGGCTACAGTGCAACTTTGTTACACCATCTCTACCAAGGGGAGCGTGTAATTTCTCTATGGGTTGCTACCTAACTGTCCAAGGTGTGCTTTTAGGTATACCTATACAAGGTTGCAGTCAAAATTCGTCCGAGACGAAACCGGTTAACCGGATCGTAGAATAGAAGCAAACAAGATGTCTAGCCAGAAACGACGAAAGAAATAAAAGAAACATTATTGCTTATGTAAGAGAAAAAAAGCTACAAAAATGAGTTGTTTTAGCCGAAAGCTGGGTAGCGACACAGCATTGCGGCGAAATCGCGATTTGTAACTGTAGGGCTGTGCTAAATGATTTTTCGATTACATTCTAAATCGCAATTCGAACATGTCGGGCTAAGATACTTTTCCACAAGCAGTAGCAGCTGAGTCGCCGCGATTATTAGGCTGAGGCGTTCACTGCACGTTATCGCATGACAAGACCCTCTGACCATCTGCAATGCTGGTTCCAAATACATAGGACAGGGCAATGAATAGTATTTATGCACCTTCCCTAATTTTTAATGCATGCCTA
Organism: Agonopterix heracliana; assembly: GCA_963693445.1. Classification (NCBI taxonomy): domain Eukaryota; kingdom Metazoa; phylum Arthropoda; class Insecta; order Lepidoptera; family Depressariidae; genus Agonopterix; species Agonopterix heracliana. Next base: position 4,670,530 of record OY856327.1, read on the forward strand.
GCCTATCTATAGGGTATATATATAAAAAATTAGGGACATGTTTGGACAAAGACATGTACAGTCAAAATTATAATCCATGTAACATTGCAAGTTTAAATTAAATTTGTCATGTTGGGCTTACTAATAATAAGAATTATAAAAGTAGGTATAAATAATCCACTGTGTCGATTTAACATTTTCATGTAAATTTTTAAGGAATTAATCTCTGCGGTTGCAGGCATAAAGTGGAAACATCTAGGCGTAGAGCATCATCATCATCATCCTATATATGTCCTCCACTGCAGGGCACAGGCCTACCCTCAGTACCCCTAGTGCGAGTTTCATAAAACAAATCGAAAGACTTAACTACAAAGTAAATCGAATAAACGTCAAACGTGGTGATGACCGCAAAGACGCGAGTGTGAGTTGAAACTCTCGATCAACGTTTATTCACCATGAATCGCGTTTATTATTTGCCAAACAATAAACGCGCTTGGAGTGTGTGATATAAGCCGACTAAATGTAAAATATTGTTTTTAATAAAGCTCTTAACGTAAACAGGTGGCAATCAAAACAAGGCGGGTTATCATTTCGAATTTAGCGTTGTTCACATTGTTCAGTTTTATTTACCTACGTACATTGATTGGAATGTGTTGTGTGTTTAGGCATATTCATGGAGGTCTAATAATTATGACTTTTTATTGAAAATGAAGACGAGGAGCCCGTCACAATTCGAAAAAATTGTGATGTTTGCAGGAACAAGTGAAAATTAGTTAAGTAGTGAATATTGATTGAAGTTCTAGTTATTAAACGTAAATTAAAATCTTCTGGAATACTGGAATACCTACCTACTTACATCTATTCATACATTCGCTTCCTGTGTTGTCTAAAGTGTGTGAAATAAATCAACAAATTTTTAGGGGTAGGTACTTCGGACCACCAAACTGAACAACTTTTACTGTTGGAGCAAACCTATAATTGCAAAAATCTGTTGTTCATACATTTGAGTTGAGTAGGCATTGCAGTTTCGTATGGCAAAATTGTTTTTTTTGTGATTACAGCTGTTTAGTTTGATGGTCTGAACCACCCCTAATTTTTCGATTCATTTCATTCGTTTAATTGCGTTCATCTTGTGTCTTAGCTGTCGCAAACAACCTACAAGCGAAAAAAATACACACTGCCATTATTTTATCCGCTTCACACAACACTTTCAATGATAAAAACTGAATAAATAATTGTTCTCACGACAAAAACTTCAGTGACAACTTCAATATGGCGTTAGCGTAAAGTTTACTCTTCGAACTGTCAAAGTCGCAACTCACACTCGCAAAACGGTCACCAATACTGTTTACGTCAAGGACATTGTATAAAATTCAATGTTTACGTTACACTTCTAATGTATCCGGTCGTCGCCGGTGACAGAATTAAAACTCGCACTCACAAACTATGTTTCTCATGAATGCCATCAGATGGCTCTGTTTCAATCCCATACAAATTATGGTTTACTTTAACGCGTTCGAGTAGTTTGAAAAACTCGCACTAAGCATACAGGGCGTAAGCATAGAACGACAACGTAAAAATCGAAAACTCTGCACTCCTGTGATTTAGCCATGCATGTCAGTTTGTCAGTAGAGGCAGCCCTACGGCAGGCGCGACTGCGCGGGCGCACAATGGTCGCCGCAGCTTCCGTTACTCGCCGCGTAAACCTACACCGGCTTTGCTGTCGTCTAGCACTAGCTATTGTCTACCGCAGAGCCGGTGCCGGAGAAATTTTGACTTATTTCACCTCCGGGAACTCTCCATGACATTTTATGAGTAACTGTTTGGACACAAAGTACGGTAAAGATAGTGTCACAAACAAACTGGATGCCTTTTGCAAACTTTTTTTTGTGTGTAAATTACAGGGAATCTTTTAAAGGACGTCAGGGCACGTAGGGTCGTCCAGGCCGACTCGTACCAATGAGTTTTTCGGAATTTTTGTATGATTTGTAACACCACTGGCTTTTTGGTGAAGGAAAACATCGTGAGAAAACCAGCATGATTCAATTTCGAGGTATTTATTGTACCCACTGTCCATTATAAGTCTCGACGGGCTCACTCCCCGTCACACTGGACAGAGTTTCGGTACTACTGGCGAAACGGGGGATATAGTCCTGAGCATATGCTTTACACATCGCCGCTGCGCTCCGCTTTAATGGAAATGCAGCCTAATAATGTAGTGAATATGTACGACAAAACTGGAAAAAAAAAAAAAATTGGTCAAGGGCATCGCAGGCAAAGGTCACTGTAAATGCGAAGGACCTCATGCATCCAATAAAATTATATGTTATTTTATAATAATAATACGTAACATTGGCAATTTCACAAGTGTGTTGGCTTCATGCATTAATAAAAAGGTATATTAACGTATATTTACAATAGGTATCAATGTCAGTGGTCAATAGCCACGGCGAGACAACTTTCACAAAAAACCGGCCAAGCGCGAGTCGGATTCGCGCACCGAGGGTTCCGTACTCTGGAATGATTAGCGCGAGCCAGTCACACCTAAAAATCTAGAAAAAACCTACCCCACATGAAGCAATAAATGATTATGATTATGATTACCCTTTGTACGCTAGTTTGTAGAAGTAAGAAGTCAAAACCTGAAAAAGTCCGAAAATTCCGAGGTTTTTCGAGCACCACTCGGCTAGCACAGGTCTTTCAAAGCTGCGAAATGGGTTTTATACTGCTGGTATCTATCCTTCGTCACAGAACTAAAGTGGCTGACACAGCTCAGAAAATTAGCAAGCTGAAGTGGCAGTGGGCTGGTCATATCTGCCGAAGAACTGACAACCGATGGGGTGTCAGAGTTCTAGAGTGGAGACCGCGAACTGGTAGGCGTAGTGTGGGACGCCCTGCTGCCCGCTGGACAGACGACCTAAAAAAAGTAGCGGGGAGCGACTGGATGAGGAAGGCCAAGGACAGAGTTTTGTGGCGCGCCTTGGGAGAGGCCTATGTTCAGCAGTGGACGATGATAGGCTGATGATGATGATGATCTATCCTAACAACATCCCAAAAATGCAGCTCCGTGCAATCAACTGCGACCTACAATGTTTTATATGACTGGCGTATTGGCGCATCGCTTGCTTTGATTTCTGCCACTCGCTCTAGACGGCAACGTCGCTTACGTCGTGTACGAACTAATAACAACGCTGTGACAAAAGCTTCATTAGGTACATTTTCGTCTGGCAGTAACTAGGCGTGAGAATTGATCGTTTTCTAAAGAAGTGAGTGTCTACTAATCTGTGCCTTTGGGTACGGAACCCTAAAAACAGTACTCTACAGGCCTAATCAACCTCAGTTCAATACTGTAGGACAAGACCATAAATAGCTTAATTTGACGCATTCACAGTCGCCAAGTGTTATGTACTTTTTGCCATCCATATCCATCTAACCATCTGCTGCAGTGTTTTGCATAAAAGATACATTTTATTTGTACTGTAAACGAATATGGGATGAATTCAACAATAAAGTTTTTTAATTGCATTCGTTAGTTGCTAAAATAAATAGATATTTGGGAGATTGAAATTGTATAGTCTTTTAATTTAAATTTCGGGCGCAGGGGTTTTTTAATTGCATTTGTTAGTTGCTAAAATAAATGTATAGGTATTTGGGAGATTGAAATTGTATAGCCTTTTTATTTAAAGTTCGGCGCAGGGTGGTGATTTAAATAATGTTAAAAAATAAAGTTTTCATGTACACACGGTAATCATCATCAAGCTACGCAAAACAAACAAAAGCTGGCCGCGCGATGTTACACATTACTCTATCTACGCGCGGTCAGCTTATTTTGGTTTTGTGTAGCTTGATGTGTCGCCGTGTGTACATAGTCTGCGCGTACCGAGTCGCGGGCAATGTCATAATAACATTTTAATTAGGCAACAAATTTTGAGGCATATTAACACTCCACAGTATGTCTGAGTCTTGTATATTGTTCTCATTATTATTTCATACAACGGTAAATTTGTTGCATTGTTTTAATTGCCAACGTACACATGAAAATTTATGATGATAAAACAGTTGATTATGTAGTCATTTTTGTTAGTTTTTAAATTGTTTATTTTTGTGAAGTGTGAACTAGCTAGACATTGTTTGTTTCTTTCTTTTAAAATGCAGTATTTTGTTTGGAAATATTATGAAGAGTTTCCAAGGCTTTAATAGAAAACGTCAAGTGTCTCGAAAGCTGATTTTTTTTTCAGTATTTCAATGTTGGTCCTATAGATTAAGTTGTTCAGTTTGACTGTCTGAAGTACTCCTTAAAGTATGTAAAGCATTTAAGTTTACCTTGTATAAAGGAAGATGTTATGTTTTTGAGTTGTATGTTCTTGACGATTAAAATTATGAATAAGTACATTTGATTTTGTGACTATTATAGCTTAATACAGATCAGGTTTTTGAAAGTCAAATCAGCAGTTGAAAGATGCATATCTCCATAGTAATTTAGACATTTTCACCGAATGAGATTCAAAAATCGCACTCCAGTTCTATAAATAGAACTTTATTACGGTACAGATAAAGAGTTATATCTATTGATAAATGTAGGTAAGTAATCAGAATGGAAGATAAATAAATATACATAATACAATTAATATTGTATAGGGAGTCCTTTTTTAATATGACGCGGTTTTTTAAGGGGATAATCAGACTAAACAACTTTCATCATTTACCAACATCTAATCACAAGAAAAAAGTGATGTCCCATACATTGGAGTCAATGTTTTTTTTTAAATGACTAATACAGCATTGCTCAGGTAGCAGTTACTGCTTTTTACTGCGGACTATTGACCATCGGGACCACGAAGGGTCTACCGATCCAAATGAATGAACTTAAGGGGGTTGCAGAGGGAGTTGCACTACACTAGATGGCGCTCGGGAGCATTATTCCTGATTTTATCACATTTTATTTTATATCTCGTAATTGTGATGATTTCAATCAAAATTTTCAATTATGCGTGAACTTGTGTTTATGTTTTACTGATCTAGCTACAAGTTATAGTAATTTTATTGTTCATACGAATTTGATATACATTTTAATTTTAATCAATTTCATACAAAACTTTGACGTATAACATTCGTAGACGGTATTAACAAAAGTAATATTTTATATATGGAAAAATAGTTAAGAAAATCAAGATTACGCATCTCAAATAACATTTGCAATTTATAACATAATTACGAAGATATAAAATAAAATGTGATAAAATCAGGAATGATGCAGCTGAACGCCATCTAGTTGCCTGTGAACGTCTCTGCAACCCCCTTAAGCAACCGACCTAGGGGCACCCAGAGGGGTACGGATGTTACTGGGGCTACGCGGCGGATTGGATAGCGGGGATCGGTGAAAATGGAGTCAATGTATGCTTGCGGTTTTGTATGGAATTATGGAACATTAATATTTTTTCGCGTTATCAATGTTGGTCCAGTATAGAAAGTTGATAAGTTTGATTGTCTGATCAACCCTTTAAAAACCGCCTAGCATAATTAAGAAGAGCTTTTTATAAATAAAATAAACCTTGTAAATATTTTGGTTTAATACCTAATTTAAATGATAAATGAAATAAAAAGCATTTTTAAGTAACTTTAAGTTATCAATTTTAGTTACAGTGAACAAAGATTTTTATGATGATAATCTTTAACCTCAGTTATGAGAAGAACATTTAAATTTTAAACTAGAAACAGTTCTAAATACTTGGAAATTATCATTAAATAAGATTTTAGATACTACTCTAAAAAAACATTTTGAGTTTATGATTTTTGTTTGTTTGTGGGTGTATTAAAAAGGTAAGGTCTCCTAGGGTAATTGCAACCATAGAACATGTTACACACAATTACACTTAAGAGGATAGACGAGTACAGTTTTCTCCATACAAACATATTCCCCTGTTTTCTCCCTGGATAATAACACTAGAGCAAATATTTTTTTTACAATCTATGTCACCTCTGCCATGTCCCTATGTTTTGCTTTTTTGAATTAATTAATTACTGTAAGAACTAGGGACCTTCGAAAATGACCCATTTTACCGCCCGTTTTCAGACATCCAGTAAACAAATTTGATGAATATAAACAAAAAAAGCAAAACCTAACCAAAGTCATTCTCATATTATTTTTGAAATAATTATTAAAATCTGTTTAGTTTTGGAGGAGAAAACAGAGGAATACGAAATGCTGATTTCGTCGATTTTTTTGTATATAAAATCGGTCCGAGCTGCAGTTGTCTCTTTCGCACTCTGGTCGCCAGGGTGTATGAGTGGGGCGGATCTGATAAATACGTATACAGTCGGAAAAGTGACCTATTCTCCAAATTAGCATTTCAGCCCGCCTATCCTCTTAATATAAAAGAATCACGATTCATTAGCTACTCTTAATAGATGCATGTCTAGTCATCTAGAAGGCAGTTGTTGGTTGGTTGGTTGGTTGGGGGACTCATGATTTTTACAACTGAATCATGATTTTTATAAGTGCAATTGCCCCATTGTTGCCCAATAGTTTTTTGCACCCAGTATTAACTACTTGCTTAATTCTATATCGTATGAAATTATAGTCATGTGTCCAAGTTGTGACCGAACTCTGTTTAGTGTGACAGGCGAGCCTTAGCCAGTTTTTAACAGATTGTGGGCACAATTAATGCCATGAAGTTGAAGCATGCAGGTTTCCTCATGATAATAAATGTGAATAAGATATGGATGTTTAATACCACAACACAAATACCCTTACTGCACCTGTGTGTCAATAACATAAAACTGATTCGATATGCTGATAATGTACAGAATTAAATTGGAGACTTGTGAATGGAAATTAACTTCTATTGTAACCTTGACAAATTTTAATGTATGGCAGAGATTAGAGAAATGGAGGTAGATTGCTTGTTGATATAATTAACTAGTAAATAAAACCGGTTCCTAGACATAACTTGAGCGATTTAGTGGTGTGGTAAGACAGTTGCTTGCTGATGATGCAATTTTAATAACCTATTCCTGGCTTATACAAAATTCTTTATTTTTTCACCACAAACAAATTTAATAAAATTAAATAAGTACAAGAGTTTGCGGGTGGAGACTGGTGCTAATAATACAAGTTTATAAAAACCATAAGGCTTGTGTTTCAATTTCAAGACAGGAATTACTTTGAGTAACCCCCTTGTATTTAAGAAAAAATTCAAGAAGGGTGTGTTTATCATACGAAAAAGTGGGTTTTTAGTATGCTGCAACCCAAATTTAGGGGGAGGGGGAGGGTGTCCCTTCTCCCACTACCCCACGGGGAGGAATGCAGAGTAACCAAAAATATGACGATGATGATTTTTATGACAAATTGTCTAACAAGACATGGTCTAACTTATGAATTGATCCATTCATAGAAAAGTTACATCAAAATTGGCTGTCAAATCATTTTTTTTTCTTCTTTTTTGTAAAGGTCACGCTCACCCGTGGTGACAATGCTAGCCTCGTAATTCTGTACAGTTGAAGTTGTTCTTATCACTCTAGTCTAGGGCAATGGACAGCCCAACAAACTGGGCCATATTCAACAAACGTTACAATTGTCATTTACAATTACAATTCTGGGTACATTGCTGAGATTGTTAGGCATATGTTACCTACTGCAAGTTTAGCGTCATAAGTAACCAGTAATGTACCCAGAATTGTAATTGTAAATTACAATTGTAACGTTTGTTGAATAGGGCCCTGGTATAGGCTTGACCGAGGGTCAGCCAACCAGCAGTTGAGCTGCCCATTGTAACAATTACTTGTGCCTATGAACCTAGATCGGAGATCTGCATTCCGGACACACTCCAGCACAACACGTAAAAGATCCTCCACCTTCTCAAATCATGATTTCCAGTTTAAACACTATTGCGACTGATAACCATACAAAATACGTAGTCATTACAGTAAACTGTTAACTTCCTGCTAACTGGCAGTAGTTCATAATGACATACTTTCAATATTTTTGGTAATGGAAGGTAGTTAGGCAAAATGTAACAGGAAACTCGGACAATTTGCAGGATTTGTTTCCTTGTTCACTGATATCAAAGCCAACCTGTGTTATTCTATCCTATTTATTTGAAATCAGTACAATGCAGCTGGTTGTAACTAAAGAATTTTCAACACCATTTTTCATAGGCCTAAATATTATTTTCGTCAGATTTTCCAGTCCGTCGAGTGAAAGGCTTTTGGTACAGTCGCTTATCATATCGTAAACATATTATTACGAGTAAATAATATGCACAATCATGCTTGTTGCCTGCACGGGCCGTATTGCACTATATTTTGACATTTTATCCTTCGCCATTTTCACCTGTCTACTTGTGGACACAGAACATGTCGGTTGTCACTAAAATAGTTTATAAACAACATTTCATAACAACAATTATCAGGAGAAGTGCCTAACCGACTCTAAAAGTTTGCGAATAAATCGCTATGGCACCGCAAGACGATTCAAAATTTATATATGGCAACAGAGGTCAGCTTACCTCCCCTTCGCCACAGGCTGCCGTGTTCGCAATTTTATTGTCCGAATTGGTTTGCTGGTCGTTCATCAGGTTGTGTAGGGCCTTCGGTTCTTCACAGGAAGTGTTTGTTGCACTTTTATCCGGGGCTTTCGGTTCCTTATCATACTCCGGCGGAGGAGCCATCTTGAAGGAAGAGAAGTCAGATGACACAAGTCTTATGACTTTTACACACCGAATTCACCCTCTACCCCGTTAACAATATATTTCACACAACCTAGATGTTATATCATTATGTCTTAATAATATAACTTTAACATAACTAAAGTTCTAACAATTTGCAAAACCGAATTCATCATTTTCGACAGGTTCCGACTAACATTTTTTTAACGACTACGCGAGCGCCCTCAAGTGTCAGAAACTGATAAACAACAATTTTTCTTTTGCATAGCAACATTGACGTGGAACTACATTTTCTCGAACGAACATTTTCTCTTTGTAAAGTTAAGCACGCTCCACACTTGAATCCCCGAGAACCGAGAATCACGTCACGGCAGTGCGAACTGTGGCGGCGGCGGCGGGCGGCGCGGGCGCAGTACGGGTTAGGGTTGAACTACACATGGCCGCACGCGATCGCACTTTTCCGTCGCTCCATCCTTTTCTGTCACTCAGGAACGTCATTTGCTAGAGCATAGATAGACGGAACGCGATCGCCTGAGGCGTGCGATAGCACGGTCATGTGTAGTACAACCCTTAATGTACACACGGCGACAGATCAACCTACCCATAGTTGAACTAGATTCGAAACTTATTGGTTGAACTCTATGTTCATAGACATAAGGTCCAACTATGGGTAGGTTGATCTGTCGCCGTGCGTACGCGACGACATGAAGGTGCTATTTTTGAATCGTGAAATTCAATTTCGTCTTCGAATGATATAATTTCCATAGGTAGTAACTTTGTCAAAAATGTAAATCACTCGCGTGGAATGGGAAACAAGTTAATTTTCATACTTTCACGCGTTCACGCCTTTTCACGATATTTGCAAGCGAATATAGATCGGACTTTATATATCACACATTTCACATCCTCTCAAAGACTCAGTCTCACCCAACTCGTATTTGTAACTAAAAAAAAATTGGTTTTCTGTAAAGTCGGTTTACGGACGATAATTTTACGTGATAAGTTGATAACGTCATAAAGAAACATTGATGAAAAAATAAATGTGTCACAAGACAACACTTGGGCCGATCGTGCCTCTCTATCGCTTGTTCCGCGCTCTCGCTTGCACGCTCTGGCTCAGACAGAACGTGACACTTTTTCGTGCGTGCAGCCGTTGTTCATATATTTATAAGACGTTATCACGTCAAAAATTGGTTGTCTGTAAAGTCAGTTTATGGATGATAGTTTTACGTGATAACTACGTCACAAGCCAACGCTTGGGCCGATCTTGTTCCGCGCTCTCACTTGCACGCTCAAGCAGCCCGTCTAGTATGATTTCTCTACACGCGCGCGACGCGCCTTCGCCACAGAGCATTATATAATCCTCTGTGCCTTCGCTGCATAGAAAATAACCTGTTCCCGCGCTTTTCGGAGAGCGAAAGCCGCGCTTGCCGCGACATGTAGTATGGGAAAAAGCCGAGTCGCGCGCAAGTAGAGAAATCATGCTAGACATGCAGGAACGTGACTCTTTTTTTTTCGTGCGTGCAGCCGGTTATAAGACGTTATCACGTCAAAAGATTAAAAAAATGTAAAATGTGTGAGAAATTTTGTTATCGTATGTTGTCGAGAATCTGGTGAGAATAGACAAATTTATATTTTATAAAAAAAAAGGTTTGACATTGAGTTTTGACAATATGACAATTGGTTATTATTGGTTTGACAGTTGTTGTTTTTCTGTCGCGAAAGGGAGAGGTTCCGTATCGAATATTCGCAATTTTCTACAAACAAATCAAATAAGAAAATAATTACAATTAGTCCCTTTACACTAATAACAAAAATTTCACCATGACCGAAGCAAAGGAAAACGTTTTTCTTTTCGTTCCCAACATAATAGGTAGGTTTATTTTATTACGTTGTTTTCTATTCTTGTGAAACGTTACATTATTCGTAAATATACTGGTTCCAGGTTTCGGGAGGGTGTTCCTCGCCATAATTTCGTTCTACTTCATGCCGACGCACTGTGTCATCGCTTGTACGTGCTATGTCACCTCGGCGTTACTCGACGCATTCGATGGTCATGCCGCAAGGTACTTTAATCAAAGTAAGTGGTTATAGGGCATCCTTTAATTCAATTACTTATACTTTCATGTATTAGGTGACCTATTAAGGGGCTACCTGACGACCTATTAAGGGACGACCCGGTTGGTGTAATGGTTACCACGCCGGACTGCCAAACCAGGGTCCTGGGTTCGAATCCCGGTTCGGTCATGGATGTTATATGTTCGTGCCGTTGTTGTATGGTTTCCATAATAAAAGCCTTTAGTGCTTAGTTTGGGATCATTACAATGTATGTGCCTGTGAGCGTTATTTATTATTATTTACCTCCTGGTTTTACCATGAAATCGGGTAGCTTTGTAACCATTTTATTCATTACCTATGGCACTTTTCGAGCTGAAAAATAAACTGAACCATCTACACGATATGAGAAGTGATGTGGTTTTTCTAGAAATCGGTTGTCATGAATAAAACCAAAGAAAAGGGAATCTAAAGTCACCCCTTTTTTCCAGTTGTAACCATTTTACTCTTACATTTTTAATCGGAAGAAAATTAAAATTTACAATATTGTTCACAACACAATTTAGAATGTTGTGGCTTTCTTACTTTTTCGAAATTAATAAAAAAAACATCTTATTTTTCAAAGAAAACGGCTAAATTCTGACCGGAGCCACGCGCTCATCTGAATCGATTAGTATGGAGAGTCGTGGTCCGGAGATGATACGCCTTAACAATGTTTCCACATTTATGTACCATTCGGTCGAAGTTTGTGCAGCAAATTTTAAGCAGTTGATGTTGTAATAATTAATAGTTTATCCTTAGGCCAGAGTGGTGGAGTATAGCCTACTCCCTCTCGCCATTCGAAGAGGAGGCCTTTGCCCTGCAGTGGGATCCTACAAGCTATAACTTACCTTATTTAATTCATAACATAGACCCAGGTGGTACACACAATTAAGCTAAGATCTAGGTGTAGGTACATGTTCTGAGTATGATATTCTAAGTACTTCTGTAGCTTCTGTTTATTTGTACTATGTTTACGGCTCAATAGAGATAGATTTTTTTAGTCCAGTCTGTTTTTGGATATACGGTATTTTTGTTTGGCTAAGTGACTCTAGATCCCAGCTGCCGAGCATGCGGAGAGGATGAAGAGACCATGGAACATATTCTTTTTGACTGTGATGTCTTGGCGGCAAAACGCATGTGCCTCCTCGGAGATGGATACCCAAAACCGGGAGATCTTAGGTTTCTTCCCCTCAATGGTATTGCCTCCTTCATTGACCATGTATTTGAAGGGTGAGGAAAGCAAAAAGTATTGGGGCTAACACAAAATGGGATCTTTTGTGTTAGCCCCAATACTTTTTGCTTTCCTGGGTCGAAGTGTTGCTGGCCTGCCAGCCCCCACAACAAGATAAGATAAGATAAGATTGGCTAAGTGCCTGTTCACACTAGCGATTTGTCCAGCGATTTTTCGGCGATTTCACGACGAGGCGAGATCGCGGCGTACACGCGGCGACGTCGCGGCGTGCACGCCGCGACATCGTCACGATATCGCTGTGTGCTCGCGGCGAGCACGCCGCAATTTCGCCGCGATTATTTTTAGTAGCAAACTTGCCCGCGGCGAGCACACCGCGATCTTGTGTGCTAGCGTGAACAGGCCCTTAGTTGAAATTGCATACAAAATCTTGCAACTCAGTTAAACAAAGGCACAATTTTTCTTAATTTTTTTTCTTATCTCCATCCCTTTCCAATTCTATTCATGAATATACAGGGTCCTTCTACTTTTTTAGGGGGAAGATCAGACCATCAAACTGAGCATCTTTGTATATACCAAAATTGAAATCGTGAAATAAAAATCTGCTGTCATACTGTTTTGTATGAAACAGCTGTTTTTTTTGCGATTTCGATGTTGGTCCCATAGAGGTCCCATATGTTACCATATAACCATGTTACCATTACAACAACAAGCACTATTGCTATTTAAACAAGATATTAGCAAAATCATCAACACTTCCACATCATAAAACAGAGATATAAGTAACTATTTATAATAACATAGTTATCTGTTTAATTATGGTATTAAACTATCAGATGACTTTCACATTTTGAGATAAGCAATGACTGTATGAAATAAGATGATGACGGCTATTATAATAACTCCTCAGGTACAAAATTCGGAGCAATGCTGGACCAGCTCACCGACCGCGCTGGCACCGCCTGCCTCATGATGACCCTCGCAACTTTCTACCCCCAATACACGTTCTGGTTCCAAATCTCCATGGCCATTGACATCACATGCCACTGGCTCTACCTCCACACATCTACGCTTCAGGGAAAGACATCGCACAAGTATATTGATATGTCGGAGAATCCTATAATGCATCTGTATTATACGAACAGGACTGTTTTGTTCTTCATGTGCGCTGGCAATGAAGCATTTTATGCTGCTCTATACGTCATGTACTTCCACACTGGACCTACAGGTAATTTGAACATAAACTTTTCAGTACGTTGATTAGAATTATGACATATTTATGGGAGTTCGAACGATGACTTAAATGACTCCGAATTTCTACCATGGTATATCGCTGGTTACCCCTGGAGAATAATGATATAGTCGTAAAATGAGTTTTTCTAACTTATGTACGTATTACCAACTGCTCACAAACGGTGAAGGGAAACATCGTGAGGAAACCTGCATGTGCAGAAGAAGAAATTCTCATGCATATGTGAAGTCTACCAATCCGCATTGGGCACGCGTGGTGGAGTAACGCCCAAAAACCCTCCTTGAGGGTAGGCCTGTGCCCTGCAGTGGGACGTATATAGGCTGATAATTATGATGATGATGATGAGCATATTCAACCCTCACATATTGGAAACAATCCCCAAAGTTAAGCTATATCAGGTCCAGTTTGTCTTTGAATGGATGACCGTTTATTGATATTTTATTGCGAAGGTCTTTGTGCATCAAAAGGCATGTTAAGCAGCTGGTTCTGAATAGTTTCATCATATGGCAGTGCTACTATTCTGTAGCCAGGTCAGAGGCCTATTAACGTGGTTTTCTCTCTGACAGCAAATTGTCCACTAACTTGATTTCATCAATATGCCCTGGAGTTGGTGAATAGCCCACTCTCTCTCACCCTTATTCATGAGAGGAGGCTTTTGTCATACAATGGGATCCTATTATATTCATCAAGATACAATGGTAAATTTTTAATGATTAAATTTTAAGTAGTTAATTTATTTATGCGTATGGCGAATTTGGTTTGTAGGCATAAGGTCATAAGTCTACATCCAGCGTCTGAAGCCATCGAAGGGCCTCAGGTGTGTCAGGTCAGGTCAGTAGTTAATAAGACCATACGATGATCCCTTTGTTTTTAAGATGAAGAAAGGGAGGGCCTTATTTTTGTTATTTCTGTTCAATATTCTATAATCACTCACTGAAAAATAATGGCATTTAAAAAATATGATATATGATGTTACTGATATCATGTTTGTGAACCTATATCTTTACAACCACTTATTATATTGTAGCCTAAATATCTATCTTATCTTATTACAGTTCTCGGCATCGGTCTGTTCAAGCTGATTGCAATAATTTCCACACCCATTGCTGTCGTCAAGGCAGCTATATCAGTCCTCCACGGTATTGTTGCTTCGCTGAATCTGGCAACTATTGACATCAACGAGCGAGCAGCCATCGCTGAGAAGCAGAAGAACTGAATGATGCGGCCAAAACTTTACATTCACTTATTTGCATTTTAAGGTGAATTCTTTGTGCTTCATAAAAACTAAAGGGAACCAATGTAACAGCTTAGACATATAAATGTGAAGCTACAGCTACTAATATGTGACTAGACGTTTAAAGCCGGATTCAACCAAACTTAGATTTATAGAAGATTAACTATACAAGGAACAATTTTACTCTTGGTGTTTACTCCGAAATAACTTCATTTGTCTTCCCGTACTAAAAGAACGAATGTATAATTCACCTAAAGAAAAAGGTCATTGTATCCATACCTATTGCAATGTGAGGTTAATACAGTTTTAATTTGTTATGTTTCTTTTTATTAAAATTTTTTTAATTATATGAATTTGACATTTCATTAGTCTCGGTCTCGGTCTCTCAACTTATTCATAGATTAGGGTAGGTAAAACGCAAAATTAGTTTACTCTAGAGTAACCGGCGACTTAATCTAAGAATATAATTTACTCGTGTTTGGTTGAATCTGGCCTTAATAACAAAAACTGTTTCCAATCTTTACATTGGTACCTTGAAGTTTTGTATGAAGAATAATTCGAATCTATACTCCTTAGTTTTTAAGATTTCGGTGTTCTAGGTCTCGAACAGTAGAATATAAGTACAGTGCTCGGCAAACAACTTGAAAAATGGGTGGGGGTGGGGGGTATGGGCAGTCACGCTTTTGCCTATAAATTTTATTCTGCGCAGTCAAGGCATTTCTTAAGATGTTTGCCGGCTATTATACTAATTGTGGTTTCATACTATTTGTTGTAAATGTTGTGAACATTGTCCTTAATTTTATGATCTTCCATCGACGTCAGAAAACAGTAGATCTGCCTTCACATCTTTCGTTCATAAACAGCTCTGCAACCATACATAACTTATGCTTTTAAACATTTGCAAAAAACCGTATAAGTAATTTGTATATTTAATTTAGCTAGAATTTAGTGTATTTTATTTTAGTGTTTTTGTTGGCTACATTTTTAAAACGTTGAGAACCTACAAATAACAATAGCTTACTTTTTAGTAACCTTGTAGGTATTTTTAATGGCTTCACTTCGCTGTGTGGCATATCTACCGTTTCCTGTGATCGGTTTTATATTTTAAGTGTTCTTCAATTCTTCGTAAACATTAGTTATTTATTTTTTTACTTCTCAATTTAAGTTACTAATTTTTATACTTGAATCATCAGTACAACCTACCAAAGTACATTTATGTTTAAAATTGTTGAACAATTTTAGCTGTAAGTCTTGTAGGACAATTAATAGACCTTATTCCTAAACTCGAATACAGAATCAATGTAGTTTCAATTTTGTTGTGCCAGAGTCTTCGATCAACAATATCCAACTAGATAACGCGTCAGCGCTCAAAACATGTCCAGGCAAATAACGCCTCACTATTGGAGTGAGGTCTTATTTTGAATTAGTTGCGTTCGAACAAAGCCAACGTAAGCACGTCTCGCAATGCCGCAGTGTTCCTTTTTTAAATTACTAGGAATTATAATGTATTCGGACTGTTTTCTCGGTTCGTTAACAAAAAATGTTGTATATTCACGAGGACAGAATTTCTCTTTGATTTTGTATGCGACCCGTTATCTAGTTGTATATTGTTGATCGAAGGCCAGAGTAGAACCAAAAAAGAGGAATTCATACTTAACGAAACGAACAAATTTGCTGCAGATCATGTGCAAAAATTTGTGATACGGTTCAGGTAGTGGCTCTGTGACATTTCAGTAGTCATTTATATAGCGAGATCGATCGGTCCCCAGGTATTTCTGGTTATGGTCCCCAGGCAAATTCGTGGTAGGTACCTATGTTATCATCTCCTCTAAGTTGATAGTCTATTGAATCATATTGAAACTGAATCATCTTTTATGATAATCCAATAAGACCAACTATAACATCAGAAAATATTTACAGAAGAATTAATTAATATATATGAAAATTTAATACAAAGCATTTGCATGGCATTCCTGTAACTAAATAAGGTACTTACACAATTATTTAAAAGGTATACCTAATTAAATGTAAGTAGTAGAATATAAGATGTGTTTGTGATAGTGATGGGCTAGTCTTAAGAATATTGACGCAATTATAAGAGGAATCAAGAGCAGACGATATGACTGTAGGTCTATAGGCAGAGACTACTGCGCGTCGATATACAGGATTCTACCCGTGATACTGAACAACTCTCTCTTAAAAAATAGACTTTTCATACCTTTCGTAACATTGTTCGATCAGCTGATGGCATTTGGTATGGAAAGCCTGCAATTTTTTTTTTGCTAGTATCCTATGGCTTTCTTATGGAAAGTTGTTCAGTATCATGGGTACAATCACCCCTTAAAGTAATGCAACTGTTTACCCTAACACCCTGTATATTTATTGATATATTGTTGTCTCGATAGATTGTTTGCTGGTATCCAGGGAAATGAACAATTAATATACACACATGTATATCACAGAATGATAATATTGAAGCATTGATAAATGATTTCTAAGTTATAATAAATACAAGTTATAAAATAACTCCTTTTGTTGTTGTAATAATTAAATGTGTATAAAAAGTTATTAATGATTTTAATTGACACGTAGCGGTTTCACACTTATTTATTACTTACAGGTGTAATCTTATATACGCCTACGTTATATACTTAAGGTGGTTTCCGTCCATACAAAACGTTGTCGTATAACACTCGTAGATGGTGTTAATAAAAGTAATGTTTTATACATGGAAAAATAGCTTAGAAAATCTAGTTTGCGCATATCAAATAATATTTACAATTTATAATATTATTACGAAGATATCACGCTTTGAAATTATTCATTCAAAATTTCAAACCCTTATATCTTCGTAATTATATTACAAATTGTAAATATTATTTGATATGCGCAAACTAGATTTTCTAAGCTATTTTTCCATGTATAAAACATTACTTTTATTAACACCGTCTACGAGTCACATTTAAAGTTCCAGAATCTAGCCTGGACTTGTATTATGATAACTAGACAACGATATAGAATACATACAGGGTCCTTCTTAATATGCTGACACTTTTTTAAGGGGATGATCAGACCGTCAAAATGAACACCTTTCACAATGGGACCAACATAGAACTCAAGATAACAATCAGCTGTTCCATAGAAAAAAGTCTATGGTGACTTCGCTCAAATGTATGAAATAAGTAACAGATTTTTTATTTCGAAAAGTTCGATGTTGGCCCCATAGTGGAAGTTGCTCAGTTTGATAGTCTGAAGCACCTCGTTAGGTATGTAACGCATTTAGTTTACACCCTGTATAATCAAACTAGATTTTGCGAGGATTCCAAACTTCTTGATTTTGCCCGACACTTCGCACTGGCTCCCGTTATAAACACCTAAGGGTTAAACTACACATAGCCGCACGCGATCGCCCTTTTTCGTCGCTCCATCCTTTTCTGTCACTCAGGAACGTAATTTGCGAGAGCATATAAGATAGACGGAACGCGATCGCACGCGGCAGGCGATGGCGTTCCGTCTATCTTATATGCTCTCGCAAATGACGTTCCTGAGTGACAGAAAAGGATGGAGCGACGAAAAAGGGCGATCGCGTGCGGCTATGTGTAGTTCAACCCTTATTGAAACTCTTTTTTAAGGGTTGAACCTCATTTAATAGCACCGCGTCGCATTTTTCCGTCGCTCCATCCTTTGTCTCAGGAATAAGATAGACGCGT
Source organism: Agonopterix heracliana (assembly GCA_963693445.1). Lineage (NCBI taxonomy): Eukaryota > Metazoa > Arthropoda > Insecta > Lepidoptera > Depressariidae > Agonopterix > Agonopterix heracliana. Next base: position 4,688,657 of record OY856327.1, read on the forward strand.
ATTCAACCGAACGTTTGACGCGGAACGTCCCACAGGTGTAACCCTACACTAAAGTATTGTGGGGTCCAATAGAATCGTAGTTTAATGTTTGTGTCTAGTGAAAATGAAACCAGGAAATTAATTAGTAGGCTTTATTAAAGTTAAATGTTTTATAGTGGTCAAACAGACAGCTAAATAATTAAATGAAAACTTAAATTGTATGCAAAAATGCAAGTTAATACATGAAGATGCAAAGTGCATACGAAAGCAATTTGTGAACTGAAGAAATTACCTCAAAGAATAATCTTGGTTTAAAATTATCCCTTGAGGCTGCTCATGCCAGCTCTCATGATCTCGTCTACAAGGAGGAGGTTGCTGGCGATAACTGAACAAGAGTTAAGAATCTGCTTCTTGACAACATAATTGTCTAGGATACCTAAATCGGTAGGTTTGATCGCTTCCCCTGTGCTCAGATCTAAACCAATAGGGTCGGGACTCAAGCGGGACTCTTCTTGAAGTTTCACAATAGTATCTTGGGCATCATAACCAGAATTGACGGCCAACATCTTTGGAACGACCAGTAATGCTTCAGCGTAAGCTTGGATCCCGAGACGAGCTTTACCCTTAACGGTGTCTTTGTACTTCTGCAGTTCCATATTAGCTTTAATCTCGAAGGCGCCAGCACCGGCGATAACGCATTTATCTTCAATAGCATTGTTGATAGCTCTCAGACCGTCGCGGACGGCGTCTTTGATCTGCAGCAAAGTGTGTTTGTTCGGTCCTTTGATGAGGATAGTAACTGACATCGGGTTCTTGCATTCTTCGACGAAAGTGTACTTTTCTTCTCCGAGGATATGTTCGTAGACTAGGCCGGCGTATCCGAGGCATTCCTCTGATAGTTCCTCGACTGAGTTCATGGCGATGCCGCCGCAGGCGAGGGACAGGCGCTCCATGTTGCGCCGCTTGGCCCTGCGCAGCGCAATGATGCCTTCCTTGGCGAAGGCGTCGAGCGACAGAGGGTCGACGCCCTTCTGGTTGATTACTACGAAGCTCTTGTCAGTGCCATCGCACAATTTCTTCTTTAGGGCGATGATCTGTAAGTAAAATAGAAAACGGTTGAAGTGTGTTCGGTTTTAACTAAGGATTCAGACTCTTTCGAACTACCATAGTGGTAAATTCTAAATCACATTGGGTAAGCGATAGTAGCGACTTGATATTTTGATCATATTCGAAAATGATATTATGCCAAACTTTATAGCATTGACCAATCAATGCTAGCGACAGACCAGACATATGTCCATATACCGCCGCAAGAATGCCACGCGTGCCTGACGTGTACTCTTTTACGCGGTGTTTCGTCCACGTGTAGACCAGACAGGCCAAAGAGCACCTGTTACCCCCACGTAGGGGTATAGGGCTCGAATAATAGCTTTCAGCTGGTTAGCACTGCAGATATCCTCCCTGGACATGTTTAGACTTTTAGCCTCTACTTCCACAGATCGGTGCCAGGTTATTTAAGGGCGTCCCCTCTTTCGTCTGTCGGGTAGGTGGGCCATTCAAAGGCTGCCTTGGATGGGTGATCATCAGGCCTCCTTACTACAATATTATGATAAGTTGATAACTAGACAAACAACATGGCGTAAGCTCGCGCGTGGATCTGAAATCTACCATGAAGTGAGAAGTGAGGTGCTGTAGGGAGTGGCTATTCTATATCTAAACTATTATAAAACTGTAACTGAAGTGTGTCTGTGAAGATATTTACATGTACATTGAAGATATTTACAAAAAAAGATTACGATATGGTTTTTAGGTATCTCTTACTCGAAATCAACCTATTTTTAGAAATTTTGTCTGTCTGTCTGTTTGTTCGCGCATCACGCAGAAACTACTGAACCTATTTTGATAAAACTTTTTTGTTTGATTGCTTATGATCTGACTTAAAATCTGGTATATAATTTGTGCGGACGAAGTCGCGGGTAAACACTAGTGTATCACAAAAATGTGTTCCGTCGAAAGCTGACCTTCTTAACGCGTTGATCGATGAACTCCCTCTCAGCAGCGACGAGCTTCTCCCTGTCCTCGGCGGACTTGTAGAAGAAGCCGGAGTTGACCTCAGTCTTCTCGTACTCGAGGGAGACATTGCAGGTGAGGATGTAGGCGTTCTCGACGCGCTTCGGCATGTCGGGGTGACGGGCGCCGTGGTCCATTACAATGCCTGGTGAGGTTTGTATTATACAGTGTTAACAAATGAATTCAAATCCTGAACAGTTTCTCAACTGAATAAATAATACTCATTGAAATTCGAAAAAACAAAATTCAGACAATTGTTACTTTATTTTGTTGTGCTACAGCACAACACTCATTAGGCTGCGTTTCCACCAGATGTGCGAGGTAGCGAGGCGGTGAGCGAGGATAAAATAGGCCAATGAGAGTGCTCCAATTTGCCAATGACGTGATCGAGCGAGCGTGCTATTGGCGGATTGTATCCTCGCTCACCGCCTCGCTACCTTGCACATTTATTATGTGACAGCCATGTCTGGGGGAACTGATAATCTATCAGTTCTTCATCATTATGTTTCTTTCTTTCCATCTTCGCAGGCGCCAAGATAGAAGCTGTAAGACGTTACCTTTGATAAGTGAGGTCTCCGTAGCAGTCTTGTGTTGCATCTCCATCAACTCCACCATGTGGAGGTCGACGGGCTTGTCTGGAGTGCGGATGGTGAGCACTGCGTCCACACAGGCGTCAGTCAGGACGTCAGCTAGGCTTGGGTGGACCTGCACATTTATGTTTCCGTCTTAATGCATATTCGAGACATGTGCAGTAAAATAAAATAAAACATTTTTCTTAATAATTATCTACAATAATTTACTAATCCAGTCTACCATTTACTAATCCATACTCAACAGAATAGATAGGATATCTATCCCCACCGTGCGCAGCGATGTTTCTACCAAACTACAGCTCATTATCGTATGTGAACATTCACTGTCATAATAGACTCAACTGCCGGTTGGCTGAACCATTGACAAGAAAAGCAGTTAGCTTGTACCGATGTGAGGACTTACAAAATGTCCATTAGATCCTAACAGGCTAGCATGGTAACTGATGATGTGACGTGATGTCTTGGCGGCAAAACGCATGTGCCTCCTCGGAGATGGATACCCAAAACCGGGAGATCTTAGGTTTCTTCCCCTCAATGGTGTTGCCTCCTTCATTGACCATGTATTTGAAGGGTGAGGAAAGCAAAAAGTATTGGGGCTAACACAAAAGATCCCACTGGGTCGAAGTGTTGCTGGCCTGCCAGCCCCCACAACAAGATAAGATAAGATGGTAACTCATGATGACAGAAGACCTGGCAAAATAATTTATGTAAAAACTTTTTTTTAGTCTGCTCTAACCTCTGTGTCCCAATACTGTGTAAAAGCCCCCTTTCACTCTCCAATCCTCCCTATGCAATGCAAACCCTTCAGGAAGGTATTGAAGTCATCCATAGACATATTACTCTAGCGATAGACAAGCTCGTTCAAACAAACAACATGTCACAGAAAACAACACAAAATGACACATTGCGGTCTGTCATTGCCATAGTGACGAAGTGAACTCGGGAACATCAATCAGGTGCGGACACCTCATTCAAGTGGAACATGTTGCTTCTATGGAAGGGCAAGTCTATCGCCAGAGTTTAAGTCTATGAAGTCATCACTATATCTTCTGAGCCTTCTGCGACGTCAGCTTCCGTCATGTGGAAACAATTCTGACAAAAACTTCAATAAAATGTTTTTCAACGAACATTTGAAGAATATCAAACACACCTTAGTCTTGAGAGATGTACGAGCGACATCGAGTAAGTTTTCCCGTTTTATTTCAATGGGTATCTTCATGGACTCCAAGACTTCGAGCGCCTTGATGCGCGCCGCGTCGTAGCCCTCCGTAATAATTCTCGGGTGAAGACCTGTACATGAATACAAAGATATTAAATACTAGTGTTTACCCGCGACTTCGTCCGCACAAATTATACAGGGTGTTTCATAAGTAACAATAAATATTTAAAACTCTTAAGGGGGTTGTTTAGACCGTCAAACTGAACAACTTTCTCTATGGGACCAATATCGAAATCGCAAAAAATAAATTTCATATCCCATACATATTTTAGCTCTAGACAATAATATGCAGAGTATGGAACATCATTTTTTTTTTTTCGCGATTTCGATATTGGTCCCAAAGTGAAAGTTGTTCAATTTGATGGTCTATACCACCCCCATAAAGATTTATTTGTATTTTTGTAACACCTTTTATACCAGATTTTAAGTCAGTTCAAACAAAAAAATTTTTCATCAAAATCGGTTCAGTAATTTTTGCGTGATGCGCGATCGAACAAACAAACAGACAGACAAAATTTCTAATAAAAAGGTTGATTTTGAGTCAGGGATACCTAAAAACCATATTGTAATCTTTTTTTTGTAAATATCTTCAATGTACAGACCAGTACAGACAGACACACTTCAGTTACCGTTTTATAATAGTTTAGATAGTGGGAAGCAATATGCCACTCACTGACATTACCCACTAATGGTTTTATTTTGAATTGTGACCGATAGCATGGTTATTCAGAATAACATAACGCTGACACTACATCTAAAAGTTTGGGCAGGTGTAGATTCTCTTCACTTCAAAATCTCCAATCAAACATCTATTTTTTCCTGGATTTTTTTCTTAACTGTTGTAAAATAAACACCTGTGTTCGGCTTAACATACTGCATGTATAACACAAATACAAGTAACCTATGTATTATGTATTGTAACATTACATTATAGCTCTTAGGTCAATGCGTTTTGTACACACGGCGTCAGCTCAGGCTACCCTGTTTGGACTTTGAACTATTAGAAGTTGAACGCTGCGAATCGTGTGATATGAGAGGGTGCGGTATGTTGTTGTTTTGTCTCACGGCACGCTGCGCCCGCGCTGGCAGCCGCGTCTATGCAGGCTCTCTACTCTACCGATTTTGTGTTTTGTACGTAGTGTAGTTATGGGTATATAGGGTGCGTAACCTGATGTGTCGCCGTGTGTACATCCTTGAGATCTTGTAGATCTTGTGACTTCCAAAACCCCCTTGACATTAGCAGAAATGCAGACACGAGTAAAACGCCATAAACAGTACATAAAAACACCTACCTTCACTGATATAAATATCTGCCTGCTTCAGTAGTTCTCCGATGAGCAGCACAGTGGACGTAGTGCCGTCGCCGGTCGCGTCGTCCTGCGCGGTGGACGCGCGCGCGATGAGGGACGCTGTCGGGTGCTGGATCTGCATCTCATGGAGCAGCACGTTGCCGTCCTTCGTGATCTTGATGTCCCCGGCCCCTGAGACCAGCCTGCAAGTTAGGGAACAAAATTATAGTTTAAACCACAGATCCGGCACTCTATAGAACCTTTTTAATTATCCAAATGGCATCTGCACATACTGCGCACTTTGTGCAAACTGCCCATGACATTTTGTATAGGGCTGAACTTTAAAATTGGCAACTCTGCAACCACCTTAAACAGGGCCTAGGGAGGGTGAGCCCGTCGTCACTTTTAATGGAGACAGGCCGCCGCTTGTTTCTACAATGCAGAACGGATGTACAAACGAATAGTATTGTATGTTTTATACAAACTTTTGAAGATTGTATCTTAAGTTCTATGATACTGACACGTACATGGATGTAATGTATTATAATGAAAACCATGAAGATACTTTTTAATTTCTGGACAGCACGTACTTGTGTGGGTGACTGTACATGAATCATATGACTTTTGAAACTCAAATTATTCGAACTGCGACCAAAAAAACAAAGAATAGATGAATAGGAAACGAAAGAAACGTAATAAAATTTCGTTTTTATGAATTAAAACTGAGAATTGGAAGGAAAATGATAAAATAACTTACATTTTCATAGTGCCTTTGGGGCCTAGGTTAGTTCTCATCACATCTTGGATACCTTTGGCAGCGGATATGTTTACAGCTAAAGCTTGTGCTGCTCTGGCGAATTCAGCTTTAGGATTCAGTAAACTAATTGCAGCCATATTTATTGATGAAACAAACGAAATATAATCAGAATCCCGGCACACGAGGAGATTTTTCCGAAAGGAATGGACGGTGTTGCCAGCTTACTTTTTGAAATTGGAATACAAATTGATCTGAATACTACAAACAACTTGGGAAGCTAAAGGATTCCCAAGACTTCCCCCAATCCAAAGAGTCTCCAATCCCATTATAATTGAGATTTTTGAGACAGGTAGACAGGTGAACATAAAAATAGCCTACACCAAGTCTACACTAAAAAAAAGGGAACGGTTCAAAGATGGTTGGTATTTGGATATAATTATTTCTGTGGTAGGTATAAAAATAAGACTAGTTAAAACGGGTGAGCTAGGTACTATAAAAAGCGGTAGATATACCCCAAAACGGGCTATTGTGGCAGCACTGGTAATAGACAAAACTATAGACAATAGATTTTTTGTAGACTAGAATCAAAGACAACAAACAAAACATTTTGAAGAGAGAGACAAGTAAGACAAGTCTATGGTCACTAAAGTGTATCCAAAGAGTAAAGTATATTAGAAAAGAGAACCCACTCGTGGCAACATTATGCATACACCTTATGTCAAATTGAAAGCTACCTAACTCCATCTATGTTCCCGTTCTGTTATTAAACCTATACTATACATACCTACTTATATCTACTCATACGGATACATATTATTGTTTTGAATGCTAGTTTTCGTTCAATCCCGCACCGATACAGTTAAATTTCATTCTCCCTACTATTTCTGTAATCTGTATATTGGTTAGAGAACAACAGAAACTCCAGAACATCACTAAATCGGCACGAAATTGAACTAAAACTACAAAAAACACGCACATTACACAAATATGCAGCCATCTTGTGAATTTGGCAATATGACATTGACATAGACTATAAAATCTTTTTTTTTTCGTAGTTTGCAGAACGTAATACTAGATGGCTGCACTTTCTATGCAAACTACATTGAAGATACCTGCCAAAAGGCGAATGTCCTCCCACTGAGTGTATCCCTCGAGTACGTAGTACTCTCTATTAAGTCTGTGATCCCTCGTGTTGTGTATCCGAACGAGGGCACGTTCGAAATCTAAACAGTAGGTATTTTACGATCATTTGTGTAGTTGTATTGCATCCATTTGATCAATTTGTCTACAAATTATTGTTTAGAAACTTCTGAAATTATCTGTAAGCAACGGATTTAAGTACTCTGAACCTTAAAACATTGCTAAAATGCTTTTGGGATACTGTACATTTTGATGATTCTCGAAAATTCTCCAAGATTCAGAATGGTTCTCATTCTGTCAATGTCAGTGTCATTGGCAACTTTGGCCTATATTATTTTACGGTGTACAAAAATAAATTTCTATTTTAATCCATATACTTGAGACATGTGCGAGAACACGCGAGAACTTTCCTCACGAATAGTATAAAACCTGAGCCGCTATCAGTCGGCGTAAGTCCAATACAATTGCATACCGAAAACGATCCTAAAGATGGGAGTCCACAACGAAGAAGCCGAAAAATACAAGAATAAAGGTAACGAAGCTTTCAAAGCTGATAAAATCGATGAGGCTATATCGTTCTACACCCAAGCCATCAATCTCGCCGAGAAAGACAGTCGTGATTACGCTACATACCTGAAAAACCGAGCAGCTGCTTACTTGAAGACCAAGGAATACGAGAAGGTCGTAAAGGACTGCGATGAAGCCTTATCGATCGTTCCAGAAGATCCGAAAGCCCTGTTCCGGCGATCGCAAGCCCTGGAGAGCTTGGAGAGGTTCGAAGAAGCTTACAGGGATGCCAAGACTATATTCACAGTGGAGCCGACAAACAAAGCCGTGCAGCCTGTCTTATCGCGCCTGCACGCTATCGTCCAAGAGAGAGCTAGAGAAAGCGCTCAAACCAGCAATAAGGTAGAACAGATGTTTAAAATAGCGTTCGAACTGAGCGAAGATAAAGAGAAGCGTGAAAAAGCCATCGGTAACCTTCTTGTGCTAGCTAAAGAGAAAACCGGAGCTGAAATCATGCTCAAAAACGGTATCGTGCACAAAATACAGCAGTTACTTAAAGTTGAGAAAAATACTGAAATCTACATCAACTCAATCCGTGTCATCAGCCAACTTTGCAAGAAAAATGTTGATATAACCAAGGAGGTTATTAAAATAGTTGGTGTCCCATGGTTCCTGGAGATCATAGACAGTGACAATGAAGAGAGAGTTAGCGCCGCTCAGTACTGCCTTCAAGTTATTTTAAATGCATTCACTGGCATGGACACTAAGAAGGATACTAAACCTGACCCAAAACTCTGTGAAGAGTACAAGAGTGAAGTTGACACAGTTCTCACTTGTTTAACTTACTCTATTACTAATAGGGTGATCACCGGTGAAGCCAGGGATGCCATCATGGAGCTGATCATGAGAAACTGTCACTATAATGCCATCAACTGGGCCGAGCAGTTTGTTGAAATGAAAGGTCTGCAAAGATTGTTAGAAGTATGCAGTGAACTGGAAGAATATAAATATGAATCTGCCATGAACATCACCAGCTCTTCCCGTACCATCGCTGCTGCGTGCCTCGCTAAAATCTATGAAAACATGTACTACGATCAGGCTAGAGACTGCTTCAACAGTCACGTAGATGAATTCATCAAGGATAAACTTCTATCACCTGACTTTGAGTCTAAAGTAAGAGTCACCGTAGCCATAACATCTCTGCTACGAGGTCCATTAGACGTCGGAAACTATGTCATATCTAAAGAGGGTATTCTGGAGATGATTCTGGTTATGGCTCAAAGTGATGACGCATTACAACAGCAGGTGGCCTGCGAATGTTTGATCGCCGCCGCCTCAAAGAAGGACAAAGCTAGAACTATTGTTAACAAAGGTGTTGACATCCTGAAAAAGTTGTACAAGTGCAAGAATGATGCTGTGAGAGTCAGAGCTCTTGTCGGTCTCTGCAAAGTTGGCAGTTTTGGAGGAGATGATGCTTCTGTTCGACCATTCGCAGATGGCTCCACAACTAAATTAGCTGAAGCCTGCAGAAGATTCCTTGTGAACCCTGCCAAGGACAAGGACTTGAGGAAATGGGCAGCTGAAGGGCTCTCATACCTTACGCTGGATGCTGATGTCAAAGAAAAATTTCTCGAAGATAAAGCAGCCTTGCAATCACTAATTGAATTGGCTAAGAGTGGAGACCAATCTTGCCTGTACGGTGTGGTCACAACTTTGGTCAACCTCTGCAATGCTTATGAGAAACAGGAGATGCTGCCAGAAATGTTGGAACTTGCAAAGTTTGCCAAACATCATGTGCCAGAACAGCATGAATTGGATGACCAAGATTTCATCAACAAGAGATTGACTATTCTTGCAAAAGCTGGCGTCACAACTGGTTTGGTAGCTCTAGCTAAAACCGAGAGTCACAACTCAAGAGAATTAATTGCCAGAGTTTTCAATGCCATTTGTAGTATGCAGGAGTTAAGAGGCATTGTGGTGCAACAAGGAGGAGCTAAAGTGCTAATACCAATGGCTTTGGAAGGCACTGATAATGGCAAGAAGCAAGCTGCCCAAGCATTAGCTAGGATTGGTATAACAATCAATCCTGAAGTAGCATTCCCTGGTCAAAGAAATTTGGAAGTTGTCAGGCCTTTATTATCATTATTGCACCCAAATTGCACTGCTTTAGAGAACTTTGAAGCTCTCATGGCTTTATGTAACTTAGCTGGAATGAACGAGACAACAAGAAACAGGATATTGAAGGAGGGAGGCCTGTCTAAAATAGAACAGTACTTATATGAAGACCACATGATGCTGTCAAGGGCAGCGGTACAATGTATCTGCAATTTACTTCAATCCGAAGAAGTTATAAAGATTTATGAAGGCAATAATGACAGAACTAAATATTTATACTTGCTCTGTTTAGAAGAGGATGAAGACACAATCATGTCAGCTGCTGGTGCTTTGTGTATTCTTACGTCAGTCAGCAAAGTTTGCTGCCGGAAACTTTTGGACGTAGAAAAGTGGCCAGAGACACTGAGATGTTTATTAGCCAATCCTAATAAAGAAATCCAATATAGGGGTGCTTATTTGTTGCATAACATTGTCAAGGGAGATCGTGATACTGCTTCAAGGATATTTGAGACTGATGTTATGGAAATCTTGATGGCTATAACGAAATTAGAAGATCCGGAACAAAAGAGGACAAGAGAGTACGCTCAGAAATGTTTAGACTGTGCAGAGGAGTTGGGAGTTATTAGGAAGCCTGGTGAAGGGGCACCCATGATAGACCCCTTTCAGGAATCGGAGAATCATAGTGATGATGAAGACTAGTAAAATTTAATAGTGTTTGATTTTCTAGATTGTAACATAATTTTTTATTAATAATGCTAATGTTACTGCCTAACTTATAATAAAATGTTAAATCAGTATTTGATTGATAATATAAAAGTATTGTATAACTTTTGTAGTTTTTTTTATCATTTCCATTATTACTTACCCCTAAATTAATTCAATACTTACTTAAACCTTTTACTTTTTTAAATTACATTGATTGACCAATACTATTTTACTTACTTACTATTCTATTCTATTTTAAAAAAAAATGGCTGCCATCTTTGGTTAATGATGATTTTGCCAATGTCGAGTTTTTATAGCAAAAGTGCTTGACGTTGTACGGTTATATTGATACTTTGGTGACTTCAAGGGTTGTTCTTATAAAAGAACACTATCTTGAGCCACCACTGGAGCCCCGCTGTCGAGCTGGGAGGGGGCAACCAACAAACGTGACTGCCCTATAGCAGATCGACAACGCGACTCCTTACTTACTTACATACACTTATGTATGACCATAAGCCCTTTCAGGGTGAGCACAAACCATAATGGACTATGGTGATTACTGACGAAATTAATAAATATAAAGATCAACACTTTAGCTACCTTTTATGTAGTGATCCTTACTTTAAAATATAATATTTTTTGCATTTTAATTTTTTTTTACTATTGTGATCTTATCTTCTCATCAAAGAAAAATCACAACAGTAAAAAAATTTAAAGCAAAATAAAATGGTCCATTTCATATAATATTATCTCTACTCAGTTTATTGGTATTTTATTACATTTTACAGGAATATTGATTTGAAATAGCACAACATGGCTGTAAATTGTTAATAAGTACCCAATTATTTTGATGATAATTTTACGAGCCTTGAAGAAAAAATAAAAGATTCTTCAACTTACTTATCTAAAAACTTGAAAATATTATTCTGAAAATAATTTTAAAAATTTGTAAGGTCAAACTTAAGTCAATTACCCAAAAAAATATCAAAATATCATTAAATTGAAATTTACCAGACCAGAAAAAAAAAATAGGTTTTTTTTCAAATTTGGCGCCAATATTTTCCAATCTTTCCATATTGGAATACCGCGTCCTTCCCCCTCCGTGTTCCCTCCCATTCCAACCATTTTTAAGTAAGGGTCTTTTATAGTACAACGTTTAACAGTTTCCCATTCAAAGTATAAATTTTCTGTTATTACGAATCATATGTAGGAATAATTAGATTTTTAGAAATCAGTCATTAATATTGTACTTGAATTTCTATTTACATCAAAGTTTTCATATCACAAATAAAAATGTGAACATTTCTATTTCAAACTTGATTCCGTTTCGAGATCGTGCGATACTAAAAACCTTTCAAAATGACAGCTTGATTTGGTTTGGTTTCCGCTACTGTGCTATTGTGCTATTTTTTGGTTTTTGATACGAAAATCACTAGAAAATGTCGATTTCTACTGCTACAGGTAAGGAACTACCATTACTACGTCATTATCTCAATAAATATTGTAATTGAACAGCGCCCTTACAACAAAATGGATTGAAGAGTGTTTTCGGAGAAATTCCATGGAATCCCATATGGCGGTCCACACACCACATGATATAATGACGCTATTCTGTAATCCGGGATATCAATTTTACATGTTCAATTCATAAAAACAGGGTTTCAGGCGTTCAATTATAGGTTATAACTGCCGAAGGTCTACATTTAGGTTACTATGATTATCTAGCTTTTACTGGACTTTCTGGCGTCTTAGGTGATCGCCGGACGCGCGCCGCCTGACCCCATAAAGCCACTTTTCATTTTAGATTCGATCCAATTCAACCAGTTGATTAGTTGTAGTGAAAAATGCTGTTAAATAACAGATTTGAGATTGCTTTACGTATTGTGAGTTACTAGCGTTTGCCTGCGACTTTGTTCGTGTCGTCATGTCAGTGGTATCGTCAGGGCTGCCAGTAGATATTTTATAATTATTCAGCCAGGTTCCCAAAATTATACAAAATTGACTCGCAGGATACATACAGGTGTAAAAACCTCCGAAACGTATAAAATAATGTTTTTTCTGACTATTCATCACGGAATTTGAACTCAGTAGTGCGATTTTTAAACATCATACGAGCGGTTCGGCAGTAGAAAGATGGATAATCTCCATAGTAATTTTGACACTTTCTACTGCCGAACCACTCGTATGATGCTCAAAAATCGCACTACAGATCGATATTTTCATTCCCAACAGGTATTTTTTATCGACTTTATAGCATCTTTCGGTCTCTGTTGAATCGAGAGACAACATTTTACAAAACTTGAACGAAACATGGGGTTTTACTCTATTGAATTGTAACGTGACTGATTATAGTGGCTTTTATCTTTCTCTTCTGCGATTTACCGACTCAAGCAGAGCTTTTCAGTTGAAAATATTGATTATGTATCCAATTATACATGAGGGTCCAGGATACATAGAGGATACAAACAGGTACCCAATTATACCGTTTTTGTATCCAATTATACAATCTGGCAGCCCTGGGTATCGTAACTTATAGTCTATGATAGGAGAATTATTATTTTTCTCAAGTTTCGTAAAGATTTGACCACATTTCAGTGTTATAGAGTAATAAACACACATAACACTTAAGGATTATTGTTTTGTTTTTTAATGGTCAGTTTATCAATGAAAACATGTTAGATTCTATCTGAGAACAACATTATGTGGTCCACAGATGAGCGCACTGAGGGGGACGATGACACTTCGCAAGGAAGCCATCCAAAAGATGACAGCAGCGACTCGGAGAATGAAATCGAAAACGAGAATGACAATGAAAATGTAATTGAAAACGAGAACGAGCCACAAAATCAAAACGGTGGCTCTCCCAGTCCTGAAGTTCACGAGATTACCAGTGATGATGATGATGACTGCGTGGTTACCAACGAGGATGACTCATCAAACTCTGGCTCCGACGACGACAGTTCAGATGAATCGCAGCAAAGTATGGAAAAAATCATGGAAGGAAAGAAAGAGGATGAAGACCAGTTAGAAAACGGTGATGACGAATCAGATGTAGAAGAAGTGTCCATGGAGGACCCTCTGAATCAGAACAGAAGTAAACCGATAGTAATCAATGACACCAGAAATTTAGCTGATTTAGCTACAAAACAATCAAAGACTAACGGCGGTGATCAGAAGGAACCCACTGTTGTCATTATTGACACCAATTCAATTCTATCGGGGAAGGGACCAACACCACCTCAAAGTAAAACGTCAACAAGTGCCCTTGAAGCTCAGAACTTGTGCCAAAGTATAGCTGCTAGGGGCACTACAATAACTCCAGTGACTTGTAAAGCTTCCTCCTCTAACCAAAATAATGTCCAACCTCCACAAACAAACATACTACCGTCACTAACGGACGACATGTTTGTTGTAGAAGCACCTTCATTTATAGTTCCTTATGTATACGAAAAGCCCTCCGTAAAACCATTCAGAGAGTTTGTCGACAAATTAGGCAAGGAGCTTGAGGAGCTAAAGATAAAAGAAGATGAAGAAAGATTAGAGAAAGAAAAGGCAGAGAAAGAGAGGAAAGAGCAAGAGAAGAAGGAAAGAATCGAAAGAGGTGAAGAAGTGAAGGAGGAAGTGATTGAAGAAAAAGAGAAACCTTTAGAAGAAGAAACTGATAAGGAAAAAAAACCGGAAAAGAAGCAGAAGAAAAAACGTAAGACTGAGGAAGATGACGACTCTTGGGACGGTGAGTCTTCATCTTCTTCTGATGATGACGTACCCAGTGACGAAGACACAGAGATCATCAAAGATAAGGACGATACTGAGGAGGTCAAGGATCCCATCAGCCTGATCGCAAAAGGACTTTCAGGCAAACCTGACAGCTACTTTGACTGTTCTCTTGGACAGTTTTTCATTAATGTCGGCTTAAACCTCGTACAAGAATATGTACAGAGCGACTTATTAAAACAGCAACAACGTAAACTGTACAGAGAAAAGAAATCTGGCCGTAGCACGAGACCTACAGAGGCTGCTATTACCTCACTTACACAAAACTTAGACTTTAGTAGGAAAACTAATGCACCTTATGCTCTTGATTACAAGAAATGTGACATTTGTAGTTTTAAGACAGAGTCCATGCTAGTTATGGCTCATCATTTGGAGGCTCCACATATGAAGAGCAACATTTATAAATGCAACACTTGTGCTTTCGAAATCCGTAGCCCCCATGACATTCTGTTCCACATGGAAGCAGAGCACAATATTAGGGGTAGACTCGAAAGAGCACCGGCATACCAACAGTGTGCTAACTGTCACTTTGAGGACAACAGTAAAACTAAATTGGCGCGGCATCTTATCGCCTGTGCCAAGAAATTCAAACCAGAGTTTAACCTGGGACCTCCTTTGGAATGGGAACCACCGGCGAAAATACCAAAATTGACGCGAGCACGGAATAACACAGTGGCACCGTACGGTGCGAATATTAACAGACAAATGGGTATGAACAATCTTGGGCGGCCTGCTATGAATATTTCTGGAAATGTTCCCAATATGCCAATTTTGGGCAGACCGCGTGGTCGCCCGCCTATGTCCGGCCCGACGCGAGCTACGCCAGTCTCTGGCGTGCCCATCATCCGTAGTGGTGTCATGATCATGCACAACACTCCTCCTGGAACTACCATCGCCAACTATCCCCTCATACAGAATAATCAGGGTGGCTCCAACGCAACGCCTAAGATTTCAATTACGCCTCTCCCGCGGGCGCCTCAGCCATCGTCCTCGCAATCGGCACAGAATTCGAAGGCCACCTTCGTTATATGCGAAATTTGCGATGGCTACATCAAGGATTTGGAGCAGCTGAGGAACCACATGCAGTGGATACATAAAGTCAAAATTCATCCAAAGATGATATACAACAGACCACCACTAAACTGTCAGAAATGTCAGTTCAGGTTCTTTACTGACCAAGGCCTGGAGAGGCATCTGTTGGGATCTCATGGGCTGGTTACCAGCTCAATGCAGGAAGCAGCCAATAAGGGAAAAGATGCAGGCAGGTGCCCTGTATGCGGCAGAGTGTATCAATGGAAACTCCTAAACCATGTGTCGAGGGACCACAACATGACACTGAAGCCTGCCCACCTATCCTATAAATGCACTGTGTGCACTGCTACATTTGGAATGTACAAACAATTCGAAAATCATGTTTACTCTGCTCATAGCGTTGTTGCTAAACGAGTAATGGACAAGAGCAAGGGGACTGCACCAACAAAATCTGTAGATGACCCTCTACTCAAGCCCCTAAAAATAAGTGATGAAATCACAATCATACCACAACCTTCAAAGTCGAGCGTAACAATCACCGCGAAAGGTAAATAGCGCTAACGGTGAGGGAGTGTGTGGACCACAGCACCACTAATATAATATCCAGCCCGCTTTGTCAGTGATTCTATTTCTCGATGTCGAGCAGTATTGTGTAAATAAATCTTTGCTACTTCGTTTTTAATTTAATATTGATGTTGGAAAGTTGGAGATTTAGTGACATTGTAGTTAATGAGTGTGAATGTATTTTAACAACAAGTTAATGTTGATTGAAGTTGTAAATTCAGTGTATAAAATTATTACATAGATAATCAACAAATTGTGTAATGTGTATCTTGTGACCTTAAATACTAGTAGCTGCCTATAAAGTTTGTGTATTTGACTTGTGCTGTCTGATCAAATTGTCTTATTGTCACAAATGAAAGTAATAACAATTATGTTAAAAGATCTGCTTCCTCACTGTATAAATTGTGAAACAAAGTGTGAATGCGCTAGATAAGCAATACATATTTTTCTAACACATAAATAGGTACCTAATTTATTTCGAAACTACTATTCATGTATAATGTGAAAATAATGTTAATGTTTTATTTTAATATTGTCCTGCCTATTATATTTGAACGGTAGTTGATCAATGGAGTTTCAGAATTATGAATTTGTAAAATATCATTTATGTAGGTAGATACTTTCCATTATAAATGTATAAATTATCAATTATTATAGACTAATTAAGACGTTAATTTAAGAATCGTAGAGCTAATTAAGTGATATGTTGAAAAAACAGTTTCCGAAACACCTACCATAAAAACAGAGTTATCAAAAATTCAAAACTAGATACATCGGTCTTTATTTATTTCTGATCTCAGGCCAATAGACTGGAATGTTGATTTGGTAAGATTTTACTAAATTGTTAAACGTACTTATAGAACTGAAATAATGTATTTTTTTTTATTTAATTAAAAAGACCACTGTAATTATAATTATGTGATTTATTTTTAAACTCCTTCATGAAACGTAGTGATCTCTTGTTCAGTGTCCTACATGGTCGCTTAGCTTAGTCGGCTTTGCCAAAAAAATTGCCGCGCGAAGTCAAGTGTCGTCATTGGATACGAGAGGAGGCCCACGCCCACGGCTGCACTCGAGGTTCATGCGTCAGCCATCTTGAATCCGCCATTTTGAATATTACATAGTTATCGACACGCGTCATCTTCAGCTCCACTTCTTCAAGCTAAAAAATTGTGGGATCTCCCGCGAAAACTTTCAAATTTGGCGCCATTTTACGTCCCCCTTGCTATTGGTCGAGTCCGAAAGACGGTTATAAAACCTTCCACACACAGGGCTGCGTTCAGAACCTTTGGGTGCGGTTGTTTGGATGTTTTTCAACCGAAGGTACTGGGGTGCGTTCAGAACCTACGCCCAGAGTGCACTCCGAGTGCAACTTTTCGCACTAACACCGTTCAGAGCCTCGGTGAAAAAACGCACTTGCAACTCGGTTGTCACAACTCAACCGTTCAGAACCTCTGGCGGGTTGCAACTTTTAACCATCAAATTAGATGGTTAAAAAACACTCTGACGTTTGATTATCTGTGGTTACTTGACTTTTCGTTCGTTTTGATTAAAAGTTAGGTTTTTTCAAAGTGTTTTTATTCACTTTTTGATTTGCTAGCATGGAAGATGAGTTTTTATTGTATTTGGAAACGATAGAAGCCCTAGAAGTCCATATTACTGTCAATGTAAAAATTTGAGGTTATAAAACAACCGGGGTCGTTCCGTACCTTATTGCGAGTTAAAAAACAACTGTTCGTTCAGTACCTTCGGTTGAAAAACATCCAAACAACCGCACCCAAAGGTTCTGAACGCAGCCCTGAACGAACAGTTGTTTTTTAACTCGCAATAAGGTACGGAACGACCCCGGTTGTTTTATAACCTCAAATTTTGACATTGACAGTAATATGGGCTTCTAGGGCTTCTATCGTTTCCAAATACAATAAAAACTCATCTTCCATGCTAGCAAATCAAAAAGTGAATAAAAACACTTTGAAAAAACCTAACTTTTAATCAAAACGAACGAAAAGTCAAGTAACCACAGATAATCAAACGTCAGAGTGTTTTTTAACCATCTAATTTGATGGTTAAAAGTTGCAACCGAGCCAGAGGTTCTGAACGGTTGAGTTGTGACAACCGAGTTGCAAGTGCGTTTTTTCACCGAGGCTCTGCACACGTAGTATGCTACACGTGATACGGCTGTATCACGTCTTTTATCTCGTTCGTTCGCACGCAAATAGAAAGAGAGCTAAGATGTGATAGCGCTGTATCACTGCGGCATGCTAGCTATGCTGAACGGTGTTAGTGCGAAAAGTTGCACTCGGAGTGCACTCTGGGCGTAGGTTCTGAACGCACCCCTGGGCTGCGTTCAGAACCTTTGGGTTGCGTTCAGAACCTGTATCACGTCTTTTATCTCGTTCGTTCGCACGCAAATAGAAAGAGAGCGAAGGTGTGATAGCGCTGTATCACTGCGGCATGCTAGCTATGAGGTTCCAAGGGAGACCACCCCGCTCGAAAATGGCCAATTATATGTCATGTATATCTAACCTAAAGCAAGTCATTATCAAGCGTAGAAAGAGAATGGATTATTTTTATATTTTTATTTTATATTATTATTATGAATCTATGTTATCAAGGAATATAATACGTCATTATAGCCCTGCGGCAAAGAGTAATATAAGTATAACCCTGCGGTGAGCCGGGCCATAAAGTTATACTGAATTTCATTTTAACAATAGTCAATAAAGTGATTTGAATTTGGAACCGCATCGGCCATCGACCTAGGCATCGACAGATTATTTAATACTTAGGCTGAGATTCAGAGACGATTTTTTTAGTCTTAGCTCGAGCTAAGTAGGGTCGAAATCAAAGAGTAATTATCGGTACTTCCTCGTTGACCCACTAATTTGTCCCACTGGTGGGTCCACGAGGAAACCTTGTTCCTCGTGGACCCACTAGTATGTTCCAAAAAATAACAATTCGTTATCTGACTTTAAAGGACAAACCATAACGGAATTTAATTTTTAATATAACTATATTTTGAATATTAAAACTAATAAAACAAATAAAATCGATAATAAATAAAAATTAAAATTTGGTCACAGGTACAGGCAGCTGATAGTGCTAATTAATATACTCAGTAGCACTATCAGCTGCCTGTACCTGTGACCAAATATTTGTAACATTTCTCAGAGTTATAGCTGATGTCAATAGCACAGGCAGGTTGTACCTGCCTTTTGATGATGTCAGCTGTATCTATCGATATTATGATCCATACGCATAGCCTAGCAATAAATCTAATTTTAAAAATAGTACCTAATTCATAATGTACAATGGTTTTTTGTGTGAATTTAATAAACATTTATTATTATTATTATTGTATCTCTTACGGTATTTCACGGGCCGTAGCCCGGACCTTTGGAAGGCTTGCATGTGGACACAGGTCCAACACGTAGAGGCCCCTTTGAGATACTTTTATCTAAATGCAATGGGATGCACCAACCGTGGTCTATCTCTGAATGCATTATGCAAATGCACCAGAAGACATACCACGTTCGGTGCAGAGACTAACTATTGTAGAAAGGACAAAAACTACTCGGGTTATGGGGGTGAACTGGGTGGACTGGGAAATCTGGGTTATTGCGGAGAGACTCGGGACGCCTGCCGTAACAAATGTCTCTAAGCTTGTCAAAAATGGCAGACGGTGACTTGCCAACTCATTTGATGGGCCCCCCAAAACGACCGCTCGCAAGGAGCGACAAGACAAGGCAGCAACATCTAGTGAGCGGCTAAGGTTGTAGAGAGGTGAGTCCGCGGGCGCCGGTTCCCGGTGCTAAGCGCACCAGTCGGCAGGTCCCGGCGTTATGACATTTTACACTTCCAACCTGCACTCGTAGTATGCTACACGTGATACGGCTGTATCACGCCTTTTATCTCGTTCGTTCGTACACAAATAGAAAGAGAGCTAAGGTGTGATAGCGCTGTATCACTGCGGCATGCTAGCTATGCTGGAGCATAGGTTCCGCTCTTGCGACTGCACTCCTGGCCGGCCGATTAAGGCAAGACAGGAGGTGAGGGCCAAATCAATCCGGGCCCTCTGGAGAATCGGGTCCGTGGTGTCGCCAATCACCAACAGCTCGCCACAAGCTGCCCTGCGGGCTATTATTATTATTAATAAAGAAATAAATACTTATGGAAATATAATTCACGTCAAAAAATGACCCCACGAACTTTGGTGTACACCACGCAAGCGCGCAAGACTCAATCATTATGGCGACTCCAATTACGGCGTTTGCCGCCAAAACTCATGGTGCCAAAAATTAAGGAGATTTTGTTCGGAGTTATCGTTCCATATTTATTTCTTTATTCGTAGGTATGAATACTTTATACTTATCATAGAGACCTGCCACAGAGGATTATATTGTACAGAGTTACAGCTTCAAACAAGCTCGCAAAAGCGGCGCATCACTACATGCGCAGTATGATTGTGTGCGCGTTCACCTACGGGGCTCACGAACGAGGCCGAGGGGACACTTTGGCTGTGCTTCGGGTGGTTACGGCGTAACGAGGGTGTGAATTTAATGTGTGAGATATTGTCCATTCTTCCTTTCGGAAAGAGATTGGAGCCACTGACCTCTGTTAATATCAAGATGTCTATGGATTATTTTCTGTTTGATTGTCACTGTCATTGTAAAACGTCATGTGAATTTAATGTGTGAGATACCTATCGTTCATTTTACTCGAGCACGTTTAAAAGTAGTTTAATAATATTAAACGAAATGGTTAATTATTGCACTGTGTGCTTTAATAATACGAGGAGGAACACAAACATCTCCTTCATCATATACCTTCCCCAAAGATCGTGACAGGTAAGTACATACAATTTTTTATTCACCCGCGTAAAGCGACGGATCGGGCGGCAACGGTTTTTTAATTTAAACTCATTTTATTCAACTAAATAACAAATAATAAATAACACAACAAACAACAACAACAACAAAGAAAAACAATATACCTACTACATATTGTAAAACATTATTCTTCATACTTCAATCAAATTTATTTCCTTTTAGACAGCCCTACAAGAATAGGCTAATGTAATCGAAGCTCCTATGAAGCTGTTACTCTGTACAATCCTCTGTGGACCTGCATAGCTAGCATGCCGCAGTGATACAGCGCTATCACACCTTCGCTCTCTTTCTATTTGCGTGCGAACGAACGAGACAAAAGAAGTGATACAGCCGTATCACGTGTAGCATACTACGAGGGCTGCACCAAAAAGAACTTACTGTATTCGAAAATTCTTGTAAAAACTTGTATTCGAAAATCGAAGTGTAAACCACGAGTAAAACCATAAACTTACAGCTTGGCAAAAAAGTCATGATCGTGGTGACAGGTGGAACTAAAATTTTAGTATGGTGGTGTTGTCAGGTTATGTGTGATTTTGACGTTCTTGCGTGGAGGCAGCGCCCTTATTTTTTATCACGACTTTTTTGCCAAGCTGTAATATTAAGTACTATATATTAAGTTTATGAGTAAAACGCAAAAAAAATGGCCCGAGCCACGAAATACGTTTTTTTTAGCCCAGGGTCAAAATCCTTCAAACCAGTTAAAAATTTCCCTATTTATACAGGGTGTAAGTGACAGCCTGGCAAATACTGAAACGGTGAATTTAGACCATCAAACTGAACAACATTCACTTGAGACACCCTCAGGAAACGTGAAATAAAATCAGCTGCTCAATACAAAACAGCTTATCTACTCAACTCAAATGTATGAAACAGCAGATTTTTTCACGTTTCCTGAATCCTGAGAGTGGCTCAAGTGAATAAGACAACTTAAATGTTTTAAAATTCTGCTGGTTATGATGCATTTTGCATCTTTAGCTAAATTTTATCGAAAATTCCTGGGCTATTTATTTTCTCACAGGTGTGAAAAGAAGAGTAATGCATATATTATATATAGGGTCCTTCTTAATATGCTGACACTTTTTTAAGGGTATGATCAGACCATCAAACTGAACAACTTTCTCTATGGGACCAACATCGAAATCGAGAAAAAAAAATCATCTCTTCCATACAAAACTGGAAACCTACTCGAGCCAAATGTATGGGACAACTGATTTTTTTTTCGCGATTTCGATGTTGGTTCCATAGAGAAAGTTGTTCAGTTTGATGGTCTGATCATCCCCTTAAAAAAGTGTCAGCATATTAAGTTGGACCCTGTATGTGGCATATTTTTGGCATTTCTCTTTAGGGTGTTTTGCAGATTTTGGCAGATTTTTAGCTAGTGTGTGGCAGAATCTATATTCATGATGGTCACACTGATTTGTGTCAAAAAAAGATCAAAGTTGTCTTGCTTGCTTGTCTATGAGCAAGTAATGTGGTAATTCTTGGTGGTAATCACTACCAGTGCTGCCGATTCCGGGGAATTTGCCTGATTTCCGGGGAATGAGGGGTGCGTGCGGGGAGAGCGCGGGAAATGATTAAATCGGGGAATTTCGGGGAATCGAGCATTTGTAATAAATTTCGAACAAAAGATGTCTAAAGAAGGAGAATTCTTAAAATTCCAACATAATCTGACTATCCTTAGGTCGAAAGTGTGGGAGAAATGTATAAATATTAAATGAAACTCATTGTATTCTAAATATTTAAGGAGATTTTTTTTAAAACCACATTTGCTTTAAATCTTGAATATTACAGTGTCGGGGAATACATGATCGGAAATCGGGGAATTTCGGGGAATTGAGCCTACTTAAGCGGGGAATCAAGAAATTTACATTGGCAGCACTGATCACTAAATCACTACGTTTGTGAGTTTTTGGCGGGCTTTGGTAGCTGACGTTTGGAGTCCTCATATTTCATCGAATTTTTATAGTAAAATTGGTGTTGTTTTGCGTAACAAAGTGTCGTGCAAGTGAACAATATATAGTTCAGTGAAATATGATGGTGCATGGGTCGTAAACAGGAAAAGTGTTCCGTGATTTTAGCGCGGCAAAGCGGTCGGTTCACCTCTTTCCTGTGGACTTCTCTGCTTTTCCTGCGTCTTTCGATTGCCTCCAAAAACTCCAAAGAACCATCAAAACGTCGAATACCAACGTTTTAATGTGAAAACAGAAGAAAATTAAAAATAAATTAAGATTTAGCCAAAAGGTCTAGTAACCAGGCTAGTAAATATATTAAAAAAAAAAAAAATCACTACCTACGTTTACTCCAAGGAATATAATTACTCCCTGGCGGGAGAAGAATGAGAACTCCATACATCAAAACTTACCCCTCCATTTATACTACAGAGACATCAGGTTAGAGCAGTGAACTACAGAAGAAAATTTTGGCGGGCTTTTCAAAAGCTTTGTAAATATGTTTAATAATCTTTATTGAGCTAATCAAGTTACTGAATTTCAGCTGGTACTTGCAATTAATTAATTGTGAAATAAAGAATAAATAAATTGTGAATTGAAATTCAGTTTAACTTGATTAGCTCAATAAAGTTTTATAATTATATTTTTGTTTGTAGTTCTACCTAGTATTTATCTCTATAAAAAAAATACATGACAAAAAGTTAAATGTTTTTATTCACATTAGTAAAAGTTTAAAGATGCACTTTTGTGAGAGCTATAAAACCAGTTATTTACATATTTAAGCCAGTTTTAAACCAATTACTTACATAATATAAGTTTTAGTTAACAATTTTAAATACGTTTAACGTTTATCCAACTCTAAAAATGTTTTTAAAGACCAAAATCACAATACAATACATTATTGTATAAAATCACACCATACAATATCAAAACTGCGATTTTGCGATATTTGTTCTCAGTACATTTTCTATGGGGTAGGTACTTACTTATATAAGGTCTAACAAAATCAGCTGAAACTATTTTAAGGGGAGTATCAGACCATCAAACTGAAAAACTTTCTCTATGCGACCAATATCAAAATCGCGATAAAAAAATCAGCTGTTCCATACAAACCTACTCGACCTAAATGTATGGGATGGGAGAATTTTTTTTCGCGATTTCGATATTGGTCCCATAGAGAAAGTTCAGTTTGATGGTCTGATCATCCCCTTAAAATAGTATCACCTAATTTTGTTAGACCTTATATACATTTAGTATATCTGACTTCATACGAACATAGAGATTATTATCTAGATTGTTTCTGAAAAATGTCATTTACTTTAATTAGTTAGTATTGAAAATATAACCAGACTATGTTTGTATGGAGCACGCCAACGGTAATATACCCTTAAGGTGGTTGGAGAGCTTCTATACTACAGTAAACTATAGGTTGGAAATCGGTGTCCGTATAGTTAGCAGCCTCACCAACTAATTTGAAGATTTTGACTAAGCCACGATTTAGTACCTATTAGTACTATTTAGTGCCCAAAGGACAGATTTGGTACCTGTATTTTAAAAGATATTTGGGTAATTTACCGAGGCTGCTAGATAGAGAAAATTTCATTAATATTGATTCAGTACAAGCCGAGATATAACGGTGCATTGTTGAGGCTGCTAGCTAGACGTTTATTCCAACGATGATTCCAATGAAACGGGTGCACATGTCAAAAAGATAAATACATACAGATTTAGTGCTCGATTTGGTGGCGTATAAATTTTCTAAGTGTGGGACCCTCTTTGCGACACCCTAACCCTTAAGTGTGATAAGATAGGAAGACATTTTATTACCTCTTTGATAATTACTGACAGTCTATCTGATGTTACAAATTTCGCAGATAAATAGAATGCGACCGGTTGCTTCCATTTCTTTCTCAAGCCACAAAGCATGAATACTAAAGCGTTGCAAGCAATTTGATTGGTTCTGCCATGATTGCCATGGTCCTGAAAGCCATCTACACAGTCTGATTTTGGATTGTAATTAAGATGTTTCCGAATGGCCATTTCATCAAACACCAGTGAGCAAAGATTCTCTTCCTCAGTTTGTGTTTCTGCCATAGCTTGTAATCCACTAAAAATGTGTTCGTTGATACCGGGCTTCATAGGTACCTTGTTCTGTAGCTTATTTAACGTGCTTTGGCAAGGCAGTGAAAACAGACGTCGGAGAAGACGGTAGCAAGTAGGAGATTTTTTGTATAATGTCAAAGCAAATTCCTTTTCTTTTCTTTGATGTTCCAGGCGTATCCGGATGGGTAAAATGTTCTGGTACTGGATCATCCAATGATGAATTAACCTGAAAATTTATTAATAATCATATATTTCCCAATACTCACAAAACAGTGCATTAGCAGCAGCAGTATCAGCATTACTTTTCTTTTCTTACGATAGCTAGTTAGCTGTCGAAAGGAGTAAGTAGGTAACTACTTCTAAGGCAGGAAGGAAGGTGTTCTGGATGGTTGTATTGTATCGAAATGTATGGATTTTGTCATACGGGAGTTAGAAAAGACCTAAAAAAAAAATCTCTGCATCTCAGCCTACGGCCTTGTTCAAGAAGACGCGGGGCGTCACGTCACACGGCGCGGGGCGTCTACTTTCTATCGAGCACGCATTACTTCATGATAAGCAATCAACCAAATCATGAAAATGACGGCGTACCTATTATGAAATACGCCACCCCTCAATCAGATGCGGGTGGGGCGGGCCGTATCGCCTGGAAGCCTGGTGGACCTGGTCTCCGGGGTCAATCTGCCTGCCAAACGAGACCCATTAGAGTTGATGATGCACCTTCAATGACATCCTGCTGTGTTGATGTTCCACCTACTGAGTTATCATGGTGGGTTGAATGTCCAGCTATAGAATAATCTAGTGATGACTTAACCTGAAATGTGTAATTCAACCTAACTACCTACCAAAATAGTATGGAAATGTACAATTTTTGGTTTCGTATTTAAGAAATTGTGCGACGAAAAATTTAAAAACATAAGAAAATTATTTGACATGACAGGAATCAGAATGACGGCTTAATTAGTGTTGCCGAATGAAAATTACACAATACTGCTGTAGATATCTTTTTCTCAAATTATCAAATCAAATTATTAGTTTCAACCACTTTTACAATCATTTTGAAATACAATAATTATTACTACGTGCAATTTTAACCGTATTAATTATTATCTTAATCATCATTTTCTTATCTTGACTCTGCTAAACTGTTAGATGGTGGCAAGTTTGCAACAATCAACATGCGAGAAACTCACTCATAGACATTTTGTAAGGAGACTACAAACCTTAGCAAAGATAACAGACCTTGGTTTACTCTCTATTAAGTCTGTGCCTACGTTTGTCGTTACAGTGTCACTATTCGTAGGCTTTTGTATAATTATTAAATTTATATTTTACAAATATTTGTTCAATTGTTACAATTCTGAGACAATAATGAAGAAACCACTCCTGTCTTCATTCTTCTTCTGTCCGTACAACAACAACAAAAAAGGCAGGTTCGTAAGTAGGGGTCTTTTTTTCACCGCCACCTTTCAAGTCCGTGACCGCCACGTGGTTAATTAAAAAAAGTCAGATAATTAGCTAATGAAAGTATTTAATAAGCTAATTATTAGCCTTAAGTGGCCGTAATTAGCTTATCTATAGCTTTCTTCGGTAGATTTATTTTTATAATCCATTGATAAGATTTGGTTAGGTTATGTTTGATCAGCTAAGCAAATATATTATTGGTTTAGGCCGAATGGGTAGCGATATCTTTATATGATGACAGCAAACACGAGCCGAAATGTGTTTTTATGATTTAACACATGATATCAAATGATAGGTCTGATAAAAATAAGTTTCTAATGTTCGATTTTGTAGGACTCAATTTAGATACTACATAATATTAATCTTTTTCACCAGGTGTCAGTGTTTAGTGGATGTCTGTGGAGCTGTTGATCTGGACGCAAGATGGCACTTCCATTCCATCCATGACAAGAAATATAGCTAATTATGTGGTTAATTACGCTAAATTAGCTATGAAAAACGTTACCTACTTACGTAAGTTATAAAATATAAGTAGTATCTTATCTTAACTATTATAAAATCATAAAAATCGTGAGGAATTAAAAAGTAGCGGTTCACTTCAAATAAACTCAAATAACACTCGATAGCGTGATTTAAATGATGTGTAGCGCCATCTATTGACAAGTTTGTTTGTTCGCGCATCACACAAAAACTACTGAACCGATTTAGATGAAACTGAACTTTTTTTGTTTGATAGCTTATGATCTGACTTAAAATCCGGTATATAATTTATGCGGACGAAGTCACGGGTTTACTCTAGTATAATATATTTTTCTAAACTACCACTTAGCTCTCAAGGAGAACTTTCTTTTATTTTAATACGTAATGTGCAAACACATTTTCTGCAAAGCTCTTAAAAAATCTGTTCTAATTATACAGGGTGTAACATAACAATCTAGTAATATTTAAGGGGGTGCTTCAGAACATCAAACTGAACAACTTTCACTATAGAACCAACTTTGAAATTGTATCTATAACTTTTCAGAAGTTTTTCATCTAGATTTATTTCTTATAATCCATTGATACTTGATAAGATAAGATATTATTGGTATATGTCGAATGGGTAGCGATAACTTTATATTATGATGACAGCAAACACGAGCCGAAATGTGTTTTTATGATTTAACACATGATATCAAATGATAGGTCTGATAAAAATAAGTTTCTAAAGTTACATTTTGTAGGAATCAATTTATATACTAATATTAATCGATTCCACCAGGTGTCAGGGTTAAATGGATGTCTGCGGAGCTGTTGATCTGGTTGCAAGATGTCACTTCCATTCCATCACAAGAGGAGAAAATATAGCTAATTATGAGATTGATTACGCTAATGAGCTATGAAAAACGTTGCTGACCTATGTAAGTTTTACAGAATATTGTATAAGTTGTATAATTACGAAGAAGAGTTTTAATTATTAGCCTTTAGTAGCCTTAATTAGCTTATCTCAGAAGTAAGAGTAAATAGTCCTCTTCTGGGTAAGCTTGCTACATCTTCGACTCCATCTTTGTCGTGAGGACTGGATTGAGGTCACGTTTCTAAACAGTAGCAATGAAAAACCTGTTCTCTATACAATTAGGTAACTTTACATAGTAAAGTGAACAAATTTTGAATTGGTACTTTGGTAGAGCTTCGGTGGCGTGTTGCGGAGTGCTATGGAAACTCGATCTTGAGGTCCGGTTCGGCACAGACCACTTGCCATGTACCAGTGAGTTTTTCTAACTTATGTATGCTCTCAAACGGTCAAACCTGCATACGCTGAAGAAGAAATTCCGATGTGTATGTGAAGTCTATCAATCTGCATTGGGCACTCGTGGTGGACTAACGCCCATACACCCTCCCTGAGGGTAGGCCTGTGCCCTGCAGTGGGACATATATAGGCTGTGATGACTTTGGTAGAAAGAGTGACATGATGACAACAAACACGAGCCGAAATGTGTTTTCAATGATATAACACATGATATCAAATGATAGGTCTGATAAATTAGTTTATGTATTAATATTAAACCTTCTAAGGCCACAGTTCTGACAACTATTTTGTCCTTTTTTCAGGTAACAGATTTGTACTGTCAATGAGACTTCAAGATGTATGCTGCATTTTGGGCAGCTGGAATAAGGATGACATGGTTAGTAGATTCCCGGACGGACGTATTTCGTGCGCGTGCGGTTAGCTTGCCACGTGGCTCCGCCATTTTGTACCTCTAATGTGGTTTTGTTTGTAAAACAATACTTGAGACTGCCACTTGACATTGGCAGAATTGAAGTACACAGCCATTAAAAAAAACGGAACACGTGGATGCCACAGTAGCTTATTTGCCTAATGTAACAGTGAGCTAACACCACAAGCATGCAATATAAACCGTCCCGCTAGGCGGGTTCATGAGCACACTTGTGGTTAGGTTAATTATACTCTTCCTTACACCCTGTACTTACCTGCTACCTGTGTTAGTCACTGTTTGTATCTAATCTAAACTATTATAAAACTGTAACTGAAGGGTGTCTGTACATTGAAGATATTTACAAAAAAAAGATTACAATATGGTTTTTAGGTATTCCTGACTCGAAATAAACCTTTTTTTAGAAATGTTGTCTGTCTGTTTGTTTGTTCGCGCATCACGCAAAAACTACTGAACCGATTTTGATGAAACTTTTTTTGTTTGATAGCTTATGATCTGACTTAAAATCTGGTATATAATTTATGCGGTCGAAGACGCGGGAAAACACTAGTTACCTATATTGTTCTGCATCCACGGAATAGTACCTTGATAAATGTTTTATCGCGCCTGCTAACTCGTTCGTTCGCGTGCTAAAAGAAAGGGATGCCGCGGGCGCTGATGAATCAAGTTATCTATCTATCTACATGATGACAACAAACACGAGCCGAAATGTGTTTTCTTTGAAATAACACATGATATCAAATGATAGGTCTGATGTATTTATATAAAATCTATTAGATTATGTTTCATTGATATCAACACTGATAAAACCAATGTATATTTGTTCCAGGTATGCAATCAGACAGGCAAATTGACCATTCACTTGCCTCTCGCAATCTGCACAGGGTCCATGTGGAATATGGCTTTCTTTTAACATTTTTTGAGAGGCTTGTACCCTGCAGCTGCAGTGGATGTTGATGATGATGTAAATTAGTTTTTCCAGATCTATGCTAGGTATATTAAAATTTATTACCTTGTACCCTGGAGATTACACCTGTGTCCTGGTCCTTCTTAATATGCTGACACTTTTTTAAGAGGACAGGGGGACCAACATCGAAGTCGCGAAAAAAAAATCTGCTGCCCATACAAAACGGTGATCCTACTCGATCAAAATGTATGGGACTGTTGATTGTTTTTTTGCGATTTCGACCTTGGTCCCATACAGAAAGTTGCTCAGTTTCATGGTCCGATCATCCCCTTAAAAACTTGTCTGCATATTAAGAAGGACCCTGTATGTATAAAGTCCAAAGAAATTAGCTGAAACTATTTTAAGGGGATGATGAGACCATCAAGCTGAACAACTGTCTCCATGGGACCAATGGCAATCACGAAAAAAACTGTTCTAAACAAAATTACTCAACTTGAATGTATGGGACAGCTTATTTTAATGTTGGTCCCATATAAATTGTTCAGTTAGATGGACTGATCATCCCTTTAGCATAGTTTCAGCTAATTTACCAAAGAAAATCAATGCAAGGCTAATTTATATGACATTTTAGATTAATAATTTCAATTCACGACTAACAATTCCTGTCGCTAAGAAACTTTTACAAAAAGTACCAAGATTTAAGTGTGCAGATGTATCAAGACTTTGCCTTTAGCATTTTGAAGATTTCAGTATAGAATGTGTCATAGGTGCCAAACCTTGAGCTAACAAAAAGTTTGCTAAAAAAAACTGCAGAAGAAACACCCTTAGTGAACACCCTGATTTGAAACCCACGGGAATTCTATGGTTCATTTTGAGCTG
The DNA here is from genome assembly GCA_963693445.1 of Agonopterix heracliana. Taxonomy (NCBI): domain Eukaryota; kingdom Metazoa; phylum Arthropoda; class Insecta; order Lepidoptera; family Depressariidae; genus Agonopterix; species Agonopterix heracliana. The sequence goes on from OY856327.1 coordinate 4,718,805, forward strand.
GAACCACACAGCATAAATAACATTTTTATTAAATTCAAAAAGTTACCCATTGAGTTATTGACTTATAAATTGTTAACACTTGTGTAAACACAACACGACGTTGATATTGCATTGGTTTGTGTAGCTGTTAAGCTAATCATTAGTTTAATGTATTACACAATGTTTTATTTATCATTTATTTATGTCAAGGCTCATTTTACCGTTCAGTGGAACCAAGATTTCTCAATAAAGAAAGCCTACATTAAAAAAGTGCTGCGTAATTTATAAACTACAAAATCCTTAAAGCTATTTTTATACAATACTTTTACAAGTCACACCTATTATTAGGTAGGATTGTACGGTAATTGGATTATTCAAAGCCCTGTTTTTAAAAAAAACACGCACTCGAAACGAAAGACGTCAACTCGAGCCACGTGACCTGCAATGTCCTAACCGACTGGGGAAAAACCTAGAAGGAAAAACGCACAAAGTGACATATCACTAGGTGGGAATCGAATCTTCGATCTCCGTGTCAGGAGCCCAATGCTCTTAAACATAAGACAACGGAGCAGTAGCTGAGTAGCCCATAGATAAATTACACGCTCCTCTTGGTAGAGATGATGGAGTAATGTGCACAGTAGGGTGGAACGATTTTTTTTTTCTTTAAATTCTATTTGGAATAGTTGTATTTAGTTGCCAGTGGCCATCAGTTAACTCCATTAAAAATATAAATATTATCAGACAAAGGTAAAAGCCCCCGCCAAGACATCAAACATTTAAAAAAAAATCAATTTAGGGGCTATTTGCGCGGCCTACAAAATAGTACAGAATTTTTTGAAATAGTTTTTTTTTATTCTAAAACATATTCAAATATTGGTAACTAGCTGTTACAATCGAATATTTCAAATATTTCTGTATATGTTGGGTATATGGTTCCAACATCGGGCAGTGCAAGAAATATTGAAAGAGCTATCCACAGTTTTTGATGACTGAAAAGATATCACCAGAAAGTTTAATGGCTGTTGGTTGTGATGGAACCAACACAAATACAGGGAGGAGTAGGGGGTGTGATTCGTGAAATATTTACAAGAAATTACTACTGCTGTTATAAATGGATCCTGCCCTCCTGATTTATTACACAGAAGCCCAGGTAAGCCATATCCCATGCCGGTTGGTTGACAAGAGCTAATCTTATAGTGCGTTTGTATATTTCTACGGAAAATCCACAACAAAATCTTGTGACTTTAGCAACATTTGTTGTAAAATCATACACTCCTGTCTGGTTTGCCACCAAAACATTCATCCTGCAAAGATGGTTCAAAACATTTATGGAAGCTCATTAACAGCACTAGATATTTATCCGAAGAGTTGTTAGCGATAGTAGGCCCCTGTTTTAAGTCGAAATAGTTGCTTTGCTCATTCAGAAAACTTGTTGTTGAGTATGATAATAGATTTACGTAAGCACATTAGAGAACACGCCACAAGACGCATTTTTACGGCTCGTCAAGTGAATAAAAATTCTGTTTGCGCATCTTAGAGGTGCCAAAAGGGAACTTAAATGAAAGTTCTTACATATAATTGATTGACTGACAACAAAATATATATTAACCCCCAATACTGATGCATATTTCCGACGAGCAGTAACTAGTTCTAATTGGAAATGGAGGAGATGCTATTTTGGAGTTTATGAGACTGCCTTGCCACACCCAGGCTGTGGAAAGATAAGTAAAAGATGTAACAGAAGCAGCTCTAAGTGTATGCGACAAGACAAGAAGAGAGGCATTCATTAAGTCTAAATTTGCATCTCGAAAGATCATGCCAAAGTTTGAGCCGAAAAAGGATTTTTGATGTAAATAATGAAGTTTTTCATACAGACATAACTTTCTGAACCTGTGTTCACTTTTGAAATAATTGATTCTATTAACTAGAATATACTTTATTTTAATATTTACAGGCATAAAATATTATATTTACTTATTATTTTGCTTACAGAGTGTACTATACAAAACGTCTATTAAAACTTAAAAAATGAAATATCATGTCTATGGCGGGAGCTCAAGATGTCTAGCTAGAACTTCCAAATTAAGGGGTGTTATTTACAATTATATGAAGCAACTTTTACCTGGTATTCCAAATCAAAATTTAAAAAAAAAAATTTTTTCATATAAATGTGTTCCACCCTAGTGCACAGTAACCACCAACTGGGCATGACGTCATCTAGTTTGTTCTGCGATTGTTGTATACCATAGAGAAATTACACGCTCCCCTAATGCTTTTTATCTCCCCTCACCCCCTTTGTCGGCGACATAATTTTCTATAGAAACAAGCCGATATGCCATCTCCTCTTACTCCATGGAGTAGCCAGAGCAGTACTGTATTGGTCAGTTCGAAAAAAAAATACAGCAACTTTTTTATTTCGTTATTCTACAATTTTGATTCATGAACCTGACATTGAGTATGCCATAAATCACAAAGTACATTATATATAACTGAAACCTTATATGATGACAGCAAACACGAGCCGAAATGTGTTTTTATGATTTAACACATGATATCAAATGATAGGTCTGATAAGATTAGAGTTAGGTGTTGAGTCTAGATTATCTGAGACATGTTATTAAAACTGGTTCCTTCTTTCAGAATTTCGGGAATCTGCATCAACGGTGAGCATAATGTGATGTGACTGATGTTTTCAACTCAAGGAAATAATTCACAGGTAAGACATACATTCACGCTTTTTTCGCTGAGGTGTTGGAGGTTACAAGTATTCGAAATCAACGAGAATGTATGACAAGATGGAACTAAAGGACTTATTTGACGTTTAATAACTGGGCTTCAAGCTCCTATATTGAATAAATTATTTTGACTTTTACTATGAAAAAAGGAAGAGAGATAAATATGTCAAAACTGCCCGTGTTGATCCATACTACAGTCTCAACTATAGTAACCTAGTATTTTCAAATGACTTCCCCAATCTGGTACGAGTGAAGCTAAAATTTAAATTAGTTTGATGTTGACATCATCAAAAAAGAAATCTGCTGTTTCATACAAAACTGCAAACCGATTCTACCCAAATGTATGGGATAGGTGATTTTTTTCGGGATTTCGATGTTGGTCCTATAGAGAAAGTTGTTCAGTTTGATGGTCTGATCATAAATACCGTCAGAATATTAAGAAGGACCATATATTTAGGTCGAGTAAGTAGGTAATTTTTTTTTTCCATTTTTCGATACCCCTTAAAATATGTTCCAAATATACTTTTATACATCCTGTATAAACGAGTGGAAGAGCAGGATGCCTTTGCCCAGCAGAGCTATGAAATAGGCATATAAAATTGAAATCTTATCTTTTCCAATTCAAGTGTTTTTTTAAGTATCTATTGCCTCTAATCCGATTAAAAATATAATGATGATAATCTACACGAGCCGAAATGTGTTATATTTGATAACAACATGATATCGAATGATAGGCCTGATTTTATTTCTTGCTAGGAAAAAATCTTTAAATTTTTATCAATATTTAAGTAGGTCTTTTGTTTCAGACCGGACTGTTGGTATACTTGTTAGCGGTGTGGACAACTAACAAGTAATGACAGTAACAAAAAAAATGTTAAATTAAAAACTCATTTCCTTTAAAAGTTGTTAAATAATGATATGAAAGATTTGTGTAAAATACTTTCCTGAACTAAAGTTCGGCCGTTCAGAGAATGCGTTCCTGACACCTATCAGTTAGTCACGACTAGTGATGGAATTCATTGATTATTGATATAATAATGTTGTTTTAATGCTCATCAATTGTTAAAACGGTAAACAACCAGCAAAAATATTGTTATCGTAACTGCAACGCCATTACAAAGTACGTCGTCAGTTCAATCGCGACGTGTCAGGAACGCATTCTCTGAACGGCCGAACTATATAGTCTTTAATTTTTCATAATGACGGAAAGTTGTCATCAAAAAGATTGTGATTTACTGCTTATGATATGATATGATAAATAAAAAACATAATTTAAACCATGCTTTCTTTATTTTAAACTAATTTTATTCTAATATAAGTGGGTCAGTCCTAGTTAAACTATTATATTATGTACAAATTATTTACAATCCATAATACATACTACATCAGCCTTAAAATTTTTACAATGCTATAATTAACTAAAATATTAAAATATCGCCATTGCAAATAATAATGTACCTACCAACGGAGAAACTGGGCGAAAACTTTAGCCGACTAAGGGAGCCCAAGGGTCTTTAGTTAAAATAAATACATAATGATCATATGTTGACCAAAGTGGCTAATGGGTATTAAATTCGCTATGACGATAATAAGACAGTTACAAAAGCGTCAGAAACTCTAATATATGACTACTCTCCAAACACCAAGAGAAAGGAAGAGGAGCGTCCGTCCGTCCTGCTAAATTTTTATTAGAGCAATCTGGAACACTTGCAAAATCGGTATCCATTAAACAATTGCCTTAGTAACAGGGTTCAAAATTAACAAGATAATTATCAAGCTGATTCTTAGTTTTGTCTCTTAAATTATTTACACTCGTATTCAGATCAAATGCATCTAGTCTTCGGGATTTTCGTTTCGTCCTTGCAAAATTTAACAACAAATAATTCAGAAAAACAAAGCAAATAGTAAAAAAATAATGTCTTGTTTGTGACTAGCATTTCGTTTTTCTCATTAATTTGATAAATAATTATCAAGATGTTTAAGAGATCATGTTAATTATCAGTGACAACTATCCTTTCGAACCCTGCTTAGTATTAGGTAGGATCAATATAACATATACATGTTTTACTTGTTAAGATTCCTAGGGTTAGTCTCCGTGGTGTCGCTCAGCCGTATGGTAATGTTCTTGAGCGCCATGTTCCCCAGTATGAAGTCCTCGATGTTGGAGGCGGTGCTCGACGGCCTGTCGAAGGGGAAGCCCATGGCGCGCTTGTCTGGGTACAGTTTGTCCTTTATGCCGCAGAAGCTGGACGCTTGGTCGCAGGGCAGTTCGGAGCCGTCGGGTTGGTCAACCTGTCACGAGATTACGAGGTTGAGTTTGTATTCGAATATTAAAAGAAAAACAAATATAGCTGAGGTGGTTGGTAAAACGCCCATCCGCCAACGCCATCAAAAAACCGGCAGAAGTGTGTGTTCACCAACCAATTTTCACAATAATAAACAATACCTACCATTATGAAGTCCAACAAGCTCGGACGAATAAGTAGGTTGAGTAGAAAAACAAATAGCCGACTCCCCCTCTATTATTCTTAATTCGTGGCAATATCATCAATATCGAAGTCGCGTGGCGACTCACGAGCGGACTTGTTTCGCGCGCGGGTTAGGTGACCACGTGACTCCGCCATTTTATTTGTGGTGGTTCAAGTGTGTTTTCTTGTTCAAAAACAATCCTTGAGATCGTCCAAAGTACTCAATGGCACGCGGGTTATTCACGCTACTTCTAGTAAGACGAAGCCGGATTCGTCTGTAGTACAGGGTCTAATCAATACCTATGGAGGAATTTGTCTCAGTTGAACAAGTTGACTTACTCTATCGAGATCGTAGTTGGACAGCATGACGAACATCTGATACTGCGCTCCAGCCACCGTCCCCTTCGGCACCAGCATATGTTGAGGCCATCCGCACCCGCAGAAGTTAAAGGAAGCGAGATCGTCGCGCTTCGCGTCCGCGCCCTGTCGCGACAGATCCCGGAATGTCTGCTCGAAGGGAATCGTCACCGACGACTCTATTGATCTCCGGGTGATGGTATTCTGACCGGCTTTCACTGGAGACAATGAGATTTATTTAGCTACATAGTTCTTGCGTATAGTCAGCTATTTTGTAATGGAGGCTATCTTAGATCCCCTGCCAAAATATTTGCAGTTATGTATTTTAAAACTGTTGACTGTCTGAAGTGGCGTATATTTTTAATTGGTTGGCATCATCTACATACATATTACAGCCGTAAATAATTTCTTTCGAGGCAGTTAAAAACGTGTTGTTAAATAATGGTTATTTATCTTTTAGTCAATTTAGGGCCTGTTTCATCACTTCTTTATCTGACAGTTCGATTGAAATATTTCTATGAAAAATATGTCAAACGATCTGTCAAATAAGCTATCAAGAACTTATTCAGAAGTGGTGAAACAGGCCCTAGGTTTAAGGATTCAAATGGTATCAAGTGGCCCACAAAAACACTCCTAAAGAAACCGAAAAGTCGCACAGTTGTGCATCGCGCGCTCCCTGTGTTGTTCACGTTGATCCTGCGAGACGCAACCATAATAATACAATACTCACGCGGCACGACGAATCTGTCCATCTCAATGAACATCTTGCGCTGGTCGGTGAGCGCCCACGGGCGGTTGCGCTCGTCGATCGTCGGCGCGATGAAGATACGCACCGTCGTGCGTCGCGCGCTCCCCGTGTTGTTCACGTTGATCCTGCGAGACGCAACCATAATTCACAATCAGCATTATCATTGGAAGCGTGTATCCGTCCACCCACCGAGGGAATAATAGCCTCATCCCCATCATAAAGAGATATTAACAGCGTCGGTGGCGCGTTATGGAGAGGTACAGACTCTCAAGTCAAGTCCAAGTTCGAATCCGCACGGATGGCCATGTACACACGGCGACAGACCAACTTACCCATAGTTGAACTGTATGTTCATGGACATAAGGCCCAACTATGGGTAGGTTGATCTGTCGCCGTGCGTACCTGAGTGTTCCAAACTTATGTACGTAATACCGACTGCTCTCAGACGAAGTGAAGTAGTGAAGGAAAATATCGTGAGGTAGGTACCTATTAAATTCAGAAGACTTTCTATCCCTATAATAACTTAGGTACATGAACTAAAGATGCATTGGATCTGGGATTCCGATCCCAGGTCGTTTTCGACGCTGCACCAACTCAACTTTGGGCCGATAAGTAGACTCGAAAAATTTACACAAGGGAGATCGAACTATAAGATCGAATAGTCTCTCTGAATCTCGGCTCCAGTCTCACTCATCTACCGACAAATTTGTCTAAGACCGACAACTATAGAAATGTTAATTTATCTAATATCAATAATATCATAACGCCGACTACTGTTTGGGGTTGGTTGGTGGTATGTAGGATCTTTGTCTAAAGCAAAATCTCCTGCGATTGTTTTTTTACGAAGAAAACAAAACAGGTTCACTTTTTGTCGACCACCATCTTTTTTAAAACAAAATTGTATTGGGCGACGCCATTTTGTTTTATGTTTGCTAAAAAGCAAGCGCAGGAGTTTATAAAAAAGTTAAAAACACGTACACATAGCGGAACGGCCTGTGATTCAAATGCGTGAACCGCGTGTACACGGGGCCACGGTTAGAGAAGTCCAGCCCCCTGGACAGGTCCACGTCGCTTTGCATCCAGAACGTGTTCAGCGTGTCGTTCGCACCACCTCCTTCCAGGTTCTCGATGGACACTGACTGTACTTGCACACCTGGGTTTTCGAGCTGCATGTGTAAAGATATGTGATTTAAAAAAATTAGTTACATGGAGTCATCGAAAAATTATATAATCTAGAACTGACTTTAGAATAATACCTAACGATATTTTAAGTCAAATCAGATTTTAAACAAAAAAGTTTCATCAAAATCGGTTCAGTAGTTTTTGCGACTCAGACATTCTATAAAATACTCAATCAACGCTCCCCAGTTATTTAATAAATGAAAACTCTTTGGTCATGATTTTAAATAATGAAACTGTTTGATTATTACGAAAAAAAATTGTTAGCCTTATATACGAAAATAAAAATAAAACATTTATTTTTTGTAGTTAATGGTTTCCAGAATGTGTTTTTCAGCTATGCCTGCCAGGACTAAAATTCCTCCAAAGAGATTATTTTAAATGAGCGATTATCTTTTAACAAGTATAAGCAGTCCCTGCCTGCTTCTCTAAGTAATTTATAAGAAGCTGACCTCAGATCTGGAGTAAGGGCTAACGTAGGAAGACTCCTTGTGGCTCTGGAACAGTTCGTCAATGAAGGCGTGCCAGCGGTAGAACAAGGGATCGCGCATTGTGGTCGCTTCGTCAGCGAACACGCTAAAAGTTTCCTGCGGGAAAACACAAGTGTTTATATACTAAAGGGACTGTTTCACCACTTCTGAGTAAGTTCTTGTTAGCTTATCCGACATATAGTTTGACATAATTTGTATGAAATTAGAACTTACTCAGAAGTGGTGAAACAGGCCCTAAATCTCATAAATTTATAATCATAAGTTATTTGGGTAATCAGAAGTTGTATTTTTGAATCTCACACATTTTAATTCGTACCTACTTATACCTGGGGCATCTATGCGAAATGAATATGGAGTTTACGCAGTAGGTATACGAAACGAAACACTGAGTCAGTTCGAGTGAGATGGGACTACACCAGGCACGTTTCCAGGGGGGGGGGGGGGAGATAGGTGGGATTTACCCCCCCCCCCCCCCCCCAATGTTTGATTACATACAGCACCGATTTAATTGTTTTTCTATGAATATCCCCCCCGAAACAAAAGTCTGGATACGTGCTTGGACTACACCAACCAATGCCTACTGTGGTACTACAGGAGAGGTAAAAATTGGTGGGGGAAAAAGAGCAACATTTTTTTGCTTATTTCCTATAGGTTTCTTTGGGAAAGTTGTTCTGTATCATGGGTACAATCACCTTTTAAAGTAATGCGAATAAAGTAATCTCGTAAGTGCTCGTAAGTAACCCCTTCTAAAATTGCAATAGCAATGACAACTTACGAGGTACCGATGTTGAGGGTCGTGCATGTAGGCGCAGAACAAGTGTCCGTTGTTGTGCAGGGTGCCGTAGTAGTCGGGGTTCGGCGAGAGGATGCTGGCCTCCACCATGTTGCCCAGCATGTCTATGTTCAGCTGCTGAGTTGAACCGTTGGGCTGTGAAGTTTAAATGAGTTAGTTGAGTTTGTATTTGTATCTATATACAAATCCGAAAAGCAGCGGCGTAATTCTGTATGAGGATGAGGCCCCTAAAATCGAATTACGAGCCCTTAGACTCCATCCTGAATCATTGTAATAATCAGTCCAAAAGTCCAGTCCAGAGTAAAAAAGCTCATTATTTGTAAGATTATAAATGTTAGGTCTGACCCAGGGCTATCTTTGCGCATGGGCACACTGGGCAAACGCCCAGGGCCCCGCGATTAATGGGGCCTCTTATTTCCTACTCCTGTTCAGTACTATGTTAGGTGCCACATTTATCTTAAAGTGCCCTGGGCCACAAATTGGTCTAAGACGGCTCTGCCGACCACGCGTAACGAGAAAAGGCGAAAGAGAAGAAGATGACCTTGGACCTCGGACTTCAGACCCGGGGCTGGCATTTTAGTTCTACCAGCCAAAAACTAAACCATTGCCGAAACAAGAGGCCGGACACCGTCCGAACCGAATTGGCTGGACCGTGACGCGTAGGTGCTTAATAACTTACCAACTTTACAAATCCAGTAGAAATAGCCTCTTCAATCCTGGACCTAATGTTCATAATGTCAGCCACAGTAATATTAAGGTTGTCCACGGGTCTGTTCAGGTCCTGCCAGGTCATGCCGGCTTGCCGCGGCGGCCAGCCGCGCGATGACGTCAGACTGTCGAGCTTCGGGAAGTAAGCCTCCGGGATAGGCTCCCGCCAGTTGCTGAACTTCTTGACACGCGGCAGAGCGTTGTTTAGGCGCTCGTTGTTGTATCTGTTGATTTTTTTGTAGTTTAAGCAGGATTTCGTGGTAGAGGTATAGGTACGTGAAGTCGTCGACAAAAGTATTTTATATCGATTATCTGTTTGTGTAAATAAGTAATTCAACTTTTGTTGGCGACTGTACATCGCTCCTGTGTGATGCTGACTGTACATCGCTCCTGTCCTGTTTGATGCTGACTTTACTGACAACTAACATTTCGAATTATTATCTGATGTTATATTCTCTAAATCAATTATTGTCTTTGCTCTGCCAACCCCAATGGGACACAGGCGTGAGTATTTGAGGTATGAATGTTATATTAATTTTATTTTAAGTTAAGTTGAATTTATTTAAGATGTTTCCCTGACCGAACGACCTTGACCCTTTCAGCGCCGCCTCACCACAGGCCTCACCTCTATATAGGGTCCTTCTTAATATGCTGACACTTTTTTAAGGGGATGATCAGACCATCAAACTGAACAACTTTCTCTATGGGACCAACATCGAAATCGCGAAAAAAAAAACAGCTCTTCCATACAAAACTGGAAACCTACTCGAGCCAAATGTATGGGACAGCTGTTTTATTTTTCGCGATTTCGATGTTGGTTCCACATAGAAAGTTGTTCAGTTTGATGGTCTCATCATCCCCTTAAAAAAGTGTCAGCATATTATGTTGGACCCTGTATACTAGGTATACTACGTCATTTCAGTAGATAGGGATACCTATTTTTGACTGGCTTTTCCTTCATTATGTCAACGCGGATGTTAGCTGTACAATTGGTAGTTTCTGCCTATACTATATTTACAGTCTCACCGTGCTATAATCTGTTGATGCATGTAGAAGAAGAGTTCTCCGCGACGATCTTTAGCGACGAGCGCTCTATTGGTAGCGGAGAATGGGTAGACAAGATGCCAGTGCCAGTGGTGGAGGTTGACGCCGACGTCTTCACGGAAGTAGGCCAGGCGGTGCTCCTGATCTAGGTCCGTGGCAGTGTAGTCCCTGGGGATGATTATCGGGGTGCGCTGAAAACAGAAATATAAAGTTTGGCCCCATTTTAATTAATGGTTATTAAGATCGTATGAAGAGCTCGGTGGCGCGTTGCGGAGAGGTATGGACTCTCAATCATGAGGTCCGGGTTCGAATGAGTTTTTCTAACTTATGTACGTGTTATCGAATGCTCTCAAACGGTGAAGGAAAACATCGTGAGGAAACTTGCATAATATGTAGAAGATGAAATTCTGATGCATATGTGAAGTTTACCAATCCGCATTGGGCACGTGTGGTGGACTAACGCCCTAACACCCTCCTAGAGGGTAGGCCTGTGCCCTGCAGTGGGACGTATATAGGCTGATGATAATGAAGATCGTATGATGCGTGAGATGGAACGTATTTGACAGCATACGTCAAAGCTTTGCTTTTACGCTTAATTTTACGCAATACCTTTTTACGATTAGAGCAAACTAGAGTAAATAATTTTTATTTATTTACGTAGAAAGAGAAGGAACTAGAAGAAAGCACGTGTCTTGTCATATCACTCAGTAAGAGATGCACATAGCAAATTCACTCTAGTTAAAAAAGGAGATCGCTACTTATTGCTGTCCTTATCAACGTAGCCACTTTTTTGTTCTACGACGGCTGTCTGACTCCGGAGTCAGACATCTATTTTCATACAAATTGTATAGGATTTTATTACTATCGCTGTCTCATACGCGGTTACACTGATGTTACGTCTATCAGCGTAAGCGAAAAATACTTCGCCTATGTTTATTTATGTTTTCAAACAAAACTAAATTAAAATATTTTCAAATATTACAATCCAAGCTTCTTGATACCTAATTAAAATTTTACTTAAGCTCTGAAAAGATAATTTGTCAGATCGCGCATTGAAAATAAATAAGTTGTTCAAAACGTTGACGCGTGGAACGGAACACACATTCTTGCCAAAAGTCACGTAGGCCACCGCGCGTGTTTATATTTATAAATATTTTTTAACCTGCGAATTATTTTAGTTTTACCCAAAAAATGTGTCTCTAACAACTAGTTACAAGATGGAAGACTTTACGAACAATCCAGGCGTGGTCGTGGTCCGCGCGAAACCAGAGAGAAAAACATTTAAACCCAACATCCGCGCTTTGAACAAAATCCCCGATGAGCTCCTGAACGATCCGATACTAAACAGAGCCTGTGAGAGTTTACCACAGAACTACAACTTCGAAATACACAAGACAATATGGAGAATAAGAACGCTGAGTTCCAAGAGAGTGGCTCTCCAAATGCCCGAAGGTAATCACACTTTACTTTCACTTTGAATTGTAACCATGAAACTGCTAAGAATTGTTTTAAAATTGTGTTTGTGGTATCTCCAGGTCTGACAATGTTTGCGACGACATTGTGTGACATAATTGAGACGTTTACGGAGGCGGACACGGTGATCATGGGGGACGTGACGTACGGGGCGTGCTGCATCGATGACTTCACAGCCGTAGCGCTTGGCGTCGACCTCCTGGTACACTACGGACACTCCTGCCTCATACCCATCGACCAGACCAGCAGCATTAAAGTACTGTACATTTTCGTAGACATAAAAATAGATCCTTCACATTTCGTTGAAACAATCAAATTGAACTTCCCGAAGCGCACTCATTTATCTTTAGTTAGCACTATACAATTTGTCACAACGCTTCATTCTGTAGCTAAAGAACTTCGTACTGAAGAATATGTCGTAACCGTGCCTCAATGTAAACCGTTATCTCCTGGCGAGATCCTCGGTTGCACTGCGCCTAAAGTTAATTCCGATGTAATTGTTTATCTTGGAGATGGAAGGTTCCATTTAGAGTCAATAATGATAGCAAACCCAAATATTCCCGCTTATAAATATGATCCGTATGATAAGAAATTCACATCAGAAGTGTACGAGCATAAGTTAATGCAAACTAATAGGCAGAATCAAGTGAAAACGGCAGAGGGAGTGAGTAGTGTTGGTCTAATACTTGGCACGCTTGGAAGGCAAGGAAGTACTAAAGTTTTAAGTAATCTAGAGAAGCAAATACGTAATTCGGATAAGAGATATGTGAAAATACTTTTATCCGAAATCTTTCCTAGCAAACTGTCGTTATTTGATTTAGATGCATTCGTTCAGGTTGCTTGTCCTAGGCTCTCTATAGATTGGGGGACCGCATTTCCTAAACCATTACTCACACCGTATGAATTTTCAGTTTCATTAGGCAACAGTAAATGGTTGAAAGAAGATGGGACGTATCCTATGGACTTCTATTCCAATGATAGTTTAGGGCCATGGACGCCAAATTATAAACCCCTATTTTGTTCGGAATCAGACAAAAAGTGTGATAATTGTTGCGGTGGTAAGGATAAGAAAAAAACCGAATTAGATAAGGCAACTAAACTTAATTGTTAAAGGCATTTCAGGGTGAATGAAGGACAGGACTTTGGGCTGTTTGTAAGAAACTGAATTTAAGATTTTAAGATACCTAGGACAATTAGCATAATCTTGTTATTAATAATAAATCATCTGTTTTTCTAAGGCTATCTAAGAAGAGAAAAAGAGCTGCTTATTTAGTACTGATCTAGCAGATTATAGATTTTATTTTACATGCAACTTACTAGATGAAGGATGTTTTTTATTAAGTGCATTCAAGAGCTAAAGACTATCTAATTGGATGACCAGCTTTGACATAACTTTATATACATAGTATATTTTTAAATTAATGGACTCTTGCTTGTGCGTTAGTACTGCATTTCGAGTGTTTCCCGTTGGTCAGATCCGCCAGTGTCTAGCAGTTTGTGGGAGTATCTATCACAAACCCAAGGATCTTTTTGGAGCAAAAACACAGCCCGCCTCGTGGCAAGCTCAAACGCGAACCGCGCGACCACCACGCGAGAGACAACTGCTTGCGGCGTAACTTATTTATTAATAAAGTGTCAATGTTGGTAATCTAATTATTAAATTTTAGTTAAGGATCTTGCTAACAGCCTGGGCCTTGTGTGTGCCCCATTCTGCTCTCCATTTGAAAGTAACGAGTTCACTGACAATGTAGTAAGTAATAGTAGTTTTATAGTTATTTGTTATATTCGGATTATAAGCATTCAGTGTCTTTGAATGTGTCATAATAATTTGTAAATAAAATTCTACCCTTTTTAAATAAGTAAGGGCTGACACAAATCATTTTTGTATTTATTAAAAAATTAATAACTTTTTGCTAATATTATTAAGATACCTATTATTTTTTTCGTATCCGAAGACGATTGCAGGAAGGAGAAAGAGTGTCGAAATGAATAATTTCGTTTTCATTTTATTGGATCTAACTTAGTGAAACCTATCTGGGTTCTTGCTATTTCAAACTTTACTTCACTTTACTATTTTAACTTATTTGTGCAGTAGCTATACCTATAAATTTTCATTGCCAAAAATTTACGTACCTAAGTATCTAATAAATAATTTATTTTGATGATTTAAAAATCTTTTTATCAATTCAAAATTCAATGACATTTGTTTGAACATATTTCAACGTTGGCTCAGGAGTGCGATTTTTGAAAGTCACGTTGAACTCAGCAGTAGCAATTGTCAAAATTACTATGGAGATATGCATCTTTCTAGTGCTGATTTGACTTTAAAAAATAGCACTCCTGGAGTATGATTTTTGAAAGTCAGATCCAGGATGGCCTGGCCTGGTAGTGTGACGTATGCAGGCTGATGAATAAACAAAACAAATGTGTACTTACTTCAGACGCATTCAGCACTGCAGTAGATTCTCTCGCTTGCTGGAACACTTTAGAGTCCATGAACTTAGCTGGGAAGACCTCAGCATGGTTGGCAATCTGCACCTGCCTGGTGTCTCGTCTGAAAATGTGATTCTTAATTATAGTGATAGTTCGAGTGCTATATCGCGCTTAAGCACAGAATAAAAACTAGTACTAGCTTATGGCAATCGCCCACGACGCCTTTTTGAAGCGATGCAGTTCCGCGATTAACCTACTATCGGCCGATATCGATAGAAAAGGAAGAACATACAGAAGCGCGACTACGATGCAGAAGCGATACAGAATCGTGTCTGGGTGGGCTATGGATACGCGGCGAAAATTGACGAGCGGAATTACTACTTTAAGTTATACGACTTAGGCTGCTTTTCCACCACAGATGTGCGAGGAAGCAAAGCGGTGCGCAAGGAAAAAATCCACCAATAGAATCACTTCATTTTCCTAGCCTCGCTCAGCTCAGGTCTATTGGAAAGGGGCGAGGTCTTTCTATATACCAAACAAGCGACAAATCGTGGACCATGAGTTGTGCAAGGGATGCTTGCGAGGAATGCGTACGATCCCGTGTTTTATCCTGCCGCCCGAGGCGTGGGCCCTGGTTTGACCCTTCCTAGATCCGATGCTGGCCGTTTCACAGATTCGCTACACATCTTCGCACCGCTCATTTTCCCAGTACATCTGTGGTTGAAACGACCACACTGTTTTACAGCTCCGGTAAACATCCTAGCACCGCTCATCTTCCTAGCACATTTCTGGTGGAACATCAGCTTTACTAGTTATCGAGTGTATACTAACCTGTGCAGCAATGCGACAGAGAAGCAATAACTGAATAGCTGGGGGTTGATGTTAATTCTGTAGAAGGCGCACGTAGACATAAACTGTTCTAGCTGGTTCTCTGGTACGGCTGCAAATTATACATTGTATGTAATCTTATTATACATTATAGGTAGTAAATAATTATACATTGTATATAATACTAATAGTTTTGTTAAATGTTTCCTTCAGTTAATTTATTTGTATGATAAACTAGTTTCAAAGATGAGCTGGCATTTTAATTTATTTAATAATGTGGAGGAATGTAACATAATAAAAAAAGAGGGCATTGCGAAACTATCCGAACCACAATGAAAAAAGGGCAAATTCCACCAAAATAGATAGACCAAAAAAAAAATGTGTCCCAACATTTGAGTCGTGTCGTGTAGGCAGCGGCGGCGGGTGCAGTTTAGTATGGGACAGCAGATTTTTTTTTGCTCCGATTGGTTTGCTCCCATAGTAAAAGTTGTTCAGTTTTTATGGGTAGACTCTTAGTTTAAAAGGATGCTAATGATATCAATTTCACCCTGTATAAATCCTTGACTAAAGTGGAGGGAACTCGAGATTACCTATGACTGATTTTGAGAAGAGTCGAGGATATTTTTAACTGAGATTGAGCCGAGATAATATTAAAGGATTCAACTATAATACGGGTGTACAGAACCTAGTAGATGCCAGATTAATAAGTCTACCGATGTACCTTAATAGCACGCGAAATTATATTGACCAATCAGGAAATGCCATCTTGGCGTTTCTGAAATCCCTTGCCGCGATTATCTTATTATTTACGCGCCATTTTCGCTGCTATCCGACTTTGTACCCTTTGATTACTAAATGACTTCGGGTTTTGAGGGAGATTCCTCTGACTCTGAGCAAACAAACATTGACGAGCGGAATTATTTTCCTGGTCGTACTTACCCATCAGCTCATCAATGACTTCAGTGGCCATTTCATTATGTGCCGGGATGAACAGTGAGAACTCTGCGTCTTTGGGCAGTTGTCTGGCCTTGGTGAACTTCGGGTCGCGGTCCAGTTGCTGAAGGGGCACGATCCTTGAGGCGTCGCTGCCGAATCGGTTATTTAGATCGAGGGCGTCGTTTGCGTAGTCGGATGGCTGTGGGTTAAGATATATGCTTTGAAATTTTGAAATATACACCACTAATTTTGAATTGAATTTTTTAATTGCCAGCAAGTTGGCCGCTAGCCCCCCCAACTAACACGCACTGGGGCCGCTTTGTGGAGCCCACTCCCTCTCACCCTTATTCGTATCGTTAATTAGTAAGTAACGAAACTTTAAGACCGTGAATCTGTACAACGTTCCTAAGGAACATGGGTCGAAAAACGAGAAAAATTTTTGGACCTCCCACACAAAAGAGCGGATCGGCCGGGGCCGTTCGATTTTCTATGGGAGGCCTAGGGGATGTCCAAATTTTTTTCTTGTTAATTGACCCATGTTCCTCAGGGAAAGTTGTTCAGATTCGATTCACGCGGTCTGAATACACCCTTAAGAGAATATTATTCCGAGAGCGAAAATGCGCGCTGCATACAAACGTACTATGGTGATATTTTCAATACTAACCAATTAAAGTCAATGAAATTTTGCAGAAACAATCTAGAAACAAATCTCTATGCTTCTATAGAGTCAGATTTTCGATAAAATATACAGTTTCAATGCTAGGATTAATTTAAGATTTGTATGGAAATCTTTGTGGCACTGTAACTTGAAAACTATACATTTTAACGAAAATCTGACTCTATACAAGCATAGAGATTTGTTTCTAGATTGTTTCTGCAAAATTTCATTGACTTAAATTGGTTAGTATTGAAAATATCAACATAGTACGTTTGTATGGAGCGCGCCAAAAAAGCGCCCTTAAAGTTTCGTTAAACTTAGTGGTGTATAGAAGTAATAATAATAATAAATAGAGATACAAAATGTTATTTAAGTAAATGGGTTGTTAGAATTGTATAAATTGGAACGCAGTCATTGCGATGTGTACTTGCTTTTGTCTATTATCTATGGATATGTGTGGTAAAATAAGATTGCAAGATGGACGTTGTATTAAGATCTGTAAACTCATAAAAGGAATAAAACAAAGTAAATAAACAGTGAAAGTAGTTTAATATCTGCTAAATCTTCCCTGCAAATTATAACTCTAATAGGTTATGGGCTAATCACGAAGAAAAATGGAATTGGAAGGAAAAGCAAAACCGAAAGACGCCATGGCCGGCACGGGAGCTGCCGCCATTAGTGGAAACATAAATTCATCATATTCGTCTCATCTGCCTCAACTTTCAGCCGAAAATTTCAATAGCTGGAAATTCCGTGTTAGTATGTTACTGGAAGAAAGACAATTACACAAGACAATAAAGTAGGGATGGGCGATATATATCGTATATAGTTATTGAAACGTATATCACATGAATATCTTAAAATCAGATATTGATGCGTACAGAAACTATATATTTGGTGAAACACTATATTGCCGCACAAACTCGATTCGCCTCGATTTCAAGATATCTGAGATTCATAGATATAGGATATCAAACCGTATCGCATCGCTATACGGGCTAGCGGCTACCGGTTAGGGTGTCGCAACGAGGGTCCCACACTTTGAAAAATTTTACGCTAATTTTATATGGAGCTGGACTTAGAAAAATTTTGAACGATTTCGTATGAGCCATCGACTTAGACGATTTTTCGGGTGAAATTTGTATGGGGGCTGGACTTGTAAAATTTTCAAAAAATCAATTTTTTTTTTCATTTTTGCATGCGGAAGGGTGGGTTGCTGGGTACCCCAGGGGTTCGAAAAATTAGCTATTTTTTCGCTAGGATTCACCGTTATCGAGATATTTTATAAATTATGTTTTTAGAAAGGGAAGGGGGCGCGATCTAACTGTGTTATCTTTATTCAATAACACATAAAAAAATATGCCGAACTGAACCGAGGTAAGCCGAGTGAAAAAAGTATACCAACACCCTGCTAGAGAGTGAAATACGTAGCAATAATTATACATTCGTACAATATCAAACCTTAAGTGTATACGGACTGATATAGCGTTACTGGATATCGACCGATATCCAATATATAGTTTCAGAATCAGATATTCAATATCAATATATAGTTTCGATTTGATATTACGAAAATTCGATATTACCCATCCCTACAATAAAGGAAATAACGACGGACAGCCTCGCAGACGCTCGAGAAAAATCAATCATCGTACAATGCATCACGGACAAACATTTAGATCTTATCAAAGAGGCAAAAAGTGCGTACGAAATGTTTGAAACACTCAACAAAGTTTTTGAACGTAAAACGATAACTTCAAGAATTCATATAAGAAAAAAGCTAATAAAACTAAAACTTGGAGACAACGAAAAAATGGAAGAATATTTCACTAGATTTGACATGTTAACGAGGGAATTAGAAAGTGCAGAGAAAAAGCTCGACGAGGAAGAAAAAGTTACATATTTATTACAAGGACTATCAGAAAAGTATAATACAATATCAACGGCATTAGAAACTCTACACGTAAGTCCAACCGTAGAATTCGTTAAAGCGAAACTCTTAGATGAAGAACTCAAAGTCTGCAATTCTCACCAAGATGAAACCGCATTTCAAGGTTCAAATATCATAATTTGCTATAATTGTCAAAAACCAGGACATAAAAGCTCTCAATGCAAGTCAAGAGGAAGAGGTACAGGAAATAGATTTATGAGAAAAAGAGGATTTAACGAAAGAGGTAGAGGCCGAGGCAGACAAGACCACTCGTATGGGAACAATTCAAACAATCCACCGTATGAATCATTTATAGCCTTAAATACAGTAACAATGCAAAACGCAAATATATTCATTTTAGACTCTGGTGCCTCAGATCATTATGTCAGAGCAGAATTAGAAGAACACATGAAATCCATAGTAAATCTAAAAGACGAAGTGAAAATTTATATTGCGAACAATACGACAATGACAGCAAAGAAAAAGGGAATTTTAGAAACAACATGTAATGGTAAAAGAATCAATATTGAAGCGCTAATTGTAAAAGATATAACACACAACTTACTCTCCGTCAAGAAATTAACTGAAAAAGGATTTTACATAAATATCGATGCAAACGGATTTAAAATTAAAAATGAAAGAATAACATTACACGCACAAGAACACAACAAGCTATACATACTAAATATGGAAATAATGACTAAAAATGAAGAGGAACATTCATATAATACGCAAGATGAGAAAAATTTATCCGAAGCAGACATTTGGCACAAAAGATTAGGACATTTGAATACAGGAGGAATGAAAATATTGAAACTACCAGTAAGTAATGAACCATGTACAGAATGCATAACGAGTAAAGCTACAAGACCAAGATTCTACAGAAATGAAAAAAGAACAACTAAGATAGGACAGTTAATTCATACTGATTTAAGTGGGCCAATAGAACCACCCACTGCAGAAGGATACCGATACTTTCAGGTAATAATTGATGACTACTCCCATTTCACTGTTGTAAAACTGCTGCAGAATAAAAGTGAAGCTGAAAGAAATTTAATCAACTACATCACAGAACTAAAGACTCAGAAAAACTGCAAAACTCAGAGAATAAGACTAGACAATGGAGGTGAGTTTACTTCAAACTATTTCAAAGACTGGTGTCAAAGAAAAGGAATTATTTTGGAATATACAAAACCATACACTCCGCAACAAAACGGGAAAGCAGAAAGAATGAACAGGACATTAATGAACAAAACAAGGACAAAGTTTGCTGATACCAACCTACCTAAACACCTATGGGGACAAGCAATGCAAGCGTCAGCTTATGAACTAAATAGATGCCCCACAGTCGCCCTGAATGGAGAAATACCTGCTCGAATATGGTTTGGATACTTAGATCTGAAGAAATTAAAGGTATTTGGTTGTAAGGCTTGGAAAGTGCTAGTACCAAAAGCAGACAAGCTAAGTGCAAGAGCAAAAGAAATGATTTTTATTGGCTACTGTCCCGGTGGGCACAAACTATGGGACCCACAAACTAATACAGTACACATTACAAGAGATGCTATATTCAATGAAAAAAATTTCAAATATAAACAAGAAGAGCCAAATCCGGAAAAGACAGATGAAAGAAATTTATTTGAAGAGCCAATATTTGAAAATCAAGAAGAAATGGAAACAGAAAGTGACTCAGAAGAACAAAAATTAAGTGATATGGAAGAACCAAATAGAGAAGAAAGTTATGAAGAAAATAGACAAGAACAACCTAAAACTACATCATCAGGAAGAATAATAAAAACACCAGATTATTTACAAGACTATGAAACCAATATATCGTACTGTTTACTTACACAACTAGAAGAAATAACATA
Source organism: Agonopterix heracliana (assembly GCA_963693445.1). NCBI lineage: Eukaryota > Metazoa > Arthropoda > Insecta > Lepidoptera > Depressariidae > Agonopterix > Agonopterix heracliana. Next base: position 4,739,433 of record OY856327.1, read on the forward strand.
TGAAGAAGCAATACAAGACGAAGAATGGAAAGAAGCAATAGAAAAAGAGTTAAATTCACTGAAAAAAATGGAAACATGGACTTTGACAGAACTACCTAAAAACCAAAAGGCTATTGATATAAAATGGGTATTCAGAGAGAAAGAAGATAAGACAAAAAAGGCAAGATTGGTAGCAAAGGGCTTCCAGGTGAGGGGCGTTGGCTATGAGAACAATTATGCACCTGTTGCCCGAATTTCAACGATAAGAATGTTAATGGCACAAGCAGTACAAAACGATTGGAAAATAAAACAACTTGATATACCTACTGCATTTCTAAACGGAAAACTTGAAAAAGAAACTTACATCAAGATACCGGAAGGGCTGCCTAAACAAAAAGGAAAAGTTTTGAAACTAAATAGAGGACTATATGGTTTGAAAGACAGTCCAAAATGCTGGAATAAGAGATTCAACGACTTTGCAGAAAGTAATGGAATGAAAAGATCACAAAATGACTTTTGTATGTATACTGGAACAGACATATACATGGTAGTATTCGTCGATGATATATTACTGACTGGAAGTGACAAAGGAATAACGAACATGACAGAAAAACTGAAGAAAGAATTTGAAGCTAAAGATTTAGGAGAAGTAAAACATTTTCTTGGCATGGAAATAGAAAGAAATGAAGGATTATTGAAGATAACACAAACTAAACAGATTGAAAAAATGCTAAATAAATTCAACATGCAAGAATGTAATGGTACAAAAACACCAATGACAAAAGGTTTCCAGGCTAATACAGATGATGCAATAATAGATATACCATACAGAGAATTAATTGGGAGCCTCATGTTTGTAAGCACCGTATCAAGGCCAGACATAACTTACGCTACATCCTACCTAAGTAAATTTTTAGATAAACCTACCAGAAGTGTTTGGACAGAAGCAAAGAGAGTACTTAGATATCTGAAAGATACAAAGGAAAAAGGAATTACTTACACAAAGAAGAAAACAGATATAACTATAGAAACTTACTCTGACGCCGATTGGGCCACTAATCAAATGGATAGAAGAAGCACAAGTGGCTCAGTAACATTCTACTGTGGGAACCCCGTGTCTTGGTTTTCTCGCAGACAAGGTTGTGTAGCCTTATCATCTGCTGAGGCTGAATATATCGCCGCAGCAACTAGTGTTTGTGACATTTTAAATTGTGAAGGACTGTGCAAGGACTTTAAAGTGAAAGAAGTGAAAAGTGTCTTATTTGTTGATAACAAAGGTGCAATCGACATGACCAACTCTTATGAGAACAGTAAGCGAACAAAGCATATTGATACTCGCTATCATTTTATTAAAGATTTAGTTATCAGTGGTAAACTGAAAATAATGTATGTAGATTCTAAAAACAATACTGCTGATATTTTCACGAAGAGTTTGTCATTCGATATTTTTAATTTTCTACGTTCCAAGCTTAACATTTTGTAACTTGTGGAATTTGTTTTATGAAAGGTTATTGTTCAAAGTAAGGTACCAATTAATTGTAAAGTAAGATTTCCATAATATGATCATATTGCGATTAACAAATTTTGTAAAACTTTTAATCGAGGAAGGGTGTTAGAATTGTATAAATTGGAACGCAGTCATTGCGATGTGTACTTGCTTTTGTCTATTATCTATGGATATGTGTGGTAAAATAAGATTGCAAGATGGACGTTGTATTAAGATCTGTAAACTCATAAAAGGAATAAAACAAAGTAAATAAACAGTGAAAGTAGTTTAATATCTGCTAAATCTTCCCTGCAAATTATAACTCTAATATGGGTAACCGAGCTTTGCACGACTTTTTCAGAGTTAATCTAGATTCTAGATAGGGTTCGTTCCTGAGACGGATTTTCCGTTTTCACACAACAACAAAATCTGTCCCTCCCTTAGACCCACAGACCGACTTACTGGTCTGTTGGTAAGCCTTAGACCAGATAAATCATAAAAAATATATTAATAAAAAAAAATACAATATATTTATTTCTATGAGCTCTTTAACTTAGGTACATTTAGTTCATATACACCAAAGGATAGGTATTGCACATTGACATCACAGTACCTGTTTCAAAAAGATTTACAACTATCCCCCACACAAAATGTGACGGGCAAAAAATAACCTAACCTAATAACCTTAGATCAATAATCGATCTAAGATAATAACTAATGGATGGAATGGAATGACGTGTTATGCTGTGGTTAGTATTTCGCCCACAAAAAACTGCATAAGAAACCATATCCCTTAGTCGCTCGTAACGAGACCTACGCCACGGGAAGATAATGGAGTGGTCCATTCTAAAGCTCATCGCAGACGGGAGTTATAATTATAAAGATAACGTAAGGTCGAGAAAACCTAAATATTATGATGAGAGTAAATGGGGCCTTAATTTCGAAAACACAGCATCCAGAAAGAAAAACGTAGTAAGTGGAAAATAATAAATTTTTAATGTAGGTAAGTACTTACGACTAATTGCTGATTCAGTTGAAACAGCACTTTTTCGTCTCCTTTCGGCGTGATCATTGATTCATTTGGCCGATCAAATAGCAATTGCAGATTGCTTATCACGTCCGCCATTTTGATTTTAGTATTTTTTTTTAAATAAGTAAAATAAAACAATTTAAAATTAAGCTAATGTTAAAGTTTACACTTCACAGTGACCTGTGAAGTGATATTGTTTTTGTCTGTAATTACTTGGCTTTTTATATGAATATCGATTAGGTTGGAGTGCAGTGAATACACATTTTTCGGTGTGCAAAACCGCAACGGAAACGAAAGGGTGAGAACTTGTCGTCCTAACTACTTGATGACTTTTTAGGGTTCCGTAGTTCGACATGGACGATGAAACCCTTTATTAACCTAAGGGAAAAAACAACAAAATTTTGGACTTTCAATACTATCTTATTGGGGCTATTCATATCTATGTTGGGGCGTGCCGACTTAAATTCGTATTTTAGTAAAATCTCGAGCTCGTTCCAGGTTTTGGATCGTATTGTGATGTGCCAACCTATTCATATTTCAGTAAAATCTCAATTTCTCTTCGCTCGTTTTAGATTTTGGATCGTATTATCACGTCCCGACCTATTCATATTTGAGTAAAAATTCGTAATTTTTAGCCATTTTGATATTGGCTCTAAGTATATTGAAAGATGTTCAGGTTTATCATCCGACAATCATTGTTCAGGAGTGCGATTTTTGAAACTCAAATAAGTAGTAGAAAGATGCATACCTAATCTCCATAGTAATTAATACATTTTCAACTGCTGAGCTCACCGAATGAGTTTCAAAAATCGCACTCCATTAGATACTTATACAAAATTTTCCAATCATGCATAATTTCCACATTACAAGCATACGGGCGGGATCTTGCATGCTTATGCTATGCTTACCATTTGACACATCGAATGTAGCCTATGCTATGAAGAGGATTCTGTCGAGAATAAGGCTGCATTTCCACCAGAGATGTGAGAGGTAGAGAGGCGGTGAGCGAGGAAAAAATCAGCCAATGAGGGTGCTTCAATTTCCCAATGATCTGGCGAAAATGATTGGCGGATTGTTTCCTCGCGCACCGCATCGCTACCTCGCACATATCTGGTAGAAACGCAGCCTAAAACTGTGCCGTGACAGCGTTGATATAAAGATAGATAGGTACCTACAGAATGTATATGCATAAGTAGGTAACTGAATGGCGATATCTACAGAACCCTACACTATGCGTGGTGCGACACGAACTTAATCAAAACATTCTTATCTAGTTAGCTACTTATTAATATCTATGAATAGGTACCTGCTGCGGCCGTATAGTATAATAATATGGCAGCGTGATATAGAGCGCTATCGCGCCTTAGCTTTGTTTTTATTTGAGCGCGAACGAACGAGATAAAATAATTATGTGTTACGTGCACAGATTATTTAAGAGAATATTATTCCGAGAGCGAAAATGTGCGCTCTGCATACAAACGTACTATGGTGATATTTTCTATTACTAACCAATTAAAGTCAATGAAATTTTGCAGAAATAACCTAGAAACAAATCTCTATGTTTCTATAGAGTCAGATTTTCGTTAAAATATGCAGTTTCAATGCTAGGATTAATTTAAGATTTGTATGGAAATCTTTGAGGCACTGTAACTTGAAAACTATACATTTTAACGAAAATCTGACTCCATACAAGCATCGAAATTTGTTTTTAGATTGTTTCTGCAAAATTTCATTGACTTTAATTGGTTAGTATTGAAAATATCACCATAGTACGTTTGTATGGAGCGCGGTCCGAATAATATACCCTTAAAGGTTACTACCGTAACTACTATCTATAGGTTAGGTAGGTATTATAATTAAGGCTATAATATCGTTTAGCCAGCAAGGTAAGTACCTACTATGGATTCTAAATACAACACTTTCCTAGGAATGCGTCTTAAACTATAGGTATCTATTGTTTATTTGGGTTTGGGTCGTAATTTTGTCTGCGGAAATCAACTTTCAAACTTCATCTAAGTCAGGAAGTCAGGCAAAGATAAAGGTAAGGAAAATGATACTGTTATTGGGACTTCGAATTCGCAATATAAAAATTTGGACCTTTGTAGAAACCCCACATACCAAAGAATTGAGCGAACGAAAAGAGCTCGAAATTTTTCGCATCATGACTCAAAATGGTGGTGATACAAGTATGAGTACCTACATCTGCTATTTACAAGTATTTTTAAAATCAGCACGCTCGCGCTTGCGGGCCGCATCGGGAAGCTGTAATTGAAATTGGACCGGGCCGCAAAAAGATGTAGGTAGTGCGGGCCGCGAGTTTGTCATGCCTGCTGCGTATGGGCATTAGTCCACCGAGCTTTGCCAAATGCGAATTGGTAGACAGTAGACATCAGATATGCATCAGAATTTCTTCTTCAGCGAAAGCAGGGTTTTTCACGATCTTTTCCTTCACCGTTTGAGAGCAGTGGGAAAATCGTTACACGGCATGTCTTCCTTGCGGATTCGAACCCGAACTCTCGTGATCGACCGTCTACCTCTCCACTGCGCGCCGTCGACGCTCGTAAACAACGTTCACTATGGAGCCAAAATTGAAAAAATATCAGCCCTTCCATAATTTGGGTTGACGTTACCTACCTACCTATAAATAGGTTTTCCTTCACCGTTTGAGAGCAGTCGGTAATACCGTGGTAATACCTACGTACATAAATTAGAAAAACTCATTGGTACGCATTGAGTAAATTGTCAACATATTTACTCAATGTTGGTACGTGGCATGTTGTCCGTGCGGATTCGAATCCGGACTTCATGATTGAGAGTCGACAGTCGCGACATCGAAAATCGAACATTTTAATCATTTTTGTCCATAATAAAAATGGGCCCCGCTGGGCGGACGCTAGCTTAGATTTGATATAACTTCGTTATCTTTGAAGCCTATACTAAATATAAGCCATACCTACATATTCAGAGAGCACTAAATGAGCACTAAATGATTAGCTAGGTTTCAAAGCCCTAGGACCGAGGGTCCCGCTGGGCGGGCACTCTCCTCCTAGAGGGTAGGCCTGTGCCCTGCAGTGGGATACGTATAGGGTGATGATGATGATTTCGATGTTGTTTCCATAGTGAAAGTTGCTCATGTTGATAGTCTGAATCATTCTTTTAATATGTACCTAATACCTAACGCATTAAGGTTCCACATATAAGACCTTAATTGATCTGAGTATAAGACACTGCTGGCTTTTCGGTGAAAGAAAATACCTTCTACAGGGTGAAATTGATATCATTACTATATATCACTTTAAACTGAAAGTCAACCCATCAAACTGAACAACTTTTACTATGGGAGCAAATCCATCAGAGCAAAAAGAAAATCAAGCTTTTCCATACTAAAGTGCAATGCCGACTCGACTTAAAATGTAAGGTCCTATGCAAAATCTGAATTTTTTTTATGCTCCGATCGGTTTGCTCTCATATTTAATGTTGTTCAGTTTAGTTTAAAAGGATGCTAATGATATCAATTTCACCCTGTAGAAACATTATAATGCTTCAATGCGTGTATAAAGGCCTCCGCTCATTGCAGCGATTATATCGAGCGATAATATGGCTGCGATTTTGCGATATTTGTTTCCAGTACATTTTGTATGGGGACGCGCGCGATCCTACAGTACACTGCCGCGATATTATCGAGCGATAATATCGCTGCGATTTTGCGATAATTTTTCTCAGTACATTTTGTATGGGGACGCGCTCGACCCCCACACACCGCCGCGATATTATCGCAACTCTTTCGACTACATTCAGTGGTGGGGCGCATGCGTGACGCGAATCGCGGAATCGCTGCAGTGTGTAAGGTGTCGCGATATCGCTGTCGATAATATCGCTCGATAAAATCGCTCGATAATATCGCTGCAATGTGCGGAGGCCTTAAATCTGTCTCAGTTTGGTGTCGAGTCGCTGCGGACGTGTGTGCCGTACAGCCCATGACATGACAGAAATCACTTTTACAACACTGATTTAAGGCCTCCGCTCATTGCAGCGGCAGCGATATTATCGCTGCGATTTTGCGATAATTGTTCTCAGTACATTTTGTATGGGGACGCGCTCGATCCTACACGCTGCCGCGATATTATCGAGCGATAATATCGCTGCGATTTTGCGATAATTGTTCTCAGTACATTTTGTATGGGGACGCGCTCGATCCCACACACTGCCGCGATATTATCGCAACCTGACGCAATCTCTTTCTACTACATTCAGTGGTGTGCGCATGCGTGACGCGAATCGCGGAATCGCTGCAGTGTGTAAGGTGTCGCGATATCGCTGTCGATAATATCGCTGCAATGTGCGGAAGCCTTAAATCATCTGTAACCTACGAATATAATATAGTAGATTACACACCGAGGACAGGAAAAAGGTCTCAGATCTCATGTAATTGTTGACCGAGGGGAAGCCGAGTTCAACAAACAATGTGATCTGAGGTCATCTTATTTACCTACTATCCGAGGTAAGTATACAATTTTTCTCCTCGACGGAGGTGGAAAGCGACAACTTCGTTTAGCGCAGCGGGACGACAATTGACGCTTTCCGTCCGGATGGGAGAAAAACTATAATGCTTCAATGCACGGACTTCTGTATTACAACCTAAGTCTGTGGCTTCAATGCGTGTAGGATACAAACATCTAGTAGCATCTAGTGTCTCATCTCAGTTTGTTGTCAAGGCTGCGGACGTGTGGAGTGCATAGGCGTAGCAAGAGGGGGGGGGGCCGGGTGGGCCCGGCCCACCCCAGAATCCTTCTGGCCCACCCCAGAAATTAAATGAATTAGGTACTTACTAAAAATAAGAGATATCAAAAGGTGATAATAATAAATAAACACGATAGGTATTTAATTTCTTGTGTTTCGTTTCTTATATTCACTTTCTTGAAAAGACAATGTGGTCAGAATATGTATTCACAAAACCTTGCAAATCTTGAAGCAGAATCTTGAGCTCGCTTCGCTCGCTCCTGTTTTTAGAACGTACTGTTCTCTTATTTATATTGCTGCAAAATTTCGAGCTCGCTACGCTCGCTCCTGGCTAGACATATTGCAGTGAAATGTCGAGCTCGCTTCGCTCGCTCCTGGCTACGATTGTATCACAAAGACCTAGTTGCATTGCAGTAAATCACGATCTCACTTAGCTTCGCTCGCTCCAGAATTCAGTGAAATGTCGAGCTCGCTTCGCTCGCTCCTGGCTAGACATATTGCAGTAAAATCTCGAGCGATTTGGATCGTATATCTTTTCATAGAGTAGTTATCTTGAGTTTGCTGTGATCGTTCCAGTTTTTAGGTCGTAAAAATCTCGAGCTCGCTTCGCTCGCTCCAGAATTGAGTAAAATGTCGAGCTCGCTTCGCTCGCTCCTGGCTACGATTGTATCACAAAGACCTAGATGCATTGTAGTAAATTACGAGCTCACTTAGCTTCGCTCGCTCCAGAATTCAGCGAAACATCGAGCTCGCTTCGCTCGCTCCTGGCTACGATTGTATCACAAAGACCGCTAGATGCATTGCTCGCTCCAGGATTAAGTGAAATCTCGAGCTCGCTTCGCTCGCTCTATGTTTTAGTTTTTATTACATCAACCTCGCCTGGGCCTGGCCCACCCTGGGAAAAAATCATTGCTACGCCCATGGTGGAGTGTGTGCCGTACAGCCAGTGCAAGGAATATAATACTCCCTGGCGGGAGAGCCAGTGCCTCGTCACTCCCGTTTGACAGCTGCGGTGAAGTCGTGACGTCACGTGCATCTTCCAAGATGCAGGCTGTCGCTCATTGACATAAGGCGCATTTTAATTTTTGTTCCTGAATCGCAAAGTTCGAAATTCGAAAAAGCGCGCGAAACCGGGTTGTGTGCAGTTACATCTGTTACGGTAGTACAGCTTGGCAAAAAAGTGGTGATAAAAAATAAGAGCGCTGCCTCCACGCAAGAACGTCAAAATCACGCATAACCTGGCAACACCACCATACTAAAATTTTAGTTCCACCTGTCACCACGATCATGACTTTTTTGCCAGGCTTCTGTGGTACAGCCATGACAGCGGGGCTAGTACGCCAACCACATTTAACATGCATTTAACACATCCATCTGTCAAATTTAGTCTTCTGTCTCGTTCTGTCGCGTGCAAATAGAAAGAGAGCGGAAGCGTGATAGCGCTATATCACGCTATCGCGGGTTGGCGTACTTGCCCCGCAGAAAGTACTTTGTACAACACTGATCAGTAACCAAAGAATTAGAAATTAAGGAGCCAGGAGTGCGATTTTTGAATCTCATTCGGTGAGCTCAGCAATTGTAAATGTCAAAATTACTATGGAGATACGTATCTTTCTACTGCTGATTTGATTTTCAAAAATCGCACTCCTAAAGTATTATTTTTGAGAGTCAAATCAGTAGTAGAAAGACGCATATCTCCATAGTAATTTTGACATTTTCAACTGCTGAACTCACCAAATGAGATTCAAAAATCGCACTCCTAGTCGACTTTTGCCGTGCGGCGTAGTGCTATTTGAAGTACATTGCTGCGTGAGCGTGTTAGATCCCGGTGAACTGATGCGGTTCACCAGGATCCCCTGGGGGATCGGGCTAGGGGATCCTGGTGGACAAACCCTGTAAATCCCGCTTCAGTCGCTAGAGTATAATGTCAGTGGCTTCAGTGCTTAACATGATGATTCTATTATTCTTTGTTAGTAGTATCTACATACTTATAAAACTATCTAGTTATTGCGAAGAGCTCCCTATACCTGTCATACTAGAGACTTTAGCCACCTTTAGCTTTAGTTAGAGTGGATATTGACTGACTAACTCAAGGAGTATAGTCGTCGTTGAAATAAAGCGCTAGTAGCGTGGTGGAGAGCTTCGGTATTGGAAATGATCATCGAAGTTAAGCAACGTCAGGTCCGGTCAGTCCTTGGATGGGTGACCGTTTAGTGGTATTTCATCTCGAGCGTTAAGCAGTTAGTCCCGGATAGTTCCGTCAGATCAGAATAAATTCTTTGACAGCAATTTGACCAATAACTTGCCTCCACCAATAGGCCCGCGTGGTGGAGTATGGGCTGTATGGCCTACTCCATCTAAACATATTCGTGAGAGGAGGCCTTTGCCCTGCTGTGGGATCTTACAGGCCTTACTTTTTATGAAGTAATTACACAACATTCATATCATACCTGTTACCAAAAAAGATCAATTTAAAATCAGTTGTGTAACATTTTATAAACATCCGTTAAAAACCACATCCCCAGAGAGATTTGATAAAAAATTGCTACTATCGCATCGTTCCCAGGAAATATCAAAACAACTACATAGTAACATATTTTATTTTATTACAATGTAAACTAAAACAAAATAACAATTTAATTATCACATCAACTAAACTTGTAAAAGGAGAATCACATTTTTGTTTACTGCTATCCCATGTTCTGAAAGTTTGTCTTGATTCCATAAAAGACCACCTACATCATTGCGATTAGACCATAATAATGTGTACCAATCCGTTTTATCCTCTTTTTGAATACAATGACACTGCTCCTTAGACCACATGTTTGTTGACCTCGGCTTCGCCTCTGTCAACAATTACATGAGATCTGAGACCTTTCTTACTTTCCTGCCCTCGGTGTGTAATGTAATCTACTATTACAGCATTGTTAAAATCATGCAACACATGCATGCCTGTTGTTTTTGCTAACTACATGACAGAAAGTTGGTAGTTTTAGCAATGTTTGATTAAGCTCCCGATGCATTATTTCTTACCTCCTAGAACGAAAATCGTTCTAGCTCTCAAACTGTGAAGGAATCGTGAGGAAATCTTCCAGCATGGCGTTAAAGCCCACTTTGCGTAGCGTTGTCCCTTTTTTTATATCAATTTTGAATTGTTCTTTACAATTCTTCTTCTTCTTCTGCGGTTCAGTAAATTTCAGTAAGATTTTCATACTTCAGAAGCGTTGCGTTAGAATTATAAACGGAATACATTCAAACCGAGAGTCATGTAGATCATCATTTGCGGAATTAAAATTACACACGATTACAGCCCTGTACATCATTGAAAACTATCTAAAATAGTAAGACGATATCCCGAAAAGTTCACTAATAGGCCTGAATTCAAAAGTAATAGACTGAACAAGCTTCACAAAACTGAGCTACAGCTTCCTGTCAGCAAAACAGCATTGATGCAAAGAACAGCAAAATACAATGCTGTAAGAGTGTATAACAAGCTGCCTGATGAGATTAAATCTCTTCCAGATAAACAGTTCCTCAATAAATTGAAAAGTTTATTATTGGAATTATGTCCATATGACCTAAATGAATTTTTAATTTAATCTTGTTCCTGTAATTCATTGTTGACATTATTAAAATTATGACTACTATTGTCTATTACCTATTGATTAGACCCTATCGCTTTGACATTCGTTAATAGAAATTAAGTGTGTAGGTAGGGTTGCCACCCGTACTTTATAATAAAGTATTGTACGTTATTTCAGGTAATTGTACTCTATACTTTATGAGAATAATAAAGTACACGAAAATACTTTATTTCGCATGATTTGATTTCTTTGAGATTTTGAACAGTTTTGTATTTTTTCGTTAAACGTTATACCTATATCGATTGGTGCTGAATCGATGTGCAACCTAACCTCAAATGTCAACAATGTCATTGTCACAATTTTCTTGTTTGTTTTGTGTGAAGCGGTTTGAGTGCAATAAGAATATGAGTTAAAATTTAATAAATTTATGCTACAGTAAATCATAGACCAGAATACTCCACATACATACAAAACGTAATTTCGATAGTGAAACGGATCAAATAGATAGTGAATATGTTACACCGAAAAAACGTTACTTAAAAAAATTATACTTACGACAAAACAGAAAAACGAAAGAAACAGAGCATCTCTGAATTTGATAAAATATGTATTACTTATTTACTTTAATTTAAATATAGACTGTTAAGATGCTGTGCAATTGTTTAGTAAAGATACAAATTTGATACAAACTACAAAAAGCAATAAAAAACATGTTTTTATACATAATAATAAATTGTACTTTATTTTGTTACTATGCACTTTTTTTTTCTTACCTATAATAACCAATGTACTTTATTTGAAAAAAAAAAAGGTGGCAACCCTATGTGTAGGTGTGAATTTTTCTTTTGACATAGTATCATGAACTCCCAACATATTATAATTCTTCGCAGGAATAATAATTTGAATGATTGTTAATTCATCCAGCATACTATTTTAAATGTAAAGTTTCGAAACTAGTTATATTCTAATTCTAGATAATTACTGTGTGGTGTGTGTTGTTAACCTACCTAATGTTTAAAATACTTATATTTGCTACACCCATTATGGGTAAAATTGTATTGGCTCTCAATGTATCAAGTACATATTATGTTACCATCTTGAAATGTACCTACAATTTATGGCATTAAATAAATGAAATAAAAAAAAAAATGAAAATGAAATTCTGCCTCCCCTTGTCCCGTTACACGCTTTCCCAATCATGCGACGCCATTCAGGCCTTTAGTAGACAACTTGTTGGCGGAGTACCTTGAATCTTAGCGGTTATACATGCATTTTCCTTCATTCGATGATTTTAAGATCGTTTGTTTGAGGTGGCATACCAGGAAACCTTCCAGGTTGATAGCAGACAACCCTATATATTCATCAATGGCACGACCAGGGCTATCGATCTGCACTAGTTTCATCGGGGAACCAGATGATGTAAATTACCCTATTTTTTGGCCTCATAAAACGTGGCTGACTGAGGAACCTTCCAGGGTTGGGGCTGTCAACCCATGCGGGTTTTGATCTCTAAAGGGGTCTCTTTCGATGCGTAATCATTTCGATCGGGAACCTGATGATGTAATTTTGGGTCAAAAATAGAGGTACCGAACCCGAAAAAAAACATGGTTCTTCCAGGATATGGGATGCCAACCTTCTATATTCTTGTACTCCTAAGTATTATCTAACGCTGCAGTAGGTATGCGTCTGATGAGGAACCGAGAGAGGTAAGAAATAATGCATTGGGAGCACAGACTTAGGTATTACAGTAGATTGGGAGCTTGGTCTATTAAAAAAGAAGACCGCTACTTATTGGTGTCCTTATCGACGTATACACTTTTTTGTACTTCGGCCATCTGACTCCAAAATGTCACTTCATATAAATTGTATGGGACAACCACCTGACTCCGAGATGTCACTTCATAATTCGCTATCTCATACCCGGTTACACTGATATTCGGTCTACTAGCGTAAGCGAAAAAAATTTCGTCTATGCCTACATAGAACTTTCCTGAAATAGAATTTTTCATAATGACTGAAAGTTGCCATCAAAAAGATTGTGTGAATAGCGATTTGGAATATTTAAATGACATGATTTTAAAGCCTGACCAGGAAAACTTTTATTTTTATATGATAATTGATAAATAAAAAAACATAATTTAAATCATGCTTTCTTTATTTTTAACTAATTTAATTCTAAGATACATAATATTGAGTGGGTCAGTCTCAGTTAAACTATTATGTACAAATTATTTACAAAATTACAATCCATTATATCGAATACATCAGCCTTTAAATTTTTACAATGCTATAATTTTAAAAACACTAGTTTATTTAAATATCGTCATTGCAAATAATAATGTCCAAAAAAAGTACCTACCAACGGAGAAAATGGGCGAAAACTTTAACCGCCTAATAAAATCAAAAACATAATGATAATATTTTTGACCAAAGTGGCTTAGAGGTATTAAATTCGCAATGACGATAATAAGACAGTTACAAAAGCGCCTAAGAAACTCTAATATATGACTACTCTCCAAACACCAAGAGAAAAGAAAAGGGGCGTCCGTCTGTCCTGCTAACTTTTTATTAGAACAATCTGGAACACTTGCAAAATCGGTATCCATTAAACAATTGCCTTAGTAGCAGGGTTCGAATTTATTAAGATAATTTTCATGATATTTATTTATCCAATAATGTGTAAATTTTTGACTAAAAGGACTACAATTTATTCCGAACAAACAGCATCTTGTCTTCGGCATTTTCGTTTCAAAAGAGATAATCAACAGCAAATAGTTAGAAAAATGATATTGTGTTTGTGACTGTGTGTCTGTCTTTTTTCGCAAAGTGTTTTTCTAGTGGCGACGGGACATTATTGGACAGAGTTTCGGTACTAGTGAAACGTGGATGTTCTGAGTTTTGAGAATATCTCTGACTACCCCTCGGGGAATATAGTTGCGATGTGATCATATGCCTATATACTGTCGTGGATAGTACATAACGTGACATTGCTAATGCAAGCACTTTATAATGACAACGTATATTTTATCAAGATAATTATCCTTTCGAACCCTGTTTTAGTCGTAAATGTTATTACTTATTAAGATTCCTAGGGTTGGTCTCCGTGGTGTCGCTCAGTCGTATGGTAATGTTCTTGAGCGCCATGTTCCCCAGTATGAAGTCCTCGATTATGGAGGCGGTGCTCGACGGCCTGTCGAAGGGGAAGCCCATGGCGCGCTTGTCCGGGTACAGTTTGTCCTTTATGCCGCAGAAGCTGGACGCTTGGTCGCAGGGAAGTTCGGAGCCGTCGGGTTGGTCAACCTGTCAAGAGATGACGAGGTTGAGTACGTAGATTGCTACTACTACCAAGAATGTAGTATAATAGAATGTAGTATATGTGTAGTGTAGTATAATCATATTCGAATAAATTAAAAAAAGATATTGGCTAACGTGATTGGTAATACACGGATCAGACTAAAAAAACCGAGCCAAGTGTGTGTTGGACAGGAACACAAATAATGTAGGGGTTCTGTGAAGAAACCACTTTTCACAATACTCTAAACAGTAGGTACCTACCATTATGAAATCCAGCATGCTCAGGGGATTAAAACTAGGGTAGAGGAACCTAAACGAATTTAAAACTAGAGAGTTTCGGTACTACTGGTGAAACGTGGATGTTCTGAGGTTTCAGAATATCTCTCACTACCCCGTCGGGGAATATAGTCGTGAGCATATGCTTGAGTAAAAAAACAACAAATAGCCTACTCCCCGTGTGGCTACAATCAGCGGGACCCTATGTCTACGTATGTCCTAGAACGATGCGAGTTTGTCTGGGATTTAGTTCCGAATTGGTTCTATCGAATCCAATCAGAATTAAAATTTGTTCCGTTAAAATGGAAGAATGGCATTGGTTTGAAAAAAACCTCCAGCCAGCGGGACACTTTTTATTTACAAGTCACAGGAACTCCAAATGGGTGTCAAGATTTAGTTCTACTTTCCTTTATCACGTTTTAAGTGAAAACAGTGTTCTAGCGTAAGTAATTTCAAAAATAACAGGGTCCGAAAAAACCTCCACTCAGCGGGACCCTTCTTTACTAAGGTACTTAGCCCAGTCATTTTACGGGGAGAATTTAGGAATGGTACTTTTAATCTGTAACCGGTATCATTTAGTGACAAAAAGTTTATCTGAGAACTAATATTAAAAAAATACACTACGCAACATAGAAATCCAAATTGTACCTCCCAGCACTCGTAGTATGCTACACGTGATATACGGCTGTATCACGTCTTTTATCTCGTTCGTTCGCACGCAAATAGAAAGAGAGCTAAGGTGTGATATCGCTGTATCACTGCGGCATGCTAGCTATGCAGAAGCTTTAAGAGCCAATTTGAGCATAGAAATATACAACGATTAAAAAACAAATCGCGTCAGCAAGATCCCAAAATTTAAAAAATTTGCATTAATCTCGTATTAAAAAGTTTTCAGATTGTTTTTTGTCACTAAATGATACCGGTTACAGATTAAAAGTACCATTCTTAATTACTCCCCACCCCTTCTAACAAAACTCCGTAAAATGACTGGGCTAAGTACCTTAGTAAAGAAGGGTCCCGCTGAGTGGAGGTTTTTTCAAACCCTGTTATTTTTTAAGTGATATACGCTAGAACGCTGTTTTCACTTAAAACGTAATAAAGGAACGTAGAACTATATCTGGACACCCATTTGGAGTTCCTGTGACTTATAAATAAAAAGTGTCCCGCTGGCTGGAGGTTTTTTCAAACCAATGCCATTCTTCCATTTTATCGGAACAAATTTTAACTCTGATTGGATTAGATAGAACAAATTCGGAACTAAATCCCAGACATACTCGCATCGTTCTAGGACACGCGTGGCCATGGGGTCCCGCTGAGTGTAGCCACACCTACTCCCCCTCTATTTTTCTTCATTCGTGTCAATACCTATGGAGGAATTTGTCTTAGTTGAACTAGTGGTCTTACTCTATCGAGTTCGTAGTTGGACAGCATAACGAACAGCTGATACTGCGCTCCAGCCACCGTCCCCTTCGGCACCAGCATATGTTGAGGCCATCCGCACCCGCAGAAGTTAAAGGAAGCGACATCGTCGCGCTTCGCGTCCGCGCCCTGTCGCGACAGGTCCCGGAATGTCTGCTCGAAGGGAATCGTCACCGACGACTCTATTGATCTCCGGGTGATGGTATTCTGACCGGCATTCACTGGAGACAATAAGATTTATTTAGCTAAATAGTTACTTGCGTATAGTCCGCTATTTTGTAATGGAGGCTATCTTAGATCCCCTGCCAAAATATTTGCAGTTATGTATTTTAAGAGCCCTACTACAAAAAGCGAGCGCTCGATTTTAGGTATTTGCGTGGCCCGCCCTGGTGGGAGTGTTCGCACAACGACGTTACGCTGTAGTGTGCGTTTGAGTACAACTTATAGTCCGCGAAATCGTTTTGATACTATTTCTCTGAAATTCAGAGAGTCTGAATTGTAGGATAGGTACGTAGTAATTTAGATTTTGTTGATAATAGAATAATAATTGTTTAAATAGTTTCAATGTTATACGTTACTAATAAGTTATACCGATCTCATGATTTACAAAAACATAATGTGGCGCACGGTGTGTAGGTAGGTAAACCAAGCGGAGGAGGGTGAGGGGGCCTGCGCAGTAGCACCAGACTGGGACCTGAAATCGCCCCGGGCATTTTAGAGACAGTCGGCCCTCCCAATGGTACAGTTGTTTTGTATGGGACAACTGATTTTTTTTTTTTTCGATTTCGATGTTGGCTCCATGTCTTAAAGTTGTTTAGTTTCATGGTCTGAAGCACCCGTTTAAGTATTACTAGGGTGTTTTGTTATAACCATCTAAGACCAAGAGCGAGCGAAGCGAGCTCGAGATTTCACTGCAATATAATGTGATGACAGCAATACGATCTAAAACCAAGAGCGAGCGAAGCGAGCTCGAGATTTCACTGCAATATAATGTGATGACAGCAGTACCTACTATCTAAGACCGATCGTGACGCAAATAAACTAAAAGCCCCCTTTTCTAAATTAAAATTGTTCACATCTAGGCCACAGTCAATGGTAATTAAAATATATAATAATATACCAAACAAAATAAAAAATATAGAGTCTTTAGCTAACTTTGAAATACGGCTGAAAGAATACCTTGTTTCAAAAAGTTACTACAGCATAAAAGAGTTTTTTGAAGATAAAATAGATATTTGACACATGAATACAATTTATAGGTATATAACGGTGAATATAAATAATATAAAATGGAAAAAGATAAATTATAACCTGTGAATACCTATACTTTTATTGGAATGTTAATTTTGTTGTTAAATAGAGATTAATTGTTATTTTAATTTAAACAGTCAATATTTAAGTGAAATGTAATATTTATATGTAATTTAATTTTAATGTCAATTTTAATTTTACTGTCACCATTGTAATAATTTCTTCTTATCTATATTGTTATGCCCTTACAGGGTGCTCCATTGTAAAATTACTAAGACTTAAGTACGATTCCCTTACTGTGTACTACAATGTAGCAAAGCAATAAATATTTGATTGATTGATTGACCAATCGCGAGCGAAGCGAGCTCGAGATTTCACTGCAATATAATGTGATGACAGCAATACGATCTACGACCAAGATCGAGCGAAGCGAGCTCGAGATTTCACTGCAATAATAATGTGGTGACAGCAATACGTTATAAGACCAAGAGCGAGGGGAAGCGAGAACGAGATTTTTTTGCAATATTGTGAAGTCGTTGTAATACGAGGAGAGGAGAGGAGAGGAGAGGAGTAGTAGTTTCTTGGTCTTTATGATCACTTTTTAACTAAAGTAAAGTTACGTACGAGTATGTGGCAGGTAAGTAAGTTTACCGGGGTCAACATTTGTGAGAAAAAAAATCATCCATAGAAGGTTAAAGTTGCGTATGTGCTATATCTCGGTAGTCCAAACCGTTATCGCTATTTTGATGTAATCATATGATTTGTCATACAAAAATGTAAATAAATGTATAATAATATAATAATATTATCAGCGGGCTCACAATAAAAAAAACTATTTAAACAGTTATTAGGCTCCCCTGTAAAACAAGCAGTTTCGCAAGTTTGCCTTGGAGGGGACGATATCAACGTGTCATATCGCCTGTTTCACCACTTATGAAAGTTCTTGTCAGCTTATCATGCACGTGAATCTGGCACCGCCCACTAAAAATATGAACACCTGGACTATATAGAACGTTTGTTTATCGTTTGTTTACGACTGTTTAGTCAAAATCATCGTTTGTTTAACAACCGAAGAGTGTCTTTTATTTTTTTATTGTTTTGGGTGCGGCTAGTTTCTTCAAAGCCCGACCCAAAGTGCGATAATATTTGTTTGACGATTGATTCACGTTCTATACCGTTTGTTTACACAAAAGATTCGTTTAATTATAGTACCTTACTGTTTTTGAGAATTACTGCGTCAAAAATCTCAAATTTTCGCAAAAAATGTAATAGGGCTCTTAAAACTGTTGACGGTGTCATGGTTCTGAATTGGCGTATATTTTTAATTGGTTGGTTGGCTCAGTAAATAATTTCATTCGAGGCAGTTAAAAACGTGTTAATGGTTATTTATAGTCATCTTTTAGTCAATTTAGGGCCTGTTTCATCACTTCTTTATCTGACAGTTCGATCGAAATATTTCTATGAAAAATATGTCAAATGATCTGTCAAATAAGCTATCAAGAACTTATCAGAAGTGGTGAAACAGGCCCTAGGTTTAAGGATTCAAATGGTATCAAGTGGCCCACAAAAACACTCGTAAAGAAACTGAAAAGTCGCACAGTTGTGCGGTCGCGCGCTCCCTGTGTTGTTCACGTTGATCCTGCGAGACGCTACCATAATAATACAATACTCACGCGGCACGACGAATCTGTCCATCTCAATGAACATCTTGCGCTGGTCGGTGAGCACCCACGGGCGGTTGCCCTCGTCGATCGTCGGCGCGATGAAGATACGCACCGTCGTTTGTCGCGCGCTCCCCGTGTTGTTCACGTTGATCCTGCGAGACGCAACCATAATTCACAATCGTCATTATCATTGGAAGCGTGTATCCGTCTGCCCACCAGAATCCTTCTCCCCATCAGAAAGGTATATTAAGAGCGTCGGTGGCGAGTTATGGAGAGGTAAAGACTCACAATCATGAGGGGTCCAAGTTCGAATCCGCACCGATGACCATGCCATTAATTGTACCTACCTACCGGAGTTTTCCAAACTTAGGCCTACGTAATACCGACTGCTCTCAGACGGTGAAGGTAAACATCGTGACGTATTTAGATAAATTCAGAAGACTTTCTATCCCTACAACAACTCACGAATGCCTAAAAGTCACTCAGAAATTCAGATCACAGTAGGTCGTACAACCAGCAATTTTGCCCTATAACCAAACCTTATATCTCAAAAAAGCTGGGTATACGATGTATAATGGTTTTGGCGGTGACTGGTTGTTGTGTAAAAGCGTTTGACAGTACATTTTGGCTATATAAGGTTATACAGCAAAAAAGACCTATTAAAAATTGATGTAAAGGTTTACTTCGCGACTTTATAAATAGCTGTTATAGTCAGGCGTTATAGCAACCTCCAATGTGGGTAGTATATACAACTATAGAACTTTATAACAGTGAGTGCTGTCACCCTAATGCGCCCGATGTACGCAATAAAGGTTCTGAACAAACTTTAATGGGTCTTTCGTTATAGTAGAGATGAAAGCTCAAGAATAGGGCGATATTGTGATATTGTGGGTTTTTAGATCGTCGTCACAGTACATAGTACTATAGTGGGCACAAAAAGTCTACAAAAGAGGGATTTGGTGATACAGCTGAGTTTCAAAATACATTTGTGTAGCTTAAATTGTGATATAAAGGTTAACGAAAACCTTTAGGCCCATCACATACATGCGGAATTACGATTCGGAATTACGAATCCAAACCGGTTTTCTTATGGAGGTTCCCCTTCCAGATTTGCGAACGGGATTTCAATCCTATACAAAAAACCGGTTTGCATTCGGAATTCCGAATCGCAATTCCGCATGTATGTGATGGGCCTTAAACGCGCGTTAGTCATAGTGATAAACAGCTTATCACAAAGACACTTTTTAAGAACGGAATTGTTTTTTTATAACTGTTATAGGTCCCTCTATGACACAAATAGTAGGTACTAAAACGGAGATCCTTTCTCTTTTAAAACACACACTCACTCATATGCACAAGGAAGCAGGGCCGGATTAAGCCATGCCGAGGCCCCTAGGCAATGCAAGGCCCGGGGCCCCTATCTCCATGGGCGAAGCAATGATTTTTTCCTATGGTCGCAGTAAAATAACCACCAGCCAAACAACACAATAAAAACACTAAAATGTGGAGCGATTAAAGTGAGCTCGAGCTTTTAATATCATAAAGTCGTTGCGCAATGCGATCTAAATCCTGGACCGAGCAAAGCGATCTCGAATTTTTCATCATTGCAACAACCGTCTCAAACCAAGAGCGAGCAAAGCGAGCTCGAGGTTTTAATACAATATTATAAAGTCACGTTTCGTAATGCGACAAAAATTCTGGAACGAGCGAAGCGAGCTCGAGATTTTACTGCAATCATCTGAAATACAGTTGTCTCTTACTTTTCATATTTCCTTTGTCTGGGATGGGCCTAAATCTTTGAGTTTTCGCTTACTTTTCTCCCGAGCCGCGGGATCTACTGATGAGATCATTGCAACACCATCTAAAACCAAGAGCGAGCGAAGCGAGCTCAAGATTTTTAACTGCAATATTATAAAATCGTTGCGCAATGTGATCTGAACCTTGGAGCAAGCGAAGCAAGCTCGAGGTTTTAATACCATATTAGAAAGTCGTTGCGTAATGCAATCTTAATCCTGGAACGAGAGAAGCAAGCTCAAGATTTTACTGCAATTATTGCAGTGTCTCCAGCTCGCTTTGCTATTATGAAAAATAAGAGTCAACTAAAATACAGTTGTCTCTTATTTTTCGTAATTCTTTTTAAGTCTGGGGTGGGCCTAAATCTTTGAGTTTTCACTTATTTTTCTCCCGAGCCGCGGGGCCCCTTGGCAGCTGTGGGCCCATAGGCTGCAGCCTACTTTGTCTCTATGGTTAATCCGGCACTGCAAGGAAGCTCCCTAATTTCATGTAATGGCGGTTGTAATATAGCATAACGAGTGTTATAGTAGAGTTCAGGAAGTTCGAAGTATGTTTATGACTTAAAATTCGTAATTATTTGAGTTAAAACTCAATAATTCGCGGGGGGCATTAAAATATTGACGTAACGAATACCTATGAAATAATACATAAGTAGTTGATCAGTAAAATTACAGTCGCACTTCATTTTCCCCGTTAGAGACGAATAATTTAATTACAAAATAATATCTAACTCATCACAATATCCTCCTATTCTCTATTTCTTATTCTATATTTTTTATTATCTTTTTCTCTTAAAAAATACGGAGACATTGCAGCTGCGTGAACGAATGTAAAATAAAATGAATGAATGAGTAGGTTACAAATATATAGCATAATATAACATTTTTACAACAAGGTCTAAGAAATTATTAGAAAGAATCCAAAATATTTCAATGTTATTCAAATTGACGCAATGTAGAGGATATCCTGAGTAATTTGATACATATTCTACAAAAATCCATTGAGTCGTTTATGATCTACAGCAGTTTAAAGTCAACTCAGAACTGAGGAATTTTTTTACTTTTACGAATAATTTGTTCAACCAAGTAGTGAAAATGATATACTATGCTATATATTTGTAATGTACTCGTAGAGCCCTTTCATTTGATACCCCACACGGCATGAATAAACAAATTTTTTTTTTCACTTTGTATGGCCATCTTTATGACGTCACAGTTTCTACCCCCACAGTCTGAGCGCTTGTCATCTCATATATTTGTAATCAGGAGGTCATACTGAAGCCATTGATACCAGATAACACTATAAAAGAGATGACTTGAACGGAAAGTTCCGAAACATCCTTTTGCCAACCCTCTAAAAAAGGTACTTTAGTAGCGTAACGGTCACCAAATAGAAATTGTGTTAATGTTACATCAACTGTATGGGTCAAAATTGTCATGCCTGACACCGCTACAGCTGTACTTTAAAACAAAATGGAGATATAGTTGCGCCACTTCCATTGTAGTTGGTGTACCTTCTTTGGCCTTTTATTTGACCACCGATTAGTTTTTACAAAACGTTCTATGGTCTTCTATACAACAAACTTTTGCTGGTTGGTATGCGATCCTCTCCAACTCAATTTTGGGCCGATGTTCAGACTTGTTTTTAGCGTGAGCCGAGTCTAAGACCGAGATTCAGGGACGATTTTTTTAGTCTTAATTCGAGCTAAGTAGGGTCGAAATGTATGGATTTTGACATGAGGGAGTTCGAACTATAAGATCGAATAGTATCTCTGAATCTTGGCTCTAGTCCCACTCATCTACCTACCGACAAATGTTGTCTAAGACCGACAACTATAGAAATATTAATTTAACTGCATTTTAACTGATATCATAACGCCACGCCGACTACTGTTTAGAGTTGGTTGGTAAACTTCCTGCCCGTAAACTTGCACGCGAATGGAGCATAGACGCAGCCGGTAGTGCCATGTGGCAAAATACTGGGCTGGAATTTTTTAAAATTACATGCCATCGACTCGATAGAAGAAGGTTAGTGGTATTGTAGGATCTTTGTCTAAAGCCAAGTTTCCTGCGCTTGTTTTTTATGAAGAAAACAAAACATAACTTCATTTCTTGTCGACCACCATCTTGTTTTGAAACAAAATTGTTTTGGGCGACGCCATTTTGTTTCATGTTTTTGTGTAATGATTGCTAGAAAGCAAGCGCAGGAGTTTATAAAAAAGTTGCAAAACACGTACACATAGCGGAACGGCCTGTGATTCAAATGCGTGAACCGCGCGTACACGGCGCCCCGCTCAGAGAAGTCCAGCCCCTTGGACAGGTCCACGTCGCTCAGCATCCAGAACGTGTACAGCGTGTCGTTCGCACCGCCTCCTTCCAGGTTCTCGATGGACACCGATTGTACTTGCACACCTGGGTTTTCGAGCTGCATGTGTAAAGATACTTATGTGATTAAAAAAATTAGTTACATGGAGTCATCGAAAAATAATATAATCTAGAACTGACTTTAGAATAATACCTAACGATATTTTAAGTCAAATCAGCTTTCAAACAAAAAAGTTTCATCAAAATCGGTTTAGTAGTTTTTGCGACTCAGAGATTCTATAAAATACTCAATCAACGCTCCACAGTTATTTACTAAATGAAAACTCTTTGGTCATGATTATAAATAATGAAACTGGTTGGTTACGAAAAAATTTTTTTTGCCTTATACGAAAATAATAAAAATGAAGAATTTATTTTTTGTAGTTATTGGTTTCCAGAATTTTTTTTTCAGCTATGCCTGCCAGGACTAAAATTCCTCCAATGGAGCGATTTTCTTAGAAAAAGTATAAGCAGTCCCTGCCTGCTTCTCTTTACGTAATTTATAAGAAGCTGACCTCAGATCTGGAGTAAGGGCTGACGTAGGGAGACTCCTTGTGGCTCTGGAACAGTTCGTCAATGAAGGCGTGCCAGCGGTAGAACAAGGGATCGCGCATTGTGGTCGCTGCGTCAGCGAACACGCTAGAAGTTTCCTGCGGGAAAACACAAGTGTTTACAATTTACATACTATAAATCTCATAAATTCATAATAAGTTATTTGGGTAATCAGAAGTTGTATTTTTGGATCTCACACATTTTAATTCGTACCTACTTATACCTGGGGCATCTATGCGAAATGAATATGGAGTTAACGCAGTCGGTATACGAAACGAAACACTGAGTCAGTTCGAGTGAGATGGGACTACACCAGGCACGTATCCAGGGGGGGGAAGGTGGGATTTAGCGGCGTGCTGACTCAACTTCACATACCTATCTGCACTTGAACGAGATGGAAAAAACATGTAACTATGAAGAAACAAAGTGATTTTCGGGTCCAGAGAGACGTCAAGATAAGAGGAGGTATTAGTGCTCCGCATGGCGAATGTCGACGTGAGCAACGGAACTGCAGCTGTTCGCCGTCCGAGGTTTGCTGGTTTCCCTCCGGGACGACTGCTCGACGTTTCCTCGCACGCATCGAGTTCACGACGTTGACCCAGTCCAAGTACATGTGGTGCACGCCTTGGAAGTTATGGATACCAAGCTGTACGCACATCATGGACATTCAAGAAGACGACTTCGACTCACGCTACGTACCTACGGTCAGAGAGGGAAAACAGTGTCGTATCTAGTGTTTTGCGTTAAATTTTTCCATGTCGTTCACAGTATGATTAAAGTATTTTACATGATAACGTATTTAGCTCATTCGTATAGCAAACTATGTTAATCATTTCATAAGAATTAGTTTTTGTAGCATTGTTCGAGTCCACAAATTCTTGTAATTTTATAAGTACCTTTGTTGCTGACTTTCGTCACTAGCGATAACAAAAGTCTCAAGTCTAAAATTCTTTAAAGCTGCGCTAACACACTGTGATCATTGTTTGAACTTTGTAACATGAAAAACTCTACGCTGTTTGTAATTTGTTCTGTATGATTTTATTAGATTTGATAGTGTAACACGAGGGTTGAGGAAGGAGCGAGGCGAGGCGGGTATGCCACTCAAAAAGTTTAACTAACACACATTCTTGAGATCGGGATAAAGCGTAGGACGTATATTGTGTTGTATTAAATTAACCATGTTTTATTTAGTCAATATATGGAAGATAAAGAGTGTTAACTGCATGACTTTTAATTAATATCACCTCTGAGCAACTTTTTAGTTCAGAAGAAGGGATAGTTGCGGAAATATTGGAACGAACTTCTTAATTCTTCCGCATCAATCACGTCCACAAAAGTGCATATTGATCAAGTTGAGTTCAACTGATGTTAATAAAGCAGTAAAAAAGCTTCAATAAAGAGTAATTTAGATTTTATAGATTCAATAATTATAATTTTATAAAGATTACAATATTATTTGAATGAAAGCTCACACTTTTTTTTTGTATGTTTATATTTTCTTTTGCGCAGAGAAGATTAGAGAATTAAAGATTATTATTATTTTGTCAGTGAGCTAATGTTTACACTTGAACCTCTCAAGGAAGTCTTTTAATTGCATAATGGTCTAACGATTAAAAGCATTGGGCTCTTAACACGGAGGTCATGGGTTCGATTCCCACGGGGGACATCTAGTGATATGTCACTTTGTGCGTTTTTGGTTGGGACATTGTATGACCTGATTGTCTGAAAAGAAAGATGATTCCGTGCTTCGGATGGCACGTTAAGCAGTTGGCCCCGGCTACTATCTCTGGTGGTAGTAGTCGTTACATAATAACCACGCCAGAGGCCGTAAGGCGATCTGAAAAAAAAAACTCTGGCACCAGCATAGCTAGCATGTCGCAGTGATACAACGCTATCACACCTTAGCTCTCTTTCTATTTGCGTGCGAACGAACGAAATAAAAGACGTGATATAAGTACAGCCGTATCACGTGTAGCATACTACGAGTGCATCGGGGCTAGTACGCCAACCCGCGATAGTGTGATATAGCGCTATCACGCTTTCGCTCTCTTTCTATTTGCACGCGACAGAACGAGACAGAAGACTAAATTTGACAGTTGGATGTGTTAAATGTGGTTGGCGTACTAGCCCCGCTGGGCTTGCTGCCCACATGATAAGAAGATAGCATAATAAGAGGAACTAGGTACCTACATACTTAACAACTAGAGTCAGTGCATGTCTTTGGTAAATAAATTAACATTTTGACAAAAACAGTAAGAGATGGGTTGTCTCTTTCACATCCCTCAGATTCAATCCAAATCACCATTTCCTCAACCCTCGTGTTACAATAGGTAGCTCCTGTCTCCATCCGTATAAAATATAATCTCGTAATTTCTCGTAAGCAACCCCTTCTAAAATTGCAATAGCAATGACAACTTACGAGGTACCGATGTTGAGGGTCGTGCATGTAGGCGCAGAACAAGTGTCCGTTGTTGTGCAGGGTGCCGTAGTAGTCGGGGTTCGGCGAGAGGATGCTGGCCTCCACCATGTTGCCCAGCATGTCTATGTTCAGCGGCTGAGTTGAACCGTTAGGCTGTGAAGTTTAAGTGAGTTTTCGTACCAATTGCTCAAAAAAGTGACATTCTATGCCACAAAAAGCGAACATAACAATAGTCATTTTTAATTTCATTTTATTTTGATCTATGTTTTTAATCTGTTAAAAACAGGGAATGAAAATTGTACTGAATTTCATTCATCCTCTAGGGAGAGAATGTGATTTAAATTTGGAACTGAACTACATTTGTGTTTACACCATTGAGTTTGTATATGAAGCATTTACATCTTTTTGAAAAAGGAATACGCATTTATTTGTATTATGCAGTTATGATTATTAAATAAAATTACGAAAACCGACGAGGCCGTATGAGCTTGATGCCTTTGCAAACAAAAATGTAACTCTCTCTATCAGTAATTGGACCAATGTTTCGAATGTTAACTTTTACTTTTAATTGTCATAATTTTTAATAAATGCTTATCTCATATTATTATTGTGTAATTTTTTTTCGCAAATGGTACGAAAAGTAGAGTATTTTCCTCGGTGATAAAGCTGTCTTAGTCTTGGGTGAACTTAAATCCCTCGCTACACTCAGGACTCGTCTTAAATCCCTCGCTTCGCTCGTGATATAAGTTTTTAACACCCTCGCTATGCTCGGGAGTAAACCTCTAGTCCTTCATCACGCTCGCGATTTAAATCTTCACCCGCGACAGAAGACACTGCTTTATCCCCTTGGTTAATAATCTACTATTAGATACAAATCCGAAAAGCAGCGGCGTAATTCTGTATGAGGCCCCTAAAATCGAATTATGAGCCCTTAAACTCCATCCCCAATCATTGTAATAATCAGTACAACACATGTAAAAAAGCTCATTATTTGTAAGATTATAAATGTTAGGTCTGACCCAGGGCTATCTTTGCGCATGGGCACACTGGGCAAACGCCCAGGGCCCCGCGATTAATGGGGCCTCTTATTTCCTACTCCTGTTCAGTACTATGTTAGGTGCATCGATCAAATATTACTACGTTAGGTGCCACAAATTTATCTCAAAGTGCACAAGCACGCATCCAGAATTTTGTTTCGGGGGGGGGGGGGGGGGAGATATTCATAGAAAAACAATGGAAAAGTAGGTGCTGTAATCACTTTTCCATACAAAAATTCGGGTTTCGGGGGGGATAAATCACCTATCCATCCCCCCCCCCCCCCCCCCCCTGGATACGTGCCTGGACGACCACGCGAAACGAGAAAAGGCGAGGGAGAAGAAGAGGACCTCGGGGCCCCTTCAGACCCGGGGCTGACATTTTAGTTCTACCAGCCAAAAACTAAACCAATGCCGAAACAAGAGGCCGGACACCGCCCGAACCGAATTGGCTGGACCGCGACGCGTAGGTGCTTAATAACTTACCAACTTTACAAATCCATTAGAAATAGCCTCTTCGATCCTGGACCTAATGTTCATCATGTCAGCCACAGTAATATTAAGGTTGTCCACGGGTCTGTTCAGGTCCTGCCAGGTCATGCCGGCCTGCCGCGGCGGCCAGCCGCGCGATGTCGTCAGACTGTCGAGCTTCGGGAAGTAAGCCTCCGGGATAGGCTCCCGCCAGTTGCTGAACTTCTTGACACGCGGTAGAGCGTTGTTTAGGCGCTCGTTGTTGTATCTGTTGATTTTATTGTAGTTTCTTTCAGTTTTTTTCAGTTCTTGGTAGAGGTATAGGTACGTGAAATCGTTGAGAAAAGTAAGTATTTTATATCGATTATCGTGCAAATAAGTAATTCAACTTTTGTTGGCGACTGTACATCGCTCCTGTTTGATGCTGACTGTACATCGCTCAGGCGCGGATAAGGGGGGGGGGGGGGCAATGGGTGCAATTGCCCCCCCTGACTCACGACCTGAAGCATTTTATTTAGGTAAATTTCAAAGTTTCCAAGTCGTCGTAATAGTACATTATGATACAAGTTCGGTGAGTTGATAATTACAGCCGAGGCGTTATTGCTAGTCCGAGCCGTAGGCGAGGTCTACAAGAAAGCTGAGGCTGTAATTATCAAAGCGCACGTGTGTCATACGACGTTTTATAACATATTTCGCGTCGAATCGTTCGCTCGGCTAACTCGGCTTTATTACTTTAATTCTGCGCAACAAAACTCACGGTGGACCCCCTTAAGATCCACTTTTACTTGTAGCGCTTGTCGGCTACAGTCAACTAAGACAGTCAATTGTACTTATCCAATAGCGTCAGGGTCGCATCATAAAGTTTTTTGCTTTGTCCCTTTTTTTCAAACAAATTAGATTTTAACATGAGCTCTACAGGGTGTAAGGAAAAGTATCAATAACCTTTAAACCACATAGGTACTCTACCCATCAAACTGAACAACTTTTACCATGGGAGCAAACATATCAACACAAAAAAATCTGTTGTTCCATACTAAATAGGTATTCGAATCAAACGTATGAAACAGCTGTTTTTTTTGTTCTGACTTTTTTCCCACAGTAAAAGTTGTTCAATTTGGTGGATAGAGTAAGTATTTAAAGGTTAATGATACTTTTCCTTACATCCTGTATAATCGAGTTATCATTGTAGCAAAATAATAACAAAAAGATTTCGAGATGAGATGGAAATCTAGTTATAATATAATGCAGAAAAATTGCAAGCTCGCGCATCGCTCGGTACTGTTTTTTAGATCTTACTCGTATTACACTGTTCTCATTGTATTGAAGTAAATTCTCGATCTTACTTTCCTCGCTCCTAGATTTTGACAGTCGTATATTGCAGTAAAATCTCGAACTTGTTTCGTTCGCTCTACAGTAAAATTTTGAGCTCACTCCTAGATTTAGATAGTATTACATTGGTAAAATCTACATGCTCGCTCCAGAATTATGTGATTCTTGAGCTCGCATCGCTCGCTCTAAATTTTTATCATAGGTATTTCAAGGATCTTTTCAGGTATTAAAATCTCGAGCTCGCTTCGCTCGCTCTAAGGTTTGGATCGTAGTTAATAGATCTTTTCATATCGTAGGTAGTAAGTTCTCGAGCTCGCTTCGCTCGCTCTAGCTTTTGGATCGTATTTCACAGATCTTTTCATATTGTAGTATCACGACTAGCATGCCACCGACAAAGCGTTTAAAGGAGAAAAACGTAATGTACCTACGCTCTTTCTGGCATACTTAAAATAGTAAAGATGGAGACACATCTCGAATTATATCGTTTTCTCGAGGGTGGCATGCGAGGCCTACTGGGCCCCGCCGGCCGGGGTAAAAGTCATTGCTAAGCCCATGTTCCTTTAATATATGAATTTGTACTAGTCCTTACAACGCTGGCGGTGACAAATCTATTGAGGGGTCATTCTCGTCATTGCGCCGCCTTAAAACATTATTGACGAGGAACCATGACTGAAAATCGTCGTCTAGTCTTGCAAAAATTGTATCAAATTCATCTTCTGAATGATAGGTAAAATCATACAAAAATTGCCCCCCCCCCCTGAACGAAATCCTGGATCCGCGCCTGACATCGCTTCTGTCCCGTTTGATGCTGACTGTACTGACTACTAACATTTAGAATTATTATCTGATGTTATATAAATCTAAATCAATTATTGTCTCTGCTCTGCCAACCCCAATGGGACACAGGCGTGAGTATTTGAGGTATGAATTTTATATTAATTTTATTTTAAGTTAATGTGAATCTAATTTAAGATGTTTCACTGACCGAACGAACTTGACCCTTTCAGCGCCGCCTCACCTCTATACTATACTACGTCATTTCAGTAGATAGGTATACCATTATTGACTGGCTTTTGCTTCATTATGTCAACGCGGATGTTGGCTGTACAATTGGTAGTTTTTGCCTATACTATATTTACAGTCTCACCGTGCTATAATCTGTTGATGCATGTAGAAGAAGAGTTCTCCGCGACGATCTTTATCGACGAGCGCTCTATTGGTAGCGGAGAATGGGTAGACAAGATGCCAGTGCCAGTGGTGGAGGTTGACGCCGACGTCTTCACGGAAGTAGGCCAGGCGGTGCTCCTCATCTAGGTCCGTGGCAGTGGTGTCCCTGGGGATTATTATCGGGGTGCGCTGAAAACAGAAATATAAAGTTTGGCCCCATTTTAATTAATGGTTATTAAGATCGTATGAAGAGCTCGTTGGCGCGTTGCGGAGAGGCAAAGAGTACATTATACATACTGAGAGGTATGGACTCTCAATCATGAGGTCCGGGTTCGAATCTGCACGGACAACATGCCACGTACCAATGAGTTTTTCTAACTTATGTACGTGTTACCGACTGGTCTCAAACGGTGAAGGAAAACATCGTGAGGAAACCTGCATATGCAGAAGATGAAATTGATGAAATTCTGATGCATATGTGAAGTTTACCAATCCGCATTGGGCACGCGTGGTGGACTAACGCCCAAACACCCTCCTAGAGGGTAGGCCTGTGCCCTGCAGTGGGACGTATACAAGGTGTTACAAAAATACAAATTTTTTAATTTTTAAACCTTTAAGGGGGTGGTGTAGACCATCAAACTGAACAACTTTCACTATGGGACCAATATCGAAATCGCGACAAAAAAAAATGATGTTCCATAGGGTCACCTGTTAAACAGTTAACCACTCGTACACTATTAGCCACGGCTATATCTGACAAATCCTACGTTGCTGATTCGTGCTATCTAGTGATTTAGACGCCGAAACGGCTACCTGCCCCGCTCCCCAACTGACGACGAGCTCGCACTGAAGACGTTAGGGTGGCAAACGATTTTATGAAAATCAGGGGTAAAAGTTGAAAAAAAAAGTTTGTAGGTTTTCGTTTCAAGTCTTTGAGTTCATTGTTACTAAAATCTTAATATATTGGCTCTGTAGATATACATTACGTGCTTCTTTCACAATATGTATTGTGTTTGTAGTGTTAGAAATTTAAAAGTTATATGAACCCAAATCCTTCGAAGGGGGGGTGTTCTACAATTAACCAAAACGATATGTCCAACAGTTGACCATGGTTAATTATTTAGCAAAGCTTGTTTTTTGTTTTCCAGGTTATTACTTACTTCTATTCATTTTATAATTATTTCGTATTTCAGATAGGGCGGGCTAACATATAAAATATTCCCTCTGTCCTGTAGGCTCCACTATCTCGATCCACCAGTGGATTGAATAGGACGCTGAAGTTCACTGTGATCCACCATTAGGCTCAGTGGATCCTATGATACTTGAATGTATTAATAGGCTCCACCAGTGGATCGAATTTAATTCTGGGAGTTTTGTAAGATCCACCACTGATTTCTGTGGGACCTGTAATATAATTTATATAATACACACTTCTCTATTAAAGAAAATCGGCCAAGAGCAATAAAGCATTGGGAAGTACCAAGAGAGCAGAAGATTAAAAGAGGTTAAACTTGCAAAATTACCGTGCTCCATACAAAAGAAGTTTGTATTGTTATAACAAAATTCAATGACGATAAAAAAATAAAGAAGATTGCATTTTTGTTACACCACCTTTAAGGGCAAACACACGGTCGCTATAATATGTTGATGTACTCTTCTAACGCATGCAAGTTGCTAATCGCTTCTTCTCACTCGCACGCAGGAAAGAGACGTGCTTATGTAATTTTGCGTGCGTAAGAAGAGTACAGCAACATATTATAGCGCAAGTCTGTGACGGGCCCTAAGGTGAGGTGTTTATATTTATTTTATTTATATATATATTTATTTACTACTCATTTAAAATATTCAAATGTACCAGGAGAGCAGACGTGTATAAGAGGTCGAACTTCCTTGGAGCCTATATTATATAAATTATATTACAGGTCCCACAGAAATCAGTGGTGGATCTTACAAAACTCCCAGAATTAAATTCGATCCACTGGTGGAGCTTATTAATTCATTCAAGTATCATAGGATCCACTGAGCCTAATGGTGGATCACAGTGAACTTCAGAGTCCTATTCAATCCACTGGTGGATCGACATAGTGGAGCCTACAGGACAGAGGGAAAATATTACTTGGCAGCATCCGAAGGCATGCGTTTTTTTTCCTTTGACGTACATTTCAACATTGTTGAACTTGCGTTAAAGATTTACATACAGTTGCTGTTTCTTTTTTATTATTGACATAAGATGAAAATAGGTACTTCTAAAAAGTTAGATAAATAATAACAATGATTATTATTTATAATAGTTATGGTTAACTGTGGCACACCCCACCGATTAATAGTGTACATAGGTTTGGACACAGTTAGCCATTTCCCATTTTTTTCTTATGAATTAGATAAGGCAACTAAACTTATTAATTGACAACATTTCTATTTAAGAATGGTACCAAAATAAGAAAACCATTTGGAGATTATGTGATTCAAAGCTTATATCAAAATTATACGATTTTTCTATCCAATATTTCTCTAGTTATTTGAAAAAAAGTTAAAAATATAATATAGGTTGAATGAGATTTTATTCCTTTGCCTGCTTGGCTTTTCTATTGTATTTGACAGTTTTTATTTTTAATGTCATTGAGGCCAAGGTATCTTGGCTATAAATCCTACGTTTTTAAGAATTTTAAAAGTACCTAAATTAAAAATAGAAATATCAGTCAAAAAAGTATCTCTTATTTTCTTACCTATTTTTATATTTTTCATTAAAAACTGGTGGATAAAAAAATGAAATGACAATTGTTAAAGGCATTTCAGGGTGAATGAAGGGCAGGACTTTGGGCTGTTTGTAAGAAACTGAATTTAAGATTTTAAGATACCTAGGACAAATCAGCGTAATCTTGTTATTAATAATAAACCATCTGTTTTTCTAAGGCTATCTAGAAAGAGAAAAAGAGCTGCTTATTTAGTACTGATATAGCAGATTATAGATTTTATTTTACATGCAACTATGTAATGCATAACCGTTTATGATAAATGTTTAGGATGTTTTTTATTTAGTGCATTCAAGAACTAAAGTCTATCTAATTGGATGACCAGCTTTGACATAACTTTATATAAAGCCTGACCAGAAATATAAAAAACCTCACCATGTTGCGGAAAATCATTGGAACTAATTTTTGTACCTGGAACACTAACATTAAAGGTGACAGTCGATTACAGCGCCTCCAATCCAGGTTTTTTATTTTCCTGGTCAGGCTTTACATAGTATATTTTTAAATTAATGGACTCTTGCTTGTGCGTTAGCACTGCATTTCGAGAGTTTCCCGTTGGTCAGATCCGCCAGTGTCTAGCAGTTTGTGGGAGTATCTATCACAAACCCAAGGATCATTTTGGAGCAAAAACACAGCCTGCCTCGTGGCAAGCTCAAACGCGAACCGCGCGACCACCACGCGAAAGACAACTGCTCGCGGCGTAACTTGCAACGCGACTCCTTGACGTAACTTTTGAATAGATATAATTAATAAGTGTCAATGTTGGTACTTAATCTAATTATTAAATTTTAGTTAAGGATCTTGCTAACAGCATGGGCTTGTGTGTGCCCCATTCTGCTCTCCATTTGAAAGTAACGAGTTCACTGACAATGTAGTAATATAGTAGTTTTATAGTTATTTGTCATGTTCGGATTATAGGCATTCAGTGTCTTGGAATGTGTCATAATAATTTGTAAATAAAATGCCACCCTGTTTAAATAAGTAAGGGCTGACACAAATCATTTTTGTATTTATTAAAAAATTAATAACTTTTTGCTAATATTATTAAGATACCTATTATTTTTTTCGTGTCCGAAGACGTTTGCAGGAAGGAGAAAGAGTAGCGAAATGAATAATTTCGTTTTCATTTTATTGAATCAAACTTAGTGACACCTATCTGGGTTCTCGCTATTTCAAACTTTACTTTACTTTACTATTTTAACTTGTTTGTGCAGTAGCAATATCAATTTTCATTGCCAAAAATTTACGTACCTATCTAATAAATAATTTATTTTGATGATTTAAAAATCTTTTTTTCAATTCAAAAGTCAATTTAACATTTTGTTTAAACAGGAACATATTTCAACGTTGGCTCAGGAGTGCGATTTTTGAAAGTCATACGTTGAACTCAGCAGTAGCAAATGTCAAAATTACTATGGAGATATGCATCTTTCTAGTGCTGATTTGACTTTAAAAAATAGCACTCCTGGAGTATGATTTTTGAAAGTCAGATCCAGGATGGCCTGGCCTGGTACTTGGTAGTATGACGTATGCAGGCTGATGAATAGACAAATCAAATGTGTACTTACTTCAGACGCATTCAGCACTGCAGTAGATTCTCTCGCTTGCTGGAACACTTTAGAGTACATGAACTTAGATGGGAAGATCTCAGCATGGTTGGCAATCTGTACCGGCCTGGTGTCTCGTCTGAAAATGTGATTCTTTATTATAGTGAGAGTTCAAGTGCTATATCGCGCCTAAGGACATCGCCCACGACGACTTTTTGAAGCGATGCAGAGCGCGATTATTCGACTGTATCGGCCGATATCGATAGAAAAGGAAGAACATACAGAAGCGCGACTACGATGCAGAAGCGATACAGAATCGTGTCTGCGTGGGCTATGGGTACGTGGTGAAGATTGACGAGTGGAATTACTTTCCTGGTCCTACTTATCTGCTTATGTTATACAACTTAGGCTGCTTTTCATACCAGAGATGTGGGAGGAAGCAAAGCGGTGCGCAAGGAAAAAACCCACCAATAGAATCACTTCATTTTCCTAGCCTCGCTCAGCTCAGGTCTAGTGGAAAGGGGCTTTCTATATAACTACCAAACAAGCTAGAAATGGTGGACCACGAGTTGTACAAGGGATGCGTGCGAGGAATGCGTACGATCCCGTGTGCCCTTTTATCCTGCCGCCCGAGGCATGGGCCCAGGTTTGATCCTTCCTAGATCCGAGGCTGGCAGTTTCACAGATTCGCTACACATCCTCGCGCCGCTCATCTTCCTAGAACATCTCTGGTAGAAAGCAGCCATACGAGTTATCGAGTGTATACTAACCTGTGCAGCAATGCGACAGAGTAGCAATAACTGAATAGCTGGGGGTTGATGTTAATTCTGTAGAAGGCGCCCGTAGATATAAACTGGGTATCTAGCTTGTTCTCTGGTACGGCTGCAAATTATACATTGTATGTAATCTTATTATACATTATAGGTAGTAAATAATTATACATTGTATATAATGGTTTTGTATAATGTTTCCTACGGTTAATTTATTTTTATGATAAACTAGTTTTAAATATGAGCTGGCATTTTTATTTATTTAATAATGTGGAGGAATTTAAAAGTAAAACAATAAAAGAGGGCATTGTGAAACTATCTTAACCACCATGAAAAAAGGACATAAAATTCCACCTTTAAGAGATTTCCCTGACCGAACGACCTTGACTCTTTCAGAGCCACCTCACCTCTACTAAACTACAACATTTTAGTAGGTATACCTATTTTTGACTGGCTTGTCCTTCGTTATGTCACTGTGGTGCCTTGTAATCCATGGAAATCACATTCCAAAATCATAAGAATTCGCACCAAATTTAACAATTTATTTAATTAACTCATCAAACTGAACAACTTTCACTATGGGACCAATATCGAAATCGCGAAAAAAAAATGTGATGTTCTATACTCTACAAATCGAATAGAGCTAAAATATGTATGGGATATCAGATATTTTTTTTCGTGATTTCGATGTTGGTCCCATAGAGAAAGTTGTTCAGTTTGACGGTCTTAACAACCCCCTTAAGAGTTTCAAATATTTATTGTTACTTATGAAACACCCTGTATAGGTCCTAAATTTTTTTTAAAAATTGCAATTTTAGATCTTAATTAATATTGTCTACACAGAGGTGTGTGTCTCAAGTAAAAGTGACTTCAACTTTTAAAGTAGATGCACATAAAACAGATTTTTTCCAATATTTAGGCTTTCCTTTGAACACAGGTTTCATATGTATTTTATAGAAAAATAAGAAATATGATCTAAGTATAGCAAATAAAGCCGAGATGTTGAACATCATTGCTACACTTTTCAATAATTTGTATGTTTTTCAAATAACGAGAAGATAGCTTCTAAAAACCAGCAAAATATGGCCCGGCCCTGTGTTTTCCTATGGGGAGCCTCTTAATACTAATTCCTTGACTCAAGTGGAGGAACCTCGAGATTATGACTGATTTTGAAAATGAGATGAGGAATTTTTCACTATAATACCTACAGTAGTACCAGATTTATAAGTCTTACCGATGTACCTGCGCAGTTAACAAATTTTAATAGTGCGCGAAACTATATTGACCATCAGGACCTTCGCGTTCCTGAAATCCCCTGCTGCGATTATCTA
Organism: Agonopterix heracliana; assembly: GCA_963693445.1. Taxonomy (NCBI): domain Eukaryota; kingdom Metazoa; phylum Arthropoda; class Insecta; order Lepidoptera; family Depressariidae; genus Agonopterix; species Agonopterix heracliana. The sequence goes on from OY856327.1 coordinate 4,775,686, forward strand.
ATTATCGCTTCCGACTTTTCGCTGCTATCCGATTTTGTAGCATAACATAGCATATGCTCACGACTATATTCCCCGAGGGGGTATTGGTATTGGTATTGGTTAAGCGGGCTCATTTTCCGCAACTCGACGACTGAAGCGCCTATTTTGCGTGAGGTGGGAATGACTACTCTTGCCACCCTAGTTCCTCCAGAAAGCCCAGCAGCGTTGATGTTGCCGAATGCCTCTGGTAGAGATCCCGGAGATCCCCGGAGGTGTTGTGCCCGATATTGTGCTAGCCCGTTGCATTCTAACAGCACGTGGGCAGCTGTTTCTTCAACCTCCATGCAGACCCTGCACAGAGGACTGTTAGTAACACCGGTGTTAAAAAGATGTTTGTTAAAGGGACCATGACCAGTCAGGGCTCCAGTAACTAGGCGTAGTTGGGCTCTCTTGAGACGCAAGAGGCTCCTGGTGAGGCGAGGGTTAACCCTTGGTAAAGCGCTCCTCGCCTGTTCGCAATCTGTTAGTGCAGCCCAGATTGTGTCCCGTATTTGACTGGTGCGCTTGCGTAGTTGCGAGCGGATCCAGCCGAAAGGTAGCGGTACAATGGGCTCGGGCCCTATGGCGTCTGTGCTAGACCCGCGTCTCGCCAGTTCGTCCGCTGCATCATTGCCACGCGAGTTGCTGTGGCCTTTTATCCATTGCAGGGTGATGTGGTTTTGCTCACATACCTCTGATAGGACTTCTTGACACTCCAGAACTATGCCTGATGTGATAACATTGCTCTGAAGCGCCATTAGTGTGGACATACTGTCTGATAGAATTCTGATTGAGTGATTGGTAATCGCTCTATCCTTGATCGCTCTGGCTGCTAGGGTGATGCCCATGCATTCAGCCTGGAACACCGTATTGTGTGTTCCTAGGGGTGAAGATATCTTGATATGCAGGTCCTCCGAGAAGACGCCGGAACCTGTACCTGTATCAGTTTTAGAACCGTCGGTGAAGATTCTAAGATCTCTAGTGTTTAAGCTCTCGAAGTCTTCTTCGTACAACTGTATTTTGTATTTTTTGTCGAATACGTACTGAGCCGGTATCCTGTCATTTATAGCTGAGCAGAGGGGGATGTCCTCTATTGCATTGTTGACAATTTTTGTGTGTGGGACACCGGTGTTTTTCCAGAGGTCAAGAGTGTGCTCATTCGGATCGCGGAGCTAGCTGCCTCTTGTTGTATAAATAGCTGCAATGGTGGGAGGTCAAGCATTGATTCTAGTGCGGAAGTGGGCGCCGTCCTCATGCATCCCGTCGTTGCCGTGCAGACCGCTATTTGGAACCGTTGCAGTTTGCTTATGGTAGTAGCTTCGTCCGTGTCCACCAGACTACCGCTCCGTGGCTAACCATCGGTCTTATTACTGCAGTATAGAGCCACAGCGATTTTTGGAGATAGGCCTCACTTTTTGCCCATCATCCTACGGCACTGCCAAAAGGCAATGCCTGCTTTGTTTATTTTGTTGGTTAGGTGGCTGTTCCAGTTCAGCTTGCTGTCTAGTGTTATACCGACATAGTACCGAGGGGGTAATCAGAGATATTCTGAAACCTCAGAACATCCACTTTTCACCAGTAGTACCGAAACTCTGTCCAGTGTAACGGGGGGTGAGGCCGTCGCCACTTATAATGGACAGTGGGTACAATACACGCCTCGAAATTGAAGCATGCAGGTTTCCTCACGATGTTTTCCTTTGACTTTGTACCCTTTGATTACTAAATGACTTCGGGTTTTGACGGAGTCTCCTCTGCGCAAACAAAGATTGACCAGCAGAATTATTTTCCTGATCGTACTTACCCATCAGCTCATCAATGACTTCAGTGGCCATTTCCTTATGTGCCGGGATGAACAGAGAGAACTCGGCGTCATGGGGCAGTTGTCTGGCCTTGGTGAACTTCGGGTCGCGGTCCAGTTGCTGAAGGGGCACGTCCCTTGAGGCGTCGCTTCCGAATCGGTTATTTAGATCGAGGGCGTTGTTTTCGTAGCCGGATGGCTGCGGGTTAAGAAATACGAGTAGGTATATGCTTTGAAATTATGGAATAAATAAAAGTAATGATAATAATAAATAGAGTTCCAAAATGTTATTTAAGTAGGTACCTTACCTACCTACCTGGGTAATCGAGCTTTGCTCGACGTTTTCAGAATTAATAAATACTCCATTTCAAACAGCAACGAATTTTTTAAGGCTTTTTGAATTACAGAAACAGAGATTTGAAACACTTCCTCTCACTTATTCATAAAACAGCTTTAGTAACGTCCAAGATATACAGGGTCCTTCTTAATATGCTGACACTTTCTTAAGGGGATGATCAGACCGTCAAAGTGAACAACTTTCTCTATGGGTCCAACAACGAAATCGCGAAAAAAAATCAGCTGTCCCATACATTTGGCTCGAGTAGGTTTGCAGTTTTGTATAGAACAGCAGGATTTTTTGTCTCGATTTCGATGTTGGTGCCATAAAGAAAGTTGTTCAGTTTGACGGTCTGATCATCTCCTTAAAAAAGTGTCAGCATATTAAGAAGGACCCTATATGTCGGATCGGAAGTATATCTTTCTGATACATAAATTAAGTATAAGTAAGTACTTATTTGCAAATCAGAATTGGCTAGAAAGGTAAACAAAATTAGCTGAAACTATTTTAAGGGGATGATCAGACCATCAAACTGAACAACTTTCTCGATGGGACCAATATCAAAATCAAGAAAAAAAATCTGCTGTTCCATACAAACCTACTCGACCTAAATGTATGGGACTGCAGATTTTTTTTCGCGATTTCGATATTGGTCCCATAGAGAAAGTTGTTCAGTTTGATGGTCTGATCATCACCTTAAAATAGTTTCACCTAATTTTGTTAGACCTTATACAGGGTCCAACTTAATATGCTGACACTTTTTTAAGGGGATGATCAGACCATCAAACTGAACAACTTTCTCTATGGGACCAACATCGAAATCGCGAAAAATAAATCAGCTGTCCTATGTAGGTATACATTTGGCTCGAGTAGGTTTGCAGTCGAGGTCGAGAAAACCACTGGACGGTAAATGGAGCCTTAAATTCGAAAACACACGGAATCCGGAAAGAACAAAGTACTTACCTAGTTAGTAGAAAATAGTGGACGTTCGGGGAAAAGGACGTAACTGATCCGTTAATAATATTTAAAGTAGGTAGGTACTTACGACTAATTGCTGATTCAGTTTAAACAGCACTTTTTTGTCTCCCTTCGGCGTGATCATTGATTCATGTGGCCGATCAAATAGCAATTCCAGATTGCTTATCACGTCCGCGTCCACCATTTTGATTTTAATAATTTACTTTAAAAAAAAAAAATTAAGCTAATGTTAGAGTTTAGGTACACTTCACAGGGACCTGGAAGTGATATTGTTTTTGTCTGTAATTACTTGGCTTTTTATATGAATGTCGATTAGATTAGGTTGGAGTGCAATGAATGTAAACATTTTTCGGTGTGCGGCATGCAACGGAAACGTGAGGGTGAGAACTTGTCGTTAAATTCTAAACTGTTTAGGGTTCCGTATTATAGTTCGACATGGATGTTGGAACCCTTATAACATCGTCTAGCATAATCCGTCCGTACTTCCAGTCAGACACTGTGTCATGCTATGAATCAATTATGAAAGGAAAGGGGTGAAAAATTTTAAGTTTGGGAGGAACTTTCTTGCGGGCTAGCCGAAAGTTTTCGTGCTGTGACATTAGAATTCCCTCCCAATACCCACCGCCGCTGCAAGAATGTTTTCATGTTGTCTGTCTGCGCGCTAACAGCTGACCACTCTTGTCTCCACCAACCAGTGTTGCCAACTGCTACCTCAGGGCTGTAGCTAAGTAGTTCACAAAAAATTGCTAGATTGCTCAATTTTCTATCCCATAAAAGTTGCTAGAAGTAGCTAAACATCAAAATCGATTAAAACAACGCGAATACTTTGAAATTTCTTCAATTTCTCAAAATTTTAATGGTTAAAAACATTATTGAAACTGTAAACGGTTGTAAAGACAAAATTAGACAGTGTTTCCAACTGCTTTCATTACAACAACAAATTTAAGAACCGGAGTGAAATATTCTAGGTACCTACTCGAGGGAGTTAAAGTAAAAGAATATCGAATATGTAGCTATTTTTTCATACTTTGGCATTATTTATCGCTCCATATTCGTTAATTTTTATGGCTCTGGCTACAAAAACTCTCAGTCCCAAAAGTTGCTAGAAAAAGTAGCCAAAAAGTTTAGCTACAAGTTTTACAAATTTGTAGCTGCCAGACCTCCAAAAATTGCTAGATCTAGCTACAAAGTTGCTAAGTTGGCATCACTGCCACCAACAAGGACTGGGCCATGAAGCAATAAATTATTGCTTCATGCACTGGGCCTTCGTAGTGGAGTATATATAGCTTGCTCCCAGGCGCAGATCCACAGTTATGGGCACGGTGGGCATGCCCACAACCCTAATTGAGGTCGATAGGCTTTTGCTCTGTAAAAGTTTCATCAAAATCGGTTCAGTAGTTTAGTCTAGATGTAATATTGTGATGTGCAGATACACCATTTACTTTATATAGTCATTTTCGTGAGCAAACAGACAAAAATTTTACAGGTTTATTAATTTACTAGTTTTCGCCACGCGGCTTTGCCCGGCCGCGTGTTGTACATTGTACAAGGCCTTGGCCGGGGTGTCCACATTTTGTAAACGTCTCCTTTGTAGGAATGCTTTTAGGGATTGCAAACGGTGCAATTTTCAATCCGGGCGGATCCGGCCGGATTTACACCGATCCGGCCGGATCCGCCGGATCCGACCGGATTGGTAATATCCATAATCATTTGCGGTTTCATTTTAAAATCAACTGTGAAGCAATAAAGGTATTTCTAGGAACTATGAAAAAAAATATTATTGTTACTAAGTGATAGTTTCTATCGTATTAATAATGCGAAAAAATCATTTTCTAGGCCTCAAAGCATTGACTAACATAAAGAAAGACCGCCTAACATCCACACTTTTCACATTTATGGTTATTTTTCTTTTGTCAGACTGAGACAGGTATGTACTACTATACCCTGTTAATGTGTATACTTTTAACAGGAAAACAAAATAAAGGCCTCCGTACTTTGCAGCGATATTATCAAGCGATTTTATCGAGCGATATTATCGACAGCGATATCGCGACACCTTACACACTGCAGCGATTCCGCGATTCGCGTCACGCATGCGCCCCACCACTGAATGTAGTCGAAAGAGTTGCGATAATATCGCGGCAGTGTGTGGGATCGAGCGCGTCCCCATACAAAATGTACTGAGAACAATTATCGCAAAATCGCAGCGATATTATCGCTCGATAAAATCGTTGCAATGAGAACTTTTCTGCTGTCATTTCTGTCTTTCTGTGGTTATGCTAACATTAGGTTAAGTATGTACTAACAAAATTTATGAGTCATGTTACTTGAAATAAATAAATGATATGATTTCTATGGTATACTCTGAAATCGAATCCGAGATCAAAAATTTCAAACCAAAGACGCCTCGTTTGTTTGAAATTTTTGATCTCGGATTCGATTTCAGAGTATATGGAAGAAAAGGCTCCATACCTAGGACACATTTCTATTTAAATGTACTTGTAGGTGTGGATTGTCGTAGCAGGTGACTCAATAACGTCGTAAGCAAAGTCCACCGCGAGAATTTTCATTAAAAAAGCGGGTTTATTCGATTTTCAAGTCATTTACCGGATCCGGTAGGCCTTAAATGGTGCCGGATCCGCCGTATTACCGGATCCGGAAAACCGGATTGCAATCCCTAAATGCTTTGTATCGATCGTAAGCGAGTCCGCAGTCCGACTCGCACTTGGCCGATTTTCGGGGGGCTGTGCCCACAACCTTTTTTGAGGTGTGGATCCGTCCCTGCCTGCTCCCTAATGGCGAAAGGTTGACGTCCTTGTTGTACAGGGTGAAATTAATATCATTAGCATCCTTTTAAACTAAGAGTCTACCCATCAAACGGAACAACTTTTAGTACCTATGGGAGCAAACAGATCGGAGCAAAAAAAGTCTGCTGTTCCATACTAACCTGCAGTGCCTACTCGACTCAAATGTATGCAACAGCCGATTTTATTTTTGCTCCGATCGGTTTGCTCCCATACTATAAGTTGTTCAGTTTGATGGGTAGACTCTTAGTTTAAAAGGATGTTAATGATATCAATTTCACCCTGTATAAGGTCTAACAAAATTAAGCTGTGTAACTATTTTAAGGGGAGTATCAGACCATCAAACTGATCAACTTTCTCTGGGACCAACATCGAAATCACGAAAAAAATATCTGCGTTCCCATACATTTAGGTCGAGTAGGTTTGTATGGAACAGCAGATTTTTTTTTTCGAGTCCCATTAAGAAAGTTGTTTATTTTGATGGTCTGATCATCCCCATAAAATAGTTTCAGCTACTTTTGTTAGACCTTATATTTATGACACGCTTGTTATCTCGTTGGGGTGGCCAAAGACAATGAGCTGCTGCTTCTTGTGGCGATTGGTGGCGAGTCGATGTCATATCATTGAGTAGGTATCTAATAATGCATCTTCTAATTTATTTCGTGTTGGTTCACCTAGTTGCCTTGTGCTGAGCAACGGCGAGGCGGTTCGGTTTACATCTCGTACCTACGTACAAATGAGTATTCGGAACGTATGCATAGGTGCCACAGACTATTGACCTCTTCATCAGCCTATTATAGATCCCGCTGCAGGGCACAGTCCTACCCGTATGGGCGTTAGTACACCACGCGTGCCAGATGCCGATCGGTAGACTTATTCACATACGCATCATAATTTCTTCAGCGTACGCAGGTTTCCTAAGGTTGGTTTTTTAGGGAAAGTTTGTTCATTTATCATGGGTACAATCTTAGATCAAAATAAAATTAATGGATAGGCCTTAATCACACTACTGGTGCATTTGGTCCATACAAACTAGCGCCATTATCTGTCAAATCTAGGGCACTTGCATAGGTACCTAGGTACACGGAAGTCTGTGGTAGGTAACCTCATTTTTCTGGTTTGAAATGTTCGCGTAATTCATTTTATTTTGATCTAAGGCATACATTACACGGTAGGTTTTGCGTCAGTCAAAACCATCAGTCATGAATGACGTTTAACTGATGGTGACTGATGGTGACTGATGGAATTAGTAGCCACATTACACAGTCATTCTGACTGACCGTCAGTCATGCTCAAAATTTCACAAAGGATACACGTGTTCACGCAAGACAGTATGGATATGAATGAATGAATGAATGAAATATACTTTTATTTACACCAAAACACAAATACAGCATAGAAAAGGAAACAAAGAAACGATAATGGTACAAATAAGGCGGTCTTATCGCTAAAAAGTGATTTCTTCCAGACAGACAGATATTCATAAAAGAAAAGCCTGTATTGGAATTTTGATTGCGTTATTGAGTAAAAAACGTGTTAAAATAAATGCTACCAACATACTAAATAAGGTGTTAGTTGGGGGTGCAACCCGTGCAACCCTTAATAACCCCCTACGAGCTAGGAGTTGCACCCCCTAATAACCCCTTCGTCCTAGGGGGGTTCACCCCCACGAGCTAGGGTGCAAATTCGAATCACCCCCTACGAGCTAGGGGGTGCACCCCGAAATAACCCCTACCTCCTAGAGGGTGCACCCCCTAATTACCCCCACGAGCTAGGGTGCACCCCCTAATAAGCTCTACGCCCTAGGGGGTACACCCTCTAATCACCCCTACACAACCCCTTAATCACCCCTACGAACCCCCTACACAGTAGGGGTGCACCCCCTAATCACCCCCACGAGCTAGGGGGCGCACCTCCTATGCACTACGGGGAGCATCTATCATGTCCGACTCCATCGCTGTCCGCGCGCTGACTGACGGTGATTGACGAAATGCGATTACACGTTCACTCAAAAGTCATGACTGATGAAAATCTAGATTTTCGTCATGCAACCATCAGTCACCATCAGTCAACGCATTACACGGTAGGTTATTCATCAGTCACAGCCGTGACTGTGGCAAAACTGACAGCAAAACCTACCGTGTAATGTATGCCTAAGGGTACAATCACACTGTTTTCCCTAACACCTTGTATAAGACACTGCTGGCTTTTCGGTGAAAGAAAATACCTCATTTATTATTTGTGTTGGGCTATTGCAAGCAAGGGTCGTTAATGTAACACTTGGACCATCGCTGGTCCTTTGTGTTCGCCCCAAGCTCACCCATATTTTACGCATACCTCCGAACTTGTGGTGTACTTATTTTCTTTTCATTCTCGGGAATGCAGGTTTTCTTACGATGTTTTCCTTCACCGCCGAGCTAGTAAATGATAAATACAACTGTACATAATTTCCGAAGAACTTAGTGGTACAGGCCAGGAATCGAACCGCCGCCTCATGATTGAGGCGCAAGCTCTCTTCCGTATGGGCTATCATCGCTCTAAGAAAATACCTTGCGTAAACTTAATGTAGAATATGTCTTAGTTCTGTTGTGTGCCGCTTTCGTATAGGCTGTACAGCCATGACAAAAAGATCTTCCCTTACAACACGACCACTGAGACTAATGGGCTATCCACTGGTGGATCGAGATAGTGGATCCTACTGGACAGAGGGCGATGGTAAGGGCATATGATGATGTCTTAGGCTAAAACATATTGATTCTATATTCTTTGTTAATACCCAGTATATTTACGTACTATCCAGTTATTGCGAAGAGCTCCCTATACCTGTCATGCTAGACATACTTTAGTCACCTTTAGCTTTAGAGTGGATATTGACTATCTCAAGGAATATAGTCGTCGCGAGCATTTATGCTACCTATGCTAATGCTAGACGCTGTACTTTATGAGTGTTATGAAATAAAGTGCTAGTAGCGTGGTGGAGCTTCGGTATTGGGAATGATCATCGAAGTTAAGCAACGTCAGGTCCGGTCAGTCCTTGGATGGGTGACCGTTTAGTGGTATTTCATCTCAAGCGTTAAGCAGTTAGTCCCGGATAGTTCCGTCAGATCAGAGTAAATTCTTTGACAGCAATTTGACCAATAACTTGCCTCCACCAATAGGCCCGCGTGGTGGAGTATGGGCTTTATGGCCCACTCAATCTAAACTTATTCGTGAGAGGAGGCCTTTGACCTGCTGTGGGAACCTACATGCCTTACTTTTTATGAAAAAATTACATAACATTCATATCATGCCTGTTACCAAAAAAGATAACTTTAAAATCAGTTGTCTAACATTTTATAAACTTCCGTTAAAAACCACATCCCCAGAGAGATTTGATAAAAAATTTCTACTATCGCATGGTTCCCAGGAAACATCAAAACGACGACATAGTAACATATTTTATTTATTTACAATGTAAACTAAAACAAAATAACAATTTAATAATCACATCAACTAAAGTTGTAAAAGGAGAATCACATTTTTTGTTTACTGCTATCCCATGTTTTGAAAGTTTGTCTTGATTCCATATAAACCACCTAAGTTACTTCATTGCGATTAGACCATAATATACATCAGGGTCCTTTTTAATATGCTGACACTTTTTTAAGAGGATGATCAGACCATAAAACTGAATAACCTTCTCTATGGGACCTCTATGGGACCAATGTCGAAATCACGAAAAAACTATCAGCTATCCCTTACATTTTGCTCAAGTAGGTTTGCAGATTAGTATGGAACAGCTATTTTTTTTCGATTTCCATGTTGGTGCCATAGAGAAAGTTGTTCAGTTTGACGGTCTGATCATCCCCTTTAAAAAGTGTCAGCATATTAAGAAGGACCTGGGTATGTGTAACTACCAATCCGTTTCATTTGTATACAATGCCACTGCTCCTTAGACCAAGTCTAACCACTACTGCACAGACTACCAATCGATCTCTGACAAAACGATCCTCTGTCTTTGTTGCTTTGCGCATGCCAAAATGAGCACGCATGAAGATTTTATCATTTTGTCGTCCGTGCGTGTAGCGTTGCGTGGCATGCTCTAGCATGATGGGAGGGGCAAGGTTCTAGCCATAGAGAAATTACACGCTCCCCTTGGTAGAGATGGTGTAACAAAGTATGCACAGTAACCACCAACTGGGCACTAGTTTGTACTGCGACCATAGAGAAATTACACGCTCCCCTAAGCTTTTTGTCTCCCCTCACCCCCTTTGTCGGTTACATAATTTTCTATAGAAACAAGCCGATGTGCCATCTCCTCTTACTCCATGGTTCTAGCGAACCTTTTGTCTCGCCTGTACACGCTCGACAAAACGAGAAAACCGCGTGCGCGCTCGCTTACCCTACGCAAAATTACAAAGATATAGATGCACTTATTTTTGTCGTTTTCTCAGGGCGGCATGCTAGGCCCACTGAATGTGCGAAAACAGAAAGAGCTAAGCGAGGGCTAGCTAGCACTCTATTATTTAATTTAATTTAGTTTATCGGAAAACAAACAGCATTACAATTCAGTAGTTACTTACAAATAGGAAAACAGAAAACCAATAGTTTTCACTGGTAGATTAGGCATAGTTATAGTCATGTATTGCAGTTGCAGGTACAACATGCAGTTGTTGTGACTACAACTACATTCTTAAACATAAAGTTGGTAGTTATAGCAATGTTTCTGACCACCCCAAAAGGGACTACGGTCGTGAGTTTATGTATGTATGTATTGTTAGAATCTTGTCAAACTTCAAGAAACAGAGTTATTTGACTAAAATTTGACCTAAGAGTCACTACAATCACTTCTCTTCAAGAAATTTGCAGACAATATCCAGGAATTTTTCGGGCTTTTGACTGTGTACCCAGTGTCCTGCACCTTCGACGAACAACAATTCTGCCAGAGGAAAATATTCCTGTATGTCTCTTAGATCGTTCTTACTGTGAAATGCAAAAAGAAATATGTTATAAAAATGTCATCATCCATTTTTGTCCAAAATGTGAAAGCATTTATTAAGCCTCCCAAACACAGGGGGGTGTGTGTGGGAGGCTTTCGTCACCCCATATACAGGGTGTAACAAACACCATAGTAATACTTAAAGGGATGCTTCAGACCATGAAACTGAACAACTTTTACTATGGAGCCAACTGTGAAATCCCGAACAAAAAAATCTGCTATACCATACAAAACTGCAGTACCTACTGACTCAACTAAAATGTATGGGACAGCAGCTTTTTTTTCGCAGTTTCGATGTTAGCTCCATTGTTAATGTTGTTCAGTTTTATGGCCTGAAGCACCTCCTAAGTATTACTAGGATGTTTTGTTCCACCCTGAAGTATAGATAGACCAATAAAAGGATTGTCTTACCCAATATAATCAGATAATGCCCCACCAATAAACAAAGTAGGCCCGCAATACTGAAGTCCTCTCAAATTGGATGGGAAACTAGAAATATGGCTTTGAAAATTTTCTTTCAATGCCGGTAGATTCACTCTCCACGTGAAAGCGCCAGTTGTTGTCTGCACCAAGTTCGTTATTAAGAAGTTCCTCAAGTTGACATCCGGAGTGATTGCTTTGAGCTGCTCATCGGCTAGTTTCCGTGCTTTGGACATTGCAATGCCTGGTCGGATGGAGACAGAAGTCATGGCGTCAAAGAGATTGGCCATTGAGAAGATTTGGGGACTTGTTTTTACTGGAGAAATGTCTACGATGACGAGACTTGATATGAGGTCCGACTGGAAAAAAGATATATTGAAATCAGTATGTTAAAATAAAACATGTACTTATTTATTAATTTTTTTTATTCGACGATACCCAAACTGGGTCCAAGTGGCGTGGCTCACTCCCATCTCACGCTTGTGAGGGAACCACGATTTTTTTAAATAAAGCATGTTTGACCTTATCTTATCTATCATGCCACCTCAATCGAGGGAGGGCCAGGGAGGGATTAGGGGTGTCGAGGATTATCTTTTTCTTGTACTTTCTTCCAGGGGTGCAAGCACAACCCCTTGCACCCCCTCCCGGCGCCCATACAAGGGTAGCAAGTTTCTAAACTTTGCCTTAGTTTGTTTTGAAGATAAGCCAGTCACTTCAGCCGATTATCAATGAATACTTACACATAACAACGACAGAACCATAGCAGTACGTCCGCCCATACTATGCCCCAGCACGGATACTTTAGAAAGCTCCAGTTTCTTCAGCAACTTCATAACATCGTGAGCCATATGCACGTACGTATGCTGAGATGAGTGTCGACTGTCACCATGGTTCCTGGCGTCCACACTGATCACTTTCCGTCCCGTTGTCTTGTGTATAGCCTTACTCATACTATTCCAGTTATTCTTTGAGCCTAATAACCCGTGTAAGATAACTAGAGGTGGCCGAGTGCTGTCCGCATCTGACGTGCTTTCGTAGGAAGCATAAGCCAAGTCTATTGCGTCAGCGTTCTCTGATGTAGTCATGAGACGATTTTGTAGAAATCTGGGGCAAATACTGAGGCCGTTGAACACATTTTTACGGCCTAATCTATTGAGTAACATTTTTGTTTTGATATTTTGATTAGTCGATTAAATTTTTGAAGGTTATCTTTTTTGACATAGCGAAAAGTGACAGTTGGTTGACAATCAGTGCGTTCCGAATTACGCCGATATCGAGAGTATTATTTTTTCTATGGATATCGATGTGAGCGCGATAAATGTCGTTCCGATTTGACGTGAGCGCGTCCACAATCGAAAACGTGACGTCATTCATGACGTCACTACCGACGCCATCTTGCAATAACAGTGCTCACGGCTCGGGGCGTTATCACTGTGAGCGAGTTGTCAAAAGTGACGTTTGTTATAGTAAATTTTTGAGGGAATTTTCAAAACCAGCGTTTGACAGTTTTCCTGTCGTACATTTTTGGTTTGTTTAGGTCTCGATTTAGGTTTCGTTTGTAGTATTGGGTTTGATTGTTCTAAAAAAGACGAATAAAAGTTTAATAACGATTAGTGATGAAGAAAATAATAGGAATATTTGAATGTTGTGATGTGAACGGTGTGAGCGCGATATTTAGCGTTCCGAATTGATAGAACGCTATCAGTGCTGTCGGCACGCTAACGCAAATGGAACGGGTGTTAGCGCTGTAATCGCTCACAGCACTGTTTTTATGAATCGGAACATACCGAATGTTGACATTCGTCGGCTGACTGTTTTTTTATAATGTCGGCAGTAGGGAATCCAATCCCGCATAAGCGGGATCCCGCATTTGCGGGATCCCGCACCTTTTTTGCGGGATCGAAAATGCGGGATTACTCATGCGGGATCCCGCACATTTGCGGGATTGAAATTTTTAAAGAAAAATCGGCCTTGAGCGTGTCGAACCCACCCATGATAGGGTTCTGTAGCCATTGCATGATTAGAATAAGAAGAAAAGTATTGATCTTTTAATTTTTTATCATACCAAAGAGACAATTTTGACTTTGAGCGCAGATATTTCGAGACAGAAGCATTACAGCGATTTAGTTTTTATGAGAGTTTTGTTCCATTTGACAAGATCTATCCAAAGACACCTCACTCGAAATATCAAAAAAAAAAAAATTTTTTTAAATCCCTTTTTGTTGTATGGGATCGATGGGTCGAAAAAATGTGTTTCTTCTTAACTACCCCATTTCTGTTTTTGGGTTACTGTTATCTATCTTCATGGCAAATTTCGAGTCAATATCAATAGGTGCTAAAATGAGCGAGTAATTGAGGTGGGGCATACAGACAGACAGACGGACAAACGGATAAAATTGACGAAAGTAAAAGGGTTCCTTGTTTGACTACGGAACCCCAAAAACGGGCTCAGACGACGTTCTACTTTTTTGTAAGACACCCAGCACAACATAGCCTCATTATAATATATTATTTAACAACTTTTCTATAGAATTTGAATAAAAAAAACATGTTTTCAGGTTTTATCTTACAGCTACCTTGAATTTCTATTTTGTGTTGTGTGAATCCTGTATCTGAATTCGGAACAATGTCAGTTAAAGAATTACCTATCATTCCTTTGAAAGCATTATCAGAAAAAACAAGCTAATTTTACATTTATTCAATGAGGCGTTTTTATTTAAAAAAAATGGTTCAAAGACACTGGAAGGATTGGCATTACAATCGTACTAATTTTTAGCTGTCAGATCGAAAGTGTTACGTGTTTTTTTTGGATTCCCTAATTTTAGGCAGAAACTTGTAACTTCGTTCGTAATATGATTATGAAGGTTATCATGTGAAAGACGTTTTGATACTTTCAATAAATCGAATTTTGAGCAGTTAATGTTAATTTTACATGTAACAAACCAACATGCTCGTTGCTATGGTAGTGAACAATTTATCCATTGGCAACACCACCTGTCAGACTTGATGCAAACCATAGACAAACGGCACTTTTTACTGTCAATGTGACAGGTTTAGGAGTAATTTTAACATAGCCATCTAGTGATTTTTCGATTAAGGGTCGGCACTACCCTAATCGGGCAAAACAGGGTACGGCGTTCCGACTTTTGAGGATAGTAAATAGCTATATTTAGAAACAAAATTAATACCATCGCTTCTTTAAAAGATGAAGTACAAGATGAACAAAAAAAATTTCAGTAAAATTTTATAGTTACATCAGAAAGTAATCGAGAATTTCATGAAAAACTCTAGAATAGCACTGCCGCGTTCCGAGTCCTGTGATTTAGTTAAACAAAATAAAACAACAAAATATGTTTCAAATCAATGGCAAAGCATCAAAGAACACTTTAAACAAATCAGTTTTTCGATATGACTTCTAGTTTTTTTGCAATTTGTTACCAAAAATCACATATTTTTTTGGACGTTTTCTTCATACAAATTACTATGGGCCGTCAATCGTTCGAAATCATTGCGAATAGACCGGTGACCGGCAACACCCAACCCTGTCTTAGAAGATTAATGAACAGATCCATTTTGTACCCATTATTACTTATAAAAAACCGGGCAAGTGGGTGTCGGGCCACACGCAGTGTAAGGTTCCGTTTTTGCCCGTCACGATATGTGGACTTAGAAGTACATTTTATAAATTGGTCGACTATTACTCGTAAAATTTTGTCCCCATTATTATAACAGAATAATTATAAGTTTATTATTATTGGTAGGTACTAGCAAACTTACGATTGATAATCTGTTATCATCATCATCATCGTCAGATATGTTATACAGGGTGAATTTGATATCATTAGCATCCTTTTAAACTAAGAGTCTGCCCATCAAACTGAACAACTTTTAATATGGGAGCAAACCGATCGGAGCAATAAAAAAACGATGTTCCATAGAAAACTGCAGTGCCTACTCGATTCAAATGTATGCAACAGCAGATTTTTTTTGATCCGATTGGTTCGCTCCCGTAGTAAAAGTTTGATGGGTAGACTTTTAGTTTAAAAGGATGCTAATAATATCAATTTCACCCTGTACATAAGTATGGAATAAGAGTGAATTCTGTGCCGTAGCAGTAACTCAAACGATTGCCTTCAAAAGACATTCGCACGACAGAATTTTGCGCGACACAAGACAACACAAAGGAATTTCACTAAAGTTACTTTCCGGGCACAGTTTGCTAGTTTTTGGTTATTATGGTAGTTTTGGTAATTAATGGTAGTTTTTGGTTCTTTCAGTAATTTTTGGTAATTTTCATAGTTTTTGGTTATTTTGGTAGATTTTCGTACTTTTTGGTAGTTTATGGTTATTTCGGTACTTTTTGTTTTGGTTCATTTCATTTCATTTATTTACCTTAAATTGTAGGTAGTTACTTACATAAGTTTCAGATGGTAAGTACAAAGTATTAGTCACACTACAAATAATTTATAAACATAAAGAAAAAAAAACAGATTTAAACAATAGGTGCCAGACAATTACATACTATCACCTTTCACTACTAACTACAATCAAATTAAATGTCGCATAAAATCAGTTTAATGTTATTAAAACACTGTTCGATTAATTATACCTTCTTCAGAAATCTCTTGTCGGGTAGGGCTTTAATGTCATCTGGTATTTTATTATACACAAAAACAGCATTCGACTTTGTAGTTCTTTGCATCGATGCTAGTCGGTAATTTGGTACCAGTATCTCATTTTTGCGAGTTAAATTTAGTCTTTTATTACGGAATGGGGGTTTACTTGGGAATTTGTCGGAGTATCGTCTCACGATTTTGCACAGCTCGAGGATATACAAAGCTGTCACAGTGAGCAATTTAAAGTCGGTGAACAAGGATCGGCATGACACCCTGTTGGACTGAATTCCGCTTACGATTCGAATGCAGATCTTTTGCAAAACAAATATTTTATATTTTATGTCAACAGACTCACCCCGTAGCCAAGCAGTAAAGAACTCTTTTGTTTATTATGTTAGTTTTTGGTAATTTTCATACTTCTATCAAATAATAACAAAAAGTATAAAAATCTACCAAAATAACCAGAAACAACGAAAAAGTACCAAAACCTACCAAAAGAACCAAAAACTACCAAAATCTACCACAAGAACCTAACTGTGTTGTAATAATTATTTTCTTATCTTTGAAATACTTCTTGTTAATATTGCTGTGCCCTTTCAGGGTTCATGGTTACATGACTTTAGCTACTAAGTAACACCTATGCTGTATCTGTAGGTACATGAATGCGAATAAATTAATATGAATATAAACCAAAAACTACCAAACAGTGCCCTTTGTAAGTAACATTTTAGTTTTTAAAATAGCTTTGTGCAATTCTTTTGTGTGTTCTTTTGTCACGCAATGTCCTTCAGCTTGACCACTTTTTTCAGAGAATCTACCAAAATCTACCAAGTCCTGTTTCAAATTCTACCAAATAATATTTATGTCGTTCCAGATGGTTAAAATTTAATATTAAACACGTGTATGAATTCAAGTTGTAATGCTTGATTTGCAAGTTGGTTGGTTGTAATACTTCCAGTAGATGGCGCGCACGTCCCCTTAAGACGTAACAGATTGAAAATTTCGTTCTCTGGGTAGTGGTCTCGGTGGTGTAATTGGTAAGCACGTTTCCCCGGTTTGGAAGAGCGTGGGTTCAAGTCCGGGTTATTTCCGCATTTTTGTATAATTTTTATTGGTTTTCATCACTTTGAAACATGGATTCAAAGGTTAAAGTCCTATGACAAAAGTGCAAAGAACTTGTTTTGTAGAAAATTTTATCCGATTTAATTTAATTTGTCTTTACAAAACTTTTCGATAAAATGTAAAAAACTGAAAAAGTCACCTTTAGAGCCCTCCTTCCTTGAACTCGCAAAATCAGGAGTTCCAACATCGAAATTCGTGTTCAGCAGGTCCGAATTAGTAAAAAAACACTTTTGGCTAAGTGTTACCCAAAATGCCTCTAGAATTTTTAAATCCGTCTAAAAGTTAACCAGTCATTAAAGCTTTACTAGAAGTTCCGGAAAACTTCCAAACTCTGCAATGGATGGTTTTTTTTTTGTTTAATTATTTTACAGCCATTTGTATTGCCAGCTTAGATTTTTTTTAGACTGAATCCTTGCATTTTTGATAAAATTTTCGTTTACCGAATTTCTATTCTGCTAAAGAATTTCCCACTACTAAATTATCGTTCTCTTTGCCCTAAATCCACCAATAAAGTAGAAATCTACTAAAAGTGGTCACACTGATGTCCTTTTGCGCAAATGTTTTTGAAGGCAATCGCTCCAGTTACTGCTGCAAAATTAACTTTTATTCCGTGCTAAAAACATATCTGACGATGATGATGATGATAAAAGATTAAAAACCATTAGTTTGCTAATACCAATAATATTAAACTTAGGCCCGATTCGACCAAACACGAGTAAATTTAATTCTTAGATTAAGTCGCTTTGTTACTATAGAGTAAACAGATTTTGCGTTTTGCCAACCCTAATCTAAATGAAATGGCAATGTCACATAATTAAAAAAATTATAATAAAAAGAAACCTAACAAATTAAAACTGTACAACCTCACATTGCAATAAGTACGGATACAACGACCTCTTTCCTTAAGTGAATTATACATTCGTTCTTATAGTACGGGGTGTGTAAACAACAAAAGTAAAATTGCTCCTTGTTTAGTTACTCTTCTATAAATCTAAGTTTGGTCGAATCCGGCCTTATAATAATAAAATTATTCTGTTTTAAGTTTTAGTTTGCTCTGTTATAATAATTTTAAGTTGTTTTAAGCCTTAGTAATACTGTATATTATATGGTTGGGACCCACCAGGGGTGATCTTTGATCAGTCACATTTTGGGTCCATCACGGTACTGTACTGTGTCACCAGGGTTCACTTTTTCCTTCACACCAGTAAACGTGCTATGCCAGCCAAGCTGCGCCGCGGCTGACCAAGTTTTTTGCAAGTAACTTATTGCTAAATTTAGCTATAAAATTTATTTGTTCATTAATCTTATAAGATAGGGTTGAGTGTTGTCGGCCACCGGTCTTTTTCTTTTGACAGATATGTCAAACGGGCCGTAGGTAGTGCCGGCCCTTAACTAGTCTTAGAAAACGCCTATAGTAATGAGTAATAAAACTACTTAGTGATTATATTTAATTTGTACTTCTCCTAATTTCATTTTTACTACATTTAACAAAAAAAAGTAAAAAAAAACTCAATCCCGCAAGTCTCGCGGGATCCGCGGGATTATTGACCTCAATCCCGCAGGCATGCGGGATCGCGTTTTGAGTGCGGGATTGGATTCCCTAGTCGGCAGAGAATCAGAAAAGCATGGCCATTCAGCCTCCGTATAACGGGTCCTTTATTCTTAACCGACTTCAACAAAAGGAGGAGGTTCTCAATTCGACCCGTATGTTTTTTTTTTTTTTTGTATGTTTGTTATTACCCGTTACGGTAACCTATCTTACTTTCGAAATTTCACTGACCGAATTTCAGTTGTTCGAAAACGGTTTATAGAATTTTCTAGTGACAGATATTTTGTTACACATACATTTGTTACTCCTTATAAAGACTTGACAGAAGTATCATTTTCCAGAAAATTTTAAATCAGAATTTCATAATCATTTTTTTTCTTTTGAAAACGGTCTTCTGGGTTCGAAGTTTTAAAATGTAGAAGCAACTTCTTCCAAAGTATGACTAGGACACTGACACAACACAATAAAGTTTTCTGTAATAATTACCTAGTAGATACATGATACCAGGATTATAGCACCAACATGCTTGCTAGCATGCTGCTTGCTTGCTTGCTTGCTGCATGCTTGCTTGCTTGTTGCTTGCTTGTGTGCATGTTAGCGGGGCCGGTGCGGGGGGAAGCCCCCTGCCTGAGAAAAACAAACCGGTGGTTTTAAAAAATGTAGGTCAGGTTAGGTTAGAACATGTAAAACACTTAGCGGAGCGAGCGAAGCGAGCAGAGCATCAAAATGCTTGCTTGTTTGCTGCATGCATGCTGCATGCTTGTTGCATGTTGCTTGCTTGCTTGTATGCATGTTGAGGGGTGCAGGGGGGCAGCGCCCCCCGCCAGGGGGGTGCGGGGGGCGTAAGCCCCCTGCCTGAGAAAAACAACCTGGTGGTTTTAAAATTGTAGGTTAGGTTAGGTTAGAACATGTAAAACACTTAGCGCATCAAAATGCTTGCTGCATGCTTGCTTGCTTGCTGCATGTTTGCTTGCTTGCTGCATGCTTGCTTGCTTGCTGCATGCTAGCTTGCTTGCTGCATGCTTGCTTGTTTGCTTATAATGTATGTTGAAGGTGCGGGAGGTGGACGCCCCCTGCCTGAAAAAAACCATCTGGTGTTTTTAAAATTTTAGGATAGGTTAGGTTAAATATTTCTGCGGAAATGTGACTGTACGGAAAAACAAATATTCGAAAAAGTAAATTATCTGACTTACAATACTTCGGAAAACTGTGTTACAGAATTTTTATCCATTGGTTAAAAGAAAAAAAGGACAATAAAAAATCTGGCTTTTTAAAATATGGCGAATAATATTTCGGGGAAACAAAAAAAAAGGGAAACAATAAAAAGTATAACGATTTCGGAGAACTAAAATTCGGAAAACTATTTTTCGAAAGTACGATAGGTAACCACCAGTTACTTCTGCGGGTCGTCGAGTAAGACAAGGAGGATTGTTTTTAAATAATCTTGGTAGGTAATAGGTAACCTTTATCGAGGTCAGGAAGGGAGAGGAAGTTGGTCGAGGTATCTCGGTAGAGAGAGAGTAGTACCAATATACTTACCTATATTCCTTGGTCTCCCTCTGTGAACGCAGAGTGCACTCTCATTTACTACTAGGGAGAGGGTTTGGTCAGGGCCCGCAGTCGCACATCGGCTACTCCCTTATCATTCTGCTATTGTAGGTAGTCCTCTCGAAACGTTTTGAAATAAAACTAAATAGTTACGTATAAGTACTTTACTTTTCACTAATAATTATTTTCATTTTATTCTACAGCTCTTGATGCCTTCAAAAACGTTACAGCCATGTCCAAGAAAACGATAGGATTGTCTGCGTGCACGTTATGTCCTGCACCTGGAACGTAGTGTAGCTGCGCTTGCGGGAAAAAGATTCTTATTTTGTCCAATTCAGAGGGCCTGAAACGTAATGGAGGAAAAGTCGATAGTATAGGATATTAATAATGAGCTTAGAAAAAGTATATGTCTAGAAGTCTAGAATGAGCCTCACTAATATTCCGTATAAAACAAAAGGGGCTAAGTTTCATAGGTTGGTGTGCGTGAGGCGCCCTACAAATTATGTATGTGTGCGTGTATATGTATAGGGTTTAGGAACCAGTACTGGTTCCAATTTTTTTCGACGCTTTCGTATCTTCGACTGTCAACCTTGACATATACTTTATCAAAGCTTATGAGATTACATATTTCACAAATTGTGTAGGCCTTGTGTTGTGACTCGAACCTATTCAAACCAAGCCGGGGTTGCATCAACGAGACGCGAGGCAGCTGGTCCTTCCCTAACCTTGATTGATCAATACCGTCGGTCCGTCCCCAACAGCACAAATGTCTACAAAATATCGAAATGTCTAAGTACTCTATATTATTATGATAATAATTATGTTGGGGTAGTGATACGCATAGCACTAAAACCAGCACTCGTAGTATGCTACACGTGATACGGCTGTATCACGTCTTTTACCTCGTTCGTTCGCACGCAAAAGAAAGAGAGCTAAGGCAGTGGCGGATACAGGGGGGGGGGGGGGGGGGCAGGGGGCCATGGCCCCCCGCACGAACCTCTGAATTTTGAGGCCGAGTAAAGAAATGAGCTCTCTTAATTTCTTTTAATCTTAATACGTGGCCTGAGTTGGCCGATGGGCCCCCCCCAACATGAAATCCTGGATCCGCCCCTGAGCTAAGGTGTGATAGCGCTGTATCACTGCGGTATGCTAGCTATGCAGCCTAAACTTCTTATCTCCTTAGGGAAGATTGGCTCCATTCGTACCGTCATTGCACGAATTGTATGAATAACATGCCCCATTGGGCACGTTACTTACATTGGTCGTTACGGATAAACGAAGTGGAGTCCTTATAGTTTTTCTATACCTAATGACTATTGTGCGTAGTACATACATACACCTTGTACAAATGGTTACTTACGGTACATAATTCGAATGTTCACCAGCTAAAAACAAAGTAGGTCCTTTAAACTTCTTGCCAATCATCGCCAGAGGAAAGGTCGCGATGTCCGAAAAGTGTGTCTTCAATGCTTCCACGTTACACATCCAACCTATCTTCTTATCGTATCTTTTCCCCACATTCATTAAGACCAGTTGCATTGCCCCATTGTCTTCGACGACGCCAGTGGCAAGGAGTTTATGTTTTGCTGCACTTTTGGCGTTGGCAACAGTGTTCAGGTCGCCAGTTGGAAATTTGACCGTTTCCATCGCATCGATTAGGCGTGGAAAGAAATCTTTTATGGTTCCCGCCGCCATGGGTGAAATATCGACGATGATTAGACTTCTTACTTTCGACGGCTGGAAAGAGTGGGAGAGAGAGCGATAGGTACGGTAGCAGTCAACATAAAAAAATTGCCGTAAGTAGAAATTCTTAATACATTACCAAATTATCTACAATTTTGATCACATGCTGCCAATTTATTTTGTTTCAGTGTTAGCCTAATGGTGAAGTAAATTTTAGAGTTTCAACATGCTGAAGTTACTAACTTTGCTACCTACCACCAATGCGCAATGGGCCCGCGTGGTCTACACCACTGAACAATTAATCACCTCTCTTCTTTCCCACCCCCGGCCCCGCTACCTTCCAAAAAACCACCATTTCACGACCTTGACAAACTAAGCCACGCCCACCTCCTCCACCCCTCCCCACCCTTCCTCACCCGCGGGACTTCTTAGAGCGGGTAACTAGTGAGCCAGAACCGGCAATTCCTTTCTACTCTAGTCTACACCTCGCGTGTCCATCATTGTGTACATATATACGCATGTTGCATATGTATTAGGTATTTGCCCGGTCCCGTGAAAGGAAGCTTCTGCCATGCAGTGGGGTGTATATAGAGTGGGTCCACGAAAAAACAGCGGTACCTATATAGGCCAATGAAGATGATGATGATGTCAATATAGCTTTTAATGACTTAAAATCTGTATCATTGTAAAAAGACAATAGATCATTCGCCTTTTCTGGCCCAGAAGTGATGCTATGACAAGGGTAATATTATTTTCATTTAAAGACAACCCACCTCCGTCAACGTCAAAACCATAGCAGTCCTGCCTCCCATACTATGGCCAATGATCGTCGCTACAGGAATATTTAATTTGCTCATAAGCTGACTAACATCTGCCGCTAATTCAGGGTAAGTGTGAGAACTTTCATGAGGACTTTCACCATGATTTCTTAAGTCTACCGCAACGACCCTGGTCCCCGTCATTTCAACCAGCTTCTTCGATATCGACTCCCAGTTTCTTTTCGATCCGAGAAGACCATGGAGTACTATAATGGGGGCGTTGGAGGTGTCCTGCCCATGGATTTTATGAGCTAAATCAACAGCTGATCGTGTGCTGTAGATCAGTTTTGAATTCAAAATTCGGTTGACAAGCCCCTGGGTGCACACCGCGCACAAAATCCCCATTCCATGTTTTTTTTTCAGGTCCGTGATTCCATGTCGATACTTGATATGAACCTCCTTCGCAACATATTAGAAGAAAAGACAAGATGAATCTTGTCAGTGTCAATACTAATAATTCGCTTGTTTCCTTGTTTCCTATATCTGAGTTCTTTGCCGAATAAAGCATAATTCTCAGTCATTGTTCCTTTCTTAGTATGTAACAATTTATTCGGCAAAGGAAAATTATTTCGAAGAAACCAAATATGTCTGAAGAACAATCTAAACCCACGGTCCCACTGTCGTTGGGACTCGCTCGCTACTTACGACCTGAACGATTCGATGTGGAGCCATCTACCTCTGGATCGGATCTGAAATGGACACACTGGCGGTATTCTTTCGAAAACTTTCTGTCTGAAGAGGCAACTCCTGCTACTGAAACTGTAAAGTACAAACTTCTCGTAAATCATATCTCGCCAAATATATTTAACTTCGTTAGAGAATGTACCGAATACAACGAAGCCATAAAGTTACTTGATAGTGCCTACCAAAAGAGGCGGAACATTACTCTCGCTCGGCATCATCTAACGTCACGAAAACAGCAGCCAGGAGAATCGATATCAGAATATTCACGAACTCTCACTTTACTTTCTCACGACTGTCACTTTCAAGCAGTAACAGCTGACCAATACCAAAACGAAGCAATTCGTGGGGCGCTCATCGCCGGGCTGTCCTCAAACAAGATAAGAGAACGATTGCTGGAGAAATGCACTATGTCACTAGAAGAAACCTTGAACTTGGCTATTTCTCTCGAATGTGCCGAAAACACGTCTCACTTAATACAATCAGATACTCCTGCCTCTTTCAATGCGGTTACAGAACCGATTACGCAAGAACAACCACAACAACAGAATCTCGGAGCCGTAAATTCTATGAACAGTCCTCGAAAATGCTTCTTCTGTGGTGGCAAAATCCACCAGAGGATAAAGTGCCCAGCGTACCATACAGAATGCCAACTCTGCTCAAAGAAAGGCCATTTCGCTAATGTTTGTCGTAGCTCTGGTTTAACGCAACGTAACGCTAACGCTGCTATCCCATTGAACGATAACTCTCAATCCGAAGATCGCAATCTGTCAGCTATATCAGCCGCTTCGCCTTCAAGTCTACGCAAGGCTACTATACCTATAACTGTGAACGATTACAGAGCCGACGCCTTAGTCGACACAGGCAGCTCTATCAGCTTTATTGACAACAGCCTCGCGCAAACGATGAACTTAAAAAGAAAACCTTGCAGACAAGCTGTAACCCTTGCTTCACTCGACCATGTCTCGTATGTCGATGGTTTATGCTATGCTACAATACAAATCGATCGCCACATATACAAACATCAACCGCTACTTATCGTGAACGGTCTTTGTGCGGACGTTATAATCGGCCATGACCTTCTGAAGAACCATTCGTCTTTGGAATTCCAGTTCGGTGGTGACAAGGAACCATTGAAGATCTGTAACGTACTTGAAGCTTCTGTCCCGCCAGCATCTGTTTTCACTAACCTTTCGCCTGACATCAAACCAATTGCGATCCGCTCAAGACGCCACAAAGAGGAAGACCAGGCATTCATAGCAAACGAGATATCTAACCTTTTACAAGATAAGGTGATCGAGCCTAGCGTCTCTCCGTGGCGAGCTCAAGTTCTAGTCGCTGGTGGAGGCAGTCACAGGAAACGCTTGGTGATTGACTATTCTCAAACTATTAATCGCTATACCGACTTAGATGCTTACCCCTTGCCTAGTATCGATTCTATTGTCTCGCAAGTCGCCAAATATAACTATTTTAGTCAAATTGATCTGAAAAGTGCCTATCACCAAGTTCCTATCCTTCCTAAAGAGAAAATCTATACAGCTTTCGAAGCTTGTGGTAACCTTTACCAGTTCACACGTATTCCTTTTGGTGTTACTAACGGAGTTGCCGCATTCCAGAGAACACTACATTTTATAATAGGCACAGAAAAATTGAAAGGAACCTTTGCATACCTAGACGATGTCACTATCTGTGGGAAGGACCAACAAGACCACGACGAGAATCTACGCAGATTCACGGAAGCTGCCGAAAAATATAAACTCACCTTGAACATGAACAAATGCATCTTTGGCACTGAGTCTATCAATCTACTTGGCTATACGATTCACCATAACACAATTATACCCGACAAATCTCGTCTCGAACCTCTGATTAACTTGCCCGTTCCGTCGGACGCGGCCACTTTAAAACGAGCCCTTGGCTTATTCGCACATTACTCTAAGTGGATTGACAATTTCTCCGCGAAGATCAAACCACTGACGCAAACAGTTTTTCCGCTCTCTGAAAACGCGGTAAATACCTTTAACAATCTGAAGGCTGACGTCGCTAAATCTGCGCTAGTTGCTATTGACGAGAAAGAAACACTCACCGTTGAAACGGACGCTTCAGAGTTTGCCATCGCTGCCACTCTATCACAAAAGGGGCGGGCAGTAGCTTTCTTTTCACGCTCGCTCAACGACTCTGAACGCCGGCAACCCTCTATAGAAAAGGAGGCTAGTGCTATAGTCGAAGCTCTACGCAAATGGCGCCACTATTTAATCGGAAGACATTTCTTACTCGTCACAGACCAACAATCCGTCTCATACATGTTTAACCAAACCCACTCAAGCAAAATAAAAAATGAAAAAATTGAAAGATGGCGCTTAGAATTATCTTGTTACCGATACGACATAAGCTACAGACCCGGAAAGCAGAATCTTGCTGCAGATGCTCTTTCACGAGTGTGTGCTCACCTTAATGCCTCATCAGGCAAACTTTTAGAATTACACAATTCCCTGTGCCATCCGGGGATAGCGAGAATGGTACATTGGATCCGTACGAAGAACTTACCTTATTCTGTTGAAGAAGTAAAGAAGATGACAGCGGCGTGCCCGGTATGCGCGGAAATAAAACCGCGGTATGTAAAGAACGAAGGAAAGCTGATCAAGGCTACAACGCCATTTGAGAGATTGAACATGGATTTTAAAGGGCCCCTCCCGTCTAACAGCCAGAACCGTTACATATTAACCATAATAGATGAGTACAGCAGATTTCCGTTTGCATTCCCTTGCAGGGACATGACTTCGGGAACTGTAATTAAATGCCTTAAAGAATTATTTTCCCTATTTGGCACGCCAGCATACGTTCACTCCGATAGGGGGGCCTCATTCCTATCAGACGAATTAAGATGTTTCCTCACAGACTTGGGAGTAGCATGCAGCCGAACTACCCCCTACAATCCACGAGGGAATGGATTGGTGGAGCGACTCAATGGGACTCTATGGAGGACCATACAGCTGTATCTTCGCGCCAACAACCAGGACATCGCAAACTGGGAATCAGCCGTACCTGTGGCGCTCCACTCCATAAGATCATTGTTGTGCACCGGGACAAACGCGACACCACACGAAAGGATGTTTAACCATCCAAGACGTTCAGCAAATGGCCAATCTATGCCAACGTGGTTGCTCTCCCAGGGACCGGTCCTCATGAAAAGGCATGTAAAAAGGTCCAAATATGAACCCGCAGTCGAAGAAGTTCAGCTGCTGCAGAGCAATCCAGATTACTCTTTCGTGAGGTTACCGGATGGACGCGAAACGGCGGTCTCGAATAGATCACTAGCACCCTGTCCAGTCGCGGAAGAAATTAGTTCGGATGACGAGTATTTGACCCCAGATACTGAGGAGTCACCTCCGGATCATAGAAGCCCGTCCTCAGAACCAGTAGTTGAAACCTCTCAGCCTCGCCGCTCAGGTCGGGAGCGTAAACCCCCATCGTATCTCCACGACTATGAAACATCCTAAAAAGGGGGGGGGGGGGGGTGAATGATATGAACCTCCTTCGCAACATATTAGAAGAAAAGACAAGATGAATCTTGTCAGTGTCAATACTAATAATTCGCTTGTTTCCTTGTTTCCTATATCTGAGTTCTTTGCCGAATAAAGCATAATTCTCAGTCATTGTTCCTTTCTTAGTATGTAACAATACTTTTAAACAGTTTTTTGAATTGTCGATGTAGTTAAATAAACGTCTATATTTTATCACGTTTTATTTTATTACTTATTTCAAAGAAATTGTTGGATAATATCGGGTAAAACAGTTTTCTATTCTAAAATCATTAAATTGTTGCTCCATCAAATTAATTTGTGACATCAGTACGGACATCAGTGACATCGTCAGACACCGCTCGGACACCTTAGAACGACACGTGACCACAGAGGAGTGACGTGACTACGGACACCGTAGACAAATTATCTATATAGGTAATCTTTTTAGGCTGCTTTTCCACCAGAGATTTGCGAGGTAGCGAGGCGGTGAGCGAGGAAAAAAATCGGCCAATGAGAGTGCTTCAATTTACCCAATGACGTAATCGAGCGAGCATGCTATTGGCGGGTTGTTTCCTCGCTCACCGCCACTACCTCGCACATCTCTGGTGGAAACGCAGCCTTAAAGTGAGATATCCTGGAACTGGATTATGGAAGTTGGACAGGGCCGTCTTAACCATATTTGATATATAATACCTATGCCAGCTTCCTGGGGGACGACGACGACAAGGAGGTATTGCTAGAGGCCTTGGCTCCGGGTGGGGGAGACAAAAATAACTTGGAAGAAGGATCTCTAAAATACCATAATACCTATTCCAATTTCGCATCCGCAAGCCGCATGCATTTATCAATCAATGAGTATTTTTATCTTATGTAGGCTTAGATCAAAATAAAATTATGTAGGTACCTCAGCCTACCTTCGTCTTATCAGCCGACTGGTTTCGAACAGTTATATTAAGGTAAACGTCATGAGGAAACCGGCATTACGACTATATTCTGATGCTTATGTGATTAAGTCTACCAATCCGCATGTTTGTGGACTAATGTTGATAGCAGGCATGGTGTGCCCTGCAGTAGTCCATCACAAAGAAACCACACCGCCTAATGATAAGTAGGTATACCTATTAGCTACCTACCCTATGGTCGAGAAAGAAAACAATAAATGATAATAAGGCTAAAGACAGTATAATAAGGATAAACAGTAAATTATCAAAATGATTAACTAAATAACACAGCAAAAAACATACGACACCTACAAATGAAATCGATATTGAAAGATCGAATTGAATTGAATCGATTGAATATCGGGTGAAATCATGTTGAAATTGATATCATTCTTTTGACAGCATCCTTTTAAACTAAAGCAGGTACTACACTCTCGCGTGAAATCGGCGTGAATTCTCGGCAAGAACATCAAAAGAAAAAAACTGGCCAAGTGCGTGTCAGGCCACGCGCAATGTAGGATTCCGTAGTTGCCCGTCACAATATACGAACTTAGAAGGGGGCTTTTTGTTTTATACTACGGTTTGACGGCTAATAAAGTCTAAAAAGTAATTTTTTTAAGTTGGTCGACTATTACTCGTTAACTTGTAAAGCTAACTTAGCGGTGATAGTTTTCCTTTTAATTTCATTATATACACTACTGCCATGAATTTTTTCACATATCTAGAAACAACCGTTTAGCTGGCAGAGGGGGGGGACACTCGACTCTAACAAAAATTAGCACCTTAAAGCTTAATATTTCGCTAACGGATCCCTAAATCGAAAAATGGTTTTCCCACACCCACCGTATTTTTAAAAGACCTATCCAACGATACCCCACACCATGGGATAGACGAGAAAAAAAATTTCATCCCCACTTCACGGGTAGGGGAGGTACCCTAAAAAAAAATATTTTTCAAAATTTTATTTTACCACTTCCTTGGCGTGATTAATATGTGTACCCATGCCAAATTACAGCTTTCTAGTACTAAGCGTCTCTGAGCTAAGCCGCGGACAGACGGACGGACGGACGGACGGACGGACATGGCGAAACTATAAGGGTTCCTTGTTGACTTCGGAACCCTAATTACTATGGCTCACGACGCCACGAGAGTAATGAAGGCCATCCACACTTTCGTTCTCGGCCTTTCTCATCTATTCTCGGCGAGAATGTTGGAGTCTACCCATCAAACTGAACAACTTTTACTATGGGAGCAAACCGATCGGAGCATAAAAAAGAACAATCGGCTGTAATGTTGCACACATTTCAGTCGCGTAGGCAATGCAGTGGAACACCTGTTTTTTTAAGCAAAGGTATAGTCTTAGTTAAAAGGATGCTAATGATATCAATTTCTCCCTGTATGGGTAGGTTAGGTATACCTTAATACTTCGATCTCATATCATAACGAACAGGTAGGTGACTCAACTTTCAATCGACTTCATAAACGCAATGACGAATGCCAGAAAGGATTCAGGATCGTCACAGTGCAAGTTGTGCCCTGCCTTCGGTATATATGTGACCACTGCCTGGGGAAACATCTCGCGGATGCCGGGTAGATCGTCTGCCCTGTCAGGTGAAAAAAGGAGAGAAAACAGTCCGTAAAAACTTAGAACAGCTCAGCCCAGCCTAGCTCGTTCTTCAAGAAAAACAAAGGGTAGGCTCGGTGGGTGGTTTCCTACCGCCTTGTTTATTCTTGAAGAAAGACTACCGTAGGCGCATGTAGGTAGCACGTTAGCGCGATTTACTCGTATAAATTAGTAAAAAAAAGAAATTGAACTTTTCAACCAAACGTTTGATCTGGCCGGCCGAAGCGCCCTGGCAGGTCAACCGAACCAGTGAAAGAATCAAAGTGCCCTTAGTATAAAAGTACCCTCGGACCTCGGCATTGGGCGTTGCTGGGTCTATATGCAGCGGATTCGATATCGGTGAGTAGATACGTTTGATCAGCTGATTGCATTTATAGGTATACCTTACCTATGAAAGTACCTATGACAATTTTTTATTTTATTGCTTATTCAATAGATAAGGTGCCTTGGGGGTAAGTTCGGATGGTTTTTAGCTGCATTCATAAGATGTTGGCAATTAATTTTTCCCTCAAAATCTATAATATGAGCTAGCGTAATAAAATAAACTAGAATCTGATAATCAATAAACAACCCATCAGAAAAATATTGTCATGTTTGCATAGATTTAACGACTGCTGTGTTACGGGAGTTTAAAGTATACACATTACATTTAAATATACATGGGAAAGATCGGACGATGTTGGGGAAAGAACGGACTATCCTCTAAAATCATTCATGTGGCTAAGAACACGAGGTTTATAGAATGAAAAAATCCGATCTTTACTTCGTTATTTTGTTTTGAAAGTCCAATCTTACGCCCAGGTAATAGATAGGTACTCTAAGGCCGAGATTCAGAGACGATTTGTAAGTCATAGTTCGAACTCCCGTATGTCAAAATCCATACATTTCTACCCTACTTAGCTCGAACTAAGACCAAAAAAATCGTCGCTGAACCACGGCCTAAGCGCCCAGCCATAACAGACGATTGACACGACGAAATCGCCGATGCGGACTGAAGGTGTATGAAAAAAAGGCGTCTCGCGCTATGTTGCGAGTATAACAAATAATCACAGAATCGGTAGATATTTAACATATACGATCTTAACCCATTCACGATCCTATCCCAACGCACCTTACTGTCTTAGGCCGAGATTCAGAGACGATTTTTTTTAGTCTTAGCTCGAGCTAAGTAGGGTAGAATGTATGGATTTTGACATACGGGAGTTCAAACAATGACCAATGACTTACAAATCGTCTCTGAATCTCAGCCTTACTTATAGCTAAAGCATAACTGCTAAAAAAAAACTCTTGTAGGAGTTACACTTACGGAATGAACTCTGATAACTGACCACCGATGAATAGCGTAGGACCGGGGAACGTCTTCTCCAACATTTCCAGTGGAAACGACGCTATCTTGTCAAAATTCTCTATAAGAATGTTCAAATTACAAAGCCATCCAATCGTACCATCTCGTGTAACATTTATATTCATCAAAACGGCGCGCATAATCTGGTCATCGGTGATTATCTTCCTCAACTGCTGTTTGGCTCTTTTTCTCGCTATTCTAGCGTTAGTGATGCCCGAGAATTTTATTTCCTTCATCGCTGCCAAAATTTTCGGGAAATATTCCTTGAACTCTTCCGATGTTGATACAGGAGAGATGTCTACTATAAGAATCCCAGCTACTGTCTCTGGCTGAAACAAATTATACCTAATCCAGTTAAAAATGGGATTCGACCTCGGAATGAGAGATAAATCTACCTACACCCTACACCACCTTCGATCAAAGTAAAATTAATGGATAGGCCTAAAGCGCGGTAAGTTGAAGCAAACTACTGGTGCACTTGGTCCATCAAACTAGCGCCATTATCTGTCAAATCTAGGGCACTTGCATACAAATTTGAAGTAAACCTTTCATTTGTTTTGCCTCATTTTGTTTGGTTTGAAATGTTCGCGTAAGGCCTATCCATTCATTTTATTTTAATCTAAGTACACCACTACACTTTAAAAATTGTAACAGAAGTGTTTGTATATCGAAGATTTTTACAAAAAAACAATTATAATATGTTTTATATTGTTACTATCGTCAAAAAATGGTCACTGTATGGTGTTTAGGTGTATACCTATTTGACGCCAATTCACTGATTTTTTAAATTTGTGTCTGTGTTTGTTTGAGCAAGCTATACAAAACCAACATGAGCTGGCGCATACGTTGCCTAAAACGACCCTAACTGCAACGACCTAACTGGGCTTCAATAAAACCAGTTAAGAGAATATTATTCCGAGAGCGAAAATGCGCGCTGCATACAAACGTACTATGGTGATATTTTCTATACTAACCAATTAAAGTCAATGAAATTTTACAGCAACAATCTAGAAACAAATCTCTATGCTTCTATAGAGTCAGATTTTCGTTAAAATATACAGTTTCAATGCTAGGGTTAATTTAAGATTTGTATGGAAATCTTTGAGGCACTGTAACTTGAAAACTATACATTTTAACGAAAATCTGACTCCATACAAGCATAGACATTTGTTTCTAGATTGTTTCTGCAAAATTTCATTGACTTTAATTGGTTAGTATTGAAAATATCACCATAGTACGTTTGTATGGAGCGCGCTCCGAATAATACCCTTAAGTGCAAGTTGGGCTACTCACGCACCGAGGGTTCCGTACCACAACACCAGCACCACACAACATATTAACGTACAGGATAAAAAAATGGTCTCTGTGTCCTGTAGCGCGAGAGCGACTCACTTTTTTTTAATTTGTTGTTAAGTACAAAGCGTAAATTTGACGCTTGTATGTATTGCCGTTTTCACGATAGAGCAAGAGGAAAAAACGTTGATGACTAGTTTCTTGTTGAGAACCCCCTTAATTATTATATTTTTTGGCATTTTTATTATTTGTTAACAAATCCGCCGTAATAACGCATATTCTGAGAAAATTTCAACTGTCTAGCTATGCCAGTTCAAAAGTTACAGCCCTAAATAGGTAGGACGGACGGACGGACGGAAAACGTAGGCTTAGTAATAGGGTCCCATTTTCACCCTTTGGGTACGAAACCCTAAAAAGCAGGAATAACAATCTTACCGCCATAAGCGACACACACATTGCTGTTCTCCCCCCCATGCTATGCCCGATCAGGCTAGCCTGTTTTATTTCAAGCTTCTTGCATAGTAGCAGCACATCCGACGCCAGCTCCTTGTACGAATGTGACGACACGTGTGGACTGTCCCCGTGGTTTCTCAGGTCTACGGCAATTACAGTTCGCCTTGTTAGATTCAAAATGGTCTTCCCTAATCTTTCCCAGTGTCTTTTATTCCCCAGAAGACCGTGCAAGATCAGGATTGGAGGCACACCAGGGTCCGTTGGGTTGTCTCCTAGTATCTTGAAGGATAGGTTTACACCATGGAGTAAGAGGAGATGGCATATCGGCTTGTTTCTATAGAAAATTATGTCGCCGACAAAGGGGGTGAGGGACGGGTGAGGGGAGACAAAAAGCTTAGGGGAGCGTGTAATTTCTCTATGGTCGCCGTACAAACTAGTGCTCAGTTGGTGGTTACTGTGCACACTTTGTTACACCATCTCTACCAAGGGGAGCGTGTAATTTCTCTATGGTTTACACAGGTACGTATAAACGATCTTGGGTAGTGCAGTTTGTTGAACAGAGATAAATATATTGTATTATGATAGGAACACATCGGTATTCCATAACTGTTTTAATTTATCATTTTTCGATAATTTAGTGAGACCCTTCGATCAAAATAAAATGAATGGATAGGCCTAAAGCGCGGTAAGTTGAAGCAAACTACTGGTGCACTTGGTACATACCATAGAGAAATTACACGCTCCCCTTGGTAGAGATGGTGTAACAAAGTGTGCACAGTAACCACCAACTGAGCACTAGTTTGTACGGCGACCATAGAGAAATTACACGCTCCCCTAAGCTTTTTGTCTCCCCTCACCCGTCCCTCACCCCCTTTGTCGGCGACATAATTTTCTATAGAAACAAGCCGATATGCCATCTCCTCTTACTCCATGGTACATACAAACTAGCGCCATTATCTGTCAACTCTAGGGCACTTTCATACAAGTGACAAGTAAAAATTTCATTTGTTTTGCCTCATTTTTCTGGTTTGAAATGTTCGCTTAAGGCATAGGCCAAGTATTTTTCGCTTACGCTGATAGACGTAACATCAGTGTAACCGCATACGAGACAGCGATAGTCATAAAATCCTATACAATTTGTATGAAAATACATGTCTGACTCCGGAGTCAGACAGCCGTCGTAGAACAAAAAAGTGGCTACGTCGATAAGGACAGCAATAAGTAGCGATCTCCTTTTTTAACTAGAGCGAATTTGCTATGTGCATCTCTTACTGAGTGATATGACAAGACACGTGCTTTCTTCTAGTTCCTTCTCTTTCTACGGCTTAAGGCCTATCCATTCATTTTATTTTGATCGAAGGTGAGACCTTTGGAGATTAAGAATGATGTGATATAAATACAGATAACTATACGGTCTTGGTAAAATCCTTTTTCAATGCCACAAAGAGAATATATCACTGGGATGCCACTACTCCAGAAAATTGGCCATGGCGGTCGGTAATATTCAACCAACCTTTTATCGTAAGTCTCCGTCGTCGATATTTTTAAAGTTTTTGTGTCCCTTTCTATCAAATAAGGACGTCTCAGTCGTCTTGCATAGGCGAAGTATTTTTCGCTTACGCTGATAGACGGAACATCAGTGTAACCGCGTATGAGATAGCTATAGTCATAAAATCCTATACAATTTGTATGATGACTCCGGAGTCAGACAGCCGTCGTAGAACAAAAAAGTGGCTACGTCGATAAGGACAGCAATAAGTAGCGATCTCCTTTTTTAACTAGAGCGAATTTTTATCGTTGGATTAGATAGGGACAAAAAACGTAAAAATAACGACGGGAATTTACGAAAGACGAACGATCATTACCGACCACCAATACCTACCTAGAAAAATACTTCGCCTATGCTACCTAGTCTACGAATTACCTAGTATTATCATGAGCAGGGTCAGGGACGTATCTTTCACCGCTTGTTAGGCAGTCTATATACCTATGCCAGCTCCCTGGGTAGTACCCAAAAATCTTGTAATACAATGTTCTTGGGTAGCACCATTTCAATATTACAGTAAAACGTCTTGGAATCTTGGAATACGATCTCCGTTCATTACCTTGCATTACCTTGGACTGGTGTTCAGTGTTCATGTTTACTCATCAGATCGGTACCCATTGGTTACCACTGGTTAGGACAGCTGGCTTCGGGACTTTGGCACAGTATTTGGCCATGATGCCATGTACCAATCAAAGAGAAAGGAATCACTAGTACCAATCATGCCATGTACCAATCATGCCATGTACCAATCAATAAGGATTTTTAACTCATATTATTTACTTGTCTTATGTAGAATACCTACGTCTTAGCAGTCTTAAAGACTGCTTTCGAACGGTGAAGGAAAACGTAGTGGGTAAACAATCTAATGCGTATTTGAAGTCTACCAAACCGCATGTGGACTAATTTTGACGGCAGGCCTGTGCTGTGCCCTGAAGTGAGGGGTATGGTTGAGTCCCACCCTACCTCCAGGGGCATGGCCAGCGGCAGGCACGTATCCAGACTTTTGTTTCGGGGGGGGGGGACATTAATTTTCATGGGGGGATTTTCATAGAAAAACTATGAAAAAGACAGTACTGTAATCACTTTTCCATACAAATGTTCGGATTTCGGGGGGGGGATAAATCCCACCTATCCCCCCCCCCCTGGATACGTGCCTGGTCAGCGGTATGGTGGGTCCGCAGGGACGTGGTCGTCCGCAAAGAAACCACCGCCTATTATTATGTGTCTTACGATCCGTAATCACGGGCAATTAAGTCCCGGACTTTTGGAAGGCGTACATGGAGCCGAAGCCAACATGTAGAGGCCCGTTCAAAAGACAAGTTAATCTAAATGTAAGGGATACACACGGCGGATACCATCTCCGAGCGCACAATATGATACACACGGGGATGGTCCCCGCCAGGTGCAAAGACTATTGGAGTACGGCGCTATGGCCGCGATGGAAAAATAAGGTCTTGGGCTATGAAGGTGAAAGTTGGATGGATGGATACTGGGCTATGGGAGGAGACTAACGGACGCCTGCCATGACAACTAGTCTCGAAATTGTAAATAGGGCAGGCGGTGACTCGCCGACTCGTCGAGTGGGCCCCATAAAACGGCCGCACGCACAAAGTGCGACAATGGGGCAACATCCCACTGAGCGGCTAAAGGTTGTCGAGAGGTGCGGCACCGGTTTCACCATCGCGGGGTTTACCCCCGTGAGCGGGTTTCCCCGTTATTACGCCATTAACGTGCAATACACTTCCAACCTGGAGCATAGGTTCTTTGCTCTTGCGATTCCACTCTGGACGGCCAATGAAGGCAAGCCAGAGGTAGGGGGGTGTGTTACTGTCTGTATGTGTGTGTGTAAGCGCATGTCTGTATGGTCCCCCTGGATAGGGGTCCGCGGTGTCGCCACTCACCGTCAGCTCGCCACAAGCTGCCCCCGCGGGTCTATTATTATTATTATTATTGGGTTTATGGGGCCTTAACAGACTTGCGCCTGTGCCACTTCGACCATCGCTGATCTTTTGTGAACGCCCTTTCTACAATTCCCTATTAATCCCTACAGCAGTTAGAAATCGCAGTAGGTTTTTCACAGGGAGGTTTTGTATCTCATCTGGAGTCAGTACCTGTTTGCCAAGATGAATACTTCGCTTGTGCATTAGTGGACCACAATCGCAGAGAATGTGAAGGGGAGTTTCCATTTCCTCCTTGCAAAACCTGCAGCAGGTGGAGTCGCTTAGTTTTAAGGTGTGCATGTGTTTATTAAGTTTGCAGTGACCTGTCAGAGACCACCGCCTAAGGGTGCCTGTCACACTGCGGAGCGGAGAAATATTAACCAATAGGATTGAATAAAACTTCGCTACCTCGCTCCGCTTCAGTGGACAGGCACACTAATGATCCGGGACCGAAATTTGCTTTCCTTGCTATAGGTACCTTTGTCAAGAAAGAAAATAATAAACGAAGTATAAAGATACACAATAAATTGTAATAAGGATAAATAATGAATTTTACTAAATAACACAACAAAAAACATAAAATTAAGAACCCTAGGTATCTATTAGATTTCTTGCTCTTCGCGCCAGGAGGTGCGCCTCTTCGATCAACAATATAGAACTAGATAACGGGTCGCTTACAAAATCAAAGAGAAATTCTGTCCTCGTGATTATACAACATTTTTTGTTAACGAACCGAGAAAACAGTCTGAATGCATTATAATTTCGACCTCAAAACAACCATAATTCCTAGTAATTTTGAAGGAACACTGCGGCATTGCGAGACGTGCTAACGTTGGCTTTGTTCGAACGGAACTAATTCAGAATAAGACCTCACTCCAATAGTGAGGCGTTATTTGCCGGGACATGTTTTGAGCGCTGACGCGTTATCTAGTTGGATATTGTTGATCGAAGGTGCGCCTCATTTTTTTCCTTTGATGTTCATAAATTCAGTGACGAATTTCAGAAAAGTTTCAGGAACGTCAACGTGCACGTTGTGCCCAGCCTTCGGTACATATGTGACCACTGCCTGGGGAAACATCTTGCGGATGCCGGGTAGATCCTCTGGCCTTTCAGGTGAATAAAGGAGAGAAAATAGTCCATCAAAACTCTAAACAAATACTCTTAGAAACGAAGTTTAAAGGACACCTGAGGGGTCGAAACACAGCTTTGGGCGTTGCTGGGCGATGGGCGTTGCTGGTCGATGGGCCTACGTAGCGGATTGGGTGGCGGCGATCGGTGAGTACGTTTGATCAGCTGATTGCATTGAGAAGTCCAATTTGTTCTTCCAATTTCCTATAGGTTTCTTGGGGTAAAGTTGTTCTTTATCATACTTGTAAGTAGGTAAAAGAGCTTATATGGACCCTGCCGGTAATGATATCAGAGTGACAAGGTAAACACGGCGGCACATCAAGCTACGCAAAACTAATATTAGCTGGCCGCGCGTAGGGCGAATAACTTAAAACGTCGCGAGGCCAGCTTATTTTGGTTTTGCGTAGCTTGATGTGTCGGTGTGTACTACTGGCTGGGAAAATCTAGAATGACATGCATCGACTCGATAGATGAAAGTACCATGAAACTGTCTTCTCTTACACCAAGCCCTTCTAGAATGCCACCCCCGAGAAACCGACAAAAATTGAGACGAGGACGCGACGTCTTTGTAACATTGCATATGCGAAAGCGAGCGCGCATGACGTTTTTCTTGTTTTGTCACTTTGTCGTGCATGGCATGCTAGCTCTGCTGTATAGCTATTTACAGCTATAATCACCGATTACTAGTGATATGTGTGGAGCCTTAGCACGTCGTCCACTAAATGAAAACTGTAAGTAGCTACACTTACGGAATAAACTCTGACAACTGACCACCAATGAATAGCGTAGGACCAGTGTAATTCTTCTTCAACATATCCCGTGGAAAGTACGCTATGTTATCAAACTTCTCTATAAGAATGTCCAGATTACAAATCCATCCAACCGTACCATCTCCTCTAAGATTTATATTTGACATAACGGCGCGCATAATCGGGTCATCGGTTATTAACCTCCTCAAT
Organism: Agonopterix heracliana; assembly: GCA_963693445.1. Taxonomy (NCBI): domain Eukaryota; kingdom Metazoa; phylum Arthropoda; class Insecta; order Lepidoptera; family Depressariidae; genus Agonopterix; species Agonopterix heracliana. The sequence continues at coordinate 4,813,789 of OY856327.1, forward strand.
TGTCGTTTAGCTTTTTTTCTAGCTGTTTTAATGTTAGTGATGCCCGTGAACTTGACTTGGTTCATCGCTGCTAACATTTTCGGGAAATATTCCTTGAGCTGTTTCGATGTTGATACAGGAGAGATGTCTACTATAAAAATCCCAGCTACTGTCTCTGGCTGAAACAATTTTTAAGTTATAGCCCAGTAGGAATTCAACCTCGGAATGAAAGGTAATAACTGTAATAAGCTACGAACTTTAATAAATCACTGTTTTGACATTTTTAAGAGGATAGACGAGTACAGTTTTCTCCATACAAACGTATTCCCCTGTTTTCTCCCTGGATAATAAATAATACTAGAGCAAATATTTGTTTACCATACAATCTATGTCACCTCTGCCATGTCCCTATGTTTTGCTTTTTTGCAATAATTAATTACTGTATGAACTAGGGACCTGACCAATTTTACCGCCCATTTTCAGACATCCAGCAAACAAATTTGACGAATATAAACAAAAAAAGCAAAAAGTACAGACATGGCCAAAGTCTTTCTCATATTATTCTTGAAATAATTATTAAAATCGGTTTAGTTTTGGAGGAGAAAACAGGGGAATGCGAAATGCTTATTTCGTCAATTTTATGTACTTCGATAAAATCGGTTCGAGCTGCAGTTGTCTCTTTCGCACTCTAGTCGGTGGGGTGTATGGGTGGGGCGGATCGGACAAATATGTAAACAGTCGGAAAAGTTACCTATTCTCCAAATTAGCATTTCAGACCGTCTATCCTCTTAAACATCATCGTCATCATGTTTCTGCCCTGATTCCCTTAACCCATTACTTGTGGTCGGCGTAACATGTCGTCTTTCTCCATTTTAATCTCTTTTAGCCGTCATTTCAGCAGCGCTCACTCCTTTTTTACACATGCAATTTTTACACAATCCATCTCTATCACCTGCAATCACCTTTTCTTCGGTCATCCTTTCTTCTTGCAGCCATCCACATTCGTATTAATTAACATTCGTTTTTTTTCAATTTGTTCGTTCGTTTTGTAATATGTTATATGACACTCATCTCTCCTCATGTGCATGTGATATCCCCAATGCAACGATAATCGATTACGTCTTAGCTGTGGTCAGATCTCTTCAGGATTATGTGTACTCTAGGATGACTCTAGGTACAGAAAAAAAAAACAGAAACTTTTGCGAGCGAAGTAAGCTCGACATATCTCTGCTCTACGAATTGGTTATAGACAAAGCTCAATAAATATATATTTATCCCGAATTTGCCGCCCCTAGTAAAGCGTACGGACATGCAAACACCTGCTGGGGTGCGTTCAGAACCTACGCCCAGCATAGCTAGCATGCCGCAGTGATAGCGCTATCACACCTTAGCTATCTTTCTATAAAAGACGTGATACAGCCGTATCACGTGCAGCATAGTACGAGTGCAGAGTGCGCCCAGAGTGCACCCCGAGCACAGAGGATTGCCCTGGGCTTCAAAAAACGTTTAAAAACCTTACCGCCATAAGCGACGCACACATTGCTGTTCTCCCCCCCATGCTATGCCCGATCAGGCAAGCCTGTTTTATTTCAAGCTTCTTGCATAGTAGCAGCACATCCGACGCCAGCTCCTTGTACGAATGTGACGACACGTGTGGACTGTCCCCGTGGTTTCTCAGGTCTACGGCAATTACAGTTCGCCTTGTTAGATTCAAAATGGTCTTCCCTAATCTTTCCCAGTGTCTTTTATGTCCCAGAAGACCGTGCAAGATCAGAATTGGAGGCACACCAGGGTCCGATGGGTTGTCTCCTAGTATTTTGTAGGATAGATTCACACAGGTACGAACAGACAATTTTGGGTAGTGCAGATTTTTAAATAGAGTTAAGTATCGGATGATAGGAACACATCGGCATTCCATAACTGAATTATTTTATAATCTTTCTATAAAAGCAATATATCTAAAAGTGAGACACATAGATGCAATTTTTTCAAGTCAGTCATCGATAAGTTTAAAATCTATGTTAAAAGTCTGTGAACATCATGTGAAAACATAGGCGAAGTATTTTGAAAATGCATAAATGTGAAAATACGGAGTGGTGAAAATAATTACTATGCTATGATAATGACACTATTGACGTGATATAATCCAAAGAGCATTTTAATCAAAAGAATATTAATCAAGATATTAATATCATAATTAGGAGACTAAAAAGAGAAGGAACTAGAAGGAAGCTTGTGTCTTGTCGTATCACTCAGTAAGAGATACACATAGCAAATTCGCTCTAGTTAAAAAAGGAGATCGCTACTTATTGATCGCTACTCGTCTATTTGCGCGCGAACGAACGAGACACAAGACGTGATACAGCCGTATCACGTGTAGCATGCTACGAGTGCAGCTGTTCGTAACCTTCGCACCAATTTGTTAATAGTCGATTGTTCCGGTACTTATTCATCGATTAAGAAAGTGTGTTTCTCCAGTGGAAGCCAGCGCCCACGGTCACAGGTTCCGATAACCTTTACTTACGACCGAGTGGTTTTCACTTGCGTGTATTGGTTCCGTTAGCGCACGCGTTGCGGCGCGTAGACGTCGCAATGCTTGTGCAATCTACTTGTCTATGGGATCCAGCAAACTTGGCTTTTAACATAGGCGATGTATTTTTCGCTTACCCTGATAGACGTAACATCAGTGTAACCGCGTATGAGTCAGCGATAGTCATAAAATCCTATAGGTACAATTTGTATGAAAATAGATGTCTGACTCCGGTGTCAGACAGCCGTCGTAGAACAAAAAAGTGGCTACGTCGATAAGGACAGCAATAAGTAGCGATCTCCTTTTTTAACTAGAGCGAATTTGGTATGTGCATCTCTTACTGAGTGAAGAGAAGGAACTAGAAGAAAGCACGTATCTTGTCATATGACAAGATACGTGCTTCTCTTTCTACGGCTTTTAAACTCACTAATGTGCCAAAATATGTGTGACGAGTAACTAGGGCGTTGGTGGCGCGTTGCGGAGAGGTATGGAAACTCAATCTTGAGGTCCGGGTTCGAATCCGCACGGAAGACATGCCATTGTAACAATGAAACTTTCTAAATTATGTACGTTATACCACTCTATATTAAGTTTATGGGTTATACCTACTGCTCTCAAACGGTGAAGGAACACATCGTAAGGAAACATGGATACGTGGTTAAATCGTTCTAGACTAACGCTCACACATATGGGTGTATGTACAGCAGAGTCATATTCTTTGTGACTGTGATGTCTTGGCGGCAAAACGCATGTGCCTCCTCGGAGATGGATACCCAAAACCGGGAGATCTTAGGTTTCTTCCCCTCAATGGTATTGCCTCCTTCATTGACCATGTATTTGAAGGGTGAGGAAAGCAAAAAGTATTGGGGCTATCACAAAAGATCCCACTGGGTCGAAGTGTTGCTGGCCTGCCAGCCCCCACAACAAGATAAGAAGGGTGTATGTATGAGGGAGGGTTCCCTCAGGAACTTTGTTAAGTTTGATGGTCTGAACTCTGAATTTTGTTTCACCTTGTGTACCAGTAGACACATACTTTAACAATTGTTATCGGGCACAGTCGTTCCGCTGGCGTCTGACTAGTTAAACTAAACTAGTTGTTTCACTAATAAGTTGTACTACTTATTCTTATTGTAACAAAGGAAATGGGCAATTAAAATAAAATATGTTAGTCAGGCCAACGACCTTTTCTTTTGTTGTAAGCAAACTTAAGCAAATCACGATGATACTATGAAAGGTGATAATGAAATTTACATTGTTTGTAGTAGGTACATATAGGTACCACTTATAAACATAAAATGTTTAGAATGCGTTTCACAATGACGTTGCATTGAAGGGACATATTTAAACCCTTTACAGGTTGAAAGTACATACATACATACATATTCTCACGCCTGTCTCCCACTGGGGTAGGCAGAAACAACGGAACGCCACTTGCTACGATCCTGACAAACCTCCCTAGCTTCCTCCACATTCATTAGTCCTTTCATGCATGCTCGTCGGTTTCGGGTAGATCTGACCTGGCCCTTCTTAAGTACGTCGCCAATTTGGTCCGAATATGTACGTCTAGGCCGTCCCCTTCCAACATTTCCACTTACGCTTGCCTTATAGGTTGCACTCGTCAATCTGCACTCATCCATTCTTTCCATATGACCAAACCATCGCAACATACCTTTCTCTATCTTTGTCACTACATCCTCTTTCAGACCACAACGTTCTCTGATTAAACTATTTTTCAATTTGTCCATAACAGTTACACCACACATACTTCTCAATGAGCGCATTTACACAGCGTTAATCCTACTTTCGTGCGTCTTCTGCCATACCCAAGATTCACTTCCATACATCAATGTTGGGACTAACACTCCGTTATGAACTGCCATCCGTGCCTTTTTGGACACGTGTTGACTTTTCACAAAAGAATGCAGAGCTCCATTTACCCTATTTCCTGCTTTCACTCTTCTCTCAATATCACCCTCACACTTACCGTCTCTGGTAAACATGCATCCCAAGTACACAAACTCATTCACCTGTTCCAATTTTTCATCACCTATCTTAATACTGCATACAGTACGTTCGTCATCATCATTCCTCTCTAGCACCATAACTTTTGTTTTACTTAAATTAGAGATATATTCTATTCCTATTCATTATCAGAATACCTTATAATTACATAGGTAATGTCCTTCTTAAATACCTTTTTTGAATCTCATTTGCTGAATTCAGCAGTTGAAAATGTCAAAATTACTATGGAGATAAAGATATTCATCTTTTTAATGATGATTTGACTTTCAAAAATCATACTCCAGGAGTGCGATTTTTGAAAGCCAAATCAGCAGTAGAAAGATGCATATCTCCATAGATATTTTGAAATTTACAACTGCTGAATTCACCGAATGATATTCAAAAATAGCACTCCAGATTATCAAACCAAACAACTTTTTCTATGGGAGCAAACCGCAAAAAAATCTGCATTTCCATACTAAATAAATATACTGCAATGCCTATTTGACTCAAAATACCGAATGAAACATATTTTTCAGAATCAGGCTTGCTCTCATGTCAAAGTTGAAAATCACTCCAGAAGAAAGCGATTAAAAAATAGTTCTATGTTGAAATGCAGAACGGTTTTGTATGGTGATGATCAGACCATCCATTATTTACTTTCTTTATGGGACCACCATTAAAATCCTGAGAAAAAAAAATCTGCTGTTCCATCCAAAACTGCAAAACTACTGGACCGAAATGTGTTTTTTTTAGCGATTATGATGTTGACATAGAGTTCCCACTATTCGCTTCAGTGGAAGCGCACTCTTAGGCCCACTTGCGCCAACCACGGGTTAGCAATTAACTCCGGATAAAATAGCTCTTTCAGTTGTTTTTCTATGCAAAAAGTCATGGGTTACCAACTTAACCTAGACTTTATTGCTAACCCAGGTTGGCGCAAGTGGGGCTTAGGGTGTGAAAATGTGGGTGAATGTTTGTACCTACGGGCATTCGGGAAGACTTGGCCAGAAACTTGCTACAGATAACTAATAAACCATTGGGAAAACTGTGGGGAAAACATAAAGAGAAATAGGTATCTATCTTAATGAAAGGTCAAAGGTCGATGGTTTTAAGTACATGCTTTTATTTCAGCCTTAACTTTATTTTATGTACGTTTTGGTGGAATCTAGGAAGTAAATTTTGAACCACTTCTTGATGGGTAGGGCAATCCTCAAATTTTTAGCATGTCCGATTAAAGAGAAAAAAAATGTTTTTTATAGTTAACTAGGTACTTACCTACTACAATAATAAATAATAATAAAATAATAATAAAAATCTTTATTTGCAGGTAAAGTTACATTATACATAATGTTCTTAGCTTAATTAGGATAAGTTTGCAATTTGGCTATGTATATAAATCTTTGCTGCTAATGCTTAAAAAAGTAAATCTGTGATTTAAGCATCAGCTTCCATAAATAGTTGCAGTAATCGCCGTAAGGCCAGAGGGTACGCGGTCACATATGGGTGCGCAGTGCACACTCCAGCGCATTCGTGTGTTGGTGTGTTGATGTGTGTGTGTGCGTGTGTGTGTGTGTGTGTGTGTGTGTGTGTGTGTGTGTGTGTGTGTGTGTGTGGGTGTGTGTGTGTGTGTTTGTGGGGGTGTGTGGGGGTGTGTGTGTGTGTAGAGAAGAGTAACGAGAGTATAAGAGGAGAAAATATGTAATGGTGTAAGTCTTGTGGGATATTTAAACTGGTGGATGAAGAAGGTCTTCAGTGTTTTCATACGAAAGACTCTGTAGCCAGCTACTTACAGTTTTCTTGAGCATGTTTTGGGAAAGTATATGGGTGTTCAGTATACGGTGCAAACTATTGTATAGAAATGGACCAGTAAAACAGAAGAATCGTTGACTAAATGCTGTGTGTAGTAGGGTGGACTTTGCTACGAGATGGTTTCGACGGCTTGTGAAGTTATCCTCAAGGGGAGTGAGGGAATGTTGGAGAAGGGTAGTGTATAAGATATATAGTTGGCGGACTGTAAGTACCTGACAGAAGTCATAAAGGGTTTTGGTGGGATATAATATAGGTTTAAATGTGGCTACTTTTAAGATGGCTCTTTGGGCTCGCTCTATGCTTATCATATGTGTTTTAGCTGCACCACCCCATGTGGTTACACAATATATTAAAAGAGTTTGACATAACGCTAAATAGATCATTTTTAAAAGGGGGGGGTCAGCAACATGTCTTAGTTTTTTAAATACAAAAATTAGTTTACGTATTCTGCTAGTTAATAGATTAATATATGGCGTGAAGGAGAGGTTTGTATCAATTAATAGTCCTAAGTACTTAATTTGGTGGGTTCTTTGAATGGTGGGGCAGCTGCATTGCAAGTTGGGAGCATGGGTGGTGTGAGCAGTTATAGTGAAAGTTGAGGGGTCAGGAAGTTGCCAGTTACGGATTGAAAATATCATGTGTTTTGTTTTTTCAACATTTAGGGTGAGTAGGTTCGCTGTAAGCCATGTTGAGACCAGGTTAAAACCTTCTTGCGCAAATTTATATGTCTCATTCCATGTTTCACCTGAGAAAAATAGAACCGTGTCATCTGCAAAAGAGAGAAGTTGCCCATTGGGTAGATTTAGTTGGCATAAGTCGTTTAAGTAGGTTAGAAAAAGACTGGGTCCCAAAATGCTGCCCTGGGGAACACCATACGTGATAGGAAGGTCGTTACTTGTATATCCATCAAGGGTAACACATTGGGTGCGGTTACTTAGATAGTCTTTAAAGAGTTTCAGCTGATTCCCACGTATTCCCAGTGTTTCCAGTTTAGATAATAGGATGGAGAACGAAACCGTGTCGAACGCTTTTGCAAGGTCTAAAAAGATTGCAGCACATTTCTTGCCTTTGTCCATATTCCGCACTAGGAAATCAGTGAGTTTGTGGACTGCTTGAGCAGTGGACTTCTTCGCTCGGAAACCATATTGATTATTGCTAAGTAGATTTTGTGTTTCTAGGTATTTTACAAGACGGTTATTAATAACTCTTTCTAGTACTTTAGATAAGGTTGGTAGAACTGATATTGGGCGATAGTTGGTGACTTGGTCTCGTGCGCCAGTTTTATAAATGGGGTGAATAAGTCCTTTCTTAAACACATCTGGAAATGAACCAGTTGAGATTGCTAGATTGCAGATATATGTCAGGGGTGGGATTATAATATTTCTATAAGTTTTAATAAACAAAGTGGAGATGCCATCCCAACCCACTGCACAATCATTTCGAAGTGTTGAGATTATGCGACCAACTTCGTCCTCGTCAATCGTGCTAGTTTTGCTTAATTGTCTAATTATTTTAAAAACATGAGACCATCCGTGGCTTATAATATAAAGTGTGACTTAGAAATGACTTTATTTTGTCCCATTTTTCCATTACTGGTTCCCCTGGATAATTTTCTCCCCAAGCCCCCAACATCTTTATTTCATTTTTGCTTAAAGGGCCGTTCATTTCAAAGTGCACTATGATGACAATAATCCAGCTGTGCATTGCCATCGCATTACGCGGTGAATAACTATTATAATTAAATCACTGCATTAATTTGTTTCACGACTCGTAATGGATGGATGGCTCAATGTTGTGGCGAGCTCGGTGCTGGCATCACGTCGTTCAGGTATTTCGATCCATCATTTTTCAGTGTTATTGCGCAAGTGTGTCTACAGCTTTATTGGGGGTGAAAAAGTGTAATCAGTTTGCACAAAGTGCTTTAGAAAGGATTACTGTGAAAATTATAAGTAATCTGTAACGTGTTAAATGTAGGTCAACAAATGTACGCAAATCCTTAATGCGTGTAGAGGATTGGTAAATAAACATTAGGTATGCCCATAAAGTTATTATACCTTACAGGAATAGAGGCAGTGACATGAGTTGTCAAATGAAACCTTTTTTGGATGTTTTTTGGAGACTATTCGCAGGCAAAAATTCTAATATTGTCTATAATTCTGAGTCTAACGTGAATTTGTGGATAAATTAATGAAGTAGTGTCTGTATATTTCATAAAATTATCTACGATTTCACTTTAGATTCGCAATTATTCACGGAAACCGAATTGTAAAAATTAATTAGAGACTAAAAAAACGGTCCTATTGCCTAGCGTCACGTATCTCTTTCTATTATACAGTGGTGCCGCTAGGTACATCTCGCTCTCTCAGCTGTATGTTCCTCTATTCCTACCTCTATGGGTATACCTAAGGGTTGTACAGTCAACATCAAAATAAATGGTGACGGAAGTAACTTTCAAAATTATTATCCGATGTTAAATTAAGTTCTAGTAATATCATTGTTAGTTAAGGTAAAGTGAATTTAATGCTGTTTCACTTAACATCTAGTATAGGAAAATGTAGATTTGTTAGAGATTATTTTTATTACGAATTTCGACTTTTCGAATTGACTAGATAATTTGTGTGAACTGTCCAAGATACTTATTAATAGTTAAAACTATGTTTAGTTTACTACTTGTTATTATATTAATTATGTTGACTCACAAATCTAATTCGGCAGTCGGATTTAGATGAGCCGGCATTGATCTTCTTATCGAGTGGGTTGCAAGCCCTGGTGTCAGAGTTTATTCAAACCGCCTTACGGCCTCTGACATGGTTTTTATGTAACGACTACTACCACCAGAGATAGTAGCCGGGACCAACAGCTTAACGTGCCATCCGAAGCACGGAATCATCTTTCTTTTCAGACAATCAGGTGACTCAGCCTGCAATGTCCTAACCAACTGGGGAAAAACGCACAAAGTGACATTTCACTAGGTGCCCCCGGTGGGAATCGAACCCACGACCTCCGTGTCAAGAGCCCAATGCTCTTAACCATTAGACCACAGAGGCAGTTTGGCACATTGATGAAATGCACAAACTAAATGCTAATGTAGTCTTAGTACAATTTATATACAGATCAAACGGTTTTGAAAATTTAAGAGCTAATAGACAGGCCGCGTTTTCAAATCCAGGTTGATAACTAAATTTTTGAATTACTTATTTTCAGTAAAATAATGCACTGTCACGAAGCTGCGAAGGGCAACAAAGTGACCTTCCAGAGTTACAAGCGTAGTCACTTTGAATGTATTTTCAACACTCGAAAGTGACTTTGGACTCTTTAAAAACATTTGAAAATACAGCTGCGTTAGTTAGTAAATAGAAAATAATTTTAAACGGTTTTTCTGGTCTTAGACGTAGAATAAGCAAGTAGTTTTGACATACTATTTCGACTACAGCTTCAGGGAATTTTAAGTACCTACATAGGTGTCACACACAACCACCCACCCACCTAATATTATGTGTGTGCGCAGAGCAAACAAAATAATATGCAATCTCTCGTACTTACCCTGCCTTAGGGCTATTGTGTTAGTTTTGAGATTTTTTAAATAAGTTATGTTTTTTTTCCGATCATCATAAATTCCATAATCCATTGTATGAAATAGAGATTTGGAGCGTTATTCTTTTGGATTTCTAGGGCATCGATAGATGATCGATCGACCTACGGTCTGCGCGAATACAGGTAAAAGTTTTTAAATGTGTTTCTTTAAAATAATAAAGAGGCATCTTTTAATATAATATTTCATTATTTTCGGATCACTTAATTGAAAATTTTAGACTGTTTACGTCTGACATGGCTGTATGGGCTTAATGCCTGTTGAGTTTTTTAGGAACCGTTGCTTTAGGACATGGATTTAAATCATAAAGGATGCCACTCCTCCTTACAAGCATTGAAACAAGAAAATTGGCCGTGGTGGTCGGTAATATTTATTCAATCTTCTTTCGTACTTCTCCGTCGTCAAAGAAAATTTACCGCCGTCAATATTTCCAATTTTAGGTGTACCTAAGTATCCCTTTTTATCCAATGGCCTAACAACGATAATTGAGTGACGTTGATTTGTTTAGGAACTACATTACAACTACAAAATAAAAGAAAAACGCTCTTTTGATACCGGTCGAATCGGGTAGTTACACAATAGGACCCCTGAACGTAGAATTTATTTTGATACCCTGAATTTAATTAAATAGGAGCCAGATATCGATCGATACGATCATGGTGGGTCGGTTGAATAGTGGCTTTAAAGCGGGATTTACACGGGTAAGTTGCGGCTAAATGCAATTAGAAGTACACTGACTGGTTAGTTCGACATAAGCTTGAAACATAACAAGCTCACACAGCAATGTACTTCAAATCGCACTTAGCCGCACGGCGAAAATTGAATACTGTAAATCCTGTTTAATAGTCTGTCACACGATGAAGGCATCAGAGATGTTGAAGATGCCTGAAGGAATTATTAAGGGTATACATGGTGTAAGGGACAGCCCTCCGCAAACTGAAACGGTGAACTCAGACCATCAAACTGAACAACTTTCACTATGGAGCCTACCTCAGGAAACGTAAAAAAAAATCAGCTGTCCCATACATTTGAGTCGGGTGGGTACGGCAGTTTTGTATGGGACAGCTGTTTTTTTTTCGCGTTTCCTGAGGCAGGCTCCATAGTGAAAGATGTTCAGTTTGATGGACTGAGTTCACCGTTTCAGTTTGCGGAGGGCTGTCCCTTACACCCTGTATTATTCAGAGCGCGCTCCATACAAACGTACTATGGTGATATTTTCAAATAACCAATTAAAGTCAATGAAATTTTGCAGAAACAATCTAGAAACAAATTTCTATGCTTGTATGGAGTCAGATTTTCGTTAAAATGTATAGTTTTCAAGTTACAGTGCCTCAAAGATTTCCTTGCAAATCTTAAATTTATCCTGTACTCTCGGAATAAAATTCTCTTATCCTGCTAATAAGACACGGTTGGTGTATTCATCATCATCATCATCATTTTTTTCTTTCGAAGCGGACAGCTCACGGAAACGGGCACGTAAAGAACGTAGTTTACTAGGCTTCCATTAATTAGTTTGGTACCTAATTTGATTTGAAATTGTAATTACCCAAACAGTTTTTAAATGCCTTGAAGAGGCAGATTTCTATACCTAGCCTATGTAACTCTAACTACCACCAATTAATAAAATTAACATAATCGTGCTGCAATAAATAAATTATCAATTTGGCCCGAGAAATGGGCGAAGCATATTAAACTGTTTAGGTAGGTATATTATAGTTTTTTTCTTCTGATCTAGAAGGTACTTATTCGACTTTTTATTTTGTGTCTAGGGTAAATAATATGGTATTTTTTTCTCAAAAACGTTGGTCGGGGTCGGATCAATTTTGACAACCTTACCAAAGGTTAAAGTCGTTGTTATGCTGAGTCACAAAACTAATGTATCTTGTCGAGATCCATGTCGAGATCGGACCAACAAACTGAAAAAACTGTCTCTATGTCACCAACATCGAAATAGCGAAAAATCTGCTATATCCCATTACATTTGGCTTGACTAGGTTTGAATTTTTTATATGGAACAGCTGATTTATTTTCGCGATTTCGATGTTGGTGCCATAGAGAAAGTTGTTCGGTTTGACGGTCTAATCATCCCCTGTATAGTTCGGTAGTTACTTGTAAGGTAACAAAACATTTTGTTCTGTGTTATGTACTAGCACGTACTAGTACCTAAATAAAAAGTTCAACGACCTGTGCTAGTTTACGCTAAGTATAGGTACATATTCATTAACGATTCAAACATTGTTGTAGACATGTAAATACATTTTGTTAAGTATATCGTAAGGTCAATGTTCAATTAAACTAAACGGATGAACATTGTAACTATGCACCCTGTGCTCGAAAGTTGTACCCAAGGGTTTTGTTCTGTAGTGCGATTTTCGAATTTCATATGTATGAAAAGATTGAAAAGTATTGTTTTAGTACTGCGCCTGGAGAAATTCACAAGGCAATATTTAGGCGTTAGCCACACAAATTGAAAAAAAAAATATATGTTTTTGTTATCATCACTACATAGTATAAAACAAAGTCGCTTTCTCTGTCCCTATGTCCCTTTGTATGCTTAAATCTTTGAAACTACGCAACGGATTTTGATGCGGTTTTTTTTAATAGATAGAGTGATTCAAGAGGAAGGTTTATATGTGCATTGCACCCGTGCGAAGCCGGGGCGGGTCGCTAGTACTTAATATAACAAAAAAACTGGGATAGGTCACTTCGTTGTCGGACCTGGGTAAACTATGTATGGGCTGTGACCCTTCTCCTTTGACGAATATAATCAAAAAAAGCAAAACGTACGGACATAGCCAGTCTTTCTCCTATTATTTTTGAAAGTATGATTAAAATCGGTTCAGTTTTGGAGGAGAAAACAGGGGAATACGAAATGCTGTTTTCGTCGATTTTAGTTCGATAAAATTTTTCCGAGCTGCAGTTGTCTCTTTCGCATCCTAGTCGGTGGGGTGTATGGGTGGGGCGGATCGGACAAATATGTATACAGTCGGAAAAGTTACCTATTCTCCAAATTAGCATTTCAGACCGCCTATCCTCTTAAAAGCTAGTTTTAAATTACTGTTAACAAATTTTTAGAGGGTGTATTTAGAAAATGAAACTAAACCACTTTCCCTAAGAAATGGGTCGAAAGACGGGAATTTTGTTGACCTTCCATATGTTAGTAATTGAAAACTTAGTGATGTATTAGTACCTAGAGCGTTAAGACAGAAGAATCCTGCCGGTAGGAATACCTATTAATTATTAAAATATTTATTTTCACTAGGTATACTATACTAAAAATAAAACACGTGTAAATTTTTTTAATGCAGGTCGTACCTACTTTACCAATTAAAGTTGCCCAGTGGTATTTTAAGGTCATACAATAGATTGACCCAAGGAAGATTCCGTAGTTATCCTGCCGGTAGGAATACCTATTCATAATAGAGATATTTATTCTCGCTATACTAGAAATACGATTTTTAATGCAGGTCATACCTACTCAACCAATTAAAGTTACCCAGTGGTATTTCAAGGTCATACATTAGAATAGATGGACCCAAGAAGATACGTAGATATCCTAGAACGATCTAGTAGATATCCTACCGGTAGGAATACCTAAGAAATACAATTCTGCCTAATCGAGGTGGGGTAAGAGGTATAGGGGTATCGCTTGGTAGGGAGAAGTCTTAGACAGGGCGCTCGCCCTGCGGTTCGCTTGGCGGCAGATTGACCCCGGAGACCAGGTCCACCAGGTTCCAGGGGGGCCGCTTCGGAGCTTCGCTCGGAGCTTCGCTCGGAGCTTCGCTCGGCCTTCGGCCTCGCGCTCGGTTCGGCCTGCGGGAGGTGTTCAGGCAGTATAATATAACTAAGCCTTGGACGCTTCGGCGCATCGCGTACGCGGAGCTCGGCCGAGAAGTGCACCCACTGATTGTTATTCGAAAATGGCTAAATTAATATTTTTGATATTTTCGTATACGAATTACGGATATATTTTTAATTAATTTTTCATTAATCATTCAAATTTCAATTAAAATTAATCATTTAATATATTTTATTTATTAATTCGGATTTAAAATAATAAAAGATAAAGTTTTAATCTGTTTCTATTTGCATAATTAATTATGGCACTTACCTAAGTAGGTACGTCGTGTGTTCGGCTTAAAATGGATCAACCCATTTCTCGTGGATGTCGTACGAGACGACTAAGGGATGAGGGATTTCTTACTGCTAAAGGTCTATAAGCTAGCCAGTCTAGCCACATATAAAATTTGATAAATCGCACCTATCCATCCCCTGGATACTGCTTGCCATCAACTAAGTCGTCAGCATCTCCGATGCCCACTTTGCGACCGTTAGGGTCACAGCAGCCAACTCCAACCCAGCTTCTGATCGTAGTTTCACATTCCATTGACGATAAGAGATACCCAGTACTTTTAAACAAGAAATAACCATAATTTTTCTTTTTTACAGGTGCAGAAACGTGACTGAACGATGGGGACATTAATAAAGAATATTACTCATTATTACCATTACGTCAACGATGACCTCGCCGGTAAGACAATTTTACTATCTTCGAATATCAATTATACCGAGAAGATTATAGATATCCTACCGGTAGGAATACCTAGGAAAAATCCATTCAGCCCTATAGACCCCACCTCTATAAGGCGGATAGCATTTTTTAGGTATCTCCGAATCTCGATTATACCTTTTGGATGCTATTTTCTATTCGACATCTTCGTATCAAAGTTACTGGTAAAATTGAATGACGATTTGATGATTGATTGAATTGATTTGACGTAACAGTAGGTTTCATCATCATCATCATCATCATCAGCCCATAACCCACAGCCGCGCATAATCCTCCTCCCCCATTTTCTCACCGCTCTCGGACATTTGTGCCAATCTCATTTTAGTAGGTATATGGAGGTGCTACTTGGGAATGTTCCTCCATTGAAAAGGGAAGATCTTCCACCAGGCTTAGTGTCCGGGACCGGCCGTGGTCCAACAGTTCTTAGTTGGACCTTGTATTTATATTGAATCTCTGTGATTATTTCTCTTGCGCGGTTTATGTCTCGCATTCGATTGTGAACCTTATTTGTAGTAGGTTAAGAGTTACGTATTTACGGTGAACGTTGTTTTTGTATGGAGCATATTTCCGGGGGCGACGGTATCGCCATTTGTTAGCTTCTTTGCTATAACTTGTGGGTGTTGACATCTATGGCAAGTCCCCACAGGTATAAGAGATAAAAGGAATTTTGGTAACCATCAGCTGCAAGGCTGATTCATTATTCTTAGGGGGATGGACCAGGTTTGCCTGCATAACTCCACTCAGTTTAGGAGTTACAGCCGCTCAAAGATCTGGTATGGTTGCTAAAAATGAATATGCATGAATATGCGAACAGTACAAAAACTGACATGATCTATCAGTCGTTTTATGAGATACAATACAGCCGTTCAAAGGTTGGAACTTATAATGGCAGTATCTCCCGACCGACAAAACATGACAGTTTTTATATACTGTTCACAGAGCTACAGAGAGGGCTAATCATAGGATATTATTGTAATAGGCACTATATTTTAATATCCTATGATCAGCCTTGCAGCTAATCGTTGATACAGACCTTTGAACTGTTTGGCTGTAACTCGTAAACCGACTGGAGTTATGCTGGCAGACCTGGTCCATCCCCGTCACAGATATGCTCTACTCTACACACCCTATGAATATACTGAATCAGCCTTGCAGCTGATGGTTACCAAAATTCCTCTCATCTCTTATACTATTCATCCAGGAAAGCGATTTTTGAATCTCATTCGGTGAGCTCAGCTGTTGAAAATGTCAAAATTACTATGGAGATACGCATCTTTTTACTGCTGATTTGCCTTTCAAAAATTATACTCAAGGAGAGCGATTTTTGAAAGTCAAATCAGCAGTAGAAAGATGCATATCTCAATAGCAATTTTGACATTTTCAAATGCTGAGCTCACCGAATGAGATTCAAAAATCGCTCTCCAGGACTTAAATATCAACCCACCGGCTTTCCTGGAGCCTTTTACCTAATCTCGGCCACTTAAGGCTTTAATACTCCACCTGCCATCCCTTCGCTTAGCTAAATCCTTTTTATTACAACAGTTTATCTCCTTGACATCGGTATTTCATGAAACGCCGACTGTTAAATATTTATAAGTTACTTGTTTCATTATGCGCCTAAGGTCATAGGTTTCACGTTCCGTTCCTCGCACTTCCATGTAACATTATTGCTAGTTATGTGCAACAATCTAGTCCTCGTTCTTCCAAGGTATTCTGAAATTTAACAATACATTATTTAATAATGTAATAAGTAGTGATAAGTAATAATAATAAATAGTTTGGTTATGTGGAGAGGATGAGTGATAGCAGATGTACGAAAGAGATATATGGAGCTAAAATGAGTGGATGTGTCGGCAGAGCGCGCCCTCGTAGGACGAATTCTGATCAAATCAGTTGCGTCCAAAAAAAAAGGGGAGGTGCGGAGTACTCGAAACCGACGGGCATGTATGAAGAGATGTATGGATGTGAATGAGGCAAAAGATGTATGTAAGGATCGTAGTAGATGGCGCGCTCTGGTCTCTGCCTACCCCATTGGGAAAGAGGTGTCACGTTATAGATAGATAGAAGTAATAATATTAGGAATAGTAAACGAAAATGATTGTCATGTAAGTGATCAATAAAAAATGGCGTTAATTAATACAATTAACGAAAAATATAAACTGCAGTGCGATTTTTAAAAGTCTCATGTTCAAATCATGTAGAAAATGTAAAAATTTACTAGGTAGGTATGTGTATTATGCGATATTCGATCCGATCATGATTTTAAATCTCACGATTCAAAAATTGCAATTCAGCACTGCTATTCTGTAAACCAAAAATTTGAAACACGAACGTGTACACAAAAGTGAGAGGGTGCAATTTTTGAATGTCATCGGTGAGTTTGAACGGTTTTTAAATCTCATACAAAAGCGTTCTCATACATCTTTCTACTGCTTATTTGACTTAAAAAATCGCACTCCTGAATTATGATTTTTGGTCAAATCAAGTAAAAGATGAAAGTCAAATCAGCAGTAGAAAGATGCATATCTCCATAGAAATGTTGACATTTTCAACTGCTGAATTCATCGAATGAGATTCAAAAATCGCACTCCAGGTTGTTTATTTGGATCGTCTGACGAACCACCTCTGATTTGAAAAATTTTCACAAAATCACCCAGTAGTTACGTGATTGTGTGTATGAAGAAAAATTTTTTATTTGCAGATCCCCGTTCAAACCGGTTCTGGCTTGTGTCGAACCCACTTCCCATCATGGTCATATTGTACGTCTACCACAGATTCGTCCGGGTGTGGGGCCCCGCCTTTATGGCGAACAGACAACCCTACCAGATTAAGAACCTAATCATACTTTATAACGTAGTACAGATATTTTTATCTGGATTTTTAGCTATGCAGGTTAGTCTAGTGCTTGTTTTAGATAATTCGTCTCTAATTAAAGAGTTCCAACTAATTAGGTATGTAGTAAAATGCGGATTGATGGATTGTAAGTGGATGGAACCATTATAAAGCAATTATACAAGGTGTTACAAAAATACAAATAAACATTTAAGGGGGTGGTTTAGACCATCAAACTTTACAACTTTCAGTATGGGACCAATATTGAAATCGCGAAAAAAAAAAAATATGTTCCATACTCTACAAATCCACTAGAGCCCAAATATGTATGGGATATCAGATTTTTTTTTTTCGCGATTTCGTTGTTGGTCCCATAGAGAAAGTTCTTCAGTTTGACGGTCTAAACAACCCCCTTAAGAGTTTTAAAAAAATATTTTGACTTATGTAACACAGATACAGCACTAGGTATTTTAGGTATTTTATGACTTTTTTTTTACATATTATTATACATGTATAGTTTCCTCACGATCTTATACATAATAAAAACCGGCCAAGTGCGAGTACTCTATACTCTATTCCAAATAGCAACGAAATTAAAAAAAAAATTTTTTTTTTTTGTATTTTGAATTACAGAAACAGAGATTTGAAACAAACACTTACTCTCACTTATTCTTAAAATAGCTTTAATAATGTCCAAGATACGTCAGATAGTATATCTTTCTGATAAATAAATAATATTTGCTAATCACAACTGGTCAGAACGCAAAATAGGAATCGGAAAATCTCGTCGTCCTTATTTGGAATGAAGTATAGATCGCCAAAATGGTAAATACACTCATGGGTCAAATTTTATGATACTCCTCGATCCTCGGTGTATAACCAAACCCCGGTCAAGTGTGTCGGACTTGCGGGCCTGCACTAAGGATCCAAATTTTTTTGGTAAATAATTAAATTATTGGTGTAAGGGACAGCCCTCTGCAGGCTGAAACGGTGAACTCAGACCATCAAACTGAACAACTTTCACTATGGAGCATACATCAGGAAACGTGAAAAAATTATCTGCTGTTTCATACAAAACTGAGGTACCTGACTCAAATATATGGGGACATCTGATTTTTTTTCTCATTTCCTGAGGTCGATTGTGAAAGTTGTTCTGTTGTTTGCGGAGGGCTGTCCCTTACACCCTGTATTGTATGTTAAGTACATCAGTATACACTGTATACTGTGTATACTATACAGTATGGAACCCTCCGTGCACGCACTATTAATTATTCTTTACTTTCTTCTATCATTAACATCGGTGTTATTAATTGCAGTGTCTCACAAAGCTGTACCTGCCAGGATACTACAGTGTTTGGTGCCAAAGGTTACTGCCGGACGAAACGCCGCTCGAGTTGCTCGTCATCGACCGAGTGTGGCTCTACTACGTCATCAAGATTATTGATCTGCTAGACACAGTAAATATATTTACATTATTATTTGGTGCCAAAGGTTACTGCCCAACGACACGCCGCTTGAGATGCTCGTCGTCGACCGAGTGTGGCTCTACTACGTCATCAACATTAATGATCTGCTAGACACAGTAAATATATTTACATTATTAGTTGGTGCCAAAGGTAGGTAACTGCCCGACGACACGCCGAACGAGTTGCTCCTTGTCGACCGAGTGTGGCTCTACTACGTCATCAACATTAATGATCTGCTAGACACAGTAAATATATTTACATTATTAGTTGGTGCCAATGGTACTGCCCGACGACACGCCGAACGAGTTGCTCGTTGTCGACCGAGTACGGCTCTCCTACGTCATCAAGATTATTGATCTGCTAGACACAGTAAATATATTGACATACTTAATTATAATCCTAGCATTCCGGTCATGTGGCGATCCATGGGGAAGGCTAGCAGTCCGCTGTCCAGCAGTACATCTACTGTAAAATCAAATAAAACATACTAATACCTACTCGTATTCTTAGTTGCTTATTTGAAATTTCCTCCGTCGAGTCTAATTATTACAGAACGGGGGTATTACAGAACGACACTCAAGTGGAGATCTCTTCTTGAGTATAGATAAAGAAAAGGATGCAAATACATACAACGTAGTTATACATGCATCCTTGTCTATCTTTACTTAAGAAGAGATCTCCACTTGAGTGTCGTTCTGTAATACCCCCCTAAGAAAGAAACTTCAAACTCAAAGGTACCTATCTCCCGTTCGACCATATCTAAAACCCCAATAGGGTCACATGTGACTCACCTCAAAAGCCTTTTTTCCGGTGGGTGCTCTTCATGTGTTCTTCTCGAGATACGTAAACGAAACGTCGCCAAAGCAGTTTTCCGTAAAATAAAAGAAGCAAATTAGGATACGGGTAGATTGGGACATTGAAATGAGTTTTTCAGTCTTTTCACAGTCCTTCCGAAACCGATGAAAAAGGTTTCATTCTTTCAGTTCCCTTCAAATTGTATCGTGGTGTTACGGTGTTAATTTGTGGCGTTTAAAGGATCGTCTTTTCTTTTGCAGGTATTCTTCGTATTAAGGAAGAAGTTCTCTCATGTCTCGTTCCTACATGTGTACCATCACATGGGCATGTGCATGCTCGGGTTCATTGGCACCAAGTATATCCCAGGTATATTTTCAAACTATTAGTAGGTATACCTAAGTAATTACTATGATATTAAGTCATATAGTCACATATTTTATTGCTTCATGAGATTTTTGCATAGAAGTTTTTGCTCATTAAATTGTGCTCTGTTAAAGAACATACCCCTACATCCCTTAATACATACATAATTATGCAATAATAGCTTCGGCTCCTGAAACCATAAAATAGGTACATTGCAATATTAAGCATATTAAGGTTGCAGCTACTCGTATAGTTGCCACTTCTCAAACTCATACTCAACTCAAAATTTTTTATTCAAAATAATATCACATAGATAACTTTCTGACGTCATTTTTGATTCTACCACCGCTTCGGAAGGTGTTAGAGAAGAGAAGATGCGGCCAGAAACTCTACAACACACTTCTTTTAAACAAAACAAAATATACAAAGTACAAATATTGAATTACATAGTGTAACATTGTCAAGACCAGACATTTTGGTCATTCAAATAATCATCGAGTTTATAGTAACCTTTTTTACAGAGGACTTGTTTAACATGGGATTTAAACTTTTTGTCTGGCAAGTTTAGAATATCCTCTGGTATCTTATTATAATAGCGTATACAGTGCCCCATGAAAGATGTGTTGACCTTAGGTACTGAGTCGAAAATGTGGGAACACTAATTTATTTGTATTTCTTGTATTGTAATTATGAACGTCACTGTTTTTGGGAAAGAGAGACAAATTTTTGCGAACGTATAAAATATTTTCGTAAATATATTGACTGTAGAAAGTCAAAATACTGATATCTTTAAAAAGATCTCGTAATGAATCTCGACAACGCAGATTATAAATGGCTCGAATTGCCCGTTTTTGAAGGATAAAGACGTCAACCTCACCGTCTGTAGCACGGCCCCACAGCAAAATACCATAAGACAAGACTATGGAAGTAGCTGAAGTACACAAGTCTTGCAGTAGCTATATCGGTTAGCTGTCTGATTTTTCGAACTGCATAAGCTGCCGAGCGCAGGCCTACCCGCTAGGGTTTCTATATGAGGACCCCATTGCAGCTTCGAGTCAATCTTTATCCCTAAAAATACAGTATTATTTGTGAAATGCAATATATCATTATCAAAAATTATTATATTTTCATTATTAATAACATTTGGTAGAGTGAATTTAATACATTTAGTTTTCTTTGCATTTAATGCAAGATTATTAACACTGAACCAATTCAGAACTTGTTGAAGAGTATAATTTACATTCTCATTTATATCATCAACATCTTGTGCCTTTCTACTTGTTTTGAAAATAAGAGAAGTATCATCAGCAAAATAACACTATGTTCGACAAGTCTAATAATCAACTTATTAATTATACTGAATGTAAATAAGTAGGTACAATAATAATACTCTACACTAGACTTGACTGGCCAGTATGTTAATATTGACTAGGAATCTTATTGAAGTACCTATTTTGTGATTCATAATTTTATAGTAAAGTGCGTGCGAACTTGCGTACTTAGTTATAGACACAACGTTATAAAAATACTAGTGTTTACCCGTGACTTCGTCCGCACAAATTATACATACTGTATATATCAGATTTTAAGTCAGATCATAAGCTATCAAACAAAAAAAGTTTCATCAAAATCGGTTCAGTAGTTTTTGCGTGATGCGCGAACAAACAAACAAACACACAAACAAACAGACAAAAAGACAGACAACATTTCTTAAAAAGGTTGATTTCGAGTCGGGGATAGGGTTCCTAAAACCACATATCGTAATCTTTTTTTGTAAATATCTTAATGTACAGACGCACTTCAGTTACAGTTTTATAATAGTTTAGACTAAGTATGCCGTCTCTAAAGCAAGTAAATAACATTGTTGAACATAATAGATGCATTAACACTTACATAACACATAGGTATATTTAGGTACAATTTTACATACCACGATTCGATATTTTTTTTAAACATAATATGCGGAATTTAAAAAAAAACTGTATTTTTTTGATCAGCTTGATTGATGCCGAGATGCCGCTAATTTTGACGGAAAAAAAACGGAAAAAGAAGTGTGGCATGTGTCTGTACCTCTGTGTCTGTACGTCTGTAGTCTGTACCTACATTGAAGATGTTTACGAAAAAAGATTACGATAATTATGGTTTTTAGGTGTCCCTGACTCCAAATCACCAATATTCGATATTTTTGTCTGTCTTCATCATCATTATCACTAGTTATGCCAAAAATTTTTATAATAAAAACTAAATAGAGTGTTAAACGGCGATAATTTTATCATAATGGGGTAATAACCGTAAAACCCATCTCGAGTAAATATTTGTATGTTATTGACAGGCGGGCACGGTGTCATGCTAGGCTTCATCAACTCGATGGTGCATGCGGTCATGTACACCTACTACCTGATCTCCATAGTCAAGAAGGAGTGGGTGCGGCAGTGGTGGAAGAAGTACATCACACAGATGCAGATCGTAAGTTTCTTCTTGTTTACTTACTTGCAACAGTTGCAGCTTGAACTTCAAAGATTTACTTAGGAGTTGACAAAATTTGTATAAATTATGCGACTTCCATTGACTTACCAACTACTGGGCGTGGGGTCCGCGCTCAAAGGTTTTATTTTTAGGGTTCCGTAGTCAACAAGGAACCTTTTATTTTCGCCATGTCCGTCCGTCTGTCTATCTGTCTGTCCCTGTACTAGAAAGCTGTAATTTAACATGGATATAAAGCCTGACCAGGAAAATAAAAAACCTGGATTGGGGGCGCTGCAATCGACTGTCACCTTTAATGTTAGTGTTCCAAGTACAAAAATTAGTTCCAATGATTTTCCGCAACATGGTGAGGTTTTTTATATTTCTGGTTAGGCTTTACCTACATATTACGCGCGACAGCACGGCCGCGTGCGGTCCCGAAATGACGTTCCTGTCCTGAGTGACAGAAAAGGATGGAGCGACGGAAAAATGCGATGCGGTTCTGTTAGATTCACAAACTTCTCTCAAGTAGAGCTAAAATGCCGTGTTCTTCCACAGCTGCAGTTCCTCCTGCTGATCCTGCACTTCGGGCACGTCCTGTTCGAGCCTTCGTGCGAGTACCCCAAATGGGTCTCCTTCATGTTCTTGCCCCACAACATATTCATATTGTTCCTCTTTACCGACTTTTATATTAAGGAGTATGTTTACAAAAAGAAAACCAAACCTAATTAGCTAAGTTTATAGTTTAGTTTTACTGTTATATTGTAGATTAAATTATATTTTTAGGTAATTAATTTTGTTTTATTTTCTTATTTTCTAAGGGTTGAACCTCATCTGCCAGCTCGCTCTAGTCAATGACATTCCTGAGCAACAGAAAAGGATAGAGCGTTAAAAATGCGATTCGGTGCTGCCAAATGAGGCTCAACCCTAAATGGTATAGGCACATGATAGGCACGTAGAAAGAGAAGGTACTAGAAGAAAGCACGTGTCTTGTCATATCACTGATAAGAGATGCACATAGCAAATTCGCTCTAGTTAAAAAAGGAGATCGCTACTTATTGCTGTCCTTATCGACGTAGCCACTTTTTTGTTCTACGACGGCTCTCTGACTCCAGAGTCAGACATCTATTTTCATACAAATTGTATAGGATTTTATGACTATCGCTGTCTCATACGCGGTTACACTGATGTTACGTCTATTAGCGTAAGCGAAAAATACTTCGCCTATGAATGTGAATTACCCGTGGTTCTATTGGTAGAACTACGGGCCAAAAGAATTGCCCTTGGTACTACTAGTAGAACTATCTCGGTAGGACCACGGGAAACAAACGATAAGTAGCTGATAAGGGTTCCAACCTGCACTCGACAACTGAAAAAGTCTGTATGTCTCCTAAAGATACGAGTGCGAGGCCAAAAACCTAGCTACGTGTAGGACAAAATGGTACATTAAAACGAAAAACTGCTGATGAAAACGGGTTCCTTACAATATTGAAAAAACCTATTTGAAGACATCGACCCTAGAAACACGATCTCGGGATATAACTCAGAATATGACATTACTATACAAAAATAACAATTTACTTGGATTAGACTTGGAAAAATTATAATAAGCATAAAACAGAACAGGCACATAGTGCCTTTTATAATGTTTTCATAAGAAAAGAAAAAAACCGACTTGGCTGCATGGGCTATGTACCCTTTGCTTTTCCGGAAGGAAAAATGAAACAACAACAACATGAAAAAAACGGAGTTTTGCGCGGGAAACAAGACGAAACGGGCGGACTTTGTTTCTTAATTTTTAACCGACTTCAACAAAAGGAGGAGGTTCTCAATTCGACCCGTATGTTTTTATTTTTTTATTTTTTTTTGTATGTTTGTTACGCGATTGCACCGCCACTTGTGAATTGATTTTCATGATTCTTATTTTGTTTGGTAGGTCATAATTCCGAGGTGGTCCCACGAAATTGATTCAGCGCTTGTTGAAAAAATCTACAAAATAACAAATATGTACACAGATCACGGACTTGAAAAAAATACGGACGTAATGTTACACTAGAAAGATGTGAAGTATAAACGCGTATGAGATAGATAGTCATAAAATCCTATACAATTTGTATGAAGCTAGATGTCTGCCTCCGGAGTCAGACAGCCGTCGTCAAACAAAAAAGTGGTTACGTCGATAAGGGCAGCAATAAGTAGCGATCTCCTTTTTTAACTAGAGCGAATTTGCTATGTGCATCTCTTACTGATTGAGTATGACACGACACGTGCTTCTTTCTAGTACTTACCTTCTCTTTCTACGACGCAAACACAATATAATACATGGGTGCTTTACTTATATAATAAAAGGATATTACGCCCGTCTTTTTTTCAGGTCCGTGACACAGATGACGTTTTTGTTTGTCGATTCTCATCAGGAGTGCGATTTTTAAACATCACACGTTCAAGTCAGCGGTAGAAAATGTCAAAATTACTATGGAGATTATGCATATTTCGTCTTTCTACTGCTAATTCCATAGGCGAAGTATTTTTCGCTTACGCTGATAGACATAACATCAGTGTAACCGCGTATGAGACAGCGATAGTCATAAAATCCTATATAATTTGTATGAAAATAGATGTCTGACTCCGGAGTCAGACAGCCGTCGTAGAACAAAAAAGTGGCTACGTCGATAAGGACAGCAATAAGTAGCGATCTCCTTCTTTAACTAGAGCGAATTTGCTATGTCCATCTCTTACTGAGAGATATGACAAGACACGTGCTTTCTTCTAGTTCCTTCTCGTTCCTTCTCTTTCTACGGCTAATTCGAACGTGTGATGTTCAAAAATCGCACTCCAGCAATGTTTTGATGGGGACTGTCAAACTATGTTTTTTTTTACTGTCATAACCAAGAATCTTTATATGCCTATATATTTAAAACTTCTTGGTCATACTGTTGTGTTTAAACGTATAATAACTTTATGGTTTAAACTTCATGGATATAGGTACCGAAACACATAGATTTAATTGATCATGGCGGTTGGAAATGTTCGTCGTTTTAAAGGTTCCGTAGTCAAACAAGGAACCCTTATACTTTCGTCCATTCTGTCTGTCTGTCTGTATGCCCCGCCTCAATAACTTGCTCATTTTTGCATCTATTGAATCGAAATATGGCATAAAGACAGATAACAGTAACCCAAACACAGAAATGTTGTACGAAACATGGGTTGGATTTTTTTAAATCGAGTGAGGTGTAGAGCGTACACCGTATCCTTTGCATTAAAGTACTTATAACTGCTTAGTCGAACTAATGTATTTCACCTAGATTTCAACACTGAAAAGTTTTAAATAAAAAATTTTTAACAAAAAATTAAAACCGACTTCAAAACTAAAAAGGTAAAAATAATAATATTGCAGTCGTTGACTTTTGCATTCGAATCTATAAGAACATTAATTTGTTTTATTGGAGTCGGTGTCAAGCCAAGCCAAGCCAAAAAATTACTGCAAGCCCAGTTGCGAATCGTACCGGCTTGACACCGAGTCCGATAAGACAAATAATTAATGTTCTTATAGATTCGAATGCAAAAGTCAACGACTGCAATATTATTATTTTTACCTTTTTAGTTTTGAAGTCGGTTTTAATTTTTTGTTAAAAATTTTCTAAATTAGTTTTTCGTGGCTATTGTTGTGATAATGTGGTGGAATTAGTATAATAATGTGCCTTTAATGGAGAACAATATAGTAAAAGTGAGAAATAAAGTAAGGCGCGACCGTTCGATTCGGATTGATATACCCGCGTAAAACTTCCTCAAACATTGCAATGTGTGAACCACCCTCGCATTTCAATGAGTTAGGGTTAAGTTACGAAAAAATGAAAAACTTCTAATACGGATTCCTGCCAATATTGAAAACTTATTGAAGACATCGGCAAACAGAAACTTTATCTCGGAAATGACACAAGGAAATGACGAAAACCACAGAAATGACATTATTACGGAAAATTTATAATTTTAAGAGCCCATTCACATTATTTTCGAAAATGTGTGATTTTTGACGCAGTAATTCTCAGAAACAGTAAGGTTCTATAATTATTTGTTTATGGCTAACGATAGATCCATTCTTTTTCTTGGTTGATAATGTAGCACTTTAGCCATTTTCGTTTCCTAGAATTTACAATAAATATTTTACGAACATGGTTTTCCATAAAAACTGTCGGCGGTGCATCTTTGACGCTCAAATTTACATAGTTCCATTCAATTCTACAAAAATTAAAAATTCTCAAATGATTATGTACATATTTTATTTGTTTGTTAATGTTGTAAAATTTCAATAAATGCCTTGAATCGCCTCAAAAAAAAAAAAAAAGTAAGCCATTTTTGGCAGAAAATGACGAGATTCAGCGTCAATTATGTTCTAAACGAACAATGTTTTATAAAATAACTTAATATCATATATAACTTCTATCTTTAAGGAATACGAATCATACGTTATTTTTTTGTAATCTTGTAAGACAACATTACAATAAATAAAATTAGAGTACTATATATTCGGCATCAAATCAACACGCTCCTCAGTCGTGCGCACAAACTAATAAGAGAACTACCGGTCGTGCGCGAGCACTCGTCGAGAGAGGACCTGTACAACAGTTTTTCGCGCGCTCTGAGATATTTTTTATTTTTTTACGATTTTATGATGACTTAAACTGTTTAGTAAATTAGTACATAATCCGATCTGACACATTAGATCGGCGATCTAGAGCGATTAAAAAAAACAATCGACTAGTGTACGCCGAACAAGTGAACTTGATCCAATGAATATTTTATAATATCCCATGAGGTGAACAAGGTGTACCAAAACAGCCTAACAATTTTTAAAGGGGTGGTTTAGACCATCAAACTGAACAACTTTCACTATGGAGATAATGTCGAAAAAATCAGCTGTCAAATATAGATATTACTACTGCTGATTTGTATAAAACAGCAGATTTTTGATGTGTGTTATAATTTTCTCCATAGTTAAAGTTGTTTATATTGATTATCTAAACCATTCCTTTATAATACTTACAAGGTAGTTTTTTTACATCCCACACAAAGAGATTTACCCACAGTATGTTTTTGGCCTGAAAAACTTCAGGTTCGTTCGATCAAAATATCACGTAGATATAAGGGTTTTATACTTATATATTTTTTTAATTTATTATAATAAAGGCTTCCGCACATTGCAGCGATATTATCGAGCGATATTATCGACAGCGATATCGCGACACCTTACACACTGCAGCGATTCCGCGATTCGCGTCACGCATGCGCCCTTCACTGAATGTAGTAGAAAGAGATTGCGTCAGGTTGCGATAATATCGCGGCAGTGTGTGGGATCGAGCGCGTCCCCATACAAAATGTACTTAGAACAATTATCGCAAAATCGCAACGATAATATCGCTCAATAATATCGCTGCAATGAGCGGAGGCCTTAAAACAAAGGGCCTGTTTCACCACATCTGAGTAAGTTCTTGTTAGCTTATCCGACAGATATTTTGACATAATTTCATACAAAATATCTCAAACTATCTGTCGGATAAGCTAACAAGAACTTACTCAGAGTGGTGAAACAGGCGATATCACACGTTTATATCAGCAGTAGAAAATGTCAAAATTAGCATGGAAATTATACATCTTTCTACTGCTGATTATTACTACTTGTGATGTTCAAAAATCTATGCAGCGAAGGCGCGTCGCGCGTATGTAGAAAAATCATACTAGAAGGCGTGCTGTTGTACACACGGCGACAGGTCCGGTTACCCTGTTTGGTATTTGAACTATTAGAAGTTGAACACTGCGAATCGTGCGAGAGGGTGCGGTATGTTGTTGTTGTTTCGTCTCACGGCACGCTGCGCCCGCACCGGCAGCCGCGTCTATGCAGGCTCTCTACTGCACTATTTTGTGTTTTTACGTAGTGTAGTAATGAGTATAGGTATAGGGTGCGTAACTTGATGTGTCGCCGTGTGTGTACTTTGCTTGTTGTTCCCGCGCTGTTCGGAGAGCGAAAACCGCGTTTGCCGCGACATGTAGTGTGGAAGAAAGCCGAGTCGCGCACAAGTAGACAAATAATACTAGACCTGCAGAAGTAGTCAAAGTATAGAAGTAGAATAGCACGATCTAGAATGATTTCTCTGCACGCGCACGACGCGCCTTTACTCCATAGGCAGAACATTTTTTTACTTTTGCACAAACATGGTGGAGAAAGGTGTGTTCAAAGTACCTATAGCAGTCTCTTTCCACCTCTATAAAGATAAAATTAAGTGTTCGCGCGGTTCGCGTTTTTGCCTGCCACGAGGCTCAGCAATCCGCAATCTCTTCTTTTCTTGATCTAAAACAATACCTAAGATTGGGATAGATACTCCCACAATCTAATTATAAATAAATAAAAACCGGCCAAGTGCGAGTCGGGACTCGGGCAATTAGGTGTTCCGTACTACCAGTTGTTTTACATAGGTCGAAGGTAACAACCAGTATAAAATGATACTTACTAAGTATGTAGACTCATATCTGAAGGCTAGTAGCTCTTGACACGGAAGTCGTGGGTTCGATTCCCACCGGGGACACCTAGTGATATGTAACTTTGTGCGCTAAGAACATTAGACCATTAATTGCTATAACTGTACCAAGTGTCTCTTCTCTTCTCTTCTCTTCTCTTTTCTTCTCTTCTATATACCAGATTTTAAGTCAGATCATCACTTATAAGTCTCGTCAAAATCTTTCAGTAGTTTTTGCGTGATGCTCGAACAAACAGACAGACAAAAAATAAAAACTGTTAATTTGGAATCAAGCACACCCAAGAACCATATCGTAATTTTTTTTTGTTCATGTCTTCTAGGTATTCAATTATACTATAATGCACACCAAAACAGAACAAACATTTGAATACAGATAAAGAATTACAAGTAGATACAATAATGCGGCCTTACTGCTAAAAAGCTATTTCTTGCAGACAACTTAGGGTAGAGGAAATTAACAAACGAAAAATAAGTAGGCGATGTAGCATAAAAAGAAAGGAATGGCTTCAGTGTATAAATAAACCTAGGTACTTACAAATAAAATAAAATAATCTATAACAAATACATACATACATACTCATATCTTCAATGTACACACGGCGACGGCACGCTGCGCCTATGCAGGCTCTCTACCGCACTATTTTGTGTTTTGTACGTAGTGTAGTTATGGGTATATAGAGTGCGTAACATGATGTGTCGCCGTGTGTACCTACATACAAATATTACAGTTTTATTATAGTTAAGATATAGGTATAATCCCGAATACTCAATGCGATTACGAAAAGTAATCGATTACGCCCAACTCTGGTACCTACACTACACGAGCAGAATTGAATAGATACCTAATAACTTTAAACATTACCCATCCATGTTGCTACTGCGCAGGCCCCCTCACCCTCCCCCGCATTTTTCAAGACGTTTCCCGGCGCCGCCGCGCTAATAATATTTATAGTCATATTTTCTTTCTTTCGTTTTATGGCATAACATTTTAGAAAATAAATATTATAATTCATTTCATTGTTTTTATTAATTCCTGCCTAATTTAATTTAATTATCTTTCAAACAGCAAATTACTTAATTTCTAATACAACAAAATTTAAATTTTACAACGCCAATTATATGATAACACGTTTTAAAAACTGTTTAAAGCGTGAAACCCACTCAAGAGGTAAGCGGAAGGGATATGGAAACGGTGAGGAAAGGATGCGGCACGCAAGAGGCATCGACGCGTCATCGAAGAGTAGGCGATGCGGTGCGGTGCTAGTCTAGGAATAATTACGGTTTGAGATTGCATCAAAGACACTTTAGTAAATTGTGTTTGAACTAATATTACTGTTAGGAGGTCTGGCTCTCTCCGCACTTTAGGTATAATAACTTTACTACTGTAGTAACGTCACCAATTTTGTATTGAATTTCGTACAGCGCTCCTTGTGGCGTTGAGAACTAATTTCTGTCATACGAATTGGTGACGTAACTACAGTAGTAAAGTACAGTGAAAACTCATGGTATACCCTCTGTACTCGGAGTTTCGATTTTCAATTTATCATCTTCGACCAAAATATTATTTCAGTTGAAGTTTAACGCGACAGTTTCGGACCTAACTCCATTGTAATAGAGTTGAAATTGGACCGAAAACGTTCACGCAAAATACGTGGTGGTTACACTCCGGTGGTGGACCGGCTATTAGTGAAGCAGAAATGAGCTAAGATAAGTGTCGTCCCATACAACAAAAATAAAAATAAAATATTTTCACCTAAACTACTCGATTTTTGATTTAGGCTTTAGAACAATGTTTCACTAGGATCGTAAGATCTACCGATTGACACAGTTAAAAATAGGTACAGTGAAAAAATATCCTAAGTCCCTCCAATTGCAGTTTCGACCCACTGTGCGTCGGTCGTAGCTACCACGATTTCTTCTTCAGTCGAGTTCGTCGTATGAAGTCAGATTTTCGATAAAATGTATCATAGTTTTAAAGTTACAGTGCCTAAAAGATTTCCATACAAATCTATAATTAATCCCAGCATTAAAACTGTATATTTAAACGAAAATCTGACTTCCTACGAACATAGAGATTAGTTTCTAGATTGTTTCTGAAAAATTTCATTGACTTTAATTGGATAGTATTGAAAATATCACTAAACTACGTTTGTATGCAGCGCGGATTTGCGCTCTCGGAATAAACTTCTCTTAAACGAAGCCATCGTGCAGAAAATCACCAAGTTTTCCATGTTTTTTTCATACCTAAATGTAATGTTTTGTTAATGTCTTAATTATTCAAGAAATTTTATTTTATTCTTTTACCTGTGGATGTTCTAACTGAGTTTTCAGATTATCTCTGAATACCCCTTCGAGGAATATAGTCGTGATCATATGCTATGCTATGCTAGGCTCCGTAAATTTCCCCGACTATAACGCATGCCGCAGGAGGCAAGCGTAGCGTAAGCGGTGAGGAAGGGATAAGCATCGGGCAAGCATCGGGCATCGACGCGGCGCCGCTTCCACGCCGCTTCGATGCCCGATGCGTATCCCTTCCTCACCGCTTACGCTACGCTTGCTTACCCCATACCTCACGAAATAGTCGGGGAAATCTACGGATTTTTGTATGGAGTAGGTTGAATTAATTGCACTTTAGGTGGTAATTTGGGATATAGTAGATACATAAATTGAAAAACATAGGTAAATTGAAAAAACATAAACTGAAAAACATAAATTCTCAACAATCCCCGATTTTTTTATTGTGTATTATTGAATATAATTTTTATCTATTTTCATATAACAGCTATTTTTGAGTTTAAGAGGATATTCCTGCCAGCGTGCTCGAGCGCGCTGCATACAAACGAAGTTTAATCCTATTTTCTATTAATTAAATTGATCGAACAACTTATAAACAGCTATTTTTGAATTTAAGAGGATATTCCTGCCAGCGCGCCCGAGCGCGCTGCATACAAACGAAGTTTGATCCTATTTTAAAAGTATTAAATAATCGAAGATCTTATCAACAGCAATTTTCAGGTTTAAGAGGCTATTCCTGTCGTAACGACGCGTCGTTACGGTACCGGACCCGGCCGCGTAGGTACATTTTTATACCTAAAGGCGGAGTGAGCCAGACCTCCTAACAGTAATATAGTTCAAACACAATTTACTAAAGTGTCTTTGATGCAATCTCAAACCGTAATTATTCCTAGACTAGAACTCCACCGCATCGCCTACTCTTCGATGACGCGTCGATGCCTCTTGCGTGACGTATCCATTCCACACCGCTTCCTTATCCC
The DNA here is from genome assembly GCA_963693445.1 of Agonopterix heracliana. Lineage (NCBI taxonomy): Eukaryota > Metazoa > Arthropoda > Insecta > Lepidoptera > Depressariidae > Agonopterix > Agonopterix heracliana. The sequence continues at coordinate 4,846,000 of OY856327.1, forward strand.
TTACGCGTACCTCTTGAGTGGGTTTCACGCCTAAGGTACCTACAATAAAATGAAGAAAAAAAAAACGTACATAATATAACATTTTGACAAACAAAAAGAGTAGCTAGTAAAAGACTAACTAATTAAGCTAAGTGCTTCTACGGGATACATTAACATACCCACCAAACAAATCGGTCACACAGACACACATTCAAATTAGACGCATTTAAATCATAAGTACATGACAAAATAACTCTTATAAAACACAATAGTCATCATATAAATGGTAGTCTATACGACCGAATACGACTTAATGGTGTTCTGAGTTCTGGCTAGTGTTATCTATAGTTTTACAATCGATGGTTATTATCTGCAACAAGTCGGCGACACTAGTCCGGCCCCGATCTACCGTATTATTTACAAACAATATTTATTTAACCGGTTTAAAAACATGGCTTATCTACCTACACACCTTGCGCCACATAATGTTTTTGTAAATGGGTAGATCAACTATTTTCTGTCCTCACAGTACTGTTTAAAAAAACGTTTTTATTCCTTTTTTCTTGACATTCAATAATTTTGAAACATGGATATTGTATCTAATGATATGATTCTTCTACACACATGCACATTGCACCATTTGTGTTGAACCACTAGAAGTTTTTAGCGGTTGTCCGATAGACCAAAAAGCGTGGGGACAACGAAATAAAGCGTCCATCGGACAACCGCCAAAATTCAAGTAATTTTGCAAAACCGTGTATGCATTTAATAAATGCAATCCTTAGTTATTCAACAAACATTAATTTTTGGGGCAAGCAAAACCTGGCTTGAGCCTGAGCATGAACATAGAAAAAATTTTATGCAGATGACTGGGACTAGGTATGGACAAAAAATAGTTGATCTACCCAAATCACACGAGATCGGTATAACATTGAAACTATTTAAACAATTATTATTCTATTATCAACAAAATCTAAATTACTATTCTACAATTTAGAGAAATAGTATCCTAGTACCTAAAATTGAGCGCTCGCTTTTTGTGATAGGCCTCTTAACACAGATCAGGCACATAAGTGCCTTTTATAATGAATTTATAAAAAAAAGACAAAATCTGACTTGGCTGCATGGGCTATGTTTCCTTTGCCTTTCTGCAAGGATAAATGTAACAACAACAACAACATGAAAAAAAACGTGATACGGGATTGGCTTCCCGCCATTAAATTTGTTCAGTCAAAGTTGTATTTGATATTCGTGAAAAATTGGTTTTAGTGATATTTGTGACATAATTTCGTGCGGATTGTGTGCCAAAAAGTTGCGTAAATCGACCAACATAAAAGGAATCTCAAATACATACGAAGAAAGAACAAAAGTTTTGGTGCAAGTTAAATCGTACTGGTGATTTTGGCGGCAACGCGCGTGCTTACAAAATCGGCCAAAATTTCATCCTCATCAGTCATCTATCATCCCATCGTCATCAGGAGAGTTTTGCACGGGAATTGTGAAGAAACAGACGGGCTTTGTTTCTTAATTTTCTAAATTCGTTTTTCGTGGCTATTATTGTGTTAATGTGGTGGAATTTGTTTGATAATGTGCCATTAATGGAGAGCAATATAGTAAAAGTGAGAAATAAAGAAGGCGCTCCCGTTTGATTCGGATTGATTCTCGCGTGAAACTCCCCTGACCATTGGAATGTGTGTACCACCCTCGCATTTCAAGAGTTAGGTATTAAGGTTAGGTTTAAGTACAAAGAAAAAAGACACTAATGACCAGGCAGTAAGGGCTAGTTCCCATAGCCTATCCGAAAGGATAAACTTATAAAAAAAAAAAAAAACGTGATACGTCAATCAAAATCAACAAACGTCAACAAATTATAAAAATATTGCTCGCGAAATTTGTGAATCGTATTTATTTGTGATTTGTATAATTTTTTCTGTAAATGATATTTCTTAGTTTTCTATTGGTAACATAATTTGATGATTAGACCATGTCTGAAGAGAACACGCCGTCTAGGCCAGGCGAGGCGGCCTTGCAAAACATGAAACTGCTCAAATGCGAGAGTACATTATTCAAAGTACCAAAAGTTCCCAAAAAGAAAAATGTTAAAAAAGCCCAAGTTTTAGAGGAAGACGCTTATGTAGAGGTATGTTATTTGATGTATAACGTAATAGAACAGAGGATTGTAGTAATAGCCTATGTACGTACCTTTTATCTTACGGGCTGTCGAAGCAGAATGTGGAAGGCAAATGGCAAAACCATTTCATCTAATGGTGGCACTTCACGTTTCGTATTTAGCAAATATCACGACAAATACGCGTTTCTAGAATGGTATCCACTAGGCAACAATTGACGCGCAACACGCGACGCACATGTTCGGCAACGTTGTAAAACAACGGGCGACGTTGCTTCTTTCAAAGTTTCTTCTTTTTGTAAAAGAAGCAACGTCGCGTGTAGTTTTGCAACGTTAACGAACATGTTGAGCGTCACGTGTTGCGCTTTGTTGGCTTCTATGTGAAAATTTTTACCCGCGACTTCGTTCGCACCATAGACAAATTACTCTAGCGATAGACTTGCCCTTGCATAGAAGCAACATGTTCCACTTGAATGAGGTGTACGCACCTGATTGATGTTCCCGAGTTCACTTCGTCACTATGGCAATGACAAACCGCAATGTGTCATTTTGTGTTGTTTTGTGTGACATGTTGTTTGTTTGAACGAACGTGTCTATCGCTAGAGTAATTTGTCTATGGTTCGCACAGATTATGTACAAGATTTTAAGTCAGAGCATAAGCTTTTACACAATTTTTTTCATTAGTATTGGTTCAGTAGTTTTTGCATGTTAAAAGACAGACAAAAAATGTGTGTTTTGGAATCTGGGACCACTAAAAACTATATTTTTTAATTTTTTTTTATGTATATTTTAAATGTACAGACACACTTCTGTAACAGTTTTATAATAGTTAAGATAAACACGTAGAGTCCGGTAGATGTTTAGGTTGCATTTTTGCCTATTTCACTCGTTTTAAGTTTATCGAAAACGGACAGTCGCCGGGAAACACGTATTTGTGATGTGTGATTGTCAAATAAGCCATGTGAAGTTCAAGCATAAGGTTAACACCACCACATTCCATTGCAGGGTATCGCAAGGATAATTCAAAGAGATTTCTTTCCTGACCTGGAGAAGTTGAACGCTCAAAACGAGTTCTTGGAAGCAACGGAGAACAAAGACTATTCTAGACTCAGAGAGATCACCATGAGGTATAGCGGAAATAGACCACCTACTGAACCCTGTGAGTATTAAAGTTTACACATTTGATTTGCCTCTTGTAGACCACACCGTACTATAGTTACTTCGTAACAGATACATCACTTCCTTAGAAAACAATAAGTTTTCATGCTTTAATAATTTACTGCCAGGCAGTATGCCTAATAACCTATCTATAATGAAAGTTTAAGAGAATTTTATTCCGAGAGCGAAAATGCGCGCTGCATACAAACATACTATGGTGATATTTTCAATACTAACCAATTAAAGTCAATGAAATTTTGCAGAAACAATCTAGAAAGAAATCTCTATGCTTCTATGGAGTCAGATTTTCGTTAAAATATATAGTTTCAATGCTAGGATTAATTTAAGATTTGTATGGAAATCTTAGAGGCACTGTAACTTGAAAACTATACATTTTAACGAAAATCTGACTCCATACAGGCATAGAAATTTGTTTCTAGATTGTTTCTGCAAAATTTCATTGACTTCAGTTGGTTAGTATTGAAAATATCACCATAGTACGTTTGTATGGAGCGCGCTCCGAATAATATACCCTTAATGGTTTGATCAACCCCTTGAAAATCTATGTAGGTATTTCTGGTGTGAATGATTAAGTAACATCATGAAAAATGATAATCATGATGATCATTTGCATAATATTATGAAGAAATGATTATATTAATAAGTAAGTAAGTTATAACCTGTAGAATCCCACTGCAGGGCAAAGGCCTCCTCTCACGAATAAGGGTGAGAGGGAGTGGGCCATACTCCACAACGCGGGCCCAGTGCGTGTTGGTGGAGGCAAGTTAGTGGTCACCTTGCTGTCAGAGAATTTTCAAGCCGCCAGTAGGCCTCTGACTTGGCTTAACGAATAGTTACAACGCCATCTGACGGATTATATTAATATTGTATTTTTTTTTCTATTGTAAGTGTCAGTGCTTTTATGTTAATTATTCAATTTGTAATTTATTTTATTCTTTATTTTATTTTAATACCTATAATTTGATGGTTGCTTTTGTGAGTTTGTGACTTTACAATGTTCTTTGTTTTTCTGTTTTCTTGTTTGTATAATTATTTAATTTTATTTGATTATTTAATAGTTATTCATTGATATATTAAAATAAGTATTAATTACTGACAATAGTATAATGATAATGTTTAAAAATGTAAATGTTTCCTGACAATGTAACTTTTTTTTTGTATCATATGTATTCTGTTTTTGCATGCCCAGTCTGCGGTAGAACATAAGGACTTTTCATCTTTTGTCATCTTTTTACATTGTTCTGGCGAATAAACCTTTGATTTGAACTGTGATGTATATTTTCAGATAATTCACCGGCCACCTTCGACACACCTGAAGTGGGTCGTCCGTTCTCCCCTCTAGCACCCACTGTGAGAGAGCAGAGAGCGGGGTCTGTTGTAGACGCTGTCAGTGATAAGCCTAGAGATATAACAGATAATCATAGTCTGGGTACGTAAAATTTTAGATCTTTGCTGATACTAGAAACTGAAAACTTGTATGTGTAGGTATACAAAGTGTCAACTCAAACCACCCTAATAATATTTAGACTATTAAACTGAGCTGCACTAAGCTGTCTGTGGTAATGTTCAAGATATGTTGGATATTATATCGTTCTGATAAGTAAATTATACAAGGTGTTACAAAAATACAAATAAACATTTAAGGGGGTGGTTTAAACTATCAAACTGAACAACTTTCACTATGGGACCAATATCGTAATAGCGAAAAAAGAAATTGATGTTCTATACTCTATAAATCGACTAGAGCGAAAATATGTATGGGATATCAGATTTTTTTTTTCGCGATTTCGTGTTGGTCCCATAGAGAAAGTTGTACATTTTGACGGTCTAAACAACCCCCTTAAGAGTTTTTAAAATGTATTTGTAATTATGAAACACCCTGTATTTGCTAGTCAGAATTGACCAGAAAGCTAAATAGGAATCGGAAAATCTTTTCGGCCTTATATGGAATGAAGTTTATGTTTTGATGCCTACATAAAGCATTTCAAATCGATTGAAAAAAACACTGTTCCATCTTAAATCGTTCTAGGTTCCATCATACTATTATTTTATTTATCCTAAAGCTATACTGGTGCTTAAAGCAGGACACATATTTGTCCGCGGCGAACGAGCCAAAGGAAGCGAAAGAATCGAATTTTAGAATTCTTTGTATGAAATTCTATGACACCTCGGCACGGCTTATATTATCAGCGGCGAATCGTCAGAAGAATTCGTTTCGTTCGCCATCTTCGCTATACCTCACGTCAACGCGTCACGTCGACTGGAGCGCGGCCAGTAGTTTCCACTTTGTAGTTCAGAGTGAACTTAATTAAATGTGTCAAAATTCAGAAGACTTCATCCCTGCAGCATAAATATCTTCAACCTCCTAAAACACGTTACCCTCCCACAGATTCGTTCCTAGAGAAGCACACGAGCGAAGACAACGCGAGCTACGACCGGGTCATAGCGCTGGAGGGCAGGAAGCGCGCGAACAAGCTCGCGCCGCAGCTGCTCGCCGAGGTGACGTCAGCAGCGCTTGCTGACGCCGCGTTGTCGCTACCTTCCATCGAGCAGCAGGCCGATCACAGTCAGAGGCCTGAGGAGGTATGTCTCAATCTATACTTCTCTATAGAAGTTCCTAGAGAAGCACATGAGTGAAGACAACACAAACGTCCGTGTAGATTTCAGAAAGCTTCAACACCCCGTTGCATCCCTTGGGGGTTAATTTTCGAAAAATCCTTTCTTAGTACACCTTTGTTGAGGAGGGGCTTACAGACAGACACACCGATAGACATACAGACAGGACGGAAGGAAGTATTAAGTAATTAAAGTATTTATTCACAATCACAATACATTTAAATTACATAATAAAAAATAATGTGAAAAGTTCCTGAGCCGAAGCACCAGTGAGCTTCCAATTGACACTATGAGATGTGACATAACTCATAGAAAGAACAAAGCAGAACTATAAAGGTTACATGTAAAATGGGAAAGTTACAAGGACAATTTTATACCAAGAAATATTGAAAACTAGTGTTTTCCCGCGACTTCGTCCGCACAAATTATATACCAGATTTTAAGTCAGATCATAAGCTATCAAACAAAAAAAGTTTCATCGAAATCGGTTCAGTAGTTTTTGCGTGATGCGCGAACAAACAAACAAACAAACAAACAGACGGACAACATTTCTAAAAAAGGTTGATTTCGAGTCAGGGATACCTAAAAACCATATCGTAATCTTTTTTTTCTAAATATCTTCAATGTACAGACACACTTCAGTTACAGTTTTATAATAGTTTAGATTAGATTTGTAACTATTTTTTTATTTTATAACCTTACTCACTAACGTGTATTCCCACAGCTGGACACGTGGCGCTACACGGCTCGTAACTTCATTATGTACGTGCCAGACGGGGCTAAGCAGGAGCCTTCGCCGAAGCCCTCGCTACAGTACCACAACACCAGGCTACGCGCCGAGCCCTTCGACCACGTCAGGAACCAGGAGACCATCAGCGCTATAGCCAGGAGTCAGGTATGTTCAGTTAACATGTTAACGTCGAAGCCCTCGCTACAGTACCACAACACCAGGCTCCGCGCCGAGCCCTTCGACCACGTCACGAACCAGGAGACCATCAGCGCTATAGCCAGGAGTCAGGTATGCTCAGTTAACTTGTTAACGTCGAAGCCCTCGCTACAGTACCACAACACCAGGCTCCGCGCCGAGCCCTTCGACCACGTCAGAAACCAGGAGACCATCAGCGCTATAGCCAGGAGTCAGGTATGTTTAGTTAACTTGTTAACGTAGAAGCCCTCTACAGTACCACAACACCAGGCTCCGCGCCGAGCCCTTCGACCACGTCACGAACCAGGAGACCATCAGCGCTATAGCCAGGAGTCAGGTATGCTCAGTTAACTTGTTAACGTCGAAGCCCTCGCTACAGTACCACAACACCAGGCTCCGCGCCGAGCCCTTCGACCACGTCAGAAACCAGGAGACCATCAGCGCTATAGCCAGGAGTCAGGTATGTTTAGTTAACTTGTTAACGTAGAAGCCCTCTACAGTACCACAACACCAGGCTCCGCGCCGAGCCCTTCGACCACGTCACGAACCAGGAGACCATCAGCGCTATAGCCAGGAGTCAGGTATGCTCAGTTAACTTGTTAACGTCGAAGCCCTCGCTACAGTACCACAACACCAGGCTCCGCGCCGAGCCCTTCGACCACGTCAGAAACCAGGAGACCATCAGCGCTATAGCCAGGAGTCAGGTATGTTCAGTTAACATGTTAACGTCGAAGCCCTCGCTACAGTACCACAACACCAGGCTCCGCGCCGAGCCCTTCGACCACGTCACGAACCAGGAGACCATCAGCGCTAAAGCCAGGAGTCAGGCATGTTCAGTTAACATGTTAACGTCGAAGCCCTCGCTACAGTACCACAACACCAGGCTCCGCGCCGAGCCCTTCGACCACGTCAGGAACCAGGAGACCATCAGCGCTATAGCCAGGAGTCAGGTATGCTCAGTTAACATGTTACCGTCGCCAAATTTTATGAAAGTTAATTGTAAATCCCTTTTAGAAAAACCCGGTCAAGTGCGTTTCGGGCTACTCGCGCAACGAGTGTTCTTTACCACATCACCTAACTTAAAAAAAAGTATTGTTTTCTCCGGGACCTTTAGCGTGAGACCACGTCACACTTGGTCGGTTTTTATTATTTGTTGTTTTACTTTAGAGTTTTCTCTATAATCACACCAAGTTTGACGCTTGTGTGTATTACCCTTTTTTACGATAAAACTAGTTTCCTGTATGAGGACCCTTAATTTAAATTTGTAATGATAAACTGGCTCGTCTCGTGGGTCACCCGCGCAGGCGTAAGGTTGTTGGTTACTCGCGCGGTAAGTCATAAGCACAGCCGAAATGCAATATAACTGACTCGTTACGTGGGTTCTTTAGCACTGCGGCCCATTTGTCGCCGACCTACGACGTAGGTCGTCAGCAGTGAAAGTGTTAATAGGCAGGAAACACAGACGGACGGACAGCGTAGACTTATGTATAGATACATTCTTAAGACGCTGCCAACATCTACCTCCTATTTAACTGTTTTGTAAATTCTAACAAACAAAGTCGTATCATTCGATTAGAGGATATTATAATTATGCAAGATAAATTCGCGAAGAACCAAAGGATAATGACCACGGGCAGTATCGCTAAAATCGGAGTTGTGTCACTAGTTTATCATGACAATAAATCATGATTTTAATTTAAAAGGTTTTATCTATACATACGGAATCATAACTTCTCCGGATAAATCAAAAAATTTTTCAGGAAACGTCAGTCTCCGGCAAGATAGGTGTAGATGGTGTGAGCATAACGAACGAAAAGCCCGGCCAGTACTCGTTCGTGAGCACCCCTTCCCCCCGGCCCGGCGCCGGCCCGGACCAGTCGCCCCTCATGACGTGGGGAGAGATCGAGGGCACGCCCTTCAGGCTCGACGGCGGAGACACTCCACTACCTGCGTGAGTCTATCTAGCACACGTTTTATTTATTTACTACTCAATTTTCATGAGGGGTGACTGGCCCGGACTAGTCCCCCCTCATGACGCGGGGATTGATCGAGGGCACGCCCTTCAGGCTCGACGGCGGAGACACTCCACTACCTGCGTGAGTCTAACTAGCACACGTTTTGTTTATTTAATACTCAATTGTCATGCATGAGGCATGACTGGCCCGGACCATTCCCCCCTCATGACGTGGGGCACGCCCTTCAAGCTCGACGGCGGAGATACTCCACTACCTGCGTGAGTCTAACTAGCACACGTCTTATTTATTAACTTGTTATCTTGTCATGAGGGGTGACTGGCCCGGACCAGTCCATACAGGAATACCTTACAGGAATAGAGGCAGTGACATGAGTTGTCAAATGAAACTGTTTTTGGATGTTTTCAGGAGACTATTCGCAGGCAAAAATTCGAATATTGTCTATAATTCTGAGTCTAACGTGAAATCGTGGATAAATTAATGAAGTAGTGTCAGTATATTTCACAAAATTATCTACGATTTCACTTTAGTTTCCCAATTATTCACGGAAACTGAATTGTAAAAATTGATTAGTGTCTAGAAAACGGTTCTATTGCCTCGCGTCACGTATCTCTTTCTGTTATACAGTGCTGCCGCTAGGTACATCTCGTTCACTTAGCTGTATGTTCCTCTATTCCTGGTATAATACCTCTATTAGCCGTGGTGGTCCAGTGGCGAGTAACCTTGCCTGCCGTGCAGGAGGCGATGGTTCGATCCCCGTCCATGCCGACTCGTACCAATGATTTTTCGGAATTTATGTACGATTTGTAACACCATTGGCTTTTCGGTGAAGAAAAACATCGTGAGGAAACCTGCATGCTTCAATTTTGAGTCATGTATTGTACCCACTGTCCATTATAAGTGGCGACGGGCTCACCCCCCGTCACACTGGACAGAGTTTCGGTACTACTGGTGAAACGTGGATGTTCTGAGGTTTCAGAAGATCTCTGACTACCCCCTCGGGGAATATAGTCGTGAGCATATGCTTATACCTCTATTAACGTTAAATCATGTGTTATACAGTGCGGGTGCGGGCGCGGCGTACCACATGCTGGAGAGTGGCGCGCGAGAGCGTATCGCGCTGCAGCTCGCCGAGCAGGTCGCCAGGAAGCGCCGCCCCACCACGCCGCGCGTCGTGCCTGCTTCACCGAGGTACGAGTATATAGGGTCCTTCTTAAGGGGCCATAGGTCCCGACGAATATTTTCTATGAGAAACGCGATTGCCCAGGGCTCCGAAAAGTGTGTGCGTGAGCCGTATTTTGGATTAAAAAGAACTAACCAAAGTACTTTTTCTAGATTTTTTTTATGATTTCACTAGTTAAACTAATGGTGAATATGTGAGAATAAATGCAAAAAATAGGAAACTATTTTAATTTCTTCTAAAACGAGAAAAATGTTTAAAAATGCATGAATAGTAGATTGTATCACAAGGGCGTAAAATAATATTTTTAAGGCGAGGGCGCTATTTTGAATCCAGAGCATAGCGAAGGATTCTTGAGTAGAATCCCGAGCGCAGCGAGGGATTCAAAGTATGCCGCCCGAGGAAAAAATAATTTTGCGGCCGAGTGATACACTCTACTTTTCATCCGCCTCTATGAGGAAAATAAATAAAAGGCGCTTCTAGTTTAATATTTGCGTTCGGTCTCTTTGGTCGCGGACCTATGTAGCAAAAATACATGTTCCAAATTCAAAACTCAACATTGCCCGCTGTAAAAGTCTCTTAACAAAAAGTGCAACTTTAGGCGCACTTAAAGAGGACTAAAGTGACACTTTTTGAATAGATGGGATGAAAAATACGTCATCTTTGTGACGATTTTCTATCGAGTGAAGTAATTCCAATCGTGTATTCAGTTTATGATTTCACTAGATAAACTATCCAAAAATACTGAGGTATGACTTTAGTTTCGGTAAATGGTATAAATCTAGTCGTAAAATAAAAAATAAAAGATGCCTCCGAGGTATTTCCACCTACTATTACACCTTAACATGCTGACAGTTTTTAAGAGGATAGTCAGACCATCAAACTGAACCATTTCCTTGGCACCAATGTCGAAATCTGCTGTTCCATACTAATCTGCAATCCTACTCGACGCAAATTTATGAGACAGCTCTTTTTTTTTAACGCGATTTCGACTTTGGTCCCGTAGAGAAAGTTGTTCAGATTGATGGTCTGATCATCCTCTTAAAAAACCGTCAACATATTAAGTTGAACCCTGTGTATACTACGAGATGTTTCCAGCGACTTCGGTCTCATCTGCTGCCATAATCGTGGCGAGATAAAATATTTATTAATGTAATCATAAGCACAAAAATTTTCATCAAAATAGGTCTAATAGTTTTTGCGTGATACTCGAACAAAAAATGGACATAAAAATGTTAGATATAGTAAACTTTATGCAAAAAATCTATGATTTAGAGTCAGGGATACTAAACACCATGTTATGTACAGACATACACACTCCACTCCACCATTGTCCCATGAGGGTAGGCAGAGTCTGCACACGCTTCGATTCTGACACTTATTTCATACATTTCCATCGATTGAGGGCGGTGCTATGCAATTTTTCTGAAAATATACAACGTGTTAATGAATTAACGCAAAACCTGAAAACCGTTCGTCCAGACCATCAAACTGAACAACTTTTACTATGGAAGCAAAACTGAATTCGTAAAAAAAAATCGGCTATCTCATTCATACATTTGAGTCCAGCAGGCATTGCAGTTTAGTATGAAACAGCAGATTTTTTTTTTGTGATTTCAGAGTTGGTCCCATAGTAAAAGTTGTTCAGTTTGATGGTCTGGACAAACTGTTTTCAGGTTTTGTGTTAATTCATTAACACGTTGTATATCTTGATCATGGTATGTTTCGTTATCGTATATTATGTTTATGATCGACACTGCATCGCTGCAAAAATTCGCCGTGTGTAACCGTTCTAAGATTCACATGCAAATTAATCAAAATGTTTTCTCCAGTTTCAGAACAAACACCGAACGCCTAGCAAGCATGTCACCGGCCGCGAGAAAATTAGCAGCAAAACATCTCCTCTCACCCCGCTTAAAACTAACCCCCAACGACATGGGAATATTCCACCCCGCCACCCCGAAACGCACCCCTACCCCACAGAGAAGATTAGTGGCAACACCAAATAAGAAACAGGCATCAAGGCCTTCTACCACTGGCAATGTTAACAATAGTGTTGCCATGACAGAAAATAATTTGACAGATAACCTTTTACAAATCAATGTTGCTAAGAGGACGAGGTTAAAAGCGAAGGATTTCTTTGAATGAATTAAGCCTAGGATTTGAAGAGTGATATGGTTTTTGTATCTATTCTCCGTGCTATACATTTTAAGAAGCAACGTCTGATGAATTAATGTTGCGTGTAGTAAGTTTACAGACTAGATTTAGGTACCACGCGTTAACAAATGAATGCAAGGCCATGTCACGCAAGCCATTTTTGAGCGTAGGCGATTTCGCAACCACATCGTAACAGAAACGCGAGATTTAGGGCCTGTTTCACCACTTCTGAGTAAGTTCTTGCTAGCTTATCCGACAGATATTTTGACATAATTTCGTACAAAATATGTCAAACTATCTGTCGGATAAGCTAACAAGAACTTACCCAGAAGTGGTGAAACAGGCACTTAGTGTTTACCCGCCATCCTGATATCAGAATGGCGGCTCACTTCCGTAATGTGTTTTCCAGGAATTGGACGAGGTACAATTAAATTCATTATAGGTACTAAATAGTACATTTTAGGTTCATGGACATAAGGGCCAACTATGGGTAGGTTGATCTGTCGCCGTGAGTACCTAACGTACGTTACTACGTTAATTAGTTACTATAATTTATTGTTACAAAATTACAATTTGTAAATAACGAAGATTAAATAAAACGATATGAATTATAATCGCACCGTATTTTATTACTGAATGGCTTGACAATTCGGAATGTTTAACATTCCTAGAATAAATACACAAAAATGCAAATAATGTAAGGGACTTAATACAAAAAGCGGACAGGGTGCGCGCCCGATACGATGTAAATCGTTGTCATCATCATCTCAGCCGATGGACGTCCACTGCTGGACATAGGCCTCCCCCAAGGATCGCCACAACGACCGGTCCTGCGCTGCCCTCATCCGAACGGGTTCCCGCCGCCTTCACCAGGTCGTCGGTTCACGCTGCGCTTTCTGGTACACGGTCGCCACTCGAGAACTCTTCGGCCCCATCGGCCATCACTTCGTTGTATATATGTGGGAGATTAGTATATTATTTGGATAATTTTTGTATTTTTTTACTCATTTAAAATAATCAAAATACGTGCACAAACAATTACAACATTTCCAATACAAATTGTTCGTGCACGTGTTCACCCATGCACTCCCACCGTACCGCTTGTTTGTGCAGTACTATAAAAGTGCCTGCAGTGCCGGTGAACGGCTCAGTCGTCATTCGATTACGAACACGACCACACCTTCGCTTACTTATCTTGTCAGGTAATTTATATTGAAAGTACCTACTATATTATTTTATATTATAAATTATGTAACTAGTGTAATTGCTAATAATGCTTATGTAAATACAATGAAAAGCCTAGCTTAGCTTTGCTTCCTGATTTAATGTGAAGTAAATGGTTATATAATATTGCTTACGATGTAATAAATAGATTTTCTATTAAAGTTTACCTGTTTTTGATTCGTTCTCCCAAATCAGAAGCGGGATCGAAAGTGAATATTTGTACTAATCACCTTCTTTTTTTTTTTGTGAGTTTCAGATACCTACGCAGAGAGCCATGTCACACAACGAGCATCGAGGTTCAGCTGCAACTCCTGAGGAAATTCCTGAGGCAGCGTATTCCGGTGCTCGCATCAATGTGCCAAATTCACCGGTGCTCGGTCTACATTCTGTGCCTGTGCAACCGAGTGACACTGCGAGGGCAACTAATCCAAATGGGCCAAGTATAAGTAGCGGTAACTTCGTTCCACTCGATTTTATGAAAACGATGGTTCAAGACATGATGTCCACGTTTCTCCATACAACTTCAAACTCTTTTCCCACGCCACCTGTAGTACAACCTTTACCACGTCCAAGAAATCTCGAGAACATCTATCTACCTCCGTTCGATCCAGATGACCGTACTGATACTGTACAAATTTGGTGTCGTCATGTAGAGGAATTAAAGTCTGAGTACCAGCTGAATGAGCGTGAAATACTGAATTTGGCTAGGAAAAACTTAAAAGGACGCGCTGCCGACTGGTCGCGCCGCAACTACACGAGTTTAACTAATTGGGAAGAACTCAAAACTAACCTTATACAAACTTTTGCAGATGAAACCAGATATTACGACGATCTAACTGCTTTCATGGAGTATACGAGTGACAAGGCCAGCAATCTGACTGAATATGCCACTCGCAAATGGGAGCTGGCTAAGAAGGCAGTCGATATCAAGGTGACCGAGCTGCATCTAGTAGAGGCAGTGATATCAGGTATGTCGGACTTTCGTATTAGATCAGATTTGCTACGACTTACACCTAAAACCTTGCCACAACTGATACAAAGTCTCAATTCATATAAACGAAAAAACCCGGTGACTGATGCTGATCACAGTATACCCAATAAGAAAACCAAATACCATTCTTCTGATTACAAATTAAGACGCTGTCAAAGATGCTTTAAGTTGGGACATTTACAAAGGGATTGTCGTTCTACCATTAACAATAATGGTCCCGCCGCCTCCTTGCTTCAAAATTCTCAGCATCAAAGGAAGGAAGTGGTTACCAAGGAATCTCCTCGACCGGTTTGTAACTTTTGCCAAAAACCAGGTCATAAGTTTGAAAACTGTTTTAAACGCCTTAATATGAAACCAAAATTGGAAAAGTCTGTATATTCTTTGACTGTTAGTAACAGCCGCACCATAGTTACTAAAATTGATAACCGTGAATTTTTGAGTCTTGTGGATAGTGGCGCTGAATGCTCCTTGATGCGTGAAAGCGTTGGAGATTCAATTAGCGGTAGGATCACTTTTGAGACTACTCTATTACGTGGTGTCGGAGAAAATTCCTTTTGTTCATCACGGAAGAAAACCAGTTTGATCTGCATTGATGGCCTGAATCTGGAGCTTGAGTTTGTACTAGTACCGGATCACTACATTCAATACGATATTTTGCTGGGTGAGAATCTATTTGACATTCCTGGTATTCAAGTAGTATTTTCTAAATCTGAAACTAAGATTTCCAGAGATACATACCATATTAATTTCGTCGAGAAAATAGACTTAGCTTCCCATATCAATACCGATGTCGACTCTGTCTCGAAAGATCGACTGTCAGATTTACTAAAATCCAAATCTGATCTCTTTACGTCTGGAAATTCTGTAACTCGAGTCAATACTGGAGAATTGTCCATACGACTTAAAAATCCCGAAAAGACTGTTCAAAGGCGCCCATACCGTCTTGCTCCTATTGAGCGGGAAAATGTTAAAACCATTATTCAGGATTTAAAAAATAACGGTATCATTCGAGAAAGTAACTCCCCTTTTTCAAGTCCCATTCTTTTGGTTCGCAAAAAGGACGGAAGTGACCGACTATGCGTCGACTTTAGGGAGTTAAACAGCAACACTGTCCGCGATAATTTTCCTCTCCCACTAATCGATGATCACATAGGCAAACTTGTGAATGCCAAATATTTTACAGTACTAGATATGGCCGCAGGATTCCACCAGATCCCAATGGCTCCAGATTCGATTGAAAAAACAGCTTTTGTTACGCCCGATGGGCAATACGAGTTTTTACGTATGCCTTTCGGGTTGTGCAACGCTCCATCAGTGTTTCAAAGAGCCATCAATGCAGCCCTGAAACCATATGTTGATGTCTTTGCTCTCATCTATATTGACGACGTTATACTGTTTTCCAACACCATCGAGGAAGGACTTGATCATTTAGACAAAGTTCTTACTTCTCTAAAGGAAGCTGGATTTTCTCTGAACGTTAAAAAATGTAAGTTTTTGAAAACAGAGATCGAATACTTGGGCCGAATCATCTCGAACAGTTCTGTCAAACCCAGTCCGGGTAAAGTGCAGGCTCTTATCAATTCTCCCATTCCTACTACAGTTAAGCAAGTTCGTCAGTTTTGCGGATTAGCTGGATATTTCAGGAAATTTATCCCAAACTTCTCCCTAACTATGAGCCCTTTGTATAATTTGACGAGGACCGACTCCAAGTGGAATTGGACCTCAGAACATAATGCTGCCAGAGAAAACATAATTAGCCATCTTTCTTCGGAACCGACGTTGGCATTGTTCGATCCATCTAAGCCCATAGAGCTGCATACGGATGCCAGTTCCACTGGATTTGGCGCAGTATTACTCCAGAAACACGATACTCACCAGAAGGTAGTGGAATATTTTAGTATGCGCACCACCGATACTGAAAGAAGATATCATTCGTACGAGCTTGAAACCTTGGCGGTAGTAAAAGCCATAAAACATTTCAGACACTACCTGTTTGGTAGAAGTTTCAAGCTCATAACAGATTGTAACTCTTTGAAGGCTTCTCGCAACAAAAAGGAGTTGCTTCCCCGTGTACACCGATGGTGGGCATACTTGCAGTCATTCGATTTTGAAATTGAGTATCGTAAAGGAGAGCGCATTCCTCATGTAGACTTTCTTAGCAGAAACCCTGTAACTCTCAACATAAACAATGTTTTCAATTATAATGACTGGCTGGAAGTTGAACAAAAAAATGATTCTGAAACTAAGGAAATCGTTGAATCAATCCAGAATGGTACTATGGATAAGAGTGTTGCTTCTGGCTACGAGTTTCGAGATGGTCTGCTTTATCGAAAGTATAGTACTAAAGATAATAAAATAAAGACATCTTTGTTTGTTCCTAGAAGCTATAGATGGTACCTAATCCAAATTTTTCATGACGCAATCAAACATTTAGGTTGGGAGAAAACTTTAGAAAAGATCCGTGAACGCTTTTGGTTCCCAAATATAACAAAAAATGTCAGAAAGTATGTTGAGAGTTGTCTTATTTGCAAAGTTAACAAGAGTCAGTCCGGTTCCCGCCAAACATCTTTGCATCCAATTAATAAACCTCCCGTACCGTTTCATACGGTTCATATGGATACTACAGGAAAACTGAGTGGCAACAAAGTCAAAAAACAGTACGCTGTGGTATTCATTGACGCTTTTTCCAAATACTGTCTTATTAAACCTGTCACTAATCTAACAGCAGCCGCAACTGTAAATTGTTTAAAAGACCTAATATTTTCTTTTGGTACTCCTAAGAGAATAATTTGTGATCAAGCAGCATCATACACCGGCAAAGAGTTGAGAGATTTTTGCGATATCTGGTCTATTGAGTTGCATTTTATTGCCAGTGGTGTCAGTCGTGCGAATGGTCAGGTCGAAAGACTTATGAAAGTTTTGACTGACTGTTTTACGGTTGTTGAAAATACATCGAAGAGAAGCTGGAAGGATTCGGTTGGCGAAGTTCAGTTGGCATTAAATTGCACTTTTAATAAAACTACAGGTCAGACTCCCTTCCAGCTGCTCATAGGTTGCAATCGGTCACCTCCTGCCATATCTGCCCTTGTAAGTGATGTTGAACGCCTGGACCTAAATGCTTGTAGACAATTAGCCAAACAAAGAATTGATGAACGTGGTTTACAACAGAAAAAACAGTTTGACAAAAATAAGGCGAAAGTTGTTCCTTTTAAAATTGGCGATATTGTTTTAGTAAAACATAATCCGCGAACTATAACGAAGCTCGATAGCAAGTATAAAGGTCCATGCGTCATCACAGAGCTTCATGACAATGACAGGTATACTGTTAAAGTTCACAGCACTGGAAATTATTTATACGTCGCACATGATAATTTGCGACTTGTTTCGCCCGAGATGGGTTACGAACTATCTGAATCATTGGACAAATCTGAATAATAACTATTATCATTGTGTTCATTTTATTTAATTCAGAACTTATTGCTCTGTATGCTCTTTGAGTCCTGGCCAGACATCTGGAGTCATGCTAAGTAATAAGTTTCTAAACCTTATTTTGCCGTGCCACATTGATTTTGGTTTAATTTACCGAGGCGATACCTAACAGCCGTGCCAAATTAATGCTGGTTCTTTACCGAGGCAATGTATTTAGCCGCGCCGAACTATTGATGGCTTTTTACCGAGGCAATGGAAAATATTAAGGCTGTGCCATAAATTGGCGTTTATCGAGGTCATACAAATAATTTAGCAATAAATGAAATGTTGCTTTTGAATGATTGATTATTGATAATTTTATAAAAAATATATTTTTGTAACATTATGATTTTCTGTCAATTAAAATAGTTAATTATGCTATTCGCGAGCCTGCCTACTGGCTGCTCGTCAGGATGGTCGTGTGGGAGATTAGTATATTATTTGGATAATTTTTGTATTTTTTTACTCATTTAAAATAATCAAAATACGTGCACAAACAATTACAACATTTCCAATACAAATTGTTCGTGCACGTGTTCACCCATGCACTCCCACCGTACCGCTTGTTTGTGCAGTACTATAAAAGTGCCTGCAGTGCCGGTGAACGGCTCAGTCGTCATTCGATTACGAACACGACCACACCTTCGCTTACTTATCTTGTCAGGTAATTTATATTGAAAGTACCTACTATATTATTTTATATTATAAATTATGTAACTAGTGTAATTGCTAATAATGCTTATGTAAATACAATGAAAAGCCTAGCTTAGCTTTGCTTCCTGATTTAATGTGAAGTAAATGGTTATATAATATTGCTTACGATGTAATAAATAGATTTTCTATTAAAGTTTACCTGTTTTTGATTCGTTCTCCCAAATATAAATGCATACAATTTTGCAAAACGCGCCTTGGGCACGCGCCTTATCCGCTTTCTTTGTAAGTTCCTAATATGAGATTTTAGCTTTATTTTCAGCTTTCAAGAAGCCCCTTGTTCTAGAACTTAGGCTCTTTGCTAATAGAAAAAACGTTTAATTAAAGTTAAAACTTAATTGATAGACCGACAAACAAAATTAGTTTTTAAACTCTTTTGCAATAACACAAATTTTTGTTGTTTGCATCTCGCACGAGAAGAAGATAATAAGTGTAGGAACGTAGGAACTCCTGTCGAAATTACGCGGTGTCATTTCGGCTCCTTCTACTTTTTACTTGAAAAAATAACGTCGTGTCGTCGCGGGTATATAAAAAAGCATAGCACGCGTAATTTCGGCAGATATATCTCGCTATGAAACAAATCATTTCAGATGCTGAAGTATATAATTATAATACAATACAATTATGACCCTTATTAATTATTTTAAATAATAAATAGCTTAGCAAGAAGCTTAAATTGTACATTATTTTTCTCCAACTCCATGAAACTTAGGTAATCATGTTTAGAAGCGCGGTGTAAATGTGTTCTCCCCGGTTTTATGAAAGATGACTTGGCTCAGCTATGTGATTGAATAGATACGACAAAAAATCGTGTCTTGCTTCGACCATCCTAAGTGTGAACCACAAATTGGAACAAGAAAAAAATTCTGGATGTAATAATTGTATGCCTAATATAATTGGTTTTAGCTCAAGCGCTCTATGACACGAAATAAGAGACGCTTAGGGTTGAACTACATCACACAGCACCGCAACGCATTTTTCCGTCGCTCCATCCTCTTCTGTCACTCAGGAATCTTATATGCTCTAGCAAATGACGTTCCGGAGTGACAGAAAAGGATGCAGCGACAGAAAAATGCGATGCGGTGCTATTAAATGAGGTTCAACCCTTAACAAAACGAGGCGATGATAGTTGTTAGGTAAAACCACCAATTGAAGAAATTTCACGTGGTTAAAGACTTGCGTCGGTCGGTATCTTTGCTAATAATGAATTTGCGTGAGCGTCAAGTAATTTTACTACATTTTAAGAAGCCTTTTACCGCTCAGTGGCTCACTGCAAAAATCAAGTAAACCTTTTTAGTACGGAATGTCCAACTTTTTTTTTAAGCGAATTTTCTATTAGTTTCTTCGGGAAAGTTGTTCAGTATCGTGGGTAAAATCACCCCTTAAAGTAATGGAACCGTTTACCCTAACACCTTGTAGTACGAATGAAAATGGCTTGATAATAAAACGTCAATAAAAAGTGATTGAAATGCAAGTAATAACAACGTGAAACTGCCGATGGTTTTACAGTATTTAAATGACTTAAGGTGTACAACGCTCCAAGAAGCGTGGGTAGAGGCATACGTCGCGGATGTGGTATCTATCGAGCAGCCAGCAGAGGAAGCGCTCGAGGCCGAGCCCGTACCCGCCGTGCGGCACCGAGCCGAACTTGCGCTGGTCCGTGTACCAGTAGTAGGGAGACGGGTCGATGCCCTCGCGCTTGTATCCTGCAATAGATAATGCATGTTTGAGTTTCAAGGACATATAGGGTGGAAAGTTTTATAGCTACAAAGAAACATCCTTAGAAGACTAACCCTAACTTTTTGCACTAAATAGAAACTGAAAAGACTTTGCCCAGGTCACAACTGTTTTCGTTTCAAATCGATGCACAACTAACGAATGAGTATAAAATCAAAGAACAAATACAAAGAGTATGATAGCTAAAATTTTACATTAAACAGGAGGAATATACGTCCCAACTCCCAATGAAATGAAAATTATACTTTTCTGCAGTTATAAAATTCTAATTTACCAGTTTTGTATGCGAAATCGGAATGGGCATTTTCTTTTGACAAAATCTTTTTTTAACCCATCCGATCCTCTTACTGACAAGCAACAAAAGTCTTTATGGGGTCAACCGAGGTCAAAGTATTAGAACTCTCAGAAAACGCAAAATTAAATTTCCGTACATTTAACAGGGAAATAAATTCAAAATCTTGGTTTGTGCAATTTGTAATTACATACATAGGCTGCTAAACACATTACCCTTCCTTTGCGTCGCGCAGTCGGGTAAAAAAAGGCTTTTAGCTTTCTAACTGCCTCCTAAACTGAGTATGTTCAAGGCTGCATGGCTTAAGGCGGCTGTTAATGATATTATAGCTCTTAAGAGCCAGATATTAAGGCTCACCTTCCATCAACTCCTCGTGCTGCCATATCCTCATGGAGCCCCCGACGATCTCACCGACGCCCGGCATCAGTACGTCAACAGACTCAGTTAGGCGACGGTCGTCCTTGCACCGCGGCATGTAGAACGACTTGATTTCCGCCGGGAACTTGCACAGGAGGATCGGCTCACCGATCGCGTCAGTCATTTTGCGTTCCGGCATTTCTGGTATGTCCTGCGG
This sequence comes from Agonopterix heracliana, assembly GCA_963693445.1. NCBI lineage: Eukaryota > Metazoa > Arthropoda > Insecta > Lepidoptera > Depressariidae > Agonopterix > Agonopterix heracliana. The sequence continues at coordinate 4,867,134 of OY856327.1, forward strand.
AAGTGATGGTTAAATACTAAGATGCAGAAACGCTCATTAAAGTTAATTCTCCATTCAATCTCTTAGTTGAGTAGTGAGTTTCGGTACTACTGGTGAAACGTGGATGTTCTGAGGTTTCAGAATACTATGGTATCTCTGACTACCCCCTCGGGGAATATAGTCGTGAGCATATGTTATACTATGCTTAATATCTTGCTGTCACTTTTTGTCTTGTTGACGCTACGAATAAAGAAATAGTGTTGACGTAGTAAAAGCTATAAAGATTTAATGTAGGATGAACTTTAATGAGCATTTCTGCAATTGAGTGAAAGTAACATTACAGTGAGTGCAATTATTAACAAGGTTATGGGTGAAAAAATGTTTGATCTTTAAAATCTGGGTAAGGGAAGAGTAATGGCAGGCTGCAAGACATATTTTGAAGGATACAGATTTTTAACAGATCTATTGCTGTCGCGCTGTTCCCGAGCAAACGAGCTACCAGTGCAAAAGAGACAACTACAGCTCGGACTGGTTTTACCTACAATGAATGAATAGACGAAATTACAATCTCGTATTCCTTTTCCTCCTCCAAAATTAGACCGACCGAGAATAATATGAGAAATTGTTTATATTCGTCAAATTAGTTTGCTGGATGTCTGGAAACACCATAATTGGTAAATTTTAGGTTTCTAGTTCTTAAAGTAATTAATTTACGAAAAAAAACAGGGTCATGGCAGAGGTAACAAAGATTGTAAGGTAAAAAAATATATTAGTACTCTACCCTAGTGTCTTTATTAACTAGGGAGGAAACAGGGGAATGCGTTTGTATAGATTAAACGCCGTCCGCATTTCCTCGTTATACGACAGCCGAAATATCAGCGAGTCAAATAATTATGAACGGGGAGGTATGAATTCGTTTAAGTCAATCAATAATTAGATAAAAATAAATAGTTTTATTTCTTTGTAACTTACGTCACCGAATTCATAGAAGGATCCGTCTTCCTTCGTGATGTTGTTAGCTTTAAGGTACTCGATGGCCTCGGGGTACCCCATGCGCCTGAATGGCCTCTTGGGTCTCTGAAATAACAACAAAATATACAAGATGGTAAGAAATCATACAAGATTGTAAGAAAATATACAAGATGATAGGAAAATATACAAGGTGGTAAGAAAGTTACTCTTTATTGCAGTAAGCGCTGCATTTCTGCCAATGTCACGTCAAGGTTTGTTTTATAAATAAAAGTACATTTGATCTGATACAAAATAGCGGAGCCTAGTGGCAAGTCAGCTCGTACACGAGGTGGGCCTGAGGCGAGGCGAGCACCAGGTCCACCACGCCCACCACCAGGTCCTCGAGCCTGTCCAGGAGCTCGTCGAATGTTACATGCTTCCACCTGACTGTACTATACACACCTTGAAGTTGGGATTCAGCTCGTACACGAGGTGGGCCTGAGGCGAGGCGAGCACCAGGTCCACCACGCCCTCCACCAGGTCCTCCAGCCTGTCCAGGAGCTCGTCGAATGTTACATGCTTCCACCTGACTGTACTATACACACCTTGAAGTTGGGGTTCAGCTCGTACACGAGGTGGGCCTGAGGCGAGGCGAGCACCAGGTCCACCACGCCCTCCACCAGGTCCTCCAGCCTGTCCAGGAGCTCGTCGAATGTTACGTGCTTCCACCTGACTGTACTATACACACCTTGAAGTTGGGGTTCAGCTCGTACACGAGGTGGGCCTGAGGCGAGGCGAGCACCAGGTCCACCACGCCCTCCACCAGGTCCTCCAGCCTGTCCAGGAGCTCGTCGAATGTTACGTGCTTCCACCTGACTGTACTATACACACCTTGAAGTTGGGGTTCAGCTCGTACACGAGGTGGGCCTGAGGCGAGGCGAGCACCAGGTCCACCACGCCCACCACCAGGTCCTCCAGCCTGTCCAGGAGCTCGTCGAATGTTACGTGCTTCCACCTGACTGTACTATACACACCTTGAAGTTGGGGTTCAGCTCGTACACGAGGTGGGCCTGAGGCGAGGCGAGCACCAGGTCCACCACGCCCTCCACCAGGTCCTCCAGCCTGTCCAGGAGCTCGTCGAATGTTACGTGCTTCCACCTGACTGTACTATACACACCTTGAAGTTGGGGTTCAGCTCGTACACGAGGTGGGCCTGAGGCGAGGCGAGCACCAGGTCCACCACGCCCACCACCAGGTCCTCGAGCCTGTCCAGGAGCTCGTCGAATGTTATGAACGGGCACTCGGCTTCCACGTGACTGTACCTGAAATGTTTATGTTGAATTTTCATCACACAATCAATTAATCGTCAATGTTAATAATCACAATTCTATAATCATGACGAGAATAGAATAGAATACCAATATAGTAGATACCACACCGAGGACAGGAAAGTAAGAAAGGTCTCAGATCTCATGTAATTGTTCATAAGATCTGAGGATTGCTTATGTACTGTCCGAGGTTAGTATACTATTTGTCTCCTCGACAGAGGTGGAAAGCGGCAACTTGTTTAGCGCAGCGGGACGACAATTGATGCTTTCCGTCCGGAGGGGAGCAATAATATTTAATTTCCCGAAACATGGGACATTTATGATCTTACATAGGTACAAAAAGAAGCACAAAGTCAAAAACAGAGTGCAATCCTCTATAACTTTTAAAATACGAGATATAAAAAATCTGATATAATACTACACTCTACTTTCAATGAAAATCATAATGAACGCTGTAGAACAAGGTGTCGGAAAAATATAATAAAAACCTGTAACATAAATTAAAAAAATAGATTTTCTCGGCTGCGATAGATGGAACTGAACGAAATTAAATCACGCTATTGATTACTTTGAAGATTCGTTAAATTATTTAAGCTATATAACTACAATCAAAGGCGACTTTTTCTAGAACATTATTGATGGACACAATACTTCTACATGTTTGCTCCATAGTTGCAATTACCAGATAGTTGCAATTACAAGACTCCACCCTATTAACTCCCTATTGTTCGTTGAACAGAACTTACTCGGCAAGATGTCGCCTCGTCCTCGACTGCTCCGCCCTGTATGACTGAGAGATGCAGTACACGTCGCCTAGCGCCGGCAGGCACGTCTCTAGGTACAGCTGAGAACTCTGCGTCAGGTACGCGTCCGCTGTTGACATTAGCTCCCTATTGTTCGTTGAACAGAACTTACTCGGCAAGATGTCGCCTCGTCCTCGACTGCTCCGCCCTGTATGACTGAGAGATGCAGTACACGTCGCCTAGCGCCGGCAGACACGTCTCTAGGTACAGCTGAGAACTCTGCGTCAGGTACGCGTCCGCACTGTAATAAAATTACACATTTTCATTTATATAAGGTCCTATAAAATTAACTGAAACTATGTTAAAATAAAAAGATGATCCAACTTTCAACAGTAACTCAACAAACAACACAACAACTACACAAACAACAACAACAACTGAACAACTTTCTCTATGGGATCATATCAAAATCGATAAAAAATAAAATCTGCTGTCCCATACATCTGTGTACAGGTCGGGTAGGTTTGCAGTTTTTTATGGAACATTTTTACGATTTCGATCTTGGCTTCATTGTGAAAGCTGTTCAGTGACCTTCCATTGTGATGTTCTATTGTGAAAGCTGTTCAGTGACAGACCTTCAGGTCTGAAGCACTTCCTAATGTAGGTATTGTATTTTACCGATTTAATGTTATACCCTGTACAGTAGTGTTTATAGGTCCGTGACGCCTCCGAGAGCATCGCTTGGTGGCGCGTTGCGGAGAGCTATTGAAACTCGATCTTGAGCCCAGGTTCGAATCCGCACGGACGACATGCCATGTACCAATGAGTTTTTCTTATGTACTTAATACCGACTGCTCTTAGTCAGTGAAGGAAAACATCACCAAGAGGAAACCTGTATACGCTGAAGAAATTCCGTTGCGTATGTGAAATATACCAATCCGCAATGGGCACGCGTGGTGGACTAACGCCGATAAACACTCCCTGAGGCTAGGCCTGTGCATTACAGTGGGACGTATATAGGCTGATAATGAATTTTAGGCTGTCACATTTAGTGATAAGGTATAAAATTGTATATACTTGGCAGAGGAATGCTAACGTGAGGCCAGTCCCTAGTTCTATTGTCTTAAGTGTAGTATCTATTGTCTAAGTCTCAACTCCGATGAAACTCACCCGAAGTAGTTCAAATGGAACAAGGTGCTGCCCCCCTCGCACATGGTCTGCACGAGGGTGGGGGGGCAGACCTCGGTGTACTGGCGGGACTCGAAGTACTCCCGGAAGGCGCGCGTCACCATCGCGCGCGCCCGCAGCACTTTAGACGTGTTCTCTCCTCGGATCAGTATGTGCCTGGCAAAGAACGACATTATTAAAGACACGTTTATTTACGTAAAATAGCTGGCAATCATCTAGAGTAAGACCTGGACTGTGCAGAAACGCAATTTGTAGGCGAAAGCGCTACCCCCGCATTGTTCAAGTTGTTCGCCAGGTACTTTACGAGCCTTTTACGGGTGCGGGTTTTTAAGAGAATGATACCGTTTTTGTCTTTTGTGGCACATGATTCCACCAGAACAATATTCGGTATTGAAATACTGTAACCGATGAATTAACTTTTGTATATCTCAAAGACAGTTATAGTAAAATTGTCATTCGAAATGAAAAATGATAAGAGAAACCTAAAGTTGATACTCAAATACCTATTCAATGATACCCCACTCGACATAGTTCGTCAACTTTCATTTTTTTATTCTTCACAAAATGGCGTCTGGCTGGTAGTTTGCCATATTGAATTTCGATCACTGTCATGTCGTTGTTGACACTCGCAAGATTAAGACAAATCGATTGACGTAAGAATCATCAAAATCAACCCACGCGTTTGGTCTCTAGTGTGCCACAAAGGTACACACTTAGGTACATACACATAAGGCTGTTAAACACATTTTAAACACCTTTGCGTTGCGCAGTTGGGTAAAAATACACTCATCTGCATACATTACAAATCAAATTTTATAGAAACTAAACATGCTTATTATGGGGCTAAAATTTTGTATCATGTGGCACGGGGGAGGGTAGGGGAAGAATGTGATGGTATAGATACCTGTTGTCCAGCTGAACATCGGGCAGCGCCTCCTCGTTGAGTATGGCGTCGGCGCCGCCGGGCGGGGCCAGCCCGATCAGCTCCCAGTAGTCCGCCGTCAGCTCGTGGCCGCCGGGCGCCTGTGGTTGCAAATAAAGGTAACGTTTTGTAATGGTAAGTTTAAAACACTAAAAAGGACGCAAGGGAGTGAAGATGTAAGTCGGGTATAAGGCTGCCTGTCCATTGACGCGGAGATAAGCGGCGGAGTGGAGAAACGAGGAAATCTTAACCAATCAGGATTGCATAAAATCTCGGCCGAGATTCTGATTGGTTAAGATTTCCTCGTTTCACCGCTCCGCCATCCATCTCCGCGTCAATGGACAGGCAGCCTTAGACGGCTGTTACACGCGTCTCTCTCGTGTGTCAGTCTGGTAAAACTGGTGTCAGATTGATCTTCTAAGGCCCATCACATACATGCGGAATTGCGATTCGGAATTCCGAATGAAAACAGGTTTTTCGTATGGAGGTTCCCCCTCCACATTTGCGAACGGGATTTCAAGCCTATACGAAAACCGGTTTGCATTCGGAATTCCGAATTGCAATTCCGTATGTATGTGATGGGCCTTACTCACTGTTTGATGGACTGAAGCCCCCCGAAGGATTTTCTATTATTTGAATAAATTTCGTCAGTGAGACGTGACCAGACTGAAGTGAGACTGAGCGTCTTACATTTCTCAATCTTAAGTTTTAATTGAAACAGGACAACATGGCTATAACATGTTAATGACCAATGAGTTTGGAAAGAAATTCTCTGACGGCAAGTTGTCCACCAATTTGCTTTCACCAATCTACATTGGCCTTTGTGGTGGAGTATGGCCCACTCCGTCTCACCTTTATACTTGATTCTTCTTTGCCCTGCAGTGGGATTCTACAGGTTGAAACAACTTTTATTTAAGTGGTTGAGAGAGTAAAATATTCAACAAATGATCTTACGGTCTTTCCCTCAGGCACGGCTTCCAGCTTCCCGTACAAGATGACAGACGACTCCGTAGATAGTACCAGGGCATCATAGGTTTGGCAGAGAAGGCCGTGCAGCACACATTGTAGGAAGCCGCTACCGTCGCGCAAGGTTACGAAGGTCAGAGCCTTCCCTTGCCGTCTTAGGCGGTGCACCCAGCCACGAACGCATATTCTCTCGCCACGGTGTTCGCCAGCTGAACATACGTTTTTTTTAGTTTGGTGTTTTAACATCACATGTTTATGTATACATAACAAACATTTTATGTGCACAGTTAAAATCATCAAAAATAATTCACAAACAAGAACAGAAGTAAAGGTAACCTTGTCACTTAAAACGATTTTTGTAGCCTCATCACTATTTTTCCAGACAACCATTGGATGAGAACTCCCCCTTTGGGAGAGAGAAATCCCAAACCTAACCGAACCCGACAAAACTAAAAAGTTGACTTGCGCATGTTCATTACGGTTTTCTAGTATCCTAGGACTTTTTCGCATACGCAAAGTAATAAAGACAGAGGAACGTCTCTCTTTCTCGGGCATATAGCATGCCAGGCCCACTGGATATGTCTTTATGTGACCACCACCTTTTTGTAACACATGAAGCAATAAAAATATATGACTATGACTATGACCATCTATACTGACTATGCAAGGCCACTTATAAGTTGCATCATTGTTGTCATTGTGAAAGAGTAACTTTCTGCTTGCTGTGCAATGTTTATCTACTATTGCCTCATTTAATTAAATGAAAATATTTCATAATTGAAACTTCCATGCTGATGCAAGATTAAAGAGATGAAGATATTGATTTGTAATTTTATTACACTAGCGACTCACCCTTGCATTGCCCGGGTGGGATCTATGTAATATATAAGTAAATACCTATATTATACACATAAACCTTCTGCAAGAAATAATCTAAATGACTGAAAATCGTATCAAAATCCATTGCATGGTTTAGAAGAAATAAGCGGAAAAACAGAAATAATGAGTACAGAAGTAGATAAAAACTGCTTTACAAATACTATTTTTAGATGTAATTTCTTCATGATTCAGCATACAAATAAATTTGGTTGTATGTACGAAAATTATGCAAACCTTTCTAGGCAAACACATTCCGCCTAGATGTTGGTTTTAGCATTTACACTATTACTAATGCTTCTACTAAAATCTTGTTCTGTTCTGTTCTGTTGGTGTTGCATTATATTCTGTAAACTTACTGTGTTTTATGTGTGTTACCTATTTATGCAAATAAATTGTTTACCTATCAATTTATCGAATGTTTCAATTCATGGGTGTTTGTATGTATACAGGGCGTGCACCCCGTCAAAGTGAATATAATAATAGTGGGGGCTCTCAGGTCGCGACAGGCCTATCGTGCGGGGGGTGTGGGTGGCGGGGGGAGCGGTCCCCGCACTTCGCGCGAGCATAGACCCGCCGTGGCCACTAAGCGCACCCACTTTATTGTATGACCCCGTTTAATATACATCAGCTAACCTTATTCCATATTTATAAATTATAGCAAAAGCATAATTTCCGAAGAACTTAGTGGTAAAGGCCAGGAATCAAACCGCCGCCTCATGATTGAGGCATGAGCTCTTTTCCATATGGGCTATCATCGCTCAAAAACAGTGGTAGGTCAACCGAACCAGTGAATGTACTGGTTGCTTAACAACCAGCCCAAGGGCACCCCTAAGAGGTACGGACCTCGGCAATGGACGTTGCTGGGACTAAGCGGCGAATTGGGTAGTGGGGATAGGTGAGACACGATAAGAATAATAATTAGGGACATACCTTTAAATATTTTCACGACTTTCGCCTTAGGCAGACTCGGGTCCTCCTTTATAACAATTTTCTTAGCCTCATCCATGTTTACTTGTCTCTTTTCTTCGTTCTCCTCCTCTACTTTCGCCTTGTCAGCTGCCTTGTTGTTCTCACGTACCCAAAGCTTATGGATTTTCTTCAGCTGTGATTTAGCGACCACATCGTAAGTTTTTCCTTCTTCCTTGGCATCGACATATATGGTCGGGAATGGTTCCTTCCCGGCGTGCCGCATGGCCTGCAGGACAGTCTTGAATGGTTTACCTTCTGTCCCATCTCCGGACTCATCGCTCCCTCTTTTATCCGATGTGTATATTTCGCCTAGAACAATTTTTTTATTGCATACGTGTTTCGAATACAGGTTATTTTTAATGTTGAATTATTTAACAACTCACCTAGAGTTAATTTTTCCATGTCCGGCATGGTGACTGGAAAGCAACTAGGTGGAAAATTAATATATTGTACCGATGATAAGCTAATTATTAATGAAAATCTGGAAACTTTCTCACTGCACTGCCGCACTGCACGATGCGGTTTTTCTTTTTTGACAGAAATGACAGACAGATGGTCACAGATGATGTCAACTGTCAACGTTGGTTGACGTTTCGTTCCGTTAAAAGTCCATAGACAAATTGCACGTTTTCTAAAATTTTTGTGAAACTAACCTTACACAATCGCTATTTTACAAGCGCCATCTTGTGTCCAATAGCTGTACTGCTAGTTATGCTACTGCCATCTAGTGACGAGTAGTAAGTACTACCGTAAAAGTGTAACTGTTACAGAGCACTAGATGGCAGCACAAATTCGGTAACTAAAATAAATAAAAAACACGTGTTCTTTTGTCAATATTTTATTCAAATTAATGATTTGCACATTGAACACTAGACTTCATTGCGACGATGTAGGTACAGTATAATAGGTAGCATACTACACGTGATACGGCTGTATCACGTCTTTTATTTATCTCGTTCGTTCGCGTGCAAGAGACCGAAGGTGTGATAGCGCTATATCACGGTGTCATGCTACCAATGCAGGTACCCGACCGATTCTAAGGCAGCGAATACTGCCGCGCTAGCAATAACAGCAGTAAGTACGATTTTTGACGAAATTGAGTTACAAATAGATTCGGAATCAGCAAAATGAGCTATATTATGTTGTGACTCTTATTTTGATAGCTTAACGGGAACCTGTATTTTACAGTAAGCATAACAGCACTATCTCTTAATACAGGAAAAAATTACTTAGAATGATAGCAGTAAGTATACTTACTGCTGGTTTTTTAGTAATACGCCAACATTAACATTTGACCACTACTTAGAATAAGGGCAGTAACTAAAAGTACTGCTCTTATATTAAGCAAAGTGAAATTTACATTTTGGTACCCTACTAAGAATATTAGCAGTAACTCAAAGTACTGCGGTTATAGTAAGTAAAGTTCAATTTACTCAGAGTATTAATTGCTTAATGCATCAGTAGTAACTTTCGAGAAATTTAAGGAGAATTGGCAAAAACTTCCACTTTTTCCGAAGGTCGACTCTCTTGCTCCAGCCTATGATATTATGCGCATAGGTAGGCCAATGGAACTCATACCAACACCGTTTTGAATATTGGAGTGTGAAATTTCGAGCTCGCTTCGTTCGCTCCAGCCTTTGAATAGTGTTTTATGTAAACTCGGACTGACACCGTTTTTAGATTTGGTGTGTGAAATTTCGAGCTCGCTTCGCTCGCTCCAGCCCATGATATTATGAGCGTAGGTAGGCTAATGGAACTAATACGAACACCGTTTTGGAGTGTATTGGAGTGTGAAATTTCGAGCTCACTTCGTTCGCTCCAGCCTTGGAATTGAGTTTTGGGTATGGCTTAGGACCTAAGCTTGATGGAACTCGGACCGACACCGTTTTTAGATTTGGAGTGTAAAATTTCGAGGTCGCTTCGCTCGCTCCAGCCTACGATTTTATAAGCATGGGTAGCTAATGGAACTCAAACCAACACCGTATTTAAAGTCTTTGTGTGTGAAATTTCGAGCACGCTCCGCTCGCTCCAGCCTATAATATTATGCGCATAGGTAGGCCAATGTAACTTATACCAACACCGTTTTGAGTCTTGGTGTGTGCAATTTTGAGCTCGCTTCGCTCGCTCCAGCCTATGATATTATTCGCATAGATAGGCCCATGGAACTCATACCAATTAAAATGCCGTTTTGATTCTTGGAGTGTACATTTTTTAGTTCACTCCAGCCTATCATACGAGCGTAGGGTATGCTAATGGAACTCATACCAACAACATTTTACATGTTGGAGTGTGAAATTTTGAGCTTGCTTCATTCGCCAGCTCGAGATATTATGAGCGTAGGTAGGCTGATGGAACTCATACCAACACCGTTTTGAGTGTTGAAGAGTGAAATTTCGAGTTCGCTTCGCTCGCTCCAGCCAATGGTGTTTTGAGCATATATAGGTAGGCTCAAAGAGGTATAGTTTTGAGACTTGGTGTGTTCTTCTAATTTCTGGAGAGAAGATTTCACAGACACTGAATTATGTTACTCATCCAAAAAACTTGCTTTTTGCTTCTGCCCTACCTTAAACCTCCTATGCCCTACCTTCAATCCAGTTCTAGCTACAGCCCTGGTCCCAGATTCCAAATATGAAAACATTTTTTTTCTATCTTCAACTTTCGATGGGGTCGCCACACAATGTTCAAATTTTCCCCCCATAATTTTTGCGAGGCCGAAGGTCGAGCTATGCGTAGGAGCGAAGCTCCGAAGCGTACCCCCTGGAAACTGGTGGACCTGGTCTCCGAGAGGTCTCCTGGTCTAGATTTTATGTTTTACTAGTTTTGGAAAACGGCTCATTGTTTTCTCATTGTGAGAAATGTTAATTTAGTAACCCTAAGCGATTAATCTCAAGTGAAATATATGAGCCATATATGTAATACTAAATGTAGTTTTGTAAAAGATTTTGATTATTTTTAGATTTTCAATACACTTTTTTCCTTACCCCATACTATGATTTGTATGAACTGCTTACGATAACGGCAGTATGTCGGTACCTACTTGCTGCCGTTATTCTAAGCAAACTGTTAGTAAGTATCTAACTTTTACTTAGTATAAACGATTTTCCATTATTTACAATTATCCTAATATAGATACAAACTTTTCGATTACTATTATATCAAATTACATGATTTTAGCTATATATAAAAAAATAAATCAATTCAAATAACTGTATAAATAAGTCAGGAAAATTAAAAATGTTTCGAAAACTTTACGCGCCGTTTTCTCGAAATCAAATCGAACGTACTTACTGCTGTTATTGCTAGCGCGGCAGAATACGTTACCCAACATTTAGGGCCGATTTCGGCATACATTGCCTGCTTTGATCGCTTCACTTTAAAATCGAGAGAACAAATCAGGCAATGTATGCCAAAATCGAACCTAAATATATAGTAATATAATCCAGTAGCGTAGCGAGGGGGGGACGGGGGCGGGGGGTAATGCCCCGGGCGGCACTTTACTAGGGGCGTCAAATTCGGGAAAAATATAGATTGATTGAGCACTGTCTATAACTAATTCGTAGAGCAGAGAAAAGTCGAGCTCGCATCGCTCGCTCTAAGTTTTTGTTTTTTACTGTGTCTACACATAGATAGGTACTCCTAAAGAGTTCTGACCACAGCTAAGACGTGATGTTAAAATGTCGAGCTTGTCATTTGAAGTAGCGACGTCGTAGCGGCGCAGTCGCGACACCGCCTAGTGTTTAAAAACCGCATCGCTGTTACCCAGGGCCGGATTTAGGACCTATGGACCCCTAGGCTCACCTGTGGATGGGCCTAGCAATTATTTTTTCCCAGGGGGGGCCAGGCCCAGGCAAGGGCGATGTAACAAAATCTAAAACCTGGAGCGAGCGAAGCGAGCACTGTGAAAAGATTTATACGATCAAAAACCTAGAGCGAGCGAAGCGAGCTCGACATTTCACCCAATTCTGGAGCGAGCGAAGTGAGCTCTAGATTTTATTGCAATGCGTCTGTCTAGCCAAAAGCGAGCGAAGCAAGATTGTACAGCAAAGTGGACATGAGAAACGAAACACAAGAAAATAATATGTTTATTTATTATTATCTCTTATTTTCAGTAGGTAAGTGATTCATTTGATTTCTAGGGGTGGGCCAAAAGGATTCTGGGGTGGGCCGGGCCCTCTGCTCTTAACTATTAGACCCACGGAGGCAGTTGTGATATCTACCATTGTTTATTTATTTTTATTTTTTAGTTTTGGCCCCCTTAAGGCGCGGGCCCCTAGGCGCGCGCCTATGTTACCTGTGCTTAAATCCACTGTTACCTCTTGGTAGTCGATTACGTGGCGTGCAACAAATGGGTTTCGACGAGATGTCTTTCCGTAAGAAGTCATGATCCCATTCTGTACCTACAAACGTCATTATTATAATGCATTCGCGACATATCAAGAGCTCTATCATTTTACTTCGTTATAGGTGTATCTAGTTTAAAAAGCCCGCAAGGACTTTCATAATTTCATCATCATCTTCCAGGAGTTGCTTTGTGGGTCTGCTATTGAGCGGTCACGTTCGCGTCGGTTGCCCCATCCCCGGCCTACAGTGGAACTCCAGTGGTGGCTCAGGATATTGTTCTTTTATAAGAACAACCCTTGAAGTCACCAAAATATCAATATAACCGTACAACGTCAAGCACTTTTGCTATAAAAACTCGACATTGGCAAAATCAAATAAACCAAAGTAGTCTGGTTCACTTTTCTCAAAAAGGGTCATTTTAATCAGTCTAGCGGCATTTTGGGAAACATTTTGCCAAATGTGTTTTTATTACTAATTCTGACCTGCTGAACACGAATTTCGATGTTGGCACTCCCGAATTTGCGAGCTCGAGGAAGGGGGAGGCTCCAAAGGTGACTTTTTTCAGTTTTTCGCGTATTTCTCGGAATGTATAAGTTTTATCGAAAAGTTTTGTATAGACAAATTAAATCTGATAAAATTTTCTACGAAACAAGTTCTGTGCTCTTTTGTCATAGGACTTAACCTTTGAGGGCTACAGGGCCGAGAAAGTAAGAGCATATCAAAAATTAGGCAATTTGTATGGCGACCCTCATGAATGTTGAAAATAAAAACAAAATGATTTCATATTCGTAATCAGCGACCTCTAAAACCCCCGGATATAAATTTTTAGTCGGTTCGGTGAACCTGTAAAAGCTGCTTTGGCGTTTGAAATTTCCATGTTAGCCATCTTGGATTTCACAATTCAGGTTTTTTTTTACCGCCAACCAAATCTGACCAGGGTCTACTATGACATTGTTCAAGGTCCATATCCCTATCTGTCATAGTTTCCGCTGGCCGTTGACCTCATCCGTCAGGAGTCGACCTTCCGAGGAAGTAAAAGTTTTCCCTGTATCACCAAAGCATTCATATTATGATCCCCAAATGTCTTTCTTGTACCGTAAGGGGAACCCGGAGATCAATTGGAGTTCGACTCCTGACGGATGAGGTCAACGGCCTGCGGAAACCATGACAGATTTCCGGGTTTCCCTTAAGGTACAAGGATGACACTGCAATGCTTTGGTGATACAGGGAAAACTTTGACTTCCTCGGAAGGTCGACTCCTGACGGATGAGGTCAACGGCCAGCGGAAACTATGACAGATAGGGATATGGACCTTGAACAATGTCATAGTAGACCCTGGTCAGATTTAGTAGGCGGTAAAAAAAAACCAGAATTGTGAAATCCAAGATGGCTGCCATGGAAATTTCAAACGCCAAAGCAGCTTTTAAAGGTTCACCGAACCGACTAAAAATTTATATCCGGGGGTTTTAGAGGTCGCTGATTACGAATATGAAATCATTTTGTTTTTATTTTCAACATTCATGAGGGTCGCCATACAAATTGCCTAATTTTTGATATGTTCTTACTTTCTCGGCCCTGTAGCCCTCAAAAGTTAAGTCCTATGACAAAAGTGCACAGAACTTGTTTCGTAGAAATTTTTTTTTTTTTTTTTTATTAACCTATTTCGTCCCATTGTTGGGCAAAGGTCTCCCCCAAACTTTTCCAGCCTTCTCTATCCCATGCCATCAGTTGCCATTCTGCTTCGTGGGCATCCAGGTCGTCGCGCCATCTTTTTCTTGGTCTGCCCCGGCCCCGGCTTCCATCATCGGGCTCCCATTGTGTCGCGATCGTTGCCCACCGCTCTATATGCATGCGACAAACATGTCCGGCCCAGTCCCTCTTCAGTTTTGCGGCCTTAACGCCTGCGTCAGCGATGCGGGTCTTGGAGCGCAGAGTGGTGTTCCTGATACGGTCGATCCTTCTGACACCTAATATGCTCCTAATATGCTGAGAAAATTTTATCAGATTTAATTTGTCCATACAAAACTTTTCGATAAAACTTATACATTCCGAGAAATACGCGAAAAACTTAAAAAAGTCACCTTTGGAACCTCCCCCTTCCTCGAGCTCGCAAATTCGGGAGTGCCAACATCGAAATTCGTGTTCAGCAGGTCCGAATTAGTAATAAAAACACATTTGGCAAAATGTTACCCAAAATGCCGCTAGAATTGAAATCCGTCGAAAAGTGAACCAGACTAAAGATGGCAGCCATATTTTTAAAAATAGAATAGAATATAATCATCTTCCAGCCGTTCTCCGTAGTACCTACTTGGTCTTCCTCGTCCTGAAGGACCTAGGTAGGTTACGTTACTCTTATATATTGGTCTTCCTCGTCCTGAAGGTCCTAGGTAGGTTACGTTACTCTTATATCAGGGTGTAAGTGAAATACAGGTGTATTAGGTGTATGGAGGTGCTACTTGGGAATGTTCCTCCATTGAAAAGGGAAGATCTTCCACCAGGCTTAGTGTGAAGCCTGGGGACCGGCCGTGATCCTACAGTTCTTAGTTGGACTTGTATATATATCGAATCTCTGTGATTATTTCTCTTGCGCGATTTATGTCTCGCATTCGATTGTGAACCTTATTTGTAGTAGGTTACGAGTTACGTATTTACGGTGAACGTTGTCTTTGTATGGAGCATATTTCTGAGCGCGACGGTATCGCCATCTGTTAGCTTCTTTGCTATAACTTGTGGGTGTTGACATCTATGGCAAGTCCCCACAGTACTCCCCCCTCAGACCGGAGGTCGTTGAGTTGTAGGGGAGTACTGTGGGGACTTGCCATAGATGTCAACACCCACAGGTGATTAGTTGTAACAAAATTAGCGGAAGTTATTATAAGGGGATGATAAGAGTAGGTATCAAACTGTACAACGGTACTGTTATCCACTGACCAACATTCTCCAAGGAACATACTTCCGAAAATTTTTTTACAAAAATAATTGGACCTAGTTATGCTTAAACGTTCCAATCCACAGAGAGGTCTCTGTGGATTGGAACGTTTAAGCATAACTAGGTCCAATTGTTTCGTACAAAAAACCTATGGCAAGTCCACATTTTTTTTGCTATTTTCCTATTTGTTTCTTGGGAAAAGTTGTTCAGTATCATGAGGTACAATCACCCTTTACCTAATTAAAAATCTTTAAAGTGAACAACCAATCAAGTTCTTTAGCTTACCTACCTACTTATTGTGTGGCGGTCAACCACCGAATTAAACAGCATGGAAATAGAAAGAAAGCATTCATTGATTAATAATAAGCCATTAAAATTCGAAAGACGTTGTCGTGTTACGGGAGTCGGGGGGTCCCAGTGGGGCCCCGACCCCCGTACACTTCATTAGAAATGAAGATAGAAAAGAAAACAAGAGAGCTTGCGGGTACGTAGGTTCTTTAATGGCGACAGTCACACGGTGAGGATGATGATGAAGTGATGTACATAAATAGGTATAAAACACTTATTTTAAATAAAGTCCGAAGAGGTACAAACGAAGCAGTAAATAAAGCCACTTGGCAGGACGTGTAGGAACCAGGTAGGAAGGGAAAAAGGTCAGTTGTTGTCATTTGGGTGATTCTGCACACGACCCATTGAATCATCGTCCAGTAGATAGGGCATTAGATTGCTCCTGAGCAGAGTGAGATGCAGCAGTCCCATATTCTCGCATGTAAGAGGTGCGGGAAACTGAATACGGGCAGCAGGCGTATCAGGAAGCGTCTTCGACTTGGGTATGAAACCTCTTACGCCACTAGTACAATATTGGGCACTCAAGACCACATCGTCTTTTTCAGACTCACCCTGTTCGTCTTCAGTCACTCGGTGATGCCTTCCAACTAATCGCAAGGAACTTTTATGTTATATTTAGCAGACTTCATTAGGTACAGTTTGAGATAAATTATAAAGATGAGAAGATAAAAATACGATTATAGAAAAACGATCCTTTTCCTACCATTTCCAAAGTGACAGTCCTCCTTTTTTTTCAATAAAATTTTAGTGACAATCAAATTCCTAACAAACTTTTGAATATTCAAATTTATAAATTAATCGCGTAAAGATAACCGGCCAGGATTTCTAAGAGAAAGAAATGTATGACATCTTTTCTCCAGTTAGAGAAAAGGTAGATACCAAACTCCATGGCCGGATAGCTCTATGCTTCACAAGGCAAATTAAGAGTAACAATATGAGTAGAAGTCAATGTCAAGTATGTAAACAAATATAAGACTTTATACAATACATAAAAATCGATGAAACTGGAAGATGTATGTTAAAAATCGAATAATAAGGGTAAATATGGATAGTATAAAGATGCCATGAAACGAATAGCGAGGGTAAGCATGATATGAAGATGCTATGGAGATAGTGATGATGGTAAACATGGTATGAAGATGATATGGAGCGAGTGATCATGGTAAGCATGGTAGACACGCTACAACGTTAAAGAATTGATGAATGACTCGAAACTGTACCTAATAAATATTTTGTGGATGTGTGTAGGGTTACCATGAATGTCCCTGAATAATCAGACGGTTCCCAAAGGCAGTAAAAATTAAAATTTGCAGATGGCGTTGCTAAACTAAACTCAAAATTAGAGAAGGCTGTATCAGGGACGCATACTCGCCTCAGTGGAGTACCTATCTACGTGAAACGTCTTGTACCTAGTTACCGAGTAATGGCTTATATCTCCCCCCCAGTTTACAGTACTCTATGTAATGCTTCTATCGTCTAAATAATGGTAATAAAATAATGACAGTAGGTGCAGTAATAAGCGGACTTGTCATGTCATAACATATTTATAGTGCGTCCAAGATGTGATTATGGGAGTCACGTTGCAGGGTTTGCCTCGAACACTTGTCTCTCGCGTGGTGTTCGCACGGTTCATGTCTCAGTCTGCCACGAGGCTCTTTGGATCCTTCTCAGTTGTTCTTACTCAAAAACAATCCTCGAGATTGGATAGACACTCCCTCAAACTGCTTGACACTGGCGATATCTAACAAGGAAACGCCATAAAATAAAAAAATAAAATAGAATAGATGTGATTATGACAGATCGTTTTAGATATGTGACGTGTCCACTTTTACTGATATAACTGGTAATACTAGCTTGGTAGCTAGACCAATATAATAATAGGTAATGACTAGTGTTTGATAGGCTTATTTTTGTGTCTCCGTTTTGCACGTAGCAAAGAATGAAGTAAATAAAACATGTATTACGGAATCGGAATTGCTAAGTTACTAATATAATAATTGTTACAATCCCATCATTTGTTGGTAAGTCAATGTGGACGGACTATACTCGTAGGTACCTACATAATATGGGGTTTTACATTTGTGTACTGACTGAAATGAAAGAAGTTTCAGTTTCATGTGAAAAAAACCTGTAAATTTTAAGATTAAAAAACCTTTTTAACCTTAAAATTTACAGTTTTTTTAACGACTACCACCCACCACTATAACTACCTGGTTATCTTCGGTGTATTTATTGACCGACACTAAGCCAATAGATAAATTTATTAATGCTATCTTGCAAACCATTAAATATAAGTCTAATACTTAGTCCCTCTTACTTTGGTTTTCATGGTAGCCCCATTTGTTTACACCTATTGTAATGAAGTCAATAGATACCTCATTGACCTCTTGCATAGAATACTGTATAATTAATTAGTAAGAGGTCATTAATACGCATTTATTTTGTATATAATTTCTACCAATAGCTTTTTAATTTGATAAGACTTGCAGTTTTATGAGTTCTCGCGGAATGCAATCGTGGGCATAATACATACCTATACATACATGCTTGCATGCAGTTTTATGGTGGATATAGTAAGCGCACTCCATACAAACCAGTTAAAGTCGATGAATTTTTAAAAATAGTATCTAAAAACTAAACTCTATGCCTGTGGTTTATCAAATTTTCTTTAAAATGTAGGTATATGAAAGCCTACCTACTATAGGTACCTATTTGAAAGTTAGTGTAGCGACGCATATTCCGAATTTTCGCGATTTAAATTAGGTACGCACGCGTGCAATGCTTTTCCTATACCGGCGACATACGCGCCATTGTTCTTAGTAGACGAGTAAATTACGCCGCGTAAATTCGGTAGGTGTGTCATCAAACTGTGGCTTAAAGATTTCCATACGAAACTTAAATTAATCCTAGCATTGAAAGAGTATATTGAAACGGAAATCTAACAAATCACAGCACAGAGAGCCACGTGTTCGTGGCTTATAACAGAGTAAAATTAAGGGATGGGCCTTAAGCGAACATTTCAAACAAACAAAATGAGGCAAAACAAATGACAGATATCATTAAGACGCTGTTATACCGTCGAGGCCGTTTTTTGAACACAAACGAAAGTGTTTTAAACTGTGTTTTAAAGTCTGAAATTAAATATGTCTTATTTAAGGATCGGGCGGATGGGCGACTGTTCTCAATAACACGATTAGATTAAGTTTACTCGATAGAAAAAAATCCCAAAGTTACCCCTTTTTGTTATGTTTTTTCAATACTATGATTAAACTGCTGATATTTAACTTTTTATTCTTGTACTTAACTAAATACATTAAATATTTCTAGTGAACTCAGGAGAATTTTTAGCTTAGAAACTCCCATGAGCAAAGATATTGACGAAAAACACGTTTTTTTGCGATCCTGCTTTCAATTGGAGCGGGATGGCTAATTGTAAACTTATGCTTGCAAGAAAGAGACGCTTGCAGTGGGATAACCTAGCCTTAAATATGTACCGAGATGACAGACAAGTGTGCTAGTTTATATGGACCAATTGAAGCGCTTTAGGCCTATCCATTAAGGGTATATTATCGTTGGCGCACTCCATACAAACGTAGTCTGGTGACGACCCGGTTGGTGTAATGGTTACCACGCCGGACTGCCAAACCAGGGTCCTGGGTTCGAATCCCGGTTCGGTCATGGATGTTATATGTTCGTGCCGTTGTTGTATGGTTTCCATAATAAAAGCCTTTAGTGCTTAGTTTGGGATCATTACAATGTATGTGCATGTGAGCGTTATTTATTTATTTATTTATTTATTTTATATTTACAATAGGTACTATCCAATTAAAGTCAATGTCATTTTTCAGAAGCAATCTAGAAACTAATTTCTATGTTCGTATGAAGTCAGATTTTCGATAAAATACCTATACAGTTTTAATAATAGGATTAATTTAAGATTTATATGGAAATCTTTGAGGCACTGTAACTTTAAAACTATACATTTTAATGAAAATCTGACTTCATACGACCATAGATTGTTTCTGAAAAATTTCATTGACTTTAATTGGATAGAATTGAAAATATGACTAGACTACGTTTGTATGGAGCGCGCCAACGGTAATTTATACCCCTAATTTTACTTTGATCGAAGGTTCGTGCTACGCACGCGGCACGCGGCATGCTGCGCTTTCCGGTACCTACGCGGTTGGCACTCGAGAACTCTTCGGTCACATCAGCGATCGGTTCTGCGAGCAATGTGCCCCGCCCATTTTAGTTAGCAATTCTTTGGGCTATGTCGGTTACTCTGGTTCTTCTGCGAATCTTTTCATTTCTGATTCGACTTCGCAGGAAAACTCGAGCATAACCCTCTCTATTGCCCTTTGGTCTTTTTATGAGGCCTCGAGTGAGCGACCACGTCTCAGTTCCATTTCATCACTGGTAGTAGGTACACACGGCGACAGATCAACCTACCTATATAGTTGAACTCTATGTTCATGGACATAAGGTCCAACTATGGGTATAGGGATGCTAGTTCAACTTACCTCCACGTGTTCAGCGAGGATTGTGGTCTATACCGATAACTATCTGTATAGAGGACAATTACCTGCTGACTGGTGCATCCTGGAAACCACGGCTAATGACTGATGTTAGGACTTCGCCTGTGCCTTTAAGTTTATTTGCATCTCTTGTTAGTCGTGGGCCAAAAAGTTGATAGGTACTACAGGGATCATTGTGGTCCGGTCTCTGTGGCCTCTTACCGCATATAGACCTTGTGGTGGGAGGGGGAGGGGGGGTGACCACCTGGGTGTTTGTGCCGTGCCCGGGGACCCGTAAGGGCGGATGAAGGAATCCTGGTGGTTGAGTTGTGACCGATGTTGAGGCATCACTGGTCATGACAACACGCCACTTTGGCCCCGATTTCGTCCGACACGGGAGGCTGCGGAATAGCCAACCGCAGTCAATCGGCTGAGGCGTCGGGTCAGACCGCCGCTAGGCGAGTGTTCTGGTATGAGGGGTGCGCAGCTAAACGGTGCACTAAGGTATTTGTGCCCAACCAGGCGCAGTGCTGGCGTGCATCGTCTCGGCTCGTGTACAGCTCATACTGGAACGCTATACCCTTCCGGTAACCCCTGGTGCCACTTAGGCATCCCCAATGTTGAGGGCTCCATGGAGGGTGGGGGGCCGGAATGGTGAATGTTACGCGTATTGATTATGGATCTTTCGTATAAAAAACCAACAAAAAAAATGGTTGCCCTAACGGGCGACAAGACGGGCGATAAGCCAAATACGGACGTAATGTCAACTGTGGGGGGTCCCTCGGGAACTGTGCTCGCAGACCAGGTGAAGGGCAGAGGCGCCGTTGCGGTTGAACTCATACCCGAAACTGCGGGAGGCGGCCAGCGTAACGAGGGCCCCTCGAATAAGGGGGGCGTAGGTGAAGGGCCGAACTCGGAAGCGCCAAACGCTACACCAATTATGTGGAAGAGGCCTAGCGGTGCACAGAGGAAGAAGAAATTCTTTCATAAGTGCACCACCAAACTCTCCAGTGAAGGGACAAGGACAAAGGGAGGCGAGGCGACATCAGAGGCTGCCTCAACTCAGAAGCCTGCGACCAACAAAAGGGTGAGGACAAGTGATGCCGGGAACACCGACGCCAAGCGGCCAAACCTGAACGAGACGTTCAAGGAGGCCGTGACTGGCGTTAGGATGGCCATCATTTTGGATGATTACCCCGCCACGAAGGTTGCAGAGAAAGATGTAGGCCCCATAGTCAGGGACTTATTTACGAGACTATTAGTTGAGGCGGAACCACTGCCGAAGTTCAGCATGGGCAGCGTAATTTCGGGGGCCCTCCATGTCTTCTGTGACGGGGAGCGGTCAGCAGATTGGCTTCGTGGTCTCAATGGACAAACCATTGGGGGAGTGAAGGTGAAGGTGGTGAGGGCAAAAGACCTGCCCAAACCGGTGAAGATGGCCTGGAAGTCCAAAAACATCTGGGTTACGGAGACGGACCTCGTTCTCTCTTTACTGCAGCGACTGAACCCAGAGCTGTGTACTAAGGAATGGAAGGTCATCGACACGGAGGTTGGTGGAGGCCATGTCCGACGCATCGTCCTCATGGATAAATTGTCGGCGGACTTCATCAAGTCTAAAGGTTACTGCCTTTACGCTGGCGTAGACAGGGCTTTCTTCAAACTCCTCGACGACGGCGAGGGGAAGGGAGAGACCCAGGTTCCGCCAGTGTTAAAGGAAGTAGAAAGCAAGGCGGAAGAAGAGGAAAGGCTTGGTGATCATGCGACTGACACGGAGAGTGCAACGGACACCGACGCGGACAGCGTTGTGGGTGCAGAATGCGTGCTATCGCCGGCCACGTCCGAATTTCTGGGGGACATCGAGGGGTTAAACCTGTCATCCCCCCGAGGACGTGAGGAGGAAATGGACGCGGGTCCAGGAGGGGGCAATCCATAACGGATTGTCCACTAAGGAGGGGACGTCATCATAGAATAACATTAAGATGGCGGGACTAAGGTGTGTACAAATTAACCTACATCACTGTAAGGCAGCGATGGCTCTATTGAACCGTCAGCTGAAAGGGCATTCTTTTGAAATAGCATTAATACAAGACCCGTATGTATATAAGGGCCGTGTGACAGGTATTAGCGGATCAGGATCTCTTTTCCATTGCTCTGCTATTAATAATATGAGGACTTGCTTATATGTCAGAAATGGCATAGAGGCAATGCCCTTACATGACTTCTGTTCTAGGGATCTTACGACAGTCAAGGTCTACTTGGGAGGGCAGGACAAAGGGGCTATCATCATCGCCTCAGTGTACATGCCCTGCGAAGACGATGATCCGCCAACTAAGCTGGTGAGAGATCTCGTTCAATACTGCAGCCGAAACAATCTGGATCTCATCGTGGGTGGCGACTCAAATGCACACCACGTGGTCTGGGGAAGTTCGGATGTAAACAAGAAGGGAGAGAAGCTCTACGAGTATGTGGTAAGCTCTTCTTTACACTTATTAAATAGAGGTAATGCACCAACATTTGTTGAAGCAAGACGGTCGGAAGTTCTCGACATAACACTAGCCACGAAAGGGGCTGTTAAACATGTAACAGACTGGCACGTATCTGATGAGATCAGTGGATCGGATCACAGGTATGTATGTTTTAGGTACGCAAAGGACACAACAAGACCTAGTGTACGAAGGAGGAATCCCAGGAACACGAACTGGGAACAATACAGTAAGGACTTGAGAGTTGATCTGGGAACTACCAAAGGTAAGCTGAACTCCATTATAGACATAGAGTTTGAGGCTGACAAGATTGACCATGCAATCAAGACCGCATGGTTACCCAATTGTCCTGAGAAGGTAACAAAAGGGAAGAAGGAACCCTGGTGGACACCAGAGTTAGTAAAACTTCGTCAAGAAACTAGAAGGATATTTAACAGGGCAAAACGTGCGAACAACTTCAAAGAGTACTCGCAAGCCCTTACTAAATACAACAAAGAGGTGCGCAAAGCGCGAAGGAAATCTTGGCGATCACACTGCCAATCGATTGAAAGCGCGCCGGAAGGCATGAGACTCGTCAGGGCTATGTCTATGACAAAAACCAATATGCTTACCACTCTGAGGAAAGATAACGGTAGGTTTACGGAGTCTGGCAGGGAAACTCTTCAGATAATGATGGAGACCCATTTTCCAGACTGCAAAATATTAGACGACGCAGGTAGCGACGAAACCATCAGCCAGGCGGATCAGAATGTTCGTACCACGAAGGCTGACTGGGAGGTTGCTAAGAAGGTAGTTAATGAATGGAAGCTGGACTGGGCGCTAGACAGTTTCCAACCATTCAAGGCGCCCGGACCAGACGGAATTTACCCCATTCTACTACAAAAGGGTAAAAATATTCTGAGCCCACATCTTACAAGGCTCTATAAGGCCTGCATAGCATTCGGCCACGTCCCAAAGGTATGGAGCCAGGTAAGGGTAACATATATACCGAAACCAGGCAAAGGCAGCTATGAAGAGGCTAGGTCCTTTCGACCGATAAGCCTCTCCTCATTCCTGTTGAAGACACTGGAAAAAATGGTGGACAGATACCTAAGGGAAGGACCACTGAAAAGGAAACCCTTCCATAAGCTGCAGTGCGCGTATCAAGTGGGAAAATCCACTGAAACTGCGCTGCACCACGTAGTATCGAAGGCAGAGTTTGCGATTGAAAATAAAGAAATATGTGTCGGTGCATTTCTAGACATTGAGGGAGCATTTGATCGCACCACGTTTGAGTCAATCGGGAAAGCCGCAGCTGAGCACGGCATAGACCGGACTCTGTGCAGGTGGATCGACTGCATGTTGAAGGGCAGAAAAATTGCGTCCACTCTCCTAGGAGACGAGGTGCAAGCCACAACAAGGAAAGGTTGTCCACAGGGAGGGGTGCTATCACCAACACTCTGGTGTCTGGTGGTTGACTCGCTCCTAGAAAACCTGAACAAAAAGTCACTGTACACAGTGGGATATGCAGATGACATTGTCATTTTAATCAACGGCAAATTTCCAGATACAGTGTCTGGATTTCTGCAGAAAGCCTTGGATGATGTGGAGGAATGGTGCAATGAACATCATTTGTCTATAAATCCAGGGAAAACGACAATTGTGCCGTTCACGAGGATGAGAAACCTGACAAGACTTAGGAATCCATTCCTCTATAACAAGGAGTTAACATGGTCTACAGAGGTTAAATATCTGGGGATGATCCTAGATAAAGAACTGACGTGGAAATCACATGCTGAAATGGTTATAAAGAAAGCCGCAATGGCTTTCAATATGTGCAGATCAGCTTACGGTAAAACCTGGGGCCTAAACCCCAAGGTTATATACTGGATCTACACAACTATGGTTAGACCAATACTTTCTTACGGCAGCATAGTTTGGTGGACGAGAACCAAAATGCAAACATGTGTGAAAGAACTTGGGAAACTACAACGCATGGCTTGTATGGCTATGACAGGTGCATTCAGGTCAACACCTACTGCGGCGCTAGACATAGTGCTGGACCTTAAACCGCTTCATATATTCATACAGGCCGAAGCTACGAAGGCTCTTTACAGAATGAAGGTGACCCAAACCTGGCACAGCGATATGCCTAAGATGAGACACACTGCACTAAGACTGGACAGTGAGCTCGGAAGGAGGTTCAATATGATCGGTGACACAATGCCGAGCATACGAATCTTCAAGAGGAACTACAAAATACATGTCCCAACAAGGGATGAATGGAAGCGTGGACTGCGTACCCCGGACGCGAACACACTTGTTTGGTACACTGATGGCTCAAAAACCGAGTCAGGTACGGGTGCAGGCATACACTCCAAAGACTACAACGAAAGTATCAGTCTAGGAGAATTTGCAACTGTCTTTCAAACAGAGACGTATGCTATCATAGCCTGTGCACAAGAGAATATATATAGAAAGGTAGCCAACAAGACTATATATATCCTTAGTGACAGCCAAGCAGCTCTCAAAGCCTTGAACTCCTATCATGTAAGTTCCAGGCTAATTCTGAACGGAGTGAAGACCCTTAACAAGCTTGGTCTTCACAATACTGTACGATTAGTCTGGGTCCCGGGACATACTGGAGTCCAGGGTAATGAGAATGCTGACGAGCTGGCGAGAGCCGGGTCAGAACGAAAAATGGTCGGCCCAGAACCAAGCGTGGGAATCCCGGCATGCAGCATAAGAATGGCCATCAGGGATTGGGCTGATAAAACACACAAACAGGAGTGGTCTGGCCTTGCAGGTCTACAACACTCCAAGAAATTTATCAGCAATGTGACAACTCGTGTCTCAAAGTTCATACTGAACAACAGCAGGAGCAAGGCTCGTGCCATCGTCGGAGCCCTCACTGGGCACTACGCCACAGGCGCGATGATGCACAAAATGAAACTCACCCTAGATCCCAGCTGCCGAGCATGCGGAGAGGATGAAGAGACTATGGAACATATTCTTTGTGACTGTGATGTCTTGGCGGCAAAACGCATGTGCCTCCTCGGAGATGGATACCCAAAACCGGGAGATCTTAGGTTTCTTCCCCTCAATGGTATTGCCTCCTTCATTGACCATGTATTTGAAGGGTGAGGAAAGCGAAAAGTATTGGGGCTAACACAAAAGATCCCACTGGGTCGAAGTGTTGCTGGCCTGCCAGCCCCCACAACAAGATAAGATAAGATAACTATGGGTAGGTTGATCTGTCGCCGAGCGTACACACTGGTCAGGTCAAAGACTTTCGTCTTGAGACACTGCGGTATTTGGGACGAGAAGATACTACGTAGTTTCCTGAACGCTGCCCAGCCGAGTTGGATTCGACGGTTTACATCTTTCTCGAAGTGGGACAGCTACCTAACTGGATACTCTGGATAGTTTATCCGAGGTAAACATAATCGTCAACAACTTCGAGCGCAGAGTCTCCGATCTTTACAGGAGTTCGGTAGAATATGGACATTTGACATGGCCTTCGTCTTGTCCATGTTCGTTTTCAAACCAACTCGTTTAGAGGCTCTGCTATAAAGTCATCGAGCATGGAAAGCGTTACAATCCTAAAAATTTTGCTGTTCCACGTTTTCTCGATTCCCTAATTTTTCAAAAGCCAAGTCACTGTGATGAGAAATTTTGAGATAGCTTCGCTCACTTCCTTTTTTTATTTTATATCTTAATGTTATCTAAATTATTATAAAACTGTAACTAACTGAAGTGTGTCTGTACATTGAAGATATTTACAAAAAAAGATTACGATATGGTTTTTAGGTATCCCTGACTCGAAATCAACCTTTTTTAGAAATTTTGTCTGTCTGTTTGTTGTTTGTGTGTTTGTTTGTTTGTTTTTTTGTTTGTTCACGCATCACGCAAAAACTACTGAATCGATTTTGATGAAACTTTTTTTGTTTGATAGCTTATGATCTGACTTAAAATCTTTATAATTTGTCGCGGGTAGACACTAGTTAATACCTATAATGAGTATGAATGCTGAAATTATTCGAGCTCGCTTCACTCGCTCTTGACGGTCTGGCACAATTCTCCAGATTTGGATGGAACTCGTAACAAACTGTCGAATATTTTACTGACGTTTACTGCCCTTGGAAAACGCTTAATGAGGCGATCGACGGAAGTTAATTGCTATCGCCTTCTGAATGAATATGAATATGCATGCTACCTAACGTTTTTATTAGTGGATGCGTTATGCAGTTATTAGCATAGCTAGGGATTTTCCCTAGGGGGGGCAACCGGTCAGCCAGCCAAGCCGGCCAAGACTTAGGCCTCCGAACATTGCAGCGATATTATCGACAGCGATATCGCGACACCTTACACACTGCAGCGATTCCGCGATTTGCGTCACGCATGCGCCCCACCACTGAATGTAGTCAAAAGAGTTCGAGAGATCGAGCGCGTCCCCATACAAAATGTACTGAGAACAATTATCGCAAAATCGCAGCGATATTATCGCTCGATAATATCGCGGCAGTGTGTAGGATCTTGCGCGTCCCCATACAAAATGTACTGGAAACAATTATCGCAAAATCGCAGCGAGTTTATCGCTCGATAAAATCGCTGCAATGAGCGGAGGCCTTAAATTTGCCGTAGCAAAGTCGGATCCAAAATTTTGCTTACAATTTTTTAAGGACGTTGTAGAACAATATTTTGAAATATTAAATCGTTGATTACAGTTTTTAGTGGTACCTACTTATACAAATGATTCGGACTCCCAAAGTCGGAGAACCGTGTAATAAAGGTGAAAGAATACGATTATTTCATAAAGAATAAGTTATCATTTATGAGTTCTGCAGCCTTTCTGAGCATCTGGAGAGCGATTTTTGAATCTCATTCGGTGAGCTCAGCAGTTGAAAATGTCAAAATTACTATGGAGATACGCATATTTCTACTGCTGATTTGACTTCAAAAAATCGCACTCCTGAAGTATTATTTTTGAGAGTCAAATCAGCAGTGGAAAGATGCGTATCTCCATAGTAATTTTGACATTTCAACAGCTGAGCTCACCGAATGAGATTCAAAAATCGCACTCCTGGAGCCAGCGAAGCGAGCTCGAAATTTATCAGCATTATTTATTTATTTAGCATACTTACATGAAATGCGGTTGATTAATTGACAACGACTTCATTCCAAATATATTAACGAATATATTTTCCGGTTTCTATTTAGCTTTCTGGCTAATATAATTTATTTATCAGAAACTACGAATAAAGAAATGTCTTTATTTTGTTTAAAGTAATGCTACGTGGAATGAATGGTGGAATAACTTTGAGTCTATATAAAAAGAATGAAAACACAAAACACTACATAATATAAGTAATTACTTATTTAATTATTATTCAAGACTTACCTACTTTCGATTTTTTCAGGGGGGCAACGGACATTCTGCCCTTCCCTACGTCCATGTATGCAGTTGTGTACTACTGTTAACAATTCTTCAAGTCACCAGGCCACAGCAACACGAGTTAGGTAAGTACCTTCAAGTCTAAGGTCAAGCTACACTAACTACGACAAAAATGCTATCAAAAGGTATAAGTATTACCATTACTTATTCAATGAATTAGTTTGCTTGATTCATTGTTGGTGGGCAGTTGATTGGAAAAAATAGGTAGGTGAAAGTAATCATTTATTTAAATAAAGTGAAGTGTTTGAAACCTGAAATCAGTCAATAGGTTTTATTATTTTAAATAGGCGACTAGGTTTATCTAGGTAGGTATGTGCTTTTTTAAACTTTTTCCAGATTTTCAGGGGTGATTGAGACTGAACAGCTTTTAGTAGGTATATAACTTTTACTACGTACGTACGTACGGTACGTTTTCTATGTAAAATAAAAGAAAAACGGTTTACCGATGAGTAGGTACAGTCAGCAGCACACTTTAGTACCAATTTGCAGAAAGAAAAATTATACTTAGTAGTTTTTAATTACCAAAAAGATTACCGATTGCCGTTTAGAAATTGTTGTAAGGTCTAAATGACTAATAACCTATTACGTCATACAGATAACAAACCACCGTAAAAAAAGGGTTGTGATCTGTAAGACTTGGGTTTTTATAATCTGCTGTCAAGGAATGTCTGAACATATAAATCCTGCCTTCGAAACTTATAACATGCATCAATTGCGTTTACGTACTTTTAATTATTGGACACGAGCATCTTTAAATATAAGGTTGACGAGGGAGATGGCAGATGCAGGATTTTTTATTGTGGTGATGGACTCAATGACAAGACCAAGTGTTTTTCATGTGGAGGGACTAGACCACTGGGAAGATAACGACGACCCATGGGAACAACATGCCTTATGGTTTCCACGATGTTATTACTTGAGATCAGTAAGATGAGTCAATTTTATTCGAAATGTGCAAAAGCAAATTAATAATCGTTTCTATTAAATAAATACAATCGTAATATATTTTTTAAATAAGATGTAGTATTCTACTTAGGTAGTAAGAACCATTCAAAATGACCCGTCATTCAACACAGTAATTTTTATCATAATCGATTTTTTTTGTGAATAAAGAAATCTATTTGAATGAAACTAGTTTTAAAAGGTATAAAATTGCGGGCCCAATTTTATTATACTTCTAGCGAGCGGAGACATGGGTCCCGAAAATGTAAATTTTGAAATCTCAAAAATTTCCTTCCACCCTACCTTAATCTTTCCATGCTCACTCTTAAATTCAGTTCTAGCTACTGCCCTGATTTAGATGCAGTTTGTAAGTTGATTTCTGCAGATAGAGTTAACAAAACCAACTTGAAATAAGCAACTTATAGTTAAAGAAAAGACACAAAGATAAAAAGATGACCAAACACTTCGAAAAGAAATTTTTGTACCTTATAGTCAAATTAAAAAATGAAATAAAGTGAATCTATAGCCGATTGGCTGTTGTTAGTCGTCCGATAAATTATTGTCTACTATCGCCTAGTCGTCCTATACCATATAATTTACTAAGTCAGCCACGGATTTTACAACATTATCCGATTCAGTGTTGATTAGGTTATCGAGGAGCGAAGTGATAGTTATATGTTGATGTGGCCAACGAGCATTCTAGGATTCAGTTGATTAGGTTATCGAGGAGCGAAGTGATAGGTATATGTTGATGTGGCCAACGAGCACGTGGCACGAGCCGAGCGAGCGAAGTGGTTGGCGAGTGCCAGAACCGAATAGCTGTTTCAAAAAATTTTGAATAAGGGTTATGGTCACTGGATTCATTACTTTTTTTTTAATTTTTTTTTATTCATCCGGTAGGCCGAAGACTAATTTATTTTATTCGTCTGTTTATCGGACGACTAGCAACAGCATTAATTTGATATGCCTAAGTAGGTACCTATTATTACGAGTATTATGACTGTCGCACGCAGATTTCTAAGACACCACAATGCCGCCCACACCACAAGAATATGCAGCACAGGACGATGTGGTCACCAATCTGGACGGGGAGCGCGTCGTCATCTCCGGCATGTCTGGCCTCTACCCGCAGTCCAAGCACGTGCAGGCGCTCTCCGACATACTTTACAACAAGGTATGTTAGAAGAGATAAGTGTACTTTTTGCAACCATCAGCAGCAGGGCTGATTCAGTGTTTCAGTGTACAGTGTGTAGAGCATATCTGTGACTGGGATGGACCGTATGCCTGCTAACTTCAGTCTGTTTAGGAGTTACAGACGTTTAAAGGTCAGTAAAAAATTAATGATCAGCTGCAAGGCGGATCGTATGATATTATTGTAGTGTACACTGTAGCTATGTGAAAAACTGACATGGTTCATCAATCTGTTTAGGAGTTACAGCCGTTCAAAGGTCCGACCTTTGAACGGCTGTATCTCCTAAACCGACTGGCAGTTAATGTCCGTTTTTGTACTTTTCGTATAGCGACAGTGCATACTACAATAATATCATTAACGATCAGCTGCTTATCTCTTATACTATTACTCCACTTGTGTAACAAGATGAGACGAGGTTGTGGAGGGAAACACGTGGGAGCACGTCTTCATCTCCGCCACATCGAGATTTTCTAATCCAAATGAAATTGAATACAAAATTTGTTTGCTACTCGTTATCTCATTTTTGATGAGACGAATGAGTGGTTCTCTTCACGGCGGTAGCGGTAATGTGGTGGTGGTGGGTTCTGATTGGTGTATGACTGTTTATTTTGTTTTAGTGCAATATAATCTTGAACAAAACCAGCATAACATTAAATTATATTCTTCTATGTTTTACAGGAGAACCCTGTGACGAATGAGAACTGTCGTTGGAACTACAACCACCCTGAAGTGTCATCACACACGGGAAAGGTGCCGGACCTGGATCGATTCGATGCTCAATTTTTCAAGGTCCATTTTCGGCTTGGTAACAGTATGGACTCAATGGGTCGCAAGATTCTGGAGCAGGCTTATCAGGCGATATATGATGCTGGTACGTGTCTTTAACTATGACTTATTCTATCAACGACAAAGTAGTTATCTTATTTGGCTATCGCATTATAAACAAAAAAAATTGCAGGCGTGAGTCCAGAGTATCTGTCCGGGAAGAAAGTGGGTGTTTACACAGGGTCCTGCTTCTCTGAAACAGAGAAGGCTTGTTTCTACGTGGCTAGTTCAAGAACAGGATTCGGTATAGCTGGGTAAGTTACCTTCCTACATAATTGCAAATTCCTTAAATTTTGCTACTTGGTGACGTTAAATAAAATGGCGAAACACAAATCAGCTTTTTCACACAAGTCGTTACTAGAGCGACTATTTCTCTGAAGGCAAGCTTTTAAGTTTGGACATTGATTAGTCCTTGAATACAATCATGTTTTCACACAAATTGATTATATTTCATAGATGCAGTAAAACCATGTTTGCAAACCGTATCTCGTACTGGCTGAATGCGAAAGGTCCCTCCATGTCGATCGATGACGCGTGCTGCAGTTCCTTCGCTGCGCTGGAGCAGGCCTACCAGGCGATCGAGCGCGATGAGTGCGAGGCCGCCATCGTGGGCGGCGCCAACCTGTGTCTGCATCCACAGTCGTCTGTACATTATGGAAGGTAATACAAATGATTACTCATCTGCAAGGTAAAGCTTCCGAGCACTCAGAGCATCGTTCACTTTTTTATATTTATAAAGCAAAAGATTCTGCAGCCAGTAGATCAACTAAGGAAAAAAAAATGGCAAAAGGCTTTCATTGGTCATTAAATAATGGCCGAGACCTGATTCCATTCAAATTGTATGATTGTTCGATATTTTGAGTATTGATTTTATGTTTCCAGGATCATGACGCTCTGCAAGGATGGCAAAACTAAGTCTTTCGATGAAAAAGCTGATGGTATTGCAAAATCTGAAGCCATTAACGTATTATTTCTTCAGAAGGCGAAATATGCTAAAAGGTATAAAAGTTAACACTGTTGTTGTCGTCGCAAATAAATTCAGTATTTTAATCCTTTCCAAATACCTCATCCCGGAGATATAATTTTGCATTTATTCAAATTAATGTCATCGTAAAGACTAAGTGCGTTCACACACGATGACGCATTGACGGAGCGGTAAACGTCAGTCCATAGAACCACACATGGTGCGTCAATGCGTCACCGTGTGTGCTGCTACGTGCGGTTTCATACAACTCCTTGCTTTAAAAATCTCTCTGCCGTCTGCCGCTCCGTCAATGCGTCATCGTGTGTGAACGCACTAGGACTATTGAGTCTAGTATTGTTGAAACAATAGTAACAAAATTATTATGGGTTTGTTAAGAACAGATCTCACTTACCTACTAAAGTTCTTTGTTTACAGGGTCTATGCGGAAGTATTGCACGTAAGAAGTGAATTCACCTCAATCTTGGAAGGAGAGACAGGTCCAAGGTACGGGTTCTACCGCGATCCCATGAAAATGGCCGACTTCATTAAGAATTTTTATAAGGATGCAAAGGTGTCTCCACAAGAAGTCGAGTACGTGGAAGCTTTCGGATCAGGTAATGACTCGTTTCTTCAACTAAGTGCGTTCACACACGATGACGCACTGACGGAGCGGCAGATGTCAGTCCATAGAACCACACCCGGTGCGTCAATGCGTCACCGTGTGTGCTTCTACGTGCGGTTTCATACAACTCACAAATGACGGAGTGACGTTTCCTGCTCCGTCAGTGTGTCATCGTGTGTGAACGCACTAACCAGTAGGTAAGAATATACAATTGCAAGAAACTAATTTACTTTGATTACTACAGCCGTGCCTGAAGCTGATAAGGCAGAACTGGAAGCTATCGAGGAAGTTTACTGCAAGGACAGGACAGATCAACTTCTAGTGGGTAGTGTCATTTCTAACATTGGTTACGGTGAAGCCGCCTCGGGAATATCTGCCATTACCAAGGTTAGTCTCACTTATTGAGAAATACTTTAATCTCACTTATTCTTAGAACAGTTTTAGTACACCTAGCGTCCAAGATAATGTCGTATAGTATAATCTTTCTGATAAATAAATTATATTTGCTAATCAGAATTGGCTAGAAACCTAAATAGGAATCGGAACATGTCTTTTCATCCTCATACGGAATGCAGTACCTATAGTAGATCTGTACATCACACACAACTTATCAAAAGTTGTCTTGCAGGTGATACTAGGGTACCACAAAGGAGAGCTGGCAGCCAATCTACACTGCGAGAATCCGCGGCGCGACATTGACGCTCTGTGCGATGGTCGCATGCGCATCGTCACCGAGCACCAGAAATTTGGTCGCACTTATACTGCCATCAACGGCATCTCCGTCACTGGCGTCAACGCGCACGTACTGCTGCATGGACATTATAAACCCAAGGTACATGCATTTCTGTTCAATACTATCATTTATAACACGACGGATATAGTGCCAACGTACGGACCAAGTATATTGGTCGAACTATCAAATAAATTTATTTCAGGACCTGAACAGATACAAAACCTCTATTCCACGCCTGGTGACTCTCTCCGGCAGACAGGACACTTCTGTAAAGTTGATCATCGATGATCTGAAGAAACGTCCAATAGACCCTGAAGAGCTGGCTTTGTTCCACAATATCCATCAGACCAGGATCTCTGGCCATCTGGGAAGAGGATATGCTATACTTTGTAAGTTCAATCAAGCTTCAAGAATAAAATCAAGAATCAAACATCAAGCAACAACATCTAGTAATGTTCTTTCTTTTGATGCATTCAGCTACGAACGAAGAACAGGAGACAGTCAGCCTAGCAGAACAAGCGAGCTACTTCGATGATGCTAAACGTCCTCTGTGGTTTGTGTACAGCGGTATGGGCTCGCAGTGGGCTGGGATGGGCAAGCAGCTTATGCGGATACCAATCTTCGCCGCAGCTATAGAACGGTAGGAGCACTCTAAAAATAATTGGCAGAAATTACGTGTTATAATTTTGAGCTGACAGATGATAAAGTTGTTGCTTCTTCTTTGATGAATTTTTCCAGCTGTAAATAATCTTTCAGATGCCGCAAAGTATTGGAACCAAAAGGAGTGGATATCATCCATATCATCACAGCACCCGATAAAACAATTTTCGACAACATTCTGAATTCGTTCGTTGGTATCGCAGCAATTCAAATTGGTCTCACTGATATATTGACGGCTTTAGGATTGAAGCCAGACAAGATCATTGGTAAGTTCTTACAACATCTCTTCATGTTAGAAACACTATCTTCTTTTATTTTTCTACCAACTATGTGGTCAACAATGTGTATATCAATAATTCTTAACTTGATTGTAAACCATTGTACTGAAAGAATTCGTATCACAATACAGGCCACAGCGTGGGTGAGTTAGGGTGCGCATATGCCGATGGTTGCTTCACTGCGGAGGAGATGATACTATCTGCATACAGCCGCGGTCTGGTCTCTGTACAGACGCCATTCATCCGTGGCTCCATGGCCGCGGTTGGTGTTGGTTACCAGCAGATAGTGAAATATCTCCCTACGGAAATAGAAGTAGCTTGCCATAACGGACCCGAATCCTGCACTATATCCGGACCAGCAGATATTATGCGTGCGTTCGTTGCCCAGCTGACTGACAAGGGTGTCTTCGCTAAAGAGGTGCCGTGCTCCAATATTGCTTACCATTCACGGTACATCGCTGAGGCTGGTGAGTAGAACTTTCTCTAATAATAATTACGAGTGTGAGCGTAAATTTTACTATTTAAATCTTAATCCAAAACGTACGAAACTTTTTGAGAAGATATTTAATTGTAGGTCCTGGACTTCTCAAGTATTTGAGTGAAGTGATCAAGGATCCAAAGCCACGTAGTGAGCGCTGGGTATCGTCATCGGTGCCTCAGGATAAATGGAATGAACCTGCTGCGAAGTACTCATCGGCACAGTATCACACTAATAACTTGCTGGTAAGGGATTATTAGAGTTAAACCCTCTACCTAAGTATCTTAATTTGATTTATTATACAGGAAGTATTTCCACTTCACCACATCACTGTATTCTTTAAACTGAAGACTTTCGGTTGGCAGAACCCGGTTCTATTCGAAGAGAGTTGCGTGCACATCCCGGATAACGCAGTCCTGGTGGAGATTGCGCCGCATGGTCTGCTGCAGGCGATCCTTAAGCGGTCACTGTCTACCAGTTGTAAAAACATACCTCTAACAAGGCGTGGACATGCCGACAACGTGTTTTTAGTTCTAGATGCAATCGGCAAGTACGTAAATCATAATTATAAGCATTTACTCCCTAGTTTCCATGGCCCAACACTCCCAATCCTTGTTCGCAGAAGATATTAATGTTTACCTCATTACCTACCTATGATAATTACGGTCTGGATATGGCCTATATTAAGGTGCACAAGATTGAAACCGAAATAACTTTAAGACTGTTCAACTAACTGAAAGGATTTTTCAGATTATACATGGAAGGATACCACCCAAAAGTAGAAGCACTGTATCCAAAAGTAGAGTTCCCTGTGTCCACAGGAACACCCATGTTGTCACATTTAGTAGAGTGGGCTCACAACGAGAGATGGTAAGTAGCGACATATAAATTGTTACAAACTTTTTATACCTGTGGCAAAAGGATGTTATTTTTGAAAGATAATACTTCTTAATTTCTTAAAACTTGTTGTAGGAGTTTACCACTCTACGTATCAGCTCACCGGAAAATGGCTGCCTCATGCATGTACGTGATATCTGTTCACGACGAAGAGCACAGCTATTTGCAAGGAAACGTTATAAGAGGTATTCAGAGGCTATCGAGACTATGATTGAAAATTCTCCATTAAGCTGTAATGATATTGATTTAACATAATTGTTTACCAGGGAAAAACCTGTATCCATTCGCCGCTGCCTTGGTAGCTGCATGGGACACGCTGGCTATGTCACTTCAGAAGACAAGGAAGCAGGTGTCAGTCGAGTACCAGGATGTGCATTTGTTTTCACAGCCCACACTCCACGACCAAAGGAACTTGAGACTCAGTGTGTCACTTCACAGAGGAACTGGCTGGTTTGAGGTTGGTAACACATTTATGTCAATAATTTACAAATCTATGTAATTTGCATATGTGTGTATTTCATCATCATCATCATATATATAAACCGATAGACGTCCACTGCTGGACATAGGCCTCCTCTAAGGATCGCCAAAAATACCGGTCCTGTGCTGCCCTCATCAAACGGGTTCCCCCCACCTTCACCAGTCCTACCCACGCTGTATCGTATTTATATGCTCACGACTATATTCCCCGAAGGGGTAGTCAAAGATATTCTGAAAACTCAGAACATCCACGTTTCACTATAGTACACCTACCAAAATAAACTCGGATTTAAGACAAAATAATTCAATTTTTACAGATTATGGATGGAAATAATAAAGTTGCGTCGGGATACATAACGACAAACCTCACCAACATCAAAAACACAACTGAGATGTCATTGGATGACGAAGATATGATCCTCAGTTCTAAGGACGTTTATCAGCTGATGTTTGAGAGAGACTACTTCTACAGGTAGTAATTTCATTCGTAATGTTATAACAGAAAAGAACAAAACTGAGTTTGTCACATTTTACAATGTACACAAATTGTGCAGAAACTCTAAAATGATAAATACAAATGATGATTTGTTTTCCTTTCAGGGATGACTTTTGTAGCATTCTCAAAGCAAACCAATCTCTGACTCGAGCCCAAATAGTCTGGAATGACAACTGGGTGACATTCCTCGATGGGATCCTGCAGCTCTCCACCCTGAGGCACATTCATGACACAGTATCACAGCCAAGTCACATCAGAAGAATGTGCATCGATATACAAAAACATTCCATCTACAATACCTCGAATGATGGGAAAACAGCTGAATATAAAGAATTGCTTGACGTTACCACGTAGGTACATTAGTGTTAAACAAATTTAATATACCTAGTTATAAATTTTTTCTCTTAGCCTTCCAGTGCTGGGCAAAGGCCTCCCCCTTTATCCTCCATGCATCCCTGCCCTGAGCCAGTTACGCATAGTCGTCTCTGTATCTCTTCCGTTTTCTGTTGTTGTTTTATGGGTGGGCATATTGCTCTCAGAACCAGGGCAACGCTGGGCACAGTGACCGCGTAGCGGAAAGCGCATCGTGGACAGGCATCTACAGGGTGGACCGACGACCTGGTTAAAGCGGCGGGAACCCGTTGGATGAGGGCAGCGTAGGCGTAACCGGTTGTTATGCCGATCCTTGGGCACCTTTGACCAAAAGTGAACGTCCATGAGCTGAGATGATAATTATGATATTTAATTCTAGTTGCGGCGGGATTGAAATTGATAATATGAAATTTCACAAGATGCCGTTATTGAATAATGATAAAGTTGCGTTGAAAAGTTTGAAGTTTGTACCCCGTTATGGATCGAATGTTGACGTAAGTAGTCTTTAGATGTTCAACTAATTTCTTTTAACATCAGTTTTGCAGATTCAATATAGCATTATTTTTTTCAGATCACTACCTCTCTGCAAATATACTTACAAATGGTGGCAGAAAATATTAACAAAGAATCAATTAATGTTGTGGGTATAGTCGACAAACAGGCAGATTTAACCGTATTCAATGAAATTAGAGCCATTTTTGCAGACATTCCGGGAATAACAGTGCAATATAAACACATCGAAAGGGAGAAGGTTCTAATTAAACGAGATTATTTCCTAACAGAAGCTGACGTTGTGTTAGTACAAAATATATCAGCAGATGATGACGTAAGTCTATTGTTAAACGGTAACAATACTATAACCAACATCTTTTAATACAGGGTCCAACTTAATAAGGTAGTATGCTGACGGTTTTTAAGAGAGGATGAAACCATCAAATTAAACAACTTTCTTATTAGGACCAACATTGATAATTGATGTCGCGAAAAAAAATCAGCTGTCCCAGGCATTCGGGTCGAATGAGATTGGAATTTTTTTATGGAACAACTGATTTCTGTTCGCAATTTCGACGTTGGTCCCTTAGAGAAAATGGTCTGATCATCTCCTTAAAAAACCGTCAGCCAGCATATTAAGAAGTACCCTATATGTAAGTATATTCTTCTTAACCTGTAATTTTCTCAACAGATGTGCCAAATCTTGTACCGAGTTCTACAGCGAGATACATTCCTCGTAAATGGTGAAGATTCCAACGATGAGCGCATTCGGCCATCAGCTCTATACCGTGTAGTATCGTCTCACAAAGTGAACCACACAAAGTTGGAGTTGATTAGATGGAGACCTACTCCGATATCAGCGGCCTCTACAGTAGTCACAGTGCGTGTACGCTCTGACTTAGCTCTATTGACTGGGACAAGAGATAGTCTGCCTCCGAGGCACAAGCTTGTTATACTGTCATCCTATCCTCCAGTGTCAGGGTTGAAGGACATGGTGAAACAATGGCGGAAAGAATCAGATCGCAACCAAGTTTATTTGATCATGATCTCGGATAGAGATCATTTAGATGAGCTCCCCGAACTGGATTTGGCTATTAACGTATTAGACAATGTACGTATAAACTTTGATGAAATTGTTATCACATGAATGTGTGGGATAGCAGATTTTTTTTTGGCTATTTCAATGTTGGTCCCATAGTAAAAGTTGTCCAGTTTGATGGTCTAAAGTTTTGATTCTTAACAACCCCCTTAAAAGTTTTGAATGCTTATTATACTTTTGTAACATCCATTAACTGCCTACAAAGTGATATTATTGTTTAGGGCATATGGGGTGGAGAATACTTATTACCACTGCAAGAAAAATCTACTGTGGAGAATGGTGTGTCTCTTCGAATCGGACAGATTGGGAATCTCGAGTCCTTACATTGGGTAGAGTCTACTGAACCTGCAGGATCTGGTGTTCCAGTGACGGTAATAAATGCTCACTTACTTTTGATCGACGTATCTACGATTAACTTTATTGAGATTAATTATTTGGATTGTCTTGACAGGTTCATTACGCTGCAATAAGCGATTATGATGTCAAGCGAGCAACCGGCATATTTGCAATAAACGACGGAGCTGATGATGATGAAACGACTTTTGCAATGGATTTCAGTGGAACTACCGATAGGTGATTAAGATTTTACTTTTATAGGATAAGTGATCTGATAAGGTTTACATTGTTTTGGATATTCAGTGCCCTATACTAGGCAGACTCCTCAATTTCTTAATAGATTTGCTATATTGCTTACGATACGATAAGACGTGGCTTCAATTTTCTAAGGGGTTCATCAATTAAAAGCATTGACTGTATGCTTATTATATACGGAAGAGTTCTCGCGTGGCGGGCGACCGCCTACCGGAAAACGTAGCATGGGTAGGCAAGGTCGATCCACGACCTGGTGAATGCGGCTGGAACCCGTTAGATGAGGGCAGCGCAGGACCGGTCGTTGTGGCGACCAACTTCCAATGGCCTTGGGGAGGCCAATGTCCAGCTGTGGACATCTATCGGCTGAGATAATAATGATGACTTTATGCTTAGATAGACTATAGTATAGTTGACTGTAGGTACTTGATGGGCATACTTTTGTTTGTTAAAGCGGTGAGCGGGTGATGGGTATAGTGAGGAGTGGGGCAGCTAGTGGACGCGTGAAGGCGCTTCCTGACCTGATGTGGCCTGTCCCAGCGCACTGGAGCCTCGAGGACGCAGCCACTGTACCCAGTGCGTATGCGCACGCTTTCTACTGCTACGTGAGTACTTTTAAATGGCACTGCTTTGTTAGAAAATATACCTATCACATTTACAACATTTATGAAACCAACAAATTACTCATCCAAAGCGAACTTGTTGTATGGAAATGGGGGTGTATTTAATAATATCTATATCAGGGATAACATTTAGTGTGACACAATACCTATACAAAAGGAACCTAAAGTGTCCGGTGCAAAGCCGCGACCTTTCGAGAACTTGTCCACGGCCGTGCAGTTTAACCAAAGTATGTGTAATGTAGCCCAGAAGTGCGATTTTTGAACATCATACGATCAACTCGGCAGTAGGAAGATGCATAATCTCCATTGTAATTTTGACACTTTCTACTGCTCGATTGAACGTGTGATGTTCAAAAATCGCACTTCAGCTCGGTCTCGTCATCAGGTCAATTGAGTGCGTAGTGCGGGGGCCTGGAGGAGCGCGTCCCACCCCTCTCTACTTGCGCGCGTACCCTAACAGCGAATTCTGTTAGGGTACGCAGTACCCCGCTCGATTGACCTGCCGCGACCGCTTAGCTGTTCCACAGTTCCATCATGGTTATTGCGCTATGGTTTACCAGCGTTGCGTCGGTGAACTCATTTATGAAACAAAATTTTCCTCTTCTAGGCCGTGAAGGTAAATTTGCTGAAACATCATTCAATTCTCATCCATGGAGGCACCGGGGCCCTGGGTCAGGCAGCCATAGCCATCGGCCTGGCGTTCGGTTGCACTGTCTTCACCACCGTGAGCGACATCCGCAAGAAGCGATTCTTAATGAAATTATTCCCTCAATTGAAAGGTGAGGTTTGTAGACATGCACTTATGGATAGGTGGGATTATCCACGATCCGCCTTCGTTTGACTCTCAAAACTTGAGTCAGCTAAGTAAGAAGTCATTTACACAATTTGTTAACTATCAATGTACTGTTTTCAGAGGACCATATTGGAAATTCTCGTGACACTAGCTTTGGAGATATGATCAGAAATAAGACAAACGGAATAGGATGCAATGTTATCTTCTGCTGTGTGAAAGGAGAACTCAAGAACGTACGTAACTTTTATATGAAATCTTTTAAATTGTGATAGGATCATCCATATTCTTACACCTGTCTCTCACTGGGATAGGCAGAGACTGGAATTGCGAATTGGAAAAAAATATAAATAAATCCGGAAAACAAATGAAAAACAGAAGAGCGTAAAAAAGTTAAGTGTGTTTTCCTTTTTTTCAGATTTCCCTAGGCAGTTGCTCTTATTGTGGCGTCACTCTAGATGTAACACAGCTAGCAAACAAAGACAATTTCAAGTTCGGAATGCACCACCTTACTATGGAAAGGAATTACATGCCCATCGACTTCACTTCTGTCTTCACCAATGATAACGTTAAACAATTAAAAGTCAGTATTATTTGGAATTTATTGCTTTAACTTGTTTAGATCTTTCAGAGAACAACAAAACTGATATCATTTCAATATAGGTTTTATCGGTATAATAGGAGCAGCGAAGGAGTGACCCTATTGAAATGATGGTGGGATATCTATAAATAATTATCTTGGACATTGTCACACAAATTATATAGTCCCATTTAAAGTACCAGAATCTTGCCTGGACTTGTATAATGATGACTAGACTAATTGTGATGACTTTTTTACGACGAGCTCTCAATCAGTTGACAACACTGCTTATTTTCGAAATTGCAGCGGATACAAATGTTGATAAGTGACGGTATCGCCCGTGGGTTCGTACGACCGCTATCCCGAGTCACATATGCACCACACGAGGTTCCTCGCGCCTTCCGCCTGGTGGCTGCCAGTCGTCACCGTGGCCGAGCCATCTTGAGACTCCGCGAATCTATCCAGGCTGCTCAACCAAGGTATCCCACTTACTACTTACATCATTTGGGCTATGGTTATTCAAATTTAGCCTATGACTTAACTCATCAAATATTCATTGAATACAAAATTCTACTAATTCACAGACTCTTCTGTTCGCCCGATCTATGCCATGTTCTGTTATGCGACGAAGACGCATTTGGACTACAACTTGCTGAAAGGCTGGTTACCAGGGGTGCCAGGAAACTGTATATTCACTGCAGGAGCACACCATCTCATCTCCCCCTCAAAATCAAGTAAGATTCACACACCATCTGAGTTACAGGTTGTTTCTATCATTGTGACCCAATGCAATATTCCAATACTATGTTTGAGATTTTGGCTTTCTTAAACAATACTTTTGTAATGTTACAGATCATGGGAAAAACTTGGAGTCAAAGTGGAAGTGTCTTCCAAAGACCTGAGTGATGCAAAGGGTGTGTTGACTTTACTCAGTGAAAGCAATCGCCTGGGGCCGGTGGAAGGATTATACGCTATCGCAACTTGTAGTTCTACGAAGGTTGTTGACTATTTAGTAAAGATTGTTAATCATTTAGATACGGCTTCGAGAAAATTATGTCCATCTCTCAGGTAAGATTCAGTTTCTTATATTAACGCCAGTATTGACGATCCGGTTGGTGTAATGGTTACCACGCCGGATTGCCAAACCAGGGTCCTGGGTTCGAATCCCGGTTCGGTCATGGATGTTATATGTTCGTGCCGTTGTTGTATGGTTTCCATAATAAAAGCCTTTAGTGCTTAGTTTGGGATCATTACAATGTAGGTATGTGCCTGTGAGCGTTATTTATTTATTTATTTATTTATTTTATTAATAAACTTAGTTCGCGCTCGTACGTTCTTGTCGCATACTCAAAGTGCGCGTAAAAGTGTTTGCGAACGAGAATTCGATTATCACTAGGAGCACAATTTCTGCAGCTTGGCTGTACAGTTCTTTGTAGTAAACGATTTCCAGCTTTTTCTAACGTTAATAATATTTTTGCAGATACTTTGCAGTGGTGACCGCTGGCAATGCAATTGGAGAACAAACATGTCTTTCTCGAGTACGCGATACTTTACCAGCAACGATTATAAACCTGCCTGAGTTGAGAAAAGTAAGTCAATATCCGTTTAAATTAAATGTCAAGAATTCTGCCTTAAAAGTTTTGCTGGATTTTTCTATGACTCCCCATGGGAATTCTCTTTTAGACAGAGGCACCTAGTCTGGATACCTAACGTATGGCATATTCAGAAATTTCCACATTTTACTAGCAGTACCCGTTGGATGAGGGCAGCGAAGGATCGGTCGTTGTGGTGATCCTTGGGTCAGGCCTATTTCCAGCAGTGGACGTCTATTGGTTGTTATGATGACAAGCAGTACCCAACTTCAGTCTGTACAGCGGAATATTTGACGTACCTTTCATTACAGGTAGGAGACGTAGACGCGAGCGGTAAAGTACTATCCTGGCGCTGTGCTGTCGATGGCATAGAGCGAGCTCTACGTTCTTCAGAATATGCTGTTCTAGCCTATCCTCAGAAACAGTCACAACCCTCTATGCTTCAACAAATTGCTGATATAGCCGGTGAGAAAGTAATTATAAAAGCACAGTAGTTTGAATTCGAACCGTGGTTTTAATGCCTTTTGTGAAGGTCAGAAGCGAAATCGTAAACATGTTTAAAAATATTTACCTTAAAATTATTGCAACTGTATGCAAGAAACCTTGTAATTTTAGCAATGTTTCTGACTACCGCAATCTGGAAGGTGATTAAATTATGCATACTAAATTGTTGATTTCTTTTCAGAAATAAATGTTTCCGAAGAAACTGTGCCCAGCATTACTTTACTGGACTTGGGTATCGAACTCACAAAGGTTCCAGCAATTTACTCCTTCCTGCATGATACGCATAACGTTTCATTACCAGAAGAACAGATTCCTCATATGACTGTGCAACAGTGAGTTCTAAATTCCATACAAATATTTTCTAGAACCAGAATATGCTCTGTCACTAAACGGACTGAGGACCTCGTAAAGTTTGCTTAGAGCCGAAGGATGAGAGTTCCAGAAAATAGATTCTATTTCCCAGTGAGAAAGAGTACCTAACTTACTTATGTTCAACAGTGGGCGTCTTTCAGCCGAAATGAAGATGAATATTAACTATTTCTCACCTCCGGACGGAAAGCGTCAATTGTCGTCCCGCTACGCTAAACGAAGTTGTCGCTTTCCACCTCCGTCGAGGAGAAAAATAGTATACTAGCCTCTGACAGTAAATAAGAAAGCCTCAGATCACTGAGACCTTAATTACTTTCCTGTCCTCGGTGTGTCATCTACTATTAACCTAATTAAATTTTTTTTCCGGCCTGCTCCCTGAACCGACTATCCAAATCCAAGACAGTGATTAGTGGCATGATCCTAAGACCAGTTTTGTGACGAGACTTAGGAATATTCTGCACGATGAAGGGCTGATGAAGAAATCTAAACTTTCATTTATTTTAAAATCTATCCTAAACCTTTCATTTTGATGTAATAATATTATCCTTTTTACTCCTTTGATAGAATACAAGAGATGGAAGAAATGTTATCAGGGAAAGAATTTAAGGAAGTACATGGCCTGGCCACTTTCTTTTCATACGTAGACCCTGATGAACTCCTCGCTACAACTGAAATTGTGTTCTTGCCTTCACTCACGAACAGTGCTACTATGGTAATATATTTACATTGGGCTTATGGCCAAACTATGATTTACCTAAAGTTTTGTCTCTAATTCAACAAGAATATTTTCAGAGAGACGACGAGTTTGATGTGAGTCAGACTTATATGTGCGTGGTGCCAGGATTAGAAGGTCATCACGACAGGTTCCGGGAGTTGTCCCAGAGGCTCAAGCTGCCAGTGGTAGCGCTGCAACCGGGACTTGACTACCTTCAAGAGACAATTCGTGAAACCGCTGAGAGATACACAAAGGTATTTAATATTTTGGCCTATTGATCTTTGTTGACGTTCTAGACTTTATTTAATTTGTGATGGTTTTAATAAACATTTTTGCTCCAGATACTTATGAAGAAGGATTTGGCGAAAGATTTCTATCTGCTAGGATACGAAAGTGGATCTTTGGTGGCACTTGAAATGGCATCTTTGCTTGAGGAGCAAGGTGAGAGTCACAGAATAAATATAATAATAGCACTTCACATTTAGAATTAATTATAAGGAACAGTCGATAAAATTACTTATCCAGTGAGTCAAACTCAAACATCGAGTAAAAGTGAAATTTATACGTTGACT
The DNA here is from genome assembly GCA_963693445.1 of Agonopterix heracliana. Taxonomy (NCBI): domain Eukaryota; kingdom Metazoa; phylum Arthropoda; class Insecta; order Lepidoptera; family Depressariidae; genus Agonopterix; species Agonopterix heracliana. The sequence goes on from OY856327.1 coordinate 4,911,974, forward strand.
GGTAGGCCCTCAACAGAATCATTATTTATTTCAGGCTTCAAAGGCACCGTTTTCTGCATCGGTGATGCGCCTGACGAAATCTTATCGACAATTGAAGAGCAACTGTGCGAACTAGAAACAGAAGAAGCGTTACAAGACGCTGTGCTGCGTCACATGTTCACTCTCATGGTGGGAAACACAGAAGGACTCGACCAAGCCTTAGAGAATGTATCGACGTGGCGAGAGAAAATAGAAACCTGCGTGAGAATGTTGTTGGGACGTGTGGCGCATTCAGCGCAATACGCTCGAACCTTGATCGAAGCGGCTTATATGCGAATCACACAAACGCGACTTTACAAACCGCAACCTCGTCGGCTACGCTCACAAATTGTCCTACTTCGGCCGAGGCCATCAAGCCAAGCGACATCTAATCGTGGATCCATGGAAATGCTCCAACGGTATTCAGAAAAGCCTGTAGTAGTCGAAGAGTTACGTTTACCATTAGCACACGCTACCAATGACCTGCGCTGTCCTGCGATCATCAACAAATATCTCAGCCAGGAAATATTAGAAGCCTTTGAACATAAAAATATCTGCGACACTTACCTTCTGAACGCTGACACCTTCATGATGAACGCCCAACATGCAGATGCCTAATTTCTTTAGTTACATCTTTAGTAAATGCTTACTTTGACTTAGATAATTATTATAGAATAGATAAAATAAATAAATACGTGATCTTGTGACATTTAGATAAATTATTTTATGTAGTTAGAGTAAGAATTGGGTTTTAAGTCAATAAATTAAAGATAATTAATTGGTTGATAAGTGTATTTCTTTCAAAGTATCCCGTTTTTTAAGCTCTGTTTTTGACTTTGAGCGCAAAGACATACAAGCATTGTAACGACTTAGTTTACAAACTAAGTACAAGTACAAGTACGGGTGTTTTGTTACCTACAAGAGCTAAACGACTCCTCACTCGATTGAGTAGAAAAACTCAAACTTTTTTCCAACTCCCTTTACATTGTAATATCGAGAAAAAAAAGATTCTTCTAATTAACCACATTTCTATTTTTGAGTTACTATTCTGTATTTTTGCCAAACTTTCAGACATCACGGACAGACAGGCAGATAATTGACTATGGATATGTTTGAATACGGAACCCTAAAATTGAAATTGGTTTCTTAAAATTATATGTCTACTCTCCGTAACAAATATAAAATAAATACCAAATTGATTCTAAAATAGCAGTCTGAGAAAAACTTTCTTTGCTACCCTATAATTCTTCTGCACGATTAAAAAAATCACAAGTTAATTAAGTGGATGGTATCTAACTGTGAACAGAAGCACATGATTAATTATTATTTTATTACTCATGCATGTGACAGAACTGTGTCTGTAGTGCATGCATGCATGCATATGCTCACGACTATATTCCCCGAGGGGGTAGTCAGAGATATTCTGAAACCTTAGAACATCCACGTTTCACCAGTAGTACCGAAACTCTGTCCAGTGTGACGGGGGGTGAGCCCGTCGCCACTTATAATGGACAGTGGGTACGATACATGCCTCGAAATTGAAGCATGCAGGTTTCCTCACGATGTTTTCCTTCACCGAAAAGCCAGTGGTGTTACAAATCGTACATAAATTCCGAAAAACTCATTGGTACGAGTCGGCTTGGACGGGGATCGAACCATCGCCTCCTGCACGGCAGGCAAGGTTACTCGCTACTGGACCACCACGGCTTTAGTACATTGAAGATATTTACAAGAAAAACGATATGTGTCTTAGGTCCCATCCCTGGTTCAAAATCAACCTTCTCTGTCTGTTTGTAATAGCATCACGTAAAAACTACAAAACCGATTTTAATGTTTTTTTTTTGATAGCTTATGATTTGAGTTAAAATCTGGTATACCTACAATTTGTGCGGACGAAGTCGTATCTAGTTTTAAATAGAAACACAAAAAACACTTCACCGTATCGTATATATTTTCAAATTATTAAAACAATATTACAAAACGTTTAATCTTAATTATCATCAGTTGAATCAGGTAGGTAATCGTACTGAATCATTGCTTCATTGTTTATGAGGTTCGTCTCGCAGTTGTTACGATTGTCATAGACCGCAAGAATTTCAGGCTCCAAATATTTATTTATAATGCTGGGACATCTCAAATCTTGTGGAGCACTGGACAAAGTAGCATCCAACTCGTGAATTGTTGTTTTAGACAAGCTGTTGAAGTCGATGGAGTTAGTTGGCAATCTGGCGCGTAGTATAATGATATTGGACCGCAAACGTTGAGGTGTGATAGCGTAATTATATGCGAGTTTGATTCGTTTATACGCCGCTTCAATTACGGTTTTGGCGTATTGCATAGTGACTTCTATGTTGCCTCGCATTGCCTTCAAGCAGGTATCAACCTTCTCTTCCCAGGTAAGATTTGTTAACTGTAATTTATCTGCAGGTAATTTTGTCATCAAAGTAAACATGTTCTTAATGATGTCGTCTTGCTGGTTTACTCCTGCGTCTCCTAGTTGCATCTTTATGGTTTTGTTTATGTCTTCAGGAGAACCGCCAAGGCAGTATATCGTTCCGATAAAACCTGAATATTAAAAAAGTCATTTTGGTTCTTTTTGTATATTTTGTTCTAGCTCTGCCCAGTATGCGTTGCGATGCGTTTTTTTAGAGTAACCTTTGCGGAATCTCGCTCAAAAACCCACCAAAGTTTCATCGCAATCAGACTAACGGTTTAAAAAACATAGATTTTTATATTCTTAGATTGGAGGCAAAACAGCGTAGGAAGAGTTAAGTAGGCAAGTACCAATGGGTGGTGGTGGTGGGTGGGTTTATAATGATAAACAAGACTAAGTTTCTGAACTCAATGAAATGGAATGAGAGTTTGTAAGTTTTATAAATGACAAACCATAATAATCATTAAAAGTTTAATACCTCTTCTTTCCAGTATGGCTGCCATCTCAAGCGCCACAAATATTCCGTATTCGTAACCCAATAAGTAGAAATGTTTCTTTATCTTCATTTTCGACATCATGATCTGCAATAGTTAAGGGGCTGTTTAATAAATGATGTCCAAAAGGTTTCTTCTCTCACGCATGAACTGGAAAAACCAGTAGTTTCCGAGAGTTTTGAGTGTTGGTACTTCTCCAATGGTTTATGAGCATTTTTTTTCAAACAGCTACCTTGTGTTTTTGGCATGTCCGGACACTTTAAAAATTCATATCTCAATTAATTACTCAGCAAACATCGTTTTAATGTATTGAGGTGGTGACAAATTTAATATTTTATATAAAATAATTTTTAAAAGTATATTGATTGATAGTAAAATCAATCAGAAAGCTAACTTTTGTCATGCGGGATACCCACATTTCTTAGCGTCCAGGCAAGAAAATGAAAAAACATTGGTCTTTTTCATGTTATTATATATGTTTTTCTGAATTGGAAACACTTGTTCTAGATCAATATATGCATTAACTTGTATAAAATATCCTTATCAGGCACTGCGTAGTACAAAAAATAAGAAATAAACATGTTTTAATTGTGTCCGAGAAATTTGAAAAAAGGGACATCCCATATTCCGTTACCACGATTTTACCATGATCCGATTAAAATTTCGAACAAATAAGGTGTTTTTTTACATCAAGCAACATTTAATTTTATATGGAAACCTCAAAACTTGCCCTACATTCTTCAGTTTTGGCAGAAATTGCCAGTAAAGTGAACCGGGCGCGTGGTTTACGTCGGGTCCGTAAATTGTCCCCCAGATACGTTACCAGGACAAGTCAAGGTAAATTTTCGACTAAGTTGCTACTTTTTTGCTTTGAAATTACATTTTAAATGTTTATTGGTTCATAACCAAGACTCATTGAACAAAATATAACCTTAATTGATAGCGAAAACATTTAAATTATTTTTTTAAAGATTTTCTAGCGTTAGGACCGTTACTTCCCCTCCGTTGCCATCTTGGCGGTAATGTATTATGGGGACCCCGAAAAGTAACGGAAGATAAGCATAAAGTATTGGGCACAATGAGAACATTACAATAATAATTTTATTAATATTTTTTTTTAATTCAATTTAATTATGAGAGATAATAAGCTACAAACTTGTAAAAATAATCGTTATGAAAATTTTAAAGTTATGTCAAAAGGCACATTAAATATCGACTACGCAAATCAAGATATTCAAGGACTAATGTCAAAAAACAGGTTTTTTGAAAATATCTTCTTTCCTATGCTTTAAATGACATTTAAGGTTAAGTAAAAATTTTAGAGCTTAAAATTGTCTAAAAATGCGATCTTTTGTAATATTTTGTATAACTGACCGTTCTTGAGATAGAGCGCGAAGAGTTGGAAGCGCTTCGTTATTATGTATGATACCTGTATCTTTTGAACCGTAATGGGTAGATGGTTGACATTTTCACTGAATTGATTACGTATTTATTATACACAGAAGTTAGTGTAGTACATTTTTAATAAATAATAAACAAACGAAAGGTTACAATTTATGAGGGGTCACCATTACAAGAAACGTGTTTTCTTATCTGTCCCATACATATTGGGTTGAGTAGAATAGCTGTTTTGTATGGAACAGTTTATTTTGTTTTTCGCGATTTCGACAGTGGTCCCATAGAGAAAGTTGATTAGTTTGATGGTCTGAACGAGTTTGTTCTTGTATTTTGATTTCGTATTCTTCCCTTTTTCTTTATTATGAATTTGAATTAATTTTTAATTATTCGATATTTTTGTACCTTTATGCCACCAGCCTTATGATTCCGTTACCGTCTTTTCCGTTACTGTCCGTTTTTGAAACACTATAAATTATGTGAAAAAGTACATAATTATTCGATTATTCTATTATTTTAGTGAATAATAATATAAAATCAATAGAGGACTTCCATTTCATATACGAAACTTATAGATATTCCTACCGATCTGATCGTTAAAGAGAAAAATACACTGCCATCTTGACCATGTGGTAACGGATAGTACAAAGAAATGCCTAAAACTAAACAATTGTAATGTTTTCGTTAAAAACGGTGTCGTTTTCCGATACGTCATGTATAAAATATCATACTAAACGGTTTTTTAATCTTCTATAATGCTTCTTTTAGGATTTATTCACAAAATTCTATGGTAACGGAAGGGAAAGAAAATCTCCGCCAGGTCTCCTTAAAATCGATCTGTAAGCGAAAATAGCTAATATTTTACCATTTCAGTGCTAATATTAGATACTTAATTATATTACGAAACATATTATAGCTTTAAATCATTCATATAATGATATTTTTTAAAAAGTTAACATTTTGAACAAGGTAGCTGTTTGAAAAAAAATGCTCTTATGCCAATAGGTACACCACAATCTTTCTTATATGTGCGAATACTAAAGACCATATTTCTTTTATAACACTTCTGATAAAATCTGAATCGAATAATCTTCAGAGGTTCTTTTTCTTCTTTCGTATTAGCGTGAGTCGTATCGCATGAGAATTACTAAGGTCCAGGCACGGGTCGTGAAGGAAAACATCGTTAGGAAACCTGCAACGCTAAAGTATATACGCTAAAAATTCAGATGCGTATGTGAAGTCTACCAATTCGCATTGGGCACACGTGGTGGTCTAACGTCCATACACCCTTTCTGAGGGTAGGCCTGTGCCCTGCAGTGGGACGTGATGATGATGATGAGGCTCGGGTCAGGTTTTCTCTTTACAGAGGTTAAACTACTGATTATAAGTACTCTTTAGCGATAGATTTGCTCAGCCTTATTTAAAATAGAAATAAAAACTAAAATGTTATGTTCCTAAAATATTGATAATTACATCAATCAACCGATGCGCCAAATCTTCAATAGTGTCGTCGATGACATCAAGTCCCGGCTGCAGAACTAAAGCGGCAATCTTTAGTCTCTCACAGAGCACATTGAATCGCTCGCAATACCCCTCCATTCCTGGTACTATGCACAGATATGGTATGTCACTGCTGAACTCGTCGGCTCGCTGGAAACAACACGTTATTCTGTAGATGTCATCAAAGTCCGTACAAAATCACAATTCTGATTTGGAATTCCGGATCGCTGTAGGCTATTACCTTGGCGCGCGCTCCATACAAACAAAGTTTGATTATTTTTTGGATCCAATGTTTGGATCAATTAAAGTGAATGACATTTTTTAGACACTATCTTTCTAGATAGTTGGATTCTTGGTTTCTACCAATATCTGTGCTTTGTCTTGTTGACGTAGTAAAAGCTATAAGTATTTAAAGTAAAGCTATAAGTAGGGTGTTTTGTTACACCCTATAATTTCGTACCTATGGTTTTCTTTGCTTACCATTTTAGTTTTATGTATCAGTGTACGCATCAGTACCATGTTATTATTAGCATCTAGCTCGTCGTTTTGAATATAGTTGAAATAACCACTAAAGCCAGTCAATTCTGTTTTCTTCAAATTCTCGTCTTGCAATAACTTTAATCTGTAAAACATTAATTATTGGTTTTACATTTGAGTGCACTATAACTTGATTATAACAGGTGTATTGAAATGTTGCTTCGATGTGTAGGTGTGTTCTTTTGTTGTGACAAATATTAATAGTACCTAATAAAAAACAAAAAACCCGACTGCATAAAAAATTATTAGCTGAAAAGAGAAATTCTCTCAATTTTTACAATTCTATCGACACATCATATAGGCTGTAGGACGTGACAAAGAAAAAGACATACTTACCTACAAATATGCATACATTTATACATACAACATACGCTCGAAAAACATAACCCTCCTTTTGGAGCAGTCTGGTAAAAAAGGGTCTTTTTTAATTGGCTGGTGGTTTTTTAAGGGAATGATCAACCTATCAAACTGAACAACTTCCTTTATGGGTCCAAGATTATATCGCGAATAAAATAGCTTGTCGACCTAAATGTAGCAGATATATTTTTTCTCAATTTTAATGTTGTTGGTCCCATAGCGAAAGTTGTATAGGTATATATTACCGTTGGCGCGCTCCATACAAACGTAGTCTGGTGATATTTTCAATACTACTTATCCAATTAAAGTCAATGAAATTTTTCAGAAACAATCTAGAAACTAATATCTATGTTCGTATGAAGTCAGATTTTCGTTAAAATTATAAGTAGTTTTAAAGTTACAGTGCCTCAAAGATTTACATACAAATCTTAAATTAATCTTAGCATTACAAAACTGTATATTTTAACGAAAATTAGACTTCATACGAACATAGAGATTAGTTTCTAAAAGTGTAACTTGCAGTAGGTTAGCTATATAAAGTTATTAGAATGTTTGTAAAAACAGCTAAGTACTTACATTTTAAAAACCGTCTCGGCTTGAATATAAGATGTTCAATTAAAACTTACTTTGCTATTGTCATTGCAGGTATCGACTCTGCTGGTAGTGTTATATTAAACTTCTCTTTCAGAAGATATGAAAGCTCGTGTGCTCGTCCGTAATCTAACCCAACTTGTTCCAACGTGGCTCTGTCAACTGTTGCACTCGTTATGGATACACCTGTAAATGTATGTAAATTGGTAAACACATTAGAATCAGACATAGAGATGCTTGATACTTTTTTTTGTTCTGATCGGTTTGCTCCAATATCATAGTGACCTGTGACTTTTTAGATTGTGACGTTCGAAATATAAAGAGGTACATTGTATCCTATTTTGAATAAATACACTTTTGAGTTTGAGTACTTATCTGAATTCTGAACTTATCTGAACATATATTTAAATATTATTGCTACCCAACATAGGAATCAACATTGTATCTCCCGGAAGGCTTTTAACTTAATAATACCAATGCGCCTCCCAAAGGTCCGGGACGCTTATGTCCCAGCATAAGGAAAAGACATACAATAAATAATACCAATGTACTCATTTTAGGTTCAACAAAGTAAATGACATTTGAGCAATAAAAAAATATGAGAAATTTAAAAAAATAGTTATTTGAAAATACTAATGTTATTATCAAACCTTCCTAGTATATTAGATGTACTTAGATAAAATTATGTTTTCCATGTTTGAAGTGTGTATAATAATTTATATTAATAAATGATAAATCTTTTATAAAGAGATAAATGCTAAAATTTAAATTAGGGGCTGTAGTTGACTGTTTTTTTTATATTTCCTATTCTAGGCTCAAATTGACCCCAAAACGATATAAAAAAATACTTACATTATTCCCGGGTCAAATCGTAAAATTACTGAACTACCTACACTGCTTAAGGTGGTTGGAGAGCTGTCAATTTCATAAAAAACGTTGTCGTATAACACTCGTAGACGGTGTGTTAATAAAAGTAATGTTTTATATATGGAAAAATAGCTTAGAAAATCTAGTTTGCGCATATCAAATAATATTTACAATTTGTAATATAATTACGAAGATATAAGGGTTTGAAATTTTGTATGAATAATTTCAAAGCGTGATATCTTCGTAATAATATTATAAGTTGTAAATATTATTTGATATGCGCAAACAAGATTTTCTAAGCTATTTTTCCATATATAAAACATTACTTTTATTATCACCGTCTACGAGTGTTATACGACAACGTTTTGTATGGACGGAAAACACCTTAAATCAACTGTACCAAAAGGTAAGGCTTATGACGTTGACGATATAAATAATATTAAAATACCTGGTAATGCTGCAACTTCTTGAAGAAGGCTTTGTCTTGACAGAGGATTTGCGTATGCCAGCACAACGGCTTTCTGGCTACGGGTAGCTAATTCTATCGCCTCCAGTGCTGTACTCCATTTGAGAGTGTCCTCGTGTGCCAGTTCAACACTATCGTTAGCTACTTCACACTGTTGAAAGAATGTGCAAATTTTAATTATAGTCCAATCATTTTAGGGTTTGACCCTAACAATAATTCATCTATCGCTGAAACTTTGCAGTGTGATAAAGTAAAGCATACAGCAGTGCAATTTTTAAAAATCATACGAGCGGTTCGGCAGTAGAAAATGTCAGAATTACTATGGAGATTATGCATCTTTCTACTGCCGAACCGCTCGTATGATGTTCAAAAATCGCAATACTAATTACGGTTGACAAATAATCTAGGTTTGTTTTTTTCCGGTCCTAGATTATTTGTCAAACCGTAATCTGTATACTTTACTTTATCACATTGCAAAGTTTCAGCGATAGATGAATTATTGTTAGGGTGTAAGGAAACTCTAAAATGATTGGACTATTAACTTGCTATAGTTTCAAATTAATTCGCTGGATGGTACTATTTCATTTTCGATCACAGTTATCTTGGGATCACAGACGTCAGTCCGTCATTTGTGACGGATCGACGCACCGTCTGTGCTTCTAGGTGCGGTTTCATACAACTCCTTGCTTCACAAATGACAGACTGACGTCTGCCGTTCCGTCAATGCGTCATTGTGTGTGATCCCACTTAGAGATGGCTTATGACCCTGGGAACGACGTTGGATTTTCACTTTAAAATGATAAAAATATTTTGGGAAATATTGCATGTTCATGTTTGCTGACATTATGGGAATAAGACTTTTCTGGAATGCCAAAATAGTAAGAAGGCGAATATTTTTAAGTTGCAGACGTTTTGGGAATAAGCCTTTCTGAAAAGCGAGTTTGGCGACGGGCTCACCCCCCGTCACACTGGACAGAGTTTCGGTACTACTGGTGAAACGTGGATATTCTGAGATTTCAGAATATCTCTGACTACCCCCTCGGGGAATATAGTCGTGAGCATATGTATGTATGTATGTATGAAAAGCGAGTTTTATATGAAAACTATCCTTCTTGGGGACAGACATTATAAGAAGCTGACATTATGTAAAATACATGCAGACATTATGGAAAAGCAAACATTTTGAGAAAAATACCTACATTTTAGGAAAATTTACATTTCAGGCCTGAGTTGTAATGTTGGTATAAATTGTGGTTGTTCTATTAATTAAGTACCTTGTACACACGGCGACACATGTTACGCACCCTATATACCCATAACTACACTACGTACAAAACACAAAATAGTGCGGTAGAGAGCCTGCATAGACGCGGCTGCCTGGCAACAACAACATACCGCACCCTCGCACGATTCGCAGCGATCAACTTCTAATAGTTAAAGTCCAAAAAGGGTAGCCTGAGCAGTCTCCGTGTGTACATACATAAATTCAGGACCGTAGGGGTGGTCTAAAACATAGCTACAACTACCAATTAATATAACACTTGATTGTACACACAGACATAATAATACACAAAGTTGAGAAAACATGTACAAAGGGCGAGCTTATCTCTGAAGAGATTTTTTTCAGCAAATCCGCAAAGAGACAGTTAAGAATGTAGTTGTATCAATGCTCATTTTTATTTACCTTGTCAATGTTGTTAAGTTGTATAGACAATGACGGTAGACCAAATCTAGCTCTGTTGAGGCTAACTTCATGTCCAACGGTATTATCTTCATTTATCATAACAAAATGTCTGAAAATAAAATTACACAATAAATAATTAAGTATGTTTACCCAAAACAGTGGTGTTTTATAAGTAATTGTACAATATTTTAAAAACCTTAAAAGTAAAATACAGGGTCTTAGGGTAAACAGTTGCATTACTTTTAGGGGTGATTGTACCCATGATACTGAACAACTTTCCCATAGAAACATACAGGAAATTCGTAAAAAAAATTGTTGACTTTTCATACAAAAGTTCGATCAGCTAACTTCATTTAGTCCAACAATTTTTTAAATAATTTCCTATATGTTTCTTTGGGAAAGTTGTTCAGTATCATGGGTACAATCACCCCTTAACTTCAAGTAATGCAACAGTTTACCCTAACACCCTGTATATCGTATTGACTCTTTTGACTGATGCCAGTAAGTCAACGTAAATATCTCTGTAGTGCTGAGATGAGAAAGACAATTTTTTTGTATGTGTCATTATTCGTGTGTGTCATAATGTGTGTAATTATTAATTAATTATGCGTTTATGTCATTATGCTTGCGTGTATAAAAGCTACTTCACAATAATCTCTATCATAACGAAAAGTATAAAACAATTACCTTAGAGAATGACAGTATTCTCTTGATGCCGACTCCAAATTGGAAATAATATCAATTGCCCTAGATCTCGACTCCTTAGCAAAATTTGTTGTGGCGATGTAAATACCCTCAACGGATGCTAAATGATTGACGTCTTTGAATAATTTCTCTACAGACTCCACTTTATCCAAATCTATAAAAGATTTATATACTTGTACTCCAAGCTCTTGCCAGGATCTGAAAAAAAGTATTGTTCTGTCAAGGACTTTACTTAGCAAGTCTTCGCGTAATATCACATGGCAATCACTCGTGCTGTGGCTGTGTAGTAGACAGATTAGCCCGTCAGAATTAGAGAGTCTGTTCGTTCGAGGCTGACTGCCCAAAGTGCGCGAGACGAAATATTATTATGAATAAGTTTGGCCACTTGGGAGGCTCTTATGTAGCAAGTCATTGTTAAAGATTATCTTGAAAAGGATGCATTTACATTTTTTTTTAAAAAGTTCCTGTCTCAAATTATTTCTTAACAGCAGGCGTAAGCGTAAAGCATAGCAATAATTACATTTATGACAAAACCTTTGGTTGGCATTCTGTAGATTAAGTATATCAAAGCAAACGGGTTTCAATTTTATAATAAACTAGTGTTTTCTCGCGACTTCGTCCGCACAAATTATATACCAGATTTTAAGTCCGATCATAAGCTATCAAACAAAAAAAGTTTCATCAAAATCGGTTCAGTAGTTTTTGCGTGATACGCGAACAAACATACAAACAAACAAACAAACACATAAACAAACAGACAAACAGACAGACAAAATTTCTAAAAAAGGTTGATTTCGGGTCAGGGATACCTAAAAACCATATCGTAAGTAATCTTTTTTTTGTAAATATCTTCAATGTACAGACACACTTCAGTTACAGTTTTATAATAGTTTAGACAAAAACTTACTGAACTTTGAGTTCCAAATAGCTTGAGTTTCGAGGAACATGTAGATATAGTTTCCTTGCACCGTTGTTGACCAATCTTTCTGCTAGTTGTAGACCAAAGCCGTCGTCGTCACATATAAGGAGCTGGCAATGATTCGGTGAGCAGATGATCCTGAATAAACATTAATTGGAATGTTACACTGTTAAATTTGTTCTAGTTTCTGGTACTTTAAATGTGACTAGATAATTTGTGTGACAATGTCCAAGATATTTATATTTATATATAATAAAAAAAGAAGTTCAAGTTCAAGTTCAAGTTCAAATTTTCCCAGAGTCCTATCCCAGGTATGGTACTAGTCCTCCAAGGTAGGCAAAAAATTCACAGATCACGTGATATTGAAAATGAATCTGCCAAATGAACTGAATTAAATTTTTTCTCTGCGTCACAAAGGTACAACTTCTGAATAACCAATCAGTGATACGTAGGTACCTCCAATAATTTTTAAATAGAGCCCAAAGTCATAACTCTAGGGGGTCTTTTTTTCAATAATTATGTCATTTCGTTTTCGAGATGTGATTTTTTTGGACCAAAACTGGGCTAAAAACGAACGCATTTTTCTATTTTTTTGGGTTCTTCAAAAAAAAAATTCGCTTTTTGTAGCCCTCCTAAAGATGCGTCTTTTGAAACCCCAATCACGAGTCACGTAGTCCCAAAACCTGACACCCAGGAGAGCAATCGCGCTAAATAAACCTCAACAAAACCGTGATTGGACCGTGTGCGAACCACAACTTTTAACACATTCGGTATTCGTCATTTTGATAGCCGTTAGAGCCGTTTTGACAGATCGCTCAAACGTTAAAGGCTGTCAGTCACATCGTATCTAAATAGGTATGTCAAGTTTAGCGCGATGCGGAATTCAGCACTGTTGAATAGTAATTGGATTTCAATGTGATTAAAACTGAAATTGCATTAGGATTGAACTTCGATGTTTTAAATTAGCGCGACCACTCTCCAGGGCGATGTCGCATTTTAGCTGAAAATCGGACCTATACAGAAGCGACAAAAAAATCATTTTCAATGTTAACATTTTTAGTTTTGGAGTTGTGACTGAGGTTTGTTCCGACTGGGTATTGGCTTTTTTACATCTCATAAGTGATAGTAAATATAGTCTCCCTTCACCATTTCCTTTATAGAATTATTGAGGATGTATCTTGTGCTTGTCCATCCCCCCCTTGGCGTCGCCCTTGAGCAGTACCCTTCCCTGGTAGAGCCTGGTTGTGCCATTGGGACGAAACTAGTCCCTTTGGCACAACTATTAGCACTGAAGGGAATAGCAGTTCCCCATGACACTATTGGACCACTACGCGGTTGTGCCATGGGTAAGTTACGGAATAAATGCCAAGCAACAATAAATACTTCTTTATTAACATCTACATGTAGTGATTGCTCCTGACCAGATCTTCAACTTTTGTAACCAGGGGTGCGATTTTTGAATTTCATCGGTGAGCTTGAACGGTTTTTAAATCTCGCATACAAAAGCGTTCTCGTGCATCTTTGTACTGCTTATTTGACTTTAAAAAATCGCACTCCTGTATTATGATTTTTGGAAGTCAAATCAGCAGTAGAAAGATGCATATCTCCATAGTTATTTTGACGTTTTCAACTGCTGAGCTCAGCGAATGAGATTCAAAAATCGCACTCCAAGAATTCTAAAGCCTACCTCTGTTGAACATTCGGCAATGTTTCATGTAGATTTAGCAGCACTCGACCGATATGACGACTTGAGGCAAGAAGGCGGAAGGCTCGTGGTATTTCGTGTGGTTCATACGTCACCCTGGACAGTGGTCGCACGTACCCACGGGCAATGCCGTCGCTGATCAGTGTTTGAATCTTCTGAAATATCAAATACATAATCGGGTCGTAAACTTGGGACAAGGAATGCAACAAAACCGTGTGTACATCAGTGTGCCAAAAACATGCTGCTCGCTACTATAACAGCATCGCTCTCTTTCTATTTGCGCGCGAACGAACGAACAAACGAACGAGATAAAAGGTGTGATACAACCGTATCACGTGTAACATGCTATGGCTTCAGATCCATGCATGCCGTCAAACATGTCATGCAGTTCGGCATAATGTTATATTAATGTGTGGAATGCGTGCACTGAATGGAATATCGCAAATGATTAACCACTTTTATTTGTAATTAACTGCCTCCGTGGTCTAGTGGTTAAGAGCATTGGGCTCTTGACACGGAGGTCGTGGGTTCGATTCCCACGGGGGGCACCTAGTGAAATGTCACTTTGTGCGTTTTTTCCCCAGTTGGTTAGGACATTGCAGGCTGAGTCACCTGATTGTCTGATAAGAAAGATGATTCCGTGCTTCGGATGGCACGTTAAGCTGTTGGTCCCGGCTACTATCTCTGGTGGTAGTAGTCGTTACATAAAAACCACGTCAGAGGCCGTAAGGCGGTTCGAATAAACTCTGACACCAGGGCTTGCAGCCCACTCGATAAGAAGATTTGTAATTAGAATGTCTATTCTGTTTTGGTCCGCAATGAATGAATAATACGGGTGGTATCACTTTACAAGTGGCCACAATAAACATTCTAAGTAATTAAAGGTAGTAAAGTGGCCAGTTATTAACGATTTACCCTACTTTCATTTCTGTAACGTGCTCGAAGATAGTGGTGAAGTCGACAGGCATGTAATGCCTTGCTTGTGTCATATAATACATTCCGTAATTGAACTTTTCCTTATTTATTAATTGGCATACGTCAAGAGTAATTCCAAGCATTGAGCTGCTTTTCAGGCAAATCTACAAAAGAAAAACAGATTTGAATATAATGAAAAAAAGCCATTGTATAGTCACGGACCTGAAAAAAAGACGGACGTAATGTGACACTAAAATGAAGCATGCAAGGTCCTACATTTACGTTTGTTCTACATGGGCTCTACACTCACACAGATGCACTAGCTCTAGGCGCAGGTCCTATAAGGCCCATCACATACATGCGGAATTGCGATTCGGAATTCCGAATGAAAACAGGTTTTTCGTATGGAGGTTCCCCGCCACATTTGCGAACGGGATTTCAAGCCTATACGAAAACCGGTTTGCATTCGGAATTCCGAATTGCAATTCCGTATGTATGTGATGGGCCTAACCCGCCACCGTTATGTACCGCGTGAAAGTTCGTCAGCACGTACACAAATTTAAATGGGTGCTTCACTCGTGATTAGACGTGATTACGTCCGACTTTTTTTCAAGTCCGTGTTTATAGTGCGTCCAAGATAACTTCGTGATTATGACAGATCGTTTTAGAGATGTGACACGTCCACTTTTACTGATATAACTGCTAATTAAAGCATAAGCATAGCATAAGCATATACTCACGACTATATTCCCCGAGGGGGTAGTCAGAGATATTCTGAAACCTCAGAACATCCACTACCTATTACGAAAACAGAAGTTGCTAACACTCAGTTGCAGAAACGCTTATTAAAGTTAATCCTCCATTAAATCTCTTGCTAGCTTTTACTACGTCAACATGACAAAAAGTGACGGCAAGAGATTTAATGGATGATTAACTTTAATAAGCGTTTCTGCAACTGAGTATAAGACTCTAATTAATATAATTTTATTCTATTTAAAAAAAAAATGGCTGCCATCTTGGGTATTTGATGATTTTCCCAATGTCTAGTATGTGTAGCAAAAGTGCTTGACGTTTTAAGGGAATTTATGTATTTGGTGACTTTAGGATTGTTTTTTTAAAAGAACACTATCTTGAGCCACCACTGGAGCTTCGTTGTAGGCCCGGGACGGGGCAACCAACAATCGACGAGCGACGCGACTACCCAATAGAGACCTACAACGCGACTCCACTAATATACAGGGTGTCCCGTAAGTCGACTTCAAGCCAAAATCGGGTGATAGGCATCAAAATCGTTACCAGAAAAATAAATAAATAAATAACGCTCACAGGCACAAATCTGACTCCATAGAAGCATAGAGATTTGTTTCTAAATTGTTTCTGCAAAATTTCATTGACTTTAATTGGTTAGTATTGAAAATATCACCATAGTACGTTTGTATGCAGCGCGCATTTTCGCTCTCGGAATAATATTCTCTTAACGTCTGAGCGATTTGTCAAAACGGCTCTAACGGCTGTCAAATGAATAGCGCAATACCGAATGTGTTAAAAGTCCAATCATGGTTCAGTTGCGGTTTATTTAGCGCTCTCCTGAGGGCATGAGATTTCCCTGTATTTTTTTACTACTGTAGTTACGTCGCCAATTCGTATGACAGAAATTAGTTCTCAACGTAACCACTAGGAGCGCTATACGAAATTCAATACAAAATTGGTGACGTAACTACAGTAGTAAAGAACGTTGAAAACTCATGGTCGACCCTTAGATTAAAATAAAATGAATGGATTGGCCTTACGCGAACATTTCAAACCAGAAAAATGAGGCAAAACAAATGAAAGGTTTTCTTCAAATTTGTATGCAAGTGCCCTAGATTTGACAGATAATGGCGCTAGTTTGTATGTAGCAGTAGTGTGCTTCAACTTACCGCGCTTTAGGCCTATCCATTAACTTTATTTTGATCGAAGGGTAGACCCACAGATCTCATCTGTCATAATCACGTAGCAATGTTCGACGGACTATAATGATAAGCTGCTAACAAAATGACATACGTTTTTAAGATTTCCTTTTAAACAGCAGAATATGATGTTGCATCCCAATCCATTTGTTTCATTTTGTACCATGTCTCCGAAAGTAATGTCTCGGGAATTTCCAATGTGACTCGCTAAAAATATGAAACACTACATAAAAAAAAGAGCTCGGCGAAGACGGCCCTATTGCCGTGCCGACGCGACGGTCGCTGGTTCGAATCCCTTAAGGGGCAAATATTTGTATTACTTGCTGTTTGTACCCGAGTCTTGGATGTTTGTATCTCTATACAGGGTGTTACGGTAAACAGTTGTATTACTTTAAGGGGTGATTAGCGAAAAAAATTTTGGACTTCCCATACTAAATGCAATCATCTGATCGAACGATTGTATGAAAAGTTGAAATAGTTATTTGTTATGCTAGGCTGCAAAGTTGCTTTTTGGCGCGAGTACTTGTATTGAAACCTGAGCAAGCGAAGGAATCAAATAATATAATCCTGAGCTTAGCGAAGGTTTCAAGGGTACGAGACGCAGAATAACTTTGCAGCCGAGCGAAACACACAACTTTTCACCTCACAACAGCGAGGAAAAAAAGTGAATTGCTTGGCCAGCTCGAAAAAAGTTTTTTTTTCGAGCTGGCCAGTGACATGAAATAGTTACTAAGCATTTTCAGTGGATTGGCGGTATAGAAAAATATTGAATAGACAGATTCGAATTTCAAAAACTCTTTCCACGCTAGCGGATAAAATGCACTTTTGCTCTCAGATTTCGAATGATAAACAGAATCTTTCCGAGCTTGTGAGGTGAAAAATACTTTTTTCCATTTTCTATAGGTTTCTTTCGGAAAGTTGTTCGAAATCATGAAAAAAGATCAGCTGTCCCATATATATATAATATTTAGGCTTTCCTTTGAACACAGGTTTCATGTATATTATATAAAAAAAATAAGAAATATGAACAATGACAAATAAAGCCGAGATGTTAAAGATCATTTCTATATTTTTCAATAACATGTATGTCTTTCAAATATCGTGAAGATATCTTCTAAAAACCAGCAAAATACGGCCTGGCCCAGCGTTTACCTTGTAGTTCAGAAAGTCAGTAGTGTAGAAATTCTATGGCACACGAGATATGGGAAGCAAAGTCAATGTTAAGCCTGATGTGCTGCCTTGTGAGAATGAACTCTATGAGGAATTTCATTTATGGAGTCCTAGTGAAAAATATATAGAAGATCAATCAGCTTGCTGAACGAGCTAGGTTAGCAAGAGTTAGCTTTCTTCACGCCATAATACGTACAATAGAAGTCTCAGTGAGAAGTTGTGTTGCGTTAAATGAGCCTGCTTTACCAATACTAATGAGGAGATGGAAGAACTATCAAAGAAGCATAACTGAATATAGGCTTACCTTTAAGGTTCGGGAACAATCTCATGAGGAAACGTTTCTTGTGGACATCGCTGACTGTGGCGAAAACATTGCAGCCTTGAGCCAGAGCGATGGATATCGCTGCCTGGCCCAGAGCACCAGTACCTCCGTGGATGAGTACTGACATCCCAGGATATAAGCCTTCAGCCTTAATGGTCTATTGGAAAAAGTGTCTTTTTTATTTAGATTTTGTTTTTGTGTAGGTGTCGCTGCGTTCATCACGATTGAGAACTACTATGGTCCATCTCTAATGTGTTCAGAGCCTTTTCTTACCTCTACTAGTGTTTTGATCGGTGATTTTCAACGATTAACCAGCGCAGCGGGGTAAGACCGCGGGCAATTTCCTTCACTTAGACTGCACTCTAAATGAAGGAAATCGCCGATCAAAACAACCAGTGTGAAGGTTTACCAATTTCGACCATTTTAAATTAAAACGATATCAAAATTCTAAAATAAACAACAACAAAGAATTCTGTCTGACATAATGGGATCGTCTGCTAGAGACTCACGTAGCAGTAGAGAGCATGCGCATAGGCACTGGGTACAGTGGCTGCATCCTCGAGGCTCCAGTGCGCCGGCACCGGCCACATAAACTCAGGAAGCGCCTTTACGCGCTCACTCGCTGCTCCACTCCTCACTATACCCATCACACGGTCACCCCTGAAAACATTTGTACAGTAGTAACAAGTTTATAATGCTTAAATTAAATTAAATTAAAAAGTCATTTATTGCCTCAATTTTTCGTACAGTCGAAGTACACAAAAAGTATTATTAATAGGGCTTAGCTTAGCTTACGGGTGCACCTGCGCAGTTGACTATTATTAAAACCGCACGAACCAATGACGATACATGATACGGTTGTGTACCAAATATGATCTGCTTCTATTGGTCGATTGATTTCGCGCCTGCATGACCGGCGCGATCTACGTTCGGTCAATTGACTGCACGACAGTGAATTCCCCTCTTTTAACAAATGGTTTCGAGTACCGTTGGGAAATGTTAGTCCCTGTCTGCGAGAACTAAGATTGACGAGTGGAATTATTATATCCTAGTGTACCTACTTTATTATAATTTTTAAGTTCTAGCACTTCTTGTTTTTTATGGTCTTGCTCAATAACTCACCTTTCAGTAACTCCACTAAAGTCCATTCCAAAGGCAGTTGAATTCTTGACTGATATTTCCGCCGTCGCTTTCTTAGCATCGTAGAAACTCAGTCCAGCATAATGAACCTGCATGGATTCTCAAAAATCAGTGAATTATTAGTACCTACACTACCTACTGAGGGAGGAGAGTTTGAAATCACATAATAATGTAAACCGACACGGAAAATTATAGAAAATAAAAAGCTGTCAATATAAATGTAAACGGTATACCGTTACAGGAATCCCAGGTTCACCAGCTTCAGGAATTTCTTCCCAGTGTAGAGATTTCAAGTCTCCGAGTTGTGCACTTCGAAGCGACACGACAGATCCGGCGGCATCGTTACTGCTTCTTTCATTTGTATCACTTAGTGGTATATAGTATTCTCCTCCCCACGAGCCCTAAAATATAACAATCAGGGATTAAAAAAAAAACCGTTAAAACTGGAATTAATGGTGGATTTTTGTTAAATACTTACTCCATTTATAACAGTAAAAGCGAGATCAAAGTTTGACATACTCTCCAAATCCTCATCTGGCGAGTTATCGTTTATCATTAAAACATTTATTTGGTTGGAATCAGATTCTGATTTCCACTGTTTGACCAGATCTTTGAGTTCAACTGGTGCTGGATAAGAAGTTAAGATAAGAAGCTTATGTCCTTTTGGTAAGTCTTTACGAGTAGCTTGCAGAAATTCCAGGTCAGAGCTGGTTTTCACAGATACAGCAGCGGTAGTTGGGAATGGTTTGGAGGGTCTGAATCGGGCTAGCTCTATTCTTGCTTTTTCTTTCCCTATAGCACAGACTTGGTTGTACAAACTTGTTGGGTATTTGTTCTCTGTCTCAACTCCAAGATTTATTATAAAGGTATCAGCCGGTATAGCGTTAAATAGTGACTCGAACACCTAGGGATATGACAATATTGTAGCCTCAGATCTCACAAAAGTTGTAGCAAACTGTGATTCACAAAGAAGAAAACAATTAATTAAATGTAAAGATGATCGTCAAATTACAGTATTTTAGTTTATTTTATTTTATTGGAAAAAATATTGATTGATTGAATTAGTGCGTTCTCACACGATGACGCACTGACGGAGCGGCAGTGCATAGAACCACACGCGTACCCGGTGCGTCAATGCGTCACCGTGTGTGCTTCTACGTGCGGTTACATACAACTCCTTGCTTCACAACGTGACGTCTGTCGCTGCGTCAATGCGTCAACGTGTGTGAACGCACTAATTCAATCAATCAATATTTTTTCAGGTACCTTTTTATCTGAAAGAAGATTATCTATAAATAAAACATTTAGTTTCTTGAGTTCTTCATTCGATTCTTTGATGTCTTCCTTATTAATTCGAACCACATCAACGTTTAGTTTTGGTGGACTGTTTAAGAAGTGCTTTATTTTATCCAAGATACAGATTTTTCTCGGCTCACTGACATAAAATAGTTTCAAACTTTTCTTGTTTAGATTTTCAGCGATAATTTGTAAGAAAACATACAGCGAAGTAAAGATCTGGAATCAATGACAAACATATAATTATATATTTTATTACTTAGTGTTTTGGAAGCGTGTAATTTCTTTATGTGAATTTTCTAGGAAGCTGAAAAAAGGTATTGATGATTTTTCGCGTGACTATCATCTATTTATTATGTTCTTTTTGGCAATTCGAGGATGATGAACATGCGTTGTTTCACCATTGGGGGCTAAATTTATTTTTTGTGAACTTATTTTACCCTATTGGCTTGCTGATACCATTTTAATTAAAAGTATTCAAATGTGTAAACAAAATAAATCCAATTCATTTTTAATATAATAGAAATATATTTGTAAATTTTGTAATATACATATTTCTATTATATTAATAGTTATTTGTTATGCTAGGCTACAAAGTTGTTTTTTGGCGCTTTTGTATTGAAACCTGAGCAAGCGAAGGTTTCAAAGGTAGGTACGAGACGCAGAATAATTTTGCAGCCGATCGAAACACACAACTTTTCACCTCACAACAGCGAGGAAAATGTTAGGTGCAAGCACTGTTAGATGTATAGAGCGAACATCGCGTTTCATGACGTTTTCCCATTCTATTGATTGTATTGCATTTAGTCACTGTCTCACTGCGGTCACGTGTAGCAGTTTGATTTTAAAAAGTTAATCTGTATAAAAAATGTTGTGGTGTCGAATCATAAACAGAATCTTTCCGAGCTTGTGAGGTGAAAACAATACTTACATCGATGTTCTTCTCTTGGAAGAAGGGAAAGAAACATAATTCCTTCAAAGCAGCTGATTGTCTGGTAAAAATTTGTCTTTCTTTAAACCTTATCTGTTCTATTAAGAATCCACCACATCTGAAAGTTATGAAGTAAAGAAATTTAAGGCCTCCGCACATTGCAGCGATATTATCGACAGCGATATCGCGACACCTTACACACTGCAGCGATTCCGCGATTCCGCGATTCCGCCGAATCGCCGAATTGAATTTAATTAAAATGAGTGCATTTTTATTAAAATTATTAAGTTTATAGCCTTCTGGGAGGTACAATTTTGATTTCTATGTTGCGTAGTGAATTTTTATTAATATGATTTCAGGTGCCTATCGTCTTTTTGTCATTAAACGGTACCGGTAACAGTTTAAAAGTACAATTTATAATTAGTCCCTACTCCTCCTAACAAAACTCCGTAAAACGACTGGGCTAGTGTCACGTATATTTTCTTTGCTAGCGGTCAAAAGAAACCTGAAAAAAATTCTCGTCCGCGTCGCTACCTACACTCTCTTCTCGCTATCCTAACCGACGACTGAGTCCGCATCTGTGTCACGAAAATTTGTTTTATGTAAAAAAAGGGGGGTGCGGGACCTATTCCTCCTATTCCGTCCCTCCCCCCTATTTTTAGGCTCAAGGATACTAAAAATGATACTTTTTTTTGTTATTAACCTCGGAGGTGTTTTATATTTTTTTAAATGGGTGGTTCATCTCGACCATCCCTAACCTCCTATCCAAAAAGGTAAAAATAAATTATTAAAACAATTAATACTCATACATGGTTCTATCGTAAACTTCGTTGAATTCGGCAGCAATCAGAGTATTATGGGCAGTTACGGTTAAATGTTGTTTAACATCTATACAGAGATTCTTGATGTACTGCGGCTGAGAAATTCCACTGTGAGGATGTCTGAGACAATTGAGTTGAAAGACTCCATCAAGGAATGTTACCCAATTGTTTTGCCAAGACACTTGTGCGTGGTCCAGTGCAAAGTTAACATTTTCAATACTGCGGAAATCACCTCTGGAAAAACATAATAAAACGGTTTTTATTTTCACTATAATATACATCCTTATTAATATGCTGACGGATTTTAATAAGATGATAAGACCATAGAACTGAAAATAGGACAAAGGTTAAAATCGTGATAAAATCTGCTGTTCCAGATAAAACTACAATCCTTCTCGATCAAAATGTATGATATAGATATAGCAGATTTTTTTCGTGATTTCGATGTTGGTACCTAGAGAAAGTTATGTTTGATCTGATCATCGAACATCCTCTTCAAAAAAACTTGATGATCGAAGTGGGTATCACACTATAATTCTTCAGGAATCTTACTTGTATTGATATCCTTTCTCGTAGAACAATTTGTAGACATCACTTTGGGTTAAATCAGTAGAATAATTTGTAGTTGTATGAGAATGAGTCGGGATTGAAAAATGTTTTATCAAAGTGATGTAACCCTCAGCAACGAGTCCGTGTTCATAAGTTACCTGTGAAAATAGTATTTAAGTATAAGTATTTAACATAATAAATCAGGTCTCCTATATGGAATCGAATGATGATATCTTGAAGGAACAAACACCCCGACTCGATGCAGAATAATCCATACGGATTGTTTCCCAGATAGTCATCCAATCTGGCTAATCATCAAAACGCAAAAATCTGAAGTCCCATTAATGCGTAGTACGAAGTGTGTAGTTTGACGGTGGATAGGGAAACCAGGCGAATTGTTCAGCGTACAGTTTAGGGAAAAGCACAGCATAACTATATTAGTTCTAACAGTATGGCAACGCTTGTTATACGCCGCGCCCCGCCGACGCGCCGGTACTTACTTAGTCTTGCACAGTCGATCCCAAAATTTTCATAGAGATCTTGGGAAAATCCGCACCGCCCGCTTCCCAGCAAGCCCCCCGGTTACTCTGCGCATGTACATCCGTTGCCGTTATGTGAGGACCAATATAGTTATGCTACATACTCTACGCATCGAACTGAAAAAACTTTTATTTTGGGAGCAAACCGGTCAGCGCAAAAAATCAGCGGTTCCATACTAAACTGCATTACCTATTCGACTCAAGTGTATGGAGCAGCAGATTTTTTTTAGCGCTGACAGGTTTGCTCCCATAAAAAGTTGTTCAGTTCGGTATAAACTATGTGGTTAATGATACTTTTCCTTACACCCTGTATATTCGGTGCTACTGGTGAAGATTTGATTAGTCTGGTGAGAAATAGGCAGAGATATGAGAAGCCGAGACCCAAGTTCGAGCAAGAAATAGGAAATTAGGAACCCGAAGACGACTATATTAAAAGGATGCTTACTTCGAATCTTCCACTGGCTCTTTGCAGAGTTACCACCAGGTATAGTGAGGTGTCGTAGTACAACGGTGGCTGTTCATATAATTTAATATTCTTGAATTGAACCGACGGGTTCTTTTTGGGCTGATCGATGGTCATCGCTAGGGTATCCCATACAGCTATAAGAGCTCCCGCAAACGGAAATACTCTAACTCCTAAAAATAATACCAATGATGATGAGATCAGAAATGCTCTATACTTTTATCACACATGTTTTCTTAATGGCTTTTCGGTGAAGGAAAACATCGTGAGGAAACCTGCATGCTTCAATTTCGAGGCGTGTATTTGTACCCACTGTCCATTATAAGTGGCGACGGGCTCACCCCCCGTCACACTGGACAGAGTTTCGGTACTACTGGTGAAGCGTGGATGTTCTGAGGTTTCAGAATGTCTCTGACTACCCCCTCGGGGAATATAGTCGTGAGCATATGCTTATGTTTTCTTAATGATACAGGGTCCAACTTAATAATCCTGATGGTTTTTTAAGAGGACCAGACCATGAAATTGAACAAATTTCTCTAAGGACCAATGTCGAAACCCTTAAAAAAACAGCTGTTCCGTATACCTACAACTACAAACTTACTGGACCCGTATGGAACAGCTGATTTTTTTTCGCGATTTCTTTGTTGGTCCTGCCGCCGCGGCATGATCGCGCGATAAAGCCCTATCGCACCTTAGCTCCCTTTCTTTTTGCGCGCGTACGAACGAGTTAGCAGGCGCGATAAAACGTTTATCGAGGCACCATGCCGCGGGCGCCGTAGTACCTAGGTGTAGAGATATTTTGTTCAGTTTGATGGTCTCTTCAACAACCGTCAGTAGGTACCTATATTAAGAATGTATAGAACATCTCTAACGAAACTGTGTTTTTGACACGGTATAGGTACAGATTTAGCATACCTTCAATCTTATGTCCTTTTAAATAATAATTTTCTTCATCGAATATCGATATGATCGGTTTATAGATTGCCTCTTTCTTTCTTATGACATTCAAGTACTGACAGATTGGTCTGGAAAAGAAATTTAATTATTTTACTAAAGATGACGACGCGACGAGTAGAGTGGCTAGAGGGCTCTCGAGTAGACGTTTTTCGTTCTTCGGCTCGTGATTTAAGTGGCCACGCGGCTCCGCCATGGTTTCGGGTGTGTGTTTTTGTATAAAAAACAGGGCTTTGAGATCGCCATATCCATTACCGTTCAATGTCAAGCATGATTGCTCTTTAAACTAGGTATTGGCAAAATCAATGATATTAATTAAACTCACTGGGCAAAATCATCAACACTACGATGGAGCCACAATTTTAAAATAGAATAGAAAAAAGATGACGACAATCAATATTATTATTATGCTTTATTATTTATTTATTAATATCTTACAATTTTTCGCTGTAGAACCATTCCACTAAATGCGATAGTGACTGCGTTTCTGTTGAAATTGGAAACTCGATTTTTGGATACAACACACTGATGTCCATGTTAAATCCTTCCAAATAGAGACTGAAATAAAATTTTATTAATTTTCTCTGTATCCAAGCATAGGTAGTAGGGATTGCAATCCGGTGCAATTTTCAATCCGGCCGGATCCGACCGGATTTTCACCGATCCGGCCGGATCCGCCGGATCCGACCGGATTGGTAATATCCATAAAAATTTGCGTTTTCATTTTAAAATCAACTGTTTTTGCAATAGAGGTGTCTAGCATTTGTGAAAAAAAAATTATTGTTACGAAATGATAATAGTTTCTATCGAATTAATAAAGCGAAAAAACATTTTCGTTTAATTATTTAGAGAATAATGTTTTGAATGTATGAATTTAATTTTAATAGACTAGGCCTTCTATTCTTGGTTAATAAATTAATCTATGATCTCAAAGTAATGATGACAACAATATATTTGAAAAATTTGGTGGTGAAAAATTATAATAAACATTGCGCATTTATTTTGTCAAAGTTTACAATTACCCAAAAATTTACAAATTTCTATTGTAATGCGGATTGTCGTAGCAGGTGACTAAGTAACGTCGTAAGCGACGACCACCGCGAGAATTTTCATTATAAAAGCGGTTTTATGCGATTTTTAAGACAATTTCCGGATCCGGACCGGATCCGGCTAGCTGGTGCCGGATCCGGTAGACCGTAAATGGTGCCGGATCCGCTGGATTACCGGATCCGGAAAACCGGATTGCAATCCCTAATAGGTAGGTAGGAGTATGTTAAATGTTATAAGTATAAATATCAACACTGACTTTCCAAGAGCCTGCAACAGAAAGAGGACGCTGTCCTCGTGACCTCGCTTTGTGAGCGGGATACAGTGCTTGTCATCAGTTAGTGACCGCTTCAGAATAGCTCCCAGAAGACTATGCGGCGCAATTTCAACTAGCACAGCGTTTATTGGCACATGTCTTAAAGTTTCTTCGAAAAATACCGGACTCTGTAACAGACGGATTTGAAGACTATGATTGTCTCCTTATTTCGGGACTTCGGGGTAACACAGGACAGTCAAATAACAAAACAGATTTAGTTCAAGTGACAGTCTTGATCGTCGTGTCACCCCACAGAGTATTTTTTATGTCACCCCCCTCAGCCGTTGCTCTGAGGTCACCCCGCGTCTGTTTGTCCACTACCGCCCATTTATTGTACCAATACGTCACAATAACTATTGGTTAATAATTTTAAAATGTTGAGTATAAATTAAACTAACCAAGAGATTATTGGTATGATACTCGGGTGAGGAATACTTAGCACAAGGCGTATCCCATCTATCTTCAGGATGAGATGTTGAAATCCAGCGTTCACTTCTTAGCTTTGGAGTACTACCGATATCTTTTATATACTGCAATAGTTTGGGTCCTGTAAAACAAAACACGTTTTACTGTAATTACGCCCAGAAAAATATATTATTTCTTGTTTCAATAGGATACGCAAATTGTTTTACCGGCTTCAGCTATGTAGCGAGAATGATAAGCAATGTTTGAGCACTGCACCTCCTTGGCGAAGATTCCCTCTGCTGTAAGTTTGGCAACAAACTCCTGCATTATTTCAACTGGTCCGGAGATGGTACTGGAAGTGGGCCCGTTGCGGCAGGCTACTTCGATTTCAGGGGGAATCATCTTAGAGATCTGTAAGAGCAAGCTCAACTGTTACGATTTTGACATTGTATAATAGACACTCAAAAAAAGCCGTGGTGGTCCAGTGGCGAGTAACCTTGCCTGCCGTGCAGGAGGCGATGGTTCGATCCCCGTCCAAGCCGACTCGTACCGATGAGTTTTTCGGAATTTATGTACGATTTGTTACACCACTGGCTTTTCGGTGAAGGAAAACATCGTGAGGAAACCTGCATGCTTCAATTTCGAGGCGTGTATTTGTACCCACTGTCCATTATAAGTGGCGACGGGCTCACCCCCCGTCACACTGGACAGTTTCGGTACTACTGGTGAAACGTGGATGTTCTGAGGTTTCAGAATATCTCTGACTACCCTCTCGGGGAATATAGTCGTGAGCATATGCTTATGCTTATGCAAAAGACCGCATTACCTTGTAGTATAGAATCTGTCACCCAAGGGGCAATGGAGAGGGCTTTGCTCGGAGTTTCATTGCAAGATCGAATTAAAAATATAGCGATTCGCAGAAGAACCAAAGTAGCCAACATAGCCAAAAAGCTTTGCTAAACTAATGTGGCAATGGGTGGAGCACAATGCTCGCAGAACATTGGATAAGGGCAGCACAGAACCGGTCCTTTTAGCGAACCTTGTGGGAAGCCTGTTTCCTGCAGTGGACGTCGGCTGATATAATGATAGAATCTGCAAATATTACTAGTTTCTAAGCGTTACCTGCTTATAGCCAATGCCCACAGCAGCCATAGAACCTTTGATGAATTTAGTTTCTATAGAAACTAGGCCACGATAGTATGCAATCAGCATCATCTCCTCAGCCGTACAGCATCCATCGGCATACGCACATCCAATTTCACCCAAGCTATGTCCTGTTTACAAATACAGTTTAAATTTTTCATTGTTTGCTTGAACGTTACTTTCGACACAAATTCTTAGCCTCATAGGTACTCTGCCTCAGATGGTCGCTTTGGAGGATATTTTGTGTTTAATAAATGTAGGTATACTTAAATAAATAAATAAAAGACATTGCCCAATCCCGTTTCGCATACAACTGCTAAATTTAAATTTGAATTTTATAAGAGAAAATGCAGAGAAGGATAATTTCCAATCATTTGGAAGTATGATATTACTCCTGTTTTGTGTATAATTTTAGCTCTCTCTTTGTATTTGTTCCTTGATTATACTCATTCGATAGTATAGTTGCGCAACGATTTGAAACGAATACAGTTCGTCACGTGGGCACTGTCTCTTAACTATGTATCTGAAATCATACCTATGATATTGTCTGGAACTAATCCTATAGCTTGTAGAATATCAGTAAGTCCGATTTGTATAGCAACGATACCCACAAACGAGTTCAAAACATTGTCGAATGTGGTTTTGTCTGTTGAAGTTATAATATTCATAACGTCAACTCCTTTAGGTTCTAAAACACGATGGCACCTGAAAAATGTTTGACCATTATTATAATAATATAGCGGTGGATACATATTATTGGGGAGGTGACTGCATCAAACCATATTTCGAGTCGAAGATACGAAAGCGTCGAAAAAAATAGGAACCAGTACTGGCTCCTAAACCCTATAATATACACGCACACATACATAATTTGTATTTTGTAATGTAATTTTGTAATTTTGTAGCTTGAATACTATTTTTAATAAAGGGATAAACTATAAAAAGTATCGAAACGGCAACGAAAAATAATGACGTCACTATTCATTATTCAATAAAGATTTTATGTTTTGACAGTTCTAAACTCGCGGTTTGGCCCTAATGAACTTGAATGAATTTGTTTAAATTGGGTTTATACAAATTTTAGGAAATATTTTTGGACTTGCATTTTCGTTAGTTTTCAATTGATACAGATAAACTAAAATATAGAAATAGAAATACAACATTTTGACTGCATTTTTGTGATTGGGACTCAATTACTATACAAGGTGTAAGGAAAAGTATCATTATATAACCTTTAAACCACATACTCTACACATCAAACTGAACAACTTTTACTATGGGTGCAAACCTGTCAGAACAAAAAAAATATCAGCTGTCCCATTTTGTCACGTTTGATTTGAGTAGTAATTGCAGTTTAGTATGAGCTTTTTTTTTTGTTCTGGCTGGTTTGCTCCCATAGTAAACGTTGTTCAGTTTGATGGGTAGAGGGTCTTCTTGTGTGAAATCATGTGTATGTGATGCAGTAGGTCTTACTTACCGTTCAATAGCTTTTGCAAAGATGGGAAGCTTCATGAGTTGAGTCCCCATACCGGCCCACTGCGAACCCATGCCGCTGTACACAAACCACAATGGCCTTCTAACTTCATCGTGGTAGTCCACTATCTCACGAAGCGAAACTGTTTTGTTCTCTTTCGTAGCTAAAATTTAATGACATGTCAACGTTAAAGGCTTCCGCACATTGCCGTGATATTATCGAGCGATATGTCACGCATGCGCAGCACCACTAAATCGATTGCGTCGGAAAAAATAGCAGCGATTATCGCAAAATCGCTGCGATATTATCGCTCGACAAAATCGCTCCAATGAGCGGAGGCCTTAAATCCTTTGTCATTCTACAGGGTGTAAGTGACAGCCTAGCAAATACTGAAACGGTGAACTCAGACCATCAAACTGAACAACTTTCACTATGGAGCCTACCTCAGGAAACGCGAAAAAAAATCAGTTGTCCCATACAAAACTGCTGTACCTACCCAACTCAAATGTATGGGATAGCTGATTTTTTTTCGCGTTTCTTGAGGTAGAAAGTGAAAGTTGTTCAGTTTGATGGTCTGAGTTCACCGTTTCAGTATTTGCTAGGCTGTCACTTACACCCTGTATATAGTGCATTCACTGGAGCCAAAAGTAGCTATCTATTTACGGACTATGGATGGACAACATAACATTTAATGACATGTACCCTAAGATGTTTTTATATGTAGAGGCATTGCACGCGCTCCAAAATGGCAACAAATAAAAACATTTTTACAAAAAATTTAAACCGACTTCAAAACTAAAAAGGTAAAAATAATAATATTTCAGTCGTTGACTTTTGCATTCGAATCTATAAGAACATTAATTTGTCTTATCGAACTCGGTGTCAAGCCGGTACGATTCGCAACTGGGCTTGCAGTAATTTTTTGGCTTGGTTTGGCTTGACACCGACTCCAATAAAACAAATTATGTTCTTATAGATTCGAATGCAAAAGTCAACGACTGAAATATTATTATTTTTACCTTTTTAGTTTTGAAGTCGGTTTTAATTTTTTGTAAAAATGTTTTTATTTCCAACTTTTCAGTGTTGAAATCTAGGTGAAATACATTAGTTCGACTAAGCAGTTATAAGTACTTCAATGCAAAGGATACGGTGTACGCTCTACACCTAACTCGATTAAAAAAAATCCAACCCATGTTTCGTAGGTACAACATTTCTGTTTTTGGGTTACTATTATCTGTCTTTATGCCATATTTCGATTCAATAGATGCAAAAATGAGCGAGTTAATGAGGCGGGGCATACAGACCGACAGACAGACAGAATGGACGAAAGTATAAGGGTTCCTTGTTTGACTACGGAACCCTTAAAACGACGAACATTTCCGACCGCCATGATCAAATCTATGTGTTTCGGTACCTGTATCCATGACGATCCATGAAGTTTAAACCATAAAGTTATTATACGTTTAAACACAACAGTATGACCAAGAAGTTTTAAATATATAGGCATATAAAGATTCTTGGTTATGACAGTAAAAAAAACATAGTTTCACAGTCCCCATCAAAACATTGCTGGAGTGCGATTTTTGAACATCACACTTTCGAATTAGCAGTAGAAAGACGAAATATGCATAATCTCCATAGTAATTTTGACATTTTCTACCGCTGACTTGAACGTGTGATGTTTAAAAATCGCACTCCTGAAGAGAATCGACAAACAAAAACGACATCTGTGTCACGGACCTGAAAAAAAGACGGACGTAATATCCTTTTATTATATAAGTGAAGCACCCATGTATTATATTGTGTTTGCGTCGTAGAAAGAGAAGGTAAGTACTAGAAAAAAGCACGTGTCGTGTCATACTCACTCAGTAAGAGATGCACATAGCAAATTCGCTCTAGTTAAAAAAGGAGATCGCTACTTATTGCTGTCCTTATCGACGTAACCACTTTTTTATTTGACGACGGCTGTCTGACTCCGGAGGCAGACATCTAGCTTCATACAAATTGTATAGGATTTTATGACTATCGCTATCTCATACGCGTTTACACTTCACATCTTTCTAGTGTAACATTACATCCGTATTTTTTTCAAGTCCGTGATCTGTGTACATATTTGTTATTTTGCAGATTTTTTCAACAAGCGCTGAATCAATTTCGTGGGACCACCTCGGAATTATGACCTACCAAACAAAATAAGAATCATCATAATCAATTCTCAATTGGCGGTGTAATCGCGTAACAAACATACAAAAAAAAAAAAAAAAAAAAAAAACATACGGGTTTGGGGAATTGAGAACCTCCTCCTTTTGTTGAAGTCGGTTAAAAAGCAAGGTAATTGCCGGGCGTTCACATAGTCGCGCGCCTTCTAGTAAACGGGCGACACGTCACTATATCGCGCCATTTTAAAGTGCAGTGATGTTAGCGAATGACGCGTCTATTTGTAAAACGTCATTGCATGTACCCATAGACTTAAACTCTAGCGATAGACTTGCCCTTCCATAGAAGCAACATGTTCCACTTGAATGAGGTGTACGCACCTGATTGATGTTCCCGAGTTCACTTCGTCACTATGGCAATGACAGACCGCAATTTTGTGTTGTTTTGTGTGACATGTTGTTTGTTTGAACGAGCTTGTCTATCGCTAGAGTCATATGTCTATGCATGTACCTAATAGTCAAAGAGCCTGTGACGATCAGACCTTCGTTATTTTGTAAAAACTGAAAGTTTCTCAGCGCATGCTCACAGGTAGTAATAATGGCTTTGGCAGGTAGCAGGTTAAAATTGTCTGGCCAGGGGTTGGAAGTATAAAAACTGTCGGGCTACTGGGGAAATATTTTCTAATAGTTACCCAAGTAATAAGTAAGTTATAGCCTGTAGAATCCCACTGCAGGGCAAAGGCCTCCTCTCACGAATAAGGGTGAGAGGGAGTGGGCCATACTCCACCACGCGGGCCCAGTGCGTGTTGGTGGAGGCAAGTTAGTAGTCAGCTTGCCGTCAGAGAATTTTCAAGCCGCCAATAGGCCTCTGACTTGGCTTAACGAATAGTTACAACGCCATCTGACGGAACTATCCGAGACCAACTGCTTAGCGTGCCTTCCGAAGCACGGAAACGCTCGAGATGAAATACCACTAAACGGTCACCCATCCAAAGACTGACCGGACCTGACGTTGCTTAACTTCGGTGATCGTTTCCAATACACAAAATTCAGCTTTTATACTCTAACGTAAGTATACGGGGTGAAATTGATACCAATCTGCAGTTCTATAATAAACTGCAATGCCTACTCGACTCAACTGTGTACAACAGCAGATTTTTTTTTTGCTCCGTACTGTGTGCTCCCATTTTCAAAGATGTTCAGTTGGGTAGACTCTTAGTTTAAAAGGATGCTAATGATATCAATTTCACCATGTAGTTACAATGCCAGACACCGTTAAACTTTAATAAATTGTATCTATACTGCATCATATTTTAAAACAGTTTTTTATAGTTCTATAAAACATAGAAATTAAATGTTGTCCATTCGACATTATGACCCTTCTGGAGTGCGATTTTTGAAACTCATTCGGTGAGCTCAGAAGTTGAAAATGTCAAAATTACTATGGACATACGGATCTTTCTACTGCTGATTTGACTCTCATAAATAATACTTCAGGAGTGCTATTTTTTGAAGTCAAATCAGCAGTAGAAAGATGCGTATCTCCATAGTAATTTTGAAATTTCCAACAGCTGAGCTCACCGAATGAGATTCAAAAATCGCTCTCCTGGCCTCAAAGGTCGTAAAAGCCACTTTTGGCAAAAATGAGTTAAAAATGCAGTATTGTTTATTTTTTTTCGCTCTATCGATCGGTGTATTCCCCTGTAAAAAGTCAAATAATATCATACTATGAGCAGAACCATACCAAAAATGCTAAATCCTCGAGCAAGGTGTTTAGGAACCCGCTTCTTATGAACATTATGTAACATAGCTATGTGTTCAGGATCTAATGGACGGTCTTTAAAGTCATCGAGTATCTTCTGCACGCTTGATTCCTGCCGTCCTGATACAGCCACTAAATATGGTAGATCTGTACTGTAGCGCTTAACTTCCTGAAAATTATTAAGGAGGTGTATCAAGTAAACGGTCAACCCTTTGAATTTACTAAAGTTAATTGTTCGTTGTCAGAGGCGGCGTGGGCGCTAGACCTAAAAGACATCGCCCAATCCTGTCTCGCATACAAAATTGGTAAATTTTAATTTGAATTTTATAAGAAATCCCACTGCAGAAAAGGATTATTTCCATTTCGTTGGGAAGTTTGTTATTCCTTCGTTAGTTGCTCAACTATTCAGGCCGAGCCGAGCGCGAGGCCGAAGGCCGAGCTACGCGTAGGAGCGAAGCTCCGAAGCGGCCCCCCTGGAACCTGGTGGACCTGGTCTCCGGGGTCAATCTGCCGCCAAGCGAGCCGCAGGGCGAGCGGCACTTCGTCGGCATGTGGGCAATGTCTTTTGATGTGGGCAAGATGAGGTTCGCGAGGCCAGCGAGTGCTGAACAATTTCGAGCTCGCTTCCCTCGTTCCCCCAAATATGTTATATTTATGTTTCACACAGTAACCAACAGACTTCTGTTACTAAAATGTTTTATTTAGCTTCACTCGATTCTATATACTTACAGGGTGAAATTGATATCATTAGCATCCTTTTAAACTTACTGAACTTTTACCATGAAAGCAAACCGAACCGAGCAAAAGAAACTGCTGTTGCATACATTTGAGTCTAATAGTAAAAGTTTTTCAGTTTGATGGATAGATAGTAAAGCTATAAATAAAACGTTTAGCTGTGTGAAACAAAAATATAACATGTTTGGAGTGTGAATATAACAAAAATGAGGGAAGCGAGATCGAAATTGATCATTATGCTTTGCCAGTGGCCAGAACTCAGATAGTGCATGGACTTAGTACAATAATGATCCTTGAGCGACCGAAGCGAGTTCGAAATTTTTCAGCACTATTAATTATCCTGTGGCCAAAATTGTGCCAGATAATGGTACTAGCTAAATATTTTGAGATCTGGCCGCGGGTCGTAGCTGGTCATCCACACCGCCCACGCCTTACGCCGCTTCACCGAAAAAAATGTTTTGTTAAATACAATATAACCAAACTTTAGAGATTACCGAACTGTTTTGTAGCACATAATCAAAACAAAACAAAACAGTTCGGTAATCACTAAAGTTTGGTTATATTTAACAAAACAATTTTTTCAGTGTTCTGTTAGTTGCAGAAATAACCTTTGGTTTGAAACATCCACGAAGTAGAACGTGGCCATTGATCCCAGTAAAAGAGAGACTATTCACAGCTGCGTAGGATCTTTGGAAGTCATGATGGTCAGTTAGGATGCGCATGCGGCCATCCCTTAAAGCCGTCACGTCTCGCCGCGGGTTGTCACAGTTGATATTCCCAGCTAACACGCCTCTCTGGTACCCTAAGATTGTCTGTAATTTTTGCGGTAGTTTTAGCGTCGAACACGGACTTGAAAAAAAGGCGGACGTAATGTGACACTAAAAAGATGTGAAGCATGCAAGGTCCTACATATTCGTATGTTCTACAAGGGACCTACACTCACACAGATGCACCAGCTCTGGGCGTAGGTCCTACAACCCGCCACCATTTTGTAAAGCGTGACAGTGCGTCAACACGCACACAAATAGAAATGGGCGCTTTACTCGTGATTAGACGAGATTACGTCCGTCTTTTTTTCAGGTCCGTGGCATCGAACAAACTTTCATTTCAAACAAACGTTCATGTCTAAAAACACATTGTACCTTTAAGATTCCCGTTATTCCAGAATCAGTGAAGCCTACATTGGACATTACGCTTCCAACTAGTAAGGGTTTTTTCCGATCCTTGCAAAACATCTCTTCCAAAACTTGTAGTTCCATTTTGTCAACTTCTGGAACAGCTGTTAAAGCAATATTCTTTATTTAGATTCGTTCAAACATCCTTTTTTTTATAAATTATATAAGTACCTATCAGTATTCGTAATTCTGGGAGCGTGTGAGCGTGGCTAGATCAATTTTTTAATCAGATCTCATCTTTAAAAAAAAAATTTTAGAGTCATTTGAGCGCATCGCATTTAGAAGGAGTCGAGGCGCGGGCGCGCCTTGGCGTCCTTGACATACGGTCGACAATTGTATACCAAGTATCCGGCGCGCCGCTCGGTTTGGTATGATATAGGTACAATTACCGACCGTATGTCAAGGTCACAAAGGCGCGCGCCCGCGCCTCGACTCCTTCGAACAAATAAAAACATGCGAGTTTTAAATATCAGATCAAAACAACAAGTCTAATATGTACCTGTTGATTCCGTTACTCGACACTGGGTCACCTGGGTATATACCTACTAACATTGACCGCCTATTGACCTTACCTGCTCCAAACCCTTCCACATATTCCACCAAAGAGGGGGAAATCTGTGCTTCATCGTAGAACTCTCGCAGGAATCGAATCAAAACGGCAGGATCACGGTATTGTCCAGTAGTGTCATCTCTCTTTTCGTCCGGTACATCGTACCCTGTTTTTACATGGCAAATTTGAGCGTAGATTCTGGAAGAATAAACGAAAATGGACCACATTACATTTTAACCACTTGTCTTTGAAAAGTTATATGATCTAATCTAGATCGAAAACGTCGAAAAAAATAAAAACTAGCATTACAGGTCCTTCTTAATATGCTACCAACATCGAAATCACAAAAAAGAAATCAGCCCCTCCATACAAAACTGTAAACCTACTCGAGCCAAATGTATGGGACAGCTGTTTTTTTTTCGCGATTTCGATGTTGGTCCCATAGAGAAAGTTGTTCAATTTGATGGTCTGATCATCCCCTTGAAAAAGTGTCAGCATATTAAGTTGGGCCCTGTATAGTATATACTATATTCCCTCGGGGAACATAGTCGTGAGCATATACTCATAATGCTTATATAATGCTATGCTTATATATAGTATACAGAATGAGCCCTCCATACTTCGTCGTATGCGGCCGAATAACGCGCTTAAAAAATAACACATACCGATGTGGGGTCCATTATACTTATTTGTTTTTCTACAGTTTTGTTTGTGTGTTGTTTGTGAATAAAGTTTTGTACCTTAATGCATCTTTCTTCTTCTGCAGAAACATCATGGTGAATCCTTCTGACAGCGCTTGTCCATCAGCATTCATATCGAAGCTTTTCACTTTCCCATCAGGACATGCTGGTACCAATCTGGAGTCAGAAGATTTTTATTTTGATGGGTCAGAGTGTCTTCCTGATGATTTTTCGAATAAAACCAAAGAATACCTAGGTGGGAGAATAAAACTGAGATGAATTCAGCAGATACACAATGCATTCGCTTTTTCGTTTTAATCCATTTTACTACTGACCGAAATCACATAATAGGTGATGGCTGACTGACCTTCACACTGCTCTGTCACACCATCTAAAAAAATTAGCTGAAACTATTTTAAGGGGAGTATCAGACCATCAAACTGAACAACTTTCTCTATTTCGATATTGGTCCAATAGAGAAAATTGTTCAGTTTGATGGCCTGATACTCCTATAAAATAGTTTCAGCTAATTTTGTTAGACTTTGTATAATTCTACATACCGAAATCCGAAATGAAATACGTTTCACGCCAAAAAATAGCAACCAATCACCTGTGGTAATGAAACGAAGTTTGTGGATGCAGCAGTAGTTTGGCGCCGCCGACCAGAGCTGATTCGCAGCGGCCGTTCCTGATGGCGTGGTAGGCCTGCTCCAGAGCAATGACGGACCCGCAGCCTTCGCCATCGATGAACAACGAAGGCCCCTTCAAGTTCAGGTAGTATGATATACGATTCGCGTACATCGTTCTGCTGCTCCTGTGAACCATTGATATACCGTTATCATCACCACCATCAGCTCGGTACACACTGCTTGGTATGTCTCATTGGAAACAAAATTACAACAAAAATTAGTAAAATGATTAGGCACATAAAATTTAGTTATGAAATTGGCAACGTGCCTGTCTTTTGTGGGATGCCACTTGTCGTAAGCAAATTTGCGGCATCTCACATTATTGGGGGTACTATGCGTGCGGTATAGTGGCGGAATGGGCGGCTTCGCAAAAGCAAATGAGGTATGCGATATTTGAGTTCCAATACATTTTTGTGCTGCTGGCAGTGGTCTTTAACGTGGGGGGTGGAAGCTAAGGCGTTTGTGTTGTGAGGGATCTGGGCAGGATGATGGTGGAAAATGGCAACGATGTCCGCTCTGGGTCATATCTGGTGCAGAGGATGTCATTGGCCATCCAACGCGGGAAAGCTACCATCACAGATAATGAAATGACACTAGAGGAAATTAATCTAATTAGGTCGCTCGGTAAAAACCTATTTTTCAAAACGCTGGATATAGGTATAATATTTGAATGAACCAAGTTTCCATTTCACACAGAGCTTGGGTTTATCTTTACCCTAGGATTCCATGCTTCGCCGTTTGATACGCAATGGCCTTATCCGATTCGGAAACGCCACTTGACATGTAGACTGCCACTCGTTTTCCTGATAGCTCGGTTGAGTTGACTCCTAATGAAAAATAACGAATTATTAATTCTATTCTATTTTAAAAAAAATGGCTGCCATCTTGGGTATTTGATGATTTTGCCAATGTCTAGTTTATGTAGCAAAAGTGCTTGACGTTGTACGGTAATTTATGTATTTGGTGACTTCCAGGATTGTTTTTCGAAAAGAACACTATCTTGAGCCACCACTGGAGCCCCGTTGTAGACCTGGGAGGGGGCAACCAACGATCGACGGGCGACGCGACCGCCCAATAGCAGATCCACAACGTGACTCCAACGAATTATTAAGTAGGTTATTTAGAAAGTAGATAGATGAAGTTACGATATATATACTGGGTTGATTTTTTTAGAGCCACCTGGAAGGAAAGTACTCTAAATACTGGAGATAGTAAATTTTACTCAAGGGACAAAACTGCATTCAAATATTTGCGAAAATTCACTTGTCTGGCCAGAGAAATTGGACCGACTAAAATCTGAAAAACTGCAAACACTGAAGGCTTGAAACTCGTGAATGCCTTAATTCGGAGCGCGCTCCATACAAACGTACTATGGTGATATTTTCAATACTAACCAATTAAAGTCAATGAAATTTTGCAGAAACAATCTAGAAACAAATTTTTATGCTTGTATGGAGTCAGATTTTCGTTAAAATGTATAGTTTTCAATTTATAGTGCCTCAAAGATTTCCATACAAATCTTAAATTAATCCTAGCATTGAAACTGAATATTTTAACGAAAATCTGACTCTATAGAAGTATAGAATTTGTTTCTAGATTGTTTCTGCAAAATTTCATTGACTTTAATTGGTTAGTATTGAAAATATCACCATAGTACGTTTGTATGCAGCGCGCATTTTCGCTCTCGGAATAATATTCTCTTAAATAAAACCGGTCATGTGTGAGTCAGGCTACTCGCGCATTGAGGGTTCCGTACCACACCACCACACAACATAATAATATTATTATTAACTTAACATTTTTTTTTCTCGGAGATTCACTCAAGGCTAGTTTTTATTATACCTTACAGGAGTAGAGGAACTGACATGATTTGTCAAATGAAACCCTTTTTTTATGTTTTCAGGAGACTATCTGCAGGCAAAAATTAGAGTACTGTATATAGAGTCCTTCTTAATATGCTGACACTTTTTTAGGAGGATGATCAGACCATCAAACTGAACAACTTTTTCTATAGGACCAACATCGAAATCGCGAAAAAAAAAACAGCTGTCCCATACAAAACTGCAAACCTGCTCGAGCCAAATGTATCGGACAGCTGATTTTTTTTCGCGATTTCAATGTTGGTGCCATAGAGAAATTTGTTCAGTTTGATGGTCTGATCATCCCCTTAAAAAAGTGTCAGCATTTTAAGTTGAGTATGTATATAATTCTGAGTCTAACGTGAAATGGTGGATAAATTAATGAAATCAGTATATTTCACAAAATTATCGACGATTTCACTTTCGAATCGCAATTATTCACGGAAACCGAATTTTTACCGACGGTAAAACGGTTCTATTGCCTCGCGTCACGTATCTCTTGCTATTTTACAGTGGTGCCGCTAAGTAGGTACATCTCGCTTTCTCAGCTGTCAGTTCCTCTATTAGTAACTTTATGGTAACAGCCGACACATCTGCCGAATTTACGCATTGAAAAACGTCGCGTAATAGTGTGTCGCTGGCATAGAGGTATTATACCAGGAATAGAAGAACATACAGCTGAGAGAGCGAGATGTACCTAGCGGCACCACTGTATAATAGAAAGAGATACGTGACGCTAAGCAATAGGACCGTTTTTTTAGTCTCCAATTAATTTTTACAATTCGGTTTCCGTGAATAATTGCGAATCTAAAGTGAAATCGTAGATAATTTTATGAAATATACTGACACTACTTCATTAATTTATCCACAACTTCACGTTAGACTCTGAATTATAGACAATATTCGAATTTTTGCCTGCGAATAGTCTCCAAAAAACATCCAAAAAAGGTTTCATTTGACAACTCATGTTTGTTGCTCTATTCCTGTAAGGTATAATACCTTTATGGTCGCTGGTAAAGGGAAAATCATTGCACGCGTATTTTAAGTCGCGTAAATTAGGGAGATGTCTCAAATAAACCATTCGCCTTACCGGCATCAAACAGAGCTTGGTACGATTGTTCGAGAAGCTTCCTCGACAGCGCGTCCATGCAGTTGCTGAGGGTGTGGTACACCATGAAGAACTGAGGGTCGAAACGGTCCAGCTTCGGTATGTTGCCGTGGTACTTCGGTAGCTCGGGGAAGGTTGTTGTCCAACGAGAATTACTTCCGTGCACCATATTTTCCTAATCAGTGATAAGTATTATTATTAGTTCAGTCGTATGTACGTTTTTTAAGGGGATTTTCAGACCATCAAACTGAACAACTTCTCTATGGTACCATCATCGAAATCGCGAAAAAAAATCAGCTGTCCCATACATTTGGCTCTAGTAGGTTTGCAGTTTTGTATGGACGAGCAGATTTTTTTTCGCGATTGTAATGTTGGTCCCATAGAGAAAGTGGTTCAGTTTGACGTTCTGATCGTCCTCTTAAAAAAGTGTCAGCATATTAAATTGGACCCTGTATAAGGCTAATTTTAATTAGTTGGCGAAACTTAACAATTTGATACGCGCAATCTAGATTTTCTAAGCAATTTTTCCATCTAGAAAACATTACTTTTATTAATACCGTCTACGAGTGTTCTACGACAATGTTTTGTATGAAATTGACAACTCTGCAACCACCTTAAATACTTTTTGGTTTGGTGCAAGCCAGCCTTAGGCCTGTCACATACATACGGAATTGCGATTCGGAATTCCGAATGCAAACAGGTTTTTTGTATATGTGTGAAATACCGCACATCACACATTATATCACACATATACAAAAAACCTGTTTTCATTCGGAATTCCGTTTGACGATTCCGCATGTATGTGATGAGTTGATGAGCCTTATCGGACCAAAAAGACCTCCGCTCATTGCAGTGATATTATCGCTGCGATTTTGCGATAATTGTTCTCAGTACATTTTGTATGGGGACGCGTGCGATCCTACACACTGCCGCGATATTATCGAGCGATAATATCGCTGCAATTTTGCGATAATTATTCTCAGTACATTTTGTATGGGGACGCGCTCGATCCCACACACTGCCGCGATATTATCGCAACTCTTTCGACTACTTTCAGTGGTGGAGCGAATGCGTGACGCGAATCGCGGAATCGCTGCAGTGTGTAAGCTGTCGCGATATCGCTGTCGATAATATCGCTCGATAATATCGCTGCAATGTGCGGAGGCCTTAAAACAAAAGGGGCCAAGTTTCATAGGTTGGTGTGCGTCAGGCGCCATACAAATTATGTATGTGTGCGTGTTTAGGAGCCAGTCCTGGTTCAAATTTTTTTCGACGCTTTTGTATCTTCGACTGTCAATCTTGACTTTATCAAAGGTTGACGATATAAATAATATTTAAATACCTGGTAATGCTGCAACTTCTTGAAGAAGGCTTTGTCTTGACAGAGGATTTGCGTATGCCAGCACAACGGCT
Source organism: Agonopterix heracliana (assembly GCA_963693445.1). Taxonomy (NCBI): domain Eukaryota; kingdom Metazoa; phylum Arthropoda; class Insecta; order Lepidoptera; family Depressariidae; genus Agonopterix; species Agonopterix heracliana. Next base: position 4,953,207 of record OY856327.1, read on the forward strand.
TTCTGGCTACGGGTAGCTAATTCTATCGCCTCCAGTGCTGTACTCCATTTGAGAGTGTCCTCGTGGACGCGCTCGATCCCACACACTGCCGCGATATTATCGCAACCTTACAATCTCTTTCTACTACATTCACTGAAGAGCGCATGCGTGACGCGAATCGCGGAATCGCTGCAGTGTGTAAGATGTCGCGATATCGCTGTCGATAATATCGCTGCAATGTGCGGAAGCCTTAAATAGGCCAGTTGCTGGCTATTGAAACGTAGACCTTACGTACCTTGTTATAAAGCCTTTCAGCAAACTCTACGATGTTCTCGCATCCCGGCATGATGGTAGACACGCCTGAGATGACGATGGCATCGTCATCAATGTCGGCCCATTCGGCCGCTTGCACGGTGGGGTCGTGAACAGGAACCATGTCTTAGCCACTTGTTACCTAGAAACAGTGATATTAATGTTACTACACTGCCTAGAAACAGCCATAGTTTAAAGCCAAATATAAGGTTAAAGGCCTCCGCTCATTGCAGCGATATTATCGCAGCGATTTTGCGATAATTGTTCTCAGTACATTTTGTATGGGGACGCGCGCGATCCTACACACTGCCGCGATATTATCGAGCGATAATATCGCTGCGATTTTGCGATATTTGTTCTCAGTACATTTTGTATGGGGACGCGCTCGATCCCACACACTGCCGCGATATTATCGCAACCTGACGCAATCTCTTTCTACTACATTCAGTGAAGGGCGCATGCGTGACGCGAATCGCGGAATCGCTGCAGTGTGTAAGGTGTCGCGATATCGTTGTCGATAATATCGCTGCAATGTGCGGAAGCCTTAAATTTAATTAGTTGGTTGTGGTAGACTACTGCAATAGTAACAAACAAAAACGAATGCCATTATTTTATTAGAAATATGAAAGCTGTAGCTGTAAATGTTATTAATACTTACATTAAAAATGTAAGAAAGGTAGATTTTTCAAACAAGGATAATGGCCCTACAGATTTGGTACAATAAAATAAATGTTTTTCTCCCCTCCGGACGGAAAGCGTCAATTTTGGTGGAAAGCTGCCGGTTTCCACCTCGGTCGAGGAGAAAAATAGTATTAAGTACTATAACCTCGGACAGTAAATAAGAAAGCCTCAGATCACATGTTTGTTGACCTTTCTTACTTTCCTGTCGTCGGTGTGTAATCTACTATTGTTATAAGAGATAAGTGTACTTTTTGCAACCATCAGCAGCAAGGCCGATTCAGTGTTTATGGGGTGTAGAGCATCTCTGTGATGGGGATGGACCAGGTCTGCCTGCATAACTCCAGTCGGTTTAGGAGTTACAGACTTTTAAAGGACAGTAAAAAATTAACGATCAGCTGCAAGACTGATCGTATGATATTATTGTAGTATGCACTGGAGCTATGTGAACAGTACAAAAACTTTAATGAACTGCCAGTCGGTTTAGGAGTTACAGCCGTTCAAAGTTCCGACCTTTGAACTGGAGTTATGCAGGCAGACCTGGTCCATCCCCATCACAGAGATGCTCTACACCCCATAAACACTGAATCAGCCTTGCTGCTGATGGTTGCAAAAAGTACACTTATCTCTTATACTATATAGACAGACAAGTTCAACAGAATATAGCTTTTATTGGTGGCCGGCAATTTCACATTTTGTTTCGAAATGGATGATGTCTTTTGGAAAGTGTTTACAAAATCACCAAATAAAAGGATAACAAAAACTAATTACTTACCACGCTTATAACCAGAAGTATCAACTTGTCCAATGCAGGAACGCAGTAAGGGCTAAATGTATTGTAAAGTCCATTTTATACAAAATTTTATGTAAATTGGTGAAATTATTGCACATAATTAGTCTTCGGTGTTAATAAGAACAATGCAACGATTACTGCAGTTCGGGGAAATGACCTCGATGTTTATTCCTAAATAATAAGTTAAGACGCTCCCCATAGGTTAACGCAGGGCCGGGCCATATTTTGCTGGTTTTTAGAAGATATCTTCTCGTTATTTGATAGACATGTACTTTATGAGTATATCTTCAACATCTCGGCTTTATTTGCTTTGAAGTATATTTCTTATGGTCTTTTTTCAATAAAATTCGATTCTAATTAATTTTAATTCTTAATTTAATTTCTATTCTAATTTAGGCTTTCCTTTGCTTTTTTTTCCATTTCCTTTTATTAAAATAATTATTATTATGTGATGCGGTATTATGTGCATCTACGTTATAAGTTGAACTTTTCCTTGCGACACCATTGTGTAGACAATATTAAGACATAAAGCAAATACAGGGTGTAAGGAAAAGTATCATAAACTTTAAACCCCATACTCTACCCATCAAACTGATCAACTTTTGGGATAACGGATGGGAGCAAAACAGTGTCAGAACAAAAAAAAATCTCTGCTGTCCCATACTAAACTGCAATACCTACTCGATTCAAACGTAGTTATGGGACAGCTGCATTTTTTTTTGTTTCTGAGAGGTTTGCTCCTATAGTAAAAGTTGTTCAGTTTGATGGGTTTGATGGTTTAAAGGTTAATGATACTTTTTCATAATTCTTTGTTTTTCGATTTTGATTTACTTGGATTAGAAGGCACCACAGTAACGAAGGACAATCCAGTCAAAAATAGGTATAGGTACCTACTAAAATGGCGTAGGTGAGGCGGCTCTGAAAAGGTTAAGGTCGATTGGTCAGGGAAACCTCTTAAGCGGATAATCCTTGCAGCGTGACCATCCGCGCTGCATACAAACGAAGTTAGATCCTATTTTCAATACTAACCAATTAACCGATTAAAATTTTCTCTTTTTCAATGTTATTTCTTGTACAGGATGTAAAATTAAATGTGTCGTTATAAAGTCTTGTCAAAAAATGAGGGGCGCCCTCATCTCCACGCAAGAACGTCAAAATCAAGAATAAACTGGCAACATCACCATCACAGATTTCTATTATCACCATACTAAAATGATTAGTTCCTCAAACATTAGTGCCACGACTTTATAGACAGACTATACATGCTTGCATGTTTTAACTGAATAACTTTCACTATGGGACTAACGTGAAAATCGCGAAGAAATATAACAGCTATTCCATACATTTGGGTCGAGTCGCCATTGACGTTTTATATGTAAGTACTTACTGTATTTTTTTTTTTCGTGATTTAAATATTGGGTTCAAAGTTGTTCAGTTTGATGGTCTGAACCCAGACCTTCAAAAACTTTGAAAATAAGTTTAATATTATTGTTGAATGTTAAATGGGACCCTCATTCGTTGAAAATAAAATAACCTTTAAATAAGTAGTATAAAAATAAAAAAGTGGTTTATTATCAAATACAGCTATCGCCTGACAACGAGAAAAAGTGAATCCTGAAGAATCATTCTGCCAATGTCTTAGTGAGTTTTTCCACGATTATTCGAGTCCTCTCCGATAAGTATTGGTCAATTTGACCCAAAACTTTCACAACATGCAACATCTTCTGTACGCCCTTTTTAAACTTTTCCATTTTCTCAGCACTAGATTCTTCTTCAGCGGAATCTCTGAAGGATGGTATGTACCGTACCATCGGAGAGCCTATTCTAGGAGCTGGCCTATCGAAACTCCTCAACACAGGCACGTTTAACTTTGGAACTCTTACTCCAGGTCTTTTAAATTTCAGTCCCAATTTAGGAACGAAACCTTTGGGCGGAGCAACAACTGTTGGTATCAGATTATTGCCGAATCCGGTCTGGTCCCGATCTTCGATAACGAGAAACTTGCCGTCCTGCACGGCCTTAGGGATAACATTATGAATCAGATTGCAAAATGTATTCACGTCGAATCGTCTGATTTCTGAAGAGGATTTGAAGTGACTGGATGCTGATTCCTGGAAAAATACAGAAGAACGTTTTAAAAAGAGTTTTTCGTTCTGTCTTTAAAAAAAACAATATAGTGGACAAGAGAAGGAGTTAAGACAGGCAGAGAATGTGGATGTACATCTACTACAAATATTGGCTAAGCCACTCGGTTACTTGAAAGCGCATGAACACCGCTTTTTCAACTTCTTCTATCGAGTCGATCGCCGACATGTCGTTCTAAACCTTACAAGCTCAGTGTCTCGCGATACGGATAGCACTGCCGGCAGCAAGTGTCCGCAAGTGGCAAGATGAGAAGGATACAAGCCGTAGAAAAAGACCTAGTTCACCATAATGGATGGGCTATGGCTTTCTCAACTGTGCGAGTAAGTGAATTAGCAGTTGTGGCCGTTCACCGTAATGATGAGGCCAATAGAAGCTATATTCAATTTTTAGATGTTAATATACCTAATATGTTACATCGTGGCCTAGGTATTCGACTGGCTGACTACTGTCATACAGGATCTCTACCCTGGGCACTGCTAGTGAAATGTGGATCTTTCTAAATACAGTTGCTATATTGAGAGCATCTACAAACCGCTCTGAGAAATTTAGTCGTGAGCATTATAATTACATGGTAAATGAATTGACCTTACCTTATCTGGTAAGCCACAGTCAATGGTCAGCCTCAGTGGTGGCCGGGCACCGACAGCATTCAGCCCAACCTGAAACATTTTACAAATAAAAGTATTATTGATTGACCGAATAAAACTTTTATGAATATTTAAACCAAACCAGAACATGACTAAACCAGAACATGACCAAACCAGAACATGACTAAACCAGAACATGACTAAACCAGAACATGACTAAACCAGAACATGACTAAACCAGAACACGACTAAACCAGAACATGACCAAACCAGAACATGACCAAACCAGAACATGACCAAACCAGAACATGACTAAACCAGAACATGACTAAACCATAACATAACAACATAAGAACATGAGCTACATCGCACAACCGACCATAATCACCACCAATCCACACTCGGCTCGCATGGTGGCCCCGTCTCCTCTCAGTCACTCTCACCCTTATTCATGAGAGGGGTGTGCTCTGCATGTATACATAGGTCGATGATGATGATGAAACCATCATTAACGCCACTGACAACGTCCTATTCCAATTATTACCGAACGAAAGATTTGGCAGATGCAAACTGGAGGACTGTATTGAAAATTCTGGCCATGTGGATTACGTAATGGACGTTTCGGAATAGGTCAGTTTCTTAGTAGGTCAATCTAGTTAGTTGTTTGTTTAGTCAGTGTAAAATGTTTCCGTAGTATCTAATTCATCATTTCTAAGATTTCATCTTATAATAAGCACGTATATATGGAAAACAATAACTTTGTTTGACATAAGTCTCTGTTGAGACGATTTCGATGTTTCATAATTCGACAGCCAATTTTAACTTAACTTTATGAATGGATACATTCATTATTTACAATTCAGTCTTTCACAAGTTACGTAGTAATAGTATGTAGTAGTAGTTGTATGTTCTGCAGTGGGATGAACGTATGCTGATGATGATGATAATAATTAATCAATTCAATGAGCGATTAGCTTTTAAACAATATTTTAAATACCTCGATGTCACTGAAACCATTCGGCTTTGATACTGTAGGTAGGTAATTAAATCATACCATAAATAATGCTCACGCCTATATCCCACTGGGTTAGGCAGAGACAATAGAACACCACATACTTAGATTCTGTCACACATCTCTCGCCTCTTCAACATCCATAAGTCTCTTCATACACCCTTCATCGGTATACATTTTACTTGGCCTTCTTTTACGCATCTGATTTGATCAGCGTAGTTGAATAAGAAACACTTTATCGATCATTTGGCGCTGCTTAAATACATGCAATACATACATAAACTCACGACCATAATCCCTTTGTGGGTCAGCTACAACTACCGACTAAATTAAAAACGCAGTTGTATCACATGGGTTCACGATGGAATCACGTATGCTAGCCTTCCGCTGCTTAAATATATTTCACTTATTAGCTTAACACACCACTACTTTGTTCTTGTCCTAACCGTCTCCTACAGTATCATAGGAAAGTTCTAAAAACACAAACAAAATCACAAATACCAACCACCACGAGCGCTATCAAGAAGTTTCCACACATGTTCGCTCTGAGACTCGCATTTTAGCGAGACAAGCGTATACTGAGGATGAACACGTCCGCCAGCATGCGCCGGCGCAGTCAGCAGTTTCGCTTTGCCCTGAATACTTCGTCTGCAAGGTTAGGTTTGTGTGGTTATGTACGTGCATGGCTGTGCGGCTTGCCAAGTTCTATAAAAACTGTTTACACCATTATTATTGTGTTATTCATGATACATTACCTAGAAAGTTAACGGTTTATTTCTTCGATGAATAATTTATTGGTTTATCTGCCTCATCATAGTCATAAGTACTTATTACAATATTGCGCAGTACACAGCCTAAGACTGAGTATGCCAGTCGGGAATTCTGGCTAACTTTGTTATCCTGTCCTAGCCAAGTAACGATAGGTAATGCACACATTTGTCACTAATGAAAGGCATTGTAATTTAACATTAATATATGGTTGGTTTTACCTACTGCCTCATATTCATGCATGCCTTGACATCACTGCCACTGCCTATTAAATTAAATTTATAGTCGAATCGACATTTGTAAACCCATGTTGCTAAAATACAACAGAATGCAACACTGTGGAATAAGTAATTCATATAAAAATAAAGAAGTTTATTCGATAGTTTTGATGTTGTTACAGTTATAATTAGGAATCACGCCCAATTAGTAAGAGATTAAGAAAACTAGTTTCATTAAACATTACGTCATTGTATAAAAACTATCAGCGATGACTATAAACTAACCCATATCCTAATATTCCATTCCTAATCGTCAACATTGTCAGTAGTGTTTTTAAGTCAGCATAAACCACGTACGAAAAACGCTCGTACCAAATTATAAAAAAAACAAACTGTGATTTCTGAACTTGGCGCTTTTTTACGTGTTTCCAATATTTCATATTACAAGCGGTCTGTCCAAAAACCTCTTAGCTTATCTATCTTACGTGCTTCATAACTATCGATTTAAATAGTAACTTTAAAGATATTCGTAAAGGAAGAGTTATATTCGAATGTCATTCATAATGCACTGGTTAGTCAACAGTTGCTATGCGGGAAGTGTTGTTCTGTACCTAGTTGTAAAGTACTATTATGAGAATGAAGCAAAGACTCGTGCTGATTATCTTGCTGGTAACAATTGTGGCTGTTGCAGAGGTATTACTTTTTATTTTGTTACTAACTTTACACGGAAATGTTCCTAGACTCCACTTCATCTAGTTATTGCGTAAACGTAGGTACAGCTTAGTCCGTGAGCACTTAAAATAGGATTTAACTTCAGGTAAAATCGGTTATATTCGTATAATAGATAAGATCGCGGCAAGTAATAATAGTTGTAACAGTTGTAATAGTTGTGAAAAGTTTATGCAGAGCAGGAGTGCGATTTTTGAATCTCATTCGGTGAGCTCAGCAGTTGTAAATGTCAAAATTACTATGGAGATACGCATCTTTCTACTGCTGATTTGACTTGCAAAAATTGCACTCCTGAAGTATGATTTTTGACAGTCAAATCAGCCGTAGAAAGATGCACGAGAACGCATTTGTATGAGATTTAAAAACCGTTCAAACTCACCCATGACATTCAAAAATCTGCGATTTTTGAATCTCATTCGGTGAGCTCAGCTGTTGTAAATGTCAAAATTACTACGGAGATACGCATCTTTCTACTGCTGATTTGACTTGCAAAAATTGCACTCCTGAAGTATGATTTTTGACAGTCAAATCAGCCGTAGAAAGATGCACGAGAACGCATTTGTATGAGATTTAAAAACCGTTCAAACTCACCCATGACATTCAAAAATCTGCGATTTTTGAATCTCATTCGGTGAGCTCAGCTGTTGTAAATGTCAAAATTACTACGGAGATACGCATCTTTCTACTGCTGATTTGACTTGCAAAAATTGCACTCCTGAAGTATGATTTTTGACAGTCAAATCAGCCGTAGAAAGATGCACGAGAACGCATTTGTATGAGATTTAAAAACCGTTCAAACTCACCCATGACATTCAAAAATCTGCGATTTTTGAATCTCATTCGGTGAGCTCAGCAGTTGTAAATGTCAAAATTACTATGGAGATACGCATCTTTCTACTGCTGATTTGACTTGCAAAAATAGCACTCCTGAAGTATGATTTTTGACAGTCAAATCAGCCGTAGAAAGATGCACGAGAACGCTTTTGTATCAGATTTAGAAACCGTTCAAACTCACCCATGACATTCAAAAATCGCACCCCAGTAGAGTACCTAATATTATATTCGCATGCCTCCGACAATAACGCAAGCTTACTTAAGACCCGAATCCTAATCTAAATGCTCACGGACTGTACTAAAATGATTGTGAAACTTTTCATCTCTGATGTAGGTAATCTTGCTATTAAAATAAAAATACGGAAAACCTGAGGAGGCATGAAGCCTACTAAATTGGTAACTGAACTACATTTCAGATGTAGGTAACCTTTTCAAAAGAATCATTAATATGTAACTATAACTTTTCGACTTTTACCGAAAGTCCTAGATGCGACCGACTTATAAAAAGGCTGGAGTATTTTTACGAATTTCAAATCGATTCTAGTGAAACGTTTTTAAGGTTGTGTATAAGCAAGCACTCTCATAGTAGTGGGATCACACACGATGACGCACTGACGGAGCAGCAGACGTCAGTCCGTCATTTGTGAAGCAAGGAGTTGTATGAAACTGCACGTAGAAGCACACACGGTGCGTCAACCCGCACCGGAGTGCTCAGAAACTTTAATACAATTAACAACTTTTTAATTTAGTATAGATACCACCTAATATAATCTCTTTTCATTTTCAGAGCAGCGTGCTAGTAAAGCGGTCCTTGCTACTGCCGAGCGAAGAGAGTTGCTTCACATGCCGAGCCGAAGACCGTCCCCTGGGGTACCCCATCATCAAGTACTTCAACAAGTTCAAAGATATGTGCGTGAAGGCTTTCGGCGCACTCATGGCCAGCGCTAAGGCTTACAAACTTAATGGAGGATAGTCCTTGCAGAGCGCCCGAGCGCACTGCATACAAACGAAGTTTAATTCTATTTAATTTCTAATTTGTAAATATGATCTAGATATTAATCTCTGTCCCTGTAGTTTTTCAGATTTCTGTTAAAATACAGGGTGTTAGGGTTAACTGTTGCATTACTTTAAGGGGTGATTCTACTCATGATACTGAACAACTTTCCCTAAGAAACCTATAGGAATTTCGAGAAAAAAAAAACGACTTTTCATACGAACGAACGAAAGATCATCATCATCATCATCATATCAGCCAATAGACGTCCACTGCTGGACATAGGCCTCCCCAAAAAAATGGGGGGATTTGCCATAATCGCCACGCTTGGCAGGCGGGTTGGCGATCGCAGTTGGATTGAATGTGTGTACTCAGAGGATGCTGCTGGCCATCCTCCGGTAGATCCGTAAGTCGCCTTTTACGACACCCACGGGTGGAGATGGGATGGTGCTATTCTTAGCCGACACCACACGGCGGAACGAAAGATCAGCTGATTGCATTTAGTATGGAAAGGCCGACATTTATTTTGCGAATTTCCTATAGGTTTCTGAGGGAAAGTTGTTCAATATCATGGGTAAAATCACCCCTTAAAGTAATGCAACTGTTTACCCTAGCACCCTGTATACAGTTACAATGCTAGGATTAATTTTTGTATGGAAATCTTAGAGCCACACACAAAATCTGAAAAACCTCAGGCACGGAGACTAGTTTCTAGATCGTGTTAAAAAAGTTTCATTAACTTTAATTGGTTAATATATTTTGAAAAATCGTTTTTGTTTGTTTGTAGCGCGCTAACGATATTAATAATAACTAATTTATTTTAATGTCATAGGATCACAGGTGTATGAGCGCTTAAGCTATAAACAGCTTACCTACAGTTTTGTATGTATACAAGGTGTTACAAAACTACAAATAAACATTTAAGGGGGTGGTGTAGACCATCAAACTGAACAACTTTCACTATGGGACCAATATCGAAATCGCGAAAAAAAATTATGTTCTATACTCTACAAATCGACTAGAGCTAAAATATGTGTGGGATATAAAATTATTTTTTTCGCGATTTCGATGTCGGTCCCATAGAGAAAGTTGTTCAGTTTGACGGTCTAAACAACCCCCTTATGAGTTTACAAATTTATTGTTACTTATGAAACACCGTGTATAATCGATATCTGAATAACATTTGGCAAAAACGAAAATTGAAGTGGCCATTGTTAAGTCAAAAATATACACCAGGTTTTATAGGTAGCGTTCATTTGTTAACACGGTGTACATATTGTTGACTTTTGTTTCCTATGATTAAGTACATTTGATTGATTAACGTCTATCACAAACACAAAGTTAAGTCTGTAAGTGATTTCTGCACCCTCATAGAATGTACAGTCAGCTGCCTATTACTATTTAGCTTATAAGATTTAAATGTAACTATTTGAGTTAACACTATTGATTGGAGAGGAGATGGTTACTATCACCCCTCTTGATCAAAGATGTCCCTGAAAGCTGTCATGGGATTGGGAATGTAGTAAAATGAATAATTAATAATACTATCTATTCATATTACTGTCAATGCTAATAATGAGCCAGACAATAATGTTAAAATTCCAATTAATTTGTAAGAAAACCTATTTTTCTTAACTTACAACTTTGTGTCTGTTTTTTGTCTATTATGTTTTAGGATAACTTTATTCAAATAAATAACTGAAATGGTTTTATTTTTAATATTTAAAACTTTAAACGTATTTACAAAATGCTGATTTTAACTTGATGTTAACAATATCTTCTTTGTTCATTGTCAGTATGAGCTATACAGGGTGTTAGGAAAAGTACCTATCATTCACCTTTAAACCACATTCCCTTTACCCATCTTCTACTATGGGAGCAAACAAGTTAGAACGAAAAAATCTGCTTTCCCATACATTTGAGTCGTGTAGGTAGGTAGGTACCTATTGCATTAGTATGGAACAGCTGGTTTTTTTTGCTCTGACAGGTAAGTATGCTCCTATGGTAAAAGTTGTTCAGTTTGATGGGTAAAGTATGTGGTTTGAATGTTTGAAACTTTTCCTTACACCCTGTATATCGCATGACTATCACTCATATTCTAATGAAAAGATTAGCCAGACAGCAACAATGTTAGTATCGACACGCGTCGATGTTAACAATAAATAATAACACACATTTTAAATAAAATCACAAATTAAATCTACAACAGTAGACACAATATTCAACTTAAGTACTCATTGGTTCAACACACAGGACAAACAGGAAGCAAGGGCGAATGCTACAGCGTACGGTAGCGATATTTATCGAGTGTGTAGCATAGCGTATCACGGATCGTGTATCGATAAATATCGAGCGTGTAGCATTCGCCATTCACCGATGGTCTTCAAGTGAAATAATGTCATTCAATAGCATCCAGTCATCGAGCTCCAATCACAATTACTATAATCATTGGGCTTCTCATTCAATACGATAACTATCTTAATAATAATTTCTTGAACCTAATAAACTCGGCTGTAGTCAAAGATCCTTTTCTCCTTAATTCAAGAAGCTTTTCGATTATATTTCCATCTTTCTTTATAAGTGCTGGTACCGCCACGGGTTTCAACTCTGACCCTAGAGCTAAAGCCTTTTGCAGCTTCGTTCTTCCCAATATTGGCACTTTGAGTGGACTAAAATGACTACCAAGTTTGGGTAATCGTGGAATTCTGGGTAAAATTGGTATTCGAATTATGGGCAACGGAGGTAATACTGGAGGCAAGAAAGGCGGTAACAAAGGTATAATAGGAAACTTTGGTAAAAATGGAGGTAACAAAACAGGTGCAGTTAAAATAGGTAACTTAGGAGCTAGTTGTGATTTAAGTTTGCGTAATGGTTCAGAAAGTTTCAAAGACGGAAGTTTGGATGGTAATATTGGAGGAAAAATAGGAGGTAAAGTGGAAAAGGGTTTTGCGTTAAGGACGTTGATAAATATAGGGGAATGACGGATGTCTTTCTTGATGAGTATGGGATTTAAATGCCGCTTGAGATCACCAGCAAAGAGGCCCAGGTTGATTCCGTTAGATGTGCTGACCTGAAAATAGATTTCTTTTTTATTATTGACGATTAAATTAATAACGAGTCGACTCGTGTCCTCATGCATCAGACAGGCAAAAGCCCAAGCTCTAATAAATAACCTAAGCTTTTCTTTTCTTGCGAAATTCCTCGTTGATACCTACCTTAGAATAAATCAAAATAAAATTAATGGATACTTAGGCCTTACGCGAACATTTAAAACCAGAAAAATGAGGCAAAACAAATGAAAGGTTTACTTCAAATTTGTCAATTGTGCCCTAGATTTGACAGATAATGGCGCTAGTTTGTATTAATTTTATTTTGATCTAAGGTTGATACCCGCCTGCTGCCTTGGGAACGACCATAGAGAAATTACACGCTCCCCTTGGAACGACGACGGGAATCCTACTAGATAAAACCCCATGGAGTCACATGCGATCCAAAGTAAAAAATTCGAGAATTTGTATAAAAAAAAATGATTTTAGAGATTTGAGGGTGTCAGACCATAAACACATATTGTTTCAGAGAGCTTAATTCACAAGTCTTAACTCAAACTAACCTCCGGAAAAAGAGGTCAAACATCAACTAAACGGTGGTAAAGTTGAGAAATACGAACGTTATGACATGGATAAGGAAATTGATCCATTTTATAAAGGGGTTTTGAAAACTCCCGATAAACATTTTCAAAATCGCTTCGCACGATGAATCTTACCAGTGTGTAAAATTAATCACAAAACGTGTCTTAGAGGGGGTGCTTCAGACTGTCAAACTGAACAACTTTCACTATGGAAAAAAGTATCAGCTGTTCCATAGAAAACTTTAACTGATACTAGACCAAAATGTAACAGCAAATTTTTTTTGCGATGTTGGCTCCATAGTGAAGTTGTTCGGTTTGATGGTTTGAAGCACACTCTAAGATACGTAACGTATTTAATGTTACATACTGTATTTCGATTGGAGGCAAATTGACGAACAAAATTTGTTCCTGGAAGTCTGGCGTAATTTTGCAACCTTTATGTTAATACAACATCGGTGACCTTGGAGTAAGTGCGTTCACACACGATGACGCACTGACGGAGCGGCAGATGTCAGTCCATAGAACCACACCCGGTGCGTCAATGCGTCACCGTGTGTGCTTCTACGTGCGGTTTCATGCAACTCCTTGCTTCACAAATGAAGGACTGACGTCTGTAGCTCCGTCAATGCATCATCGTGTGGGAACGCACTAAAGTTTGTACTCGATCAAATAATGATTAACAAACCTTTCCAAGAAATTAGTCGTCAGACTGATTCATGAAGTAATTAGGAGGAAGAGCAGACTCGATATTGCACGAATGTTTTGAATGAAGCAATTTTGCCGACGACAATTTTTATTAAACAATACTTACAAATATGAGCAAGACAGCGATTGTACAGCCATTACTTTTTAATAAAGTTTGTTTACACACAGCCATACTGTATTGTTTTCTTGATTTGTTTAAACCTGCCGTTAATTTTCGAAAGCCTTTTATAATAAAGATCTTATTATCTGTAGATTTTAATTGATTAAACACGATTTATGCAATTACAGAACTCATTGTCAAAGATCTTTGTTGTTGTTTCGATAATCTTTCGCATTGACATTTGGCGTATACATGGTGTTAGGGTATAGACAGTTGTATTACTTAAATGGGTGATTGTACTCGTGATACTGAACAACTGAACTACAACTGAACAACCAAAGAAATATCTAAAGGAAAGTGGCAAAAAAAAAATTTTTCATACAAAGGTTCGATCAGCTGATTGCATTTAGTATGGAAAGTCCAAAAATGTATTTGCTAATTTCCCCTAGGTTTCTGGGGGAAAAGTCGTTTAGTATCATGAGTACAATCACTAGTAAAGTAATGCAACTGTTACCCTAACACCCTGTATAGGGTCCTACTTAATATACAAGGTGTTACAAAAATACAAATAAACATTTAAGGGGGTGGTTTAGACCATCAAAATGAACAACTTTTACTATGGGACCAATATCGAAATCGCGAAAAAAGAAAAGTTGTTCCATACACTACAAATCGACTCGAGCTAAAATATGTAATCGCGAAATAAAAATCAGCTGTTCCATACAAAACCACAATCCTACTCGACCCAAATGTATGAGACAGCTGATTTTCTTTTTTTGCGACTTCGTAAATTTGTTCCGTTTGATGGTCTGCATTGGTAGCATGCCACCGTGATACAGCGCTATCACTCCTTTGCTCTCTTTCTATTTGCGCGCGAACGAACGAGATAAAAGACGTGATACAGCCGTCAGTTTTTTTTTTGACATTGTCACAAACTAGCCTGGACTTGTATTATGATAACTAGACAACGATATAGAATACACATATAGATACAAACATCCAAGACTCGGGTACAAATATTCGTATTCATCATACAAATATTTGTCCCTTACGGGATTCGAACCCGCGATCCTCGGCACAGCAGGCAGGTTCACTACAGACGTCAGTCCGTCATTTGTGAAGCAAGGAGTTGTATGAAACCGCACGTAGAAGCACACACGGTGACGCATTGACGCACCGGGTGTGATTCTATGGACTGACATCTACCGCTCCGTCATCGTCAGTGCGTCATTGTGTGTGAACGCACTAAGTGTTTCTATTCTGGAGATTGTCGATTTCTAGATAAGCAAAAAAGACCTTGTGAGCATGTATTTTGTCGTCATCAAAGTAAAGATTATTTATAAATTGATGTTACCTACAGAAGGTACCCACTAATATGTCCAAAAACCCCAACTTTCGGAAACATTGTTTGCCCTGATATGCCTATCCATCATGGGCATGGTAGGCATGCCCACAACCCTAATTGAAGTCGATAGAAATGTAAAAGTTTCATCAAAATCTGTTCAATAATTGATGTTATATTATTTTCGTAAGCAAATTGGCTAACATTTTACAGGTTTATTTATTTACTTGTGTTCGCCCCGCGGCTTTGCTAGCTGGGGGCGTCATACATTTTGGGAGTTGTTATCACTGCAAAGAGTGATTTCTCACTGCATTTTGGAAATATAATTGATATAATATCATTTAAGTGTCACAATAACTTATTTTGTAAACAGTACTTGTAGGTTCATATCAGGTCTTATACTTATACAACTGTAGATTATGAAATTGAATAGTTTATTAATAAACCAAAGTTTCTCTATCAGCACGTTTCATCTTATCATAGCAAAGTGAGAAACTCCAATGTTTTATCTTTAAAACTTTTATTATCGTTCTACAGATATCACGTAGAAATACGCAATGTTTCAATTGACTCTTTAAATACGACTAATTTAAATTTTTTACTGCATAATTCACTGTATTTTTGTTTTGCGAGGAAGCAAAAATGGGGGGGCAAAAATTGTTTTGGTCCTCCCTAGGGATCGTTCTAATTACATCCACCTACGTGATGGCGTGTGACGATAAAGGATTTTGTTTGGTATGGACTACTAGAACAAAGTTTCTAAAACAAGGGATTCTGATAAATTTTCTAACAACTATTAATCTAATTTCAGCTGGAGGCGCTTAAAGAAATGAAAGAGTGCAAAAAGTCTGTCCTGGCATCGTAAGTATTTACAAATTAAATTAAGTCACAATGTAGTTTTCTTGTTACTGATCAAACGTGCTCAATCTTTCAGGTTACTGAAACCGCTCCTCACCACAAAACTTTTAGGTAAGTCATGTTCTTAAAATCAGCACTACAATAAGTATTATGGCTCAAGCCACAAGCTAATCCACATAAAAAAAATTCAACAGACAAAAAAGAACCATGTGGTAAATGTGGGGAGTTGAGTCTTCCGTTGCCGCCGCCCCCAACGATAATGTTGGTGCCAGCGGGAGCGCCAGCGCCGCCTCCCCTGCCGCCGCCATCCCCGCTGCTGCTGCCCGCCCCCTGTGCGCCACCACCGCAGTTCCTCTTCGCCGCGCCGCCGCCTGGCCCGCTCGTACTGCCAGCGCCCCCGCCACCGCCGATGTTCTTGGCCGCACCACCTCCTATGTACTTGCCAGCCCCTGCTCCTCCACCAATTTACCTGCCAGCGCCTCCCGCACCTATGATGCTACCAGCACCAGCGCCCAGACCTGCACCTTTGTTCCTGCCAGCACCACCACCAGCACCCTGTGCCTGTCCACAGCCGCCTTTATATATTCCACCTCCAGCCCCGGCATATCTTCCACCTGCAGCACCTCCCGCCCCGGCCCCGATAATGATATCGTTGTTGCCACCAGCGCCTCCGCCGTGCGCGGGCCCACCGCCTCCGCCGCGATGTGCCGCCCCTCCTCCGTACAGCCCACCGCCCTGTGCGCCCCCTAGCGTCCCCATGAACGCATACATGGTCGCACCACCGGTACCCTGCACTTTGGAACCCAAACCATTGCCCCCACCAAAGAGCTGTAGTTGTACCGCCCCGCCGGCACCGTGCTCTTACTACTACCCTTAGAAACGCAAGGGTTGGCTCATAATTTATTATTCAACTTAAATTTAAGACTAAAGTGTTTCATATAAGTAGGTAAATTAAAATTATGCTGTGGTAGCGAGTGTTTTAATATTTTAACCTTAAATTACCTGACCGTTTTGAGAAGCAATGCTAGTATTATGGTTTTGTGAAACGGATACCCTATAATTTGAAATGATAACGCCCAAATTGTTTCAACTGCATTTCGTATGCAGCTTGTATCTACAGTTCGCGTCAATATTCTTGGTAAACAAACCAAGTTACATTGAACTACAAACAAACGAATGACACTCGTACCATCGCAATGTCAGTTCTTACTGGAAATAGAATGAAATTTTTTTGGATGTCATCGAAAAAAAACACGATTCTGTTAAATTAATAATTTCCTTTTTTTAATTAAACCTTACATTAATATATTATTTTCGGCTCGGCTTTTACAAATAACGAACAACATGATTGGGTATACGACTGTACAAGGTAACATTTATGGTAGAGCATGTAAATTAGTTATCAAAGTGAATTTACTAGGTAATTTAGTATCGAATACATAAAGCTCCAAATATGCAGTAGGTACCTCCATTTTCTGCATAAACCGACTAATTTGTTTCTACAATTTTGGCAACGATGTTCATTCCAGCGGTTGTCGCATATTTTAAGTACAAAATTGTTAGCAGTATCATTATTCTAGCATGTGACTGGTCTGCTTTTGGTAAGAGGCTTGTAAAATTAATTATGCTTTATCAAAAACACGTAAACAAAGCCTTAGAAAGATTTGGATGAGAAATGCGAAACATACAAAAAATTCGATATTAAATACGACAAACAAAAGAAAGATTGACACGTAGAGAATAACATTTAAAATAACAATGTGGTCTTGTTGACGTGGTAAAAGCTTGTTTACCAACCATCCCTAATATTATAGATGCGAATGTAAGTTTGTTACGCTTTCAAGCAAAAACTACTTAACCGATTTTAAAAATTCTTCGCCATTAGAATGCTAAGTCAGGAAAAACTAATTCTCAGGTGGTACGAAGTTCGCCGGGTCAGCTAGTAATTTTACACACAGTCGGTCACTCTTTTTGTCTTGTTGACGTACTAAAAGCTAGCAAGAGATTTAATGGAGGATTAACTTTAGTGAGCGTTTCTGAGACTGAGTGTAAGTGGGATCACACACGATGACGCATTGACGGAGCGGCAGACGTCAGTCCATAGAAGCATACGCGGTGCGTCAATCCGTTACCGTGTGTGCTTCTAGGTGCGGTTTCTTACAACTCCTTGCTTCACAAATTACGATCTGACGTTTGCTGCTCCGCCAGTGCGTCATCGTGTGTGAACGCACTAAGACTTATAAAATTATGGTTGGTAAACAATTTCAAAACCGGAACTTGTGATGTACTCGTACCTACATTTGCCGTAGCAACAGACACTGACTAGACATCCTGGATACCAGTATGGATAGCGCATTACCTATACGTATCGTATTCGAATTAGTTCCTGTCGTATTGTATTTAACGTCAACTAGTTACGACAAAATTACTTAAGGGGCCATGGCACAGATCTCTAATAAGATAATCTGTGGGCCATGGGTACCGACGAAGATTTTGTATGAGAAACGCGATTTGCCCGGCCCTCTGAAAAGTGCGTGCGTGTGCCGTATTTTCGATTAAAAAGAATGAACAAAAGCACTTTTTATAGATTTTTTTAATGA
Organism: Agonopterix heracliana; assembly: GCA_963693445.1. Taxonomy (NCBI): domain Eukaryota; kingdom Metazoa; phylum Arthropoda; class Insecta; order Lepidoptera; family Depressariidae; genus Agonopterix; species Agonopterix heracliana. The sequence continues at coordinate 4,971,489 of OY856327.1, forward strand.
TTTCACTAGATAAACTAATTGTGAATGTGTGAGTATAAATACCAACAATCGGAAACTATTTAAGTTCTTCTAAAACGAGAAAAAAAATTAAAAATGCATGAAAATACGTCATCTTTTTGACGATTTTTTTATCGAGTGAAGTAATTCCAATCGTGTATTCAGTTTATGATTTCACTAGATAAACTATCAAAAAATACTGAGGTATGACTTTAGTTTTGGTAAATGGTATAAATCTAGTCATAAAATGAAAAATAAAAGACGCCTCCAAGGCATTTTGTCCTACCATTACGTCTTAATACTCTTCAAGGTTTAAGTTTTTGCTTTATATTGAATCGGTTTTAGCTCGCAACTGACCATCTTGTGCAATTCTACTTTAACCCTCAGAACGAGTGAAGTTTGTTCGTCAACTATCACAACACGGCATCAGCTCTACTGTTTCCTGTGATCCTAGCACATTCAGCATTCAAAGCCATCGCTTCCAAGGCATTCTTTACCTGAAGCAGTCTAATGATAGCTTGTTGGAAAAGGTACGACTAGACAGGTTTAAATTAAGTTTACTAGAGCGTACCCAGCCAGGGGTCATGACTGACACTGCTGCGTAGGTACACCTACATTCTATGAAGTTTTAAGGATCGTAACAAATGACAATCAATTGGGAAAATGGCTCAAAGCTTTGTATACAAGGTGTTACAAAACTACAAATAAACATTTAAGGGGGTGGTGTAGACCATCAAACTGAACAACTTTCACTATGGGACCAATATCGAAATCGCGAAAAAAATTAAATATCTTCTATACTACTCTACAAATCGACTAGAGCTAAAATATGTATGGGATATAAAATTATTTTTTTCTCGATTTCGATGTTGGTCCCATAGAGAAAGTTGTTCAGTATGACGGTCTAAACAACCCCCTTATGAGTTTTAAAAATTTATTGTTACTTATGAAACACCCTGTATAGGGTCCAACTTAATATGCTGACACTTTTTAAGAGGATGATCACGATCAGACCGTCAAACTGAACCACTTTCTCTATGGGACCAATATCGAAATCGCGTAAAAAAAATCAACTCTTCCATACAAAACGTGATTTCGAAGTTGGTCCCATAGAGAGTTTGATGGTCTGATCATCCCCTTAAAAAAGTGTCAGCATCTTAAGAAGGATCCAAATATATTTTTTTTTTAGTTTGTAGTGGTAAGTGATATAGTGTGTGGTGGTGTACTTACCTAAGTCCACTTTCTCCATGACTTGAGTATACCTCTTTTTATGGATAATTTTAAGTAAATTGACGTACTTCTGTTTGAAGGTGAACCCAGGAAACTTTGCGTCTTGGTATAAGTGGATGATCATTGGCGATAAACTCCCGGATGTCTTGCACCAAGTCCGCTATGATGCCGATATGGTTCTTGTCAAATCACAACCGTATTCTTCAAACGCAGGTAAAAGTATTTTAATCTTTTCTTAATACCTACCCAAATATTATATTTATAAAAAACTGAAATACAGACTTGAACAAACTTGAATAAATAGCAGATTTTTAAAGATTTTTTTTCGACTTTGTCTCTGAAAGTTGTTCATCTTAAATTCGTTCCGTTTTAATGTTCTATTAAACTACTCCTTTAAATATTAGGACTAGTACCTAATATAATATAATTTAAAATATAATTTATAGGTACTAGGCAGTACTAGGCAGGGTGTTTTGTCACAGTAAAAGAAAGAGTATGTTTTGTTGTAAATATCTAAAGAAACTTGAGTACTACAATTTTTTTTTTCTTTTCCTTAATCGATAACACCAGAACGGACTCCGCCAAATGAAATAATCCACTTCTTTGACATCTACGTACATCCAAGCAAAGGAGCCAGTTTTCATGACTGGGCGTGCTGGTCTAATACCACTGGGCTACAGCTAACCCAGGAGCGTGGTAGAATCTTGAGAAGGAAGGATCTGCAAGGATATCCGTTGAAAATTGCTGTTCCGGTATCGTAGCTTATTTTTAAACCTATGCACGTCATGAATCACCATGATCATCCATATCCCGAATCCACAGATTGCTGGATACCTATCAAGGAATATAATTACTCCCTGGCGGGAGAAGAATGAGAACTCCATACATCAAAACTTACCCCTCCATTTATACTACAGAGACATCAGGTTAGAGCAGTGAACTACAGAAGAAAATTTTGGCGGGCTTTTCAAAAACTTTGTAAATATGTTTAATCTTTATTGAGCTAATCAAGTTACTGAATTTCAGCTGGTACTTGCAATTAATGAATTGTGAAATAAAGAATAAATAAATTGTGAATTGAAATTCAGTTTAACTTGATTAGCTCAATAAAGTTTTATAATTATATTTTTGTTTGTAGTTCTACCTAGTATTAATCTCTATAAAAAAATACATGACAAAAAGTTAAATGTTTTTATTCACATTAGTAAAAGTTTAAAGATGCACTTTTGTGAGAGCTATAAAACCAGTTATTTACATATTTAAGTCAGTTTTAAACCAATTACTTACATAATATAAGTTTTAGTTAACAATTTTAAATACGTTTAACGTTTATCCAACTCTAAAAATGTTTTTAAAGACCAAAATCACAATACAATACATTATTGTATAAAATCACACCATACAATATCAAAACTGCGATTTTGCGATATTTGTTCTCAGTACATTTTGTATGGGGTAGGTACTTACTTATATAAGGTCTAACAAAATCAGCTGAAACTATTTTAAGGGGAGTATCAGACCATCAAACTGAAAAACTTTCTCTATGCGACCAATATCAAAATCGCGAAAAAAAAATCAGCTGTTCCATACAAACCTACTCGACCTAAATGTAAGGGATGGGAGATTTTTTTTCGCGATTTCGATATTGGTCCCATAGAGAAAGTGCAGTTTGATGGTCTGATCATCCCCTTAAAATAGTATCACCTAATTTTGTTAGACCTTATATACATTTAGTATATCTGACTTCATACGAACATAGAGATTATTATCTAGATTGTTTCTGAAAAATGTCATTTACTTTAATTGGTTAGTATTGAAAATATAACCAGACTACGTTTGTATGGAGCACGCCAACGGTAATATACCCTTAAGGTGGTTGGAGAGCTTCTATACTACAGTAAACTATAGGTTGGAAATCGGTGTCCGTATAGTTAGCAGCCTCACCAACTAATTTGAAGATTTTGACTAAGCCACGATTTAGTACCTAATTAGTACTATTTAGTGCCCAAAGGACAGATTTGGTACCTGTATTTTAAAAGATATTTGGGTAATTTACCGAGGCTGCTAGATAGAGAAAATTTCATTAATATTGATTCAATACAAGCCGAGATATAACGGTGCATTGTTGAGGCTGCTAGCTAGACGTTTATTCCAACGATGATTCCAATGAAACGGGTTCACATTTCAAAAAGATAAATACATACAGATTTAGTGCTCGATTTGGTACCTCTTATGATATTTATGAAAAGTTGAATTTTCTTTCCTACTTCCAAAAAAAATTACGTAAACTTCTACATACATTCGATTTTCGGTACAATGATGAACAAAAATTATCATTTATCGGAACTCTACTGCGTTTCATAGTGCGGATTGCGACACAGACTTGTAGTCTCTAAGGTGAGACTGGCCCCCAAAAAGATCCACTCTGCCAGACCTTCCGGTAGGAAGAAACTCGACTTCCTGAAAACTAGGATTCCTGATCTGGTTGAATCTTTTGGTGAAAAGGTCGGTCGGATCACTGCCGGATGGGATTTGGGTGCGCCCCTGGAAAACCAGTGGACATCGATCAAATCATTGTTTACCAAGACTGCGGGAGAAGTTTTTGGCTTCCGAAAACCTAAATGTCAGGACTGGTTTGAAGCAAACAGTGAGCAGCTACAACCAATGCTTGACTCTAAACGCCAAGCCGCGCTGAACCATCGGGTAAACCCGAATGCCGGCACACGCGAAGCCCTAAGCAAAGCCAAGTCTAGCCTTCAGCGGAGTGCTCGGCATTTCGCAAATGAGTACTGGACCGAACTTTGCAAGAGGATCGAAACGTGTGCTGCTACGGGGAACCTAGCACAGGGAATCGACTTTACTCCGACGATCCTGTTGGACGGGTCGCCCCTGGAGGTCGTTGATCGGTTTTGCTATCAAGGGTCGACCGTATCGAACAATCTCTCACTGGACGTGGAGATCGGTTCTCGTATCGGCAAGGCGGCCACGACGTTCGGAAAATTCAGTGCAAGAGTATGGGACAATAAACACCTAACTACCAAGACTAAAATGGGCGTGTATCAGACATGCATCTTGAGTGTACTCTTGTACGGAGCTGAGACTTGGACGTCGTATGCAAAACAGGAGAGACGGCTAAACACCTTCCACATGCGCTGCCTTCGGAGTATCTTGGGCATACGCTGGCAAGACAGGGTGACAAACGGCTCTTCTCAAGGAGAGGCGGCTTAGGTGGCTGGGGCACGTACATCATATGGAGGATTCTCGTTTACCAAGGCGCATCCTTCTTGTTGACGTCGCACATAGGAAGAGACCAGTCCAGCGGGGCCCTTCTTTACTATGGACAAAAATGATTAGAATGTTACAGCAATATTTAGTGCTCTGAGTTCCTATTAAAACTGAATCAAAACATTTGATCTAGCTGCTTTGGTTTAAAAGTTATTCAATTTTTAAGGTTTTTACTTTTAGCGGGGCCCTCTTATGTTTGACTATATAAGTCGCTGAAAGGAGACTGGGCGCAAGTGGCCTATGAACCAATAGAGATGGGAGTATTGTAGATTTGTTGCGAGACCTTTCCTCATTAATTACTGAAACGCGCATCAAAATCGGCTCCAAGGATTTTGAGAAAATCATGTTTCAAGTTACTATGAGATTTTAGTTACCCTCAGTGTATTTTTTGTAAAGAGACTGCATTCACTCGACCACGGAGATTCTTCATCTCCATGGTCTCGTCGAAACCGTCACAAACGTCACACTATACGGTGGTCATGACATGACATGACAGTTGTCATTTTTTACTCAAGACGAAAAATCTGTTTGTCTGTCGGTCCGTCGGTCGGTTGGTCGGTCGGTCGGTCTACGCATAGACGGACGGGCGGTCGGTCGGTCGGTCGGTCTACGGATAGACGGATGGATGGTCAGACGGATGGACGGAGCGACCAACCGACCGTCGGACTGTTGACCGACCGACCGACTGACAGACTTACCGACCAACGGATCAACCGACTGACCGACCCACCAACGGACGGACGGACTGACCGGCTGTTCGACTGACCGATCGACCGACCGACGGACCGACCGTCAGACGGACGGACGGACGGACGGACCGACCGACAGACAGTCATGACAGTTGTATTTTTTACTCAAGACGAAAAATCTGTCTGTCTGTCATGACCACCGTATAGTGTGACGTTTGTGACGGTTTCGACGAGACCATGGAGATGAAGAATCTCCGTGGTCGAGTGAATGCAGTCTCTTTACAAAAAATACACTGTGGGTAATTAAAATCTCATAGTAACTTGAAACATGATTTTCTCAAAATCCTTGGAGCCGATTTTGATGCGCCTTTCAGTGAGTAATGAGGAAAGGTCTCGCAACAAATCTACAATACTCCCATCTCTATTGGTTCATAGGCCACTCTCCATACAAAGTTGCCCAGTCTCTTTTATGTTGCCGTTTAGTGCTTGATGCCAGCATAGCTAGCATGCCGCAGTGATACAGCGCTATCACACCTTAGCTCTCATTCTATTTGCGTGCGAACGAACGAGATAAAAGACGTGATACAGCCGTATCACGTGTAGCATACTACGAGTGCTGGTATGCCTAAATTACGATTAGTATGTAGAAGTTTACGTAATTTTTTTGGGAAGCAGGAATGAAAATATGGAATTCGAAATGGCCAATTCGTGAAATGGCCAATTCGCGAAATGGCCAATTATGGAAATGCCTAATTCGAATTGGCCATTTCACGAATCCATAGAAAAAAATTAAATAAATTCCTAAAATTATTAAAAAACATAATTTATTAAATATCTCGATAACGGTGCATCCTAGCGAAAAAATAGCTAATTTTTCGAACCCCTGGGGTACCCCTAAACCCACCCTTTCGCATGCAAAAATAATGAAAAAAAACATTTTGAAAAATTTTACAAGTCCAGCCCCCATACTAATTTCACTCGAAAATTCAACTAAGTCGATGGTTCATACAATTTCGATCAAAATTTTTCTAAGTCCCAGCTCCATATAAAATTGGCGTATAAATTTTCTAAGTGTGGGACCCTCTTTGCGACACCCTAACCCTTAAGTGTGATAAGATAGGAAGACATTTTATTACCTCTTTGATAATTACTGACAGTCTATCTGATGTTACAAATTTCGCAGATAAATAGAATGCGACCGGTTGCTTCCATTTCTTTCTCAAGCCACAAAGCATGAATACTAAAGCGTTGCAAGCAATTTGATTGGTTCTGCCATGATTGCCATGGTCCTGAAAGCCATCTACACAGTCTGATTTTGGATTGTAATTAAGATGTTTCCGAATGGCCATTTCATCAAACACCAGTGAGCAAAGATTCTCTTCCTCAGTTTGTGTTTCTGCCATAGCTTGTAATCCACTAAAAATGTGTTCGTTGATACCGGGCTTCATAGGTACCTTGTTCAGTAGCTTATTTAACGTGCTTTGGCAAGGCAGTGAAAACAGACGTCGGAGAAGACGGTAGCAAGTAGGAGATTTTTTGTATAATGTCAAAGCAAGTAATTTCTGCTCTAAATTGTATCTCCTTCCTTTTTGTTTCCTTCGGCAATTAGCTAATTGACTTTGCAGCATCACAATAAAAGAGTTGCTCAATTTTAAATCAAACAATTTCTTGACACTTTCATCTTCACAAATTTTTTATATTTTATTACCTTTTTTCTTGCCCTTTAATTTATTTCTCAGTTTGTGTATTAATTTTAAGTTATTTTTACAAACGTTATATAATCTTCGCTCTGTTTCAGACAACTGACTTAATTTATTTTTGTTTAAGTAGTATTTCAAAATTCCTTTTCTTTTCTTTGATGTTCCAGGCGTATCCGGATGGGTAAAATGTCCTGCTACTGGATCATCCAATGATGAATTAACCTGAAAATTTATTAATAATCATATATTTCCCAATACCCACAAAACAGTGCATTAGCAGCAGCAGTATCAGCATTACTTTTCTTTTCTTACGATAGCTAGTTAGCTGTCGAAAGGAGTAAGTAGGTAACTACTTCTAAGGCAGGAAGGAAGGTGTTCTGGATGGTTGTATTGTATCGAAATGTATGGATTTTGTCATACGGGAGTTAGAAAAGACCTAAAAAAAAATCTCTGCATCTCAGCCTACGGCCTTGTTCAAGAAGACGCGGGGCGTCACGTCACACGGCGCGGGGCGTCTACTTTCTATCGAGCACGCATTACTTCATGATAAGCAATCAACCAAATCATGAAAATGACGGCGCCGGCGTACCTATTATGAAATACGCCACCCCTCAATCAGATGCGGGTGGGGCGGGCCGTATCGCCTGGAAGCCTGGTGGACCTGGTCTCCGGGGTCAATCTGCCTGCCAAACGAGACCCATTAGAGTTGATGATGCACCTTCAATGACATCCTGCTGTGTTGATGTTCCACCTACTGAGTTATCATGGTGGGTTGAATGTCCAGCTATAGAATAATCTAGTGATGACTTAACCTGAAATGTGTAATTCAACCTAACTACCTACCAAAATAGTATGGAAATGTACAATTTTTGGTTTCTGATTTAAGAAATTGTGCGACGAAAAATTTAAAAACATAAGAAAATTATTTGACATGACAGGAATCAGAATGACGGCTTAATTAGTGTTGCCGAATGAAAATTACACAATACTGCTGTAGATATCTTTTTCTCAAATTATCAAATCAAATTATTAGTTTCAACCACTTTTACAATCATTTTGAAATACAATAATTATTACTACGTGCAATTTTAACCGTATTAATTATTATCTTAATCATCATTTTCTTATCTTGACTCTGCTAAACTGTTAGATGGTGGCAAGTTTGCAACAATCAACATGCGAGAAACTCACTCATAGACATTTTGTAAGGAGACTACAAACCTTAGCAAAGATAACAGACCTTGATACCTATAGACACCTTGGACACTTTGCTGTCACTTCATACCATTGACAAATAATTTTTATCTTCTCTCTACGCTTCATACCAATAACATTATAGAATTTCATGGGACACAAATGGGAAAATCTGACTCACAAAACTTACAAAAAGGTTACAAAAGTCAAGTAGGTACGGTGGGCTGCAGCTTTAGAACTGTCACACACGATGACACACTGACGGAGCAGCAGACGTCAGTCCGTCATTTGTGAAGCAAGGAGTTGTATGAAACTGCACGTAGAAGCACACACGTTGCGTCAATCCGCACCGGACATGACGTCATACGGACTTGACGCAAAGAGTACATTATACTTGACGTCTGCCGCTCCGTCAGTGCGTCATCGTGTGTGATCTTACTAACTCATAAACGTATGTAGAACTATTATACTTATTAACTATTCTGTGTCGTAAGTCCTACAGGCATTTATGGTCATCTAGTGATAACCGTATTGAATCACTTTATATCTGCAGCCAACTGTACCTCGTCCCTCGTCGTACCCTCCTCAGACGAGAGATTCACAGGAGTTTAAATAAAAACTGTGGTTCAGATTCAGGAACCTGGACCAGATAGAAGGGGAACCGCTGCTGTGATCAAGAGAAGGCTTTAATTGCTCTGACCGGTAGCCAGTAGCCACACGGTATGTTTATCAGAAACAGATTAGTTGCCTGTTACGACACCCATACAAAAAAACTTGGTGTTGACACTACACACCCTAGTTTCACGAATATACGACGCTTTTGGTGTCTTGTCGGATGCGTCTAGAATACTATAACATATTTTGGATACAGGTCGGCCACTACTCGCAGGACTGGTATAAAGGCACGTTCACACAGTACCTGCAGGACGAAAAGATGCGGGAACAGGACTCCACCGTGCGCTGCAGCTACGGCGGCTCCTCGCTCCTCGTTACAGCTCTAAATGGAACGTTAGTTTGACCTGAACAGTGCAATTGTCATCAAAGTTATCATAATGTTGTCACTTGTTAGTAGTAAACCCGTGGTTGTCCTTGCCTGCCGTGCAGGAGGCGATGGTTCGTTCCCCGATATTCTGAAACCTCAGAACATCCACGTTTCATCAATAGTACCCTAAGTCTGTCCAGAGGTACGAATCGGGTTCGATCCCCGTCCAGGCCGACTCGAACCAATGAGTTTTTCGGAATTTATGTACGATTTTGTAACACCACTGGCTTTTCGGTGAAGGAATACATCGTGAGGAAACCCGCATGCTTCAATTTCGAGGCACCTACCTATGTACCCACTGTCCATTATAAGTGGCGACGGGATCACCCTCCGTCACACTGGACTCGGTACTACGTGAAAACGTTTCAGAATATCTCAGTCTACCCCCTCGGGGAATATAGTCGTGAGCATATGTTGGTATTGAAACAGTGCCACAGAGCTGTCGACGCCGATCTAGGTATATATAAGATCAGGATGTTTTTGCTTTTTGTATTGATATTACTATATCTTCACAGTTCTCTTAATTATTTCTGCACAGTGAAGTGGTAGTTGAGACGCAGGCATGGAATGCTGTGAACAACAACAGAAGTGCTTTGACCTTGGTTGCTACGGGGTCAACGCAACTGACTGGCGCGATTCTTCGGATGCTACCGGAACGAATCAAAATACTCGACTACGTGTTTCCTATTTGGCCTTTCAGGTGAGGAAGTTACTGCAAAACTACTGTATAATCATCAGCCTATAAACGCCCCACAGTGGGGCACAGGCCTTCCCCACCCGCACCACGCGTGGCCAATATACGGTTTGGAAGACTACACTTCCCCATCAGAATTTCTTCCTCAGCTTTATTTATGCAGGCTTCCTCACCCTCACGATGTTCTCATTCACCGTTTGAGAGCAGTCGGTACAACCTACATAAGTTAGAAAAACTCCTTGGTACATGGCATGTCGTCTGTGCGGACTACGGAATGAACGAACGAATGTACGTACGTACGAACTCTGATTGAGTGTCCATACCATACCTCTCAGGCATTTTTAGAAATGGACATAGAACGCCTAAACGTTTTCAACGAACGACCGATGCTCCGATGATCCGATACAATAGCTATAATAAAACATAATATATCTCCATAAACCGCAGAAAAGTTATGGGTCAGCCATGTCTTTTCCACACAGATAAAATAATGAAACGTCCTCTCTGCGTCTGTTTCAGCAATCTCTATGCCCCATCAGCTACCTCCATGGTCTAATGGTTAAGAGCTTGGGCTCTTGACACGGAGGTCGTGGGTTCGATTCCCACGGGGGACACCTAGTGATATATCACTTTATGTGTTTTTCCCCAGTTAGTTAGGACATTGCAGGCTGAATCACCTGATTGTCTGAAAGAAAGATAATTCCGTGCTTCCGTTGATCCCGGCTACTATCTCTGGTGGTATTAGTCGTTCGTTACATAAAAACCACGTCAGAGGCCATAAGGCGGCCTGAAAAAAATCTTACACCAGAGCTTGCCCACACGATAAGACGAAGAAAAAGAAGCAATCTCTACACGTCCTTACTGATGAGCGTGAGGATGTTGTGGGTAAATCGTTCTAGGCGATGGCATGTTTATTCTATGGCGATAATCCAACATAATTATGTTCCCAATGTATGAGTTGATGGCTAGAACGATTAAACTTCTAGGTTGATCGACTTCCTTAGTAGACTGCTCGGCATGCTCATGATTGCACATCTGTTCCTTGTTATTGAAAACTGTCCGTCTTTATCACAGTGTGGGCTTCACATACCTAGCAGAGCGAGAGAGCAGTAGCAACATGTACGTGGAACCATTCAGTGTCGGGGTCTGGTGGTGCTGCCTGGGCATCGGTTTGATCCTTGCTCTCACTCAAAGAATAACGGCCAGGAGGCCGGAGGAGAAGGAGGGCGCTTTAATTGGGGTGCTCGCTACTTGGTTGCAGCAAGGTATGAAAATACTAGTTTTTCATAGATAAGCTATTTGATATTTTCTATACACAAAGACTAGATCTAAGAACAAAAACCTACACATTCCTAAGAGACAAAGTTCTCAGCCCTTAAGTGCGATGTACATATGCCATCATTATAATCTCAGCTGATAGACGTCCTCTGCTGGACACAGGCCTCCCCAAGGATCACCACAACGACCGGTCTTGAGCCGCCCTCATCCAATGGATTCCAGCCGCCTTCACCAGTTCAGCGGTCCATTCATGCTGCGCCTTCCAGTACGCTGTCACCACTCGAGTACTCTTCGGCCCCATTCACCATCTGTTCTGCGAGGAATGTGCCCCGCCCATTGCCACTTTACTATAACAATTCTTCGGGCTATGTCGGCTACTTCTGCAACGTATATCGGATGACGATAATAAACTGGACTAACAGAAGTTTTATTCTTATTTTTGGCAGATGCAAGTGCAGTACCAGAAGGTGCATCAGGTCGTTGGTCGTTCATCGTCCTCTCAGTCTGCGCCATGCTAGTCCATGCTTACTACACCTCGGCTATTGTCTCGGCACTCATGAGCAGCGGCCGAAGTGGACCTGACTCCCTAAGAGCCCTCGGTGACTCAAAATATGCTATAGCCAGTGATGATGTAGATTACATGCGAAATTTGTTTTTTGATGTAAGTATAGGTACAAATTAAAAGTAGAAGTACCTAGTTAAGTACCTATATAGGTACTGTCCTTTCTTAACTCCTAGACTTAATTAGGACGGGATTAGGAAAATATAATGTTTCATGATTTAGTACTTAGGCTAAGGGTGCCTGTCCATGCTCCGCTCCGATATTTTACGCAATCCTATTGGTTAATACTTATCCGCTCCGCAGCCTCGCTCCGCTTCAGTGGACAGGCACCCTAAGTCTGTGAACGTAAACTTCTTCGAAAATATTTAAAATCGATCATTGAACAATTTACGATAATTTTTGGGTTACCGGTCGTGAGAGGGAAGATAGCAGCAACTCCATAGAACAGAACTTTTCGATATAATATTATTCCACCTTTTTTTCGAATTGGCAATTTGCTCAAGTATCAATAACACGCTGAACTAAAATTCCCGGTGGGGAATAAAGGTTCTGGAGTACCTACAGACCTTGAATCTACAGAGAGTTGTAACGAAGGAACAGATGGTTGCGAGCTAAGATAAGATTAACCTGCATACATCAAACATTATATCTCCTATCAAACATTTATTTCTCTAGGTAAAGACCAACTGGGAAGACCTAGAGTATTTGAAAAGGAAGAAGAAGACCTCTAAGTTCTATCAGAACATAGACCGTGGGGTCAAACTGATCAGCGAGGGGAACACAGCCTACCATACCGACTACAATGAGATATTCCCATACTTCAAGAGATTTAGTGACGATCATGTGTGCAAACTGCAGTATGTGGATACTATTCCTGAGGTTTGTTTTTGGTTAATATAGCAAAATCTACAAACTGAACAACTTTTACAATGGGAGCCATTGACGTAGAATACTATGGACGCTGGGTCTAGTACGAAATTCTCGAAAAAAGTGTCCGAGACTAACCTACACAAACCTAAGTAGGTACGTGTATAGTGACATAATCATTGAAAATGCTGAACGCGACGCGCGCGCTCGCGTGTGCGTCGTCGAACAAACAAAGACTGTCGTGTAATTAGGTATCTTTATACGTTTTAGGTGTCTTTTGGTTCGGACACTTTTGAGCGCGGACCCTTCGTCGTCCAGTAGTTGGTAAGTCAATGATCAAGCAAAGCAAAGCGATCAGAGCAAAAAAAAATCTGCTGTCCCATACTAAACTCAAATACCTGCTCGACTGAAATGTATGCAACAGCAGATTTTTTTTTTACTCCGATCTGTTTGCTCCCATAGTAAAAGTTGTTCATTTTGATGGGTAGAGTATGTGGTTTAAAGGTTAATAATCATACTTTTCCCTACACCCTGTATAGGGTACGGGTACGGTGTTAATATGTTGACGTGTTTTTAAGGGGATGATCAGACCATCAAACTGTGTAGTTTCGAAAAAAAATCAGCTGTCCCATACATTTCCACACAGTGTTGGCCCCACAGAGAAAGTTGTATAACTACAACAACATTTCTTGAGAAAGTTATACAACTTTCTCTGTGGGGCCAACACTGTGTGGAAATGTATGGGACAGCTGATTTTTTTTCGAAACTACACAGTTTGATGGTCTGATCATCCCCTTAAAAACACGTCAACATATTAACACCGTACCCGTACCCTATACAGGGTGTAGGGAAAAGTATGATACTACATACTACATACTACAACAACATTTCTTGAGAAAGTTATACAACTTTCTCTGGGTAACCTATCTTACTTTCGAAATTTCACTGACCGAATTTCAGTTGTTCGAAAACGGTTTATAGAATTTTCTAGTGACAGATATTTTGTTACACATACATTTGTTACTCCTTATAAAGACTTGACAGAAGTATCATTTCCCAGAAAATTTAAAATCAGAATTTCATAATCATTTTTTTTCTTTTGACAACGGTCTTCTGGGTTCGAAGTTTTAAAATGTAGAAGCAACTTCTTCCAAAGTATGACTAGGACACTGACACAACACAGTAAAGTTTTCTGTAATAATTACGTAGTAGATACATGATACCAGGATTATAGCACCAACATTCTTGCTAGCATGCTGCTTCTTTTGCTTGTTGCTTGCATGTATGCATGTTAGGGGGGCCGGTGCGGGGGGAAGCCCCCTGCCTGAGAAAAACAAACCGGTGGTTTTAAAAATGTAGGTTAGGTTAGGTTAGAACATGTAAAACACTTAGCGGAGCGAGCGAAGCGAGCAGAGCAACAAAATGCTTGCTGCATGCTTGCTTGCTTGCTGCATGCATGCTGCATGCTTGCTGCATGTTTGCTGCATGTTTGCTTGCATGTTGCTTGCTTGCTTGTATGCATGTCGGGGGGTGCAGGGGGGCTGCGCCCCCCGCTAGGGGGGTGCGGGGGGCGTAAGCCCCCTGCCTGAGAAAAACAACCTGGTGGTTTTAAAATTGTAGGTTAGGTTAGGTTAGAACATGTAAAACACTTAGCGGAGCGAGCGAAGCGAGCGGAGCATCAAAATGCTTGCTGCATGCTTGCTTGCTTGCTGCATGTTTGCTTGCTTGCTGCATGCTTGCTTGCTTGCTGCATGCTAGCTTGCTTGCTGCATGCTTGCTTGTTTACTTATAATGTATGTTGAATGTGCGTGAGGTGGACGCCCCCTGCCTGAAAAAACCATCTGGTGTTTTTAAAATTCTAGGATAGGTTAGGTTAAATATTTCTGCGGAAATGTGACTGTACGGAAAAACAAATATTCGAAAAAGTAAATTATCTGACTTACATTACTTCGGAAAACTGTGTTACAGAATTTTGATCCATTGGTTAAAAGAAAAAAAGGACAATAAAAAATCTGGCTTTTTAAAATATGGCGAATAATATTTCGGGGAAACAAAAAAAAAGGGAAACAATAAAAAGTATAACGATTTCGGAGAACTAAAATTCGGAAAACTATTTTTCGAAAGTACGATAGGTAACCCTTTCTCTGTGGGGCCAACACTGTGTGGAAATGTATGGGACAGATTTTTTGTTTTCGTGATTTCGGTGTTGATCCCATGGAGAAAGTTGTTCAATTTAGTGGTCTGGACATCCCCTTAAAAGGCCGTCAGTATATTAATAAAGCCCCTGTATTTGTTGTCATGTTCATATTTTTTATATTGCTGTTCTTCGCTTTGTCAATCCTGCCCAACCAGCCCTGGAATCAGCTAAGTAATATTCCGTACATTAAACAACCAACAAGCTATGAATCTTAAAAATTGACTTTCACAGATCTTAACATGGATAACAACAGCGAAAAGAGGGCAATGGACGGAGGTTCTCCGTTCCTCGGGAGCTTGGCTTCACGAGACCGGCCAGGCCAAACGCCTGGTCTCCCGCTTCAAGTTCCGACCTCCACCGTGCAGGTCTTCCTTGCTGGCCGAAAGGGTCAAGTTTGGAGACGTGGCACCCTTGTTGGCACTGACTGCATTGGGCGCTGTCGTGTCATTGTTTACGCTGGCTTTGGAAGTGGGTCTGAATAAATTTAAAGGGATGAGGGCTTCAGATGCTGGTAGTGAGGTGTCATTGAATCCTCAAGAGGAAGTGGAGTATATTGAATAAGGAAGTTGTGGGTAAAATTCTTCAGTAGATTAGATACTCGATCACCTAACTACTTAAATAAGTAGTAGTCTTAAAAGTAGTCTGTCTATTGACATTTTAGAATGTAGTTGAAAAAAAATTATATCTTTGAAATCTTAGAATTTAATAAATCGAACCCGTATTTCAAATACCAACTATCTGCAACCAACTCTCCACATTTTTCTATAAAATCTATTCAGTTTTCATCAATTTTGGTTAAATTTTGGTGCAGATAATTGGTTTCTGCAATAAGGGTGCGACGTATCCTTATTGAAAAATCTGGATAGTTGGTTGCAGATAATTGGTTTTTGCAATAAGGGTACGAAATATTTACATAAGTAATAATTATTTGTATTTAATATGTATTTAATAAAAAAAAAATTAAAACAACAATAAATAGCATAGTAGTTCATAGTATAAATAGTACGAATACTTCTTTAACTACTTTATGGGGGAGCAAACATGTCAGTGCAAAAAAATTTGCTGTTCCATACTAAACTGCAATGCCTACACGACTCAAATGTATGAAAGAGCTGATTTTTTTATTCTTCCGACAGGCTTGCTCCCATAGCAAAAGTTGTTCAGTTTGATGGGTACGGTATGTGGTCTACTGATACTTTTCCTTACATCCTGTATAATGGAGATAAACAATGAACGCAATACCTAAAAACCTTTAACCTTTTATTGCTCAACATTCGCCCTTGGCACCAAAAGCTGCCCTTAAAATGGCATGTCTGTGAATAATAACATATGATCACGACTATATTCCCAAGGGGGTAGTTAGAGATATTCTTAAACCTCATAACATCCACGTTTCACTAGGAGTGCCGAAACTCTGTCCGGGGATCACTCCCCTGTAAATGATTGTGTACCTAACGACTTTATCGTGTACCTTACCTCATTTGTCTAAATCGGTTGATCAGCTGATGGTGGTTACCAATATCCTAAAGTACACAATCCTACACGACCCAAATGTATGGGACATTTCTTTTCACTATTTCAATGTCGGTGACATTGAGAAAGTTGTAAAGTTTGATGATCTGATCATCCTCTTAAAATGCCGTCAGCATATTAAGTTGGATCCTGTATTAACAGACGAATTGTAAACCTCTTTTTTTAAATCGACGATCTTCGGCCGTATGGAGGGAAAGAGAGGTAGAGGAATCATGTCTAATGGACAGATGCGGTTAAATAAATTACAAAGGCAACACTATAGGTCGGCATACATCGGGCCCAAGATCGAGCGGCCTGGAGAGCTGTGGCGACACCAGCAGCCCATGGTCACGTCTCCCTTAGCTATTAGGTTATCTTGCCTCCGTGGTCTAATGGTTAAGAGCATTGGGCTCTTGACACGGAGGTCGTAGGTTCGATTCGCGGAGGTTGTGCGTTTTGCCCCAGTTGGTTAGAACATTTCAGGTTGAATCAGCTGATTGTCTGAAAAGGAAGATGATTCCGTGCTGCAGATGGCACGTTAAGCCGTTGTCCCGGCTACTATCTCTGGTGGGGTAATAGTCTTTACATAAAAACTACATCAGAGGCCTTAATGCGGTTTGAATAAACTTTTACACCAGGGCTTGCCCACACGATAAGAAGATGATTAGGTTATGTCTGAAGAAAAAGAAGGATTTTGAACGTGTCCCGACCATTAAGCATTTTTTTATAATAACCATATCTATATTTAAGATATTGATACCAGTAATTGATAAAAATATCTTCGGAGATCTAATACATCACGCACGGCACACAGCCTTTATCAAATAGAGCCTTTATCAGCCGATCTTCATATCAGAACATCTGCTCATCACGTCTAAGAGCACGATTAGAACAAAATTACTTAAATATCAACCTTTTTATAAGCCCCCTTTAGAGATGCTATGAGATCGGTTATTGACACATGTGAAGTTAATTAAGTTAGCAATATGAAGTTAATTTTTATACTAAGCGCATTTCTGATTAGTGCTAGCGATGCCACAGCGCCCAGCTGCCACAGTTTGCAGCAATCACAGGTAAGCGACCTATGTTTTAATTGCACAACATTGTAAATGGCAAAGAAAGACGGTTTTCAGATTTAAACTTTCATTTACATTATTGCCAAAGTTGTTTAAATAATGTAAAGGTGTAAACCTAAATTGTTTTCACTAAATATTATTGATTATAAACATGTTACAGCCATGTTGTGCTATTTCGAATCAAATTAAAGATTGAAAAATTTGTCTCGGGCGGGACACCCACGCTCTTCCGACACGTCCCCTTAAGACGTAACAGATTGAAAATTTCGTTCTCTGGGTTGTGGGCTCGGTGGTGTAATTGGTTAGCACGTTTCCCCGGTTTGGAAGAGCGTGGGTTCAAGTCCCGCCCGAGACAAATTTTTCAATCTTTAATTTGTTTTCACTAAAATTGACACACTTGCTCTATTTCCTTTCATTTCAGCTGGCTAACCTACACGATAGAATGAACTCGATGATCAGCTCCCTGTACTCATTACGTAAGTTCACATTTCGTACAAAAAGTTAAAGGCGACACATCAAGCTACGCAAAACAAACATAATCTGGCCGCGCGACGTTATACATACTCTACCTACGCGCGGCCAGCTTATTTTGGTGTATCGCGTCGCTGTGTGTTCATAATAAATAAGAATAACCCACTAGGTAGGTACTTCCCATGGAAGTCATACGAGACCATAAACGTATGTTGTATTTACTGGCTATAATTGCCAAGTTTAACATTTTGTAAAGTTTTTCAATAATTAGTAAATGTCTTTAATTGTTTATAAGCAGTCTATTGTATATTATAAATTCTAGTAGGTACCTATATTATCATGGGACACGGGAGTGCCCCCGCCAAGACGAGCCAAAAAAAGCGGTATAGTACCGTAACCTTTTCCAGAACAGATATGTAGAGGTTAAGTTATTGTTGTCGGTGTGTTGTAAACAATTAGCGTACCTTCTGACTGACATACTGTCTAAGATCGCAGATTTTCCACGAACGCTGACTTAGCATTTGTAAATCTAGGCCATCCATCCATATTATACAGACATTGTATTTGGTATTTTATTAATTAAACGATTAATTCGTTAGGACTGGGTCTTTATGCAAAATTATGTCATTGGTTTGCAATCAGAATAAAATGCTGCCTGCAAACCAACATTACCTATAGTTAAGTAGTTTATTTCTTTATCAATCAAATCATTTATTGAAAATAGTATCATTATTGACAACTGTATGCATTTTTTTAATGATTCTAAATAAAGTTAAATAAAAGATCTTTCAAGATTCATAATAAATTCATAATTATAATTTTTATGTTTTATCGACAGTAAAGTTTTTAAAAGTCAAAATCTCCCCTTTTTATTAGAGATATTGAAATTAAAAACAAACCATTAATAAAAAGCTAGCATAAAATCTTATAAATTTTTTGTATGAACACTTTTCCCAAATATAATTGTCGTAAATGACGATGGTAAACTCGTAATTAGTTTCCTAGAGGAACCAAACCACTGCTGTTGGTTGGTACCAATATATGTAAATGCGTACCTACGCATACAATAAAAGTACCTACAAAAACGTTAATAATACCGCATAATACATTAATTAGTTGAACGTTGACATTTATTGAACCATCATTTAATTAGTTTTCCACGTACATAACAGATTTATTTTACATTAGCATACAATCAACTACAGTTTTTCTTCTGACCTACAAATTTAATTAACAGTTCGTTCCTCCACAGCGTTCCTTACAAAATCGCCTTCGTCGAGTTCATCGACCTCGTCCTCACCGCAGTCCAGCGAGTACCCCTCGACCAGCACGACAACGTATGAATCACAGCCTAGCTACAGTTACCCTTCCAACTATTCTCCATCTTCTTCATCATCACCACAAGTTATATACGTGTCTCCCTCTCAAGCTACGTCCAATCCAACTGTAACAATAACATCGACGACTGTACCTGGTTATTACAGTTCTGAATCGGGAGCACCGACTGAGTATAGTTATTCGTACCCATCGTCTTGGTACGAACAGTATTATCCCCAGTACGCTCAGTCGCCGGCAGTGTACCCCCCTTCGTATAGTGCTCCGCCTGCACCTGCTCCTTATACTGCATCTCCGCCACCATGTCCCCCCCATCCATGCGAATGTAGTCCCTACCCTGAATATCCACCACCGACTCAATATTCTGCACCACCATCCTATCCACCGCCTTCTTACCCAGCTAGTCCAGCACCATGCCCACCACCAGCATATCCTCCCAGTACTCCCCCTGCATATCCCCCATCATCGTACCCTCCACCGCCATCCTACTCTTCTAATCCACCCCAACAATACACTTCTAATGTCCAGCCAACATGCCCATCCAGTGCACCTGCATATACCCAAAGTGCCCCACCTGCGTGTCCCCCAAGCACCCCTCCCGCATATTCCTCCAGTGCGCCACCTACGTATCCCCCAAGCACCCCTCCCGCATATTCCTCCAGTGCGCCACCTACGTATCCCCCAAGCGCCCCTCCCGCATATTCCTCCAGTGCCCCCCCTGCGTATCCACCAAGCGCCCCACCTGCGTATCCCCCTGCATATCCTTCATCTGCTGCACCGTCGTATCCCCCGAACCCTCCGCCTTCATATCATGCCAGATCGCATTTGTATAGACCCTCATCATATAATCCAAGACACCCCGAACTCTTGCCTCCTCATTATTAACCTTGAATTAATGTTCAATTATGTAACGTAATTTATTTTTATTGTAAGTTATAAAATATTCAAAAGTTAAAAAGGTGTTTTTATTGTAGAAATGTTTAGTTTTTTCGTATTAGGTACCTAATGATAATGAATGACCGACAATGAAAGAATAAACAATACAATTACTTGCACGTAATTCAACGCGGCAGTTTGTTACAAATGTATGTAGTGATTGCAAAACACAACGTTTTTTATGGTCCGACAAAAAAATACCATTATAATGATCGTCCAGTGCAGTCCTTTAAGGGTCAAAGCATCATAAACTCAAACTCAAAATGTTTTATTCAAAATAATATCACTTGGATAGCTTTCTGACGTCATTTTTGACTCTACCACTGCGTCGGAAGGTGTTCCGTTGTAGAGAAGATGCGGCCAGAAACTCTATAAGATACATCTTTAAAAAACTAAATATAATTATACATAATTATATATTTACCTACGAGTAACTCTCGTAGGTAATAAAGTTATGATTTGAAATGCAGTAGATGTTGAAATCTTTGAATAAATAAAATGTTATATCAATGGTTGAAATGCTTTATAAATGCAGATCTCAATAGCGAATTTTCTCAGAGGCGAGTAAAATAAAAGTAGTTCCAACATCTTGTTCTGGATAAATGTCATTGTAACAGTGCAAAAGCACACGATCTTGCTGATCATAAAAAAATAAAGTACTAATTATCTCACACGAGTTCAATTGGTATTTAGGCCGCGTGCACAAAAACTCGGATGCTGAGTGCCAATTTTACTTAATTGCGCTTTTCACTAGAACTGTATCATAAAATCGCATCAATTAGAATACCTAATTGAATGTTATGTTAGTACCTACCTATGCACAAGGTTTATTATAATATTATTGAGTGAATGGGGAGTTAACAGACTTACGCCCGTGCCACTTCGACCATCGCAGATATTTTGTGAACGGCCCTTCTACAGTTCCCTATAAATCCCTATAGCAGTAAGATATCGCAGTAGGTTTTTAACAGGGTGGTTTTGTATCACCATTCACATCTGGAATCAGTACCTGTCTGCCAAGGTGTATAACTTCATTTGTACATTAGTGAGCCACAATAGCAAAGAAATAATGTGCAGGGGAGTTTCCATTTCCTCCCCGCAGAACCAGTTTTGCAACATTATCAATCGAATCGAAAAGTTTACCGCTTTGTACGATTTAATTTAGGTACCGTAAATAAAACTAAAACTCTCATTTCAAAACTACTAAAAAACATTGCAATACCACTCATATCACATGGTGAAATGAATTACTTCAACTTTTTCCAAATAATTACCTAACAAAAGATAATATTTATTATAAATCACGTGGATCATTCGGTGGGGCATCACTACGTCGGAACCATGGCACAGTTCTACTTGATTCTTGCTCTAATTATACAGGTAAGTAGCACATAATAATTATTATTTACCTTAGCAAACTTCTTCTTCTTCTTATCGTGTGGGCAACCCTGGTGTCAGAGTTTTTTCAGACCGCCCTACGGTCTCTGACGTGGTTTTTATGTAACGACTACTGCCACCAGCATAGGTAGCATGACACCGTGATAAAGCGCTATCACACCTTCGCTCTCTTTCTATTTGCACATGAACGAACGAGATAAAAGGCGTGATAAAGCCGTATCACGTGTAACATGCTACGAGTGCAGATATAGTAGCAGGGACCAGCACGGAATCATCTTTCTTTTCAGACAATCATGTGATTCAGCCTGCAATGTCCTAACCAACTGGGGAAAAACGCACAAAGTGACATATCACTAGGTGTCCCCCGTTGGAATCGAACCCACGACCTCCGTGTCAAGAGCCCAATGCTCTTAGCCTTTAGACCACGGAGGCAGTTAGTGAACTTAACATCGTGCTTTATTTCCACGAATTTCAACATGTTACAATTAAAAGAGCCTTATCAAAATTAAAATTGTAAATCAGGTAAAGCGGTGACTGTTCACTGTCCTTGAATATTGTAAGCAGGTACTATACCTACAAGCATATCGAGTGAATGACCGACCATATCGACGTTTCACCGAAACTCTATCCTGTGTGACGGGTAGAGAGCTCGTCGCCACTCTTTATGGATGAACAGTGGGTACAATGCATGCCTCGAAATTGAAGCATGCAGATTGTTCAAGATGTTTTCCTTCACCAAAAAGCCATGGTGTTATAAATCGTACATAAATTCCGAAAAACTCATTATAACGGGGATCAAACCATCGCCTCCTGCACGGCAGGCAAGTTTACTCGCCACTGGACCACCACGGCTATACCTACAACCCGGTCATTAAACTCTTCACCTTACTGGAATGCAATGCCTCTCTTGCTACACACAGTTTCACACAGAACCAGAGCGCCGATATATAACGTATCGACACCAGAGTTAAAGTATCTGGATGGTATAGAAGTACTAATATGTGTGTTCCATTGCATACATAAGTAATCAAACAGTCTAAATATTGTATGTTAATTTCTGTTTGCAGAGCTCCTTGACTTTCGCTCATATTGATGATGAAGATGAACCCACGAGCCGTGAAATATTGAAGACCAGACCAGACATTGTCGATGACTTCCCTAAAGACATAAGCGCTACAGATGTAGATTGGACGGATATATTCACCATGCCAAGTGGCAGCCTGTACCCCACATCGTCAGCTGCACTAATGGCCCATGCGACCAAATCTGAGAAGTCACCCGAGGAACAGATCGAGGATATCAAAGATTTGGCCAACAAGATCACACTCGCCATTCAAAGCGAGATGGCCAAGTTACTCGCATACGCTTTAGAAAACTGCGAGAAAGATGTCGATGAAAATAATGTAAGAAAAAGGAGGTCGACAGAAACTCCGATGGCTAGCACAGAGTTAGTGATGAGACTGCTAAAACATATAAAATCTAACAACGAATATCAAAATATTGCCATCGAGAAAATGATGTCGGCTCAAGAAATCGCTGACAAATTCGGCATTGAATTCTCTCCGGATACAGAAATCTTATCTGACCTAGCAGTCGCCGCTAATGAACAAACTAAAGAGCTGTCAACCATTCTTCAAGACGCTTGCGACACCAAAAATGTGACACAAGAAGAAGTTTCATTCGTACCATTGGAATGTGAAACTCCAGTAGAAAATGCTGCCGAGAACAGTACGTACTACGTTTACTCGGTCCATCCACACGAACATCACCATCACGACAACTTCGCTCACACATACCCGCCTCACGAATACGTGCCGGAACATGTTCATAATGTCCATCCAGTACACAACCACCAGTACAATCCTTACGAAACCCAGATGATGCCACCACCGGTCCAGCCTGTGACTCCAAGACCAACTTACTTCGATTCTATGATGCCCTTCCCAGACCCTTACCCCTTCTGCTCTATGGAGCCTATTACCACAACAACAACAATAATCTTGCCAATTGAAGAATTCGTTGAACCAGAACCGGAATTAGTTGGCGAGGAATACGAAGAAACAGTATCTTCGAAAGTGTTCGTGAATCATGATGAAGAACCCGGTTCATCGACGGTGAACCATGTTATGACTTATACTCTAAGTGAGAAGGCTCATTTCAAAACCCCGGAAATCGAAAGTCTTCCTCAGCAGATGCAGTACACTTTCTTTTTAATGTAATGTGTAGAATTTTAAATCAGTTATTCGTTATTTAGTTTCAAAACATGTTATTGAATTAATTGCTGACGACCTAGAAGACTTGTGAACCAATAAAGTGATCCAGGTTTAAAAAACTTACGATTATTTTACTAACAACAACTGCCAGCCCATTAAAAATAAATAATTAATTTAGGCCCTAAAGATTGAATTTGAGCAAGGGCGTAGCATACGCTCACGACTATATTCCCCGAGGGGGTAGTCAGGGATATTCTGAAACCTCGGAACATCCACGTTTCACCAGTAGTACCGAAACTCTGTCCATGTGACGGGGGTAGAGAGAGCCCGTCGCCACTTATAATGGACTCGAAATTCGAGCATGCAGGTTTCCTCACGATGTTTTCCTTCACCGAAAAGCCAGCGGTGTTACAAATCGTACATAAATTCCGATAAACTCATTGGTACGATTCGGCCTGGACGGGGATCGAACCATCGCCTCCTGCACGGAGCAAGCAAGCAAGCAAGGGGTAGGTAAATAAAGTTGTTAATTGTTTTCTTGCCAGTTTCGAAGGTTTATGGTTAAAAATGTTGTCTAGTGTAGCTGTTGATTCACTAAAAACCTACGAACCAATATTGTTGTAATGTAAACAATTGAAGTCCCAATAAAAGGCGTTTGTTTGAAATATAATTTAAATTTAATAAATACCCAAACATTTAACTCTAACTTAGAGATAGGTAACTTAAATCTACTGTTTTGGTTACATTTTCACTTTTGTAATGATGTTTATTAAGAGTTTACTTCTCTAGCGATTCGTCATATTTTAATTCGTATGCATTTTCTGATGTAGGTATGTAGATCTGAAATGCATCTAAACCATTTTATAAACAACTAGTGTTTACCCGCGACGTCGTCCGCACAAATTATACACCAGATTTTATGTCATCGGTTCTGTAGTTTTTGCGTGATGGGCGAACAAACAAACAAACAGACAGACAAAATTTCTAATAAAGGTTGATTTCGAGTCAGAGATACCTAAAAACCATATCGTATTTTTTTTTGTAAATATCTTCAATGTACAGAGTCAGACACACTTCAGTTACAGTTTTATAATAGTTTAGATGCGAACTACGTCTAGAGTAACTTGACCTATCCTTGCCTTTTTATTTCTTTCGGCGTTTTCTCGTGGTCCTACTATTTTGTCCTACTAATAGGTCCACCATTGGTCCTACTGTGCTGAATCAAAAATGTACCTCCTGGAGTGCGATTTTTGAATCTCATTCGGTGAGCTCAGCTGTTGAAAATGTCTAAATTACTATGGAGATACGCATCTTTCTACCACTGATTTGACTTTCAAAAATCGCACACCTGAAGTATGATTTTTTAAAGGCAAATCAGCAGTAGAAAGATACATATCTCCATAGTAATTATGACATTTTCAACTGCTGAGCTCACCGAATGAGATTCAAAAATCGCGTTCCTGTGTAAAGAAAATCGGCCATGTTCGAGTTGTAATATAATAATATCAGTAATTTCTTTATTTCCCACGTGAAATAATTACTTGAATAACCCTCCTTCTGTCGCAGTCGGGTTACAAAATGACGAGGCAGTTTTTTTAATTGATTCTGGGTTAGCTGGTTATGAAAATTTATTTACGTTACTACAGTAGGTACAATATTAAACAATTGTATTAGTAAGAAGATAAATCTATGACTAAGTTTCTATTTGGTAACATCTTACAAATAATTCTAGGACATGACTTATCTATCACATAGAAAAGGCACTAATTTGATTATATTGCATAATCTTAAACATTAGGTACTTATGTAACCTTTTGTTAATTACGTCTAAAATATTTAACTTATCTTAGTTAACTTACAAAACAATTCTTCGGCAATTCTTTGGTTTCTTCGTTTTAAAATATGGCACAGACAAAATGAAATAAATCGAATTTTTTAATATCCTAATTTATAATTATCACAATTCACAATAATTACAATTTATTATCAATAAAACTTAGCTTTACGTTAAGGTGGTTTCCGTCCATACAAAACTTTTTCGTAGAACACTCGTAGACGGTATTAATAAAAGTAATGTTTTATAAATGGAAAAATAGTTTAGAAAATCTATATTGCGCGTATCAAATAATATTTACAATAATACAATTACGAAGATATCAAGCTTTGAAATTATTCATACTACAAAATTCTTCGTAATTATATTATAAATTGTAAATGTTATTTGATACGCGCAATCTAAATTTTCTAAGCTATTTTTCCATTTATAAAACATTACTTTTATTAATACCGTCTACGAGTGTTCAACGACATAGTTTTGTATGAAATAGACAACTCTGCAACCACCTTAAAAACAAGAAGTCGGAATAGATAGAGTTATTGAAAACCATCTCTATGTACAGTCCGTGAGCACTTAGAATTAGATGGAGTGATCATTCTCTTAAAAAACTGTCGTTGATGCCTGTAAAATATTCAAGGATGGCCGCGCTATAAAAAAATAGGTGACAAGAAAAAAGGCGACATTTTTAGACATTGACTTTTATTATGGGAAGATAAGGCTTCACAACCATATCAGTGACATGCGGGTCACACCTGGATGCTACTTCTATTAAGTTCTGCTTCTCTGTTTTGTGAGGCTCTACATATACGGACTCTACATATTCCGATTACTTTTTACGTACACAATTGAACCATCGTCCTTACAGGATTAAAATATGTTTTTCCAAGTTTCCTTTCTTCCCAATATTAATTATATTGATATCATGCCATAGCTATAGTAATCTAAACCTTTGGCTACGCAATGTAAAGACTTTATATAAAATCATGGCTTTTTTATTACACGTTTTTTGGTCATACGAATAGCCTACACACAGGGTGTAACATTAACAACCATCAAACTGAACTTTTTACACTGGGACCAACAATGAAATCGAGAAAAAAATAATCTAGATTTCGGTCTAGTCTACGAATAAGAATAAATATGGAAGAGTAACTCTAAACAAAATCGAAATCATTTTTGGCACCCAATGAAAAATGTCATTTTGTATGAGTTTTGGCGGCTAGTTACAATTTTTAAAGAACAAATTTAGAACGCTTTACAATTTTTTTGGTGCCACTTTTTGAGCTTCAATTATACTTCTATACATTCTCTTATTCGTAGGGTCTAGTCAATATTTAGCAGATTTTTTTTTTCTTTCTTTAAAATTTTAGATATTTGTCCCATAGTAAAAGTTGTTTAGTTTGTTGGTCTGAAAGCACCTTCTCAACTCAACTTAAGTACCTATGTAACTATTTACAATTCAAGAAAACTCTTAAATTATGGAAACAAACACATTTGTGACTTTGTGATCTATCTATACCGAGATCAACTTAGTAGTACTTAATACTGGGCTAGAGGCTTAGACATCCACCATAATAAGACCTCCGTAACATACTAGCCAGTACTTTTGAAAAGGGTCATCACCACGTTAACCACCGTGTTGTCTTTACAATTCCAACATTATCTATCACATTCCTCCTGCTTTAATGTGAGAGAGATAGGCTACCTGTGTGCGTAGTATGCGCTGTAAGCACTGTTGTGTCCTGTGTGCGGTTGATACCTGCAAAAGTGGAAAAATTAATTATTAAACTTTGCTTTAAATTATATAATGTCTTGTCAAATATTTCCAAAATCGGAATATTTCAAGTTCCCTAGCATTGCCAGTGAGCTCATCTCGTCACTTATAATGGCCAGTAGGCAATTGTGAAGAATGTCGTTGTTCCTTCATCTAAAAGCAGCGGTGTTACAAGGACTTATTTCCTACTCGTGTTCTCAACATCGTCTTATTTAAGAGCTACGCTCTTGTCGGTGGAGTATTCACCAATCCTGTCTCTTTTCCGCTATTGTCTTGAGTTCTTGATACGACACGACATCAACCTTTGCCTTCACTTAAATTGGGCGAGATAAATATAAATAATAAATAACGCTCACAAGCACATACATTGTAATGATCCCAAATAGCCTCAGGCTTTTTGTTATAGGAACCATACAACAAAGGCACACACATATAACATCCATGACCGAACCGGGATTCGAACCCAGGACCCTGGTTTGGCAGTGTGGCGTGGTAACCATCACACCAACCGTATCGTCATGACTCTCGTGATCTCTGGTAATAACTTTAGTTGTACACTAGTGTTTTCCCGCGACTTCGTCCGCACAAATTATGTACTAGATTTTAAGTCAGATCATAAGCTATCAAACAAAAAAAGTTTCATCAAAATCGGTTCAGCAGTTTTTGCGTGATGCGCGAACAAACAAACAAACAAACAAACAAACACACAAACAAACAGACAGACAAAATTTCGAAAAAAGGTTGATTTCGAGTCAGGGATACCTAAAAACCATATCGTAATCTTTTTTTTGTAAATATCTTCAATGTACAGACACACTTCAGTTACAGTTTTATAATAGTTTAGATTATGAGTCCGACCAACGCTGTAATCGAGCCAAGTAGAATCACTAGTGTCAATCTAAGTTGAGCCACAAAAAAACTGCAAGGATTAATCTATCGCAGTTTTTTGCAGCCTGCAAATGAGACTCAATCGAACTTTTACTGTCATCACTGCTATAGACGTTCACTATTTGCAAGTCTGTATGAAGACAGTTCTACAGGACACATCTGCATCACTTACCGCACGGTATGCGCGTGCGCAGAGTAGAGCGGGCCGCAGGTGCTCGGCTCGCCCGCGTAGGGCTGCGACACTTGAGGGCAGGGCTCCGGCGCCGCCACCTCCCGCCTCCGAGGTAGGCCCCGCTGCTGGCTCTGTTCTGGTGGACTGTTGACAACGTGATATAAA